>CM023201.3:832701-2177827 GCA_004115045.4 Sinella curviseta | reverse complement strand
AACTATTGTTGTGTCATTTTTAGTCTACTGTCTGAAATCTTTAAATTTCCGCGGTGGCAATTCTTTGATAATGATACATATGCAGGTAATATATTGATACATTTAGTAGGGTGTTCCAAAAAAGATGAGCATGTGGAGAGGTGCCTATTTTCAATTAATCACAACAAAATAATTAAGTGTCCAATTTGTAATGAGCCGCTGAAATTTGTATGCCCTTCCCTCCTCATTAAATTGTCAATTTGTATCGATTATAGGAAGCGTCAGCGTTACAATACTGGACTGGTTGCAAGTTGCCCGAATGTCTCATGTAAATTTGAATACACAGGCATATAATATGTTTCACCCGGACCAAATTCAGAAGATTTGCATAGAAATGTGTTTATTTAAATGTTCAAAGTCACATATTTATTTACGATATGAAATTTTGACAACCGACCCTGACCATCCTGTCGTTATCTATCGAGTAAATTCAGATGTTGGGTTCCGTACGCTAGGTTTTTGGAAGCAACTGTTTCGATTCTTTTGAAACATCAAAGCCTGCCTCAGTTGGTTGATTTCGGCGTAATTGAGTTAATTGAGGAATAGTTTTTCACAATTATTCCAGATATATGGTAATGTTGGCACAATATGGTCACATTATCAAATATAGATCAGCACATTGATGAATAGTTTTCAAGAGATTGTCGATTTCTAATAGATTGATGGATATTCAATTATCGTAGAAAATTAAAACGAAGCAATTACTACACGAAAACTAGCTAATTATCCGGGGTATGATTAGAGTTGCTCTAAGCTACCATAGAAAATTAATTAACAGCGTAGATTGCGAAGCTCATATTTTATATCCACATTACATTGTATGCCTACGTGTTGCTTGTCGACGAGTGATCATTTGTGCTAACCATATGGAAACCAGTCTGGGAAAAACTTACACCAAAAGCATAGGAAGGAAATTTGTAAAACCTATGTGCAAAGTACACGTTATGATGGAAACATATTTTAAGTAGCCATTTTTAAAATTCAGTCCGGCTAGTTACCATTTGTAAAACTCAAGATGTCAGAAATCCCTAATTTTACATTTTTGGCGGTATGCATAGCAGTAGTTGTTAAATTTGACAGTTTCGCCGTGGCACTTGACCAACAAACCCACCAAATCAAATACCTGACTCGGAGTCTTAACCTGACAAAACAGCTTGCCTCATTTGAAAACTGCACCATTCATTTAATGGTAAATCATGTTCAAATTGGAAAAGGGAACAACTACAATGGGTCATACGACGTTACGCCAATGGCTATACCAGTTGTCTACTCACTTTATCTACACAACCCATCAAGTTCCGGAAGCTTTATGTGTAACGGCATTCAAAAATACGACATATCCAATACATCTGAATTTCGATTCCACGCTGCACCCTTCCCAAAATCGCATTGTGTGATTCATGTCTATATTGATCCCAAACCCTGCGACAAGTGGGAAGTACTAAATTACAAGGGATTCATGGGAGATGTTAAATTTCCGAAATCCTTTTTCAGCGTTGCCGCTCATCCTGAGAGTTGCAAGGGGCTCAGCAAATTCTACTGGTTCTTTGGACATGTTAAGAAAAAGGACAGAGAAAGCAGTGGACGCAAATCCCCTTTCAGCTCTATATTTTTCTCCATAGACCTCAAATTTACAATGGGAGTGCACATTAAACTGATGCAAATGCAGGCACCGCAGCCGCATGTGCCGCCAGTCAAGCTGGTGTACGAAATTGAATTTTCGGAAAACGGGGCTCAATGGATTGCGACGGCGTTGTATCAAGTTTTGCCACATGAAATAGGGGAGGGCCTGGAGAGGCTTTTAATCCCACTTTTGGATACGGTAAGTTCAACTTCAAATTGGTATTTCCCACTCAGGAAATTTTCCAAAGCGATTTACAAATTTTTCGTAATATTTCATATGGCCAACCACATTGTAACATTATATTCTAAATCACCATGGATTATTAGCGGGTGGGAAATTCGAGTTTACAATTTATTATTTTCGCAGGAGGAATACATGAATGCGGAAGACTCGATAGCATTGAATGCTGTCATGAAATGGGAGAGATATTCCGACGAGAAAACCACAACCATGTTGGACATGTGGCGACTAAGTGCTACTGAAACTAACTCATTAACCATTGGAATAAAATTGCCAACGATGGCTACACATTTCGAGGGAAGCGCACTTGCTAAAAGCGTGCATTTCATTTTTCCAAACACTACAATACAACCTAACTTATCATCTTATGACTCTGCGGTTGTTGGCTGTCTAGTTCCTTTAATCGAAGTATCGCAGCGACCTCAGCGGCTTTCCCTCATATCAATAGAAGCACCACATGGAATGCACTTTTTGTCCTGTACCAAATACAGAAAGCATCAGCAATCACAAAAATTGGATGGATATTTCTCAGCATTTGACAAGGGGTCATGGGCAGCCATTGTGGTGCTATCCTTAGTAACCATATTGTGCTTACGACTTTATCGCCAAGAGAGACGGCGACTCATGTGGGATCACATCACATTCCCAATTAATTTGTTGCTCGCACAGCCACTCAGATTTTTGGAAAACTACAGGATGCTAATAATTCCGTGGGTCTTTGTCGGAATGTATTTGTCAAACGAATATCGCAGCGACAACATAACCAGCTTTGTCAGCAATCTAGTTGCTCAGTCACTGGACTCGTTTGAGGATTTGCTTCGACTAAATTTTACGGTATACTCAAGTCCGACCGGGAATAGATTCAAAGACCTGTTGGAGATATATAAGCGGGACAAATATTTTCCAGAAGATTTCAATCATGAAACCTTCTCCACATATGTCGTCGATTATTTCCTCAACCAGGCATACGTTGTTAACGACACAGTACAGATCAGCGCTTTTATAGACCTTGAGTACAAGCCAAAGGACGCTGTGGAGTATGTATCCATGACACGGGATTACATTGCTGATTTGCTAATGGGTTGTAAAAAGGACGCATTTATGGCTCCTTTCAATGAGGTTGTTGACGTGTACTCAATTGTTAAAGAGAAAAATCTGTCAGCGGAAGAAAATGATTTGCACATCAGCACATTACCGTATGAAAAGATTTACAATTTATTGGATTTTTCTACGATATCCGTGTCAGCCGAGATGCTCCAAAAACGGATAAATGCGTTGCAAAGTTCAGGGTTATCTGTGTTATGGGTTAACGAGGAACGCCGCATGCTGCCAACTACAGCTAAGAGACATATGAATAATTATAAAGCTTTCCGCCAAAATCAGTTATCTGAACCCACTGCGCTCACTATGGCTAGCAATGTGGTTGTGGTTTTCTACGTATGGGCTGTAATATTGGCTATATCTGGAATGATGTTTGTGGCTGAAGTCCGAACGCATCTTAGATACGCGCTTACCAAATTACAATATATGGCGACACTGGTAATTTTGCATTTAACTAAACGGTGCATACAATTCTTGACAAGGCTACGGAAAATGAGGACCATTACATGTTTTGGAGCGCGTGGAACCAAGTTACGAGCGGCTGTAATTGCAATTCAAGTATCCGAACCAATTGTAGAGTGAACGTTAGCAGTTGGACGATATATATGGAGTTGTGGTGTGAGTTTAATAATTTTAGTCATTGTAGCAATTCACAAGCATTACAGAGTGCACCTAATAAATTAGTTGGTTACAGTATTCAGTATAACATTTTCGATCTGACAAATAATATCGATTTGTGAAAATCGATCAAACCCATCATGTATTTTGCGCTGATATGGTTTTGAATTTTTAAGTTCCCCTATAACGTGTAGTGTATTGGATCCCATGGCAATGTAGATATGATACGAAATTATAATTTATTTTCTGACATTTTTTTGTTAAGGCATGAATTTTATATGCGACTTCGAGTCTGAAAAAGACATCCAATAAATTAAATTTCGACAGCGACATTTCTGTACTTGTATCTTGTGTATTTCCTAATATACTTAAAAAACTATATTATTAGTTGCGCAAGCATCGGCGCCGATGACACATAAGCCTGTATGGCGTGATGCGTCGTTTCCTCCTGTCGATTAGTGTTTGGGACGCTTATTGTTTTCAGCGCATAAGTTTATAGGCCGAATTATTTTACCATCGATTTACTCGAAGAAATCGAAAAGGAAAATTTCATCAACCCATATTCAAAGCTCAAAAATGTTTATTTTTTATTTGCTTGTAAATGTAACGTGAGAGTGATGTCATTTGGTTGCTTTGAAACAGACGAAGAAACACTTGGTATTTCTCCTAATGAGCACTCAATTCTTTGAATATCCGTTTCAAACTTGTTTATGTTGTTTCACAATGTGCTACGTCAGAGGTTATAGCAAAATTCAGATAGACCAATGCGGCCAAAATATGAAAAGTATAAATCGTGGCGTAGTGATTACACTTCATTTTAAAAAAAACTGAAACTCATATCTTGGTATATTCAACGTTGTAAATAGTGACTACATGTAAAATGCTTGTTTTTGCTTTGAGTGATCAAACACATCTAGAGAAAATGTTCAATATTCCGCTGTTCCATTTGTTCATGCTTTCTCGAGCTAATAACTCATTACCTCGAAAATAAATTATCGGAAGCATTCATTTGATACGGAAGTAAACTTTGTGATCTGCTATCGTCGTTTTCACATAGGAATATTTAGAACGCACAACAATGTTTCACTGCATTTAACGAACGCTTCCTTCTGAAATCAATACTGACACGGGTTGTATCGATTATAGCTTTAGGAAATTAACATCATAGCTTTTGACTTAAAACACAGAATTACACAGAAAAATGAGTATCACGCGATTCAGGATACAAAATGTCGTTAAATGCAAAATAATTAAATGCCGTTCTTTTCATCTGGTACGAACATGAGCATGTATAATGTCAAGAAAAGTATAAATGAGACTGATATTTTGTGAAATGTTTCTGTTATAAACGCCAATATCTAAATGTTCCATCTTGTAACAATGAGCAGTCGGAAATTTATTCGTCAAAATTAGATTTTAAATTGATTCACAGATCAAAATTCTAATAAATGTGTGGCACTTTGTTATAGCAGTACTTCGTGGTAACAAAATTAATTCGAGTTTTCAAGATAACTTTCCACTACTACAATGACTGGATTTACGGTAGCCGTAAATCCAGTCATTGTAACGGGTGCCTTGGTAAAAACAACGAGAGACTGCCTAAGGTAGAACCACGGACCTTAATAATCTAAATCAAAACATATGTCAAGTCTCATCATTGCATCAAGCATACCTGATTGATGCGCAATGGAATGTGCAATGTACGACTACCCAACACACATGGTGACCATTTCTGCCAAATCGCGTTCGTTTTAAGCGAAAAAATGATGCGAGGTGGTGATGAATCGCGTGTGCGTTTCTGTTTCCTGTGTTGCGGTTGGCAACCGCAGCGGTTCAGATGGAAAAGTAGTGCAGGAAAAGGAGCGGAACGGCTCTGCTGTAGTGTTGGGAAGTGATAAATAAATGTTTTGATAATTTGCCATTTAATGCACTTACCTGCTTATGTATACGTAATTAAAGAGGTTGGGCTAATTAAGTGGAATTAAAAACAATTTTATTATCTCTGAGAAAATATCTCATTCAAAGCATACTTTGCAAAATACATGACATTTCTTGCTGTTTTACCTGAGCTCGTAACATGCGGATAAGGAGGGTGTTTTCGCTCAACGTCTTTCACATTTTAGAGTGAGCTCAAATGGCATATCTATAATGGGCTAAGTTTATAAGGAAGCAGGACATGGAACATAGTTGGACAAGCATCACAAGGTAAGCATATTATAAAGGGCACAAGTTATAAAGCAGCTTTTCCTAATTTCATACAGCCATGCATTGTATCATAATCATATTATTACAGGACATGTCGTGCAGCCGCAATTAGGTGAAATAATCTGAATATATCTATTAGACCCATTTCATCTGACGTGTAATTG
Source organism: Sinella curviseta (assembly GCA_004115045.4). Taxonomy (NCBI): domain Eukaryota; kingdom Metazoa; phylum Arthropoda; class Collembola; order Entomobryomorpha; family Entomobryidae; genus Sinella; species Sinella curviseta. Next base: position 2,171,836 of record CM023201.3, on the reverse strand, counting down.
CATGTTGGTTAACAGTTAGCTCTATGGGTGGGCTCACAAACCGGCTGCATGTAAAAAAAACTGAAGTAATTACAATGGAAATGATCTTCCGTGAGCTACTTAATGAGCACCGCCCTTTTTTATTGCTACGTATTTTCCATCGCGGTTTAACGCGACTAGTTACTTCATGTTAAGTGACATTTGGCAGGGATTCTGGAGCACCAAAACGATTTGAGGAGCATCGACCTTCTCATTATAACTCATGTTACTAGCCCTGTCACTTTATACCACTTTGCGAAAAACATTGTAGCGATACATCTCGTTAGCGTAGACTCTCAACACATGTCTCCACTTTCACTCTCCTGTAAAAACGTATACGCAGCGCGGTAACATAAAGAGGACCATAAGCTTTCATTTACCGTTCACATTCACCCCGCCCCAAAACATAATTGCATATTGCGAATGACACAGTTGTTGTGCATTCACAGTTCCAGTTCAGATATAGTTTTTCCGTTACTTGTTCAAGTGCATCGACCCGTTCCATGCATACATTATAAATAAATATACTTATGTTGCAAAGAAATACTCTTAGCTGGAACAAATTGCAAGTTATTAGCTGCTCGCTTTCATATTCCACGTTCAGATATCGCTTGGAAGTTGCCGAGTTTGGTAGTATCACAAATATCCATGACATCAATGCAGCATTCACAAGAACTATTTTTTAGCATAGCCAAAAACACAAAGTCACCATGATCGGAAGGAAGATTTTTTCAATTGTTGCAGTGCCATTAAACATTAATGGAATCCCAAAAAGCCTTCTGGCTCGTATTTGGGAAATCCAGTTTAAGATCTTTTATTACGTGGGATTTATACATTACAAGCCTGTTTATGAAGGTGAAAGTGGGTGTTACGTTCTACGGAAAGGACCCATATTTGCTCGGGTAAGCATATATACGGTTATCTAACATCAAATGTTTGAAACTACTACATCAATTGTTGTATCCAATTCGGTAGATACTATCTGTCTTTATTGTCTGGATTCCTTTATCTGTACTCCACGTATTCATAATGATGTACACTATCAACAAGATACAGTTCTGCCAGGACCGTTCTCCCAGTGCATATTTTCGAGTACTTAATGTAATTCTCGTCTACACTCAAAATGCACTCTTCGCGTTTATAATAGTGAAACGAAAGGACTTATTCCAGAAACTGATTAATCACAGCAATTCATCGGGCTCCTTTTTCCACTCAACATTTTCCAAAGCGAAAAAATGCAGCTTAAAACATCTTGCATTACTTTACTTGGCTCTTTGCGTCATGTTGCGATACATCATCGCTTTCACAGTTGTATTTGCTATGAATAGTACTGAAATCTCAAAATTGGCGACCCCATCCGATATATTTTTGCCGATATTCTACGACGGGAAAGGGGAATTCTTGTCCGGTTCACATGCTCTGACGCTGATCTGTGAATATATCTTGTGCTACTCGGGATTACTGCTTAATGCAAGCGTTAACATTCTGATTGTCGGTACGATACCGACGACTATGTGGCTGGCAACAAAAGAATTTTCCAACCTGACTGCAATTCATGAAGAAAACGTGAGGAATGGGACCAGTACTGGCAACATGCCGGATGAAATATATTCTGCATATGCCAAACTGAGGGAATATTCAAGCTCGCTAAACAAGATGTGGTCCATGCTTTATCTCGTTTATCTGACGGAAATATCACTGGGCATGTCATTTTCGCTGAAGGAAATGCTGGAAACGGAAAATGCAATCACCGCCGCATATTATGTTTTCTTAGCTAGCTTGGGAGTGATAGGGATTTTTCTTTCCGGTGACGTATTTTTAAGGGTATGCCTTTCGTCTTGTTACGGATTGTATGTAGTATATATGCTATCATGTACCTTCACATTCACATTTTTAAAGCAGATTGACGACTTCAAATGTTGGCTTACCAACGAGAAAATCCGGGAGCAGTTTCGAAGTGATGATGAGAAGGATAAAATACAATGGATGTTACGCGAGTTGGATGACCTGCCGATTGGAATTGGTAAAAATGGGGTTTATCGACTTACGTATGGATTCACAGCTCAGGTTAGTAATACGGTGAATTTCAATCTACTAATTGTTCGGACCTTTGATGACTTGAAATGTAAAATAATTGTACCTAAAATTTGGTTCTGTCATTTCAGATGCTCGTCATGATGATCACTTTCTTTCTAATCAGCTTCGAGAATAAAAATGAAGGGCATCGGTGTTAGCCCTACTGGACGAATAGGCCTGTCCATGTTTTAATAAAATAGTTTGTACGAAGTCCGTACTAATTCTCCTTTACTGTGAAATTTGTGTACATCATACATGTGATGTGGAGAATGACGAAGAGCTTGCATGTATTGAGTTTGTGGTGTAGTCTGTATGACTTATAATCAGTCTGGATTTTCTTGTAATAACGATACGTGCTTACTTTGATAACTGTTAATTATAATATTACTTATTTCTCTTAACAATATATTCACGCTGCTCGTGATCTTGGACTCACAGCTCAGGTCAGAGTGTGAACGCATTTTTATCAATTATTTGCAATGTTATTGACCTCGAATTCAAAACTAGGAAACATTTGGTATTTTCATTTCAGATGTGCATTATGATGATCACTTTCTTTCTAATCAGCTTTGAGAAAAAATTGTAAATGATCAGTTATGGACACAATGCATGAGAAGGCTGACCACTGTTTCTAAAAGTACTTCCCATAATATTTTCCAGAAAACCATACTAATTTTCATCTTCAAATGTTTAGCGTAAATCATGTGCAAATAATATGTGATGAACAGAATGATGAAGGGCTTGCATATATTGCGCTTTAGAATTGATAATTTGAATGAAATATATAACAATTTAATTATCGTGTAATAAAGACAATGACTTTCTTTGACAATCATAAAATATACCACTAATTACACCATTTTAAAATATTAATGATCTTGACACAGAATTGTATCTATAGAAAAAATATATCTCAATCAAGGAAATAAAATGATAATAATGAACAAATTCATTTCAAATACATCAGACAATATTATTTTAAGTGGACCAGCCATTTTCGTATGATCTCCCAAATAAAAGTTACTACGAATTCGCAAGTTTGATCGATTAATGCAATGTTGAGGTGAATGATGAGGAATAAAAAGTAGTAAGATTAGGGCCACAGGTTTCATAAAAATGAATGCATTTCGGGCAACAGCGGCTCAATACATTTTTATTGCTGAAAGGAACTAGCAAAAAACTGTTTTCTATTGCATACATATTTTTATTACATGACATGGCCTGACGCCGAAATTAAGTACCAGCACTGTATGAATTAATTATTATTTCAGAATACGTACAATCTCATGTAGTTTATGCCAGTTAACGGTTTGGAGTCACTGGCACGCCTCCTGTAATGAATTGGCGCTGCTAGTTTGACATTTACTGCAACGCAAGGTACCAAGTTGCTACCATATTTTGCGATCTCAGAAACGCACTGGTTTAACATTGGCAAACACTGTGATCTTGCCATTGGAACATGGAACGGAAACATGACTGTTAATATATGCAAAATGGAATTGGCCATAAAAGGTCCTTAAGGTTTGCGGAAGTAATATACCCTGCTTTAGAGCAACCTTGCAAACTACGCAAACATGCAAACCTATCCAAGTATACCAGTACTGATTACATTGCATTTTGTATACCAACATGAAAGTATTTTCTGAATAAATTATAGATTTACTGCCGACATGCAATCTCCTGATACTTACTCAAAACCGCTACCTCGTCCAATTCACTGAATCGGCAAAAGTGAGGAGGGAATTTAAGTGTCATTATGTATAGCACCTTCACTGCAACGCAAACCAAGTCGACTTTTTTATTTAGAGCCAGCACAGCAAAGCTATACAGTTGACAAGTAAAACATAGTTTTAATTTACAATACCATAATTTGCAGCTACATGTTACTAGCATTGCATGTGTTTTGTCGTCCGAGAAACCCAACAGAGAATGTGCTATCCCGCACCGATTTGCTGCAGTGCAACGACCCGATCCAAATATATTAGTAAACCATACGCAAATATGTATTTTTACTATGGTAGTCGTGCCGCGCTTGTAATACTTTTAACCACCAAACTTATAGTTTTCCCTGTACTCTGGCTTTAAGTATTAATAAGGAATTACATTTCATGTCGTGTAATCTCAACTATATTTACATTTTAACTGTCCTATGAAAATGTATACCGAGAGCAGTAAAACTTCCAAATTGAGAACGACCCAATGCTTTCTTTCACTTTTCTCATTCAGACGTCGCTTGGCACTTATCGTGGACGGGTGTTGGCCATTTCCAAGTCATTACGAAAGTCATTTTCTGCACATATCTCCAGAAGCAAAGCCATCATGATCGGAAGAAAGATTTTTTCAATTGTTTCTGTGCCACTAAATATTAACAGAATTCACAGAAGCCTTATAGCGCGAATCTGGGAACTCCAGTTCAAGTTCTTGTACTACGTGGGACTTGTTCACTACAAGCCTGTTTATGAAGAGGACAATGGTTGTTACATTTTGAAGAACGGTTACATATTTTCCCGGGTTAGTTGACCAAACAATGAATTAAAATGCCATATCTGAAAATGTAAATTAAACCATATAATTCTGTTCCGTAGATTCTATCTGTCGCATTTGTCTGGATTCCGGTAGTTGTAATACCTGTAGTAGTAGTGGAATTTACTATCAGTGAGCTACAAATCACTGATGAGAATATGACTCCTAGCACCTACTTTCATGTGCTCAACATATTTCTGGTTTTCATTCAAAATGCTCTATTCTCGTTCACAATTCTCAGACGAAAGGATTTGTTTCAAAAACTGATTAATCACGGCAACTCATCAGCCTCCTTTGTCCATTCATCTGTACCCAAAGAGAAAAAGTGCAGTTTAAAATATCTCGCTCTACTTTACTTGATCCTTGCCTTTCTCTTGCGATATGGAATTGCAATTTTAATATTGTTTAATCTGAATTTTTATTACCTGTCAAAATTGGCGACCCCATCGGATATATTTTTGGCAGCAGTCTTCAGTGAAAGGTGGATAGGTTTGGTTTCTGATTCCCGTTCACTAGATCTTATTCCGGGCATTGTGATGTCTGTCGTTTGTTTATCTGGGATACTGATAAATGCAACCGTAAATCTATTAATTGTCGGCACGATACCAATCACAATATGGCTTGCCACCAAAGAGTTTACCAAAATGGTAGCAACGTACACAGAGAATGTGAGAAATGGAACCTGTACAGACAAAATGGCGGAAGAAATATGCTCTGCGTATAAACAAATTAAGGAATATTCAGACTCGCTGAACGACATGTGGTCCTCACTTTACCTTGTGTATCTCACAGAAATGTCCCTGGACATGTCATTCACGCTGAAGGAAATGTTGGCGACGGATAATACATTGACAGCGGTATACTATGTATTCCTGGCTTGCTTGGAAGTGACTTCTCTTTGTCTCTCTGGCGATGTATACAAAAAGGTGTGTGGTTTATTCCTTTAATACATTTTATTATACATGCAATCACTCATGTTCACTTTCACGTGCCTAACATTGTGTTAAACAGATTGACGATTTCAAATGTTGGCTTACGGAGGCGAAGATCCGAGAGCATTTTCGAAGTAATGATGAGAAGGATAAACTACAGTGGATGTTACGCGAGTTGGATGGCCGTCCAATTGGGATAGGGAAAAATGGTGTGTTTCAACTGACGTATGGATTCACGGCTCAGGTTATTAAGATGCAGTTTTTTATTTTACAAATCACTTGCAATTTTAAAGACGAAAAAATAATGGGAATGAATTTATGTTTTATTTCAGATGTGTATGATGATGGTGACTTTGTTTACAATCAGCTTTGATAAATGAAATGTGATTTGTGGAGGCATTTCTGCACTTTTTCAATGCATTGCGAGTTTTCTATCCGGTTATGGAATATAGGTTCCTACTATAAACATGGATTTATGTATACATGTATATTAAGTAGTATCAGAAAGATATTTTACTGCACTGAATATCCAACCTCATTAAAGCCTAATCTTAACACATACATATCTACCCACTTAAGCATTCTAAATTGCAAATATAAACTTATTTAAAGTAGGCAGTTATGTGTACTCATTTTCGTGTAGTGTGTATAATAAATAATCAGAGAAAATAAATAAATACAAATTGTTTGAACGTTGAAATACGTATGTCGATATGTGTTATAGAAACTTACAATATGTGATAAGTTTGCAGTATGCTGCTAATGATCTTGACACAACTTTTATGTACTGAAGTTTAAGCTTACTTTAATGAACCAACTTCTTCAGATAATGATGAATAAATTCATTTCAAATAAATAATACAATATTATTTTAAGTGGTGAAAACGTTTCCTTGTGGTGAAAGTTATTATGTACTCATGAGCTCGAATGACTAACGCAATGTTGATTATTATGAGGACGAATAAAAATGGTAAGATTCCAGTAAATAGTTGCATAAAAAATAAGCATTGCAGGGCTCAATACACTTTTATTGCCGTTTTTTAAATTTGAAGAGCACGAGTGTAAAAATAATCAAACACTTTCATCTAAGACATGGAGGCTCTACTAGCTATAAACATGAAAAGGAAAGTAGCAAATTTAAGTTGGTGATGATCGTTAAATGCGATTAGAGTTTGAAGAAGTAATAAATCATGCGGTAAGGCAGTTGGAAACATAACATGTATGCATACCTATACTAGTATACTTGTATTGGTTATACTCAATAGCATGCAGCCATGCATTTCATTGCATTGTCTGAAACTACGCGGCAGCATTTTCTGAATAAATTACATAGTTTCTGACCATACACAATCTCATGTTACTTACTCATAACAGCAAGCTCTTTCAATTCACTGAATACATGTTCCATTCATTTTTAATATTTTAATAAGTATATAAATACACTAACATTTAGCTGAAAACTATCCTTCACATGTTTTCTCAAACACAGCTGTCTGCTATATATGGTAGAATGATTTATTTTGAACAAATGATAACGACATAATGCGTCGGATATATTTACATTTCAGTACTCATCATACGATTACTAATTTTACTATATATATATATATCATAATTTTTGTCTTACATTCGACGAATAACAAGCTGTTCTACCCCTCGGCATTGTGAATATGGTTTAAATTCAATCAAGTACTACAAATCGCAAGCTTGTAGAGGCGAGTTATATACAACACATAATTGGGGTCCAAATTGATCCGCCGAAACCGCAGTAATTACTTCAAGCACCCGCTTTCAGTTTCCTAGCACGTTTGCAACGACAACTGTCATTATTGGCAAAATAATCAATTTACATGACCATGTTTTAGATTTTGCATGTCCAATTTGAACAGGTTCTGTGCTTTCAATATTCTCATAGGACAAATTCAAACTTTTCTGATTGCTCGTCGAAGTTAAGTTCACTGTTACCTCATTGCTGATTAGATACACGATCCAGCTTACCTCCATGTTATAGATTACCGGTATTTCCTCGCGGCAGTAGTGTCGAGCAGACGACTCTGAAAAGCTGCTGTCGTATACCATGACAAAGCTTTTGTTGCAGAGTCGTCGATGTATATCCGACTGATATGGTTGGAATAAGGAATGTACCTTGTGGCCGATGAATGTTTCCACATCAGATTTGCATGAAATGAGAGCCGAATTGTTTGCATCGTTTGCAATAGAATTTACATCGTCTCCAACCTCTGCCAAATGTAGGCACTCTACCGCAAAAAATTACATTTTGTTAGTTTCCCAAAATATATTACAGCGAATAGGTGTTTGTTCAATTGAGGTGAATACCTTTTGGGATTATGAAGTACAATGCTTGGAATAGCAAATCTTCGGCGTTGGCAATCTCCACCGTCATGGCATATCCAGAAGTGACCAACGGCGGCGGAACATGACTACAACAACCCATATAAAGCACTGCGGCGCTGTCAACTTGATATTGGTGACCATCGTAAACACGTATGTTATGTTTAGTGCAAAATAGGTCTTCCACTTTCCACTCAACTGTTGTGAATATAAGTACAACTCGTTCGTCCGGATCATCAGCTTGAATAGTCCAGCTACAATTAGCTGCTCCGTTCATAAGCGCCATAAACTCGGGATTCAGAATGATTCCAGATTTGTTTTCCAACACTGCCCCACAAGCCTGTTTAGCATGTCACAAGTTGCGTTACATGAATCGCGTCTCATAAATCTGAGATGAGATTCGTGAATACATATATTCAAACCGACTTACTGTCATACCTGTACATATTTCGCCCTGAATCCTTTATGGGGTGAAGCAGAGGATTCATATGTCACCGTCAATGTATTCCCAGTAGACTTGACTGCACTTCTCAAGTACATGTAACAAAACCTTTCCAACACCAAACCGGAGTCAACATTACCATCGTAAACCTGAAATAGTAGGAAGTCAATCAGACACAGTACATATTGCAGCGCTACTATATATGTTGTGGTGTTCAATTTACCATAATGCATTCGTCCCAATCAGGATCGAAGTCCAGAAAATAAATTGCAACTACGTAATTGGGGTCAACTGTAATAACCCAGACGCATTTCTCGTGCTTGCGGTATGCGGATGGATAATCAGTGGAGGCGATGTAACCCGACGCACCACTATAATTGCCACCACAAATGCGCCCATCGTCGGGTATATCTTCTTTAAAAGCTGCGCTGAAGCCAGTGTAAACGTTGGATGCATCACTGTAAAATTCAATCAACATAACGTTCGTGGTGGCTGTGAGAAGCAATGGAGACTCGCCTTGTCCACACAGGTGCGCTAGCAGATGATCATCGTCGTCCGTGCCGGCATAAACCTTTCAAGTTAATAAAAGTTGCAATTGATTAAGACGTTGCTAACAGTTGTTGAAATATTTTTACGTCAAATTACACAGTGTACCTTCAATCCATCGAATCGGCAGTTGTTTGATTTCTCCATTTCATAATGGTGTATTTGGAGGAGGATTTTTGTCCTTTCACCGGTCACTATTTTCCATTTGCAATGTGAATCTTGTGGATAATTGTTGGGATAATTCGGGCTGCGAATGACCCCCGCACTCTTTTGTAGTTTGTATATGCACCCCAAACAATGTTGCGTAACAAATAATGGTATTATGGTAGAAGTCAATGTAAACACATGTTGTATTTACATGCCCATGGCACTATCAATGATATTTTTACCTTCCAATTTCCATTCCAATCTGAACCCTGTTCCAAAACCTTTGCGGTAATAGGTTCGAAAGTTTATTTCAGCGAATGTACCACGAAAACGAAGTGTGTGTGGTGGCGATATGGACCGATCGTGGTAGTTTGCCACTTCTTTTCTACCTTCAGCTTCCTCTTCATTCCTGCTGTAAACCTTAACAAATTGGGTTTGTAATTAAATAAACATAATAAGATACACGCACCGGGACGATTTTTTATACATCAAGTTCGTTCTTACAACTACGACATCGTGATAGTTGGAAAGGTCAAAGTGCGTGAAAGATAGGACCACGTCAACAAGCATGCCAGCCTTTATTGTCCAAGTGCATTCAATGAACGTCGGGTAGACGCCTGGAAAATTTGGACTTTCGATAATACCGTCAATTCCCTTCAGCACTCTTCTGCATACTATAATGAACCAAATTATCATATATATATTTCATTCTTCACGTTAAATGTACATTTTTATACATACCGGCATCAAATCGCAGAACAAACCCTATTCCTGCAAGATAGTTTGGATTTGAATATAGCCGAACGATGGCCTGATGTGATGTTGTTTGCACTGCACTTGGAATTTTGTCTAGATAGCGCCATGTTCCAATAATAATATCAGAAGCATTTCCAAAGTCTCCTATCTGCACCGCAATGAGGACATTTGGAAACTTTATTTGGAGTGCACACGATAACGCTGAAAAATTAAACTGACTTCTTTGCATCGTACCTGAAGTTGCAAAAGTTCGTAAACCTGCCTAATGTCTATATTCTCCCGTTCGGAAATTTTGAACTCCATAGTGTGACCTGGGTTTACGTTAATCTGCCACCAACAGAATAACTCCGGCTGCCATGTAACTGGATAATTAGGAAACGTGATGACTCCGGAAGATAAATTGATTGTTTCATTGCACGCTGCAAAAAAACGTAAATTGGATTAGACAAATGCTTTCATATCTACGCTGAGTAATTGGTAACTGTACTTCTTGCAGCTGCATTCCAGACAATCTTGAAGGCCATTCTCGAATAGGCGCAGTTGCCAGACTGGAATTTAAATTTTACCGAGTTTGAATTTCCTCTGAAGTTAGTAGGCGGTGGACTTGAGATATTGAATACTTTAATTTCCGGGAACTTCAAGTAAACTCCATCGCTGTAAGAAACGTATTTGTACTTTGTCGTGACATCACTTTACAAGATTAATTGTCAAAGTATATTAATGAACGCATTTTGCATAGAATATACGAACATCATTATAAGCCTATCTCCACAGGGGTACCATCTTTCTCTTTGAAAATCCAGCACTGTGAATTGAGGCCTTTGCTCAATGGGCAACGATATTTCCCAAACGCACTTGAAAGCATTGGGACGTTTGCTTGGATAGCCTGGACTTGCAATAAAGCCAGTTTCTGCTGTGTACATTCCTCCGCATTCTGTTGAGTATTTACATTTAATATACTACATCATGTAGATTTCCACACGACTGTTAAATATATCATACCTGGATAATAGTCTAAAATTTCGTAGTGGATTTCCTTAAAATGCTCTATTGGTATCGGTTGTCGCACTCCAATTTTAATCCTAATCGTTGTAATCCCAACGGACGATATAAATTGGCGAGTGAGCCCATATCCGCAATAACGATATCGTTTTCTGCAGTGACATATTAAGGTGGTCGTTGTAGAACCAATATTGCATACTATAATAGTGATATATATTAGTGTAACTTACCCCTCGACAAAGCTGCCATTCCCGAGATAATAACACCCGTCGCATATTTCCAAATACTCCTCAGCGCACGCTCCAGCCATGCCGGGATTATAAAAGAATTTCGGAATGAATATATATTTTCCCGCCTCAGCGCAAATCACCCAATCAAAGGAAATATTCGCTTCCCTTCTCAACACCCAGGAACCAAGCTGTCCAGACGTGTTAGTATATAGTCCCGAGATATCTGATGTGAACAACGTATTTTTACATAGCTCTTTTTATTGTGGCGGTGGTGTACGAAGTGATAGTGAACCAATATTTTTAACCTGATTTCACCATGGAAAAATAATCATTCGGAAATATACGGCCACATCTCCCCTCTGACTGCGTCGAATCGTCCCCTGAACAAAAAATTGTAGCAAAGGAATAATTCTGTAGTGGTCAATGCGTTGAAAATATTTTTAAAACATTCGTTGTTTTCGTACCGGGAGTCCGTTTTCGCTCGATCAAAGTACTGTCACAGAAAACCGAGCCCGTAATATGGCTGAGAAACAAGAGTATCAGTGTTTTCATTTTTAATTTTTAATGAAGGTGAACAAATTTCTGCGGAAATATATTTTGAGGTTTGTAATGTCGGCTTTTGTATAGCTGGATCACATGTACGGTGGAATATGCACGACAAATATGCACCGCGTTTCGCAACACACTCGTCACATCGGCATTAATTGGCTTGGATAATAAACGGCTTGTTAAATGATGCCGGTGTGACGACATTGTATGATGGTTAGCAGAACGTCTATTGCCGTGCAAACATTCACATAAATAGCTCTTTATTTTCCCTTGTGTGCTGTAAAACGTGTAACATTAGTTGAATATGCATGACCGAATGTATCCAGGAGCATTTTTTTAAATTTTATTTACTATTGCCCTTTGCTACTGTCTCCGGCGAAGAACAATTTTGTATGTTGCAAACTTGCGCTCAGGGAAATTGTAGTAACGTTGGAAATTTGTGAATAGCATTAGTATGGCAAATAATGCTGACGTGTTTTATGCAGCTTTAATGGGAGCAGTTAATGAGCAGTGAGTGACTTTGTTGAATAAATGGCTAGATGCCTATGTTGACACGAAACGGATCCCGGGCGAATAAGAATTGAACATCAAAATAAAAATTATCCAAATTGTCAAAACGTCACAAGCCAGGAGCCATTTGCATTTCCAGCATCAAGTGTTCAATAGCATGACAAGTCAAGACCGTGGAAAAGGACACAATTTATCTACAATACGCTTGCATGTAATTTCGAGTAGGGAATCTGTTTGTTGTTAAACATAAGAATTATTTTTGCAGAACAAATGGCATTATACGTTTGACTACTCATTGCATTTGCACTAATCCTATACAATATATCTTAATTTATGTTTGCAATGCAACGTATGACAATCTAGACTCGGCCGCAACAGTGCATATTTGCAGTACATTTAAAAACACCCAAGTGTTGAATGAAGCATATATGTATGTGAAGGTTAATGACTTAACGTCAAATTGATCTGCTGAATCCACAGTAACTCGAACATACGAGCACTCAATTTCCCTGCATGTTTTGAAAGAAAACTGACGTAATTGCGAACAGAATCAAATTGCGCGACCATGTTTTGTATTTCGCCTGATTAACTGGAACAGGTCCTTCGGTTTCATTATTCCCAGACGATAAGTTCAACTTTTTCTGACTGCTGGTGAGATTTTCAACATATATTTAAGCTTATGTTGGTACATTTGAGGCGCATACCTTTTGGGATGATAATGTACAGTGCTTGGAATTGCAGTTCTTCTGCGTTCGTAATTTCCAGCGTCATGACATTTCCTGTGGTCACCAGCGGCGGCGGAACGTGACTACAACAGCCAACATAAAGGACTGGAGGGCTTTTATCTGTGCCTTTGTGACCATCGAAAACATGTATATTGTGCTTAGTGCAAAACGGCTCCGCCACTTTCCACTCAACTGTTGTGAATATTAAAACCACTCGTTCGTCGGAATCATTACCTTGAATTGTCCACGTACAGTTGGCAGCAGCCCCGTTCATTATCGCCATAAACTCGGGATTACGAAATGTTCCAGATTTATTTCGCAACACTGCCCCGCAAATCTGTTTAGTACGGAAAAATGTGTTAAAAGAATCGCCTGTCATCAATTTGAAATCAGATGGGTAGATATATTTATTCAAACCATACCTGTACATAGTTTGCCCTGAAACCTTTCTGTGGTGAAAAAGCGGATTCAAATTTCGATGTCAATATGTTTCCAGTAGATTTGATCACACGGCTCCCGATGGAATGGCAAAGGCTTTACAGTATCAAATTGGAGCCAATATGGCCATCGTACACCTACAATATTAGGAAGTATATAATATACATGGCCGTGCTTTTATCCAAGTTAAGTTATACAACTGTACAGTTATCCTGTCCATAATACAGCTCGGACCCCACTCCACATCGACGTCCAGAATAGAAATTCCGACAACGTAATTTGCGTCCACTGTAATTACCCAAATGCATTTCTCGTACTTCCCGTAATGGGATGGATAGTCAGTGGAGGTTATATAACCCGACGCACCACTATAATTGCCACCACACGTGCTGCCAACTTCTTCAAAAGTTGCGCTAAAGCCAGTGTAAACGATGGAATCATCACTGTAAAATTCAATCAACATTATGTTTGTGGTGGCTGTGAGAAATACAGGAGACTCTCCTTGTCCGCATATGTGTGCCAGTAGGTGGTAATCGTCGTCCATGCCAGCGTATACCTACGTAGTTAATAAAATCCGTCATTTTAAAGAGTGTTTGCACCAAATTTGTCATAATAACATGTTGCATTTTACGGGCTGCTTTGTTCACCTTTAACCCATCAAGTATACAGTTGTTTGACTTTTCTATATTCCAATGGTTTATTTTCAGAACGATTCTTGTCTTGGGTCCTGTCACTATTTTCCATTTACATTGAGAATTTTGTGGATAATTCTGGGGATGATTCGGGCTGTGTATGTCTCCCTCCCTCTCTCTCAGTTCGTGCAGACATCCTGTTCAATGTTACGTTGCAAATTATTGCATTATGCGAGATACCAATATTAATATACTGTTAACTGCCAATGACACTGTGTCTGCGAATTAAAAATTCTGCGCCTCGGTACAACGTTTACTCTGCTCAACTATATTAGCTGACCTTCCAGCTTCCATTCCAGTCTGAATCCAGTGCCAAAGACGTTACGGTAGTACGTTCGAAAATTTATTTCTGCCGACGTACCACGCAATTTCAGTTTGTATGGCGGGTTTCTCATCCAACTTCCGTATTTGGCTACTAATTGTCTAGGTTTCGGTTCCAGCTCATTGGTTCTGTAAATCTTAACAGTGATAATATTGTTAAAATTAAATAACCATGGTGAAAATACACGTCCGTTTAAATTTTTGTGCATCAACTTCATTCTTACAAGTAGGGTATCATGACAATATGAGATATCCAAATGAGTGAAATTTAGGACCATGTCGACAACCATGCCGGGTTTTATAATCCACGAACACTCCACGAATTTTGGGTAGATGCCTGGAAAGCTTGGACTCTCGATGACCCCGTGAACTCCATTCAAAACTCGTGTGCATACCGAAAACATGTGAACCAATGCATGAGGCCTTTCTTTTATATTTCGAATCAATTACAGATATATCACAATTTGTATACCGGCATCAAATCGTAGAACAAATCAAATTCCAGCAAGGAAGTTCGGATATGTATAAAGTCGAACCATTCCCTGATGCGATGTAGTTTGTACTACACTTGGAATTTCGTCTAGGGAGCACCAGGTTCCCACATAATTATCAGATACATTTCCAAAGTCCGCAATCTCTACGACAATGCACAGTTTTGCATTTTTTTAAATGCACACGACAACATTGAAAAACCAAAATATCTTGTGTAAATCGTACCTGAAGTCGCAAAAGTCTGCACATCTGACCAAAATATAAAGTCTCCCGTTCGGAAATTTTGAATTCGATAACATGTCCCGGGTTCACATTAATTTGCCACCAATAGAATAATTCAGGTTGCCACTTGTTTGGGTAATTGGGAAACGTGATGATTCCGGATGATACGTTGATCGTTTCGTTGCACGCTGTGATAAACATAGATATAAATGTTAATGCTTACATAACAACTCAGAATATTGTAGACTTTTACTTGACGGAATTGCATTCCAAACAATGAATCAACCATTGGCCATGAATCTTGAAGGCCATTGGCGAATCAACGCAGTTGTCAGACCGGAACTCAAATTTTACGGAGTTTGAGCTTGTTTTAAAGTTAGTTGGCGCTGGACTTGTGGATTTGAATAGTTTAAGTTTCGGAAACTTCATGTAAACTCCATCACTTTAAGAAATATTTTTAAAATTTTGTGACTTCACAATACACGATGAATTGTCCCAGTATGTAAATGCATTAATTTTTATAGAATATGGAACATCATTAGCAGCCAATATTTGCAGACGCTGCCTGATGCCTTTTTAAAATCCAGTACAGTGAATTGCGCCCTTTGCTCAACGGGTAACGATATTTCCCAAATGTACTTGAAGGCATTAGGACATCGGCTTGGATATCCTGGGCTTGTAATGAATCCGTTTCCTGACGTATAAATGCCTCCGCATTCTGTAGCCGTAAAGTGCTCACATTCAAAATATCGAATAGAAATGCATCCCATAGATAAATATAAGCTACCTGGATAATAGTCGAGAATTTCGTAGCGGATTTCTTGAAAACGTTGCTGCGGTATCGGTTGTATCACTCCACTTTTGATCCGAATCATTGTAATCCCAACGGACGATATAATTTGGCGAGTTAGCCCAAATCCACAATACCGATATCGTTCCCTGCAGTATAATTTTAAAGTCATCATTATCCAAAACAATTTTGTAGATTATGGTAGTTACACCTCTTATTGTAACTTACCCATCCACGAAGCTGACGTTACCAAACTTAAAACACCCATCGCAAATTTCCAAATGCTCGTCAGCACACTCTCCAGCCTTGCCCAGATTATATACAAATTTCGGAATGAATATATATTGTCCAGACTCGGCGCAAATTACCCAATGAAAGGAGGCATTCTTTTCCCTCCTCAAGTCCCACGAGCCAAGCTCTCCAGACTTTGCCGTAAATAATTCCGAAAACTCTGTTGTACGGAACATATTTTCTTACACATTTCATTTAATAAGACAGATTAGTATGGAAGAAGTGCAATATATTAACCTGATTTCTCCGTGGAAAAATAAGCATCCGGGAAGAGGCGGTCACATCGTCTCTCTGAATTCCTGGAAGTATCCACAGGTTGCCACTCTGTTAATATGCCGTCATCCTCTGAGACAAATTGTATAAAATGGACAATATTAAAATATTCGTTGGCTTGTAAATATAACAAATGTGTCCTTGTGTTTATGTACCGTAGATGGTATTATTTGTTGGTCGGATGAAATTATCACCGGCAACCAAGTGCGCAATATGGGCCAGACAGGTTAGCGTCAACGAGTTCATTTTTGCATTCTCACAGTAGGTGAAAACATTTCTCAAATGTTTCTGTGGTAATATTTTTCTGACGTTTCTGGCGTGGTTTTTGAATGCAAAATATTCAGCTGGATCTCCAACAAACGGGACGGTGCACGGACAATAACTTCTGTTGTTCACAAGTCCCCGGTAAAGTCAGCATGCATTATATTGGGAAATGAACACCGTGAAAACACTATGTGTCATTAGATGTTAGTTAGAAGAATGCTGAATGTATTAGTAACATGCTCAGGGAATTAGTAATGCCGCGGGAAATTTGTCAAAGCACATCAGATTGGAAGGTAATGCAGACGTGTTTCATGCAACTTTCATTGGTTCAATTATTGGTCTGGGCAACTGTGTTGAATAAATAACAAGTCGTTTGTATGATGACATGAAAAACATCTCTGTGGAAATAAAAATGAAACTCAAAATAAAAGATATAACACAAATACGTATATTCTAACGCAGCGTAGTAACATCGCAAATGGTTTCCAGTATACAAGAAAAATGTAATGTAATGGCTGCAATGAGAAATGAATAAACTGATTTCTAAAAATTAGTGCAACGGCAAAAAAAATTGTTTTCAATGGCGTGGCATAGTTACGTATTAGTATCGAATAAGCATTCGTTTGGCAAGTGTCAGCTTATTGGTTTCATTTGATCAATAAACGCCGAGCAATGGAAACAATCATTTATATATCTGCATATCACACAAATTATTTATGACTCATTTTTAATTAATTTCCCTTCACCTTTTTAGAATAGTTATGGAGACTCGAAAATTAAATACAATAATGTTATGTTTAGTAACGACAGAAAGTTTTAAAATCAAATTAAAGGTCAATTTCAGGTTCCGCGCTAAATAGAAAATGGCGTCAGTATATTGTTATAAAGTAGCCTCCGGAAATCATGATCGTTTCAGTTGAAGTAAATCCGTTTTTTCATTCATTATAAACATGAATTTTCTGCTGCATGTACTGGCAGTTAGGACAGTAACTTGTATGACAATTAACGTGCTCTTTTGGCGATTTCACGAACACTGGTTTTTAAGTTAAAATAATAGTCACTTATTATTTAAATCATTGCATGGGGGTTTTAGTAAAATATGTGAGACTTTCGGTGGCAACATCTCAACAACAAAATATTAACAAAGTGATCAGTTCAAAGAGAAAAGCATGGCTTAAGTAAGTCAAAGTAATATTTTTGTAGATGCACTTATTATTCTCGTTGGGAAAATGGAAACGGGTTGATTGGTACTTTTAATGATTCGGTAATTCGACAGAGTGCACAACCTAACTCGATAGCTGGCCAAGAGTGACTGAACACGAGATGTCAGAGCATGCATTATATTAGAATACAACAGGTCTGCCAGTTAGACAGTGTAGACAAATGTGAACGGAAACATTCCAACCTTGTCGCGCTGGCTGCTAATAAAAATTGTGAATTGGTGTGAGATTCGGAATATATTTGATGTCAGCAGCGTCATTCCGTCACTGGGCGCGAAATAACGCATCCACAATGCAAACTATTGATCAACGTGAGCTGGATCGACAATGGAGAAAGTAATTTCGGCAGCAAATGCTTACAAAGAATTTTATGGCACGGCACGCTATGCAATGCAATGTTTATGATTGCGTGTTTCCTTTGGAGCTTGTTACATTGTACTCACATTATACACGGTCATTAACATCCAATGTACTGTACTTTACGACCATGTGTGTGTTCGTTTATTGAAAGCGTGGTTTCCGTCTGTTAGACCTCTGCCCAGGTCAAAGTAACTTAATGAATTTTATTCCACAAGTTCAGCGTGCCTGATTGCTTTAACTGTGGTTACTATACTGCCACCTGCTCTCATTACTTGGTATGTGCATCCACCTTTCAAAGTGTGCTATGTGCTGTAGAATTCAGACCTTTCTTTAAAAGATTATAAACAGTGCAGTTTTCGTGTTTGGGTCATTCAGTAAAATGGCAGTCAAAAGAAAATGCAAAAATGCGCACTAAACTGAGCGAAAGGGCATACAATTGTATCAAATGCCATAATACAATGCAATAACTGTAATCATTTGGCATAGTTTTATTCGTGCCATCTTAGCGTTTTTAATCAATAAATGCATACTTAATTATCGGTGTCAAATGCAATAAGTTGAACCGCTATTGTTTCAAGTTTCATTTTTGCTTTGACATGTACCTGTCATAGTGGAATCAATCAATTTTACATGTCAGACACAAGATGTCGATAGCAATTTCTATATCAATTTACTTTCATTTTCTCTTGCAGAAACAAAGTGCTCAATCAAAAGTTCAAGCAATTTATTTTCTGGAATTATGCACCATTTGACGGAGTGTGTGTGCTAATTAGAAAATGAGATATACCCAAAAAGCTCGCTTTCTTTCAAACAATAACTGCAGGGGAAACATGAAAGCGAGCTTTCTGGGTCTATCGCATTTTCAACTTTCCAAAGCTCAGTTTATGAGTTATGAAGTGAAGGGTTGGAAATGGGGACAGGAAAGCGGAATTATATTTTACACTTTACGACGGAGAAAGTGAGCACGAAATAGCAATACGTAAGTATTTTGTTGCGAAAACATTACCCTTGCCGTTATAAATTGCTAGCATGTCATGATTGTGAGTGTCAATTGTATGTAAGAAGGTATACATATGAGCATATAATTATCGCATTTTCTTTCCAATTGGTATAGAGTGGCAAGGTTAATTACAATAGGTGTTTGGCTCGGGTCCACGGCCTACTACCTTTTTGTGTGGAGTTGCATAGTTCCTGCTAAATTTCACATTTCACCAAGCCAGAAACAGAATTCGTGGCATATTATGATAATGCAGCGGATGTTATGTTCTTTTCTAAACTTTACAGCGTTGTCGTGCAGGCCCAAAATAAAAGTAAAAAACACCATTTGAGTTGAGTAAATGCAAAGTTACATAAAACTACGCGTCAGTCGAAAAAGGTGTAATGTATTCCGAATATGATTTCATGTAATTTCTTCGGCACGCAATTCCGTGCATAGTTAATAAGTACAAAATATAATGTATGTTTGTGAAATATTCTGTAACTTTCTCCATGACTTGTTACATCGCCGTCAAATGTAAATCCTGCACTGTGTTTCGCCCTGTGTAGAATGCACTACTTTATTTGCCATGTACACAACCGTTGCATTTTCCGTTTCATTGACCGCCATCAAGATCACATCGTGATAACATTATGACTCTGCTCATGGTCATTCTCGAGTTCCACAAAAATACTAACCGGAGAACATTGAGCCGCTCCGGCAGGCGAACTAGCTTCACTTCTTTGTTTCGACGCAATAACGGCCTGGAAGTTAGTGGTCTCGTTCTATATATATTTCGACTTTCATCTATATCCTTCTTTATTACATGTACTCATTGTTTGCATTGCAGTTTCGAAATGCATGGTATAATTTTGATATGCTAATATGAATACACTAACGTTTTTATTAATTGTTTTCTTAAACACAATTAGTAAACAGATTAATTCAGAAATGGTAAGGGCAAGTGAAGAAGATATCGTTGTCACAAACTAATTTTTTTTGAGACGTACATATGCAGCTAACAATAAGAGACTAGCAACTTTATGAGGACAGTAAAACGATAGTATCATTACTGTATTAGTTAGGCATTTTTAACATGAGCAATGAAATTCGGAAAAGCTTCGCCAAGAATTCACTAATCTAAAATTAATTGAGTTATCAAAACTACATATATTAAAAGCATACAATTTATTGCGCATCTATGATAATAACACGCAGCTTGGAGTATCATTATTTAAATTTCATTTCAGGTTAATTACGTGCGACGATTTTCCTAACACAACCCACTAAAAGAAATAGATGTGTGTTTAAATGTATCAACTCGCACAGAAGCCCACTTCATTTCTCAAAGCTGATTGTAAACAAAGTGATCATCATGATCAGCATCTGAAATGAAAGAGAAAGTAACATGGTTAACATTATCTTTAGTTCACGGCCATTAAGATTACAACGGACTAGTAACATTAATTAAAACGCAGAGTCTTACTAATCTGAGCTGTGAATCCATACGTTAGTTGATAGACGCCATTTTTCCCAATTCCTATTGGCCGGCCATCCAAATCGCGTAACACCCTGTTTAATTTACTCTCGTCATGATTGATTCTAAATCGTTCCTATACTTTCTCCTCCGTAAGCCAACCTTTAAAATCTTCAATCTGTTTAAAAAAATACATAGCAGGTAAAGGTGAACATGTGCGCTAGTAGGTATATCGTAAATTATAAAAACATGAAGCACAAACCTTTTTGAAGACATCGCCGGACAGAGAAAGGGAAGTCGCTTCCATGCAAGCCAAAAATATGTAGTATACGGCGGTGAATGTTTCCTTAGTAGCCAGCATTGACTTCAGCGAGAACGACATGGCCAACGTCATTTGTGTCAAATACAGAAGGTAAAGCGTGGACCACATGTCGTTCAGTGAGTCAGAATATTCCTTAAGTTGTTCATACGCGCAGTATATTTCGTCGGTCATTTTGTCGGTGCATGTTCCGTTTTTCACATTTTCTTTGTA
Organism: Sinella curviseta; assembly: GCA_004115045.4. Lineage (NCBI taxonomy): Eukaryota > Metazoa > Arthropoda > Collembola > Entomobryomorpha > Entomobryidae > Sinella > Sinella curviseta. Next base: position 2,150,680 of record CM023201.3, on the reverse strand, counting down.
CGCCGCCACCATTTTGGTAAACTCCTTCGTTGCAAGCCGCATTGTGATTGGGATTGTACCGACAATCATAATATTTACGGTTGCGTTTAACAGAAATGCAGTGTAATACAGTCGAAGCCTGGCCATTTTTTCATGTCAAAGAGTACTTTCATAAGTATATCGGACGGCGCCTCAAATTGTGAAAAATCGTTGGGACTAATGGCAAAGGGTAGTGAGAACGCAACGACATATCGGACCATAAAGGCCAGGACGAAATAAAGCAAAGCGAGATTTTTCGAGTTGCACTTTTTCTCTTTGGGGTGCGTCGCTCGTACGAAGGAGCACGATAAGTTGCTGTGATTAATGAGCTTCTGAAACAAATCCTCCCGTTTGAGAATAATAAAGGAGAAAAGGACATTCTGAAAGACACCCAGAAACACGTTGAGTATAAGGAAGTGGGCACCGGGTCCGAGTGTCTGAAACTGATTCCCACTGGCACGTAGTTTAGAGACCGTCTCAATTATAATTCCTATCTGGACCAACGACAGCGGAATCCATACAAATAGGATGAACGCCAGCTGCGCAAAAGGTAACAAAACTTGAATTAAAATACATAATTTACTAGCAATATGCAAGAATTCGTTGCTGGCGATGCTTACCCGAACTAATTTATTATCGCTCTGTAGTATCCAACACCCACTTTCAGCCTCATACACGGGCTTGTAATGTGCCAATCCGACGTAATAAAGGAACTTGAACTGTAATTCCCAAATCCGAGCAAGGAGGCTTTTGGAGATTCCATTAATATTCAGTGGCATTGCCACAATTGAAAATAGCTTCCTTCCGATCATGGCCGCTTTGCTTTCCAAACCTTTGCTGCTATAATGTTTTAATGAGAGGAGCTCGGGGAACCGCACTGGATCGCCAGCAAAAGGGATCTACACTTGAAACGGGAAAGGAAACCCGAATACATTCACGATACGATTATTTCGGTCGGCATATAGTTATATAGTAATGCAAATTTAAAACTAGTTTTTTACTAATTTAAATGCACGCTAGAAAACTTTCAAGTTTAATTACAACAAATGTATTGAACGGGTCTGGGCGATACACCACAACTTGAGCAGTGACCGTTAAATTTTATTCATCATGAAAACTGTAATGGTTATGAAGCGCCTTTCAGGTAATGTATGCTCAACATGCAGCGCTGTAGTTTCTTATTCATTTTCGTCACAATGCCGTCCATTTGCCATTTGGACTTGAGTAATTACGTTCTTGTCGTTAACTGGCAGGTGACATGGCACCACACCTCAACCAAAAAGCATTCAGAATATGCATTTATGAATTGTCGGTGACACGCAATGCCATAAGCAAATATGAATACATGCTTGTAAGAAGTTGTACAGTTTGGTATGTAGCAAGTTGCAATACTTCCACATGCTCTCCTCGTTTTTCGTTTCGAACCATGTTTCAAGATTTGCAAAGTGTGCAATAAATTTCCGCACTTGAGCTCAGAGTTCAACATTGTACGAAATAGAGCAGCTTGGTTTAGGGCTCTTCACAATTCATTTGCATGCTCTTAAAGGCTTGTGCGTCCTACTCCGTACCTGTGATGGGCAATAATAATCCACACAACTCAACCCAACACTCACCCGTTCCAAATCCTTTACCACTCAACTCACAACTCACCCCTCAAAATATTGACCACTCTACTCACGAACCAATCAGCCATCCAATTCGCTATAACAAAATTGTCATTTTCATTCATAAAATTCCTCTTTGGTGCAACATTTCCTAATTATTCGACACGAGGCATCCATTTTATTGCATATGATGCAAATATGATGGTTGGATGGATACAAGGTGTGCGTAAATCGTGTGATATGTTGATCATTTTAAGTTCTAAACCTACGGTCCCCAAAAATCTCACAACCCAACTCACACTCGTCTACTCAACTAACCACTCGTAGGTTGAGTTGCCCATCACTGCGGTACAAAATGTAGTACTTCTATTTTTGCTTTTATAACCACTGGTACTTTTGTTTTCTGGAAATCAGGCAAGGTGAAAGTCGACGTTTTTGTTTTACTTTGATGAAGTTCAACAAAAATACCAACTGAATTGTAGTCATCGACTGTTGCTGCACTTGCTCCATTGCTTTGGATTGGATTTATGGGCTATCAACTGCATGAAGCTGCATAATACAATTATAAACCAATTATAGATTCACTGCTCCATAAAAAAGGTTAGCCATTTCATTTTAATTTTTAGTAGAAACAAAGAAATTACTTAAATATCGAGTGAAACGTTACTCATAAACAGAAGAGTGTAACTGTTAATATAATTTTTTAAGGTCGGTATTTTTTATATCTAGAACAGTAGTTTGAATCAGGGATGGCAATCCGCCTGCCCAAAAGCTGAGACCGTCCATAAATATGCACAACGAGACATCTACACTTGTGCTTGGATTCAAAAACTGACTTCGCGCTACATTTTCTGGGAAGAAGTGGGGGTAGATTGATAATTTACAATACTGCAGTTAATCTCATATTGACCCTAACACCTATTTATTATATATTAACGCTGATCTCCACTATTATATTTGACCCTTGACCCGCTTCTACAATAAATTAACCTTGACCCCCATTTACAATATATTGACCTTGCCACCCATTTATTATATTGAACCTGACCCCATTTATTACATGTTGACACTTGAGCTCTATTTGTTACACATTAACCTCTGACCTGCATGTATTATATATTGACCTTTGACCTCAAATTATTATATATTGACCCTTGAACTTGCATATTGGCCGAGGCCTCGCGGTTCATAATATATACATATTCGTATACATATAAATAAGTAGTTTTCAAAAAGTTGCAGCTGCAGCACGTTCTGACTAGAGCAGGAAACTCAAATGTCTCAAGTCAACTCTACTGTTGACGGCATTTTGGGCAGGCGGATTGCCATCCCTGGTTTGAATAAAAAATATAGTAAGCCTTAGACATGCTCACCGACATTCATATTTTAATTTCATATACGTGACATAAACATCAAGTCACATTGTGGTATTTATCCCCACAATTAATCAAGTTTCGGCGTCATAATTCTTATAGTTAAATGTTAAGTGATATTTTAAATTAGTTGACATAATGCCGAAATACGCTACATTCAATTTTCAGGGACGTTATCAAAATGCAGGTACTTGTTGTAAATCCTTAATTTCAGGTTCGAAACCCAAGTAGCGGTTTCGGCATCGAATCATTCCATTAACCAAAGCTGATTAGAAAGAAGGTGGTCATTGCAATATTGACAGCAGAGAAGAACCGGGGCACAGCGTATATAAATAGCTCCACAAAATATTAAATTTTAATCAGTGAAACCGTGATCAACAAGAGAGCTTTTCATATCATTTGATAGATTAAGTTATGGAGTTTTCAGTGATGTATAGGGTTTCTTGTTTTTATAACAGTTAGCCGTTAAAATAAGTCGTTTTCAGTGATCGAATCAGGCATGTACGTACACGCATTATGCACAGCAATCAGCAGCAGCCTATCCTACCTATGTTGAGTTGTCAGCCCATACCTAATTGACGGTCCATCCCTGCTGGCATACCAGAAGAAATTATGCCACTGTTTAATATAGCATGGGTGTGGCTATAAAAATATTACACCCAGCAACCTGTAAGACCGTTTAACGTTGGACAAAACCTTAATTTATTGATTATTACAAGCACCGTTAATTATAATTTCAATAGAATGGCTAAGACAATTGATGACCTATGGAAGCTAATGACTGAAATCGGAACCGAAACTCGTACAACACGCACTGAAGTGCAAGCAGCCCAACAAAGGATCGACTCAATTGAGAAAAAGTTTGATGAAAAGATCAAATCACTGGAAACTCGGCAAGATGAATTGGAGAAGAGAAAAGACGCTCCAGCGGAAGTACATGACATGGCCAGCAAAATCAGAGCAGAGCTTCAGGAGGAAAAAGAACAGGTGCTCCGCAAAAACAACATCATGATTTTTGGAATACCAGAGAGTCAGGATGGTGACGCATTATACAATGAGCTTATGTCAATTATTGCGGATCATATAAAAGTGGAGCCATACACAGAAAGAGTTGGAAAGCCACAAACAAGTCAAAACAGACCAATCAGAGTGTTCCTGCCACCTGGAACGAAACGAAACCTCCTTTTTAATTGCCGCCGCCTAAAGAACAACGATAAATTTAAGAAGGTCTCTGTGTCTCACGATTTAACCAAAATCCAGCGAGCAAACAGGAGTCCTATCAAAACAAGGTCAAGAAGCTTAGGAAAAAACAATCAGAAATCGGGAGAAAGGGGTATAATTCGGCAACGAGAAGATTCGATATCTGACGATGGTGATGATGATTCAGCAACAACAAAAAGGAGTAGAACTGACGACGGAAACCGAGATCAGGAAGAACCGGACCCCACAGTTTTTGAAGGACAAATGCAGATAGACAATAATTGACGAAAAGCCAAGAGTGCGCAGAGCCTGATTATCGGTTTACAGAATATGCGATCGGTAAACAATAAGGTTCACCAGTTACCTAATTTACTTCAATATCAAAAAATTGACATTTTATGTATGACTGAGACATGGTTGGGTGAAAACGATGTTTTGCCTTTACCAACTGGATTTTCTGTATATAGAGTTGACAGGACATTAAGCCGTGGTGGAGGTGTAGCAATAATTTATAAAGATTATTTTAAAGTAAATGTACTAAATTTAGCCAGGTTGATAGGAGAATTTGAGCAGCCAACATCACTTGAAATATTAGCTGTTACAGTTTAATTTAAGTACCGCAAATCATTCGTTGTAATATGTGTATATCGTACTGGAAATATTTCGAACGACCTTGATAATTTAAACAAGTTATTCCGTCAATTCAGTACCTCGACAAAAAATATTATAATATGCGGGGATTTTAATATCAACCTTAAGAAAAATACTCTAAACACAACCAGGTTAATGTCTTTGTCGGCGAAACACGGATTTCAGCAAACTGTTCAAGATAGTACCAGGGGAGATAGTTTATTGGACTTGTGCTTCATTAAAAAATGTAGCCAGGAAGTGTCAAGTAGTGTTAGTGTAGTCGATTTGTCGATATCAGATCACAAGTTTGTACAGTGCTCTGTCACAAGCGAAAAGAAAACTGACCGAATCATGCAAGTTAAACTATATAATAAAGCCGACTGGGTCGGAATAGGGCAATATTTTTCGGACCAGAATATTTTCAATGTCGATAGTCAGGATATAGACGTGATTACTGATAATTTCCTAACCCACATGCGTTATTGCCAAGAATCATTTATTCCTTCCGTTGCAATAATTTGCAACCCAAAAAATCTTTTTAGGTCTCAAAAACAAAACGACTCATGCACATAAAAAATTATCACTATTTAAGATGGAAAGAAAATAAATTGGCATGGCATAAATCTAAGGTTAAACAATACGACAAATTGATTAATAGTTCACTACGGCAAGACCTGATGAGTAGAGTGCAAAATGGTATTAAAAAAGATGGATTGTGGTCGACTTGCAAATCAATGTTCAACATTCACTTTAAAAAACAAGGCAAGTTAGGTAGTCACATATGCCCAAATGAGATAAATAATTATTATTGTACGATGGGTTTCTGTTCAGAGGAGGTGACTTGCAATACAATTGATGAGTCGGTGGTACATAGTAGTCATAACGAATCTCTTTTCTCGGTAACGAGTGTAACCCACAGTGAACTGTTTAACGCCTGGAAATGGTTGAGGAGAAAATTGTCAAAATCTAGTGATACAACAAATATTAGCAAATTCTTTCTGGACAAGGTATTATCCCACCCAAATGTACATGGTGCGCTTCTTAATATTGTGCACAAATCATTTCAATCTGGCATTGTGCCGAATTCATTAAAACTTGCGCGGGTGGTACCTATTCCAAAAATTGAAAATGCATCTAAACCGGCTGACTTTAGACCCATAGCACTTACCGCTAACGTACTATTGTTGATGGAGAAGATTTATCAAAAGAAATTAATGGCACATTTAGAAGTGCACCAGTCAATGAGCTGTAGTCAGTTTGGAGGTAGGAAAGGGCACTCAACGGAAATAGCGATGTTGGCAGCTAGTGATTTTGTGGTAAAAAAACATTGACAAAGGACTAGTAGCAGTTGTTGTATCAATTGATATGAGAAAAGCGTTTGACTCGATTCACAGGGAACTCTTACTGAAGAAACTAATATCAATGTATAACGTTTCAGACATTTGGCTACGTAGTTATTTGCAAAATAGGCAACAATTTGTTCAAATCGAAGACCAAAAATCTGAGATAGTGTATACGTTAATAGGATTACCTGCCGGTAGTATTTTGGGTGGAACACTTTTCACGCTCTACATTAATGACATGCCAAGTGTTGTGAAGGATGGTAAGGTTTTTATGTTCGTAGATGACTCTAATCTGGTTTTTGTTGGCCCAAATAAGAATTTAGAGGAACTACGAACCAAAATCGAAGATGACATGAAAAGGGTTAAACAGTATTTTAGGCAGAACATGCTAACAATAAATGATGACAAAACCAAAATGATAACGTTGAGTACGGGTAGAAAATCGTCCTCTTTGGACAATTTCTGTTTCTTATTCGAAGACATTGTGATAGAAAACAGAGCGACGTTAAAATGTTTAGGACTAATTTTTGACAGGAAATTAACTTGGAGGCCACATATTGAGAAGTCGGCTATGATGTGTTATATTAGATTGAGAACACTGTACAAAATTAGGGATTCCTGCACACAGGATCAGTTAAAGCAGTTAGGCAATTCGCTAATTTTGTCGGTACTAAACTATATGTTAATTGTTGTCGGTACGACAAGTGATAAATATATCAGGATAATGGATAAGGTACTGCGCACTCTTGCAAGAATGATTCTAAAGGTTAGGAAATTTGATAATGTGGCACAAAAAATATTGGACGATTTGAAATGGATGTTCACAAAAGAATTGTATGAATATAGACTGTTGTGCACTATGTTTAAGATTTGTACAGATCAAAATGTACCATACTTTAATGACTACTGTACTACGTCTGATTCAGTTCATCTGTATAATACTAGAAATAACGGAAAGTATTCTTATGGTTATAAGCCGCGTTTGGAAATAGGAAAGAGGGCTTTTAGTTATAGGGGAGTGTTTTTGTGGAACAAGTTGCCGGAATGTATTCGAGTTATAAAAAAAATACGATGTATTTAAGAAAAGATTATCTGAATTTATGTTCAGGAATTATAGACGGTAGAGACAAAATGTTGAATATTGTTAATAATATAAGTAATTAATATAATTGAATTGTTTCAATATGTGATTGTTTACTTTTACTTTACTTTTTACTTTAACTTTTTACTTTTACTGTAAGTCCTACGTATCTGTAGGCTATGAACTTCGATGTAGTGCAATTTAAAAGCGATTGAATAAAACGTGACGTAATTAAAAAAAATATACATCTGGAATAAAAGTTCATGAATTCAGTATAAGTATATAAGTTTTATATTACTATTTTGTTAATTTCGCTGAGCAGACTTCGTACTTACTTGTGCGGTGAATCCGTATGTAAGTCGATAAATTCCATAGGCCCCAATTCCTATTGGACGGCTATCTAAATCGCTTAGAATCCATTGAAGTTCATCCTTTTCCTCTTTGCTTCTAAATCGCTCCTGTATTTCCCGCTTTGCTAGCCATTGTTTGAAGATTGCAATCTGTAAAAAATAAATGAGAAAATTGAGCAGGCGCTAACATGCAGTACAGCTAGAAATATATTAGAACATACATACCATTTTGACTACATCGCCGGACAGAAAAGCGCAGCCAACTGCAAGCACTCCAATAACAAAATATGTATTGCGGTGAATAAATTGCCACGCCTGATGTACACGCGCAATTTAAATGGCATGATCAGCAACACTCCCATCAAATACGTCAAATAAAGTGAGGACCACATTCCGTTCAATGAGCTTGAAAATTCTTTGAGTCTATGATACGCAGAGCATATCTCATTTGCCATGTTGTCTTGATTGGTTCCATTTTCGATATGTTCGTCATGATGTGCTGACAATTTTATTAACTGTTGGCTTGCCAGCCACATTGTCATTGGTATCGTGAAGAGAGTCAGAAATTCCACGTTGGCGTGTAACAAGTACGAAGTATAGTCCATCACCAGCTCAGCAATCCCAAGAATGATATTCGTTGGGTCACTTGTATTTTCGTTTTCAGACAAGAAAAATCGCGATCTGGCTACCTCGACTGCTATGGAAAATATTTTGGAAGGGCTCATCCAGATTCCGGGGGAGGGTTTGAACCAAACAAACGAAATAAAGAACAGAGTGATGAATTCAAAGAGGAATACAACGACAAAGTAAGCCAAAGTAATGGATTTCATCTTGCATTTATTCTGGTCGGTAAAGGGGGAGCGGTTGAAGGAGTCGGATGAGCTGTTGTAATTAATCAGTTTCAGAAACAAGTCGCGTCGTTTGTGAATCGTATAGCAAAAGTGTATATTCTGAAGCGGAACTACAAGCAACGAGTATAGATCGACAAAGTATCTTCCCGGTGACCAACTCTCGATAAGAAGACCTTGGAAACAATATATCAATGTCGTTATATGGAATACAGCCAACGGAAGCCATATAAAGTTGATAGGCGCCACCTACGGAACGTATGTAATAGGGAAGATTACACAACAAGTGATTTACAGATTTGGTATGCTAACAGGTCGCAAAACTTACCCGCGTAAATACGGAAGCGTTCCTTAGAGACCAGCACCCACTTTTACCGTCATTTACAGGCCTGTAAGGTGCAATTCCAACGTAATACAACAACTTGAATTGAAACTCCCAAATACGAGGAACAACAAGGGTTTTGGAGATTCTAGAAACATTTGGCGGAATTTCCACCGTCGTAAAAATCCTCTTTCCGATCATGTCAGATTTGTTTGTAAGAAATGATCAAATTGGTGGTCATAAGGCTACAGCAAATTCGGATCGTGGAAACCTGAACTTGACAGCAAGCAAGCCATAACTGAAGGTGGAATGTGAAAGCGAGCTTTGAGTCGTTCAATACTTGTACCGTGTGACGCAATTACGGTGGTCAGTATTCATGTATGTATATTGCAATATAAATTTTCGGCAGAGTGATATACAGTGGAAAGGGTGATAACAGTAGGTATAATGAGATTTATTACTATAATTTTAACGGATTTATTATTATAATTTTATTCGTATCAAGTTAGCTTCTTTGATGCATGAATAAATACTTAGCATATTGTAAAGCGGATACATTTATTCTGCCCATGGGCCCTGCTGTAAAATATAACGAATTTACAAAATTTTCCGCCGCCCTCACTTGTCAGAGCCACCCTTCCTATTCCTGCACCACCCTGGCATCCGTACCGCAACACCTGAAGCGGAAAGGCCAGCGTAATTTATCACCACCGCTAATCATCCTCCTGCGTAAAGCACACATGCACAAGGACACAATGGCTAGTGCAACAGGAACAGTAACGTTAATCATCAAATTGGACTTTGTTTCATATCTGTTGAAGCGAAGTAGTACAAAATTGCTATCGTGGTGGTCGTAGTAACACTGGAACCTGGACGGACTTCTGATTGGAGCATACGTTCCGTCGCGACCATATTCCAAGAAAAATCTACTGCACTCGCCGTCAAGGAGTGAGCTGACGCAGGCGTCATGATTGATATAGAGTGGTGTCGCTTTGTAGATGACTAAATCTTCCTCCGGAGGTACAAACCGGCGCCCAACGTCCACCAATCTGTCCATAGACTCGTGATGGCTTGTAAGAACATGCGTGATGTTGGTTTTGTTCTCAAAGTGATCTGGCTCCAGCAGTGTTCCATTGAAGCAATCTGAAAACGCGTAGGTCATGTTGTCCTGTGACACTTCCACCAACGTCGTACAGAACATCATCAATATTGGAGGCCGATCTGATTCGTTTTTGGAGCTAAAATCTCTTGGCCATATTTCCGTTTCTGTTTCAATATCCCGGACCCGTGCACACCTGGCTGTGTGGATATTGTCAGCCTCTCGGATAATGACATTCTTGTGGTCAGTGTTGATGTCTATGCAGATATCCTCGCAGGGCCAGGCCTGAAGCATCCGTGAACATTGAAAGGTAAAATTATGTAAAACATGTTACATGGAAGTAGTATTTAGCAATAAGTAAAGTGCACATACGCTGTAACATTGCCCAAAGATGCACTTGATGCGCCCAAAAAGGCCAGGACAGGCTCCACTTGTGTTGCAGTTTAACGGGGTATCCGTTACTGAATGATTACACGAGAGCACGGATGTTAGATTTTTGCAAGTCGCATCCAGTACCTTTTCTGCTAGCACCACAGGGTGATTGGTAGCACAGTTGAAAATCCCGTGCAATGATTCACATTCACCATGGATGCACCTGAAATTTAGTAAAACAATTAGACAAAACATTCCACCCACACACACGGACCAGTCTACATTGTTTATTACAAACATTTACTTTATTTCATGACCACTCACTCGTAGGTATCCAATTTCGGATCGTTTTGGAAACAGTATTTGGTTTGGAAATTTGCCGGCTCACACTCCTCAAATCTGATGTTGCTGCCGTTTCTCCGCACATCGACACGAATTTGAGTGGAGGCATACGACGAACTGAACAAGCAGCATGATTCACAACTGGTCCAGGTAGGGCAGCCCTCTTCCTTGCAGTTTTGTTCTCGAATGTTGGACACTGTGGTGCACATCACTGGATCCTCGGAAAAGCCGCAGTTGAGGGTGCGATGTGCGGGCATGTACACAGACATGGTGAGATACAAGATGCTCACACAACACAGCAGCGCCGTCAACTGGCAAATGAAAGTGGTCAAGCGGATCCTCTTCTCAAACGGTGTACTCATTCTGACGTGTTTCACAAATGCTGGTTAACGCTCCTTCTTGCTGGATATTACTCGGTATACATATGCACATCCAAACTGGGTAACTACCAAGCGACAACTGAATGCGTGATAGAAGGCGGACACTGGATCGTTTACAAATTGTGCTTTCCATGCTTCCTGTACGACCTTTTTATGAAATGTAGCGAATATATCAAGGGTGATATGCATCGTAAACTCCATGAACCGGAGAGAATCAGAGCCGAGCAATACCGGAATGGTGCGGCTGCGGTTGAAATACTTTTGAAAATATAAAACTTGTGGTAGGCAGCAGTAACGCATTAATAGTGGCAGCGTATAAATGTATATTAATGGGTAGCTATACAATTATATAATTTTTTCTACCATAACTACCTACTGGACTACAGTGGAAAGTTCTGGTAGCGGACATGAACAGGAGGACACACTTCAACGTTAGTAGAGTCTGAAGAATTATACGTCAGGAATCGGGGAAAGAAATGAGTAGGAAAACGTAATTAATCCATTACATGTTTTTATGTAATTTCTGCGAAATGGAATGCCATGTAGGAAATATGTATATGTGTTTGTCACCATGTATGCTCTCCTAGGTTTCCTCGTCAAGTTGCGTGCCAAATTATGTACGTTCCCTTCCATCTTACGCTAGCCAATATGTACAGAGGCGGCAGCGCTGCTTGTTATGTTACCTTTCTTTAAGGAATTGTTTCACTTTACGATTCTGTTAATATGGCCTGACCATTGTATCTTATTATGAAAGAAACTCGCTGCTTTCAATTTTCATTTTTTCCGTTTCATATAAGTTCCTACGGCAAATCAAAATGGTTGATAATTTTTATACTACTTGAGTCCAGACGATAGAGGGGGGATAATAATGTAACGGAGCGGGGTATGCTTGTGAAGCAAATACAAACTATTTTGTGGAACTGTGGATGGTTCATAACTTTATAAAATATTTAGTTTATTCAGAAATTGTTTGCACGGCGGCATGCTATGCAATAAAATCAGTTCAGGTGTACAATTCTGTACACATATATGTATGGTTGCTTTGTTGCTCACCTGCCTTTGTAGCATGTTTTATTACTTCCGCCGACTCTACATGTTTTGTAGGATTAACCACGTATAAAAAATGCTACTATCTTTTTTTGGTTTATATCCAACGGAATTTCCGTGTTCAAGAACTCTGGCAAGATCAAATTCTTTGATAATTTTTATACTAGTTCCTTTTTCAGAATAACAGGAAGCAGCAGTGAAGTGGTATTGAGCCGCTGTTGCTCCAAGTTCAATGCCTAGTTTTTGACCAACTGGTTTCGGGAGTCTTTCGACCTTTGTTCGTCCTAATTCTAAAGCCGTTGCGTTTACCAGGCAATCTGATACTTGCCTAGTAGCTAGTAGAATTTGAGGAGAAAAATTTCGACACTTACAAGTGTGTTGTATTATTTATTTCAAACCATTTTTTATCATATTATTTGCTTCAATGAAATAAGGTTATACTTTCATAGATAAAATGTTGTGTCAAGATCATCAGACGCGTGCAAATGTTTCCAACAGGAATAGTATAATTTATAATTACCAAAAAATGTAATTCACCGTATCACTCAGCAATCATAGTACACATCTAAAATTAAGATGACAAATTTGCATTACCAAAGCGTTACACAATTGAATAATAATGTTAAAAATAGGTGGCCTCTCTGACCTGAGCTACGAATCCATAGGTAAGCTGATATACTCTGTCTGCACCAATTCCAATGGGACGGTCATCCAACTCACGCAGCATCCTTTGCAGCTCCTTCTCATCGTGGCTTTCAAATCGACTCCATATTTTTCGCTGCGTAAGCCAACCTTTGAAGCGGTCAATCTGTTTCAAGAAATGTTCAAAATGTAAAACTGAGCCTGCGGGAATACATAAGCCGGTGACAATATGTAAGCAGTAAACACGAGTACCTTTTTGTAAACGTCACAAGAAAGAAAAAGCGCCGTCGACTGCAAACAAATCAAAAGCATAAAGTCCACCACGACAAATGAATTCTTAGAGCCCATGAGCTCGTTGAGCGAAAATGACATGCCCAACGACATTTCTATCAGATACACAAGGTAAAGTATGGACCACATCTCGTTCAGTGAGTTTGAGTATTCTTTCAGTTGGTCATACGCAGAACATATCTCAGCCGGCATTGTGTCTGTACTGGTTCCATTTTTCACATTCTCTTCGTGAGCTGATACAATTTTGGTAAACTCGCTTGTTGCAAGCCATATTGAAATTGGTATCGTGCCGACAATTAGAACGTTTATGCTTGCGTTTAAGACACAACCAGTGAAATGCATTGGATAGATCAAGATCGGAGTAAAGCAATACGACGCATCAGAATGCTTAAAAAGTTCCCGAAGTCCGACTCCCAATAACTGTTCAAGAGTGCTGCCAAAAATATATCCGACGAGTTGGCCAATGTTGATAATTCATTTCTGTCATTCAGAGTAAAAAGCTGTGCGATTGTAATGATATGTCGAAACAGGAATACAAGGGCCAAGTACAGTATCGCGAGATGTTTTGAGTTGCACTTTTTCTCCTTGTGGGCAAAGGTGCCTATTAAATTGCTGTGATTAATTAATTTTTGAAATGAGTCCCTTCGTCGTACAATTATGTAGACGAATAGTACATTTTGAACGAAAACGAGAATTGTGTTAAATACGCGGAAGTAAGCACTGGGAGATTTATTCAGGGTCCAGAGTATTTCGTTGACCGTGTCGATTATTACCACGACATGTACCAAAAGGAGCGAAAACCAGACTATTGTGATGGATAGTAACTAGATATGAAAGTACAAAAATTATTTTTGTATTGTCAATCATTTCGTATATTTGAATGCTTACCCGAGCAAGTATGGTGCCCTTCTTTAGAATCCAACATCCACCGTCGCGCTCAAAAGAAGGCTTGTAATGTATAAATCCAACGTAATAAAAGAACTTGAACTGAAATTCCCAAATTCGAGCCAGAAGGCTTTTTGAGATTCCATTAATATTCAATGGCATGCGCACAATTGAAAATAGATTCCTTCCTATCATGACGACTTTGTTTGGGATTACGTGAAAAACATGCTTTTATTTTTGGAATGCGAGAACGCATACCGTAACTCGTACACCAACCTGCGCGGATTCTGAACGTGAACTGAAGCCGCAAACACTGGATCCTATCCTATTTGTACGCTTCAAAATTCTAACACAAGGAGAGTGAAAGTTGATCGGAAAAATGTATATATATTTGGATATGAAACTTCCGGCGTGTCCCGGATAGAAGGGAGTGTGCACATATAAGTATGCCTTGTTAATTCAGCTGCATTTTGCTATGCAGTATAAAACATAATTGGTATGGGTAAATGGTGCGAGTCGCTGCACTTGAAACAACCCTGTGTGGTGTAGCGCATTCCTTTCTGAATTTCAGTTTGGATAAAGGAAATGGAATATCTATGATTGAACAGAGGGAGCTTATGGTAATTAGTTGAATGCAAACTGAGTAGCCTTTAAGTTTGGCTCGAAATAAAAACTACTTTTGCTAGCTCGCGCTGCAATACTTTCCTTAATAACACAGTCCATTCGGCACTAGGTGCGAGTCAGTGATCCCAAGGCGTTCAAGGCTATAATCAACATAATATTATGCTTTGACGAAAAGAAGTAATTTATTTAAAAAAACATTTTAACATGATTACAGCGGGCACGCTATGCCATGCAATAAATATTTGATATGCTATAAAATATACCATTGTATAAAATATTTGCACACTTTGGAATTCACAAAAAAATGCGGAATCTGAAACGAATTTCATTTCTCAAAGCTGCTTAGAAAGAAAATAGTCATATTATTACACATCTGATATGTAAAAAATGAAACCAAAATTATGTTGCATAAACGCCATTACAATTGCATACAATTGATAACATGTCCAGGCATGTTTTTACAGATTTACTGTGAGACGTTAATCTATATATAGTATGATAAGCCCCATTTGATCCTGTTCCAAAGTGACGGTCATCCAAATCGCTGAATATTTTTGGCTGTTCATCCCTTTCATCGTTGCCGTCAATCCGCTGCCATATTTTCCGCTCTTTAGACCGAATTTTGAAATGGTTGAAATATTGCGTTGCAAACCATTTCACTTTGAGGGAATAAAACAAGTTGTGTGACGATATTACCTGGGAAAATATTGGTTTATATCGCCATATTATTTTTGGCAAAGCAAAGAAAAGTGGGAAGGTTAATTACAATAAGTACAATGAGAAGGTTAATGCTCCTCAACACTATTATATGGTGTTGCAGAGTACTTGCTACATTTCACATAACGAAGAGCAAAAAAGGGGCGATACTCTTCCTGGAGCTAACAGAAGCTCATTTTCATTGCAAAAACTTCAGTGCTGCACTTTTAGCGAGTTCGAGCAACCACCCGAAGAGCTAATTGCTAACCAACACGAAGTTACACGTCAGCCGAAAAGGGTGCAATGTATTAAGAATATGATTGCATATAATTGCTGTCGCACGACATGCCGTAAAAGAAACACGTATACAACATAACACATGCTCGTATGAAATTTGGGAACCTGCCCTATAACTTGTGCTTCATACATTCATTCCATATGCTAATGGTGTACTGTTTGTCCATCTGACTCGGTGCATATTTGAAGTGTAAGTCAAGTTCAGTAAAACAAAGTATGTATTGTAAGCAAATTTTATACGGGGAATCCGGAAATGTACTTTATTTGCTGTAAAACTGTTGTATGAACGTAACGTTTGTAAATAAGCGGTACTAAACGTTACGAATCTAGTTAAATTAGATGTACCTAAATATCATATTTCAGGCATAGATTATAGATATGAAATCCGATTTTAAACATAAAGTGTTTATTTTAAAAGTAAAGAGCTCAAACAAGTAAAAGTAAACACTTTTGTCAAAAATGCTTCTCAGTGTCGGATTCTACGCATCCGATTTACATAAACCTGATATACTTTAGTTCAACAACAGAGGTTTGGAATTCTGATGTACAGACGGACATACATTTTATCTTGTGTCAAAAGTGAGTTTTACACCAAACGGATTTCATATTCGGATACTACGTCCAAAGTTGCCCTAAATTCAATATTGTATTTTTTTAACTCGACTTACACCTCAACAGTGTACCTAGTGAGAGCTATGTAGTACTTCCTCTTTCCAATTGCATAAGCAGAGCAGTTTTTGTGTCTTAAACATCCAACAAGATCAAAGCACTGGATAATATTGTACAGTTCATAGTCATTTCAGAGTGGAACAAAATTGTCAACTCCAGTTTGTAGAGCATTTGTTTGTTGCTGTACTTTCTCCGCCGCTTTGTTAATATGTTACAGGCACCTATTCGTTTACGTGGGTCGTTCCATAAATATGCAACTTTTCTGTATTAGTTCAATTTATACTTTGGCCACATTCGTAGTACCAAATGACCAGCCGTAATTGGTACAGTCAGCCCGTGCAATTTGAGCTCACACGAAAATTCATAACAAATTGCTTGAATGGCTCCTCCTTTTACTTGCTTCTTACATGCATACCATATTATGATCAAGGAACACTGTTTTCACAGGCCTCCTGCTTATCATTTTATTGAATTCGAGCCGTCCGACTTGCGTGTCGTGAGTTATCGATTAAACATTTATTATATACAGTGCAGCAAAAGCTGATATTACAGATATACGAAAGCTTTTTTAAGGAGACAATAAAATTTTCATGAAAATGGCTATTTAAATTACAATAACATTCTTATTTGAGCTGTGTTTCAACCTAAAATATTTTTAGAAATTTCTTTTGCATTTCCTGACATGAATATATATATTTTATTCCAAAGCGGATAGATAAATTGTCTTTAATAGGGCTTAAATTTATAATACGAATTCTTGACATTTTCCACCCTCATTCGTCGGAGCCATCCACATCCTGTTCTTGTTTTACTTTAGGATTTGCACCACAGCATCGGAAGCGCTCACGCGAATTGTCTCCACTTCGAAACATCATCATGCGCAAAATGCACGTAATGAAGGATACAGTGGCTAGTGCGATAGGAACGGAAGCGTAAATCATAAATCCATGCTGAGTATGGGCTCTGTCGAAGCGAGCTACTACAAAGTCGCTCTTGTTCGGGTCCCGGTGACATTGGAATATTGAAGGACTTATCTCATATTCCCTGACTTTACCATACTCTTCGTAAAATTTCATGCACTCTTGCTCGTCAGGGTTGACGCAGCCGTTTGGATTGATTAATAGCGGCGTCGCGCTGTAGATGAGCAAATCCACTTCTGGTGGTACAAACCGGCGCTCAAAGTCAACCAATCTATCCACCGACTCGTAGTAAGTCGCCAGGACATGGGTGATGTTGGTAGTGTTACCAAAGTGATCTGCTTCCAGTAGCGTTCCATTTATGCAATCGGAAAATGAGTAGGTCTTGTTATTGTCGGACACATCCAAGAGCGCCGTACAGGACATGAGCAGCATTGGAGGCCGATCTTGCTGGTTTATTGAACGAAAGTCTCTTGGCCAAACCTCAATTCCTGTTTCAATATCCCGGGCCCTAGCGCATTTAGCTGTGTGGATCAAGTCCCCATGGCGGATCATGATGTCCTTCTGGTAGGTATTGATGTCAACGCTGCGCTTGATGCAGTTTAAAGGATCCCGAAGTCGGGCGCATTTCCCAGGTGTGCACTCGTAAAGCCCGTCAAGGTGTTGACAGGTAGAAGGCCCATACGCGGAAGCGTCGCATACGACTGGCGGATCTGTTGTATTCGCATTAAAATTACACGAGAGCTCGGATGTAAAGTGTCTGCAGGTGGATCCTCGTGGCTCTCTGGATGGCGACCAAGGGGCTTTGGTGCAGTTGTAAGTTCCATCCAGGTAGGCGCATTCGCCACGAACGCATCTGAGAATTATTTGAAAATATTTATAAATGACATCAATAT
Source organism: Sinella curviseta (assembly GCA_004115045.4). Lineage (NCBI taxonomy): Eukaryota > Metazoa > Arthropoda > Collembola > Entomobryomorpha > Entomobryidae > Sinella > Sinella curviseta. The sequence goes on along the minus strand of CM023201.3, from coordinate 2,132,754 downwards.
AATATTTCAGCAATTTAAAGTGTCTTTAAAATCATGACCACCAACCTGAATTCATACTGACTCAGATCGTACCCGGTAAAGTGTTTTGTGTGGAATGCATCGGGGTCACATTCCTCAAGCCTTATATTGCTGCCATTTCTCCGCACATCAACATGAATTTGAATAAGCTGACCTGAAGGAATGGAAAAGCAGCCCTCTGTACAACTGCTCCAGGTTGGATGACCCTCCCATTTGTCGCTGTATTGTATAGTAACGTTCGCCACTGTTGTGCACATCACTGTATCCTCCGAAAACCGCAGGTTCAGATTGCGATGTGGATAATTATCCATTACTGTAACGATATACAGCATACTCACACAAGAGGACAGTGCCGTCAACTGGCAAATGCAAGTGGTCAAGCAGATCTCCTTCTCAAACTGTTTACCCATCCTGATGTATTTCAAACAGGCCTATAGATTCCTGCTTGCTAAATATTATTCAAAGAATTTATTTGGTTATGGCGTTACAACTCGATGCACATGAATGAATGTGTGTCCTTTGATGCAAATTTGAATGTACGTCTGATCTGGTCTACCAGCAAGCCAGAACTGAATGTAGTTATGAAAGCCAACCTGGATTGGTCTCACCTTGTGTTGTCCATTGCCCCAGCGTATGCACGATTTATATATGCACGAGCCGAGCAATTGCGAAGTGATTCGGATTGCTAATGAAATATATTTGGGGATGTGAAACTTGCACTGCACCATTACAATGGTTACTATATGGCATTGAGGCGAACGTAATGTGATGTTCCTTTGACATGGCGTGTTTGCCTGGCTGCACATAGACAAGAATTCGTCGGTGGATATGACTCTGTGTATTAACAGCGCTAACTGTTAACTGGCACGAGCTTACACGCACACGTCAGCGGAAAGGACGAAATGAATTCAGAATACATCTTCCTGTAACTTTGGGGCAAGATTGTGCCGAGTAATAAAAATGTTTACAATAAAATAGCAAGTTGACTGCACAGTGCAATTTATTCAATATATTATATAAAATATAAAATTATATATATAAAATTTCGGCAGCGCCATGCCGTATTGCTAATTTGTTTGCATGACCGCACAAAATCCTCCAACTTGCGATGGAGCTTGTTAAAATAGTTACTTCCACTGGGTTCCTTGCACTTTGAACACGAATTCTTCCGTATAAAATTAGTACTCCATTGCACCATGATTCTTAATTCATGTACAAGCAAATCAAGTTTGTATATGCATTGTAAAATCTATAGGGAAATTCAAAACCACTCCATAGTTTAGTTTCCTTGCCGGTAAGTGCTAACTGCTTAAATGCCGCAACCAAACAGCAGATACTATTACAATGAAGCGAGTGTAGTGTTCAGTTTTTTAATCTTCATGTGTTTGTCGTGCTGGTTCAAAGTACAAATTCCATAACTGTCGTTTGTATTTAAATATTTCATTTTCATTGTAATTCGTTTCTTGGTGTGAGTCCTTGCACCCTTACCGTTGTTCAGTGACATGAGATCATATGTAAGCCGCAGAGTATGTAATGTATTCGTAATGTGGCTGCATGCCATTCCTTCGCGACGCTATACTGTGTAATAGACAAGTGGGTCACATAAATCATGCTTGCATGAAATTTAGCAACTCGCTTTACAGCATTTCTTAGCTTGAATCGATATGCTCTACTTATGTATATTCTGCATGTAACCGTGTGCCATTTATGTATTTTTTCGTTTTCTGGGTTTGTGACCGTGGCCTTTTCCGTTGCTTAGGCATCTGGCACGAGCAAAGCTTTTGATGACTGTTAACCGTTCATGGTCATTTCAAAGTTCAAGAAAACACCAACTATAGGTAGGGTGCACTGTACGCAACATGTATGCTGCTTCACTTTCTTCACAGCTTCGTTTTTTATGACAACCTAAGCCCGGAAACTACGAGGTCCTTTAGTTTATGCATGTAACTTTCTTTGCTGGATTAATTAGTCACTAATCTCAAATATACTTAAGAAATGACCACTAATATTAATGCGTTGCGTGTCTGGTATATACAAGAACACCTTTAATCTATCACTTGGGCGAGTCGTTAAAAGCAGACACACAAACAGTTGTAAGTTCCATGGCAGTACATCTCTGTGGAAAATGTTTAAATTTATTCATGAAATACATGCATGGCGTCGCGCTATGCAAGAATAATCCATTCAGGTATGCAAGTATATGGATGTACTTATGATTGTCTTGTTAACTACCGGAAGCATGAAATGCTTATAAAGGTAGTTATTGCGATTGATCTGTTTGTCTGTCTGTGTGTCTGTGTGTCTGTGTGTCTGTGTGTCTGTGTGTCTGTGTGTCTGTGTGTCTGTGTGTCTGTGTGTCTGTGTGTCCGTAAGTCTGTAAACACTGTAACTTTTGTTAACATTGACCGATTTGGCCCAAACTTGGCATAGAGGTACCCCAGGTCATGAGAAAATTCGGTATTGATTTTGGGCCTCCGGGGGTCAACCCCACGGGAATGGTGGGGGATGAGGTCACAATGCATTCTTATGGCAAAAAATTTTTATCGGCTCATCTGATAGAGAATTTTATGCTGATCATTTTTTGTCATTACACTATGGGTCAATTCGGTCAACTGTCGGAATGGTGGCTCCATGACCCTTAGGGGTCACAGGGTCACGAAAGGGTCAATATATATTATTTCGGAAATTGATAGAAAAATTCAAGATTAGTGTTTGGAAAGTTGAACTAAATGTCATATTTCTTAATTTCACATAAATCGCGCTTCCGGTAGTTTTTTATTTCGGGTTTACACCCGTCCTAGTTTTAATTTTGCTTTTCGTGGTAGTTTTATTACTTTCGCAAACTCTACATGTTTTGTAGTAGCATCCACACAAAAAAGCAACACTTTCTTCATCACGTTTATAGAAAGTGGAATTTTCGTGTCTTATGACTTTGGCAAGCCCAAAGTGTATGATATGTTTTAGGGGCAGGTATTCCCAGCAAAACGGGAGTTTTGCAAACACAGCAATAAAAGTGTACTTAGCCGCTGTGGACCAACTTCAGTGCCGTCCTTTTTGGGACGTATGTAACTAGTGGCGGTATTCCTACGACGTTTTATTCGTCCTCTGACTTATAAACAGTGTGTTAGATAACCACGCCATTGCCATTGTGTAGTAAATTTCATTTGAGAGAACATGCGCAAATGTTTTTTGCATTGAAATATTTATTTGAAATCAATTAATTATCATTTTACTTGCTTTAATGAAACAGGGTTACACTTTTAAGGTTACACTGAATAAAAGGTTGTGTGAAGATCAGCAGTAGCGTGAAAATATGTTCAGGAGGCATAGTATAAATTACGATTATCATACAATATAATTACCATTATCACTCGGCAATCAAATTAGATTAAAATCCTTCTCCGTGTTAAATCACCAATCCAGTACATGCTGAATACTTTGCACATCTAGCGGAGTCAAATTTTGAAGGTGATGAATCAGAAGTTCTTGCTATAAAACATTGAACAAAATCTTATTGAAAACAGGGGTGGGCATATCCATCCTTTCGCTGCAATCCTAGCTTCCATTATCTCCTTTCTCAAAGCTGATAGTAAACAAAGTTACCATCATGATGCACATCTGAAATGAAAAAGACATATTTGTAATATGGTAACATTAGTCTTTAGGACATTAATATTACAAATGACTAGTAATGTTAAAAAGTCGTGCTTTGTATGACCTGAGCTGTGAATCCATATGTAAGCTGATATACTCCATCCGAGCCTATTCCAATTGGACGGCCATCCAACTCGCGCAGCATCCTTTGAAGCTCTTTCTCGTCAGTGCCTTCAAATCGCTTCCATATTTTCTCCTGCATAAGCCAACTTTTGAAGCGGTCGACCTGATTTGAAAAAAAATCTTAAGAAGTGAAACTGAAAATGCGCGACTATATAGATGATTGTTCGTAAGAAGTTATCGCGAATACCTTTTTGAACACATCGCCAGAAAAAATAAGCGCTGTCGATTGCAAACAAACCAATAGGCCGAAATCCAACACCACTAGTGATTGTTTAGTACCTAGCAATTCGGTCAGCGAAAATGACATGCCCAACGACATTTCAAGCAGATATACAAGGTACAGAATGGACCACATCTCGTTCAGTGAGTCTGAATATTCTTTCAGTTGGCCATAGGCAGAGCAAATTTTAGCTGGCATTTGGTCTGTACAGGTTCCATTTTTCACGTTCTCGTCATGGGTAGATACAATCTGGGTAAATTCTTTCGTTGCCAGCCACATTGTTATCGGTATCGTGCCGACAATCAGCACATTTACGCTTGCATTGATCACACATCCCGTAAAATACATGGGATACATCAACATCTGAGTAAGAAGATAGGAAATAGAATCCTCGAAAAATTCAAAAACAACCCTTGCCCAATTAATGTTCAAAATTGCAGCCAAAAATATATCTGACGGGTTGGCCAATGACGATAATTCATATCGGTCGCTCAGTGTAAAAAGTTGTGCAATTGTAATGATATGTCGATATAGGAATACAAGGACCAAGTATAATATAGCCAGATGTTTTGAGCTGCACTTTTTCTCCTTACGGGAAAAGTTGCCCAATAAATTTCTGTGATTAATCAATTTTTGAAACGAGTCTTTGCGCCGCAGAATGATGTAGGCAAAGAGTATATTTTGGACAAAAATTAGAAAGTTGTTAAATACACGAAAGTAGGCACTGGGAGAATTTTTCTGAGTATAGAGGACTTTGTCGACCGTGTCATTTATTACCGCAAAATGGACCAAAGACAATAAAGACCAGACTATTGTGACAGGTAGTAGCTGGAGATAAGGATATTAACATTGTTAGTATATTGGATTGATTGATTTAAGATGTACATATTTTGGACGGCTTACCCAATCATATATGGGGCCTTTCTCCAGAATCCAACACCCACTTTCACCCTCATACACAGGCTTATAATTTATAAAGCCAACGTAGTAAAAGAACTTAAAGTGGAATTCCCAAATTCGAGCCAGCAGGCTCTTGGGGATTTCGGTAATATTTATGGGAACCCCAACAATTGAAAAAATTTTCCTTCCGATCATGATGACTTTTTTGTGATGTGAATTTGTGAAAAAGTCGTCACTGCTTATCGTTTGGCAATGTAAGTTTGCATACACCAACCTGTGCGGATTCTGAACGTGGACTGAGACTGCAAACACTGGATCCTACCATATACGTACTTTTTACTTTGGTTTCACACGATGAGTGAATGTGATGCGAAAAAAGTGGATATATATTTGGCTACCAAACAGTCGGCGTGGCGGAGGAAAAGTACATACATTGGCGTATGTATGACTCATTAATTCAGCTCGATTTTGGGATACAGTATAAAACCAAATCAGTATGACTCAGTATGGCATGGGTCACTGCCCTTCAAATTATCCCGTGGTATTTGGCATGAAATAGAAAGCTCCATTTGATAGCTTGCACCGCAATACTTTTCATAACGGCTTCATAACATGTCACAACGTCACGGTGGGGAGTCATCGATGCCAAAGCGCTCAATGTTATAAACATGATGAAATGTTGCTGGGACGGAAAGAAGTAATTTATTAACTACCGGAAGCATGAAATGCTTAAAAGGTAGTTACTGCGATTAAGTTGTTTGTCTGTGTGTCTGTGTGTCTGTGTGTCTGTTAACACGATTACTCCTCTCCACGTTGACGGATTTGGTTCAAATTTGGCATGAAGGTGCCCGAAGGCAAAAGTAAGTTTGGTATTTATTTTGGGCTTCCAGGCCCAACCCCCAGGGGAATGGCGGGGCTAAGGTCCCCCATGCTTTCTTATGGTCAAAATTTTTTATTCGCTTATCTGATAGAGAATTTAAAGCTGATCATTTTTGGTCATGACACCATGGGTCAATTCGGCCAACTGTCAGAATGGTGGCTCCATGACCATCACGGGTCACTGGGTCATGAAAGGGTCAAAATATATTATGTCGGAAATTCATCGAAAAATTGAAAAGTAGTGTTAGGGAAGGTGAACGGAGATTCAAATGTCTCAATTTCACACACAACACGTTTCCGGTAGTTTTTTAATTCGGGTTTACACCCGTCCTAGTTTAAAATATATTACATAGTGCATCCTTATTCTTGCATGTATTTCTAGTGCCTGGTCATTTGTACCTGGGTAATATCTCAATTTCTGTTTCTGTATCACGGACTGTGCGCATTTGGCTGTTTGGCCTTGACTGGCCCCTTTCCCTTATTGCTAAATATTGTTTGAGGCATGCATTCCTTTATTTCTTTAAAATTGGGCTCATTTTACACGACGGGACGAATACGCTACATAACAAATACGAATATACAATCCGAAGTGCATAGCTTGCAATGGCTAACTAAATATGGGATTTAAATTCTTCACCGTTTGCAATATGTGCTTTCCACGAATCATGTATGTATACGTGCTATATAATTGGTGAATAGGTGGACTAAATCTAAAAGGAAATGCATTGTAAATCCCTTGTACGGAAGAGAATCAGAGCCGAAATAATAACGATATAGTACGGATTGTGATTGAAACATTTTTGGTGACATAGAAGACGCAACACTATTACGGTCCAACCCACACGATCAGTATAGTACATGTATGCATAGTAATGCGAGTGTAACAGTTATAGTATATTTTACTAATACTACGGGCCACTGGAACACATTGTTAAGTTTTAGTTCAATGTATGTTTTGAACACCTCTTTTCACTTCAACATAAGCACCGTAGGAACTTGATGTTTATTGACATACAAGGAAAATGTGTAATTAATTCATGGCGTGCTATTACGTAGTTTCGGCGGCACGCAATGTCGAGTTTCCTTTAATGAAACATCCGGTTATGTAACGTTAAACTGTTCATTTTCGAGTCCAACAAGAGTGGCAATAATAAGAATTCATTGCACAGCTGCTACTGTTTCTACTTCACTAGCAAACTGCTTTGCTTTTTAGAAAGCCAAACAAATAAAGCATGATGTTCGATTGTATTTACACATCTTCCAGGTTAAAATTTTGAAGTAAATTACGATACGACTTTCCTTAATACATTAAGATGTAATTGTGCCACAAACATTTGCATATTTATGCATTAAGGCTCATTTCAAATGTTATGGTTGCCAACTTGAATATTATTACAACGCTTAGGTCAAGTGATTACTAACTGCATCGAAAGTAATGCCATGTTATACATATCAATATCAGAGTAAGATAAATTATACGATTATATATTGACGGAAAATTAATTGTATACATCGTGTCCGGAAACGTATCTTGCTACAAGTATGTGTAGCGAGTGAAGTATATTTCTATTCACGTCCGTATGATCCGTCACCAAATTATTACACATGAATCTATGCAAAATGCGGAAGGAAGCCATCTCACTTCTCAAAGCTAATTAGAAAGAAGGTGATCATCATGATACACATCTGAAAGGACAGAAAATAGCAATTATAATTTAGTTAATTATAATTTAATGGCCCTATTTGCCACTTCATGATATTATTATCACAAAACGATATTAAACTGCCGGATTTTACGTACTTGAGCTGTAAACCCATATGTAAGCTGATAAATTCCATTTGATCCAATTCCAATTGGTCGGTCATCTAACTCGCGCAACATCCTATGCAGTTTATCCTTCTCGTCGTTGCATTCAAATCGCTTCCATATTCTCTCCTCCATAACCCAACTTTTCAAATCGTCAATCTGCGCCAAAAAAAATGCACAATTTGCGCACGTGAACATATATAGAATACATACAATCATCCTGACAAGATAGTGAAATACATACCTTTTTGAACACATCGCCAGAGAGAAAGTGAGCAATGGATTGCAAACAGGTCAATAGCAAATAGTACACCGCTGTAAATGCATTTTCGGTTCCTAGAAATTCGGTGAGCGTAAATGACATGCCCAACGACGTTTCAATTAGATACACAAGGTAGAGTATGGCCCACATGTCGTTCAGCGAGTTTGAATATTCCTTTAGCTGCCCGTACGCAGAACATATTTCATCCGGCATTTTGTCGCTGCAGGTTCCATTTTTTACATTTTCGTCATGAAACGCTATCATTTTGGTAAACGTTTTTGTTGCCAGCCACATTGTAACTGGTGTGGTTACAACAATCAGAAAATTTACACTAGTATTTATCAGCAGTCCCGACAGCCACATGGTAACTGCAATGGTCGACACAAAATATACAAAATTGCTGGAGCCGTCAACCCCAACAATTTCGTGAAAGTAGCGCTGCCATCTGGTATTCGTTACTTCGTTCAAAAATATATCGGATGGGGTCGCCAGTTGTGAAATTTCCCTGGAGTCTACAGCAACAATTACTGCGATTGCAACGAAATATCGAAACAAAAAGGCAACGATCAAATAAAGTATAGCGAGATTTTTTGAGCTGCACTTTTTCGGTTTCGGATCGGTCGAGTGGATAAAGGTGCCGGATAAATTGCTATGGTTAATCAGTTTTTGAAACAAGTCCTTTCGTCGGAAAATAATGAACGAGAAGAGTAGATTTTGAATGAAAACCAGAAATATGTTCAAAACTCGAAAGTAAGCAACCGGAGACTTATTTTCACAGCGGCTGTGTTTTGGGACATCATCTTCCATTACTACAATGTATAGTCCATATGTACGTTATATATCCTGTAGGATAGTCGAGTTTAATTGTCAAACAATTCTGATATGCTTACCCGAACACATAGGAAACGGTCCTTTTGAATCCACCACCCATCTCGTTTCATTGCTGCGAATTCCATTTACAGTTTCAACCATTACAATTATATGGAGTACAAACAATGGTATCCAGATAATTGTTACAGACAGTAGCTAAGGAAATAATAAAAAAGATTGCAATGCTTTGTGAAACAATACGAATAAGATGGTCGTACTTTGGTACGCTCACCCGAACGAATATGGAACCCTTCTTGAGAATCCAGCACCCACTTTCACCCTCATATACAGGCTTGTAATGTACAAGGCCAACGTAATAAAAGAACTTGAACTGGAATTCCCAAATTCGAGCCAGAAAACTTTTGGGGATTCCAGTTATATTTAAAGGCACTGCAACAATTGAAAAAATCTTCCTTCCGATCATGACAGCTTTGTTCACAGGATAATACACAAAATTCCTATTCGTCACTGGCCTGCTAGAAGTACAAATGTGCGGAGATCCTAACTCGACGACGTTCAAAGGAAACCTGAACTGAAATGTGAAAGGTGGGATTGTTTTGCTGGCAACTTGTTACTTGGCGTAGCTATTCCAATGAATTTTTAACAAGTGCAGAGTGAAAGTGGTCAAGGAAGGCGTTATACACTGCCAACTCTGGGCAAATGCAATGTGTGAATGAAACAGGTCGTTGTGCTAGAGCAAAGCTATATTTTATAGCACTTTTCGTTGAGGTTCTATGACTGGACGTGATGCATATGAGTTATAGGTAGGCGCTTATTACGGATTTAATGAAGAGAATGCAAACTGTAATTTAGCAGTTAACCTCGTATGCTTGTCGTACTCACTGGAAATGAAATGGCATACGTTGTTTGAGTCGCAATATATGTCTCGCAATATTATAGCATCGTCAAGTGGCCCGTTGCAGCAAGTAAGTCCAAAACATTAATAGTTATGATAGTTGCAGGTGATTACATGGCAGAGGAAAAATTTAATTTATTCATATATGCTTTTTAATATATTCGGTGTCCCGCCATGCAATAATTACCAGTCAAGCATGCATGTATGAAATTCGCCTTCTTGTTATACAGCTTTTGACTTACTTGATCCCACTCTAATCCCTATATTATAATTTCACTTGTGTGTATAATTTTCCACTTTCTCTTCCATCTTATATGTAGCAAGCCGTTTTATGCTGAGTCGTAAGCTAAATTAGTTCATTCACATTTACCACCCATATTCCATTACTTCCTGTCGTATTTGGACATACATATTTTGTCTCAAAGCCACTTCCACTGGTTACAAAAAATACTGTTTCGTCATCAAACTAAATCCATAGTTCTTTGTTTCGGCATGCAGTCCACACTATGATTCGAACTGTGAAATGATCAGAAGTTTTTACAATTTTAAAAAGCATTGGGAGATCTGTTCTCACTACAATATAGTTTTGCATGTTCCACTTCAAATGTGTTGAATGGGTCGTTGCACTGTTACGCATTCCCTGTTAAATTTCACTTAACTCGATACACATGGAGTAAGAGTGGGAACTACGCATTCCTTAAGGCAATCAATTGCAACCACTCTTTTGCTTGCCAACTTGTGTAGCCTTGCCATTTAAAATTGAAATTGGATTTGGTTAGTCATGAAGCACGCATGTTATAAAAGCAATTTAATTCATCGCTGGGACGAGTTACTAAATACATACAGAAGCGTTACGTTTAATGAGTTACATGAGAGTGTACATCTGGAGAAAGTATGTAATTTATTCCAAAAATTCATGAACGGCGGCACGCTATGAAGTATAATTGACGCAGGCATGTAAGTCTAAGAATACATGCTTGATATGTTTCCATCGTGTCTTGAAGCAGCCTCTATTACATCCGCCGAGTCAACTTGTTTTGTGCAGTCAACCACACACAAATATCTTCTACTTTCTTTTCACATTAATAAATAATCAACTTTCCGTGTCTTGGAACTGGACAGGATGAAAGTACTTTTTAATAATTTGTAGGATTCATGTTCCTTTCAGAGTTCAGAAAAAGTCGCAAAACAAGTGCATCGAGGCGCTGTTGAACCAACGGCAATGCTTTCGTTTTTATGCAACTGATGGCAGTAATCTTTTGATTTATTGTTCGTCCTCATTATATGATACATTCAGTTGGCTAACCAAGCTGATGAATGCCAAGTAACTTTCACTTGGTAGATCGAGAAAATGGTAAAACCATATTTAAAACTCATTTAAACAGTACTTGAAAGCGTTCATAATTTTATTTAACTTATTATTCAATTGCGAAGTGAATCCTTTTTATCTGAAATGTGTATTATTATTTATATGAAATGCCTTCATTCGTTATTTGCGTATTATTTGCTTCGTTGAGGCAAGGTAAAATTTCAAAACATTAAACACATTCTTTTGGACAAATTAATAGCAAACTGTTTAAGTATCAACAAACTAAATTTTCTCATTACATGATAATATAATTTTACTATTTACATTTTACGCATCTTTTGCACTCAAGCTTTGAAGTAGTTCAGTATTGCGTTCTTGAAAACACGTTCTTTTTTCAAAGCATTGGTAGGCATATTCATCCATTCGGTCTAGTTCTGCGGTTCTACATTTCCTTTCTCAAAGCTGATAAGAAAGAAAGTGATCATCATGATACACATCTGTAAAAAAGAAGTCAAATTGTCAAATTCCCATCAATGTTCATTTTGCATCGTTGAAATAGTTATCAAATTTGAAACGCAGGATATCTCGTACCTGCGCTATGAATCCATACGTAAGCTGGTAAACTCCACTTTCCCCAATTCCAATAAGACGGCCATCTAATTCACGTAGAATCCTTTGCAGCTCCTCCTTGTCCTCACTGCTTTCAAATCGCTGGTATATATTTTTCTCAGTAAGCCATTCCTTAAACTCGTCAATCTGATCCAGGAAACGTCAAGAATATTTAAATGCACGAATGGCTTTATATGCACGCTGCTGGTGTATCACATAAAGCGAAATCACATACATTTTTGAACACGTCACCAGAAAGAGAAAGCGCGGTCACTTCCAGAAATGCCAAGAATACGTAGTATACCGCAGTGAATAAGTTTTCAGTTTCTAACATTTCAGCAAGAGTAAATGACATTCCCAGCGACATTTGCGTCAGATATACAAGATAAAGTATGGACCACGTTTTGTTCACTGAGTTTGAATATTCTTTAAGTTGGCTGTATGCACAACATATTTCATCCGGCAATTTGTCTGTACTGGTTCCATTTTTGACGTTTTCGGCGTGATTTGCTACCATTATGGTAAACTCTTTCGTTGCCAGCCACATTGTGATTGGTATCGTTCCAACAATCACAATATTGACGGTTGCATTCATCAGCAATCCCGTCAACCACATTAAGAAGGTAAGGCCCTTGAAAAAATATTGCCCTGCATGAGCACTCCCAGCGGCTTCTGATGACAAGAAAAATATCCCTCTTCCATAATAAAGTATCATCAGAAATATATCGGATGGGGTCGCCAATTTTGATAGTTCCCAATAGTTCAGTGCAAAACCTACCGTGAACGCAATGGTATATCGTAACAGAACGGCAAGTGCCAAGTAGAGTAAGGCGAGATTCTGAAAACTGCACTATTTCTCTTTTGGAGCAGTGGAGTGGACAAAGGAGAATGATGAGTTGCTGTGGTTAATCAGTTTTTGAAACAAGTCTTTTTGCCTGATAATTATGAATGAGAACAGAGCATTTTGAATATAAACCAGGAATATGTTGAGTTCGCGAAAGTAGGTTCTGGGAGTCCTATTTTTGGTGTTTTGATGTTGGTTGAGGTAAATGCTATTCCTGCTACATGGAGTGCACCCAAAGGAATCCAGACAGCTGCGATATATAGCAGCTACGACATATAATTATAGAGTTTAAATTTCACAGTTTAATGTTGCATTATAATTCGCGATTTCGTGGCTTACCCGAGCACAAATGCAGGCGTTCTTTAGAACGTATCACCCACTTTCACTTTCATATACTGGCTTGAAATGAACAAACCCCAAGTAAGATAAAAACTTGAACTGGAATTCCCAAATTCGAGAAATAAGGCTTTTTGGAATTCCGCTCATTTTTAGTGGCACAGAAACAATTGAAAGTATCTTCCTGCGAATCATGATGACTTTATATTGCGGCTATTTAGAATAATCGTTTTTGCTAATGCTGCAGCAATATGACAGTAAACATCCAAACTCGCGAACTGGCAGACGATATCTGAGCCCAAATAGTGAAAGCAGGTAGTGCACGGTACACTAGTTGGACTTTTTTGTTTCAGCTGTGAGTGAGAGTGAAAGTTGTGCAGGAAAACCGTGAATGGACTCTACATTCATTTAGTTGGAGAGTATGAAAGGAATAATTACTACATATTGAGCACGGGTGGCGAAATGAGTACATTTGTGAATATACATGCCTATACGCGTATTAGTGGTTTTTGCGTTTAGGCCCATTACAACGCAATGTCAACACGATGAAAGAGTGGAACTTGGATCGTTGCACTTGCACAACAAGTCTGTGTGGTGTGGCACATTCTCTGCTGAATTTCACTTATGGCGAATTGCATTGAATGCCAGTGAAAGGTAGATGGTCGTTATGGTAATAGAACGAATGCAAACTATATTTTCTAGTCAACTTTGCAACCTTGTAATTCCGCCTCGAAATAAAAAGTGTTCTTTGTTAGCGGTGCAGCACAAATAATTATTACACTGGATTTGTCGCTGAATGAGACTCAATGCATCCGAAATGTTAACTGCTACCCGTAATGAGAGACTGTAAATTGTTGGAAAATATTTAATTTATTCAGGAATGCTTTCGAGTAATTTCGGTGGCACGCAATACGTTGCAATAAATATGTATACAGCCATTGGTATGCATGTTGGAATGAAATTTGCCAACTTGTTCCAAAGCATATTACATACTTTCGTATTTGCTCCCCTGACCTTGTACCCCAACTTTGAACCAAAGATTACTAGCCTTCATGTTTATAGCTTGTAGAGCTTCCGTGTGAAATCAAAGCATTTAATAATTTTATCCCAGCTCATTTTTGAGTTCAATACAAACAACAAGTGAGTATTCATCCACCGTAACGGTTTCACTAGCTTATTCTGTAAGTTATATAGAATAAAGCACTCAATAGCAGGTACATTTGAAATGAAAAAAGCCAGTTTTGAATGTCATTATTTACATTTTATTTAATTTATTACTGATCAAGGTTTTGCTGAAACCATATTGTGTATAATTTGGATGTCAGTAAATTCATAAGGTTCGAAATATCACTTCACAGCCCATGGAAATAAAATATAAATAGTCCAAATTCATGTTTTTAAAAATGCAAAAAATTCAAAACAATATCATTTATCAAAGCTGACTAGAAAGAAGGGAATCATCATGATGAACATCTAAAATGACACAATCAAATTATACGTACCACTATTATCATTTTAAGTCATATAAATTCCAGACGATTAGTACGACTGAAAAGCATAATGATACGACCCTGAGATGTGAATGCATACGTGAGTTGGTAAGCCCCATTTTTACCAATTCCGATCGGACGGGCATCCAACTCGCGTAGCATTCATTGGAGTTTATCCCTCTCCTCATCGCTTCGAAAATGCTTCCGGATTTTCTCGTTGGTAAGCCAACACTTGAAATGTTTGATCTGAGAAGAACATGCTAAACTGATCATGTGCGATAGCATGTATACTTCTATGCAAAAGCGGAATAATCACATCAAGAATTGTAAGCACCAGGTAAAATAATACGACATTTTTGGTCTTTCACTTTTTCTCTTTCGGAAAGTTGGAGCTGTCAAATGAGCAGGATGCATTGCTGTGGTTAATTAGTTTTAGAAACAAGTGCTTTGGTCTGAAAATAAAAAACGAGAATAATCCATTTTGAATATAAACCAGAAATGTGTTGACTTCAGGAAAATGGGTGCTGTGAGACGTAACCTCAGTTTCATTAAATGTTACGATGTTAGCTATTGTTACCCATACATGGCGAAAAAACAGCGGAATCCAGATTATTGGAATCGATAGTAGCAACGGAAGAGTAAACAAGCTGAAGAAGAACAGTAAACTGGCAAGCGATATCTGAACATGAAGTGTGAAGGAAAGTGGAAATATAGTTGGGATTAGAAGGAAGGAAATGTAATTCATTTACTTGTGGAGGGGGAAACAATAAGCTTGGTGCTTATAATTATTACTAGCGTGACACGACTACCAGCGAAAGTCCATACGGTTGCGTATGATTTACTAATACATATGGAGCGGTCGTTGCACTTCAGCAAATCGGAATGGGATAGCACTTTCCCTGTTGATATTCTCTGATTATGAAGCACATGGACTCCTAGTATCAAGTAGCTGCTCATTATGTTAATGTAAGTGCACACTATGTTCTGCGTTGCCGTGTTGGCTTCAAATAAAAAACACGACTTGGCTTGCATTGCAATACATCTGTTAGTAGAAATAATCGCACTTTAGTTCATCACGTTAGTCGATTCAGTGAAGTGAAAGAAGTAGCTATTATGAGTAAGTAACATGGACTGCGTATCGGCAGAAATTATGTAATTTATTCAGAAAATGCTTTCAGGTAGTTTGATAAAATGCAATGTAATTAATACAGGTATAATTGGATTGGCACACATGCTTTTTGTAGCTCTCGAGCAAGTTATATTGCTTCCGCAAACCTTAACGATCCTACATGGCGAAAATGTATTGCTTTCCATTTTGCATATATAACAAGTCTGGATTTCGTTTCTTAGACTACGACAAGATATAAAATATTTGACAATTTTTATAACAGTTCATGTCGGATATCAGCACAAATAGCAGCAGCAAGTTCCACTTGCTAGCTTACGTTGTAGTGAATGAAATAACAGCACCGTCAATTCGTCATAGGAGACGTGTCAGTGACTCCAAACCGTTAACTATTATAAGAAACACGGCAGTTTCCGTGTCTTGGACTTCTGGCGAGATGAACGCGTTTGATAAGTTTTGCACCAGTTCCATACATATTAAAAACATCAATAATAGTGTATTGCGCCGCTATTGTACGTACTGCAGTGCTTTCTTTTTTGTTCCAACTGGTTCCGGAATCGTACGATTTTGTATTCGCATCATTCCAATAACCATTGCGTTAGTGAATCAAACTAATCGCATAGCAACTTGCACTTGGTAGATTGTGAGATGATGTTTTCTCCAATTAATATAACATCGTAATATTCATTTGAAATGAATTCATTCATTACATTCGTATTATTTGTTTCATTTAAGTAAGCTTAAACATCAATAGATATAATGTTTTGTCAAGATCATCAACAAGTAGAATATTATAATTTATAGTTATCAAAGAATGTAAATCATCAATATGCAATCAAATTTGATTATAAATCTTGGACCATATAACATCACCAACTCACAATCAGTTCATGATGACTATTCTTTTTCGTCATCATATGCATATTCTTCACATCTACCGCACTCAAGTTTTGAAGTAGGTGAATTAGTACGGCCTTGAAAGCTCTAAGATATACTACCTTTTTAAAAACCTGGGTAACTTTTTATTCATCCTTCTAATGCTGAGAACCTCCATCGCCCTTCTCAAAGCTGATTAGAACAAAAGTGATCATCATGATACACATCTGCAATGAAAATTTCAAATAGAAATTCCCATTATTTTTCATTTAATATCACCAAAATTGCAGGGTTATCAAGATTGAAAAACAGTATCATACTTACCTGAGCGGTGAATCCATACGTCACCTGGTAAACTCCACTTGACCCAATTCCAATGGGACGACCATCCAACTCGCGTATAATCTGTTGCAGTTTATCCTTCTCCTCGGGACCTCTGAAGCACTGCCATATTTCTTCTCCTCCATAAGCCAATCCTTGAAGTCCTCAATCTATTTCACAAATTGTAAAATATCCAAACGTGAACAAATATGTATACATTATTTTATTAAATAAAGGAACATTAACCTTTTTAAACACATCGCCTGAGAGAAAGTATGCCATGGCTTGCAAGCACACCAAAAATAAATAATAAATTCCTATGAATGGATTCTCAGTTTCTAAAAATTCGGTCAGCGTAAATGACATGCCCAAGGACGTTTCCGTGAGATATACAAGGTAGAGTATGGCCCACATGTTGTTCATTGCGTTTGAGTACTCCTTAAGCTGCACATAAGCAGAACATATTTCTTCCGGCATTTTGTCTGTACAGGTTCCATTTTTCGCACTTTCTTGGTGATTGGTCATCATTCTGGAAAACTCTTTGGTTGCGAGCCAAATGGTAATTGGTATCGTGCCGACAATCAGAATATTAATGCTTGCATTTATCACACATCACATGAACCACATGGGATAGACCAAGACTGGATAAATAACAATCATTGTTGACCCCAAATTGTATAGTATAAGACGTTCAAATCTTCCATTGCTGACCGCTGCCAAAAATATATCCGATGGATTCGCCAATTTTGAGACTTCCAATGGATTGAGAACAAATATTACTGGAATTGCAATGATATGACGAATTAGGAAGGCAAGTGCCAAGTATAGTACAGCGACATTTTTTAAACTGCACTTTTTCTCTTTCGGAATGGAAGAGGGCACAAATGAACCGGATGAATTGCTCTGATTAATCAGTTTCTGAAACAAGTCCTTTTGTGCCCTTTATAATAAGCTTATCTTGTGATGTGTGTCCAATTGTGTTACACGTCCTGCTTCCTTATAAACTTATCCCATTATAGATATGCCATTAGAGCTCACTCAAAAATGTAAAAGACGTTGAGTGAAAACACCCTCCTTATCCACTTGTTACGAGCTCAGGTAGAACATCAAGAAATGTTATGTATTTTACGAAAGTATGCTTGGAATGAGATATTGTCTCAGAAATAATAAAATAATTTTTAATTCTTCTTAATTAGCCCATTCTCTTTAAATACTTGCAAACTTTAAATTGTAAACAGAATATATATTTATATTGTGTTTTTGGCACAAGAGGTAATTTATTAACTACCGGAAGCATGAAATGCTTATATAGGTAGTTATTGCGATTGATCTGTTTGTCTGTATTTGTGTCTGTAGTCCGTAAGTCTGTAAACACTATAACTTTTGTTAACGATGACGGATTTTGCTCAAATTTTGCATAGAGGTACCTCCGTTCATGAGAAAATTCGGTATTGATTTTGGGCTTCCGGGACCCAGCCCCAGGGGAACGGCGGGGGGTAAGGTCCCCCATACATTCTTATGGGCAAAATTTTTTATTGTCTTATCAGATAGAGAATTTTATGCTGCTCATTTTTTGTCACCACACTATGTGTCAATTCTTACATCTGTAAGAGTGGTGGCTCCCTGAAAGTGTGGGTGGGGTAAGGGGCAAAATGTTAATTGAGAGAAAAGTCAAGTTTAGCGTGTTGGGAGATGAAATAGGTGCTTTATTACTCCGAATTGCAAACGTCGGACTTCCGGCAGTTTTATAATTTGGGTTTACAAGCGTCCTAGTTAAAACATATTTATTTATCATTTCCCAACACTACTGCAGAGCCATCCCGCTCCTTTTCCTGCACTACTTTTGCATCTAAACCGCAACACCGGAAACAGAACCGCCCACGCGTTTCATCACCAACTCGCATCATCTTTTCGCGTAAAACGAACGCGATGCAGGACACAATGGCTTTTGCGATCAACCACCTACCACAAATTCCTACGTTATTTTCTACGTTTATTGCACGTGGAACTTCCGTGTCTTAGAGCCCCTGTAAGATGAAAGCGTTTGATAATTTTTATTATTCAAGTTCCCTTCAGATGAAAGCAATAAATTCGCGTTGAATTGCCGCCGTTAAGCCAACTTCAATACATTTTTATGCAACTGGTGGCGGAAATCCTTTGTCCTTTTATTCGTCCGCATTGTAAAACCATTGCGGTTGTCAATTTAACTGATGACTGTGAAGTAACTCTCACCTGGAAGATTATCATAAAATGTTTTCTTAACATAAATAATATTGCATTATTTATTTTAAATCAATTTATTATTATCGTATTTGCTTCATTGAACTAAGGCTGAACTTTAATAGATGAAATTTTTTGTCAACATGATATGTAGTGTGAAAATGTTTTCAAAAAGAAAATAATTATTTTTTAATTATCAAAGAAAGTATTTATCGTTATGACAAAATAATCAACTTTTATCGCAAATCATTGACCGTGTAGGATTACGAAAGCGGTATATGTTGACTGCTCTTCTTTCTCCTCATTAAATGCATATCAAGTTTTGAAGTAGATGAGTTAGTCCGGCCATCTTGAGAACACTAACGTCTAATGCTGAGGCCCTGCATTTCCTTTCTCAAAGCTGATGAGAAAGAAAGTAATCATCATAACACACATCTGAAATGAAAGTAGCAATTTTTTTCTAATTTTTGCATTTTACGTAATTACAATTGCAAGTAACTTGTAATGTTACAAATGTTTGTTGCGGTATACCTGAGCTGTGAATCCATATGTAAGCTGGTATGTTCCATCTGAGCCGATTCCAATAGGACGGCCATCCAACTCGCGCAACATTCTTTGCAGCTTGTCCCTCTCATCGTTGCTTTGAAATCGGCTCCATATTTTCTCCTCTGTCAGCCATCCTTTGAAGCGATCAATCTGTTTCAACAAATATTTAATGTGCGAAATTGAACATGTGATAATATATACACCAGGACGATAACAAATGGAACGAAACTAGTCCAACCTTTTTAAACACATCGCCAGAAAGAAAAAACGCCGTCGACTGGAAACAAACCAATAGTCCAAAGTCTACCATGGCGAATACACTTGGCCCACCAAGTAACTCGACCAGCGAAAATGACATGCCCAACGACATTTCTATCACATACACAAGATATAGTATGGACCACATCTCGTTCAGTGAATCTGAATATTCTTTTAGTTGGCCATATGCAGAACGTATTTCCTCCAGCATTTTGTCTGTATTGGTTCCATTTTTCTCGTCCTCGTCATGATTTGCCACAATTCTGGTAAACTCATTCGTTGCCAGCCACATCGCTATCGGTATCGTGCCGACAATAAGTACGTTTATACTTGCATTCCACACACATCCCGTGAAATACATGACATACAGCAAGGTCGCAATAGCATAATCCGGTACTACTGCACCCAAATAACCATGAGCCACCTCTATCCATTGTGCTTTCGCAAATGCAGCCAAAAATATATCCGACGGGTTAGTCAATGCTGATGATTCACCTGGATGGCGTGTAAAAAGTTGCCCGATCGTCATAATATGTCGAATCAGAAATACAAGGACCAAGTATAAAATTGCGGTATATTTTGAAGTGCACTTCTCTTTAAATCCGGTTGCATAGGCAAAGGTGCCTAATACATTGCAGTGATTAATCAATTTTTGAAATGAGTCCTTTCGCCGGAGAATGATGTAGGCGAAGAGTACATTTTGAACGAAAATGAGAAATGTGTTAAATAGACGAAAGCAGGTACTCGGAGACGGATCCCAACTGCGGTCGGGTGTGTTGATCGTGTCAAAGATTACCACAATATGGATCATACACAACGGTAACCAGACTATGGCGACAGATAGTGGCTAGAAGTGTGGCTATTAAAGTTGTTAGGTGATGTGGATATAAATATTTGTTTTAATCTGCACGTATTTTGGAATGCTTACCTTAGCAATGCAGTATCCCTTCTTTAGAATCCAACAACCACTTTCACTCTGAAATGCAGGCTTGTAATGTACAAAGCCAACGTAATAAAAGAACTTGATCTGGAATTCCCAAATGCGAGCAAGGATGCTTTTGCGGATTCCAGTAATATTTAAGGGCACAGCTACAACTGAAAAAAGTTTCTTCCGATCATGATTGTTTTGGTTTAGGGAAATGTGATAACGGTTTTAATGTTTTGATTTGAACGTTTCTGAAAATTTCGGGTAGACATCCGAACGGGGTAACTGCCAAATGATATCTGAGCTCGAAATGCGAAAGATCCAGATCTATATCGTTAGCCATTTATTTGCACATGTATTGTTTGGGTGAATATGTTTAAACAAAAAGTGAAAGTTATGCAAGGCGACCCGAAATATCTTTTAAACTGCATGACAGGGAAAGTTACTGTGTGCTGATAATTACTTGCCCTTAGTTGGATAGGAAAGCATTACGTTGGCGGATGCATGCATATATAGATTATTTTTGCCAAAATGTGTGCCGTTTAAATAAAGTAACAAGTATAGTTACAATGAATGCATGGAACGGGTCGTTGCACTTTCTACAAACATGTGTATAGCATATTTCCTGTGCAATTTCAGATATACGAAACCACATGAAACGCTAATGGCAAGTAATAGCTCATTATGAAAATAATAATAAAGCGAATGCATGCCATGTTTTTTCCTGCGCATCTCTCTAGTCATATCGTGCATATGTGTCATTAAAGTACGTTCACTTCGTTGCTGCGGAGAGAGTCAATGATTCCAAAGTGTTATAAGAAAGATGAGGTTGGACGTTGGAGAAAAAAATATGTAATTTATTCAAAACATGTTTTGAAGTAATTTTGGTGGCACGCAAGTACATGTAATAAATGGGAATATAGGAATATGCATGTTTAATTTTTGCGAAAGACAAGTTCCTGTTGAGCATGCCGTAATACTTCCTCATATGCTTCCCATATCTTATGACTTTTTCCATTTCTTAAAGATATGAAACCTTAAGTTTAAGTTTCCTTCGGTTTTCAGTTATGAGAGCTAATTTGAAGCACATTTATGGACAATTTAATTGACAATTGAAAACATCGTAGAGGACCATTAAAAAATTAAATTATGCATGAAACAACCTCTAAAGTCATTGACAGTATTCAGAGACTTCAATATAAAAACATCTCATTCTCAATGCGGTTTAGAAATATGGTGGTAAATTACTCAGAATATTATTTCTTGAAACTCTTGGCGGCACGCAATGTCTGGTAATAAATATGTAGGCATGTATGGTTGATGAAATGACTCAACTTGCGGTGTAGCTTGATATATTGCTTGCATAAACTCTCCTTATTTTTAGTACGGTTAAACTTTTGTGTCAAAATTTACTTTCGTTTCACCACCTATATATTTCCTGTTCACCTTCCGTTTCATATATCTCCATAAATACCAAAGCGGTTGATAATTCATAAAAATTCATTCCACACGTCAACAAAACCAACATGACGTGACAAACCAAGTCGCCATTGTCTTATGTTTAATTCTCATTTTGTAAATTTTAAATTTAATTGTGAATTTGTAATGTACATAGAAATGAATATGCCGAACAAAACGGGCAGAAGCCTTTTGCATCAAAAGCCAATAAATGTGTAAAGCCAGTTTAAAAAATTCGTATACGATATGGCGTATGCTTGTATGGAGTTTACAAATTTGCTGTTGAGCAAGTTACATTGCTTCCAAGATATGCTTTCCGTATTGTTTTCGTCCAACTAAATACAACGTGGACAGACATAAAGTGTAATGTCGAAAGTGATTTTTACACGAAACTGACTTCATATTCGGATTCTACGCCCAAGGGTGCCCTAAATTCGATAGTTTGTTTTTGTTAACTCGACGTACTTCAAAAGTGTGCCTATTTAGTGGAGTCTTTCCATATATTTGTAACTTGTCTTCATTAGGATTAATGTCTTGTCTCTAGAAATGCAATAATGGTAAATGTGCATTAAATTTCAAAGCTGATAGATATATTTTTCATATGTGGGATGGGTAAAACAATATCACTTTATCACGTATTTACAACAGTTTCCACCAGTACTTGTCAGAGTCTCCACCTCCTATTCCTGAACCACCCTACTACCGCACCACCGGAAGAGGAAAGGCCTACGTAATTCATCACCACTGCGAATCATCCTCCTGCGTAAAAAGCACATGAAACAGGATATAATTGCAAGTACAACAGGAACCGCAACGTAAATCATCACATCCCGCTTGGTATCATCTCTGTTGAACCGAAGTAGTACAAAATTGCTATTTTGGGGGTCGTAATAACACGAACCTGGACTGACTTCCGGCCGGAGCATACGTCCCGTCACGACCATGTTCCAAGTAAAATTTGCTGCACTCACCCTCAAGGAGTGTACTGACACAGGCGTCATGATTAATGTAGAGTGGTGTCGCGTTGTAGATGAGTAGGTCTTCCTCTGGGGGAGCAAACCGGCGCTCATCGTCCACCAATCTCATTGACTAATTGTGGCTTGTCAGATCCTGGGTGATGTTGGTTTTTTTGCCAAAGTGATCTGGCTCCAGAAGCGTCCCATTAAAGCAATCTGAAAATGTGTAGATCTTGTTGTCCTGCGACACTTGCACAGGCGTCGTGCAGAACATCATCAGCATTGGAGGTCGATCTGGTTGGTTTATGGAGCGAAGGTCCTTTGGCCAAATCTCAGTTTCTGTGTCAATATCCCGGGCACGTGCGCACAATGCCATGTGGATATTGTCACCTTCTCGGATAATGACATTGTTCTGGCCAATGTTGATGTCAATGCAGCGCTCCTCGCAGTTCCGGAGCTGACAGGGTAGAAGGTAATTAATCTATTAGAGGATAAGATAATTTCAAATTTCAAGATAAAATTATATAAACACATACCGGATAACATTCCCCAAAGCTGCACTCGTAGCGCCCGTAAAGGTGAAGACAGGTTCCACTCGTGTTGCAGTTTATAGGCGAATCCGTTGTTGAACGTTCGCACGAGACCAGTGATGTTAGATTTTTGCAAATAGTGTCATGGACCTCTGCTCCTACAATCACCGGACCGTTGACGGTACAGTCAAAAATTGCACGCAATAAGGCACATTCTCCATGGATGCATCTGATAGTCGCGTAAAAATATGTCTTGAACATCTCACCAAAACAACCATACTACCAGTCTACATTTGTATTACAAACACTTCCTTTATTTCGTAGCCACTTACTCGTATGTATCCAATTTTGGATCGTCTTCGCGACAGTACTTGGATAGGAATGTTGCGGGATCACATTCCTCAAGTCTGATGCGGCTGCCATTTTTCCTCACATCGACACGAATTTGCGTGGAGGCATACGACTCACTGAACAAACAGCAGGTTTCACAACTGCTCCAGGATGGGCAGCCCTCTTCCTTGCAGTTTTGTAATCTACTGTTGGACACGGTAGAACACATCACTGGATCCTCGGAAAAGCCCGAGTTGAGGGTGCGATGTGCGGGAATATACACTGACTTGGTGAGATACAAGATGCTCACACAACACAGCAGCGCCGTCAACTGGCAAATGAAAGTGGTCATACGGATCCTCTTCTCCAACGGTGTACTCATTGTGACGACTTGTTTCAAAAATACTGGCTAACGCTCCAACTTGCTGAATATTTCTCGATATGCACATCCGAACTGGATAACTACCAAGCGGCAACTGAATGTTGTGGGATGTAAAAGATTACACTGGATCGTCTGCAATTTGTGTTTTCCATTCATCGTGCATATATAGGAATTTTTAATACAAGTGTAAGTAAATGTTTGAAGACGGATATGGATCGTAATTTCCACGAGCGGGAGAGGATCAAAGCCGAGCAATAACGAAATAGTACAGTTTCGAGTGAAATGCTTTTGGCAATGTAAAGCTCTTGGTAAAAGAGTTACGCATTACGAGAGTCAGTATGTACAATGGATAGATATACATCTATATTATTTATTACTTCTATAACTGCCCAGTAGGCTACAAAGGCAAGTTTTGGTACCGCACATGAAGAGGTCGATGTACGTCAACGCAAGCATAGTCTACTAAATTATACTTATCACGAAACATGGAATATTAATGAAGGGTGTAAGCTCAATATGTAATAAAGCAAAGACATAGTTGTGATTTTCCCTCTAGTAAGTACGTATGTACGATATATATAAACACCATTAATTCGTCACTGGGACATGTCATTAAATCCAAAGCATTAAACTCTATAGGTAACATGATGGTGCATATCTGTAGAAAGTATGTAATTTATTCAGAGAATGCTTGCACGCCATCGGTATAATCGGGTATTCAAGTACACAGGTATGCATGCTTGTTTTGTTGCCCACATGCCTTAGAGTATGTTTTATGACTTCCGCTAACTCTACATGTTTGTACGATCAACTAGTTACAAAAATTTGCTACTTTCTTTTTCACGTTTATAACCAACGGAATTTCTGTGTCCCTGAACTCGGGCAACATCAAAATGGTTGCTAGATTTGAATACCAGTTCCATTAACAGTTAAAGAAAACTGCAAATATAATTCTATTGAGCCGTTTTTGTACCAAGTTCAATGCTTTCATTTTTATGCAAAGCTGGTGACGGAAATCCTTTGACTTTTATTCGTCCTCATTTTAAAACCACAACGTTTATCAATCAAAGGGATTACTGCTTGGTAACTATTACTTGTGGAACTGTGAGAAAACCTTTTCGCCACTTATTGTGTTATTTTTTTGAAATCAATTTATTATCATTGTATTTGCTTCATTGAAATAAGGGTAAACCTTTATATATAAATGTTGTGTCAAGATCACCAGTAGCGTGCAAATATTTTCAAGAGGAATAATATAATTTATAATTATCCAAAAATTTGATTATCCTCATCGCACGGCAATCAAATCTACTTAAAAGTCATATACCATGTAGGCATATTAATACATTACGTACAGTGCTGACGTTCATTTCATTTCTCAAAGCTGATGGTAAACCAAGTGACCATCATGGTACACATCTGAAATTAAGATGACAAATTTGCATCAACATTATTTATGCTTTACACATTTACTATTACAAATGAAGAGTAATGTTTAAAATATTTGCTCTGTCTGACCTGAGCTACGAAACCATATGTAAGCTGATATACTCCATCTGAGCCGATTCCAATAGGACGGCCATCCAACTCGCGCATCATCCTTTGCAGCTCCTTCTCATCATTGCATTCAAATCGGCTCCATATTTTCCGCTCCGTCAGCCAACCTTTGAAGCGGTCAATCTGTTTGAAGGAATGTTTAATATAAGAGACTAGACATGTGCTAATATGCACAAGGACGACCACAAATGTGATAAGAGCTTCAAACCTTTTGGTACACGTCACAAGAAAGAAAAAGCGCAGTCGACTGCAAACAAATCAATAGTGTAAAGTCCACCACAACTAATGACTTTTTAGCACCTAAAAGTTCGTTTAACGAAAATGACATGCCCAACGACATTTCTATCAGATACACAAGGTACAGTATAGCCCACATCTCGTTCAGCGAGTTTGAGTATTCTTTCAGTTGGTCATACGCCAAACATATTTCAGCTGGCATGTTGTCTGAACCAGTTCCATTTTTCACATTCTCGTCATGAGTTGAGACAATTTTGGTAAACTCTTTGGTAGCCAGCCACATTGTGATCGGTATCGTGCCGACAATCAGAACGTTTATGCTTGCATTTAACACACATCCTGTGAAATGCATGGGATAGATCAAGAACGGAGTAAAACAATAGGACGCATCAGAATGCTGAAAAAGTCCCCGGACGTCCGAGTCCCAATCACTTTTCAAAAGTGCAGTCAAAAATACATCCGACGGGTTGGCCAATGTTGATGCGTCACCTCGGTGGTCCACAGTAAAAAGTTGTGCAGTTGTGATGATATGTCGAGACAGGAATACTAGTATCAAGTAGAGTATCGCGACATGTTTTGAGGTCCACTTTTTCTCCTTGCGAATGGCGGCATGGCATAACAAATTGCTGTGATTAATCAATTTTTGAAACGAGTCCTTTTGGCGGATAATGATGTAAGCAAAGAGTATATTTTGAACGAAAATGAGAATTGTGTTAAACACGCGGAAGTAGGCACTGGGAGATTTGTTGAGAGTCCAGAGTATTTCGTTGACCGTGTCAATTATTACCACGGTATGGACCAAAAACAGTAAAAACCAGACTATTGTGACAGAGAGTAGCTACAAAATTGAATAATTTTTTTTTCTGCGTTCTCAAGCATTTATGTTAAACTGTGATTATTTTGGAATGCTTGAACTGTAATTCCCAAATTCGAGCAAGAAGGCTTTTGGAGATTTTATTAATATTCAGTGGCACTCCAACAATTGAAAATAGATTCCTTCCGATCATGACGACTTTGTTGCTTTGGGAATGTGCGGAAAACTAGTCTCTACATTTCTTTTTGAAATGTGAGGACGCAAACCGAATCTCGTACAACAACCTGTTAGGATTCTGAGTGCGAACTGAAGCAGCAAACACGGGATCCTACCCAATTTGTACTGCCAACTTACTTACACTAGGAGAGAGAAAGCGGTCCGACAAAGCTGGATGTATTGTTGGATATATAAGTCATGTAGCGTGACGGGTCACCAAGACAAGTATACACAGGAACGTATGACTCATTAATTCAGCTTCGGGAACAAACTTGTAGCGTGACGCCAAGGTTAATTATAAGAGGTATAATGAGAAGGTTAATGTACGTTTTGATTCTATGAAGCACGATACCCAGTGTAATAAATACGTCTACGATATAATGCATGCCTGTATGGAATTTGCAAATTTGCTGTGGAGCTCACCACATCTCTTCTACATTATGCTCTCCATGTTATTTTCGTCCAACTAAATGCCAGGTACTGCTTTCTTTTTCAAGGTTATAACCACAGCAGTTTATGTTTGTAAGACATACTGCAAAATCAAAACACAAGATAACAATATGATCATTTCGGCGTACAAGTATACCAACTAGAGGGCATTAGTTTCTTACACGCGATACACCGCCCTGTTTTTTTTATTTAATTGAAAAGCTAACTTATTTTCTCATATCTTGCTACCATCGTAATTAGCGTTTTGTAGGTTACAATATCAATAATGTATACCCAATAATGATCAATAAATATTTTGTCGTACTTTAGTATCATTTTATTCACAACTCGTGAGCTTTCTTGATACAGGAATAAATATGTAACATATAGTAACGCATTCAAATGGTCTGTTTAACCAACTCGTGCTGAAAGAGATATTAAACTAGTTTTAAACCTGACTCGTTACAATATAATTATCTTCTTGATTAAACCAATTATCTCAGACTACATACAACGATTTTTCCCAATTTAACCAATACCCGTATTTATTTACATGTATACCAAAAGCTGTTGATAATTCCCTACTTAAAACTAAATGTATATTGTGCATATGGGGCATGGGATAAAACATCCCATGGAGCCACCCCCTCCTATTCCTGCACTATCCTGGCTTCCGTACCACAACACCGGAAGAGGAAAGGCCTACGTAATTAGTCACCGTCGCGAATTATCCTCCGGCGTAAAAACGACATGAAGCAGGATACAATTGCAAGTACAACAGGAACCGCAACGTAAATCATCAAATTCCGCTTAGTATCATCTACATTGACGCGAGGTACTACAAACTTGCCATCATGGGGGTTGTAGTAGCACTGGAACCTTGACTGACTTCGCACTGGAACTGCTGTTCCGTCGCGACCATATTCGCGGTTAAATTTGTCGCACCCGTATTCAATGAATGCGCTGACACAGGCGTCATGATTGATGAAGAGTGGTGTCGCGTTGTAGATACGTAAATCTTCTTCTGGGGGCGCAAACCGGCCTTCATTGTCCAGCAACCGCTCCAACGACTTGTAGGGACCCGTAGGCACATTGGTAATGTTTGTTGTGTTGCCAATGTGATTTGGCTCTACCAGCGTTCCATTTACACAATCTAAATATGTGTATGTCCTGTTGTCGTCAGTAACTTCCAGCAACGTCGTGCAGGACATTGTCAGTATTGGAGGCCGATCTGGTAGGTTTCTGGAGTGAAGGTCTCTTGGCCAAATCTCAGTTCCTGTTTCAATATCCCGGGCCCGTGCGCACCGTGCGGCGTGGACAATGTCACCTTCTCGGATAATGACATTATTTTGGTCAGTGGTGATGTCATTGCAGCGCTCCTTGCAGCCACTGGTCTGATGCAGCCGGAAACAATCCAAGGTAAAATTATATAGAACATGTTGCATGGAAGTTACATGTAATACATTGATAAAAACATGACAAAATGTAACCCGTGTCAACAATGAACATGCAAAAAATATGGAGCCAAAAAAATGCTTGATCGACATTTTTGCCATGTATTTTTACAATTTTCATGTCATAATCAAAATAATTGCTTTCATGTAAAAACACATACCGAATAACATTCGCCAAAGCCGCATTCGTAGCGCCCGTACAGGTGATGACAGTCTGCAGTGTCGTTGCAGTTTATAGGCGTATCCGTTGCTGACTGATTGCACGAGAGCAATGATGTCAGATTATTGCATTCGGTATACTGGAAGTCGTCTCCTGCAGTGAACGCAAGTCCGTTTGTGGTACATTCAAAAATTCCATGCAATGAGTTACATTCACCTTGAAAGCAACTGAAATTTATTACAATACATGTCTTCAGAAATATGTCACCCGAACAACCTTTGACCCGTCAATATTTTTACTACAAATACTTATTTATTTCATGAACACTTACTCGTATGTATCGAATTTCGGGTTGTCTCCGCGACAGTTTTTGGTGTGGAATGTTGCGGGGTCACATTCCTCAAGTCTGATGCGGCTGCCGTTTCTCCGCACATCGACACGAATTTGATGGCAGAAATTCCATTCACGGAACGAGCAGCAGTTGTTGCAGCTGTCCCAGTATGGGCTGCCATCTGTCTTGCAGTTTGGCAGAATAACGTTAGACACGGTAGAACACATCACCGGATTTTCGGAAAAGCCGGAATTGTGTGCGCGATGTGCCGGCATAAACACTAACACAGTGAGACCTAAAATGCTCACACAACACAGCAGCACCGTCAAGTGGAAAACGAAAGTGGTCAAGCAGATTCTCTTCTCTAACCGTGTACTCATTGTGACTAGTGTCAAAAATGCTCCTGCTGAATTTTACCACATATGCACAACCACACTGGTCAACTATCAAGCGACAACTGAATGTTGTGGGATGTGAAAGCGTACATTAGATCGTTTGCAATTTGTGTTTTCTATGCCTGATGCATATACATACATTTTAAATACATGGATAAGTGAATAAATGAACGCGGAAATGGTACGTATATTCCATAGTGGGAGAGGATCAGAGCCGAGCAAAAACGAAATAGTACGGTTGCGATTGGAAACTTTATATAAATATAAAGCTTTTTGCACGGCAGTACACGCATTACGACGGTGAGTATATATGAATTCAAATTCCTGCACGTATATACAATTCTATTATTTTTACGACATAACTGCCTACTGGACTATCATGACAAACCTGCTAAATTATACTTACCACTTAACATGAAATATTCATCACGTTCATTCACAATGCAGAGTGTATGCCGAATAAGAAATGAAGCGAAGTTTTAATAAACTTAGAAAATATGTAAAAGTTTCCTTGTCTGATAAATAGATGTAGATACATATTAATGCCTCCATATAATTTTCTGCAAAAGTGTATACAGTGACTTATTACACTTATTAGTAAAGAGATTTATTACAATGGGTGCATTGAGCGGGTAGATGCCCTTGATGAATTCCATTGGTACGACAGGGTCTCAACAAAATTCCTTTTATCACGAATCTATAAACAAAATGCAGCGCTAGTTATGTTAATGAGATGAAATGCAATGCTTTTTCCCAACTTTCTGTGTTGCGTGCTGGCTCAAAATACAAACTCAAACCATTCCATTGCATTTTAATATTTCATTTTCATTGTAATAAATAAATTTTCATTGCAAAGCACATAATTTATTCAGAATGTGAGTTCACGGAATTTCGGCCACACGCTTTGCCAAAATGTTTACATGCTTATATGAAAATTACCAACTTATCGTAGAGCATGCTGCAATACTTGTACATGCTCTCTTGGACATCTACGTCCAACTGAGTACCAAACGTTACGACTTAATATATTTCACGTAATTTTACACATTACCATGCCCCATGTTTACAGTTTCGCGACAAATACATATATGCATAACTTGAGTGATTATTTCGCTACTTTCGTTTTCACTCTGATAACTAGTATTGTTTCCGTGCTTTAAAACTAAGGAAAAAATCGAACTGTTTGATAATATTAACATCAATTCCATTCAGCTAATAGACACTGCGCTAGTTGGCACAGCAGATGACGACGTAGTAATTTTCACTTTGGAGATGGTGAGAAAAGTTTTCTCCACATAAAATAAAATTGATATATTTTAAATGAATTTATTCATTATTATCTTATTTTTTGTTTCATTTTGATACCTGAGTTTCAATAGATAACATTTTGTGTCACGATAATCAGTAGCGGCAAATATTTTAAAGCGGTAAATTTAATTGTATATTTTATAATTATCAAACTAATTATCCACGTTTGACGATAATCACATTTAATAATTTTCATTAACAATATAACATCTCAACCTCAATACATGCCGGATGTTCGTCTTTCTCTTCATCAGTTCATCATATTCATATTTTGCACATCCATCACATTTTAATTTTGAAATACATGAATTGCATCCCTTTCTGGAAATCTAATTAAAACATGCGTATGACTATTCATCCGTTAGTCGCAATGTAGACGTTCAGCACCTCATTTCTCAAAGCTGATTAGAAAGAAAGTGATCATCATAATGCACATCTGAAATGAAAATGACAAATTTGTATTACAATACCTTAACCCTACACGCATTTAAAATTACCAATAACATGTCATGTTAAAAATTGGTGCTCTGGCTGACCTGAGCTGTGAATCCATATGTAAGCTGATACACTCCATCTGAGCCGATTCCAATGGGACGGCGATCCAACTCGCGCAGCATCCTTTGCAATTCCTCCTTCTCCTCGATGCTTCCAAATCGCTGATAAATTTTCCGTTCTGTAAGCCAACCTTGGAAGCGATCAACCTGATTCAAGAAATGTTTAAAATGTGAAACTAAGAATGCGGGAATATATAAATGGACGACAATACATAAGCTGAAAACTCGACTACCTTTTTGTAAACGTCACAAGAAAGAAATAGCGTTGTCGACTGCAAACAAGCTAACAGCCCAAAATTCCACACGACAAATGAATTTTTAGCACCAATGAGTTCGGTCAGCGAAAATGACATGCCCAACGACATTTCGATCAGATATACCAGGTACAGATTGGACCACATCTCGTTTAGGGAGTTTGAGTATTCTTTCAGTTGGTCATATGCAGAACATATTTCAACTGGCATGTTGTCTGTACAGGTTCCATTTTTCACATTTTCGTCATGAGTGGATACAATTTTGGTAAATTCTTTGGTTGCCAGCCACATTGTAATCGGTATCGTGCCGACAATCAGAACATTTACGCTTGCATTTATCACACATCCTGTCAAATACATGGGTAATAACGAGATCACAACTACACAATTGATCCCTTCAGGATGCAAGTACCCATGTAAGGGATAAATCCATTTTCTATTCATAATGGCAGCCAAAAATATATCCGGCGGGTTGGCCAATGTCGATAATTCACCGTAGTGGCCTAGAGTAAAAAGTTGCGCGATTGTAATGATATGTCGAGACAGGAATACCATGACCAAGTATAGTATTGCGAGATGCTTTGATCTGCACTTTTTCTCCTTGCAAATGGTAATCTGGACAGAGTCGCCTAATGCATTGCTGTGATTAATCAATTTTTGAAACGCGTCCTTTCGGAAGATAATAATATAGGCGAAGAGTACATTTTGAAGGAAAATGAGAAACGTGTTAAATACACGAAAGTAGCCACCGGGAGACTTATCCAGAGTCCAGAGTATTACGTTGATCGTGTCAATTATTACCACGATATGGACCGAAGACAGCAAAAACCAAACTAGTGTGACCGACACTAGCTACTGACGAGGATACATAAATTGTTAGATTTTGTAATATTTTATTTATGCTGTACGTAATTTGATATGCTTACCCGAGCAATGGCAGGACCTTTCTTTAGAATCCAACACCCGCTTTCACTCTCATAAACAGGCTTGTAATGTACAAATCCCACGTAATAAAAGAACTTGAACTGGAATTCCCAAATTCGAGCAAGAAGGCTTTTGGGGATTACAGTGATATTTAATGGCACTGCAACAATTGAAAAGATTTTCCTTCCGATCATGATGACTTTATTGTTACGGGAATATGCGAGAAAGTCTTCGCTGCTTTTCGTTTTGTAGTGTGAGCATGCAAACGCAAGTATACAAACCTGTGCGGATTCCGAACGTGAACTAAGACTGTAAAGACTGGATCCTACCCTATTTGTACTCTTCACCTTTCTAACACAAGGAGACTGAAAGCTGCCAAAAAAAACTAAATATATTTTGGATTTAAAGCTTTCAGCGTGGTGTGGTTACGAGGGAAAGTATGCACATACACGTATGCCTTGTTAATTCAGCTCCATTTTGGGATACGGTATAAAACATAATTTTTATGGCTGAATAGCACGGGTCGCTGCACGTCAAGTAACCCTGCAGTGTAGCGCATTCCTTCCTGAATTTCAATTTGGATAAAATAATGGACTAGGTATATATTAATGAACAGCGGTCGCTTATGGTAATGAAGTGAATGCAAACTACGTAGACTTCAAATTTAGCTTGAAATAAAAATCTCAATTTGTTAGCTTGTTATGCAGTGGTTTTCATAGTTACACCCTCCTTTCGGCTGCGTTTCTGTGATGACGAAATGCATGGAATGCTAATAAAAAGTATTCGCTCATGATGGTAATGTAAATGAAAACTATGTTTTGCTTGTAAATTGTATAGCTTTGCTGTCCTGGGTCTAAATAAAAAACTCGACTTGGTTTGATTTGCAGAATAAATGTAATGCATTCCGAAAATGCTTTAATGTAGGTTCAGAAAGTGCAATGTAATCAATACTGGTGTATTTGGATAGGTGTGCATGTTTGGGCATTTTCCATACTTGCTCTAGAGCAGGTTATATTACTTCCGCAAACCTTAAGGATCTTTTATGGCCAATTCCATTTTGCATATATAAACCGTCATGTTTCCGTTCCATGTATTTATGCAAGATCGCAGGTCTTGCCAATGTTATACCAGTGTATTTCTGAGATGGCCAAAAATGGTAGCAACTTGTTACCTTGCGTTGTAGTAAATGTCAAAATAGAACCGCCAATTCGTCACAGGAGGCGTGCCAGTGACTCCAAACCGTTAAGTAGCATAAACAAGTTGAGATTGTACGAGGTCTGAAAAAATAATTTATTCATACAGTGCTGGGATGTAATTTCAGCGTCACGCCAAGTCATCTAATAAATATGTAGATATGCAATTAAATATAGCTTATTAGCAGTTCCTTTCAGCAATAAAAATGTATTGAGCCGCTGTTGCCCGAAGTGCAATGCATTCATTTTTATGAAACCTGTGGTCTTAATCTTACTACATTTTATTCGTCATCATTCTACTCAAAATTGCATTAATCGATCAAACTAGCGAATTCGTAGTAACTTTCATTTGGCAGATCGTGAGAAAATGTTTGGTTCAGTTAAAATAATATTGTCTGATGTATTTGAAATTAATTTGTTCATTATTATCATTTTATTTGATTCATTGAGATACGTTTTATTTCAACAAATAAAATTCTGTGTCAAGATCATCAATATTTTAAAACGCTAATTTTAATAAAATTAAAATTTGTGGTTTATTTTGTGATTTCCAAAGAAGGTAATTATATTTATTACACGATAATTAAATTGTTATATAGTTCATCAAAAATTTCAATTCTCAAATGCAATATATGCAAGTTCTTCATCATTTTGCTCGTCACATATAATTTGCGCATATTTAAAAAAACATTTGAAGATAAAGAAATAGTATGGATTTATTGAAAATACTAAGTGAATTACTTTTAAAAACAGCGGTCGGCCTTCTCATACATTGGGTCCATGACTGATCATTTACACTTTTTTTCTCAAAGCTGTTTAGAAAGAAAGTGATCATCATAATGCACATCTGAAATGAAAATACCAAATGTTTCCTGGTTTTGAATTTGAGGTCAATAACATTGCAAATAATTGTTAAAAATTCGTTCACCATCTGAACTGAGCTGTGAGTACAAGATCACGAGCAGCGTGAATATATTTTTAAGAGAAATAAGTAATATTATAATTTACAGTCATCAAAGCAAGCACTTATCGTTATTGCAAGATAGTCCAGATAGATTACAAGTCATACAAACTACACCATAAACCCAATACATGCAAGCTCTTGGTTAGTCTCCACATCACATGTATAATTTACACTTATTTCACAGTAAATGTGAATTAGTTAGGTCACATTTAGGCTAACACCGATGCCCTTCAGTTGTTTTCTCGAAGCTTATTAGAAAGAAAGTGATCATCATGACGAGCATCTGAAATGACAGCCAAATTTTAGGTACAATTATTTTACATTTCAAGTCATCAAAAGTCCGAGCAATTAGTAGATTGAAATTCACCATATTACAAACCTGAGCTGTGAATCCATACGTAAGTCGATAAACGCCATTTTTACCAATTCCAATCGGTTGGTCATCCAACTCGCGTAACATCCATTGTAGCTTATCCTTCTCATCATCACTTCAAAACTGCTCCCGGATTTTCTCGTTGGTAAGCCAACATTTGAAGTCGTCAATCTGTTTTAAAAATGTGAAAGTGAAGGTGCAGGATAACATATATACAATATACAATCCGTAACAAGACGAAAGACATACCCTTAAAAAGACGTCAACGGAGAGAAAAATCCCTATCACTCCCAAGCTAGCTAAGAAAACATAGTATGCGGCGGTGATTGGATTTTCAGTTTCCAGCATTTCCCTTAGCGAAAATGACATGCCCAGTGATATTTCCGTCAGATAAACGAGATAAAGAATGGACCACATCTTGTTTAGCGAGCTTGAATATTCCCTCAGTTGGGCGTACGCAGAATATATTTCATCCGGCATATTGCCAGTACTGGTCCCATTCCTCACATTTTCTTCATGAATTGCAGTGAGGTTGGAAAATTCTTTTGTTGCCAGCCACATGGTCGTCGGAATCGTACCGACAATCAGAATGTTAACGCTTGCATTAAGCAGTAATCCCGAGTAGCACAAGATATATTCAGAGATCAGCGTCAGAGCATGTGAACCCGACAAAAACTCCCCTTTCCCGTCGTAGAATATCGGCAAAAATATATCGGATGGGGTCGCCAATTTTGAGATTTCAGTACTATTCATAGCAAATACAACTGTGAAAGCGATGATGTATCGCAAAATGACGCAAAGAGCCAAGTAAAGTAATGCAACATGTTTTAAGCTGCATTTTTTCGCTTTGGAAAACGTTGAGTGGACAAAGGAGCCTGATGAATTGCTGTGATTAATCAGTTTCTGGAATAAATCCTTTCGTTTCACTATTATAAACGCGAAGAGTGCATTTTGAGTGTAGACGAGAATTACATTAAGTGCACGAAAATATGCACTGGGAGAACGGTCCTGACAGAACTGTATCTTGTTGATAGTGTACATCATTATGAATACGTGGAGTACAAACAAAGGAATCCAGACAATAATGACAGATAGTATCTACCGAATTGGACACACAAATTAATTTAGTATGTTCAAACATTTGATGTTAGATAACCGTATATATGCTTACCCGAGCAAATATGGGTCCTTTCCTTAGAATGTAACACCCACTTTCACCTTCATAAACAGGCTTGTAATGTATAAATCCCACGTAATAAAAGATCTTAAACTGGATTTCCCAAATTCGAGCTAGAATGCTTTTGGGGATTCCATTGATCTTTAATGGCACCGCAACAATGGAAAATATCTTCCTTCCGATCATGACTGGTTCGCTTCTGGAGATATGTGCAGAGATGACTTTTTGTAATGATGTAGAAACTTGAGTTTGAACACCCGTCCACGATAGCGGTAAAACGACGTCTGAATGAGGAAAGTGAAAGAGAGTGAATGTGAATATATAGTTGAAAATATTACAAGGGTGGCACGACTGCCATCGCGAGTACAAATATTCGCGTATGACTTACTAATATGTATGGACAGGGTCGTGGCACATCAGAAAATCTTTGTGGGATAGCATTTTCCCTGTTGGTTTTCGCTGATGACGAAACACATGGAATGCTAATACCAAGTAGTTGCTCATTAATATTCGTTCGTTAACTATTATATGTAACACGATACTGTACATCGTCGCAAAAAATAATTTATGCATGCAGTGACGGTATGTAATTTCAGCAGCACGCGATGCCATATAATCAATGGATATGCAATATACTATGTTTACATCTACCTTAGAGCACGTGTAATTACTTTTGTAAACTCTAATCTCTTTGTACGATCAGATACCCAAACTATATGCTGTTTTCTGTTTCAAGTTTATAGCCAGTGGAGTTCCCTAGCCTCAGATTTGTGGCAAGGTGAAAGCGTTTTACATCAGCCCCTTTCATAGTTCAAAACACAGCAATAAAAGTGAATTGATCCACATTTGTACAAACTGTAATGCTTTCTTTTTATGCAATCAGTGGCCGGAGTCCTACGACATTTTATTCGTCCTCGTTCAATTAAACATTGCGTTACTAAATCAAGCTGATGACTACGTGGTAACTTTCACTTAGAAGATGATGAGAAAATATTTTCGTACATTAATATATATGTAATATTGAATTATTTATTTGAAATGCATTTATTCATCCTAATCATATTATTTGATTCATTGTGATAAGGTTAAAATTTAATAAATACAAAGTTCTAACAAGATCATCAGTGGCGTGGAAATATTTTCAAGAGGAATAATTAATAGTTTACTTAATTATTAATTATCAAAGATACCAATTATCGGTATTACATGCGGATGAAATTTGCTTATGCATCACTCACGCTATAACATGGCAAACACAATAACGCAGACTATTCGTCATTCTCCTCATCACCTATATAATTGAAAGATATTTCACACTAAAGATTTGAAGATGATGATGAAGATGAATTAGTCTGGCCTACTGGAAAACATTTAGGTGTGTTATCTTATTAGAAACAGTGGTTAAAGCCTGCACATCCATTAGGCCTAACGCTGATCCTCTACACTTTTTTTCTCAAAACTGATTAGAAAGAAAGTGATCATCATAATGCACATCTGAAATTAATATACCATTTCCCAAACTTTCAATCTTAGCTCGTTATTATTGCAAATAATTGCAAATGCTAAAATATGTGCCTAGGCTGACCTGAGCTGTGAATCCATATGTAAGCTGATATACTCCATCCGAGCCGAATCCAATAGGACGGTCGTCCAACTCGCTTAGCATCCTTTGCAGCTCATCCTTTCCCTCGTTGCTCTCAAACCCCTGCCATACTTTCCGCTCTTTAAGCCAACTTTTGAAACGATGAATCTGTTTAAAGAAATGCCTAACATGTGAGTTTGAACGTGAGAAAATACGACAACAAGTGGAATAAATAAATATATATACCTGTTTATACACATCCCCAGAAAGAAAAAGCGCCGTCGATTGCAGACAAATCAGTAGTAGAAAATCCACTATCACTAATAAATTTTGAACATCCAGAAATTCGATAAAGGAGAATGACATGCCCAACGACATTTCAATCAGATATACAAGGTAAAGTGTGGACCACATCTCGTTCATTGAATTTGAATATTCTTTGAGCTGGTCATACGCAGAGCATATTTCTTCTGGCATTTTGTCACTACATGTTCCATTTTTCACATTCTCGTCGTAAGTTGACACAATTTCGGTAAATTCTTTCGTTGCCAGCCACATTGTAATTGGTATCGTGCCGACAATCAGAACATTTATGCTTGCATTGATCACACATCCCGTGAAATACATGGAATAAACCAAGATCGTAAAAATATATTCGACTACCGGACTCGCAATACCGTTTGTGAAAATCAATCCACTTTCATTCACAAACACAGCCAAAAATACATCCGATGGGTTGGCCAACGTTGATAATTCACCTCGGTTGCGCAGTGTAAAAAGTTGTGATATTGTAATGGTTTGTCGAAACAGGAAAACAAGGACCAAGTATAGTATCGCGAGATGCTTCGTACTCCACTTTATCTTCTTGAAAACCGTGGCGTGGGCAAAGGTGCCTACTAAATTGCTCTGGTTAATCAATTTTTGAAACGATTCCTTTCTCTTGAGAATGATATAGGAAAAGAGTACATTTTGAACGACGACGAGAAGTGTGTTAAATAC
This sequence comes from Sinella curviseta, assembly GCA_004115045.4. Classification (NCBI taxonomy): domain Eukaryota; kingdom Metazoa; phylum Arthropoda; class Collembola; order Entomobryomorpha; family Entomobryidae; genus Sinella; species Sinella curviseta. The sequence goes on along the minus strand of CM023201.3, from coordinate 2,093,728 downwards.
TCGAAAGCAAGCACTGGGCGTCCTATTTCCTCTCCGGACTAGTGAACGGATCGTCTCTGTGATTACCGCGGAATGGATCATAAACAACGGGAACCATACTAGGACGACAGATAGTAGCTACGGATGAGGATATAAAAGTTGATCTTACTAAAACAGTCAGATATTTGAATTTAAGGTGTATGTGGATTGGAATGCTTACCTTGGCAATGCAGTATCCCTTCTTTAGAATCCAACATCCACTTTCACTCTCAAATGCAGGCTTGTAATGCACAAAGCCCACATAATAAAAGAACTTGAACTGAAATTCCCAAATACGAGCAATGAGGCTTTTGCGGATTCCAGTGACATTTATCGGAACCGCAACAATTGAAAAAATCTTTCTTCCGATCATGAATGTCTTGTTTCGTGGAAATGAATTGACTGTGTTGTGTAACAAAGGTTTTTGTCTTGAAAACTGCACTACATCTCGGGTAGACATCCGAACGCGGCAACTGACAAACTATATCTGAGCTGGAAAAATGAAAGCATAACAACTGCGTTGTTCGCAGTTTGTACTTATATGTTTTGTGGCGGGGCGTATGTTAAAAATAAAAGTGAAAGTTGTGCAGGGAATTAAACTGCATGACAGGGAAAGCATATGAACGGACTAATACTTGCTCGTGGTTGTTTGAGAAAGATTTATGCAGTATGTATGTAGTTACGTATATGAATGTGTGCATACTGATTATTGTTTTGCTAAACTTGTAAGCCGTTCATGAAAACAACGGAAAGTTTAGTCACAATGGCTCCATGGAACGGGTCGTTGCACTTCTACAAATATATGTATGGTACATTCCCTATAAAACTTCAGATACTTCAAACCACTTGAAGTACTAATGAGAAGTAATATCTCATTATGAAAAGAATAATAAAGCGAATGCATACCATGTTTGTTTCATTGCAACTCTGCAGGGTTGTCGTGCCGTCTTGAAATAAAGGGCAGACTGTATATAAGTTCATGTGTCATTAAAGCACCTTCACTTCCTCACCAGAAAAGAACTTCAATGATTTCAAAGCAATAACTGTTATAAGCAGCGTGAGGTTTCACGTCGGCGTAAATAAATATGTAATTTATTCATAAAATGTTGCAAATAATTTTGGCCACACGCAAGGCCAAGTAATAAATGAGAATATAGAAATATGCATGCTTGGTTTTGTGAAAGCCGGGTTGCTGCAGAGCATGTTATAATAGTTCCGCATATATGCTCTCCTGGACAATTTAAAAACATGAGCTTGAACACCCGTCCATGGGAACTGGCAAGCGATATATGAATGTGAAAAGTGACTGAAGGTGTATGGTATTTTTTATTGGGACGTTTTACCGCGCTGGGTTTGCATTTTCACAGGAGAGTGAAAGTGGAGATATAGTTAAGATTCTACGCTATAGACATCGCTGCGATATAATATATGGCTGCATTGTTGTCAGCAAAGTGGTATACAGTGGCAAGGTTAGTAACAGGAGTTGTAATGAGAAGGTTAATGCCCCTCAATTCGTTTTGGTGCTCCAGAGTCCCTGCCAAATGTCTCTTAACATGAAGTAACTAGTCGCGCTAAACCGCGAATGGAAATACGTAGCTAAAATGACGCTTCCAAATGGCGTTCTAACATGACGCCTTCAATGCTCAATGCATGTTACCACTGTTTGACCTCTACAGGTCAAAATAACGCGATTTGCCCATATTCTCTGAAGAGGAAATGACCACCGTTCTATTCTCTATCCGAACGCATGCAGACAAAAATTTGCCATTTAGATGGTATGCGACATCACGCTGACCCCTACACCAATCCATGTGGACCGACTGACCGCACACGCAATACCGATCTTCCATGTCGCCTAAGGAATCTCCACGCCTGGTTTCAGCAAAATCCATCAAGTCGTATCAAAGTTATGGCGCGCACTGACAGACATAAAGACAAACAAACTCAAATGATAAGTCCGCTTTCACTTCGTTTCAGCTACGTAATAAAAAAGGGCGGTGCTCATTGTGTAGCTCACGGAACATCATTTCCATTGTAATAACTTCAGTTTTTTACATGCAGCCGGTTTGTGCGCCCACCCATAGAGTGAACTGTTAAACAACATGCAATTACACGTCAGAGGAAATGGGTGTAATATATTCAGGATATGATTTCACCTAATTGCGGCTGCACGACATTCCCTGTAATAAACACGAATATGATGCAATGCATGGTTGTATGAGATTAGGAAAAGCTGCTTCATAACTTGTGCCTTTTATAATATGATTACCTTGTGATGCGTGTCCAACAGTGTTCCATGTCCTGCTTCCTTATAAACTCAGCCCATTATATATACATATGCCATCTGAACTCACTCGAAGATGTAAAAGGCGTTGAGTGAAAGCACCCTCCTTATCCGCTTGTTACGAGCGCAGGTAAAACAGTAAGAAATGTTATATATTTTACAAACGTATGCCTTGAATGAGATATTGTCTCAGAGATAATAAAATTGTTTTTAATTCCACTTAATTAGCCCATTCTCTTTAAATACGTATAAATTAGCAGTTAAGTACATTAAATTTCAAATTATTAAAACATATTTATTTATCATTCCCCACCCCTACTGCAGAGTCGTCCCGCTCCTTTTCCTGCACAACTTTCGTATCTGAACAACACTGGAAACAGAAACGCCCACTCGAGTTATCACCAACTCGCATCATCTTTTCGCGTAAAACGAACGCGATGCAGGACACAGTGGCTAGCGAGACAGGGATCGCAGCGTATAGCATCAGTCCTTGCTGTGAATGGGCTCCGCTAAAGCGAAGTAGTACAGAATCGCTATTCCTTGGATCAAAATAACACTGGAACCTTGACTGACTTCTCAAAGGAGATGTTGTCCCGTTACGGCCATGTTCCTTGTAAAATTTATCGCACTCTGGCTCCAGTGTGTTGACACAGCCGCCATGATTGATGTAGAGTGGTGTCGCATTGTAAATAAGTAAATCATCCTCCGGGGGTGTAAACCGTTGCTCAGCGTCCAGTAATCGGTCCATTGACTCGTAATGACTCGTCAAAACATGAGTTATGTTGGTTCTGTTGCCAAAGTGATCCGCCTCGAGCAGCGTTCCATTGAAGCAATCGGAGAAAGTTAAATCATAAAATCTGTCGGTCATGTTGTGTTGCGTCGTTTTCACAAGCGTCGTGCAGAACATCATCAGCATTGGGGGGAGATCGGTTTGGTTATTGGAGCGAAGGTCTCTTGGCCAAATCTCAGTTCCTGTTTCAATATCCCGGGCCCTACCGCAATTAGCTGTGTGGATAACGTCCCCTTCTCGGATTAGGACATCCTTCTGGAAGGTTCTGATGTCAGCGCAGCTCTCTACGCAGCTAATGGGTAGACGCAGTCGGGCGCATTGACCCAAGTCGCACTCATAGAACCCTTCAAGGTAAAGACATGCTCTACGGGTGTTGCATAGGACAGGCCGGCTTGTTCCTGGATAGTTGCATGTGAGCAGGGACGTAACGTTTATGCAAGTGCCATTGGTGCACTCAAACAGTCCACTCATCCAGGCACAGTCGCCATTAACGCACCTAAAATTTATTGAAAAGTATAGTTTTGAATATCCGTTTAAACTAAATTTCAGCAGCATATATCATACAGCATCTAATACCATGACCACTTACTCGTACACCTTAGCCCTCTGATCCTTGCCGACACAGTCTTTGGTGTCGAGTGTGTAGCCGTCACAATCCTCCAATCGAATGTTGCTGCCATTTATCCGTACATCCACACGTATTTGAGTGCAATCATCAATCAGAGTGAACATGCACGCATCTCTGCAGCTTCTCCAGGAAGAGTGACCGCTCTCGTCCTCACAATTTTTTAACGTTGTATTCGACACTGTGGTGCACATCACCGGATTCTCGGAAAAGCCCGAGTGGACTGGCAAATACACGGACTTGGTGAGATACAACACGCTCACACAACACAACAGCGCCGCCAACAGACCAATGAAAGTCGTCCAGCCGATCTTCTTCTCCAACGGTGTGCTCATTCTGACGTGATTCATATATGCCCACTAAGGCTCCTTTTTGCTAAATATTACTCGGCAAGCACATCCGAACTACATAACTACCAAGCGAGAACTGAACGCGGGACGTGAAAGCTTTCGCTGGATCATTTCCAATTTGCCCTTTCCATGCATCATCCATATGTATACCATTTTAACATAAGAATAAGTGGGGTTACGCGTAAAGCACTTTTGGGAATATAAAAGTTCTCACAAAAGTGGTATACGGTGTAGATTTATTTTAATGGGTTCATGGAACGGGTCGATGCCATTCAAGAATTTCATGTGGTGTAGCAGTGTCGCTGGCATATTCCAATTATAACGAAACCATAAAGAAATGGCAACGCTGCTTATGGTAATTAAGCAAACTCACTTTCCGTGTTGCCGTGCTGGCTCAAAAAATGCAAAACTTGCCTTTGTATTTTCATATTTCATTTTCATTGTAATAAGCGAGTCGCCTCTTCGTTGGAGCGAGTCGGAATCCAAAGCATTAAAAGTTATAAAAGTTATATCTGATTACAAGTCGGAGGAAAAAGGTAATTTATTCATAATATGCTTTGTAAAATATTCGGCGTCACGCAATACCATGTCATTAATGTGAATGCAAGCAAAGGTATGCATGCATGTACGAACTTGTTAACTTGTTATACAACCTGGCTATTATTTGATCCCATGCTCTCCTTATATATTACGTCTACTACTACTGAGGCAGTAGGTATCACTATGCCCCACTCTAAACCGGATCCTTCAAGCAGCAGATCGGCATGTCTCATTACTCCGTCAGCCAATGAGAGCATGCCACGAGTTACACGCACTCCGACCGGACTGACAGGATGAGTCAACCCTCTCAACCATCTTCATCTCATTCTTCACCAGTCTTGTGCTCTAGACTTACACACTATTTCTGTCTGTAATTATTAGTAATTGTAATAAAGATAATTGTTACTACATTACACCTATTGCTTCCTGAACATCATTAAATCATAACACCACATCTACCTGTGCACATTAAGCTTATACTTGTATTTCTACCCATATAACTAGACCCTTTGTAAACCTGAGAGGCAACCTATATAAGTTCCTTCACATTATTGCATGGTGGCACGCCATGTAGTATAATCAATGCATGCATTTGTATGTATTTTTGTGTTTCCAACTGCCTTTGAGTAGCTTTCATTATGTACTTCCCTTAACTCTAACAGCTTTATACGGCCACCTACATAAACATTGTTAGTTTCTTTTTCATGTGTTTAGCTAGTTTATATTTCCGGCAAGATGAAAGCGTTTGATAATTTTGACACCAGTTACTGACAGATTAAAAAATATCAATAAAAGTGTACTTAGACGCTTTTGCACGACCTGCAGCTTCTTTCTCTTTTATGCCACTAGTAACAGAAATTTACGACTTTTTATTCCTCATTCTAATAATCATTGTGTCAATGAATCAAGCTGATGATTGCGTAGTAACTTTACTTGGAAGATGAAGTAAAAATATTTTCATTACTTAATATTGTTTTGAATTATTTATTTGAAATGAATTTATTCATCGTGGTTATATTACTTGCTTCATTGTGGTAAGGCTAAAGTTTAATAAATACAAAGTTGTAACAAGATCATCAGTGGCGTACAAATATTTTCAAGAGAAATAATTAATACTAAAATATGGAAATAGCAGAAGAAAATAATTACCGTTATTACAAGGTAATCAAATGTGATTATAAATCGCTCCCGCAATAACACAAGAAACTCGAGATATGCAGACTCTTCGTCATTCTCCTCATCACATATAAATTTAACACATATATAATTTTATTAAAACTTGGGTAGGTATATGCATCCAATAGATCTAGCACTGTTGGCTTAACACTTCTTTTCTACATTTCCCTTCTCGAAGCTGATTAGAAAGAAAGTGATCATCATAATGCACATCTGAAATTAAAATATAATTAGATTTTACCTCTCATTAATATTACCAATAACAAGTACAAGAAAATGTGTGCTCTGACAGACCTGACCCGTGAATTCATACGTAAGCTGATATAGTCCATCTGAGCCGATTCCAATGGGACGGTCATCCAACTCGCGTAACATCCTTTGCAGCTTGTCCTTCTCTTCGTTACTTTGAAACCGGTTCCATATTTTCCACTCTGTCAGCCAACCTTTGAAGCGGTCAATCTGTTTCAAGAAATGTTTATATGCGAAACTAAACAAATGCAAATATAAAGAGAACGACAACAAAGGAGATACAAAGTACATACCTTAGTGTACACGTCACCAGAAAGAAACAGCGCCGTCGATTGCAGACAAACCAATAGTCCAAAGTCCACCACCACGAACGAATTTTCTGCACCCAGCAATTCGGTCAACGAAAAGGACATTCCCAGCGAGGTTTCCGTCAGATATACAAGGTAAAGTACGGCCCACATTTCGTTCAGTGAGTTTGAATAATCCTTCAGTTGGTCATATGCAGAACATATTTCATCTGGCATTTTGTCTGTCATTGTTCCATTTTTCACATTCTCGTCATGACTTGCTACAATTCTGGTAAACTCTTTTGTTGCTAGCCACATTGTAATTGGTATCGTGCCGACAATGAGTACATTTATGCTTGCATTTATAACACATCCCGTGAAATACATGGAATAGATCAATACCATACTCGCATAACCGTTGCTGCCATCTACCAAGTTTCCATTCACAAATGCAGCCAAGAATATATCAGACGGGTTGGCTAATGTAGATACTTCAGCTTGCCGGCTCAGGGTAAAAATATGTGCAATTGTAATGATATGTCGAGACAGGAATACAAGGAGCAAGTATAGTAGTGCGGCATGTTTTAAGCTGCACTTTTGATCCTTGAAAGTGGTGGCGTGGGCAAATGTGCCTAATAAATTGCTGTTATTAATCAATTTTTGAAACGAGTCCTTTCGCCAGAGAATGATGTAGCAGAAGAGTACATTTTGAAAGACAACGAGAAGTGTGTTAAACACTTGAAAATAAGCACTGGGAGACGATTTATCCGCACTCTGTCGTTGCCTGTTGATTTTGTTGACCGTGTCTGTGATTACGGCGAAATGGATCATGCACAACGGAAACCAGACAATGGCGACAGATAGTAGCTGCAGATCAGGAAATAAACGTTGTTGTTAGATAGTCAAAGATTTGTTTTAAGCTGCAAGTATTTCGGAATGCTCACCTTAGCAATGATGGATCCCTGCTTTAGAATCCAACACCCACTTTCAGCCTCATACGCTGGTTTATAATGGACAAAGCCCACGTAATAAAAGAACTTGAACTGGAATTCCCAAATACGGGCCAGGAGGCTTTTGCGGATTTCAGCGATATTTAGTGGCACCGCAACGACTGAAAACATCTTGCTTCCAATCATCACCACTTGGTTCTTTGGAAATGTGTTGTCGGTTTTGTTTTATAAAGCAACGTTTTGCCTTATAAGTTTCAACAATTCTTGGGTTGACATCCAAACACGGTAGCTGACAAAGGATGTCTGAACCCAAAAATGTGAAAGCACAAGCCATGCACCGTGCACAATTTGTACGAGTATGGTGTGTGGTGTATATATTTAGCAGAAGCGTAAAAGTTGGGCAGGGCAGGCTACAATATATTGTGCATTGCATGACTGGGAAAGTATTTGGACGGAAATATACTTGCTTTTGCTTGGTTGAGAATAAATTACATTCACGGATATATGCATATATACCATTTTTTCTACACTGTATGTCATTTAGAAAACACTAGCATGCTTATAGTTACAAAGAATGCTTGGGTTGGGTCGTTGTACTTCTACTAGTCCTTGTATAGCACATTGCATTTGAATTTCATACATGGGAGGCAATAGCTCATTATGAAAATAATAATAAAGTAAATACAGACCATGTTTTTTTGTGTAACTCTGCCTACTCGTCGTGCTGTCTTGAAATAAATGGTTGACTTGTAATTTATTCAGAAAATATTTTGAAGGAAGTTTTGCGACACGCGATGTCATGTAATAAATTGGAATGCAGTAATATGCATGCTTGATTTTGTGGAAGCAGCGTTGCTGTAAAGCTTGTTGTAGTGCTTCCGGATATACGCTCTCCATATCTTGTAGTTAGTTTCTTAGATATACAAAATCTAGATTAGATTTCCTTCGCGTTTCGTTCATGAGAGGTAATTGGAGACAAGTTTATGAAAAAAATCAATACATCGTATTTACAGGACCATTAAAATATTTCCTGTATTAAAATTGCTTATTTATGATTCAAGACTTACTTATTATAACTGCATATAATTGCCTAGTATTATAAAGCGAGATTCTTGGAGATGCAAGGATTGCACATGGCCAGATAAGAGTGGATGTCTGAGCCTGACAATCCACTTTTACTATTAATCAGTATTGGTAGCAAGCCATGTCGGTTGTGAATAGCAGAGCAGAAAATAATTGAGGCAGAATCACAAATACGTAGAGTACACTAAAGTAAATCTTTGGGGAGTAGAGTTCCCTTCACGAGGGCGCAAATTGCTAGTTTATGAAGTGATATGGTAATTAAGTTTTTTTCTGCACTAGCCGCCATATTCCTGCCAGCAATTTTGATGGTATTCATCTCAATGTATCTTTCGATGGGTTGAATTATCCGTCCTAAATTGTTAAGTACGTAATTGTGTTCCATAAATTGTATGAACTCAATTTTCTGATCGACACGTGTTTAAAGAAAGAAATATTTGACACGAAAGCTACAAGAGTAATCGGTTTTTAGAAAAATAGTATGCCGCTTACGTAAAATATAATTTAAAGAACGCCAAATAACTTATTAAGCCTTGCCACTTCTAACATTACGTAGCAGCAGCTCGAATTATTATATCTTATCATCATCTAACAAAGCCGCAATTTACAATTGTCCAGAACGATGTGAATAGAAACCATAGTTTTTTGAATTAAGTGGTTGTTGTGAACCAAAACCTTTTGTACATATTATTGATGCCATATGGTTCATTTCGCAGTCGTTCGGCTAATCGGGTTTTATGTAAAATGTTTACATCCATACGTAAGTGATTATATTATTTTCTTGCATTACGAATACCGATGAAATGGCTAAATTGCTTCATCTATTACATGAGATGGCTTTGTCGTCAAGAAGAAATCCAAATGAAAATTGAGTCATGTATCATAAGATTGGACTTGTATAAGGAACAGTTTAAAATGATCGAGCTGAGGAAGTGTATAAAAATATAATTGAGCTGTAAACAGTCTACAATACGACATTACAAAGGAAGCAAATAGATTGAAACGAATATGAATAGAAACAAATCGAAATGTATTCAAAGGGTGACACAACAACATAATTTGTTTACCAAAATTCACCATGAAACATTCTTCAATTCCAAGGTGTAGACTGGCTTGGGTTCAAATGAAATGTCATTCGTCGGACGAATGTCAGTTGTTGTTTCTAGGAATTTCTGTTTTAACCGTACATGCTAAAATAGATTGATATTTTGAGCAGCACCTTAAGTACAGTAAAAACCACCACAATCTAGTAAATTAAACTACGCTTCGCGTAATCGAATTAGCCTTCAACGAATCAAACTCAGCTTACTCCAACATGGATAGTATCAAACAATTTATCCTGCCCTTCATACTTCTGCTGCCATTTGTTCACGGAAATCGGGAAGTTGAGAACATATGTGCTTCGGAGCAATTCCAAAAACTGCAGCAGGATATTACTGACATCTCCGCAAATCACTTCGGCAGTATCGACCTCTATCTGCACTCATTTGAAGAGTGTCAGTTGGCCTTCCCCAACATTGTGCTCATGTCTTCTAATACTCGATCTCCCAAAGTGAAAAGGCGATTCAATTACCGGCACAGTTGTCCGTCACATATTATCCTGTCGCCGCTACACACAAATAATAATAATGGGAATACCTTTACAACCTACTTTTACTTTTCGCTGTATATCGATGCGGTCTTCATGATGGTAGCCAGTTATCAAAGAACTCGCAATGAGGCGGAATTGTATTTCGAAGACATTCGCAACCTTCCCGCCTTAAAGCTAATCATATATATTCCTCTCAATACCACATCCAGTGCTGAATTCATCATTGTCTGTAGCGGCTATTGCCAAAGTTCGACACAGTTTCTTGACACCAAATTACTAACCAATTATCTACTTATCCCTGAAGCAATTCAAAACCAGCTGTTTCGATTTGCAAATAAGAAAACGCTGCATACTTTTGTACATTTGAATGGAAGATTTACTTTGCTAAAATCCTCTAGGGGCGCAAAACTTTGTCCACCCAATCATCTCAGGCCATCAGTCAACTGTTTTGGTGATGAGTCACTGATGACCTTACTTCATTTAACGGAGATTTACAATTTCTCTACTATATACCATAAGCATGTTAGCATGGTAAAATCCACTTTAAGCTCGCAGCAGTGTTTGTCCGACATCATAAAAGCATCTTACCATAACGTAATAAGAAGAACTGGGCTGCATTTTTCACTTCAGGCTATAAAAGTATTACAGTCTTGTTCCGTCACTAAAACTACTGAGAGGAGCATATGGATAGAGTACGCAGTTTGGCTTTTTACATTTTCCTATGCGATCTGGATAGGCATTTTCACACTCCTTCTACTCATTTGGATATTAATGCAGCTTAAATATAAAAAACTAGCCCTCGCCTCTGCTATCGACTTATGTGGAATTTTTATTGGTGCAAGTTCCTATCATTGGAGACGTCGATACTTTCTGCTATTTTGCGTTGACAGTTTTGGTTTTCTTCTCTATACGTTTTATTGTAATGGCATTACGAGCATCATTGCTGTTCCAGAGGCCCCCATGGTGCCCGCAACGTTAAAGGAGGCACTTGAGGCTGGCTACAAGATTAGAGAACCAATCACACACTTTGAAACGGAGGCAACAAGAAGAGTGTTTTTGGCTAGGGAATTTCGAATAAAAGGTTTGCTGAATCTTCTGAACACATCTGTTGAATATTTTAATGAGACGTCGAACTTCAGCAAATTCAAGGGTGAAAAATTCCTTACTACACTGTGTCCGTTTCAGGATTCTCCCCAAAATGTATATCTTAAAGCTGAAATGGGTGATAATGTTACAATCAACTGTTTCATTGTCCCAGAAATTTATGCGAGTCGATTTGGTTTCCTGGAAGCATACACTATCAACCGCGATTTGCTCATTAGAACATTTTCTTATTTTATTGAAAGCGGACTAAGGCACCAATGGGACATATGGAACAGCCGTCATTTCCGAAATCAAGCACGAGTCCATGATGATGGATCTTCACGTCATCAAATAGTTATACGAAACGATCAAATTAACATTCAGAAAATGTTATCTGTACTGATATTAGCCTTTTGTATGGACTTAGTCGCTGGACTAACATTTCTACTCGAGGTTTACAGGGCGAATAATACTAAAGTCTCCGTAACTGGCAGTTCCGCGTAAGAGGCTATATCCTTTTGCTTTGCGTTGTTCGGGATACAAATTTTCATACTTTCCACTTAAGTAGGTTATTCACGTATGTATCATATTTGGCGACTGATGTTATATCTTTATTGTTGTAATATACATTGTTAAGATATATGGACCTGACATATTTGTTATTGTAATTGCAGGTCCGAAAACTACATACTATGCTAATTAATTTGTAATGATGCAACTTGTATCTGCTTTGTGCATTAAGATTATGGAAATAATTTAATATCTTTTGCATTGTCATGTACTACATTTATTATGGCGTAATTAATTTTGATTCGTTTGGAATGGAGGTTTGCAGAGTCAATGCAAAAATTTACCAGTTCAACTTTTAATGGCATTTGTTAATATATGTGTGTTAGTAATATATTAACACAATCTGTTGATTATATATGGATTAATTCGTGTCCGCAGATTGACGATCCAAATTATAATTGGTGGGTGTGTGATCGAGTTATTATAAAGGATAAATAAATGGTATTGCCAATTCAACAAAAGCGCTTTTGCGTCAATACTGCTTTGTACTCTGTAATTGTGCAATCGGCAAATATTTTGCGGCTATTAAATTTGGACAGGTCTAAACTCGAATTACAAAACTACCGGAAGCGTGTTGTAAGCAAAATCAGTATCCTTTACAGCCTTACTGTCCACAACATCTGAAGATATTATCCATTTAACTCAGCCAAGAATAACTCATATCTTGAGAAAACACGATTTACTGCTTAGAACAGTGCCCTTTTACTACCTGTGCGCCAAATGCCGTATGTGACATTTGAAAATTTTGAAATTGTAACGGTTTTTATCGGTTGCCGTTGGCCGGTATGACTGTCAAGCGTCTTCAGTAAAGTGCTTGTGATGAGATGCTGTTTGCCGAAAACAAAAGTGAAAAATTCAAAACCATTTAATCAGGAGAGCATACAGTGTAAAATTATTTGAAATCGCTGTAGCCGTTAAACAGTAACCGTCATCCCTTAAATGACCTCATATCTACGTGTTATGGTCATAGACAAGTCGAATAATATGCTACTTGCCATATGTTAGCATACAAACAATTTAACCTGGTAACAGTTTCTAACGGTTACGGTGGACCTACGTATTTCAAAATCACGCTGGTACCTTATCCATAGGTGGTACCACAAAATCCATAGGTGACCACCTATGGATTGCCGAAAACAGATTTTACAAAAGTCAAATCGTATTTGAGTTAGAGCGCCCACGGACGGACCGACGGACATTTCGATTAATAACCAAGCATGTAGCCAAACATTATTCCATTTATGATGTCGTGGTTTAAAATACTTTATGTATTATTTTTAGTGTTTTGCATGAATGCAGGGATTGTTTCGGATTCATTCAACATAGTTTCAGTCGTATTGTTCCCAAAAGATCATATAAACAATTGGGCCGCTTTTAGTGAATATGCATATATTACATCATACTGTTTGTGTCTGACAATTGGCATCTTTTAGCATTACAATTCCAAGGAGAACCATAACTAATAGGACGGATTGTGTTCTGGCGGACATCGCGCACGCAAATTTCCTACAGCATGTCATGGAAAATATAGTGCACTCAAATTGTATGTACTGGTTTGAAGTTTAACGAAATGGGTAGGTTTTGTGTTTTATTAATATTTACTTCAAGTATGAATTAATTTTCGCAGCATGGCATTACATCATTACAATTTTATTTTATAATTACGTACCTGCCATACTGTTGAAGAGATTCATCTCAACACTTGATGCAGTGATTCCATTTAGAACATTTAATATTTCAGCAAATGGTTTTATAATTTATAAGTTGCTATTCTACAGGCAAAACTCTTGTCAATTTTCACCCCACACATATTCAAGAATGTAATGGTATTGTAAGATGCACAGTATTTCGCGCTGAATTTCAACTAAATTGAGATGGATTGCACGTACTGTACAACTTAAATATTTGTTTACATCCGGACAGAGTACGTAAAGTCTAATTTAAGCTAACTTAATGGCATATAACTGTTGCCATATAATCCAATTGAATCGAATTCAGATTTGAATTTACAAGAATTTTGTGTATACTAACTACTTATATCGGCTTGCATTTCACGAATTTTCATTATCAGGTTAGAACGCCAAAAAGTGCAATTCGTACGCCATGGCATAGAATATCCAACCTCTTATGTGCCAAAGCTAATTAGAAACACAGTGATCATCACAACGCACATCTAAAAAAGAAAACATGGAAATCGTAATTATGTAAACATCTTGGCCTATAGTAATTGCTGACAGTTATATTACAAAATTAGTTTGTACTTGAGCTATGAATCCAAATGTAAGTTGATACACTCCGTTTGAACCAATTCCAATTGGACGACCATCCAACTCGCGTAACATCCTCTGTAGTTCATTCTTCCCTTCATTTCTAATAAATTGCTCCCATATGTTCTGCTCAGTCAGCCAACTTTTGAAGCCATCAATCTGTTCCAAAAAAGGTTTGTCATTTAGTACATACAGGCGACAATACATCCATCGTAGCAAATTAAAGAAACGAAGTCATACCATTCTAAATACATCTCCGGAGAGATAAACCGCAGCGCACTGTTCACAAGTTGAAATTACGAACACTAACAGAAAGAATATATCTCCAAATGCCAAGTAACTGTGCATGAAGAATGACATGTTGAACGACATTTGCAGCATCCAGAAAAGGTACAGTGTGGACCATATCTGGTTCATTGAATTCGAATACTCTTTTAAATTGCAGTACGCATTGCGAATTATATTTGAGTGAATCCCTCCACTGACTACGCTTTCCACATTCCCATCAGCCTGGTCGATCGCATTGATGAACTCCTTTGTTCGCAGCCACATTGGAAGTGGAATTGTGACGACAATCATACAATCCATGCATGCGTATACAACAATATTTGTGTATCGCATTAGAAGCTCAAAAATCCCCAGAATATAATTACCGGGCCTACCGATTTCGTCGGTTGATGCCAAGAAAAATCGCTCTCTTCCTGTTTGAACTGCTCTCAAAAATATATTAGACGGTTCAAGCCAGTTTGACACGTCCTTTGGATCGAAACCGAAATTAATTATTACGTCAAGAATGAATCGTAAGGCGACCACAATTGTCAAGTACAATAAAGCGAGATTCTTTGAGCTGCAACGATTGTACTTGGGAGGGTGGATGGAGATGGCTGTACACGCCAATCCGCTGTGATTATTGATCAGGATTTGTAGCAAAGCCTTTCGTTTGTGAATAGCATAGCAGAAACTAATAATTTGGGCCATCCCTACAAATGGGAAGAGTGCTCCAAAACAAGTCTTTGCGGATTTAAATTCCGTTCTGTGCAGGGACGAGATTTCTTTAATGGTGCCGGTAATCTCGCTAAAAAAGTACGGAATCCAGATAGCTGAGACAGATAGTAGCTACGGCATAGAACATTACGTTAATATTATATATGCATGGCTTTTATGTTGGACTCGATTCTTTGTTTGCTCACCCGAGTACATAACGATCCGTCCTTTAGAATCCAACTGCCAGTTTCACAATTATATATAGGTTTGTAAGGTACAATTCCGAGATAGTAAAGGAATTTAAATTGGAACACCCAAATCCGGGAATGAAACGTTTTCGGAATTTCAGTAGTCGTTTCTGGTCGTATTCTTACAATTGAAAAACCCCTTTTTTTCGTCATGACAGATATGATTACAAGAACTGCTAAACAAGTTATGTCCAACGCTTTAGTCGCATCCACGGGATTACCTTAATTTGACTACTGGAAATTGAGAGTTGGATGTGAAATATGAGAGCGAGCGAGCTGTGTGTTGTTCCTGGATTGAGCGAATTGTGGCGTAGAGGGAATAGTTTTAAACCAATAATGAGAACTGGAGATAAACGATTATGGAATAATAATTGAATATTGTATTGCGATATAATTATGATCGTACCACTAGCATGACAGGATGTGAGGAATATAATACGCTTTGTAGACATATACTTGGCCCATAGCTCGCCTTCATATCCCAAAATGCATGCTAATCGATATGATGAGCTTCGGATGGGCATCGTTTTCCAATCTTGTTTACGAATGTTTAAGCTTGACATAAGTTTTTAATAACAATTATCAAAGGCTGGTAATATGGTGCTGGAAGGGCGCAAAGTTACTGTAGCGTTAATATGAAACGGAGCAGTGTATTTAGGAATAGAATACTACCGTGGTGATGACGAGTAATTCTTGGAGATTTAGCCAGTGTTTTAAATCTGCGAAATCGTTTATATATCTTTTAAATTGCCCCAAAAATGTTTGCACAGTTATCAGAAAGCCAAGAACATTTCAAGAAATAGTTTTTTTGTGTCCGTCATTAGTCATTTATTATGGTTATAATTATCAATATTAATTGTATGTTTATTATCACGCTATTACCTGCCGTGGTTAATCGTAATGAGAAATTTCATAAAGTAATCGATACCTTATTTCTTTTCCATGCGATGGACAGGCAAACTTATTGATATCTGGATGCGTTCAAAATAGGAATATTTCTACCGCCGAATCTTTACTAGGGAATCCTATGTCGCTTCCTGGAGATATTAAACAACTGCATCACATTGAGCATCTTTGAGAAATGAAGCTTACTGCTTAATGAAGCAAACGCATAATCTAGGTACGACAGCAACAAATGCAGAATAGATGGAATTGATAATTCAGAGAAATTTATACATATTAAAAAAAATTTTTGGCAGGAGTGCTGGAGATAATTCAGAAGTCGTGCATACATTTCACAAAACGTCGTTCGTGACGTTCCATATTATGCGCTTAAGAGCGGAAAACGCAGTTGTGTAAATCGGTGCTTTAATTTACGAAACCAACATTTTGATCATACCTAATTTTGCGCATTTATTGATCTATTTTATTATATCACTTAAGTGGGTGCAATCGTGTAACGTTTATTAGTCCAGCTTTGATCCAGAAGACCAAAACGAACCCATCGTTAGATAATCTGATTTATATACTTTCATTTCTCAAAGCTAATTATAAACAACGTGACCATCACAAGACATACATATCTGAAATTTTTTTTGAATCCGAAATTAATACTAGTAAACCACATGTTAAAATGCTAGTATATATTTCGAATTACATGTTTGAATTACATACCTGTGCTGTGAATCCATACGTGAGTTGATAAACACCGTTCGTGCCTATTCCCACAGGACGGCTTTCCAGTTTCAGTAGAGTTCTTCTCACTTCATTCTTATCCACGCTGCTTACAAGCTGCTGCCAAATTTTCCTTTCCGTAAGCCAATCCTTGAAGCCATCAATCTATTCCAATTTACATTACAAGACGTAAGAATTTATGGTTTATGTGTTAGCCAAGATACGAGAATGAATCAAATGAGCAGAAACATACCTTTTTGTAAACATCACCGGACAGAAAAAGCGCAACCGAGCGCAAGCATATAATCATTAGGAAGTATAATGCGGTGAATGCATTTGTATCAGCCAAACCAGATAAAGTGTGGACCACATCTTGTTTAATGAATTTGAATATTCTACAAGTTTGTGATATGCGGAAAAAATTTGGCCCATCTTGTTGGCTGCATTATCCATATTGCCATCATGATATGTTACCATCCTCGTGAACTCCTTCCTAGCTAGCCACATTGTAATCGGAATTGTAGCGACAAACAGCAAATCCACGTTTGCGTACACAAAATATCTCGTGCCTTCCATGACCATCTCCAATATCCCCAGAATGTAATTACCTGTCCCACTTAATTCCTTTGTTGTAGGCAGGAAGAATCGCTTTCTTCCTTTCTGCATTGCTCGACTAAATCTATCCGTGGGCTTCAGCCATATTGAGTAATCATTTTGTTCTACAGCGAAAGCTAGTACGAACGCAATGATAATTCTATACGTTGCAGCGATGGCAAGGTAGAATAAATCAAGATTTGTGGAGTTGAACTTGCTTTGTTTGGGAAGGTGGGAGCGGAAGAAGCAACTAGATAAACTGCTGTGATTCATTAAGTTTAGAAACAAGTCCTTTCGTCGGATTATAATATATGATGATTCTATGCTTAGAACCCGATTCAGAAATGTGTAAAGGAGTAGGAAATATGAACTGGGAGTTATATTCGGACTGTTGTGTTCGGGCGATACTCCGCATCATGTATGTCACATTGAAGACATAGAAAGGAATCCAGACAAGTAAAATATATAATAG
Organism: Sinella curviseta; assembly: GCA_004115045.4. Classification (NCBI taxonomy): domain Eukaryota; kingdom Metazoa; phylum Arthropoda; class Collembola; order Entomobryomorpha; family Entomobryidae; genus Sinella; species Sinella curviseta. The sequence goes on along the minus strand of CM023201.3, from coordinate 2,075,956 downwards.
CTACAAAATTGAAAATGAAAATCAACATCACATCGTCAAAAATTCCAATCTGCGAAACGTGATCGTTGCTACGCTTACCCGAGCAAATTTGGGTCCGTCTTTCAGAATCCAGCATCCACTTTCACCATCGTATACTGGCTTGTATGATACAAGTCCGACATAATAAAGCCATTTAAACTGGCATTCCCAGATTTCAGCTATAACGGTTTTGGGATTTCGAATAATATTTGATGGAATTTCTACAATTGTAACCACCTTCCTTCCGGCCATGATATTTTATCTTGTACGAAATGCAAAAATCAAAAGATAACTCTAAAAATTTCAGTATTTAATTTAAGCTAATTCGGATTTACCCTTGTATGCTATAGCCATTGAAAAGTTTAAACCCAGCCATGTGAAACATTGGCTATGCTTTGATCGAAAAGCTTCAAATCGGTTGAATTGGCTTTTATATCAGCGAGGTGGCTGGCATGTGATAAGCAATTCGATCGATGGAGAGGTAGATCGATAACCCTTCTTTTCACATATGCCTTCCGTGTTTGATTATGTGCTTGATAATTACAATACATGATGATGAATGATTCGAACACATATACAGGGCACATTATATTGTGGGAAATATTATATATTTTTGTGTGCATGTCGGAACTTTCCCATAACGAATTTTACCGGATGGGAGAACGAGGCTCAGGACGGAAGGTTAGTACTCAACGGTTGAAACCTAAGGTGTCATGTAGAATGTGACTTGAAGGAATATATTAACGCGATACATCTTGTCCCAACGAATTATTCTGTGCTCCACTCCACTGTGAATTATAACAGATTAGTACATTACGGTTGAGGCTTCCATTAGCGTAACCGCTTCGTTCTTATTTTTACTAGCGTGGATAGGCGGATATGTATCTAGTTAACATTTGGGACGTAAATTTTAGCCTGCTCGGCACGCTCATATTAAATGCTGTAGTTCAATTGCCTATATTGCTTTCTTAACGGGTAGTTGTACAAGTAGACTTGCGTCGCCGGACTTTTGTGGCCCAGGGAAATATTTTTAGCCGATGAGAGTATGAGAAGTTCGGGCATGGAGTTACAACAGAATATTTTATTGCCGTATAATTGCTTCCGCTGTTGTATACATGATTATGAAGAATATAATACATTATGTAGCCATGTATTCGGCACTTATCTCACAAAGCTCAATTTCATGCACATACATGCTAATCGATATGATGAGCTTCGGGTGGGCATTGCTTGTCGATGTAGTTTACACGTTTAAGCTTAACACATGTTTTTAATAATATTTTTCAAAGGCTAGTAATATGATACTGAAAGAGCGCAAAGTTACTTTAGTGTTGATATGCAACGGAAATATGTATTTACGAATGTGGGCGTTTTAAAATATTTAACGTCTTAAATATGAAATCTTTTGGTTATGTTCTAAATTGCCAAAGAAATGTATGTACAGTTATCAAAAACCCAGGAGTATCACCAAAAAAGTCTTTTAGACTCCGTCATCTATCATGCTTACAACTATCAATATTAATTTATGTGTATTGTCACGCTGTTACAAGTCATGCTTAGATGTGAATTAGAAACTTCAGAAAGTAATCGATAATTTATTTCTTTTCGTGCGATCGGCATGAAAATATTTTGATTGCAGAATTTTTGATGCATCTTATTAAGTCCAGACTAGTCTGGAATCAGGAGATGATCCCATTATATTTGGAATCGCGATGGAGGATAAGTATTTTTGGTTTAGCAGTTTTTCAAGTAAGTCCCTTGGTTTCGGAATAACAAACCATAAGAGAAAAATTCGTAAGCAAGCCAGATATATGTCGTGTTACTTAAAACAAATGTTATCCGACTTGTCCTTACTGCTGTATAATGATGCGATGACATTAATCATTTGCGTAATATTGCATGAAGAGTAAGGAATCCAGATGACTGAGGTGGATTTTATCTAGGTAAAAGGATAGCAAAATTAATTTCATGTATTTTTCCATTTGTTTCTATCTCATGTGTTTGCATGCGTACCGGCATAAACGCGGAACCGTCTGTTATAGCCAGCCATTAACCGTCATGTACTGGCTTGTAATGTTCAAGTCCAACGTAATAAAGGAACTTGAAGTATGGTTCCCAAATTCGAGCATGAGCGGGATTTGATGAGAAAAGCCTGAACGAGATGAAACTATAGCTACTGATATCTGTAATCTGAGCAATGATTGCGCACTTGGTGCATATTTAAAAGCTGTAAAATAGTTTATATTGATAAATTGAAAGTCTTATATTGATAAAAGACCATCCATTAGTCTTCTGTCACGGCCCATTGCGCCCAAAAAACTACTTTAAAGCATTAAAAATTGTTGTGCACGGATACGTTGCTAATGTAAACAATTGCATAATATTAAATCCTGTATTTCGAGTCAGCTCGACAAGCTGTAGAAAATCCGTTCACTTGTCAAAACTAATTAGAAATATTGTGATCATCACAACGCACATCTGAAATTGAAAACGAACAAGAATTCGATGTATCATCATTTTACACTATTAGTCATTATAATTTGTATAATTTTAGACTAGCACTAGTTTTGCTGAACAATTGTATAGTTACTTGTGCAATGAATCCATAGGTAAGTCGATAAACTCCACATGACCCAATGCCAATTGGGCGAGTATCCAACTGCCGCAAAATTATCTGCAGTTCATCCTTCTCCTCAATGGTGCAAAATCGATGCAATGTTTTCCGCTCCATAAGCCAACATGCGAAGAGCTCAATCTATTTCAACAAATGTGTAATATTCGTACCATGTTTAAGAATAATAATAAGATGAATTTCGCATACCATTTTGAACACATCGCCTGAAAGACAAAGTGCAGCTGAAATCGAGCAAAGTGATAATACATAGACTATTGCACTGAATGTAGTCCCGGATCCAAAGTATGTAATCATGTTAAGTGGCATGCTCAACGAGGATTCCACCAGCCAAAAAAGGTAAAGCGAGGACCACATCTCGTTCAAGGAGTTTGAATATTCTTTAAGACTGTGATAGGCAGAACATATTGCATCCGGCATGCTCTCTCCTATGTCATTCTGCAAATTCTCGTCTTGACGTGCAACCAGTTGGTTAAACTCTTTTGTTGCCAGCCACATTGTAATGGGAATTGTGGCAACAATTAGACATTCTATGTTTACGAATATCAAACATGCAGCGAATCGCATGACAAGTTCCACAATCCCCAAAATGTAATTCCCAGCTCCACCAACATCCGCTGTTGCATGTAAGTAAAGTAACTCTCTTCCATTTTGGACTGCTGTCAGAAATATATCGGATGGGTGCACCCACTTTGATGCGTCATTTGCCACAGCAAACGTTGATGTGAACGTAGCGATAAATTCAAACAGAAGCGCAAAGACCCAATAAGCCAACGCAGGGAGTTTGGAGTTTGCGCGAATGCCAAAGTGGATGTCGGGGCCTGGCCAACTGTTTTGATTAATCAGTTTTTGAAGCAAGTCCTTTCGCACGTGAATTATATACGAGAAGTGTATATTTTTCATGAGAACAATGAACTGGATAAGTACGTTGAAGTAAGTATTCGGTGAAGTTTTTTTACTTTTGTATAGCGACGAGATGCTCTGTATCATCGACATTATTTTGAATAAAGACAACGGAATCCAGACAAATATAATGGATCGTAGCTGCGGAAGAGGATAGTGACATATGTTACAATTTTACAGTGCCAAAAAATTCATTTTATTCGTTTTCTGAAATGCTTACCCGCGCAAACATGGGGCCGCGCTTAAGAATCCAATGCCCAGTTTCATCATCGTATACTGGTTTGTAAGGCACAAGCCCGGAATAGTAAAACAGCTTAATCTGGAATTCCCAAATTCGAGCAACAAGTGTTTTGGGGATCCTGGTTCTACTAGGTGGAATTCGCACAACCGTAAACATTTTCTCTCCTGACATTACTGTTTTATTAATAGAAACGTCGGATATCGCTGATCCTTTTTCTAAGCTGTAAGAAGTGGGAAGTGATAAAGTGACTCTATTGTCAACCGTACGATGCGAGTAAGGGGTGACTGACATCCAATTATTACGTAGCTGAAACGAAGTGAAAGCGTAGTTATAATTTTAGTTTGTTTGTCTGTCTGTCTGTCCGTCCGTCCGTTCGCGCCATAATTTCGAAACGGCTTGACGGATTTTGTTGAAACTTGGCATACATATTCCTTGGATGACAAGGAAAATCGGTATTGAGTTTCAGGCCAATCGGTCCACAGGGGTCGGAGTAGGGGTCAGAGAGAGGTCACATGCATTTTAAATGGCGAATTTCTTTCTTCGTGGATTCTGGCAGAGAAATGAACGGTGATCATTTTCTCTTCAGGAACTATGGGTCAAATCGCGTTACTTTGACCTGTAGAGGTCAAACAATGGTCACAGAACGCCATTTGAAAGCGTCATGTTAGAACGCCATTTAAAAGCGTCATGTTAGAACGCCATTTAAAAGCGTCATGTTAGAACGCCATTTGAAAGTGTCATTTCAGCTACGTATTTTCCATCGCGGTTTAACGCGACTAGTTGGATTGTGAAATATGTATTCCAGGGTTTATTTTACTTCACAACTTTGCTCACCAGCGGTGTAATATGCTTGCAAACAAAGTTGGTTTCTGTTTTCAACTGGAGATATGGCCGCTCGTATTTCCTAGCTGTTTGATCGATGAAGAAGTAGATCGATTATCTGAGTATTAATTTACCTTCCTTTTGGTAAGTATAATTGACAAACTGATATGGATTGGTTTGGTGTACTATAGCGCTACATACCATGCATTGTGCTACATTTGTAATGCTTTTGCTTTAGCTATATATCCCGAGCGTGACAGGATCGATATGCATTTTATAAACAAAATGACAAAAAAATAGTTTCCGTTATTTCTTATGATTCCAATTATCAATATTATTTTTATATGCTTGGGCAGATTTAAGTGTGCAAAAGGCGGTGGACGTAAATTTTTACAAGAAATTGGAAATGTTAGTGAGAATGAGACTAGAACTTTCGCACTGGAATTCAGATTTGGTTTGCATTGCTTGTATAAAATGAGTCAGTCGTTGCTTCTCAAGTTACAGCGAATTGGTCGTGCTAATCAAACGTTGAAAACTGGGAAGGAATATTTAGTTGTGACGCAGATAACCGGGCACAGGAATGCGTCATGTTTGAACTTTTTGTATAACAAGATAAGTCATATAAGCCTGCAATAATATATCTTTGCTCCAGTACTACCTAACCATATCTTGCTGTTGCATCCACAAATATGTTTTAAAAATCGAATTATACCCTATCCCAGCAAAATGTAATGAGAGGTTTCATAGAGGTAGCCTATAACATGGACTACATTTATTAAACCTACTTACGAAACTGGTGTATGAAGATTAGGTTTAACCCTATGACTCTTATATATGTGACAACTTCGTCTTCATTTCAGCATACTTTATAACAAGTCTGGCAGTGGCATATCCGCACAACGTTTCGGTAGCATATTTTAGGCAGCGTGAAATGATCCATATGAAATGTGGTTACAAATAATTATTTTGGTTTCTTACGTGGTAGTTGTATTACCAAGCATGCATGGGTATACTTCCTTATTGGTATAGCAGTTCAGCGACTACTGCCTATCTTCCAATTTGAAGAGAGCGACTAGCGCAACTTATACACGGTAATAGATTCAAGCACAATTGGTTGTCACTCAAGTATTCACTAGCTGGTAATCAGTTTGCTGTTTGATTATGTTGGTTTATCACTATCCTGTAATGTAGTTGCTTTAAAAAAATATTGATCTCCTTCTTCATCGATCTAATGTAGCTCATCGACACAAAGCCATATTGCAAATTAAAACTAGATAGAAAATTCTCGTTTAGACACCAGTACATTCAAACGCGACTAACTGCAAGCGGATTTAGTATTTGAAAATTTTTGGCCAGTCCATTAAATTTCTGTTAAAATAGGTTGCAAGTTGGATAGTGTTTAAGGTTTCATTAATCTCACAATGTCACAAGGAATGAAATACACCCGTTGAGCAGACTTATTCCAAGACCTGGAACTAATATAGTTATTCGTTTTTGATACAACATTGCCGTGTTCCCAGGCCAAGTCGTGGCTCCAGGATAATTCGGTTTTGATTGTTCAAAAATATCACCAGTTCTCAAAATTTTTGCACCTGTTGTGGACAACTTTACAGTAGTAATTCATATCGTAAGCAAGACGTTCTTCCGGTTATGTCGGCTAAGCTTCGCATTACGGTATAAGATGCACCGGGATGATAACATATTGGCTATTTTAATTAAATACCATTTAATATGGCGAATTATCTCAAGAAACCTCGTGCAAAATTAAGTACTGTTAAGAGCTTATATTTTTTTACTATTTTAGAAACATCCCATGTTTCTTCGTAGTACTTTCAATGAACTGTACCATTTCGGGTCAAACGCCACGTCAAATTCCAATCGGAAATAATATGAGCAGTGATATATAATATGATCTGCAATTCCCACCAAGAGCAACCAATACAATAAATTCTCCGGCACGATAAGGCAATCATGTCGCACGAGAGGATCTTTACAATTGCGAAATTACCATCAAAAGACACTGAAATCCCGCAAACAGTTGTAGCTCGAATATGGGCATTCCAGTTTAAACTGTTCTATTATACAGGAGTTGTACACTACAAGCCCGTATATGATAAAGGAAATGGGTGCTGGATTCTCAAGACGGGTTGCGCATTTGGTCGGGTAAGCGTACGGACAAATACACTACTGCCAAATATTTCAATATGAACGTTAACTTTAGCATTTTTTTACGTAGCTATTATCTATTGCGATACTCTGGATTCCTTACTTTGTATATTGTACAACATCAATGACACGAAAAATTTCGTGGGCATACGGCAGTGAGAAGAGCTCTCCAAAACCTTATGTTTACGTTCTTCGCGCACTTATCTCCTACCGAATAAATATGCTTTTCATGTATATTCTGCTCAGCCAAAAGGACATGTTTGAGAAACTGATTAACCACAGTGGATTGTCAGCCTCATTCATCCAGTCCCATCCTACCAAAGAGAATAAATGCAACTCCAAATATCTCGCTTTAATGTATCTGGCAGTACTTTTCCTTACTTCGTATTTTAACGCATTCATAAATATTTTTGGTGTAGATACAAACAACTTTACAACATGGTTGGGAAACGCAGATATATTTCAGGTAGCTATCAAGAGTGGAAGAAAGTGATTCCTCTTACCTGCAGCCAATAACCTGAGTGGAATAGGAAACTGCTTGATAGGGATACTTTACTGTATCATGAAATTCACAAACTCTATCTTATTTGCAAACTTGAAGACTCTGGTTGTAGGTACAATACCAGTTACAATATGGCTGGCAGCAAAAGAATTTAGCAAAGCCATAGAAAATGATTACCAGAATATGGAAGCTGAATGTGGAGGACAGAAACTGATGGTCGACATGCGTTCTGCGTATGAACAACTAAAGGCGTACTCAAATGCACTGAACGAGATGTGGTCGACGCTTTTCCTGACGTGGCTGATATCAATGGCAATGTACAGAGCAATGTATATGCATAGTGACTTGGCATCCGGAAATATATTCAGTGCAGTAATCTACATGATTGAAACTTGTGCTAGATCGATTGTGCTTTTCATGTCAGGCGATGTTTATAAAATGGTGGGCTTCTTCCTATTACAAATTTTCTTATTCGTAGTATAAACGAATACTAATTGATTCCAACAATTTTTTTTGGAACAGGTTGAAAACTTCAAACTGTCTCTAATAGACAAGAAGATATGGCGGAGATTTAAAAGTACTGAGGTAAAGGATGAGCTGCAAAGAATGCTACGCGAGTTGGATAGCCGCCCCATTGGAATAGGAACTAATGGAGTTTATAAACTTACGCATCAATTCACAGCTCAAGTAATGATACCAATGGATAACATAAATTCTAGTGGTAGCCACAACAACATAAAATATAAAACATGAAGTATAATTCAGGAATATTCTGAATGTTTTTTTTCGTTTCAGATGTGCATTGTAATGATTGAATTGAATTTTGAACTGAATCTTTATTAACGAGTCTAGCCATATTCAGTACAAATAAATTCTGTTATCCTTCAGGTGACTCCTAACTAATAAATAATATACTAACTACATAGGGATATTAGTTAATAATTTAAGATTTGCATAACATATCTTTACAAATTTTTAAAAATTTACCATAGCTTATATCTAACAAATTCACATCTCTCGGTAGTTCATTCCACAGAATAGATGAACGATATTTTACACTGTTCTTATAGCATACTGAATTAAAATGGGGTAAAATTACAAGGCCGGTCGTCCTAGAACTTTCTCGCTGTGATAGTTCCACGTCCGCCTGTCCACTTTTCATTTTAAAAAATAGATTCTTCAAAATAATAACATCTCTGCGTTCTCTAATTGTGGAAAACCCATAATGATTTCGTAACCGTTTAATGTCATCTAATTTTCTGTTTGCATGTTTTCTACTGTAATTCGGATATTCATATTCTAACAAAAATCTGTCTATTTTTTGCTGAAGTTTGTCCAATTTAATATCAGGCTGCACAGTCCATATATCCAGAGCATAATCTGTTACAGAGTGAAGGTGACAATTTACCATTATTGTGAAAATTCTTTTTGTAAAAAACCTTTTAAAACCACGAAGATAACTTATCTTGTTTGACAGTTTTTTCAACACATAATCATAATGCAGGTTAAACGTCATACAAGGGTCAAGTAGTAACCCTAGATATTTAAAACTATAAACTCGTTGTATTTCCTGGTTACCAATTGTCAAACTATTTACATTTTCTTTTCTAATGGATACATCTTTATTCTTGTGAAAGTACATAACTTTTGTTTTTTCGAAATTAATGTTCATACCATTAACATTACACCATTTTTGAATGACTTCAATCTGAGAATATAATTTTTCATTTATTTCCCTTATAGTCTTCCCTCCTACATAGAACACTATATCATCTGCATATATAAGATGCTTTAAAGTTATAATCTCAGATATACTATTAATATACAAACTAAAAGTCAAAGGTTCGTTTGCAGACCCTTGGCAAATACCATTCTCAAGAAGATAAAATTTATCTGAGTTATTAACATTAAAAACCCTATTTGAGATATTATTGTGCATTATATCTATATACCATGGTTCCAGCTTGAACTCATACATTAATTTTCTAATCAGTATGTTATGATTTACTGAATCGAATGCTTTTGAAAAATCTAGGAAAACGGCTCCCAATTTCCCTTTCGGTTTATCAATTGTTTCATAGATATCATTCGTCAGTATTTCTAATGCACTGTGACACGATCGTTTTTTTCTGTATGCATGTTGGTGATCTGAAAGTTGAGCCTTTATCCTCGTTTGTATCCTGTCACTCAGGTATTTTTCAAAAATTTTGCAATAGTCAGTGATTAGCGATATCTTTCTGAAATTACTTGCCTGACTACGTGATCCCTTGCCTTTAAACAACGGTTTAATGCTTGCTCTTTTAAATGCAGTAGGTACCGATTTGTTCAGTAGTATAACGCTAAATAGCCAAACTAAAGTCTGAACAAAAACTCCTCCACAGCTTTTTATCATTTTTAGAGGAATTATTCTATCAGGATTATGCGGATTTTTTTTGTATGAAGTGACCTAACCGAATACAACACGTCGTCATACGCTACCTTTATGGGCTCGATATCACAATTTAAACTAGTCGCATAATCGTATGTGGATTTGTAAACTGAAATTTCATGAGCTAGATTTATATCGTCATCAACTACTTCTTTCTTTTTTACCAAGAAAATTTCCGCAAGAATATCATTTATTTTACCCCTATCATAAACCATACTTTTACCAATTTCCAAGTAGTGAATTGGTTGGGGATTTTTTTATCTAACTCTTGTCAACTTATCAATGCAGTTCCACATGTCCTCAGACTTACACTGCTCTTCAAACTGCTCCCTAAAATATTTTTTCCTCATATGTCTTACCAAATTGTTGGTAGCATTCCTACTTTTTCTAAACTCCTTCCAGTCTTCTGGAACATTTGTTTTCTTTGCTTTAGTGTGTAGCTTATCACGCTTTTTAATACTTTCTCTAACCTCAGAAGTAAACCAAGGACAAAATTTTCCTTTTACTAATCTCCTTTTCTGAGGCGCATGTCTATCAAGTATGGATAGTGCAAATTGGTTCATTTTTTCAAATTCCCTATCAATGTTTCTAGTTAGATACTCGGAACCTGTGAAATTACCATTAACATTATGATGCTGAAAAGTAGCCAATTCAGACTGAACGGCATCCCATTTCACCTGTTTCCAGTTCCTAACTTTGATTACTTTGGGCGGATATTTTACGTGAATCCGTTTACGGTATACAAAACATAAATCATGATCCGAGCCTGCATATGGGAAATTCCCAAATACTTTATAATAATGCCTATTATTCACGTAAACGTGGTCAATTAAACCTCCTTTATCGTGTGTTGAGTGGCTTACTAATTGTAAAAGGCTAATTTCTCTACAGGAATACAGGAATTCACGATTTTCACTGTTTATTACTCCATGTTGGTCTGGTAATAAATTAATGTTAAAATCCCCCATTACTACCAGTTCCGAATTTTCGCCGCACAACGAAATGCATAGTTTTACAAACGGCTGCGCAAATGCTTCTACTTTAGCATCTGGGGGTTTATACACAGTCATAAATATGATCGGCCTAATGCCAATTTTCTTCAGTTTTAAAACAGTTACTTCACAAAACTTTGGAAACACTATATCAAAGTTAATTTCTTCAAAATCATTGTGATCTTCTATATAAATCAAAGTACCTCCTCCTTCTTTCCTTATCCTATCTCTCCTTATCATACTATAACCGTCAATTAAGAACATATTATCAGTGCCCCTGTCAACATTTAGCTTTGATTCAGTGATCGAGAACACTAAAGGTTTGTAACCCTCTATAAACCATCTTATCTCATCAAATTTGTTACGAACACTGTTTAAATTTTGATGACAAAATAACAAACCACGGCATTTAAAATTAAAATTAATCGGTACAGTCGGTGGTAATATCTCCTTGTCTTCAGCCTCAAAGCAATTAGAGATGTTCAGTTCTCCAACGAGATCACAAGCATTGTTTATCCAAGAACTGCATTGCTGAGGGCTGAGGAATGGTAGTTGACTGTTGTCTTGAAATGAGAGGTCCAAGTAATGGTCAATTTTCGGTAGCTCGAAAGTCTCGTCCATTTTTTTGTAAAAAAAACAAGTTTAATTAAACATTGTCATGAGGCATCATAAACATCCAGTCGTTATGTTTATGAGTGACTAATTGACAGAGAAAACTGCCAAAAAACACACTTGCCTGTCAACATTTTTTTAAAAGATGGGAACTGCATTTCAACAGGACAGAGGCTTCATACTCATGCTTGACCTGTGCAGTTCATCGCTGTCCCAATATTGTCCAGATAATATCCATCTATTTGTCATTTTGTAGTCCTAGGATTGTCCATATTTTATCATATCCAGGATACATACATCATTGTCCTCAGAGGTTGTTGCCTCAAATTTAACAGATTTGATTGTTTATTGGCATTCGGAAACTAAACATTTAATCAGTAATGTTTATATTCATAGCTATCTTCCAGGGAAGAAAACTTGCCTGAAAAATACTTTTTTCCGGCTGGAACTGCGTTTAAACAGGACAGAGGCGTCATACTCATGCATGACCTGTGCAGTTCATTATTACTCAAAGGCCAAGGTGTTCCATCCATGGAGAGTAAGTCCAAGGTTGATTTACTGGGAATAATCTCAGGAATAGGTCTATCAGGCCACCTACCGTTGAAACTAGCAGTTCACCAAGTCCAAGTTCCACAGGATGGTCATTTAGCTTGATAACACCTCATTCCACCAGTTAAAGAACTAGATAAAAACTATTCTAAAAAACTAAACTAAAAAAAATGATCACGTTGTTTCTAATTAGATTTGACAAATTTAATTATGCAATGGTGAAACATGTACACATTACACATTTCATGAGAACGTCAAAATACGTAACACACTCTCATCGACCGATGGAATAGGTTGCAAATTCATGCGCATTATATGCTTAAAATATTTATAAAAATGTTTCTTTTACTTTGGCAATAGAAACGGACTATTCATAGATTGATATTGCTTTATCTGATAGCGCGTACTCGGAAAATGTATGTATGTATCTATTCAAATATTGTTTTGTTTATGTAAACGCGTATGTCACTTTGTCAATTGTAATATAATCAAATAATAAAGTCTAAAATTTGTTCGGTTTTTGTTGTAGCAATTATTTCGAGCCGTGTGGTGTTCAATACAACTTGTCATACATGTTCCTATTCATTACACTTGTAAATTTATACCGAACTAATATAAATTACAAAAACTACAAAAAAATCGAACCTAATCTTAAAATCGAACCTAACCTTAAAATCGAACCTAATCTTAAAATCGAACCTAATCTTAAAATCGAACCTAACCTTAAAATCGAACCTAACCTTAAAAGCGAACCGAACCTTAAAATCGAACCTAACCTTAAAATCGAACCTAACCTTAAAATCGAATCGAACCATACTCCAGAAAGATAAGCCTGCTAACAAGAAGAGCATTTTAAAAAAAGTTGTCGAGACCAAGCGAAAGAGAAAAAGTAATGTAAAAAATCCTCAGCCTAAGAAAGTTCGTTTTTTATTTCCACATGAAGTTTATAACGGTCCTGCCGATGTTGTAACTCCTATTATTAATGCAATGAAGAAAATGAAATACCCAAAGATGGGGACAATACAAGATGATTTGACATATTTGACAAAATTAGTTATGTCGACAAAAATGAAATAATGAATGTTGTACGTGATTGCATTTGAAATGTTGAAATTATTTTTACATTTAGAAATTGTGTCAAGCCCAATATCGTTACGTGGCTGTAAAATAGAAAGTATACAGACAAAGCAACGTTTTGTATGGACAGACAAACAATTTTATTACATAGAGATATTTCATTTTTCATACTTCTCTGTAATGGGTATCTATAGTAAGCTTATTGATACGTACAAGGGCCGGAATTATATGCCTTGATAAACCATTAGCATAATATAAAAACTATGGGAATCAGGGCCGGCTATCAAACACAAATCACCTTTGGTTCTTTGGTGACACTTTTAAAGAAAACACATAATGCAATCTAGGTGTATGTGAATCCACCAGTCAACAAAAGCGATCGGCAATTTCAGGTCTTGTTACTGTAATATGGTTCAGTCGTTGAACTAAATAACAAATCAATGAGGAAGAAGATCGATATTTGTATTATTAGCGACCCGTCTAGACTCTAGAGAAGGCAATATGTTTAATTACAACAACCATATTTTCAGAACATTGTCACGCCACCATACACTATTAAAATCCAGATAATGTCTTTAGGATATGACAAGCAGTACAAAGTTTTTTTTTCATATCACTTAGCTACTATGATCGTCGGGTTTGTGTTGACCTATATGACCACTCTACTAAAATATGATGGCGAGTAGGCAAAGTGGATTTTTGTGCTTGGCAAAGTTATGCTCCAGTTTCATATCAAGTAAGCACGGAAAAATGTTGGTGTGCAGTGATGATATGTTATATTTTGTGATATTTAATGGTTATGCGAATGGCATTTGTCTAAATTCTTTGTACTTTATAAAATGTAATTTGGTAATTTTAAGTGATTTTATTCAAATAAGATCAGTAAAGGCATTTGATTTAATCCATGTATGTTAAATTCATTCATATGTCGAATGCGGTAAAAAATTAAATTCGCATTAAACATAATCAGCTAACTAATTAGTTAGTCGGGTGAACCTGACGAAGAGGAGAACCGATATGCCCACTACAGTTTGCACTTTCAATTATACCAGCAAGCATACTTGGTTATATGCCCTCCTCATAGCAACTATTTACTGAAATTGACATAGTCACCTCCTGCATTATGCAACACGTACCGTCAGAATTATGATGAGCAAGGAAACTATGTTTAGCAATAAAGGTCCATTGCAAATCTCAAATGGTAAAATCTATTTATGTCAGAAATGCTCAGATTTCGATAACTCGTCGCAAAAAAAACTCGTGGAAAACTACTGGACGTTGAATGTTTAACCAAGTATGTTGACTGAATGTGAGGTGAGCGAGTGAACGGTCACCAAATTCACCAACGGATTTTTAGTACTACTGTCATAGTTTGGATCCATAATTTATAATACCAATGTCATTGACCATTTACTTCCATCAAGGTAGAAGATTGTAGAGATTCTCTGGAGAGAGAGAACTTCGTGCGAAATGAATGGTTTTGGCCAGTTTCATGAAGAAGCGCCTTCAAGAAGCATTCAGCGCCTTTTGTCAATAACTCTTCGCATTTCCAAACATAAAATAAGAAAATTGGCAAAAATGGGTTTATTACGCTAATTAGAAATAATGTGAAAGTTGTTTGACATCTGAAAGTTTCCATGAATTTACCTTTGATTCTTGAGCTACAAATCTGATAAAATTTAAGAAAATGGAGAGAAAACTTAATGTATCCCGTCACGTAACAAGCCTCAGAGCTCAAATAAGTCCGTTCAATTGAAAGCGTACACCGGTGCGTGACCAAACATAATTATGTAGCGAAAAACAAAAGTAAATATCGGGTGGTCCGGAAAAAAATCTCCTTTAATGAACTGACAAGGTTGTCTGGATTTTTTGATTCTCCTGTCATGACGGTATTTTTGTTCAGAGGTGGGCTTGTCATTGGTAATCATGTTTCGAATTTATTGGAATTAACACGCAGTAGCCACGTGCTATTACCACCACTCATATTCATGTGCGTGCGTCTGTAATGTATCAACTGGAAATACATTATTCTGGAATTCAGAAAAATCATTTCACCTTCATTCTTTCATTCAGCTCCGAATTGTGGCCATGAATACTTTTTACTCATTACTTGCGATTCAGTTGTCAGCCTAACAAAATAGCACACTCCGAAGATAAAACCAAGGACACACAAGGTAAAATTATGACTGTAAATGATGAAAGTGAATCCAGATTAGTAACCAGCTTACATAATTAGATACATCGGTAGATTGACATATTGTTTTTAAAATGTATTTGGGATTTAAGGAATCATGGTGTGCCATAATTGTGTTGGCACATGCTGCGCAGTAAAAAATGAACTGTGCTACTCGAGCAACACGTGTTCGTACATAATTTTTGATTATGCTATGCCTAGTGGTGTCCATTCTGCGCAATGATTTCTAATAATTTATTGGATATGCTGTGTTCATTATGCAGATTATTCACAGCGTTTGTATTCAAAAATGATTTTTCGCTCACAATCCGTAACATTTAATTGAAGTGTTTTTCAAAGGAATTTCATTCAAAGGCGATTCAATGCCAATCACACAGGTTACGCGAAGAAACTGATTTGCATCACAATCGCAATTAAATGGTATAAAAGCGGATGTGAGAGCAAGAAGGTCATCATAACTACAGCTTTAAGAAATCGACTAAAAAGTTTAAGAAACTCACTCAAAATGACTGGCCGTCTTCTAATAATGGGCTCACTTGTTTGTTTCCTATTGGTAGGAAATGGTGTTTTGGTAAGTGTACAAATAAATATCCCGGAAAATAATTAAAACTAAGATTTTGTAAATATAAATTTTATGCACTCACCAGACTAACGCGGCTACACTCGGTCGCCTCTGGAGCAACCTTGCTGCCCCCAATGTTGTCCCAGCCCGTCTTCCCGGAAAGGAGTTGGTCAGTCAACAGCTAAATAATTTGATTGAGCCGAGTGGATTGATCGAATTGAAAATTTGTAATAATGACATTGACGTGCCCACTTCAGTTTGCGACATAAATATTCTGGAGCTTCCAAGAATGAACAGTACACTGCTCACACGGCTCATAGCAAAATTGGTTAAGATTCTTCCGATTGGTACCTGCGGAGATCGTTTAAATGACGTATTTAAAGTGGAACGTACTTGTCGCGATGCTTCCGTGAAAGTCGATCTGAACATTCCTAATGTTGGCCTGGTTACCCGACTAACCAATATTGTCACTTGCTTATTTGAAACGGCAAGGACTGAAAAGGTTTGCGGTGGATCTTCAGAGGACGACAGCGGGGCCTCTGCTCCCGACGCTGGAGAAGGTGACAGCGGTGAAGGTGGAGACGGTGGAAACTCTGCTCCCGACGCTGGAGACGCCAATAACAACAGCGGTGAAGGTGGAGACGGTGGCAACTCGGCGCCCGACGCTGGAGACGGCAATAACAACAGTGAAGGTGGAGATGGTGGAAACTCGGCTCCAGACGCTGGAGACGGCAATAACAACAGCGGTGAAGCCGGTGACGGTGGAAACTCTGACCCTGACGCTGGAGACAGTGGAGACTCTGCTCCCGCCGCTGAAGACGTGAGTTTATTCTAATGTCCTGGTTCATCTAAATTGCATAATTATCGAGTAATTTAATAACAGCGCCTTGTGTCATAAATCATTATCAGTCCCACCCATCATTTCCAGCAACTAAAAAATGAGATGAACCTGAAGGAAGCGTGTGGGGCTAGATGAGAAAATATTGCTGTTGTAGTTATTCCTTGTCCAAATGGGATGTACATATATCCTTATCATCACGTTAGTTGTGATTATCTAATTAACCGTAATATTTCTAATATTTTTAATTCATAGTTTAGAAATGAGTAAGAAATTTTAGACCAAAATAAATGGAACTTATATTCAACGGAAAAGGCTAGAAAATAATTTTGCGGCACATTGAGAAATAAATGACACAAAATCAGACAAAAATACATACACACTTAAGTAGTTAGTTAATTAACCTTTAAACTGTTTGGGGTTGAGAAAATTGTTGGAAGCGGAGGGAATCAGGATGATTACTTGGATCATTTTGCCGGCTTGAAACAACACGAGTTTAATTGGAATTAACAACTCATGTTGTTATTTATGGTTGATTATAATCTCGGTATTTTATTCAATTTTCAAAGATATGCATCCTCTTTAGCCGGATCTTTAGTGTGAGCTCGGGAAATGTCTGCACAACAACATTCAACCAACTTTCACACGACATTCGTGTAGCCATTTAGCCTTTCATTATTTATCGCGGTTCATTATTTTCGTACTCTTGGCGAACAAGGTGTTTGATAACATTTTATATTTTGTTATATTTGCTGAGCCAAAATCCATTATGAATTGTTGCCCTGGAACCACACACCCAAAAAAAACAATTAAACCGTGTTTACTAAGAATGCAGACTAATTTTCATGATTTCATTTTTCTGTTGATGACAGACATTTGATTTCCTTGAGGTTTTACGTCAAGAACATTTCCAAAATGAGTTAAGATTTCATTTCCAGTTGACTAAAGTGCAGAGAATACATAAGTGTACACGTTGGTCCTTAGAAATTATGCTCATGATTTACCGTGTTTCCGGAGAAAGAAAACAATATTAGTAAACACACCTTATACAAAACCGTGAATTATACAAAGGAAATACATTACATCAAATTTATTTCACCTTCATTACAAAGGGCACAATGCACAGTTCAAACCATTTTAATGATTTTAACATAAATCTGGTATGTTTGGTTAGAGAAATAGTTTAACAATTTTTGATTCAAGCGTTGTTACGTAATACATACTGCTTCCAGATATTATAAAACTTTTGTCAGACACCATAATGGGCTAAGGTTCTACTTTTCGAAACTTTGTTTCGTGAACCAAACCTAGTTATCATATTTAAACAATTATTTCATTGAAATTAATGTTAATGGTTATAGTATCGTGTTAATAATATTATTATTGTTAAATTACAAAGTCCGGAAAATTAGAACACGAGAATCTATTTTACATTCAACACCTTTGCATTTGAGTTTCATGCTTCGAATTTAATTAATAAATTGTTACAGTTTTTAATTGCGTTGTTCTATTTTTATACATATATAACTAGAATACGGTAATAACCATTTTTATGTGTTTATACGTCATTTACTAGAAAATACAGTTACACATAAATACCTACACTGAGTCAAGAAAATAACCGGTCAGTAGCTTATAGTCCATATAGACATGTGTATGGGCCGCCTGTGCCTGCAGGCGCCTGAAAATGCCTGCGGGCGCAGGCGGGCGGACAGGAATGATATTCTGCATCTACAGGCACAGGCACAGGCGGCCTGTATGAACACATTTGCAGGCGCCTGCAAATGCCTGCAATAATTTGCAGAGTAAAACGACCAGAATGTTTTATTCTCATGTGAATGAAATTTTATACGGCTTGTTCCTTCCAGCCTCACACATCTCCATCCTCCAACCTACTTCAAGTAGGACGAGTATGTATGCATGTTGTGTTGATAATTTGCGGCTGGATATCAATTAAATTACAGTTTTTACTGTTGTAGTTCAGTTTTGTTACCAGATTAAGTTTCTTAATAAAAATGTCATTAACTGGCGATAATTGTGATTCTGTTGAAAGTAGGGAAATAACAAAGACAGAGTTGTATTCAATGATAAAATGTGGATCAAAAAGGTTGTCCTACAAGGAAAATACTGGCACATCCGACGTGTGGACAAAGTTCAAAGTAATCTATTTGGACGACAGTCCGCTTGCGTTTGTAAAGTGCAACACTTGTACTTCAATTTTTAGTTGGAATAGTAAACTAGGAACTCGTTCATTAGTGCGACATTCATGCTCTTTCCCGGAAATAAGCTTCGCATCGCAAGCTCAACCTGGTCAGCTGCAAATTAGCAAGTTGTTTCCAGTCAAACCTCCAAAGGAGCATGTCGCCGCTTTAAATGACGCCATACTAGTTGGATTAGCACAGAACCGGCAGCCATTAAAAATAGTCAGTTCTTGCGGATTTCAAAAAATTGGTCAAGCACTCATCAACTTTGGTGCGAAGTTTGGACAACAGCCCATAGGTCAACTCATTAAGGATAGGACATAGTTACGCAGAGAAAATTTACCCCGGATTGCATCCTCCGTTGTTGAAGTGGTCAAGAATGAGTTGCGCCTTTCTCCGTCTTATCCACTATTTACGTACACTTTTGACTTGTGGACAGAGACGAAACGCAATCGACACTTCATGTCTCTCTCTCTTGCCACTTTCTGGATCAAAATTATGCCCTTAAATGTCGCGTTTTAGGATGTGAGGAATTTCCTAATGATGTAAAGAAGACCACTGAAAATATTAGAAAGGAATGCAGAAATATTTTGGAAAAATATTTTGATGATAAGGACAAAGTCATTGACAAGGTCATGGCCGATTCCATGGCTGTAACTGATAGTGGGAAGAACGTCATAGGCGTGTTTGAAAATCGACTGCCTTGCATGTGCCACAAGATTAATAACGCCATTGAAAAGGCTTTCAGTTCGTCCAACTTGGAAGACATTGGAGCAGAAACGATTTGGAGGACCATCGATCAAGTCAAGATATTAGTTACATATTTTAAACTGTCTGGCTTAAATGCCTCGCTGAAGACAAGTTTAAAGCAGTGTGTTCCTACAAGGTGGAACAGCGAGATAACTATGCTGCAGTCTTACAAGGACAACGCCGAGAATGTGTCCAAATTACTCTTTGCGAAGAAAGAATTGCACAGGATTTCTAACATCGATGACAAATTAGTGGATGACTTGATAATTATTCTGAAGAAAATAGAAATTATTGTCAAGGAATTCAGTGCCGAAAAAGTTGCGACAATTGACAAAGTGGTTCCAAATTACAACATACTAATGACTCATTTGGCGACATCAGAGGAGGATTCTTCGACAATCAGACTTTTAAAGGAATCTTTGAAGCATTTCATCGCGAAATACTACGAAGTGACCACCCTTCATTATTCAGCTACTGTTTTAAATCCAAAGTAAGTTCCTCGGCGTAATTGCATTAAAAAGCAGTAATATATATAATATATATACATACTAACGTTTATAGATTCAAGACACTGAAATTTGCTTCACCGGAACAACGGAAGAGAGCATACGAGGAAATTCAGAAATGGCTAGCAGCCGTAGAAGTTGAGACGCCTGCAGAAGAAGCCTCTCAAGCCGTGCCATCTCCAAAAATGCGAAAAGAAGACTATTCGCTGGAAAGCCTGGAAGATTCGGATATGGAGGAGGACACACTGGTAGGAAAGCAAGCAACATTTAGATTAGTTAACTAATTTAGTTAATCTTGAATCTCATCAAAATTGAAAAACAATATCTTCATTGATGTCGCTTATTTCAGGCTCTGATGTTTTAACATTTTGGAGACATTCAACTGATTTTCCAAAACTAAGGATTGTTGCTTCCAGAATCCTCTCAATACCCGCATCGCAAGCCTGTGACGAGAGAGTATTTTCTTTGACTGGACGTATGACAAATGACAAGCGTACCCTTTTGGGAGGGAGTAGCGTAGCCGCTTTCACATTGATTAACAAAAATTACGACACTGTTAAATCTACAATATGATTGAATTTAATGTGAAATGTTGTTATACGTTATACATAGGTACATCATTAACAATGATTCATTATATATCTGATTCTGCATAACAGTGTATGCTTAAGATTGAATAAACGAGATTGATAATAAGGTATTTTTGGAAATTTAAAATGCTTGTCCGGTAAATAAATATTTTTGCAGGCGCAGGCGGAAAGTATTTCTTGTCCTACAGGCGGGCGCAGGCACAGGCGCGTCTTCAAAATGCACTGTTACAGGCGGACAGCCATGCTTGTTCTATTTTTCATATGCACATGTCTAGTCCATACGAAATCGCAAATCTCGTGGGCTACAAGCTACCGTCCGGTTATTTTCTTGACCCAGTTTACTTGGAACAAATCATTCTTTTCCTTTTTCCGTCACCCTGCAACTTAATTGCGTACAACATCAAAAGCTATTTGTTGATTTGTACATAATATATTGAGACTATTACTCGGATTGTATCAACAGGTGATGCATTAAAGTGAAGCGGCAAAAATCCCATTTCATTAGTAGTTATATACAGATTAGTGCAAAATACAACACTCAAATTCAAAGAATACATTTTAATATTTTAGAAATACTACCAAGGTTCTACCAAATTGTTTTTGTTGACGTTTTTCCATTATTTATAAAAGATATTAAAATTGTAAACGATTAGCTTATACATTGTCTAAGCTGTGCATTGCAATCTTTTTCAAATTAACATATATCATATACAGCTCGTATTTACACCATTCGTTTCGAGAAATTAAAAATCTATTCAATATTTACATCAGTTTTAACATATGTACATGCTAGATATGCAATAGATTGAAGCATACATTCGCTAAAACGTTCTGCCCTGCTGCTAAGCATTTTGTGAACAATAATTATAAACGCTGATTATAAATCATTCTTTTTGCTGATTAAGCTACCGACGACGATCTATGAAATTACTTATAATAGGAACGAAAGCAATGATGTTAATGAGACTATCGTTATGAGTACAATGAGATCGAATAACTACTTGTAATAACTGTATTCATCTGACTGGAAAACTATGTAGCCCTTGAATCAATAATTACCCTGACCTATAATATATACTCTTCTCTCGTGGCAATTAACCAAAAAATCATGTATCAAGCATTCATCAATTCATATCATTAATGTACAATGTTTTTAAATATACCTGACTAAAATGTTAACATCCTTGGTGAACTTGTAATAATAAAAACATTTAAATAGTGAATCAATTAATTACACGAAATTATAGATTTCAAAATTGCGGTCACATAGTTACAATGGTTATAATATAGTAATTTATAATAGTTATAATATAATAATTGCATTTGTTTATTTTTTGATGGTATGGATACATTTCAAATGTGTTGGTAGGTTTATAAATTATGTATGTTGATTTATTTTTTGTCACTGCTTACTATTGCAACATCTGTGTGGCTTTACATGCAATTGTAGTTACCTCGAATTATTTTGTGTTGGAAATGTAATCATGGAACAGCCCGTTCGCTCTTTTACATCTATGCAATATCAATACGTGTCTTGTCATGAAAAGAACAATAGGGACGCATAGGATGCGCAATAAATAATAATAATTTTTTGTGAACGCTATTGTTTCTCAGAATGCGGAGCTATTCACCAGGAATCATTTTGATATCAATCATGCTGCGACGTCAGACAGTACGTGAGCATACCAAATTTTAGTGATGGACGAACCTTATGCTTCAACCAATTCGAATCCGGACAAATATTCATGCTTCAAAATCCGAAATGGTTACTAAATTAATCGAGCTATAACGTAACTATAGTAACAGTTCCAACTATAGTGTGATTTATGATTAAATTATGATTCGGTCTACGTTTAATGAGCTACGATCTCAATCCTTAAGCTTCGATTTTATTATGTGAACATTTCCTGCATCACCTGACCTACCTTTTACTTATGTCATCTGAAAGTCGTTATCAATTTAAAATGATTTCCTACATTATACAGGAAAGCGGAAACGAATCATATGTTGGTGTTTAAAATGTCAACATTTGCTCGGCTTTATTGTAAAATCTTCGAATTATTATGTCTATAAAATGTGATGGTTACTTCAAATTATTTTCTATTTTTTTGGAATGGACCGCATCAGGTTCAAGTGTTCGCATTGCAAGTGGTTTCAAGTTTCGCGCTAACGCATACGTGCAGCTGCACTGTTAGCCTTGGCTTTGTCGGATTGGTTAGGTTTTCCGCCAGAAGTTAACTGAAAATTGCGTAACCAGACTCGTCACATTTATCCCGAAATCAATGGAGAAAAAGTATCAAATATTCTCACTATTATTCTCACCCCAATGGCACAAATGACCACCACCAATGCAAGTAGAAAAGTCCTGAAGTACAACATATTGTTGAGGTTTGAGACCTTTGTAGGTTTTTATAAAGGTTTTGTAGAAGTGAGAACCAAAATGAATTTCCTATTTAGCTCACAGCGAGTGCTCATCGAGTAAAATGAATAGTAGTCTCCACATTAGTACTCTGCTGAGGATATGATGGACCATAAAATTTTTAGTGGCGTGATAAACTTATTACCCAGTTTATACGTTGCAATGATTTACGTCCATATATTGAGATTTATTGTTAACTATGTATACGGTATTGTGTGAGTTATTTTATTACAGGTAATTAAAATGTAAAGCCATGTTAGTAAAACGATGAGCGTAGAAGTGTAAGTTCATAAGAAGTATGAATGGCCCTGAACCGTAGTAATTACTTTGAAAAACGAATGCTAGATTCGTATTCAGCATACCAAAATGTGTAACAGAGCAACAGTAGTTGGATGGGGTAAGCTGAGACAACGGGGTAAAGCGCGACAGTGTGCCTTCCACGGTGCACGGATTTTCTCGGAGCCAATTTGTTCGAACTGGCTGAAAGTTGGTATGGACCTTCTTGAGAGATGCCAGCAAGAGGTTATAAGTTCAAAATGTGAAATTTATAATTTCTCACAACGAAATATTAGTGTGAAGTACAAAGGCAGCAACCATTCTCTGTTGTCTGAAAGAATGACCCCTGACAATATCCTACGCAAACTTTTTCAAGGTTTGAAATCATAGGCTTTTGCTGGCATCTCTCAGGAACGTCCATGCCAATTTTCAGCCAAATCGAACAAATTGGCTCTGAGAAAATCCGTGCACCGTGGAAGGTACACGGTCGCGCTTCACCCCGTTGTCTCAGCTTACCCCATCCAACTACTGTTGCTCTGCTACACATTTTGGTATGCTGAATACGACTCTGGCATTTGTTTTCCAAAATGAGTACTTTGGTTCCGCTCTATACCCATTTCTTATGAACTTACACAGAAGCATAATGTTAAGAAATCTGATGTGAATAGATACAGAAACACTACAATGTATTAAGACATACATAAAATAAATCGATAGTTTATGAGATTGTTTTTCATGAGTCATGCGTATGAATGTATTTCAATGTCCTATGCCACAAAGAAAATATTTTTTTTTCATAGAGCGGGATGCTAATTGACACTAACTAACTACCTAACCAACTGATTACGCTCTACGTATTGTAGTAACATATAATTATATAAATTTATGAGAGCTCAATCTACATAATACGAGTATTCGAGTGAAAATAACAAGTCGCAAGTCATGAAGAATACCTAGTATGATTAACGGGATAAAAGTTATGGGCGATACCATAAATCATTGTGTGTACGCATAAACATGTGCCCATGGTTCCATTTAACTTTAAGTATTATGCTCGAACTATTAGTCACAAAGTGAAAACTTGTTTTTAACATGTTAAAGTAATTACTACTATTCCAAAATTGTGTTTGTTAATTATGAGTATATTACGTAACCTACACTAAACTTTGTGTGCAACATATTTCTAGCATGTGTTCTGCGTTACAAGTGGAGCTATGCTTAATATGTGCAAAATCCTGCCATCTTCACAAATTTATTTGGAACTGGAAATGCACCTCTAATGGCATGAAACAAAAAGCGGAATTGAAAGTACGGCGGTTGAATATGCTCTCTGTTTATTATGGTAACACCAATTGAGTCCAACTTGATTTCTGCAGTAAAGAATGAGATTAAGATTACTGTGACGATGCATGTCCGAAGTAAAAATGACAGAAATGGTGGTAGTTACTTGGTCAAAATGTTTTGAAAGCATCTTTAAAACTAATTCCAGTTTAGTGATTGCTAACGCAGCATGCTTGTGGTTTTATTGAAACTAAGATAAAAAAATCCAAAACGTCATTCAAAATTTGTGAAAAT
This sequence comes from Sinella curviseta, assembly GCA_004115045.4. Taxonomy (NCBI): domain Eukaryota; kingdom Metazoa; phylum Arthropoda; class Collembola; order Entomobryomorpha; family Entomobryidae; genus Sinella; species Sinella curviseta. The sequence goes on along the minus strand of CM023201.3, from coordinate 2,051,103 downwards.
GGTTGATTAATTCACTTGATGATTTGGAATGCAGTCATAAAATGTATTCAAGGACCACAGCTGCTCTCTCCCTCCCTCCCATTGCTAACAATTCAGCCAATGTTAACGTTTGTATTTTTTGCCATTTTCTCACCCTTTCCATTTTGTTTGGAACTCTGTGCCACTGACATCTGGAACAAATTTGCGACCACCACCATTAATAAAGCCCACTCTTTATTTAGCTAGCCCAGAAATCTTTGGTCTTACCGCAAAAATACAAAATGCCACGGCCAGAGCCAAAAGAATAGATGGACAAAAGGACTTCATTTTCCACTGTTTGCAACTTGATAAGGATTAAGGTAAGAAAAGTTATTTTTTTTCAGTGCACTTGTCGGTCAATATTGTACGGTTATGAACAGCTAAGAGTTGACTTGCACACAAAGTTGCTATCTGGTGACAAAGATTAAATGAACACTAAAATTATTACTGACGTAATTGTCTACTCAGTTATATCAATCTTTTGTCTAGGTAGAACATGAATTGAATGCTGCGACTACAACATATAATGCTATACTCTTTACATACTCAGCCTAGCGTGCGTCATACTATAAGAGCTTTCGGTAGTGGCGTTGAATAACAATCTTTCAGTTACCACTAATTGACATATGTAATGTAATGGCGTAACATGTGGAGATGAGTCCCACCCTATACCTAGAATATACTTAGTAATGCATTAATGTGAATATTTTTTTGTTTCCAACTAAACTTACCATTAGCAAAGAACTTGCTCAATAATTTCGTGCCCTCCGTCTCTTTTGTGCAAACGATGAGATGACAGCATACTCTGGATTGGATTTGCATAGTTTAAGCTCCACGTAAACTCCATTCAATTAAAGATGTTTCCATGGAGAAAACATAGGTTACTGTTGAGATCCTCATGTATGTATGTCCTGCAAGATGATTTTCGTTATTCAGACCGACATTGTGGCCTCTCGGGACTGTGCATGGAGCACAAATACTGATCCACCGGCTCCAACAAACTATAATACTATAATGTTAATTTTCTAAATGCATTTCATCATAAATTTGCACGCCAAATCAACTCAATACTTTTGCACTCATGCTGCGTGGTATTGTACCGCGACTTGTACTTACACTTAAGCGGCTTAAGCTTAAGCCCCTATCTCAGAATGGTAAAAATTGAAAATGTCAATACATTGAACCTACAAAAACTGGTCAAAGTGTTTCACAAATTAATAGCCTACGAATTTGGCGACCTATTTTCTTAAAAAATCGTAACCCAGTAATTTCGGAAACCCTTTTTCCGGTTTTGAATTTTACAGGGGCGGATTTTCAACTGTTGCCATTCGAAACCGTTAATACAACAAAACACGTTAGAAATACATTCCCGGAACAAGAAATTTTCATCAATCAGGAATTGTCCCCTTCCAAGTCCAAATTGACGTATTCTCATGCGATCCAATATGAGTTTTGCATTATTTGTGAACATCTTGTCATCGCTTTTCCATAGCAGGTATATTGTAGCAGCGCAGACTAATCTGACCAATTTCATAACAGCTCCTTGTGTCACATAAAAGCCCTAATCGCTTTGTACCGATATTTTAATCATGTTAGTTAATGTCCAAGCATAGTTATTCGTCTCTCACAAAGCTAATAGTTTATCATTTCAACTACCCATATTTTGCGTGATGATCATGATGCCAAGTCATACAATGGATATGTAAAATACTGCTAGGTCAAACGTTACACAGAACTGAGCATTTTTACCGGGAATTTACTCTCGCTTTAAAACATTATGTGCTTTACATTTGTACATTGATCAGTATATCATCTGCCGTTTTCTGGTTTTCCCCAATTGAAGAATCCCGGTGCTGGATAGCCAGGAAGATTTTGGGCGTGCTCGGTTCAGATTACAAAGTTTTTTTTTACAAATGACATCGTTTACAAAATCAGTTATTACAAAGTCATTCATTACAAAACAAAACGACATATTTTACAAATTTTATTTTGCAGATATAAGCATAATTTTCAGTCAAAAAAGTCCTGCATACATGTGGAAATAGATACGAAATAGTCGATTGTTCCCAAAACTTTTGTTCATTTTGAATTTTTTCTATACGTGTCCATACACTTGGATGGACTCCATCAAGAGTTCTATTCAACCTGAAGTGCCACCCCTATATACAATTATTACTTCTTGGAATATTATTCACGAATCGAGCGTAGCAGTTCCAAAATTGAAGAGGAAAATTGGTGATATCCCGTGGTGTATCCCCTATATAAATTGCATCAAAATAGTCTATAATTTCAAGAGATATTTTGCAGTGACCTGAAAAATATTTCACGTATATATAAGTTAAACCAACACGAATAACTTATACTTTTTAAAGCTATCTATAAATCGTTCGCAATGTACCCGATATGTTTTATGAGATTCCATGATAAAGATGGCACTGACACATGTAACTGCACTTCTCACAATCAGAGGACAAACGTGACTAGACACAAATGCATTGCTTTCGGTGCCAAATTTTATAAATTTGTAAAAATACCATTTGTATATTATGCTTTTGTACTCCATACATTTGTAATGTGGGTTATTTGTAATCCGTGTTTTGTAATCTGAACCGGTAACCGATTTTGTGGGCCTGGTTCTAATCTGAAATAAAACAAGCAAATTGGGAGGAAACTTGCCGCTGAATAGATGGCAATTCTATTGTTCTATGAATACATGTTTTAATACGACCCATGGGACAAAGTAATAAATTTGGGCTAATAATAATTACTGCTCTAACTAACTGTCCAAGTGATGACGGTAAAATGTGGGCCATGTTGAGAAAAGTACAGGTTTAATACTACTTGCTTGAATATTTTTCATGCCTTATTATTTGCAAAAAAAAATAATTTTAAAAAATGAGCATTCAAGAAAGCATTAAATGATTACTCCAAGAATGGTGGGAAGCAATTGGAGTGTGGCAAAATGAGAAAATTATTTGCATGTTGATTTTCTTTTTTTTAACTCAAAAAATAGAAATAACTGATCCCGTTGTGTTTTTATCTTATTGAAGCCGTAAAACTTCTAACTTGTAGTTCGTGACTTTGAAATGATTACACAATTTTAGACAAAAAAGCTAGAATATTTTTTGGGGCACTATGAGAACGAAATGCACCAAAATCAGCATTTTTAGCAAAATTTTAGGGAACATTGTAATTTGCATGAAGTTAATTATCATCACCATAACTGTAGGTAGTTGCATACTCGGAAGGCTATATCAGTATTTTTGGGAAATTCCACACTCGGTATGTTGGATTACAGCATAGCATAGCAGAAACTGAATGGTACTAATATTTGACACTAGGGCCCACAATCGTGACTATAAACTGAAGACATGGGTGTATTTATTTGAAATTCAACACCTGCAAGTCAAAGAATTATGAAATTGTGACGCAGAAAGAAAGCACCCACAAAACGCAATTATACATTAAAGTGAATTATGAAAAGGTGACATAGCACAAGATCGAATTTATTTCAGATTCATTACATGGGGTACAATTAACAGTGCAGACAATTAGAATTCTGGTGTGTTTAGTTAGAGAAATAATTAAGAAATTTTTGGTTGCAACGTGGTTACGCAATGCATAAATTTTCCAAATATTTTTAAACTTGTTGCAGACACCATAATAGGTCTGTTAAATTTTTTGGACTTAAATTAATTTGGACTTAAATTTCTAATTTTTACAACTTGGTTACATGTACCAAACATATTAGTAATTTTTTAATTAACTATTTTTTGAAACTTATTCCACCACCTTTGATTTCAACAATAAATGATAATGCATACAAGACATTGAACGTAGAGTTTGTTTTTCACAAATCTACTATATATACAAAGGAACTCGATGAGGATGTCTGCCAAAATTGTTTATTGCTATCTACTTCGCATCAAGGGGAATATATACAATAGGTTTGGCTGAATTTTGAATAAATCCCAGTCCGCCAAAACATAGAGTGTTTTCACGTCACTGGTAGACTCACATTGCCCCATTTCTTTGACGCATATATTTATGTATGTGAATGATGGCAAGAAACTAATTCGCGTTAACTTGATCAATTTACTCAGCAATTATAATTTCATTAAATTTATTTTGTTTATTTACTTGAACATATTCTTAACCATAAATGTTATCATAAAGACCAATGCTCAATAATTTAATGAGTATATAAATAACATATTTCATATCACACATATTTCATTTCATGACACATTTCATTTCATGACATATTTCATGTCATGTTTTTACTTTTAATAAACTGCTGAACTTTTCTTCGATTGATTCTGGATTTGGCAACAGCAAAAGGTCGATTGTTCATATAATTAACTCTTATCTTCAGGCGAAGAGAAACAAACTCTTTTATTATTTTCGGATCAACTTGTGGGAAACTGTCAGTCATATTTAAAATAAGTTCGTTACTTCCGTTATTTGAAGAACCTGAGAGAAAATGAGTGTCAAAATAACTGTTTAGGTTTTCAATGGTAGTACAAAAATCGTCAGATGGAACAGTTAATCCACCACGAGACATGGTATGAATCCAACTGTGACCTGGCTCAGTAGTTGTGGACCTGCCCAGTGACAGACCCTGTTTTTTAAGACGGTGTGCGAGGTAGCCAGCTAGGTAATGGATTGCACCCTTTCTGAAATGGAAGAAGGCTGTTTCGGAGCTTCCCGGATGAACGATAGAAGAATCTACAATCCTGTAGTAATGCACGTAGGCTGTGTAGTACCTGTAGTTGGTCTTCTAAATGTACACCCATGGCGGAGAGCATACGGTTAGAACTGTGACAGATAACACGACTGTTACAAACATCAAAACCGTTGTTGACAGTCTCAATAAAATTCGTTATTTCCGGAGACTCAGGTTGTGTCCTTTCAGCTAATGTTGCCACGTGGTATGATAAGAGTCGGGCTGCATGTCTCACTCTCATCCTCTCAGCTCCGGTGACCTCGATAAGTTTTTGAGAGAGTTTTGGACACAATTTAATTTCTGTATTATCGGAATCTATTAAATGTTGGAAAGTTGCCTTATTTATCATTTTCCCGCCCGGCAGCATGACTCCGTCATCCAGTAAATGGTTCCTAAGCAACTTTAATAAATGAGGAACATCAGCGAAAACTCTAACTATTCTGGTTTTACTCTTGTCAGCAGGGTTGGGGAAGCCAGACTTTCCAATTTCTAGGCCTAACTCATTCCATACTCCTCTATTTTCTCCCCCAAGGTCACTGGTGACTGAATGCACTGGAAAGCCAGCATCCTCTAAAGATGTAATTATTGAAACCAATAATTCCTTTGTCATGCATGTGTCAAACGCGTAGTATATTGGTTGCTTCCAATTTTCACAAAGGCCCCTCGCTAAAACGACTTGAACTTTTGATCCAGTTACAATGTTGTGTGTTGACTTATCAATCACACACACTGAGCTAATGTTCATTTCGTCATATTCCAGTCCACATATCCGATTGATGAGAGGCATCCCCGCGGCCTCATTTTTCATTATCTCGATAACCTCGGTGAGTAATCCTGGAGTGCAAGCAAAATTTTTTGTCCATGTCCGGAGAGTTCTGGAAGCAGGAAGTGGGATTTTCCAAACGTGCCTGGCTGTCTCGTAGGCCTTGAGATTAACGCTTCTTACTGAGAGTGCCTTGACTATGTCTTTAGATGACCAGTTCACTCTCTTCGCTCCACCAAGCTTTTTCAGTTGACATGAGGTGAATATATGGTGACGATGGGATCGCGGCCTGTTTTTTCTTTCCAGACATTTAACCCGGTTTTTTAGACGCTGAATTTGATCTTGCAATTCTGAAATTCGCCTCTTCTTTTTATCCAATAGTTTAGATTGATTCGAGATTGTTAAAAGGTACTGCTGCTCCAAACCTAAGTAATAACAGTCGTTAATTAATTCTACCTGGAGAAAATGAAGTATATTTAATAAAACTTGCAAAATGCACATTAGTATTTCATTTTATATGTAGCATTAAAATTTACTGCTGGTAATTTCCGCTGGTTCTGTTTGTGAAGACGCTGAACATGAAACCGATTCCACCTCCACAGTTTCCCAGCTGTCACTGTCTGCTTCTATCAATGACAAGTTATTGCATGTATAAAAGAAACTGTCAATCACATCAATATTTATTGCAATTATAAAAATGTATGAGTATCTATGTATTTTCTCTTACCCAATAATTCATTTATCAACTGTTTATTTTCCTTCAAAACGCCTCTGCGTTCGCATCTCGCAGCTCTTCCTGTTGCCTGTTCCAGCAGCGCTGGATCCGAAGTTCTCCTGGCAGGGAAAATGCTTGGAACAGATCCTGGTTTCAGTTGCTTTTGGAGAGGCAAGCCAAGAAGTTCGTTCCTCAAATCACGCTCATAACAGCTTTCTTCAAAATGCTCGGAACAAATTCTCGCTGTCAGTGTATTAAATTTATCTGCACGTTTGCATAAAACGACCCACTGCTTACACATTTCAATATCCTTAAGAGGAAACCGATGGAAACTTATTTTTGAAGGTCCGACTCCACAGTCGTGGATGTTGGTGCACTCGGCGACGGCGCAGTTGGTTGGCATTTTGATTTGATAAGTTTACAAGAATAACAGAACTAAAATTAAACCTGACACAAAGTTAACGTTGACAAATATTACTTTTATCGTAAATAGAATACTAGAGAATTGAAACGCAATTTAAAGTATTTACTACTAAGTTACACTAAATTATTTTGACTACGGGATAAAGTTGCATAAACACACGTTGGTTATGCTTCAGATCAGGTGACTGGAAATCTATCAACCAGTGACGTCATGCCTACCTATACGCCCCCGCATTTTTTCTCACACACAACAACGTACGATCGGCCGTGGTTTGACTTCGCATCACGGATGTTTGTTTACTTTCTGCTGCTCATCTTCACAGTACAAATGCACATGCATCCCTTGAATGACCAAACCAATATGCGTCGTCATGACATTACAAAAGTGAACGTGTCTTGGTAGTCCAAAATCTGGACTAGAAATTCAATACTTTTCTCACTTCGCAATAAAAATTTTAATGACTTAAGTAGGGTTTTAATGATTTAAGTAGGGTTTTAATGATTTAAGTAGGGTTTTAATGATTTAAGTAGGGTTTTAATAACTTAAGTAGGGTTTTAATGATTGAAGTAGGGTTTTAATGATTGAAGTAGGGTTTTAATGATTTAAGTAGGGTTTTAATGATTTAAGTAGGGTTTTAATGATTTAAGTAGGGTTTTAATGATTTAAGTAGGGTTTTAATGATTTAAGTAGGGTTTTAATGATTGAAGTAGGGTTTTAATGATTTAAGTAGGGTTTTAATGATTTAAGTAGGGTTTTAATGATTGAAGTAGGGTTTTAATGATTGAAGTAGGGTTTTAATGATTGAAGTAGGGTTTTAATGATTGAAGTAGGGTTTTAATGATTGAAGTAGGGTTTTAATGATTGAAGTAGTTTTAATGATGGAATTCGGGTTTTAATGACATGATTCGGGTTTTAATGACATGATTCGGGTTTTAATGACATGATTCGGGTTTTAATGACATGATTTGGGTTTTAATGAAAGACTTCGAATTTTAATAATTGAAGTAGGGTTTTTATGATTGGATTCGGGTTTTTATGATTGGATTAAGGATTTAATGATAGAATTCGGGATGCATGCTACGATTAAGATTAAGAGGTTAGTGAACATGCTAATTTCAAATATAATACTACTTTTAAACTCCGATGCTTATCAGCGGTCGATAAGGTGTAATGACAACCCCAAAATTACTCATATTTTGATGAAAATTAAAATGCATAATATGTAAATTGACCTCATGATTTCAAGTACGGCATTCTTTTAAAAATCTGATGCTTATCAAAGGTCGATAAGGCATCATCATTACCCCAAAATTGCTGATATTTTGGTGAAAATGCGAAAAAAATTCCCAAAGTTTTGAATTCTAAAATTATCCCAATGATAGATATGTTTTAACGATATTTTGAGTTTCAGTTAGTATGCCAATAAAGCGGTACGTTCACGACATTTGCCGTGGATGATTCTTCGGAAATTAGCGGATGGCTCTGCCTCTTACAATATTTTTATACTGCTTAATTTAATGATTTTTTCTTATTTTCTAGACGCGACTTGGTCGCGTGGTCGGGCTTTCTCGTTTAAATACATGTCATGCGTATTCATGCATTTGTATGAATTAAACTACACGTTGTGCCGAAATACATAATTGTATCTATTTCTGATAACATTTGCATTAAACATGTTTGTAATAAAATAGATGATTTACAGTTTCATATTTTCACTGCTACTTGAAATATATATATATATGATGACAGGCAAGACTACAAAACCTTTATAAGTTATAACATTTACAAAAACACGCGACGAGTTTTACAAATTCGTCTAATTAATTTTTGACAAACATATTACGTGTGCTTTTGTATAAACGTTATATTTTAGTTCAAAGGTACAATAATATATGCATAGATAAGGAATCACTTTCATATCAGGACGGTCATTTGAAATCGAAAAGTTCCATGAATTCGTTCCCTCAATTCAATACCTGTGAGTAAAATATCACTGGGTTTTGCATTTGCGAATTACAGTCACCAAAAATGATGAATCATGTTTACACGCATAAAATGAAGCCCACGGTCGTAGTTTATACATATTATATCATGTTGATAATATTAATAGGGTTAAATAACAAAGTGTGAAATTAGAACAATCGAACAACCTTTTTTGCATTCAACAGTGGAGACTTGTTACGTTACAAATTTAATTATTAATGTGCAAAGGTGCTCTAGAGAGAGTTTTTAATTACTTTCACGTTTGAAGTACGTTTTTCTACAAATATGCTGTAATTATACTTGATTTTGTGAAATATACAGTTACACACTGCTGACACTGAGTCAACAATATAACCGGACGGTAAATTGTAGCCCAAGGAAAATCGCAAATCTTGAAGGCGATGATCTTGACAGATTTGCGATTAAATGCAATAATGTGCTGAGGTACAATATTGGCAGGTTTGGGTTTCCTGACAGTGAATACACCAATAACACAGAAACGTCAACTACCTCGTCTCGATTATATTGCAAGTTGTAGCTATGCTCAGATTTTGTCGAACCGATTTTAATGAAGCAAAGATCACGCCAAAGTGCTCGCAGAGTTCCAAAGGCGATCTAGGCACACATTTTTAACTTACACATATCGATCAGCAATCATTGCATTTGAGTTTTACGATTTAGCACGGACAACAAGTTACCGTCCGTTCATCTTCTTGAATCAGTGTAAATACATGTAGCAAATCGTGTATTTCCTTTGTCGACCACACTGCCACTTAAATACGTGCAACCTCAATAGCTACATGATGTCTTGTGTATAATATGTTTGTTCACTTTTCCGTTATTTATAAACAAATACTAATTGTAAGATTACAAACGTTTAGCATAAACAATTACTAAGCAATGCACGTAATTTTTTTAAATTAATTTATATTATTTTTAGATTTATACTTTACCATTTGTTCATAGGAATTCAAAAATTTATTCAATGATTTACATCAGTCCGAACATTCATGCCATGCACTAGTTGATACATTATACATTCACATACAGATTCTGTACTACAGGTATGCAATGTGTGAACAATAATAACAAACTATTTCTTTAATTTTGCTTATCACGTTACTCACGACAAACTATTCAATTACTAGTAACTTACAATAAATAGTAACAAAACATTGATATTCATGAGACCATCCTTATGAGAACAAGTAATTATATCTAATAGGTAACTGGATTTAACTGACTGGAACATTATGTAGCCTATCGACTAATAAAGTTTATGTACATTAAAGTTTGTATGTTGTATACAAATATAATTGGTGCACTAATAATAATAATAATAAAACACTTAAATGATGAATTAATTACTTACCTTAAATTATAGTTTATAGCTTTGTCTTTCATGTTTTTCAGGTTTTTACTTACAACGGTAACGAAATTGTATTTTTTCTTCTTTTTTATGCAGTGCCATTTTTTGTAGCTTTAATTGTAATCAATATAACTGTAGTGTGGAGTTATGCTAACGCCTCCGACTCTTTATGAAATGTCAATTCTAAGATTTTGTAGTATTAATGGACATGTACACCTACGTGGTTTATACAATAAAGTCTAACAAACGTTTAATTGTGTTTATCTGATTAACCGTAATATTTCTAACCTTTAATTCATCAGTGAGAAATGATTAAACAATTTTTTAAACAAAACGAAATGCAGCTGTGTATTAATTTTTTATGGAAAATCATGCTACATTTGTAAGCTTGTGATTAGTTAATTAATTAAGTGATCATTAGTTTAAATCCTTGTCCTCCTTCTAAATTGACATAATTTCAACACAAGTTAATTTCTGGGTATTTTCGAAACTGGCTTTAGTGAATGAATTGTACTAATAATACTTAATTTAATATTCCATTAAAACAAATCACATCACGTACTATTTGAAAAAATGGATAATAAAACATAGAATCAATTGAAAGTAGACAGTTTGTTTTGTCACAAATCTAAATACATTTCATGCGTGTGCATGTATTTCAATGACTTCTAGTACACATAGTGTCGAAATACGTAATTGCATCTATTTTCGGATCACATTTACCTTAAATATGTTTGTAAATTACAAATTGTAATAAAATGAATGATTTAAAAAGTTTCACATTTTCACAGCAATTTGAAATACAAACTTTTTTTTTTGCATTCAACACCACAAACTTGTTACATAACGAATTTAATTATTAAAGTGCAAAAGTGCTCTTGATAGATTTTAAATTACTTTCACGTTTAAATTACGTTTTCCTATAAATAGGTTTTGATTATACTTCATTTTGTAAAATATTCAGTTAAACATTAACACATACACTGAGTAAAGAATACGACCGGACGGCAACTTGTGGCATATGTGAAATCGCAAATCTGGGAGGTGATGATGTCGATATGCGTGGGTGAAAAAATGTTCGCTTAGGTACAATATTGCCGGTTGTCAGTTTTCTGCCATTAATGACCCAAATGACACAGCAACGTCAACTTGTTTGTCTCGCTAATATTGTAAGTTGTGAATTAGTCGAAATCTGTCGATCCGAGTTGAATGAAAACAAAGATAATGCCAAAGTGCTCGCAGAGGTCGCATAGCCTGTGGGCCATAAGCAATCCAGGCACACAGTTTTAACACGGATTTCAAGTACCGTCCGGTCATTTTCTTGACTCAGTGTACTTGTAGGAAATCATGCATTTCCTCCATCGGACACACCACCACTTAAATAGGTTCAACTTCAACAGTTTCGTGAATAACATTTTTGTTCACGTTTTTCCATTATTGATAATAAATATTAAAATTACAAACGTTTAGATTGACAATTGACTAAGCTATGCAATGTACTCATTATGCTTATTACTTTACATTATATTATTTCATACGATACCATTAGTTCCGAGGAATTTAAAATTTATTCAATGATTTGCAACAAACATGTCATACACTACTTGAAATACTATACACTCGCACAAAGATTCTTTGCTACAGCTACGCATTTTGTGAACAATAATTACAAGCTATTTCCTTCATTTTGCTTATCGCGTTACTCACGACGAACTATGAAATTACTAATTATGGCAATCTATTTAGATATTGCTTAACTGAAGACTATTCATTTTCTCTCACTACTTTAATTAATTGTGTCTTCACAAGTGCCGTTAGCTTTATTTGAATGCATTGCAATTACTTCTTTGCAGGTCACTAAATTTGTTTACTGGTGTTCTGGTTGTGTATTATTTATTAAATTCCTACAATATTTTTTTTAGTTACAAAGTTTCCTAAACAGTTACGATATATTTAAGCTCTAATGTAAGCACAATCTTTTTATAACTAGTTGATGCATTTTCTCCTCAATCACGGAGTTGGTTAGCTTTATAGAACTTTAGCATATCTATCAATTTTATGTAATGAAGCGGTTTTACCCCCACTTTCCCGCCACCTTCCATATAATATAGCAGCTGATTGTGCAAAACGTTAAAAATCTGTTTGTATATTTTTGTTAAATTGCGTAGATTAATTTTTCGTCGCTATGTAGTATTGCAACGTCTGTGTGGTTTTATTGCGTTTACCGCTGATAATTTGTTTTGGGAATGTTATCTTAAAAATGAATATTTTTACGATTTTGAAATCGAATACTGGCCGTTCTCTAGTCCCGATTACTTTAATCCAAATCTTAATTCCACCTCATCCCTATTCATAAATCCCGCTAAAATGTTCAAACTGGTTAAGCTTTATCTGATCGTTTATGATGAGACATGAGTGATGACGTGGGCATAAGAAATACTAGAGGTGGGCGAACCTTATGCAACGAATTCAAATATGGTTATTGAATTAACCAAGCTGTAATGTAACTATGATAACGGTTCCTAATATAGTGTGAGTTATTTTGAAATCCTGATTCAGTATTCTTACAGTTGGAGAATCTTTACAATTGATTGACCTCCCAAAATTTTAATTTTTTTCATATTTTGAAAGCTTAAGGAGACGATGAGATACCCAAAATACAGTTTCAGCATCAAAATCCAAATGTGGTGGCCGCCAGCACCACAAGGCTGCCATCGAGGAAATCAATTCGGTCGTTAAATTGAGTCGTGCACCATTTCAATAGTTTTCAGAATATTCCAGATGCCAAAACAGAATCAGATTGCTCATCTCAAAATGAGAAATGCGCCATCCCAGATTTTTGTGCCATGTGAAAGTGTATGCATTTTTTATGGCTGACCAACTTTGGATATTATTGGGTCACAAATATGCTTAATTTCGTTTTTTTTCAAAACTTAAAAAACGTCAAATTTTTATACTTTAGGTCCATGCAGCTTCCATATACTATCTGATTTCAAAAATTCTGGGACGACACATTTCTCATTTTGAGACGGAATCGGATTCTGGTTTGACATCTGGGAAACTCTGACAGCCGTACAAATGGTACACCACTCAATTTACCGAAGGACTTGGTACCTAGATGTGAGACTTGTGGTGCTTCCGGCCACCATGTTTGGATTTGCAGGCTGAAACTTTGCGCTTTGTGGTTTCTCGTCGTCCCCTAAAAGATACCAAAATTTGAGAAAATGAAAAGTTTGGTGGGTCAATCAACTTAAAAGATGACCTTAATGAGCTATGGTTTTGGATTTTATCACGTGTGCATTTCCTGCCTCATTTGACGTTCCTTCCACTTATTTCAATAACTGCAAATCGTTATAAACTTCAATTGTGTCCTATATTATAAAGAAATGGCGGAGAGGAAAGGGTAGTATTTAAAATATCAGCATGTGCGCGGCTTTATTGCAAAAAGTTCGAATTACTTTAATATCTTTAAAATGTGAAGGTTAAATCCAATTATTTACTAAAATTTTGAAATGGACCGCCTCAGCTTCAAGTGTTCGCCATGCAAGTGGTTTCAATTTATCGCTAACCCATACGTTTAACCGCACTCTGACCCTTGGTTCTGTTGGAATGGTCAGGTTTTTGGCCAGCAGTAATCTGAAAGTTGCGCAAGCATGCTCGTCATAGTTACCCCGAGATCACTAGAGAAAATGGATATGAAAGTATTCTCACTAGTATTCTTACCCCAATGGCACAAATGACCACCAACAATGCAAGTCGGAAAGTCCTGAAGTAAAACATATTGTTGAGTTGTGAGAGCTTGGTAGCTTTTTATAAAGATTTTGAATAAGAGGGAATCAAAATGGATTTCTTAGACAGCGAGTGTCCAACGAGCAAAATGGATCGATGTGAATAGTAGCCATTAGATTTAGTACTCTGTTCAGGATATATCCGACCATAAAATTGTTTTTGACGTGATAGACGTTTTACGTAGCTTGTACGTCGTAATATTTTACTACCATATAATTCCACGCAGATATGGTGAGATTAATGTTTAACCATTTACACGGTATTGTGAGAGTTATTTTATCGTATGTAATTAAAATCTAATGCCTAGTTAGTAAAACGATGAGTGTAGAAGCATAGTGCCAAAAGTGTGCATGTATTGATATTGTCTCCTTACTTTGGTGGTGACCGTAAATGCACATAATATTTGTAACGTAACCTAACTAGTAATAATTATGTCGTGCTGCCACGACAATACCTCTGTCAAAAACGTTGCACTTCGTGTTATGCATTAACTCAAATGGTCTACCAATTTTTACTGACTACGCCATTTAACACAAAATGTTAGATTAGTTATTCCAAGACATGCTTCTGTACATTATTCAAGAATGTTGCATTATATATATGTTGCTATGGCCACGTGAAAGGTAACTGGGAAAACTAGATTATAAATGTAAGCAATGTACTCACAACTTTAACACCGCTTTCTCAACCAATTACACCGTAGTTGATGCTGCTGCGGCGGAAGCGGCTGCAGCTGCTGCGGACTCCCTTGATTGTGCCTGAAGAATAAAGACAGATCCAACCCCTCCGAGAAACTGGAATTATGCAATTATTATTACATTAACATCATACCAGCATTCAACATTTACCAACATGTCTCATTGGCTACGAGATACAGCCATTTCTTTTTCACCATTATATAAGTCTGAGAGTTCTGAAAACAACATACCCGGAACAAGAAACTTTCATCAATCAAGAATTGTCCCCTTCCAAAACCCAATGGGTTTCGGGTCATGCGATGCAAAATAGCATACGCCTTACTTGTGAAATCCTTGTCCTTGCTTTTCCAAATTAGTCGTCGGATCCACTCATGAAACGTTTCATTCTAGACATTGAAAAAATTCAAAGTGTTCAAAAATTCTTAAAGAGTGGAATGAATGGGAACTTTTTTGGAGAGCGAGTATTCTAAATTTGAGTGTTGGTATTTACTATTGACAATATATGTACATTTGTACCTTATCTGAAGCCTTGATTCCAATCCGATATGTCCAAGAAGCCTTTATGATATTGTAGACGAAATGGACAACGCCAAAGAAGGAAAATTCATTGTCATAAGCATTCATGATGAAGTAGACAAAGAGCATTAGGTTGTCCACATGAACGTATTTTAGGAGACTATCAAAGGTGTCGTTTGTGTCATCCACGGCTTGTTGTAGTAACTGAAAGTGGACCCATTGTCCATCCTCAGCCTCAAATGTCGCCATTGTTACCGGATAAATGTCATGTTCTGGGTTTCCCACATCTTTCGCCACTTGATCCATTTCCTTTTCGATTGTTGATGCTGTGGCAAGAATTAGATCCGACATTGCATTTGCGATTACGCGAATGCACAATTTCGTGCCGAATCCAAGTAGTCCCATCATGGCTTTCTTCCCTGTCATGTTTTCCCCATACGCATTGAAAAGAGAATCGATTTGGGTTCCCTTTACGCTGGCGCCTTCAGGTGTCCAGACGAAGGCCCCTACTGCTAGATTGAATGTGTATTCCAATATTCCACCCAACGGTGTCCATTCTAGTGTTCCCGTCGCAAAGACAACACTCAGTATTGATACAGCCATGGATACCGTTGCAAGAACGGTGACCTTCCAGGTCTGGTATTCTGCAACCATGATGTTTGAGTTTTGCGCAGCAAAGGCGCGTAATGCGGCCAAACTGCGCAGCATTTTTGCAAACTTTTGCTGCTGCACTGTGAATAGATAGGCAGAATATATTCTCAGGCTGGCATTCATGATGAAGTAGCACATGTTTGTGAAATTTTCCAGTCCTTCGTCTGCAATATTCCTAAGAGTCATGTACTTTGCCACCATTAGCGCATCAAATATTGCAGCGATTGTGATTGCCCAGTAGACAATCTGAAACAAAGAGACGTTTTTTTCTGTGTACATCTTGAAAACGTTTTAAACTTAAACTTGACATGGCATAGGAACAAGGCACTACCCACGGGACCATCATATTTCATGATATTACAATTCCAATACCGAAGCATTTTAATGCCGGTATGATTGATTTTTTATTGTTCTTTGATGGTTTCATTGTGCGGCACAAACAACATTAGGAAACATGCTAACCCATATAACAAAAACATGCAGAAAATAATATATGCATACCATTGTATTGTATCAAGCATCATCTTTATATTAAGACTTGTTGCGAAATGTGCAGGACAAATTAAAAGGTAACTACGTCATACATGAAATAATTTGCTGGTTTCTCTTGCTTGTATTACTCTCTACATTGCCAGTGCACACTATTTACTATTTTATTTCTGTTACACCCTACTCGCATTACGACACTGTATGACCCATAATGAAAAAATTATTAGTGAATTTAAACATTTTCTTCCACTTACTTCGCCTTTCACCGTGAATTAATGTTCTTGCATGATGTAAAGGCGACACAATTCAGCAACGTTTTTGTGTATGGCCCCCGTTTTCTTTGAAAGGATACATATTATTATGGAATGCCATATAAATTACTATATGCGTATGTGACGTTCTCCATAAAAATCTATCCATGTACTGGTATTACCTATATACTTTCACAACTTTCGCGACGTGTGTGCTCTATTCTCCTATGCTGGCTTACATACTATGAATGACACAAAATGGATATGAAGCCATGCACAGACACACATTGACTCAACTGGTATATATTTTTATGAGGGCATTCCAGACATGTATGTACGCGCATGTATTATTTCTACGCAGCTATCTATATTTATTAATATTGGCTTTTTTGTTGATTATCTAGCTGATACCGTTATATCTACTCATGTGCATGCAACATGTCAAGAATATTACACTGGTGAACGTATTTACGTTCATAGCAGATGAAACTACTACGCTGCATGCCGCGATACAACTTTTATTGCGTGCATATAAAAATATTATTAATTCTTATATTATTAATTATTATTATTAATTATTAATTCTTCTGTAACTGAAATTAATTGCGGCAATTAAATACGCAGATATATACGACTATTAAACCACTTTCTTTACTTTGGGTGATAGGAACTGCCGACTAACGTAATCATGTTCCACGATAGAATATTATCAAATATTAAAAAGCAGATTCCAGTAATCTGATATCAGTAGTAACATGGATGCACATGTTTTTAGGAAGAAAATAATTTTTTTGGACAACATATTTTAACAATTCAATGCAACAGTTCAAGCAATTATGTACATGTTATCTTGATGCGTTCAGTTCCCTAGTATTCATGCACAGGATAAAATAAATGTGTCATCTCACTAATCAATAAAAATATTCAGTGCAGTTTGTCAGAGGTGAGCCGTTGCATTGAAAGACTACCCATAAAAGAGATGTATTTCCTACTTGAGTATGTCAGTAAAAGAAAAGAGGGGACATCATGCTGGGAAAGCGGAGAATGTTTTATTTTATTTTTTGCAAAGATTGGTATGTGATACCAATGATACTGTGCAAGGTAGAAATAACAGAAAAAGTGTGTATGCCTTAACGAGGGAGGCTAATGAGGTGGAAAATCCATTCATGTCCACACACAGGTTGCTCGGACACACAAATTACGTGCATACTACGATAGTGATCGGGTACTGTGGCTACATAAAATACACATATGTATTACGGAATAATTTTCCTTATTCAATTGCCGGTTCTGGGCGGCGCGTATCGGTCAAGCTATGGCCAACAAAAATAGTAAACGGTGATCAGCTCAGTCTACACTCAATTGGATAAGGATCGGCTAACAGGAATAAACGGGTGTAGGTGCTAATATACGTATGCGAACAAAGAAAACGGTGGCAGGCACTCCTTGCAATGTAATATTATATGACCATACCGACAATATTTTTCGAAAAAATACCAATGCACCCAACATTGCGAGCAAAGTAGAGAAAATAGTGTTTTAGGAAAAGTCTCTAACGTTGTAGAATACTGGCCTTAATATTCCAATATGTATCATGTGTTCCGCATGCCATTTCCTTCAGCAACTATAGACACGTGTAGCTAAAATATGACGCATCATTCTCATACATTCCGTGTGTTCATGATGACGTTCAATCCGAGCACATGATGCTTCACACTGAATTATTTATGAGCGTTAAAAAATTAATGGCGAAAGTAAAGCGATTGAAGAGAGAAAGCATATACTACTCAATGAATTCAATAAACAATGCAATGAAATATGCTTATATACCTACACGATAATTGATAATTTTTGAATACGAAAATATATATAAAATTTCAAAATAAATGAAATAAATTTCATCTTACCACTTGAACGAAACAGAACTTGATGCAATAGCCCCAGATTCCTCCAGTGGATCCATCAGGACGAAACGGGCACAGGCAGCAGTTGAACATGTATCTCAGATATGTCTCCAGATAGGTTGGATTTATCTGCTTCCCTCCATCTGCAGTTCGTCCGATGAATCCCATATCAATGGCAACATGATCTCGATTTCGGCGGCGCACAGATGATGACGGAGATGCAGCTTCTTTTTTCTTGACTTGTTTTGCTACATCCAGTTTAGCTTCGTTTACTCCGCCATTTTCTCCGCCATTTTCTCCGCCCTCGTCATCTGGTAGCGTGATTATTTTGTCCGCATTTTCTGGAAGCTGTGACTGAGCTGATGGCGGTTCCGGCAGCGGCTCTGCACGTGGTCGCACAGATTTTTGGACGGATGATGACGTCGGCGATGAGTTTTCACTGTCAAACTTTTATTTTTCTCACGCAGCGCTGATGCCTGTTTCCGCAGTTTCTTAATGCTTGTTTCGCCATTTCCATGGATTCTTCGTCACTGTCCATAATCTCTGCAATCATCGTGTCCATGTCGTCATCAAGATCGTTTTGCTGTTGAGGTGTCCTCGGAGGGGACGTCTTGAACAAACTAGAAGGTACTGGATCAGCAACAGGTCGTGTCCCATTTTCGATGGAGGATTGCGATCCGCTTTCTCCATCCATCCCTTTCCTTAACACTGCTGTTGACTGACTTTCTTCAACTGCTGAGATTACAGCATCTCGAGATGTTCCAGGGCGAGGCTGTTGAGTTGCTACTTCCTGTAATCCAAGTTCTTCGTCGTTTTCTTTTCGTTTTCGTAAATTTGATGCGATGTTGGAGGGTGAAACACTAGAAACAATTTTTCCAATTTTACTAGCAGGTGCACAATTCATTTTTCCATCACCATTCCTCCAGAAAGGAAAGATGTTGCCGGGTGGATAAGGAATGTACTTCCTTTTGGAAGGATGGAAAGAGAATGATGAACGCTATTTTTTTCTGGAGAAAGTGTACATATACACATGATGTATATCTTATGATATGATACTATATTGAATGCAATGCCATGCTAAATGTATACGAAGTGAATACAAATTAAATATAAGCAGGTCAAAGATATTGGCATTGTTTGCAATTGAACTTTTTTGTACAAGACATCCCATCTTTATATGTCTAAGAGCTATCGGACAGGATAGTAGTGATATGTTGGTAGAATAAGCAAATTACATTGTCATACAGAATAAGGATGTATGCGTAATAATACAATGAACAGTTCAAAAGTGTCGCGTGCATTTTTCACACAAAAAAGATGTGCTAATTTATTCATCTGATTCACAGCATGATTTCTTCCCTACTCCCTTATATCCTTTTTTTCATACAGGACATATACATGTTCACTTTCTCCGTGCGTATTTATGTGTTCCATACATGGCATATTATGTTACACTTACACATTTGTTTCTAATTTAACAATTCATTAGCGATATAAATTTATTTTACTAATATACCTTTTGTTGCAGACGCCAAAATTAAAACGGTATTCAAAATATATTGAGACAACATATTTAAGCTAGTCGTCATTACCAATAGGGGCAATGGTATTCTAAAATGCTGGCAATTTTTACAGTTTGTTTGTACGGCAACTACTAATTACCCATTATCGTATTAATCTTCTCAATTAAATTTGTCATGGTTTCTGTAATATCCAGGTTTCCGCATGAAATTATGCCACATTTTCTCCCTTGCATGTGCATAGGATATCCTTTCGCGTCACCGCTACCAAAGCAATCCCCCAGGTAACACGTACTCAAGCCTTTGTTCATATTTTTGGATTGAATGAACAGCGTTTTAGGGGAACGTTCATATGTAACAGTAACAACTACGTGAAATTACAGAAAATTGTGTGAACACATTCAAGAACATTCCAGTATTAATTCTTCATGTCTTATTAGCAAAAAAAAATAATCAAATCAAAATGAATGATCGTTTAAAAAAAGCATTAGATAAAACTCTGGAGGAAAATTGTGGCAAGCGTAATAATGGGGCATTATGAGACAACTGTAATTTAATTAATATTTCTTTTGCTTTCTTTTTTTTCCACACAAGGGTTATCTGCCTGGCGGTATATATTTTGCTTATCAGTGTCAGCATTATCATTCCTTTCCCATCCCCAACTATTGAAAAGAAGAGTGAGGGAATACGAAGCGTGTGGGGCAGAATGAGAAATTTATTTGCATTTTTATTTCCTTTTTCCAAAAATAAAAATAAATGATCTCTTTAATTGTGTTTATCTGATACATTTCTAACCTTTAATTCATAACTGAGAAACGATTAAACAATTTTAGACAAAAATAAATATAAAGTAACTTCATTAGTTTCATGATTAAATTAATGAATTAATTGATTATAGTTTTTAAAGCCTTCTCCGACCATAAACTCAGAGTTGGAGAGGAACAAGGGCCCAAGTGTTATCAATCGAGTCTCCTCCACCGCCTCCTCTGGAACCGGAACCTGGTCCGGTGACGTCCAGTCTTGTCCTCAGCGTACCGTAGCATTCCGGAGTAATCTGGTCCATTATCAAAACATACACACGGTAATTAATTAATAAAATTGCAAGTAGGAAAATAAATCTTAATGCCTTTGGTCATCGTATTTACACTGTGAGTGGAGAGAAAGTGGAGCTCCCGCAGCGATGGACATCGAAAAATGGCATGATGAACTGTGACATTTGTGAGGAGCAGGTGCCCCGACTCCGCCTCCAACGTCAGCTTTTCCAGTCCTGCAAAAAAGTTTTAAAAAATCAATCTTTAAACTGGACACAAAAGTTAACTATTTAATAAACAGTTACATTAATTACATTATAAATTACTTTTCAGATTGTCGATACTTGGCTCGCGGTGACCCATAGCAATCATACTCGCTTGATATTCGACGCTGTCAAACTTGCTGATCATGTAGCACTGTATCGAGGAGATCCCCAGGAAGATGTGGTCAACCGACTCCCTGTTCCAGGACTCCAGGAAGGTTATCTTGAGGTCTGTCAGTGTCGCCGACAGATGCTGGAATATTGCCTGGATGGCACTCACAGAACGGATATCCGCATAAATGCTGAGGGCCTTGAGGTTCGGGAAGTGGAGGGGGAGGTCCTTGATGAACTTGATGGGCGCCCGCAGTTCAAGTTCTGTGAGACTGGAGGAACGGATAAGCTCACCAGCTCCATCCGTTGACCACTTGACCACATCGGTCAAGACCTCCAGCTTTTGAAGGGCCGAAAAGCTTTTGAGAATCTGGAGGTGATTCCCTTTAATTGCGAGGGAGGTAACGTTCCTGCACTCCGCAAGTCCCTCCAAATGATAAGCGTCTTCATAATCTACCAATCGTAGTTCAGTTAATGATGAAGCCTGACTCCCAATAAAGCTGAGGAGGGAGGCGGTGTCCTGCAGCCGAGATCCGTAAAAGTCGAAATGGAATTTTCTGAGCTTCAGTCTTTTTGGGCAAAGGTTATCAAGATCCCTCCCGCTGAGCGCCATGGTCAGCTTTAAGTTTATCACAGAATTTGGGAGGTGCTCGGAAAGAACTCTGCCAAACGCCTCCATCATTTCCGGATCACCTCCAAGATAACCAGGCGGGAGGTGGAGGTTAAGTTCCTCCAGCTCCGTGGCGGAAGTGAGAATGCCCTTCAGAAAATGAAGGAGTCCTCCGAATAGATTTCGAGGATGTCTCGGCTCCCAAGTAACTATTGACACGTCCCTCCACGTTCCCTCTGCCGGAACTGTTAACAGATGACTACAATGAAACGTGAGGGAGGTCAAGTTGGAAAAGTTGATGGCCTTCACGGGTATCCTCTCCAAGTTCAGGCTGTACTGCACTCCAAAGATGAAGGTGAGGTGGTTAACACATGGACTGAATGGCCGGATGAACTGGAGAAAAGGTATCGTGTTCTGCTGCGTGAAAAAGTGGACCTCAAACTTAAAGGATGGAAAGGGCAGATTGGAGTTTGACCGCATGTCTTTAAGAAAGCTTGAAAGGTTCCTGTCTGGAGGGTTATCATGATTGAAGGAGAGTTGGCGAACGAGTCCCCTCCGTTTCATCCCGTTCGTGACGACGTCTCTCCAAAGTTTGCAGACTGTTCGGAATGAGAGGAGATCTGGGTTGGAGTAGTTCCAGGGGAAAAACGAGAGGATCTTCTTGACCACCTGAAGCAGCACGAACAGAATACTTAATTATTAATACTCACTAATTACAAATATGTACTGAATTAAAAGTCTGTAATAATATCCCTCACGTGTTCAATTAGCAACGGATGGAGCGCCACTTCATTTTCGGCGTCGCCTTCCTCAGCATCCTGATAAATGTCATCATCATCCTCATCACTGCTGCTGCCCCCCATTTCTTCCTGGCGTCTCCGTTTTTCTCTCGACTCCTGTAGATAATTATTGCACAATCAATTAACATTTAATTGGGAGGACCGCCAAAAGAAAAACAATAAAATATCATATTTTTTAGCCATTCCCATTGTCACAAATTAATTACAGTCCACTTTCAATTGCATCATATTTAATTAATATTGTGTTACCTGCCGGGCCGAACGAGGTGTTATATTGGAGGCGTTGCTCCCGTGATTAGAAGGACACTCGTTCTGTTCCCCTCCATTCTCCTCAGTTAGTTTCCTTGACTGTCTTCTCGTCAACATCCTCTCATTTTTAACAATCTTGACTCGCTTCACTTAATAACAAAAATTTGAACGGTTATTGATCACAGCAGTTAAATTTGTGCCGAAAATTAATACTTTACTTAAAATAACAGCTTTAAAATTAAATGGATATTTAAATTAAATTTTATACTCGATGTTCTTTGTCGTTTCTTTGAGAACACAAAAGCAAGTTTGTTGATGAGCACCAGCGAGAAATCTTGGCAAAAAAACAGCTGACAGCTCCCCTCTTTCTTTCGCATGACTTTGTTGAAAACGAAACAAGCGTCCATGATTCAGGGGCAGACTGAGAAATGCTCACTTTCCTCATTAATTGCATCATTCAAAAGTTACCCGGGATTTTATTGTCATTTTCAAAAAAAAAAAAAAAAAAGTAATAATCTCAAGCAAGGTCACTGAAGGTTATCTTAAGTTCAGCTGTATCAACACGTGCCATATTTTGTCAGGGTCGTTCATTGCCCCATCATCATGTTGGCATGCTAATCATTTTATTTCTTTTGGCGTCTTGTTTTTTTACCTGGTATAATAAAAACGGTGAATTAATTATTAATTAGCGGTGGCAACAACACAGGTGTTATGACGTTTCGCTGTAGAGAAACGTGTAACTTTTTATACACAATCTTTCTCCCCTCTTGCTGGAATGATTACGCAATTACCGCAACAGGTAATAATAATTATCTGAGAATAAAAAACATAGTTTCACCATCACCCGGATAGGTAATTGCTTCACTTCTTCTGATGATTGTTGTGAGCTATTAGCGCAGGTAATACTATTGAAATAATGGAAACAATATTTTTTTATACCTGCTGCGTTGCTAATTGATTATTGCCTCACACCGTTCATTGTAGAGATGAATATGACTGGATACTATATTCTGGAGTCATTCCAGTTCTCCAGGAATGGAAGTTGAAATATCTAACTACCTATTTCACCTGTGTAGAGGATATAACTGTTTAGTACATTTTATGGTAATTGTAATGGGAAATATGGGATGTTGGAAAGAAAAACAGTGTTTTACCTGGAAAAAAATAAATGATGATTGCATATATGAGTCAATATATCCATTGGATGACCCTGACCGTGACCGTCTGTGCTGTGTAGTCTGTGGCAGTCCATTTTTTCCAGCATTTTTTTTGTCCAGTTAACTATGCACACAAAATTGGAAGTGTCAGGTAAATTAATTGGTATTGATCCAGGTGAAATATAAAAAAAAATGCTGCGGAGAAAAATTTATTACGAGATGATCTTCGAGCTGAATTGAATCTGACTGCATGTCTGAAGATAAAAAATAAGCCGACTTTTTTTTTGTTACCGGTCCTCTTTCTCCACTTGGATTACCTGAAATATTTTTAATAATTACATTAAAATTGATATGATGAAATATATACTCGTGTTTAGTTACTTATGTAGGTTAAAAATTTGCGTAGTAACAACTGCGTTTGCATGCATCAGCCACCCACGCATTGTAGTTTAAAGTTTACCTAGTTTAGTTTAGTTGTCATGACAGCATGAATGACAGTTAAAGTCGGTTAAAAAAATGTCAGCGCAAAAATTGTTCTCACGATTCCCACAACAAATAATTCAATGAATGATTCATCGTGTTGACGACGACAAAAGGGGAATCTCTTTCGGAAAAATTCTCAGGTGAACATTTAATTACATAATCAACCTCACTACTTACCTGATCTCCTTACCTGTTGTGTTTCTTTTGTTGCTACTTGATTATGTAAATGTGTTGCTGTGACAAAGTCAAACGGATTTGCGCACTATATTTTTTTCTGAAAATCCTTGACTCAGCGCAGCACGCAATTCACAATTACCTGCCACATTTTACTATTAACTCAGCTTTAACTTTAAAGTTTAAACTCGTATTCTCTGTCATCTTTTTTTGTGAGTGAGTGAGCTCATGTCTGTCAAAACCGATTCTTCATCCCATTTAATTACCATCCATCTCTTTGCAAACACGCTTCGCATTTAATGGCCCATTTTAATGTGTGTTTGTGTATGCGTTGAGTCATGTCATCTATTGCATTTTTGCATGGTTCAGGTAGGTAAGTATTTTTTTACCTGTGTGCAAAAATATAAAATTATTAAGCCATGCGACGTCCTTTAGGAGTTTCCCAGCGGTAACATCCGCAATAAAATTCGTATCGTTTCTAATACGAGCTTATCTTGATCGTGACAAGAACAGTGCGTAATGTATTGGATAAGGTAAAAGGTTATGTGATTGGTTTGGACGACACACCTCCAATCAAGCACCTGTGTCACATTTGCTGTTGCACTATCATAATTTGCTAATTAGTTTTGTATGATGAACAGGTATGCAGGTGATGTGAGAAGTTGAATGAATATTCGCATGACATGCAGATGTTTTCAATTTCAATACAGCTTAAGCAAATTCGATGAACTGCAGCAGTAGTAAAATTAATTGAATGTTTACCTGTTGTCGTGTTTAACGTATTTCCATGCGATATTAGATTTTATTGATAATTTATTCTGCATATATTTTTTTTACAAAATGAACTACATTCAATAGTTTCGCATATGCTATTGTGTTATGGATGGATCGTGATCCTGACTTTTAATACCTCATCAAACAATTCTTTATACTTTATTCTCTGTTTACCTGTCTAATCCTCGTCAAAATCCATTTGGCTTCTTGTTACAAAGAAAAAAAGCCTCTTTAAACTTTAGTTTACAAACCACAAAGGCAAACAGAAAATATTGACTGACGTCGTAAAAAATATGTGGCATGTAAATGTTGTGAATATTGTAACATGTATTAGTGCATTGTATTTTATGCGGTGCAGGTATACAAACACAGATTTTTTTGTAAAGCTTTTTACAACATTTAAATAATATGCAGGGATTCAATATAGCTAAACTTTCATTGTTATTTATTTATTGACGTTTACTATACGGAAAAAATCATCATATTACCTAGGTATGCTTATTGATGTTGTCAATCCAGTCTGTCTTTTAAATGCACCTGGAATTTTGTATAAAATTCAATAGACTAAGTGCTCTCCAGCTATTACCTAATACCTGTTTATAATTTTATCTCACCTTGCCCCAACCATTCAAAATAACTCAATCAAATTAAAATCAAGTAGACAAATAAGTAATTGATTTTCAGATTGCCCCGTAATTGGTCCTGCGCGCAACTGTACTCATCTCAGGACGCCCCACTAATGTTACAATGTTTCCACTGTAATTTTCTCAATGTGCCCCAAACTTGACGCTACTCCTACAAGGTGCTTACAATGCCCCACTCTATCGCTATTCACTATTTACGCTAATCATTTTCGTGTTCATTGTTGTTAATATGTGTGCATGCATGTTTTCCGATGATGAATTCGCGTCATATCAGAATACACTATAGTATTAATGATACTTAATACTTGTTCCGATAATTTCAATAACAATTACCACAACTAACACAAACACATATAACCGCTGCGCTGCCAATACTCCCACATTTTTTGAATATGGTTAAATATTGTATCGACTTCACCTACGACTAGCTCGGTTACTCGGTAACAGCAATATTTTTAAACATATTTGATATTCTGGCCACTTGTATTTGTCGAGAAGGAAAGTGTGTAGGTTATGGTTTCACTCACTCTCGCCATAAATATTTTTGTTTCTAGAGCACCATAAATCCCATCTCCATTCACAAACTAACGTTAAGCCATCACACACAATCATCATTTATTATTGCGCATTATGATTACACAGGTGAGTAAGAAAAGGTGAATCGTCTTTTTTGCACACCTTTGTTCCTTCGTTTGGATTATATGCGATGTGCGTGCTCCCATCATCTTAAGAACAATTCTCATTATTATTACAACAGAGCATATATCCATCCGACAACGCAAGAAGCTCTCCATTTCATTCAACGCAAAAAACTAACAGATTAAATATTACAGGTAGACAGACAGGTGAATTGATTGTGAGTGACGGGCGGACGAGACCGCAATGAAGAAGCCCGCAGATAAATTATTTTACATGCTCGCTTAAGTTTCACTCTGCAACATTAACATTTTATCTGGAATCTGGATACAAGGCGATAAATTATTTACCTGGATTGATTTTCCATGTAACCAGAGTGTGAGCAGTAGAGATAAGCTTTAAAAAATGTGTCATCAATTTAAAAACGGTTGACGGTTTTTGTACAATGCGTGGGTGGAGAGAACAAGACTAATTACAGGTGTGTGTACAGTGATGTAGGTCATTGGGGTCATTCGCCCAGGTAGAAAGAACTGGAGATATTCAATACTGCGGATACAAGGAAGTTTTTAAAAAGTCAAGTGGATTAAAATATGAGTTGTGTTCCATGTGGTGACTCAGGTGTGATGACGAATTGGTAATTAGTGACATCATTTATTTCCAGTTAATGGATTCATTCATGAAAACGTCGCCGCTGGAAAATACCCACTGGACTCTGGACAACAACAAAAAAAATATTAATTGCTGGAGTATTTAAGTAATTTACTAGTCCCCACCTATCGCGATACAGAGCCGCAAACAAGTAAAGTGATATGTTTTTTATGTGTCCCAGGAAATTGGCACAAAGGTGCGATGGGATGATAAGCTCTGGTGTTGTTGACACAAGATAAGTGTGAAATGTAACAGCAAAAAAAGTGAAGAGTGTATCTCTGCTTATTAGATCATAAAAAAACTGTGTGTATTTTTCCTATAGTGATCTCACCATTTAAAACAGCGAGCAGGTATGCAAGGGAACTTCGGGATCCTCTCCGAATTCATTTTGCATTCGAGTGGCGCTCAGGTGAGATAATTAGTTATCATGATGAGCCGAGCTCCAGGTGATGAATCCCCAGCGGCCAAGGAAGATGAGCCATCGCCATCATCCGAGCTTCCAGAGTCCTCGTTAGTCATCGGCAACGGGCACGGAGCCATTCTGAAAAATGAGGCTGACTCTGATAAGCAGCACGACGGTGGCACTGATAAGCCATCCTCCGATAACACTTCTGAATCTATCTGTAATCCAACCAGTATTAAAAGTGACAATGAAACAGAAGCTCCAGCTCCTGAAACAACAATCTCACCTTCTCCCGTTGCCGCCCTCTGCAAAAGAGTGCGCTTCAGTGTTTGTGAGTACATCACCGAGACCCTCGTCCACGATCCCTCCATTTCCGGTGGTCACTCCAATCCCGCCTTCGACTCTGACTGCATGGACTCCTCCTCCAATGGCGGCGGTTCAAAGCGCCGCTATATCGGAGGCAAGCTCCGGCGTGACAGCGTCCATCCTCTCGTCCCCTACGATCCCAAGGCCCTCGGGATCGCCTCCAATGATGACCAATGGGATGTCGCCAATCTCGAAGATATCCCATCCGACGACAAAGATGATATCCCCTGGAGCGACATGACAACAAAACAAAAGGTTATCCGAGTGCTTATCAACATCTCAAAATTCCTCGGCCTCCTCCTCCTCCTCTACCTATTCGTCTGCTCCCTCGACCTCTTATCACTCGGCTTCCGGTTGGTTGGAGGGAGGACGGCTGGCGAAATCTTCCGGAACTCTTCCATCCTCCAAAATCCAATAGTCGGCCTCATGCTGGGAATCCTGACCACGGTGCTGGTCCAGTCCTCCTCCACCTCCAGCTCGATACTCGTCGGCATGGTCAGCGCCGGCTTCATGGACGTCAGATTAGCGATCCCTCCAATCATGGGCGCCAACATAGGCACCTCGATAACCAACACGATCGTCTCCTTCACCCAGGCAGCCGACCGGAACCAGTTCCGAAGGGCCTTTGCTGGCGCCACGGTCCTCGACATGTTCAACTGGATCACCGTCCTGGTCCTCCTTCCCATCGAGGTCATTTTCGGTTATCTTTACCACGTCTCCCTCTGGACCGTCGACCTAATCATCCCGGAGGACAGCGGTGGAGGAGAAGTCGAGGTCCTGACGGTTATCACCAAGCCGTTTGTAGATTTAATTGTGCAATTAAATGACACCGTTATGGACTGCTGGGCGAGTCCCAACTGCACCGACGCCGACGACGCCTCGCTTATCAGGGAATACTGCAGCGTCGCCACGACCTCCATCCAGGTACAGGAAAGGGTCGTGGATCTCAACGGCAACGAGGTGGTCAATATCCAAGAAACCGTTGGTCAGCAGGATCTTCAGCGCTGCGACTTCCTGTTTGCGGGGACCTCAATGAGCGATGTCGCCGTTGGCGCCATTATCCTGGTCGCCTCGCTTATCGTACTCTGCACATGTCTCGTGCTTATCGTCAAGCTCCTTAACACGCTGATGCAGGGCCACGTCTCCAAGATAATCCGAAGGACACTCAACGCCAATATTCCTTATATTCCATGGATAACGGGATACATCGCTATTTTAATTGGTGCCGTGATGACATTTTTGGTGCAGTCCAGTTCCGTTTTTACCAGCGCCCTGACCCCGCTGGTCGGCATGGGAATGATAAGCCTGGAGCGGGTTTATCCGCTGACGCTGGGCGCCAATATTGGGACGACCACGACGGCCATACTGGCGTCCATGGCGGCGGAAGGGAAGGCCCTTCATCCGAGTCTTCAGGTAACGTAAATTAAATTTAATTAATTAATCTCACCTGCAATTATGTTAATTTTTAATATAATTAATTATTTTAATTGCAGATTGCGCTGTGCCATTTTTATTTCAACGTGACCGGCGTCCTCTTATTTTACCCGGTCCCATTTCTGAGGTTCCCGATAGGCATGGCCAAGGTGCTCGGGAACATCACCGCCAAGTACCGCTGGTTCGCGATATTCTACCTGGTCGCCATGTTCGGGATCCTTCCGGTGGTCTTCATCAGCTTATCACTGGCCGGGAGTATCTATGTAGTTATCTTAGTTTGTATTGTGGGTGCGGTGGTGGTTATCGTGGCGGTTATCACGGTCCTGCAACGGAAGGTGCCGGGGGTACTGCCGCAGTGGTTGAGGACCTGGAAGTGGCTCCCGGAACCGATGCGAAGTCTGAAGCCGTATGATAGGGTGGTTGGGAAGATGCCGTGTTGTAAGGGAGGAGGGGGAGGGGAAGAGGATGACGATGAGGATGATGAAGAGGAGGGGGGATTTGGAGGGGGAGGGGGAAAGAGGGATAGGATGGATGGTGACTTTGTGTATTTAACTGGAAATAAGATTCCTCCCCCGGGGGGATTTGGGGAGGGGAAGAGTCCGCCACCGATTATTACGAGGATTGTGCCGACGAGAGTGATTCGGAATATTAGTGGTGGGGAGGGAGGGGGAAGGAGTAATGGAACTGTGAATGGGAGTATAAGTAGTGGAGGGAGTGGAGGTGGAGGGAATGGAGAGCTTAGCAGTAATACGCTGCCACTTCCGGAAGGAACTGAAGCTTATCAAAGTCAGGAATCTCGGAGTGCCCCGGAGGGTAGTAATGGGCTGCCTCGGCAGCAGCAAAATGGAGGTGGAGGCAACGGGAGTTTGCCTTATCAAAATAATAATAGTAGTAATGTTAACACTAATGGTAGTTCATTAGAGTCATTTCTCGTATGATACTTAATTAATTGATTTGTAAATAATTAACTGACTTAAAAATATTATTTATGTACATACTTTGTAAATAATCTCTGTACCATATTTAAACACACAAATAAATTATTGTAATGAGTCGTTAAAAAAGGACCGGAGAGAAAGTGGATCGTAGCGCTAATGGAATTAATTAAAGTAATTATGGTTTCAAAGGTGTGAATTTTGACACCTTTCCCAAATCCATTCATTAAAATTTTCAAAGAAAGTCAATCATCGTTAGCATTTTGTATTTAAAATTTAAGTAAACGTTTATCTCTAACTGCATTCATTAAGTGCATCAATTAGTACATGTATGGATGCGAATCATTTGTTAATTGCTGCGATAATTAAGTTTTAATTATATTTTTCTCGCGATGCCCCTAGAAACCCGTGCTAGTTGGCAAAAGGAAGCCACATGGCATGGCTGAAGCTTTCAGGCAAATCATCTGTTCATCTCCGTTCATCTCTCTACCCACTTGTGTTTTTTGTAGTTAACTTTAATTTAATTATTTATTTAGAGAGATGTGACACGTACGCAAGTAAATAAATAAACTGTATTTAATAAAGGATGCATTAAAGCTTAATCACTACAGACAGCGGTTAATTTTTAATGGCGAGCAGTTAATTTATATTTTGGGTGTGAAAAAAGTGATGTTGACTTGACTTTGGACTTGATATTTAATTGACTTGTGTGTGGTTAAAGTTAAAGGTAAGTTTAATGATTGATGAATGAATGACGTTATTAATTTTTGTGTTGATTGGGTGGAATGGGTTATCAGGGAAGTAGTCAATCATTCACGTTCGGGTTACGTAACGAGAAAGAAAAAGATAAGCAAGCAGGATAAAATATTTTATATCACGTGCAACCTGAATGATGATCTCATTCATCTTTTCACTTAACCATGGTTAAAAAGTTAATGGTTAATATGTGAAGGATGATGTAATGACCATGAGCAGACTTCATCATCATAAATTATTAATTACATGACCTTGTCTGTAGTCTGCTGATAATCCATCCATCCACCCATTCAACCATCTTATCATTGTATTTACTTGGAACAATTTTACGGGTCGATACTCGATAGCCAGTTTGTTCTAGACGGTGTGGTGGTGTACGATGTGAGAGCAATTAAATTATAATTAATTATATTTACCATTTAACTTTCAGAGAGCTGTGAAGGAGGTGGTCGTTCTCGTGGTGGAGTGCAGAAGGGATTATAATTTTTTGGAGTGATTAGGACTGAGGACGGTGGGTGTGTGGTAGCGGAAGAGGAAGCTATTTAATGACTAGTAGTGGTTATCTAAAAGAAGGAGCAATTAGTTAACAGGGATTAAATTAAATCATGTCGTCGATGGAGCCGTGCATTCCGCTACCCTTGGACCAGGAGACGCTGGATGATGTCGTCGAGAAGGCAAAAGACTGGGCCCTCATGCACGGTAATTACAAAACTAATTAATTAAATTCTTCATCTTGTGTTTACCAATTGGGACTGCTAATTAACTGATTGTTTGTTTTAATTGGGCTTTAATTGAAGGTGTGGGGATGCGTCCCAAGAACAATTACTCGACGTCCTCGCTCTCGTTCGCGCCGTTCCTCCTGCTGCCCTCCTCCTTCCCCCGGCGGGAGTTCGAGAAGAGTCTCCGCCTCCAGCCCCTCCTCAACGAGCTCGTTCACAAGGTCGCACATGACTACGAGTTCCTCCGCTCCACCTTAGCCAAGTACAGATTTAACTTCTAGCATTAAGATAACCACTCACTCTTATAAAATATGAATTAAAAATGACTTGTTTAAACTTTAAATGTTTTAAATAATTAATTGTATCTTTTTCCAACACTTTTGTTTGTAGTGCCTGCAAAGTGGACGAGTTCACTCGCCGACTGTTCGAGATCTACGAGACGGTCCGCGCCGAAGGGATAACCCAGGTACTGTTCCAACACATTCAAAAAACTTAACTGTTCGAAAATTAATCTCTCAAGTATGTAGTGCGGGTGGAATAACTAATTAATTAATAGTTAGGTTACCTAACTTAGGTAGTTAGTGTATTCAGGTTGAGGGTCTCTCTTCTTTTGACAAAAACTTTAAAAGTTGAACTAATTGAGATTTTTAGACAAGTATTTTTTTTGTAAACTGTGTTGTTGTTGTTGATTAATTAATTGAACAAAATGAAGAGCATTTCGCTCGGCCTGGTCCGCTCCGACCTCATGCTGGAGGAGTATTGTAGCAAGTGCAGTTGCAGGGCCCTCCAAGATAAGATGCTGATAAGCAAGAGGAATGGCAAATATTGCTCCTGTTGTTGGCGTCAAGTTGAGCTAAATACTATCGCATCCGGTTTCGGATGGTTAGGACCAGTCAGCGCAGATCTTCACTCGTAAGGATTATTTAAAAATTACCTACATTCCATTGATAAGGGTCTTATCTTCTTCCTCCTCCTTCCACTTGACTTATCTTTTATTTTTGTAAATATTTAATTTTTGTTTACTGGGCAAGTAAGGTTTTAAATAGCTAGCTAGAGCGTTTTTTTGTACAAATTGCTTATCGTGCGCGCGTTCGTCTACAATTTTTTGTATTTAAATTAAGCTTTTAAAAATTAACCAAAGTAATTATTTTTAATTAATTGTTGTGTTGTGACTATATTTAATTGTGCAGGAGGTTTCGTTGGGCCTCCTCCGGGCGGACTATTTCTACGATGAGCCGCGAAGGTCGGTGAAGCAGGTGGAGATCAACTCGGTTGCCTCCAGTTTCGGTGCGCTCTCCACCTTTTTGGTTGACGCCCACCGGTACTTCACCATTTTAACTTTCTTCTTTCACTTTAATTAACTAACTACCCACTTTTAACTTTTTAATCCTCCCTGTATATCCCTCCATTGAATGGTGTCCATTCACCTCCAAAAACTAACTTGCACTTTTCTTCTTCTTCCTCCTCCTCCGCCCCCACCTTCGCCCTCCACTCCACCTTCTTCACTTATCTTCACTTTTCATCTAATTAATTTTCTTAACTGCTTTAATTAAATTAATTATTTTTAAATTGGGTTCCTCTTCCTTCTTCTCTGTCCTACTTTAAATGTAATTGTAGTTAAACTTTTAATATTGAGACTCGAAAATAATTTAATTTAACTATTTATTTTTCAGCTACATTTTGGCAGAGCTCGGCCACATCGAGAAGGTCTCCCACGTAAGTCGTTAAAGTTTTAATTTTTAATTGCTCTAAAGTAAATTGATACGGTGATTAAGTCTTTTTAATATTTTTTTTCCTATTTTTGCAGTTGCCAGAGAATAAGGCGCTGGAGGGTCTCTGCCTCGGCCTCCTAAAAGCCTGGGACCTCTACGACACCTACAGCGCCTGCATCCTGTTCGTCGTCGAAGACGTCACCTTCAACATTTGCGACCAGCGGTTCCACGAGTTTGAGATCCGGCGCCTGAACCCCACCGTCAAAGTCATCCGCAAGACTCTCACCGAGCTCGGCACCCGCGCCACCCTGGATCCCTCCAAGCGCCTCTTCATCGACGGGAACGAGGTCGCCGTCATTTACTTCCGGTCCGGCTACGCGCCCGAGCAGTACCATTCCGAGCTGGAGTGGAAGGCGCGGCTTATCATGGAGCGGAGCCTGGCGATCAAGTGCCCCTCCATCCACTACCATTTGGCCGGGAGCAAAAAGGTGCAGCAGGAGCTGGCCAGACCGGGGATCCTTGATAAGTACTTATCGACTCCGGAGGATGTGGAGGGTGTACGCGGGATCTTTACAGGACTTTACAGTTTGGACAAGGGCGAGGACGGGGACAAGGCGCTGCAAATGGCGATAGATAAGCCGGAGGACTTTGTGCTCAAGCCGCAGCGGGAGGGTGGAGGGAACAATATATATGGGGAGGAGATCCGAGGATTCTTGGAGGGGATAAGGGAGGAGGAGGAAAGGAGTGCTTGGATACTCATGGACAGGATAAGCCCGCCCAGTCAGAGGAATTACATGATAAGGCCGGAGCTCAAGGAGCCGCTCTGGACGGATGTGGTCAGCGAGCTGGGGATTTTTGGAGTTGTTATCGGGTAACTGACGCTTATCATTTTTTGGAGGAGGTCATGTCTTATCATTTTTGGAGGTGTGCTTATCTTGATTAATTTTTTTGCAGGGATGCCACCAAAATTGTAGTCAACCAGGTCGTAGGTCACATGCTCCGGACCAAAGTGATGAGCGCCAACGAGGGCGGGGTCGCTTCCGGTATGGGCGCCCTGGACAGCGTCTACCTCACCGACTAAATTATGATTATAATCGCTAATTAAATATAGTACAAAAGAAACTAATTATTTTTAAATAAATACAATTCGACTTTAATTGTTCACATACTACTGCTGGGCAGTTTAGAAAAATTAACTGTGGAAAAAAAATTAAATTATGATAATGATAACTTCTGCTCTTGTTATATATTTTCTGTACTTTATCCATATTACAAAACCCGTGCTAATTAAATTAAATTAATAACTGTTACAACAAAAACCTTGAATATTTTGAGATATCATTATTTTTGAGTGGCACCTCCTATAAGAAATTTAATTTAATCAACGTACTTACATTTATTTTAATAAATTAAGTGTTAAAAAGTTAATTACGTCGAGAATACATTTTTTTATTTTGCAAAAGAAAACACATAAAGGAATGTTAAACAAGTAAAGTATTTTATTATATACAAATGTTCAATAAGAGCTCATCATTTAATTTTAATTAAGTTTAATTATTTTTTAGGCGGTCCACTTGAGACAGCGCGTTTCCTGATGCGTGGATAAGCACTTGACGGAGCAGTACTTGCCGCCGCACGGAATGCAGTTGTAGGTGGAGGGGAAGCCGCAAACGGAGCAGAAGGAGCGGGGAGGGAACTTGGAGGAGGGGACGCCTGCGGTGGAGTAGTTGGGTCCCTCCAGATTCTCCAGTTGCTCCTCTTCGATAAGCGTGTTGATCGCCTTGCGGAACCTGTCAAAAAAACAAAATTAAAAAAACACAAATGAAATTAAATGACCCATTTCATTCGTCATTGAAAAATTCAATTGCATAATAATAAATTTAATTAGTTAACTTTAATTGCTCACTTTAATTTGTAATACTCGGAGGAGCGCTGCTTGTGCTTTTTGGTGGCGGGACCCTTGTCATTAGACTCCTGGAACTTGGGCACCTTTTTGCTCATCACTGCGCAATAAAGATAACCACAACATAACAATTAAAAACTATTGCCATTTAAGAAGTAATTTTAATTGCCAATTAAATTAATCTTACCTAAATCTGCGTGGGGTTCATCGTGAAAGTTATCCTGCTCGAGTGCCTCGAGCGCCTTCTTCTGTCTCCGGTACCTGGCCGCGGCGTCCAGCATCCGGGCGCTGCTCGTCGTCCGCTGTTCTCTCATCGCCATTATTATTAACTTTTTTTTAATCACTAACTAAACACGTGATTAAACTACTAACACTATTAAAACTTAATTGTTCAGTTATTTTATTATTCGATGGCGACAGGGGCGCTGAGCTTATCGAGAAGGTCGTCAATCTTGGACCGGAGCTCTTTGATGATGTCGGCGCTGACAAAGAGATGAGTTTCGTCCAGGTCCGTGAGCACAAACTTGCGGCCGAGGGCTTCCCGTTCG
Organism: Sinella curviseta; assembly: GCA_004115045.4. NCBI lineage: Eukaryota > Metazoa > Arthropoda > Collembola > Entomobryomorpha > Entomobryidae > Sinella > Sinella curviseta. Next base: position 2,014,931 of record CM023201.3, on the reverse strand, counting down.
TCCAGGTGGAGAAGGAACTGCTTCATTGCCGGATCACTGCCAAAACAATAATTAAATATAATTGCTCATTAAATTTAAATTAACTAATTAACCATCCAACATCATCACAGCACTCATCATCATCACACTTTACAAATTAATTTAATTACCATTCAATAAGGACGCCTTTGGTGACGTTCACCATTCTAAGTTTTAATCCACCGCTTGTTTAAAAGGGACCATTTAAAAATAAAGTTAATTGCTCAGTTAACTTAAATTTTCAATTAAAAAAGTAACTTTTTTTCGGTGCCGCTCGCTCGCTGGATCTCTGCGGCCTAATAACTCGTGATTAACACTATTATTAATAAAATTATTATTATTAATAATAAAATTTGTAATTGTTCAGATAGTTTCTTTTTTTTCCCACTGTCGCCACTTCCCCAGCCTAAACCATCTGGTGACGTCACGGACCTCAGTTTACCTTTCTGTTTTGGCGGACGCTTATCCCACTTCACAATCAACCAGCATAAAAACAATGAAATCAAAAACGCCAGTAAGCACAATAAGGGGTCAAGGGTGGGGTCATGAGCGACATCAGGTTTTGGCCTTGATCCGCGCGGAGCCATTGCTGCTAGCTCCTTCGTTGTAGAGGGCAGAGCATGAAATGAATGCTTTTCTGATTTTCATTCAATATTAGCATCGTTTACCGGCCCGGTCCCCGCGGATCCATCTCCCCGCCAGGGTAAAACTCCCCGCGGACCCAACTCCCCGCAGGCCCAACTTCCCGCGGATCCTACTCCCCGCATGAGTGACTTAAATGAAAGAAATTGTAAACGAATGAATAGCTGTGGATTCATATTAACGATTGAATTGCTAATTCACGTGTGCATGTATATTCAAAACATTGAAGGGGCAATCTTGTGCTTAAATCTTGAACATGACTACCAGGGAGATTATTGTGCAATGTAGAATTTTATTACAGAATTTATTACTCTATTGCAGATTTTATTGTACCATTTGGGATTTTGTTTTACAATTTGAGATTTTGTGGTGAAATTTGGAATTTTATGAATTAATATACATACAACGCTACAAGATTATAGATTAAAGTTTGCCAAATTCATAAAATGAACATAACGTGCTTAAAAATTTACAACTGAATACAACTCATAACAAAAAAATTGACAAAAATTCTACAATAAAATATCCTGTTGTTCAATAAAATACCGAAATGTTCAATAAAATCACAAATTGTTCAATAAAATCACAAATTGTTCAATAAAATCACAAATTGTTCAATAAAATCACAAATTGTTCAATAAAATCACAAATTGTTCAATAAAATCACAAATTGTTCAATAAAATCACAAATTGTTCAATAAAATCACAAATTGTTCAATAAAATCACAAATTGTTCAATAAAATCACAAATTGTTCAATAAAATCACAAATTGTTCAATAAAATCACAAATTGTTCAATAAAATCACAAATTGTTCAATAAAATCACAAATTGTTCAATAAAATCACAAATTATTCCATGAGAGCCGAAACACTACAATAAATCCCGTCATCGGCAATAATGTAATACATTGTACAACGAAATCCCAGGTAGTCAATTCGGCAAACTTTAACATATAATGTTGTAGCTTTTTATGTATATTAATACATGAAATTTCAAGTTTCACAACAAAATTCCAAATTTCACAACAAAATTCCAAATTTCACAACAAAATTCCAAATTTCACAACAAAATTGCAACTTTCACAACAAAATTTCACAACAACATTCCAAATTGCACAACAAAATTCCAAATTGCACAACAAAATTCCAAATTTCACAACAAAAATCCAAATTGCACAACAAAATTCCATATTGCACAACAAAATTCCAAATTGCACAACAAAATTACAAATTTCACAACAAAATCTCAAATTGTAAAACAAAATCCCAGATTTCACAACAAAATTCCAAATTGTAAAACAAAATTCCATATTGCACAACAAAATTCCAAATTGCACAACAAAATTCCATATTGCACAACAAAATTCCATATTGCACAACAAAAATCCAAATTGCACAACAAAATTACAAATTTCACAACAAAATCTCAAATTGTAAAACAAAATCCCAGATTTCACAACAAAATTCCAAATTGTAAAACAAAATTCCAAATTGCACAACAAAATTCCATATTGCACAACAAAATTCCAAATTGCACAACAAAATTCCATATTGCACAACAAAATTCCAAATTGCACAACAAAATTCCATATTGCACAACAAAATTCCAAATTGTAAAACAAAATTCCAAATTGCACAACAAAATTCCATATTGCACAACAAAATTCCATATTGCACAACAAAATTCCAAATTGTAAAACAAAATTCCAAATTGCACAACAAAATTCCATATTGCACAACAAAATTCCAAATTGCACAACAAAATTCCATATTGCACAACAAAATTCCAAATTGCACAACAAAATTCCAAATTGCACAACAAAATTCCATATTGCACAACAAAATTCCAAATTGCACAACAAAATTCCAAATTTCACAACAAAATCTCAAATTGGAAAACAAAATCTCAAATTGTAAAACAAAATCTGCAATAGAGTAATAAATTCTGTAATAAAATTCTACATTGCACAATAACATCCCAGGTAGTCATGTTCAAGATTTATGGCAATTCAATCGTTAGTATGAATCCACAGCTATTCATTCGTTTACAATTTCTTTCATTTAAGTCACTCATGCGGGGAAAGAATCACATAAGGAATAGCCCTAGCGGGGAAAGTATGTCGCGGGGAAAATATGTCGCGGGGAAATGGACCTGCGGGGAGTTGGGTCCGCGGGGAGTTTTACCCTGGCGGGGAGATGGATCCGCGGGGACCGGGCCGGTAAACGAATTCACCCCCTGATTCATTTGCATGTGGAGCATAAAATGTAATTTTATGGACAACGTAAATATGTAAATGCTGCTTCTCGTTCAGCAAAAGCAGCAGCCGTTCACAAGTTTACCAGCAAGCAGTGGCAAGAATGCAATGGTCTCTTCTTTTCATTCATTCAACATGGGGTAGAAATTCTACCGTAGAATATTGTTTTAACTTTATGTTTTTCCAGCAAGCATATAGTGGAGAAATAAAATACATGCAATGGTATCATTAATCATTTATCTTTGAATCTACCGTCCACAGTCACATTATGCAGAGTCATCCTATCAGCAGGTACCTTCTTCTCAAGCCGCTTGTGTACACACACACGCCAGGGTAAACATTCGATCCGATCCAACATTTTAACTGTGTTGTTGTGTACGTGTCTACCTAAATTATGTTTTTGTGATTTTTCAGTGATCATCATGGCGCAGTCGAGCATCGTATTTTTGATAGATGTGAACGGGATCCCCCGCGGAGATCCCAACTCCGTCCTTGCCGCAGTGAAACAGGAGCAAAATGTGGAGGAGATCAAAGGAGGAGGAGCTGGAGGCGGTGAGTCAATGGAACTACTCCCATTTCACAAGGAGGATGACATGATGGATGATCCCCTCCCTTCTGCCTCCATCCCCTCCGGAGCCGACTGTCTTGCATGGCTCAAGGAGTTTGTTCTGGTGACCCTGTTCAAGGAGGGGAACAATGGAAAGGAGTACGACTTTTCCCGAGTTCAGTGGTCCTTCAAGTTTTTCGACAGCAGTCACCACGTCGAGTACCGGGACGGGCGGAGCTTTCTCCCCTTCGACAACGAGAGCTTCACAACATTCGAAACGCAGCTGGCGCACAGGATGAAAATCTCCTCATCCTCCGCCCCCTCCAACTCCCAAGATGCCTTCTCCCAGTACGACTCCAGTCGCGTCCGCTATCTCTCCGATGCCATCAAAATCATTACCGGGAGTCTTCCATGGAACGAGGCAGCCGCCAACAACACCTCCCTCAACTTTTCCAGAAGCTTCAACAATGCCGGAGGTGGACCCGAGGAGGAAACTGTCGCCAAGAACACAGTATTCGCTTTTGTCCGAGTCCCACGCACTGATAAGCAGCTTCAGGACTTTGCCGACCTCCAGTCCTCCAACAGCTCCACCAAAGACTTTATGGGGGTCCTCCTCCCCGCCGCCTTCTCCACCCGCTTCCACCACAAGCTCCGGATCCAGCTCAACTTTGTCGACATGTGGAGCGCCCCCGAGAACTCGAACCACTTTTATGTGCCCGACTGGAATGGGAGTTATCCCCGCCAAATTGTCAAGTGTCTTCAGTACCTGGGGAATGGGAGGGTTATCGGAGTCCCCTTTTCCAGCTTCACTCACCTCCACACCAGCGCCATGAGTCTAGGTCTCCTTCCCTACACAACCTATCTCAGATCTCGTCTGGAGGTCGCCTCCTCCCAGAACACCGAAAACGTGCCGTCGCACATTCAGAAATTAGCGCCAGGTCTTGTCGCCCAAAAGGCCCTCAAGAATTGTCAGAAGATAAGTCCCGAGTTTGACACGGATTCACTCAACAGGAGTCTGAAAAGCGGAGGTGGCAGCGTGCTGGAGGCGAGCTTCAACAGTCAAGAGAACAAAGTATTGAGACCATTCCGAATGAGTTCGGGCTATCACGAGGAAGAGACTTCGGATCGTTTGGACTACTTCCGGAATCAGCGTCTGGCTCAACAAGAGCGTCATTTAATGCGGGAGCTGGAGGCGGATGGGAGGAAACGGAAGCGATTTGAGGAGTATGAGGAGGATTACTATCATCATCCACCTCATCACGGTGGAGGAGGAGGAGGAAGACGCCGCCACAGTCACGGAGTGGTCGTCATGGACGAAATGGAATCCGACTCGATGGAAATCGACTCCCTTTGCGAACGCGAGCAAGAGCAGCGCCTGGAGAGCTGGGTCAACGAAGGTCAGTTCACGGTGAAGCGGAAAAAGTCGCTGGAGGGACCCTCCAAAGCTGTACCAATGAGCCGGCCCAGCGCCCCCGGTCTCTCCAAAAGCTTCCACGTGTTCCATGGGCCCGCCCCCAAAAACGCAAGTTTGACAGGCGCCCGAGCCAAGAAAATGCTGACCAACGTGGAGCGGAAAATGCACAAGAGCGCTGTCGTGGAAAGCAAGCGGAGGAGCAGTGGAGGAGGTGGAGTGGAGGTATTCCTTGACATGAAGAGGATCACACAAAAGCAGGAAAAGGAGCTGAGCGCCATCAAGCACCGTCTCAAGACTTATCTGCAGGGCGAACTGGAGGAATTGGAGGGTGACTGTTTTCTCTGGATGGAAACGTTTAATGAGGAGCTCCGCGGTTTTGGCGACATGATCATGAGGGAGGGGGAGGAAAAGGAGGAGCCTTGTCTTGTGGCCCTTGCGCAGGCGCTTGTCAACTACGTCAAAAGTTTGGCGACACTCGCACGGCTTCCAGGAGGGTCCGGATGATATCCGCCAAGGATCTTTTGGAGCAACTCCTCCTTGTCGACATGACCATTCTGAGCCGCCGGATTATCGACCAGGTCTCCAAAAATAAGACGTCGCCAGGCTCGGGAAAATGCAAAAAGAAAAGTTTTGCGTTTCGTCAAACAGAACTGCAAATCATTTCGAGGCTGGAAATCGCCTGGTGCTTTTGTATCGAGCCGGACGAGGACGCCATGGAGGAGATGTTACAGGACATTGTCCAGCTACTCCAAATTGTCGCCGCTCATCAGACAAATCCTCCCATAAAGCACTTTGTCAATTCCGTCCTCCTTCCTACCTACAGCCAAAGCAGCAAAATGCGGGGACTCTACAAGAAAACGAATCTCCCGCTGCCGAGTCAACTGGCGATGGACGGGAGTCCTGTGCCGAGCGGTTCGAGAAGGGACGACGACTCCAGCATGATTTCGAGCACGTCTTCGGCCAATTTGTATCCGGAGGACAGCGCGTCACAGCTTCATGTGCATCATCATCACTCCAAGCGGCACAGGAGGATTTCTCCAAGGAGACCGGCCACGGTGAGCCATCCCACCCAGGGGCAGAGGGGAAAGGGGGGAACGGCGGCAGCGCCTCCAAGAAGACCAAACGGCAGATTATGGTGGCCACGTCCAATCCCAAGTTGGCGGCGGCGCAGCAGTTTATGGCGGACGGGAGGAAGAAGGGTGGAGGTGAGTATTTACAGTGGAGGCAGTGATGATTATTCATTTCTTGGAAGTCGAGAATTTTTAATTGATAACTTTTTGTCTATAATGTAGGTAACAAGATAAATCCAAAGCGACTGAGAAGGAAACATGTTCGACCTCGACGTCCAGGAAAAAGACAAAAAGGACAGCAAGACGCTGCTCGCCCTCTGCTCCAGCACCTCCGCCATCCAAAGAGTTCCGCGTTCAAGAACCCCAAGGGGAAGTCGTCCTTGTCACCCAACGGATTCTTCCGGGTGGCGAGGAGCCGACGCCAGCTTGTGATGCCCAGTTTGGATCTCCAACGCCAAGTAAGTCATTTAGTATTTATCATTTAACCATTTAACACGCCATTTAACAGTTTATTTACATATTTGTTTAATTATTTTTATTTTTGTACAGATAACGAAGTGTTGGGTCCAGAGAGTCCGGCGACCCCCGGGGAAGCGCGGTCAGCCGGGAGCCACGTCCACCTCGACTGGATCCAAGCAGCGAGTTATCCAGGAGTTGCCCGAATTCCAGAAAACCGGTGAAAATTTTCTTCACAAATAAAATATTACTAAACTGTTAGTATTATGAGATAATTAATTGTTTTGTAATTTAATTTTTTGCAGATTTCGATAACCGACCAATAGGCAGAGTGGCGGTTCCTCCGGCCCCAGTCCCGCGCCTAGGAAAAGTCAGAAACGCAACTGATGGCTGCCCGAATCAAGAAACCAAGGATGACGGTGCTGGAGGCGGTGATTGCGGCGACCTCACTTCCCTCCACCCATCTTATTCTACATTTTACCGGCCCCGCACCTGACCTCGATAATCCAAACATCAGCGCACTGATAACCAGCACCAATCCTTTGTATCCGCTGCTCATGGGATCACCTCCCCTGGAGGGAACAACGCCGGTCCCTCCAACACCAACTTCCAGACGCCCTCCAAACGCGTCCAGTTTAATTTGAATGAGAATTTGGTCAACACGCCGAGCTCGGTGCGGCGGGTGGGGACGATTACGCCGAAAAGCATTCTGAAGGAGACGCAAGACGCCACCATGTCCACAACGTCGCCCTCCACAAATTAAGAAGACTGGCCACTGGTTATCAACAAGAGTGATAAGTGTTTTTTGAGCACTTGAAATAATTTAATTTTGTCCATTTAAAAAAATAAGTTATTAATTATTATTTTAAATTGTAAAGGATACAGAACTGACTTTGTTTTTGGGGTCTTTGAAAAAAAATGTCATGACATGAAATTGATCATCATTCTTGTTAATTATTGTACTGTAAACGTAATTCTAATAATTTATGACACTTTAACTTAAGTAATCATTCAGATTATTATGTTCGGAGAGATTGTGGTTGATTAATGGAAAAGTAATATAATCTACTGCAAAGCTAATAATTTATAATATGCAACACTTTTGTGAGACTTATGAAGTAGAATTTGGTTTCGGAGGAGATTTAGTATATTTAAATTAAATATTGTTTTTGTAATGAAGGCGGTGGAGGGGAACAAGGTTGTGGTTTGATAGATGTTAATAATAAAAAATTAAAAATTGTATAATAAAGTTCAGAAACAATGTTTGCACTGTTTAAAAAGTAACTTGATCTGAATTTCAAACTCTTGTTAGTAGTTGTGTGCACAGCTTAATTGGCAAGTTCTGTTGCCCCCAGTCTTTAATTTTAGTGTGTAGGGTTTAGTATCAAAACTATGGGATAGTTTATTTGTGACCACAAAAAAATTGGGTTTTTAGAGAGAATCGATTCTCAAGGTGCCCCACAGGGTTGACATGTGTGATCTTGCTTAAATGCAAGTTAGTAGTCAGTGATTAAATTTAAATATTACTTATAATTTCCTTATTTCAATTTTCCACTTGACTAATAACATTTCATAGTGTCTTTAATCTATAAACTAATTTTAATTGCTGCATGTGCATTCATTTCATTACGTAACGTGGGGCACTCTGAGAATTGCACTATTGTTTCAAGTTTTGCTAACAAATCAAAGCTATTAACAAAATAGGTTTCCTTCTCAAATACCTAGTTATTTGTGTACTAAAATAAACCAGTTGGAACCGGAGCGCAATATTTATAGAGTTGATGTTGCCAGAAATAATACACGCACACGAAATGCATAATTTCTACTATAGGTAAAATTTAGATACATAATAATTTTAGGTAATGCTGGTTTTCTTAGGGTATATAAAGCCATGTGCATAAACGAGTACTGCATCACTCACTTAAATATTGTCAAAAGCCAAACATACATTGTTGAAAACGCAACCAGCTACCCTCTGAGAAGCTTTTCCCTGGCCACTCACTGAATGCGGTCACGATGTCACGTCTTTTTTAAACAGTTTATTAATGGAGTGGGTGGTCTTTTACTAATTTACTTTTACAGATAATGATGATTAGTATGCTCCCGTTTAATTAAAATAATTTAGAACACAGCGCAGTTAAAGTTCGTAAAATTCACTCCTCAATTTTATTAAATCTCAATTAAAAACACGTAATTAATTATTACTCGCTTGTCTCTTCCCTGTCTCGCACGAACAACAAAAACTCTCTTCTCTTTTCCATTCTCTCTTCGGAAGCCATTCATTCCGCACTCCACGCATCTTTTGAAACCTCTTTTGGATTTCCGGTGGTGGATTCGAGCGCCCGTTTGGCCTTTTGACGTCGTTCCCACACCCATAGTAGGCCACCGTTCCAATTGACCATTTGAACCCAGACCTGTCTGACCACTAGTGTCGTGTAAAGCTCATCCCTCCAACTACGTCCTGTTATCACCCTGACATGGTACACAATGGCCCAGATAACCCGGAGGATAATCCAGGCAATCCCCGTCTTCCGATGTACTTGGCGAAGCGTACGCTGTTGCTCTAAGGTAAAATAAAGAAACAACCTTTTTTTTAAATCGTTATTTTCTCCTGTATGAAATATTTTGCGTATTTTCCGGAAATGCTGAGTAAATCAAAAGAAAGTCCAAAACGAACGTAATCAAAATGTGTGCTCCAGACTCGACCATACTCAAGACAAGTCGGGTTGACCGGGAGTACATGTGGAGATGAGTGGGGACAATGGATCGGATGAAAAATCCGAACTGGATGAGAAAGTAAAGGAGATCTAAAATCTAAAATCCCTATGACGAATGTTGCACAGCTTCCCAAAACATTTCTCTTTCTGAATTCCATATTGGTTTATAATTTTCACACTGTCTAAATGTTCAAGTAAAGAGAAAAATAATGAAGAAAAATAAATGCTTTTCTTTCTGCCGACCCTCTGCTGTGAGATTGAACGTAGCTCTGAATGTCACTCTATCGATTCTCATCGATTTTAATTTACAAAACCAAAAGCTAATTACTGTGTGCTGGGTTAAAACGTGCTTCAGAAACGGAGCAAGAATTAAAGCGAGTTCTCAAAGTGCCCCGACTCCATTATACCATAAGCCATGGTGTGACTTTAATTTTGTGATTCATTAAAAAATTAAATCCAGTTATTAAATTTAGCGATGGCTTATAGTATCAAAATTGTATAATTTTTGTGTTGAAAGGAAAATGTGATCACAAAAAAATTAGTTTTTTCTCATAAACTAGATTCTCAAGTAGCCCCACCTGTATAGAAGGTTGTCATGAAATCTTGAGTTTTTTACCAACGTTTTTTTTATTTTGTACAAAAAACTTTGTTAGTAGTATGCGGTCCAGCTTAAATATAATTGTATTTATTCATGCAAATTAGACGTTAATGCTGTATTCGGCACAATTACGTGTATGTAAATAAAAATGCCATTTAAAATACATAGTAACGGAACAAAGACTGACTCCCAGAGGACGATACCACCCACACTTTTGGAGGAACTACCCGATTATCTCTGCAACTATTAGAACAATCGATTATTCCTCTTCACTGTATGTACTCTAAAGTATTTGGAATAGAAATCCGTTGAATTTATGTTTATACAATAATGCACCGCTGAGATATTCGCAATCAAAAAATCGCTATTTTGATTTCGAATATCTCAGCGGTCTATTATTGTATAAACATAAATGCAACGGATTTCGATTTCCAAGATATTAGAGTACAAACAGTGAATAGGAATAATCGATTGTTCTTATGATTGCGGAGATAATCGAGTATTTGCTCCAAAAGGTGGGCGGTATTCCCATCTGGGAGCCAGTCTCTGTTCCGTTACTGTGTATTTTAAATGGAATTTTTGTTTCCATACATGTGATGATGCCGAAGATCCCCTTAATAGAATTTAAACTATGAATTATTTTTAATTGTTGTCCAATCTGTTGATTGATAATTGATAACGCGTGTTGGTAATTTTAAGGAGAAAGGTTTCTCAATCTCTCACAATATCCTAAATGGCCGACATGCAGTAAATTGATTGCTCATCCTTTTATAATTCCAATGCAATTATGGTTAAAAAGAAATATTTTATGATTGATTATTTCGGCCACGTAAGGATACGGCAAAAAATTATCCAGAAATGAAGTTTTTGTAGGGGAATTAAATTTTTAAAATTTATTTCATTTCAATTCACCATGTACTCTCTTACACAGGCAGGATGAAAGGGCTATAAACCACACCACAAAAACATGCACTTTTAAATATTTTTTTATTTATGTTTATTTGAAATAATGAATAACCAAATAGATCCGAAAAAAATGATTTCCAATAACGAATTTACAAGGTTTAGTCGAACTAAAAATGTATTTGTTGTCTCAAATTCGAACAGTTGGTCAAATGACAAAGCCTGCTCATCGGATACATGATAAACACCTGAACAATTTTCACCATTCACTCTCGTCATCTTTGTCGCCAATTATCTTATTGCGAGTGCATGTCTAGGGATGTTTTTTCTCCTTCCTCCAATATCCCTACTAGTTCAATGACACGAGCCGAGACAACTTCCATTCGTCCGCTTTTCAGCGTCATGCGAAGGAACAACTCACATTGTGCTAAAATAACCAGCGTAATAAATACGAGATATGTCAATAAGAGCCATGGCGACAGCCCCTTTTCCATCCAGCACTCACTTGGCGCCCCTTGTCCCCTCATGTCAAAAATTGCCCACACGGTCGCTGTGATTCCAATGGATATAAACATGACTCCAAGCTTAGAGGTTGGCATACACTTGCCAGCAACTTCTCTTCTCTGTCTCAAACGGTCGTGCAGCCGTTGATGGAACTCGGTGGCGTATATTCCCGCCCCATCCAGTTTGTATTTCAAGCCAATGAAACAGATTAAGTACACATCCGCGAGGCGCCAAATTAAGGCCGTTAGTTGGGCCATGCAAATCACCGTCAAACTGGTGTGTAGAATAAGATCGAATCCGATCCCTCCGTCCCCCACATCAGTAAGCTCTTCTCCCCATCCTTCATTTGGCAACGCATCCCGAGCCCTCACAGCTGAAAGGATAATCCAGGCGAGGTAACTCAAACAAATTGCGACCAGGCTGCGGAAGCAGATTCTTCTAATCCTGTCGACAAGGAGAAGATGGTTGGCGGAATTTCGGGCCCACATCCGCTCTCTCACGCGACCAGTCTCCAAATACAAAAGGGGCAGCGGGAGAATGGAGGTAACAGCCAGGGATTCCGTTCGGAGGGAGAGCATCCCTCCTGTGAAGGAGGATTCGGGATTGCGGCAAGTGCGGTCATACTGCGCCTCTAGAAACAGATCCCAGTGATAGAGGCTGGACTTGAAAAGGACTCGGAAGAAACCAATTGCTCCAAGCATGCTTAGTCCCTGCAAAATCCCGATCAGCTTCAGGTGCGTACAGTACTCGCAATCGCAACGCCTTGTTCCACTCCTCCATCCTTTCCCCCCTCCCAAGCAACTCGACCAGTTTTTATTTTCCCAATCTGTATATACGTTTTAAAATTGGGCCGTCATAACTAACCACATACTTTAATAAAAGGCTAAGTCGAAACAAAAACAATTTAAACCAGCTGTATATGGGATTACAAGAATTTACATACCACAAGCGGGGACTTGAGTCCTTGCTTCAGTCTCTGAAGAATGTCCGTCCATGTTTTGGCTGTTAGGCTAGGCCTAACCTAACTTATTGAAAGACCTAGTAAAGTATCTTTTGTCGAAATTGTATTATTTCCTCCCACGATATAAGATCAGCTGGAACTCAGCTTAGCTTTCAGCCAGCTTCCCCTTTCTGCCAGTTATATTTATGGAATGAGAAAGGAAAGACGGAGCATAGTAAATAGTATAGCTCGAGAGAGAGAGAGAGAGAGAGAGAGGAAGAAACCAACAAGCTTTTTATTGCTTTTTGTAGTTCTCGTTTTTTACCATATAGCAAAGTGGCTGAACCACCAATTGTAAATTCTCAACTGGTTAATATCAGCTTAAGAAGCGGACATAATAAACTCGGTAAACTACACGTAGCAAAGTAGCGGATCTGCGCCACCGATAACGAGAACCATCTGCTGACTACTACTACTGATAAGAAATCGTCTTTCGAACATAGAATAAACCGCACGTGGAAATTCTTACCAATGTCCAGGCGACGTACCAGTAGAAGTTGGCCGTAATGGTTATTAAGCTTCTTCCATAGCGCGGCTGTGATGAGAAGCCGTTTGCCGAAAAAAGAAGTAGAAAATTCCAAACCATTTATGCAAGAGAGAACAAAGTGTCAAATTAATTGAAATTGCTGTAACCGTTAAACAGTAACGGTCAACCCCCAAGTGTGCTCATATAAATTTGTTATGGTCATAGATGAGTCGAATGATATGCTACTTGCCATATGTTAGCATTAAAAAAGTTTGACCGTGTAACGGTTTCTAACGGTTACAGTTGACCTACGTATTTCAAAATCACGCTGCACCCTTCTGAGGAGACCACCTTTCGATTGTCGAATCCAGATTTCAAAAATACAAACGGGTTTTTAGTTAGAGCGCGCACAGACAGACGGACACATTGATCTTTGTAAGTGGCTCCGCTACTTAATAATGTGTATATTTTACGATGCCTTCCAGAGACACAGAGCATGTATCTCTAAAGGGTAAATTGGTTACCAATACTATTGCAGTAGAGACAAATAATAGTAAAAGTATAATTTGAAACTCTTGATAAAATGAGCATGTCTCAGGCTGAGCAGTTATTGTTGCCATGATACTTGTTGGTACCGGTCGCTCTGATGTCTCTTGACGATGTGAATGATTTCTGTCATCGTCTAGAGATACAAAGCCCCGTTACCCACAGCATACTGCCGGCGGTATTCCAGCAAACCTTAAGGGGTTTCTTCTTTGTCCAATTCCCCATCTAACATATTATAGGTGACGCAGAAGTCATAGAGGCAGTCCCAGTGTTGAACAGCATAAGCACAAACGGGTAACAAGAAATCGCTTTTTAAAATTATCAATTGCAATTAAATTAAAATTTGAGAGCATAAGTCTTGTAGATCATTTCATTGCGAATCTATTGATACCTAATTCGAAAAGTTTGGTCCCCTTTTTTCAGATTTCACAGTAATTTACAGCTGTTGTTTCAACGGAAAAATTGGAGCAAAACAATAACTGTGAAATCCGAAATGATATCATATCTTGCAGTCTTCGTTCAAGTGGTGTTTAAACGGGAGACTGTCTTTTAAATAAACTACTTTTGCTTTCACTTTTGGCAGGAAATTAGATGAAACATTGTGAGAAATCCAATTTTTTGAACTTAAAAGCAGGCATATAAACATAGGGATCAACAGGTGAAGGCAGGAGCATGTGTTTGCAGATTAGGGTCAGAAGTCAACGTATTCGAAAAAGTCACGGAAAAGGTAAAAACCATTGCATTGCCCTAGAACGCCCCAAGAGAACACGTTGCTGGACGGAGAAACACTAGTACCGTAAAATCTCAAATTAACGCAGCTAGAAAGTAAACGCATCCCCTAAAAGTGAGGAACAACGACTTTGGCTCAAGTTGAGCTTCATTATAGCTTCATTTGTAGATCATTATCAGCTTAGTATGGATAAACTGACTTCACTTTTTAATACTGCCAAAAGCTTAATTTTACAAAGCAGCTTTTATTATATTTCCTTTGCTTTTCTTTGATTTACTTCCTTTCCTTTGCTTTTGATAATGTTGCACAAAAACACTTCACAATTTATATTGGTAATTTATGATTTTATTTCTATAAACTTTCATGAGTTTTCGCTTGATGCAGCTCTCAAACAAACGCGGCTCTCAAATAAACGCAGCTCTCAAATAAACGCAGCTCTCAAATAAACGCAGCTCTCAAACAAACGCGGCTCTCAAATAAACGCAGCTCTCAAATAAACGCAGCTCTCAAGTAATCGCAGCTCTCAAATAATCGCAGCTCTCAAATAATCGCAGCTCTCAAATAAACGCAGCTCTCAAACAAACGCGGCTCTCAAATAAACCCAGCTCTCAAATAAACCCAGCTCTCAAATAAACCCAGCTCTCAAATAAACCCAGCTCTCAAATAAACCCAGCTCTCAAATAAACGCAGCTGCGTTCTTTTGGCAGCAATAAGCTCGGAAAACGCATCTGCGTTCATCTGAGAATTTACGTTATTTACGTTTCTGAAGCAAGGACTTTTTACCTTGCTGGAGTAACGCTTTTTTGAGGGGCTACGGGAGCGACCCTTTTCCTGCTCATCTGCTGAAGCAGCCTCTGTGAACAAGCCAGTCATATTTATGATAAAGTTGCATTAAACTAATGATCCAACTGTTGTCTATACATGTGAATTCCTACACTTATGAATACAACATCGAACAAAATCCTTCCCCACCATGCATTCTCCTCGAGCAATCAACAAGCAAAGCAGAATGACTGACTGATAGACAAAGTGTTGCGGCCGAGCTGTTAGTAGGGGGCCCTAAATATGTGTGTAACCAGTTTCGATGAACGAAATTTTCCGACATTCATGCATGGGCTAACTAACTAACTAACTAAATACAATTACAATAAAATTCGACTTTTTAAACTGTTACGTAGCTAAAGCGTAGTATTAGCGTAGGTAGTTACGCTTTTAGTTTGTTTGCCTGCCCGTCTGTCTGTTCGTGCTCTAACTTTGACACCCATTTTTCTTGAAACCAGGTATGAAAGTTGCTCAGAGGATAGTGAACTACGGTATTGACTTTGATGTAAATCGGTCCACAGGGGGCGGGGTGGGGGTCACGGGAAGGTCACATGCTTTTTAAATGGGAA
Source organism: Sinella curviseta (assembly GCA_004115045.4). Classification (NCBI taxonomy): domain Eukaryota; kingdom Metazoa; phylum Arthropoda; class Collembola; order Entomobryomorpha; family Entomobryidae; genus Sinella; species Sinella curviseta. The sequence goes on along the minus strand of CM023201.3, from coordinate 1,999,673 downwards.
ATTTTTTTTATGATTGATTCTGATAGAGAATCGGAAGGTGGTCATTTCCTCTTGAGGGACTACGGGTCAAATAGCGTTGCATTGACCTATGGAGGTCAGAAAGGGGTCACATGCTTTTTAAATGGCAATATTTTTTATGATTGCTTCTGATAAAAAATGGAGAGGTGAGCATTAGGTAGCAAGAATAAGTAGTACGATTGACAATGCAGTTTACTACTTACGTTACTGCTGGCCTGTGTCTTTGTTCATAATTCGTGCCTTACTATAATTCACAATGTTTTAGTAATCATTCTGTTACGTATTTTCCGTCGTGGTTTAAAACGACTAGTTTGTAAATCATTTAGCGACGCACAAAGCATTAAATCCATTATATTGCGAATTGACTCACTGTAATATGTTCACTGGAATAATGGCTTCACCGGTTGCGGCCTCCAGTGGTTGTCCAACTTCTTTTCCCAGGAGTCCGGAAGCATCCCAGCAATGTATTTTGTCGATCAATAGTTTCTTAGCGGCAAGACTATTATATTCTAATGACCCTCAATTTAAAAACGAGACTTATAGAGTACCACAAATCCAAGATGAAATGATAGCTATATGGAGTAACACTTTACCTTGGCTTAAAAGTTACAAAGTAAGGCAGATGGGGCGGAGTGACGAGCAAGAATGCTATAAAAATTATGCAGTTTGCTTCAACCAGTTTAAGATGAACATTCATTTTTGAGTTACAACATTATTTAGATTCCGCATGTAATTATACTTTATTAGAAAAAACACTATGCAAATCATGTACAAATATAAAACACGCACGTACTAATTAATGCAACTCTGAAATATAATTTATAAAAACAAAAACATTTACAACTAGGTCCAATTATTATTTGGGAGCACTTGTGCTACCTTATAATTTCGTTCTGTGTGTCCGGTCCGTCCGTCCCTCCGTGAGCGCGATATCTTCGACTGCTGAATTTTTTAAATCTGTTTTTTGCAATGGGTTCCTAAGCCCATAGCGACGGGCTCCATTGATTTTCAGCCCTCTAGGTCAACGGCTACGGTTAGAAACCGTACGAGGTCAATTTTTTTCAATGAGGGCGTGTGTCAAGTGGCATATCATTCGACTCATCTATGAATATAGCGCATAGATCTGAGGTCATTTTGAGGTCAGAGGTTATCGTTTAACGGTAACGGCGATTTTAAATGTGTTTTTTTCGTTTTATGCTCGTCTGCTAAAACGGCCAAGAGTTTCGGACTCCTTCATGCTTGCCAACCCCATATGCCAACGGCAACGGTTAGAAACCGTTACAACCTAGGTTTTGTAAGAAAACATAAAAAGGTAGCACTTCAGCAAACATTTTTGTTTAAAAGCTAGAGCACAAAAACGAAAATTTTCAAAACGTCTTTAGCGTTAAACAGTGACCTTTGGCCTCAAAATGATCTCAGGTCTATGTGTTACATTCATATACGAGTCGAATGATATGCCACGTGCCATATGTCATCGTTTAACCTCGCAACGGTTTCTAACCTTTGCCGTTGGTCATACTGCGCTGAGACGTTATTTTTGCCGAAGTCTTATTCGTTTAAGCAGGAGAGCATAAAACGGAAAAATATTTCGAATCGCCGTTACCGTTAAACGATAACATTTGACCTCAAAGTGACTCAGATCTATGCATAATGTTCATAGACGAGTCGAATTGTATACCACTTGCCATACGTTCACATTGAAAAAATTGACCTCGTAACGGTTTCGAACCGTTGCCGTTAACCTGTAAGGCTAGCGAGCATGTCAAGTAAAGACCTTGCGCTGAGGAATTATTTACCGAAAACAGAAGTATAAAATTCGTAGCCGTTTAAGCAGGAGAGCATAAGACGAAAAATATATTGAAATCGCCGTTACCGTTAAACGTCAACCTTTGACCTCAAACTGACCTCAGATCTATGCGTTACGTTCAAAGACGAGTCGAATGATATGCCACTTGCCCTATGTTCCCATTGAAAAAAATTGACCTCGTAACGGTTTCTAACAGTTTCCGTTGACATAAAGGGCTGAAAATCGATGGGGCCCGTCCCTATGGGCTTAGGAACCCAATGCAGAAAACAGAATTCAAAAATTCGTCTCCGTTCAAAAGATATCGCGTGGACGGACGGACGGAACAGACACACAACGAAATTATAAGTTAGCACTAAAGTGCTACCTAATAAGAAATAGCAAGTGACATATCATTCGACTCGTCTATGAATGTAGCACATAGACCTGAGGTCGTTTTGGGGTCAAATGTCGCCGTTTAACGGTAATGACGTTTTGACACTTTTTCGTTTTTGCGATTTAACTTTTAAACAAAGGTGTTTGCTTAAGTGCTCCCTTTTTATGTTTTTACAAGAACCTAGTTTATTACGTAGCTTTAACGTAGTTATGCTTTTAGTTTGTTTGTATATCTGTCCGTCTGTCTGTTCGTGGTATAACTTTAATATCCGTTGACAAATTTTGTTGATGCTTGATATAGAGGTTCCTTGGGAATCAGGTAAGGACGGTATTGATTTTGAGGTAAATCGGTGCACATGGGGCGGAGTGAGGGTCATGGGAAGATCACATGCTTTTAAATGGTAAATTTGTTTATGATTGATTCTGATAGATAATCGGAAGGTGATCATTTTTCTTCATATGTAAAATCCGGTTGCTTTGACTTGAAGATGTAAAAAAATATGGGGCACATGCTTGTTAAATGAGAATTTTTTGTATGATTGACTCTGATGGAGAAAATAGGTGATAATTTTCTCTTGAGGGCCAACCGGTCAAAATCCGGTTATCTTGACCAGTAGAGGTTAAAAGGAGTCATGAAATGCAAAAATTTGTTACGAGTGCTTCAGAAGCACTGTTTCTGATACAGAATCAAAAGGTGATTCGTCAGAGTAAAAATAGACAGAGTAAGTAGTACGATTGAAGTTACTATACCTAATTCACAATGTTTTAGTAGTCCTTCAGCTACGCATTTTTCATCGTGGTTTAACACGACTAGTTTATCTTGTTCGGAGCCCGCTCTAAAGATATAGACACACTTATCCCGCTTGATTTTACACGTTACATATATGCCCACCGATCATGCTCCCAATTAAAGACGTTCAAAGGGTGGAAAACATTTTGACTCCACGCAACACAACTCGCAATATGTCCAATTAACATCATCAACAGTTTAAGAGAAACATGTGCCGAATTTTGGATTCTGCACGTACTTTGTGTCTTGCCAGGATCCTTGCACACTCTCCACCATTCCTGCACCCCGTTCAATGGCGCGAGTGGATAAGACCTCAAGATGCTGTCCTGCGGCCAGTGTCACCCCAAGAAACCACTCACATTCTGCCGAGATTAGAAGGGTAGCCAAGACGAGGACTGTAATTGGAAGGCACGGGGACCTGTCCCTCCCCATCCAGCACTCACTTGGCAACTCTCTCCCAAATATGTCAAAAATCCTCCATACTCCCACAACCATGACAACAGAAGCAAGTATGACTGGAAACTTGGATCCTCTAATAATCCATTTCCCGGCACCCTTTTTCCTTTCCAAGCAGTCTTGGAGCCATTTGTGGTACTGGATGGAGTAGATTTCCGCCGCATTTATTCTGTATTTCAGAGCAACGAAGCACATTACGTAAATATCTGCGAGTCGCCAAAGGAGGGCGGTTAAGAGGACAAGATAAGTCACCGTTAAACTGGAGTGAACACTAAGGTCCAAGATAATATTATATCTCCACTCTTCTCCATCCAGTATACTCGGAACATCCCGGGCCCCCAATATGATAATCCAAGCGAGACAAGCGATGCAAATTGCGACAAGGGTGCGCAAGTAAATCTTTCCAATCCTGTCGACAAGAAGGAGATGCTGGACTGGGTTTCTGGTCCACATACGTTCTCTCACGCGACTCACCTCCAAATACAAGAGGGGCAGCAGGAGTATGGAGGAAACGACCAGGGACTCTGTTCGAAGCGACAACATCCCTCCAGAGAAGGAGGCGCCGGCCTTCTGGCAAATCCGGGAGCCATGGGCCTCCAGAAACAGCGTCCAATGGTGAAAGACGCATTTGTAAAGTAGTCTCGCCAAAGCCATCGCTGAGAGCATGTTAACTGCCTGGAAAATCCCACCCACCTTCAGCCGCGTACAATGCCCACAAACACAAGTCATCCTCATCCAGTCATCCCTTTTACAGTCACGCCTGTCTTCCTCTTTTCCAAAAACCACCTCAGTGTCCACTGGTGTGGGGGAGTTTTATGAATCTGTCAATAGTCATTGGTTCAATAAAAAAAAATGCATCAATCCATTTTTCTCCCGTCATTCTAGTCAGCTTCAACTTCAGATATTAAGCACATGCATTGATTGGATTGAGAAAGAATCCGTCAATCAAAAATATTCTATTCACTTACTAAAAAAAATTTATGATTGACAAAAAAAATTATTTGCTGTGGACGACCGGCTCACTATTTTTAAGCAGCAGCAGACAGCTTTTTGTAGGTGCACTTACTAAAGTTAAGGTAGCACACACAGAGAGTTATATTTAAATTGAAGTTAAATAACTATTTCATAATAAAAAATATGCTCACATAGTTGTATTTTTTAGATAGGACATACTTTAAAAACGCAAGTGGAAATATGACTGTCTTTTTTTTACAAAAATAACCGTCGTCTGCATTGGTATTACATCTGACACACAGCTGCTGTGGAAATCCTTTCGGTTTTCTAGCTGCCTCCAGAGAGAGAATGTGTTGAGTATGGAGGCAGATGAGGGGACGCGACGACGGGAAACGAGCTAGCCACGACATGACGCGAATGCACGAGAGGGAACTATATGATAAGGCCGGAGTTAATGGAGCCGCTATATGGACGGATGTGGTCAGCAAGCCATCTTTGGACTTGTTATCGGCTAACTGACGCTTATCATTTTTGTGCAAGTGATCATGATCATAATGAAAAATGATTGCGAGAGGCTGGCGGAAACGAAAAAAAAATGCTCGGGATGGGTTCCCTTTTTTTGCTAAACTTAAAATATTTTTATATATTGTGTCATTTTAATTTTGCATATTTATATTTATTCAAAAATTATAATTTATGCTGTTAGCTTTATAAAAAAAATAGTCATGATAATTTTTTGTGTATTTTAGAGACGAAGGTGAGATTTTAAAGGTAATTGTTCACTCCCTTTTCCCCCCTCCACTGCAAATTGTTCAATTGGAGATGCCGACAAGAGCTCCACTGGTCCCCTTGTCAACGTCATCCCCAGAAACCATTCGCATTCCGCTGAAACCAGCAGAGCGGCAAGCGTTACAACTGTGAGCGGAAGCCATGGCGACTCGTTCTCGTCCCAGCACTCCATTGGCGTCTCCTTGCCCCTCGTGTCAAAAATTGTCCCCATGACGACTGCCATTGCAACGGAAAGGAAGATGACTCCCAGCTTGGATCCCGATATCCATCTCCTAGCCGCCCTTCTCTCCTCCAAATCATCGTACAGAGATTGGTGGGATTCCCTGGAGCTCATTCCCGCCACATCCAGTCTCAATTTAAAGCCAATGAAGCAGATTAGGTAAATGTCCGCAAAGCGCCAAACCAGTCCGGTTAGGACCACCAGGTAAAGCGCAGTTAGCCCGGAGTGAAAAATAAGGTCCAAGATAACCCTTCCCTCAACAACAATTCCTCCTTCGCCAAATACGCCCCGAATCTTGTGGTCGGCGGCGCCGGAAATGACAAGTGAGGCGAGAATAATGGCGCAAATTACGCCAAGGCTCCAGCCGCATACATTCCGAATCCTGGCGGCGGTCACATGATGATGGGCGGGATTTCGGGTCCACATCCGGTTTCTCACGCGACTAGCCGCCAAATACAGGAGTGGCAGCCAGAGTGTGGAGGCAACGAACAGGGACTCGGTTCGGAGGGAAAGAATCCCTCCGGTGAAGGAGGAATCTGACCTTTGGCAAATCCAGGAAGCGTCGTGGGCGTCCAGAAACAGAGTCCATTGATGGACCGTGAATTGGACAAGGCATCTCACAAGACCCACTGCCCCCAACATGCTTATCCCCTGGAGAAATCCGACCAGCTTGAGATGCGCACAGTACTCGCAATAACAAGACATATTCCTATGGCAGTCTTCAAGCTTTTCGTCCTCCTTGCCCCACAAATCCAGGTTTAAACCAAGAAACAATTAAATTATTCAAAAACAATTAAAAATTGATCGCACTTAAAAAAGCAGCAGGAGGGATTGCGCACCAAGAGAATAGGATATCCTGCAAGATTTTTTTCTGTTTTCCCACATCAGCTGTGGAACATACTGCTCAGCTTTTGAACGGGTTTCCTCCTTGGAGTGAGTATGGAGGGAGAGACACAGCAACGTAGTATATTCTATGGCCATATGCAAGCCGTTCCCGATACATCCCATCCCATATATTGTTGTAATTGGAAAGGAGCAGCGTTAAATAAAATGGGGCTAGTTAAAAAAAATTTAATTGAGTTTTTTTTTAAAAGTTAATTACGTCGAGAATACATTTTTTTATTTTGCAAAAGAAAACACATAAAAGAATGTTAAACTGTTAAAGTTATTATAACTTTATAACTGTTATTATAATATACAAAAGTTTAATAAGAGCTTATCATTTAATTTTAATTATGTTTTTAATTTTTTAGGCGGTCCATTTGAGACAGCGCGTTTCCTGATGCGTCGATAAGCACTTGAGGGAGCAGTACTTGCCGCCGCACGGGATGCAGTTGTAGGTGGAGGGGAAGCCACAAACGGAGCAGAAGGAGCGGGGAGGGAACTTGGAGGAGGGGACGCCTGCGGTGGAGTAGTTGGGTCCCTCCAGATTCTCCAGTTGCTCCTCTTCGATAAGCGTGTTGATCGCCTTGCGAAACCTGTCAAAAAACAAAATTAAAAAAAGACAATCAATTTATATTAAATTACCTAACTATTAGCATAATTCAATTTCGTAATAAATAATATATTTAATTAATTATTATTTTAATTGCTTACTTTAATTTGTAATACTCGGAGGAGCGCTGCTTGCGCTTTTTGGTGGCGGGACCCTTGTCATTGGACTCCTGGAACTTGGGTACCTTTTTGCTCATCACTGCAATTAAAAAAAAGATAACCACCATCACGATTTTAAAAAATTATTGTAATTAAAGAAATATATTTTTTAATGGCTTATCTTATTGCTTACCCAAATCTGCGTGGGGCTCATCATGAAAGTTATCCTGCTCGAGTGCCTCAAGCGCCTTCTTCTGTCTCCGGTACCTGGCCGCCGCGTCCAGCATCCGGGCGCTGCTCGTCGTCCGCTGTTCTCTCATTGCCATTATTATTAACTTTTTTTTAATCACTAACTAAAACACGTGATTAACACTATTATTAAACTTAATTGTTCAGTTATTTTTTTTATTCGATGGCGACAGGGGCGCTGAGCTTATCGAGAAGGTCGTCAATCTTGGACCGGAGCTCTTTGATGATGTCGGCGCTGACGAAGAGATGAGTTTCGTCCAGGTCCGTGAGCACAAACTTGCGGCCGAGGGCTTCCCGTTCGTCCAGGTGGAGAAGGAACTGCTTCATCGCCGGATCACTGCAAAAACAACAATTAAATATAATTGCTCATTAATTAACCATCCAACATCACAACAGCCACTCATCATCATCACACTTTACTTCACAAATTAATTTAATTACCATTCAATAAGGACGCCTTTGGTGACGTTCACCATTCTAAGTTTTAATCCACCGCTTGTTTAAAAACGACCATTTAAAATAAAGTTAATTGCTCAGTTAACTTGCTTTTTATTAATTAAAAAAAGTAACTTTTTTTCGGTGCCGCTGCCGCTTGCTCGTTGGTCCTCCGCTGACTGCTCGGCTTACACAAAAAAAGCAAAACAAGTCGTCCGAGAATATTTGAACGAAAATTCTGCCGCCGGGTGTTTTGGGGCACTCTGAGAAAATAGTTTACATGCTTTCCTTATGCATTCGGAAATGTTTACATCTGCTCGCGCAAGAGAATCAACATTGCCGTCTTGGTCGGTTTTGGTGAAAAATTGATAAGTGCTTATCTTTAATTTAAATTTAGTTAACTTTCACCAGTGTAGTTAAGTTTTTTGAAGAGGACACTTCCGGTTTGGTGGAGTAGTCCTCCACAAGTCATTAAAGGGAAGGATATCGGCTCCAAAAGTCTGGCTCCACCGTCACGTTTTTTTCTCAGAAGTTTTAAAAAAGTGCGCTTATCATCTTCAATTAAAATTAGGTAAGCAATTGAAGTTCAGATTAATGTAGACAATTAAGATACATATTTAATATTTCTGTTCATTTTGATTTGGTGGTTATCTTTAATTTACTTACAGGAATCTCTTGTCCAAAACCTCTCGCCAGTCCCGTCAACTGAGGAGGATGCGATCCAAAGATAATTAACAATTAAACTAATTATTTTACTAACTGCTCATCATCATGAACGTGTCGAACGTGGCCCTCCGAAGAATACTCTCCGGACTTCGCCACCACCACCGCGCTTATCATCTTCCTCCCGGCGCCCTCTCCACATCTTCAATCGGTTCACCTTATCGAAGTGCTCCTATGTGTCAGCCTCTAACCTGCTCTAGTTATCTTGGAGGATTCATTGTAAGATATGCTCACTCTGGAGGAAACGATAACCTCCAAAACCAGTCTCCTCAGATAACCCTCCCGTCCCTGATGACCTTTCCCCCTATCGTCTGGCCGCGCTTCATCAACGCGATCCGCAACTGGTTCTTCATCACGTTTATCATCAAGCCTTATTTCGATAAGGAGTTTTCCATGCAGGACTTTCTCGTGGGGGCCAAAGAGGTTATCTTGTCATGATAAGCACTCCAAAGAAATATTAATCATTTTTTAAACAATAAAAAGACTTTTAATTTATTTATTTATATATTTTTTGTAGGCGGTCGCGGTGGTCGCCAATAAACTCTCGGAGGGAAACGTGGAGGAGCTGGAGGGTCTGGTCGATCCCTCCGCCCTCCTCCAAATCAAAGACTCCCTCTCCAAGTTCACCGTGTTCCAGCAGCAGCTTCTCCGTGTCGCCGTCGAGGACATTTTTTTCGCCTTCCCGTACCAAATCGGGATCATAATTCCTGACGAGGATAACCAACAGGTTCCCCATCGGGGGGAGCAGGAGGAGGGTGTCAAGGGACCTCCCCAGACGCGTCACGTGGAAATCACCGTCTGCCTCCACGTCCTCCGTGGTCTCGCGGAGAAACACCAAAAGGGCGAAATTGGTCACGCGTTCGACTTCCAGGCCTTTGCCCAGGACGAGCGCAATAAATTAAATGTGATGGTCTGCAATTACCGCTTCTTCAAGGACTTTACCGCCGGCGCCAAGGATCCCAGTTGGATTATCAACATGGTTAACCACTTTCTCCCCATGGAGATCGCCAATCACCAGAACAAGCGATGATGATGATAAGCCATGATAAGCCATAAGCCTCTCCTCAGGAAAAAATTTTATGAAAATGTAGCCAACCAACCAGAGTCAGTAAATTATGAATTAATTAATTTAAATGAACAATTATAATTATTTCAATTTACATATGAATAAATGGATATTTATTGTTTCAACATAATTAATTATTCATTTTTTTGGTTTATAATTAATCATGTTTCATTTTTTTTACTAAAGCCTTTAGGATTTCATAATATCGGCACAATTTTTTTTTCCGTACTCCGCGCGCGCCACTTGTGTCGTCGTCGTCCACAATTAAATGTACAGTTAAAAATTAATTAACTTACTTCAATCATTACATCAATAATTAACAATATTATATTCGTAACTACAGACTTAATTGTAAGTTATCAGTTAATTTTAGAGATATTTTTTTGTGAGAGAGGTGTCATGAGAAGATGGGGCACTGTGATAAAATTTTGTTTTTTTAAACTGCAGTGGAGAGGAACAATTAACTAACTATGGTTTGTAATTAGAGTCGTTAAAAGTTAATTTTAGCTTGCTAAAAAATAGGTTTGTTTATTTATTTATTTATTTTTATCAGGAGAAAGAAAAAGTCATTTTTTACAATTTTTTCTGTAACAGTTTTAAAGTTAAATGTTAGTTAACCAATTGTCTTGATAAAAGAAACAGAGTTTTATATACAGTTTAATTATTAATTTTCTTTAATTGTTTTATGATGATAGTTAATTGTTGTATTTGTTTTTACGTATAATCATTTTTTGGTTTTTGATAAGTTGTTGTCGTGTTGTTTTGCTCTATATAAAAAGTTAAAATTATCTAATTGCCTTAGTAGTAATTAAGTCTATTTTTTATACAGTGCTAGAAAACTCGTAATTAAAAAATAATTATCGTGATAGTTAAAGTTAGTTAACAAGAGAGGAGCAATTTAAATTGGTAGTGTGGAGATTTTAAAAGCACGCTAGTTTTTTTACGTATATATTTTTGCGGTTTGATAGCCAAAAAAATTAATTAACAATTAAAACTTGTAATTGCATTGCTTGTTTTGTTTGCTTGAAGGAACACAAGTGCGGTGGGTGTGGGCTGATTGTAATTAAGTTTCGTTAATTAAAACAAACTTAAAGATTCGTCATCATCTTCCTGATTTAAATGAGTATTTTGTTCCAAGATTCCCATAAACAAAATCTTCATTCTTTTTTTTCATTCCAAAATTAATTAAACTGCAATTAAATGTTTTGTAATTAGGGCACTAATTTTCTTGTAGTAGGTTTTTTTAATTGCTAAGCTAATTAGTTTAATTATGGTCTAAAGAGAGATATAGAGTGAAAGTTGGTAGTGCGTTAATTATATTTATAGAGCGCTAAAAAATATAAACTTGCTTTCTCCTCGATTCCTCCCAAGCCACCTCCATCATCCACTCCACTCCAATTCCTCCATTTTTAAATTAACACAAAAGCTTTAAAAAGTCATGTCTTTTTTAATTTCTTTTTTTATCGCTTATCAATCTACTTATCAACGCATTTGTCAGCTTTTACAAATCTGTCAAAAAATTATGAGCTATCACAGCAGGATAACCAAAACATCAATCAATCAATTTAAACAGCTAATTAATTACTTAATTAACTAACTGATTAACTGCGCGCGCGGTGGAGAACTAGGCTAATTATATTTTCATACAAAGTATTTGCTCTGCTGCTGCCAATCTTTAATTGCCATTAAATTAAATGTAGCCCATTAAATATACAGGCTTTCTTATCTTGGGTGTTTTTTTGTCATGTGAAGTGAACAGAAGGGCTTTTAAAACTATGTACAATTAAAACTTAATTACAATTAGCAAAATAGTTTATAAAAAACAAGAGGAGATAGTTTTGATAAGTCTTTGATTTGGCTAGCTGGTTTGGACAATTTAAAAAAAATTTCTTCGATATTTAAAAAAGGTATAAAAAATTGTTGAAATTTTTAATTTACAAAACCATCAGTTAAATATTTAATATAATTAATTAACCTAGAGACAACAATTAAATGCGAACCCCAAAAAATGCAATATATAGTTTAAAAATTAAATATACAATTAATTATTAACATATGAACAAGTTGAACATTTTTCTTCTTCCTTGCAGCTAGCAAACAGGACTAGAATAATTTATATATTTTTAATTAATTAACTTACTAATTGATTAAAACTGTACACTTAACTAGATTTATAACTTGACTGGTTTTTTAATGATATTTATTTTTTTATCATCAGAGATTTTTAAATCCTTTATCCTTTGCGTTTTCATTCGTCGTCGTTTTTCTTAAATAACTGCGCATTATTTTTTTCTCTTGTAAAAAATGTAACATTTTTAAAATTTAAATACTTTCACCCTAAACACTATTAAGTTGGTAATATAGGTAGAATGCGTAGTAATTAATTAAGTTAATTATCGGCACTGAATATCATACATGCGCGCATCAAAAACAAATCAATCCTCGTCACTATAAAAATGATCAGTTTACACACAAAAAACTAGTCTACACAATTTTTAGCTGCTAATTAATTATGTTACAATTTTTTAATTTCCATCTCCCGCCAATTTTGTTGTATGATAATTTAGTTTACACGGCATTTATTTTTTCTCCCTAACAAATTACTTGCCTGTCTATAAATGTGGCTATTTACAATAACAGTTTGTTGTAAATTTTTATTTATGCCGCCGATTCGTGTGTGAACATTTTAATTTGTTGTCATCAAAAAACTAGATACTTTATTTTTTAACGTGTGTACTATTTTAATTAATTGTAATTAGTAGTTGTATTATCTGTTGTGTTGTGTGTGTATCTTGTCAATTTTTTATGAACAAGGGAAAGGCAACTTTCTATAGAGTTTTTTTTCTTCTTGAAACCGATTAAAAACCCCAGTTTAATTAAACTTTCATTATTATTGCAGAGAAATTATAGTTTCTCCTTCTCCTGGGCTATAGCTTTCGCTTCTCTTTTTAATATGTATAAAAAACACTCAACTTTCACTATACAATTTAAATATTATGCAGAGCGTTTATATAACAGTTAAATATATATTTTACTGGCGATTATTTTAAAAGTCTACAAAAAAATTCTTACGACCTATTTGAATCTCTTGTCGACGACGGTCTTTGGTGTACAAGTATTAATTTTTATGCCCTAAATAATTACTTTACTTTCACCTGACTCTGAACTGAACGCGCCTAAAATATAAATATATTTTTTTCCGCCTAAAAATTACGTTTTTTTCTCAAAAACTGTCTCTAAATTCGGGGTGATTTTCTTAAAATTGATGTTTGGTGCTTTCACCACTTTCTCCCAACGTTCTCCACCTTTCTCTCCCTGTCTGTAAAAATGTACTTAAATATATTTATTTTTATATAATCCGCCTAAAAATTACTGTCATTCATCATCTGCTTTATTTATTAACTTTCTCCCACTTTCTCTCAGATTAATGGCCTCTAATAATCTAACAATCTAATAATATCCTAACTTTCTCTCTAAGTATTATTATATATAGTACAGTGAGTTTTATTTGTTTTGTTGTGTATGTTGTGGTATAGTATTCTTTTTTATTAAACAGTCATTGAAAAATTGCACATAGTTTATTTGCTGCTTTCTCCTCGACTTTCACCCCCATTTTCTCTCTCCTTTCTCTCTCCCTCCATTATCCAAAAAGATAATAATAATCTAGTATAGTCGTGGGAAGTTTTCTTCTCCGGAACACTTGCTTTCTATTTCCATTCTTTCCTATCTGCTTTCTCTTTTTTAATAATTTTCTCTGCTTTCTCTCTCTCTCTGTCTCTGCTTCCCACTGAATTGATTCAGTCTTTTCTTAAAAAGGAAATTTTTTTTCAAAAAACGCGCGCTGATTTAATATTAATTAAATATTTTTTTCTTGCCCAGTTTGTTTTATAATTAAGTAATTTTTTAAGGTGATGATGGTAAAAGTCATACAAGAGAAAGTGGAGAAAGCCAGCCTGACTATTTTGAGAGGATTACTTATTCAAAAGTGACGTGTGTGACGATTTAAGATGATCATGATTCTGATGACAAGATTTTATAAGTTTCTTAAGATGCTTTCTCCTTTGGTGAAAGTACATTTTTGTGGAAAAATTATAATCCTCTTAAAAATATATATCCTGAGTATTTTTTATGCTGACTTGACAATTTTATGCTTGATGTAACTTTCTCTTGAACTTTCTTCCACTTTCTCCACTGTATGAAATTTTATATATGTCGCAAAAACGGTGTATTTATTTTTTGTCGTGTGTGTCCGGGCTCTTAAAATCAGAGATAAACTTTCTTGACAGATCTGGCAGTTCCGTATCCGTCATTTAGCGGGATATTAGGCTTGGGTCCCCCCTGGGGTAATCGGTGAGCAGTGCCAAAGCCGTCCAGATGGAGACCTCCACCTGGGCGTACCCCACCTCCACCTCCATAAGGATCAGGTCTCCCGCGGGAGTTCAAATCTCCTTCAAATCTGCAATCAAAAACAAAATTATGACAAACAATATTGCTTTCTCTGCTTTCTCCGGAGAAAGTAATTAAGCTCACCTGTACAAATCTCTGGCGTAGGGCTGTGCAAAGTGGAACATGGTCGTCTCCTGATGCGGATCCGGGCCCTGATGATTCATCCCGCCGCCCCCTGGCATCATGGAGTTGGAATTATTCTTGGCGTCCAGCACCGGCTCGGCATAGGTCGCCTCCTCCTTTCCCTCCCCCACCAGTCTCGTGTTTATATTCAAATTGTGGCGCTGCTCAAAGTATTCATAATCTGTATCCGGGTACGGGATGTTGTCATGTTCTTTACGGCATCTTCTTGAACAGCCCCAGCCGGAAATGAAGCCGACGAGGACCGCCAGCACGCAGCCCACGCCAACGGCAATGGTCAGGGTTTCCGCCGTGTAGCTTTCCCTCTGGGGACCCGCCACCACGCTTACATCGTTCACTTCCTGCAATATTCCCAAAATAGAATGCTTTCACCCAAATTGCAACGTATGTAATAAGTTGAGTAATTAAAGTAAGTGGACTGACCTCTTTGTTTGACTGGCCATTGTCGCTGAGAATGTTGATGGTTTGACTTCCGGCTCCGCCGCCAATGTCCAGACTGCTTTTCGAAGTGCTCTTGTGCTGCTCCCCGGAGGGTATCGAGTTGATGCTGGAGCTTCCCTGACCTCCCGCCACTTTCGGACAGTCGGAGTGGTTTCCGGTGCTCACGTTCTGGATGTAGTCCCGCCGGGAAATGGGACGGTCCAGCGGGATCGTCACGCACTTGCTTTCTCTCTTGTGCCAGGCACAGTACGGACTCTGAAGGGCGACGCAATCACTGCAAAAAACATTTAAAATTAATTAATTAACGCAAGTGAAAGTTTAGTGAAAGTTTTGGTGAAAGTAAGTGAAAGTTGGAGAAAGTTGTTACCTGCACCACTTGATGCTGTTGGTAAAGCACTGTCGGACATTCATGAGCTTCAAACTCTGATCACTCCCCACCAGCAATTTCGGGGGACTGCCCCCCAGGAACAGCATTTCCCGGACCGGACTCTTGAAAACTTTCATTTGCCAGCTGAGCACAGTTTTCACCGTGTCGCGGCCCACATTCACCATGCTCAGCACTTTCCCGTCGTCCGTGCCCATGAACAGCACGTCATAGCTTTGGCCGTCTGGCGTTGTGGCGTTCGTGTGAACCGCTATGGTCGTCAGCCGATGACTTTCACTCGCCTGGGTGAGCACAGGGCGACCCAGGATGGGCTGAACGGGCTCGTCCATCAGTGTGTGACCTCCCACAAAAATGTAGTACTGGTCGGGCAGGGTTGTGGAGTCGTTGACGCAAAGGCCGGGACGCGGCTCCGGAACTTTCTCTGGCGGAACCGGAAGCCAGTGCATGTTGGCGCTCTGCTGCGCCTTGAAGCGCCCGTCGAACACGTCGAGAATGTCGCGCATCTTGAAGGCGCACACTGCGGAGCCCGTGATGGAGTTGGTGCCCGTCGTGAAGACGCCGTAGACGACCTCTGTGCCCAGTTGGGATACCGGAAGCATTACCGATGTGGACTCTGGAATAAACCGGAAATATGTTACAAATGTTTCATTGGATGAAAGCATTTTAATTTCTTGGAGAAAGTTTTCTTACGAATTTCGTCAAAGTAGAAGGGGAATTCTCCAGGGATGGAGCAGTTGAGACGCGCCTTGAAAAAGGTTGTCCATCGATTCCGGGAGCTGCCTCGGGGAAAGCCTCGATCTCCCTTGCAGACTCGACCAACTCGACTGTAAATTGCCTGTGTGGTGGAGAGAAAGTAAGTAAATAACAATTAATTAGAGAGAAAGTGGTCAAATACAGAGTCCAAAAATACCCCAAAAGCGTTTTCAACTGAACTCAATTTAATATATTTTTCTCTTCACTTTCTCCAGTGAAAAGAAGAAGAAGAGAAAAAAAGTCCATCAATCTTCTTTTTCACTGGACAAGAGAAAGTTACAGACACAAAAGGAGAAAGAAGAAGCTCTCGTGTAACAATAATAATCTATTTTTTTGTGTCCAGAGAGAAAGAAAATACAAGCTCATCATCTTCTTTTCTCTTCCGGGTAAAAAAGGTCGACTTTTGGAGAAAGTGGAGAAAGCTGCTATGCCTACCTTTCCACAGTTTGTGTACTCTTCGCTCGTCTCTCGAAAGTAGAAAAAGACAAAGTCTTCGTATTGCATGGAACTCACAAAATTGGGAGCTGAAAATAAAAAAGAGAAAGCATTCCGGAAAATAAAAAAATCCACTTTAGAAACAACAAAAGACAAGATCATAATCATTATAAACTTTCTCCTCCTTTCTCCCAACTTACCATTGAGATATTTGAGATCGTACTGGGTGGTCCGTAGCGAGTCCCATCGGTGGATCAGCGGATCAACCTCAGTAAAGTCTGCCACGGTCCCGGCGTAAACGTCTCCCTCTGCAATATGTAAAATAGGCCATTAGAGAGATCTCTCGAGTGAAAGCATTAAGGAGAGTGAAAGTATCAGCATGATGACGATGATGATCATAATCATCAGTGTCATTATCATAACATGAGAGATCATTTTTTGGACCACTTTGTAAGCTTGTAACTTTCTCTACGTGCTTTCTCTTCAGACTTTCACTTACCTACAATGGTGCTTGTGCTGTTGTGTTTGGGGTCATAGGGGCAAATGCCCTGGCCGCTCTTTTCCGCACCCGTCTGCGTATAGTGCGCCCCGTTGGCACTCAAGTGATAGTAGCGACATCTGGGCTTGTACGCGTTCGTCCCGCAAACCAATATTTTCCCCGGGGAAACCACGTTCAGGATCCGAATGTAGTTTTGGCAGTTTTCCTGCAAATATATAAGTGACAATTACATCGCATTAGAGAAAAGGTGAAAGTCATGATCATAACTTTCTCTTTCTTGCTTTCTCCTTACCGGCTCCTTTCCTTTCGTGATGCACATTTGAACATCGTCTTCGTCCGAGTACCATTCCAGTTTCTAGAGAAAATAAGAGAAAGTAAGAAAAGGATCTCATATTTCATCATCTGAATAGAAAACTTTTCATTATATTCTCCTTTCACTGTCACAAAAATACTTTCCCCTCAGCTGTCATCGTAGATATTCTGTTGTCGTCACCCCAAAGTAAAAAATAAATAAACTCGGAAACCCAAAACCAGACATACTCAAATACACATAAAAAATACTTTCTTCAGGAAAAGGGAAAGTTGACTTTCTTTCTTTTCATCATCTCGTCGTCATCATCAGTGTAGGAGTAGTAATAATAATAATGGCTTGTAAAACACGGGGTCTGGTTGAAGAAAAGGAAACGAACCGATTTGTCTTTTTTTCTTCTTCTTTACTTGCCCACTTGACAAATTAGATTTTTTAAACTTTCTCTCTCCTCCACTTTCTTCCAATCTCTGTGTATGCAATTGTCTTGGAGATGAAGAAAATGCACAGGGGGAAATGGTCGCTATCGCTATCATCATCTTTCTCTACATCTGTCCAAATGACGCAGCAGCCATTTCCTCCGCCTTCATTGCACCTCAGCTTTCTCTTTTTGCTTTCTCTCTCTCCGGTTTTTCTGTCAATGGTGCAATGTGGCCAAGGGAAACGGAGCTCATCCTGCAACCGAATCGTGATCAAAATAACAAAAAAAGAAAAGACTTTCTCCTCCTGTGCTTTCTCCGGATTTGTTTTTATTATTCCTCCCAAAGAGAGAAAGTCGTATAAAATTCAGGGGCCGTAAAAAAGTGAACAGCAGCGGCAAACCACGCACACAGGAGCAAAAGGCATTTTGTTTTTTGAGGAGAAATGTAGAGAGAGAAAGTATTTTCACCACTTGAATCACTTGAATGAATGAATGCAATTTCTGTATTGTACAAGGTTGCTTTCTCTCTGCTAGTAAAGTCATTAGAAAGTTTGTACAAAAATTTTCAAAAGGTTTTGAGGTTGATGATGATGATGACGTTAGTTTATATTCCGAGTGAAAGTAATTTGTCGCGCGCACGGTAACAAAATAAAAATGCAAGGGTGAAATCGCTTTCTTTTATTTTACTTTCTTCATTTTCAAGAGTCAGGGTCAAACGGTCGCTTAAACAAAAAACCTTTCACCCAAACAGAGTCAACGTCGTTTGTGGAGAAAGTCGTAAAAATAAATTTTTGTGTGAAGGAGACACGCGTTCTTGTAAGAGAATCAGAGAAAGTTAAACTTACCACGTTGAGTTTGAGTCCGGCAGCGGTCAGATTGTAAACAGCGTTCCTGTTGGAAAAAAAGAAAAGAGAAAATTGTGTGTGAGATGGAGAAAGTCCAATCAACTGATAACTATCAGCCATCCAACAAATCACTGAGCCAGGAAATAAAGAGTGAAAGGCAAACAGTGTACAAAACATTAGTACAAATAGTAAATGTGGCCGGAAGAAAAAAAGCAAAAGAAAAAAAAAGTTTCTTTTGCTTTCTTGTTCTTCTTTGTCAACTTTCACCGACCACAAATTAGATTAGGATGGACATCGTCGACATCGACGACGACAAAAAAAATAAATCTCTTCTGTACAAATAACCAATTGATTGCTTATGGCTACATATTACATCGTTAGAGCTGGCTCAGTGACTTTCTTTTTGCTTTCGCTAAATTAACCGAGAGAGAAAATTAATATAGATTTTTTTGTGCTTACCTTCCCCCAACCAAAATGTTTTTCCCGTCCCGGACAAATATCCGAAAGAAATCTGTGAAACTTCCATTTCCGGAGAAGGTTACCGTGTCTTCCGGCTCTGCAAATTGAACAAACAGAACAAAAAAACATATAGTGAAAGTAAAGAGGATGTCCATTAGTCCTTTTCCCCTCATGGGAGAAAGCATTTTTCTCTATCTATTCATTAATAATCACCCACGCATCGCATCCATTTCCACATAATCATTATTTTGTGTCCAATAGAAAGCCAATCAACTTTCTTCCCCCAAAAAGGCACTCATTAAAGCACACATAATATTCCATTCCCATTGATGACCAAATTTTCACTTGCTTTCTCCCTTTCCTGCCATTAGCACACCAAAATTCTTTTTCAAGTTCTCTCTAAATATTTGCACTCGGCTCTAAACCCACCCATTAATATTTAAATTTTTTTGTGCAAAAAAATATATTGCATCGGTTTTCCGTCAGACAGCTTGGCAGACTTTCTCTTCTGCCCAGTAGCGAGGTCACTTTCATTTCATCGTTCCTAATATTTTTTTGCATTTATATTTTTCAGCGTACCATGTACGCCGTCCAGTCTCTGACATGTATTAATTTTTAATTCGGAAAAGTCAAAAGCAAGTCAAGTTTCAAGTCAGCATATATTTCTCCAGACTTTCTCTCTGTGTCCGCTCCTCGCGCCAGCAGCTAAAAAGCTGCAGTGTGTGGAGTATAAATCTAATCATTATTTCATGTCTCTAGAAATGCTCTGCTGCTTTCTATTGAATAATATTTTTTTTTCCAGGAAAGCCATAAAAGAACATAAAGGCCACATGTTCCAGTATGCGTCGTCGTCCAAGTCATACAAAAAGCTCACATTAGTCGTTCCAAAAAAAATCAATTTCCCTATTTTATAAATGCATGCATAATAAATATACAGCTTGCCCCATACGCATTTTTTTCTATACAAAATATATAAGGCAGTCTCAAAAGTCAAGCAACAAAATATAAAATGCTACAACAAAATGTCAAGCGGAATATAAAAAAATTGGTCGACGCAGTACGCACGCATGCATATCAAAAAAATAAGAATAAAGGAAGTATATTTTTTTATGTGCAGACAGAAAGTGACGTATGCGGCGTAAGGACGACGACGGAACAATAGATGACTCTTGAAACTAATTAAAACCACAGCAGAGAATAGCAGCAGGCTTTATTAAAGGGAAAGTTCACGTATTTTTTTAGAGGAGAGAGCTCTCTCCTTCCATTTAATCATCAGCAATGAAATATTAAATGGTTTTCATGAATAACCAGCCTCATTACATACATAACCCATTAAAAACGGAGTGGAGAAGCGAAGTGAGTGGGATTTTAAGTCTACGTTACTCAAAATATATATATATATCCCATTCAACTTTTTTCTCTCCCCTTCTTATTTTTTTTCTTGGCTTGTTTCCATGCCGCTATCTTGCAGTAACAGCACAGGGGAAAGCACGTAGTCGTGTAGTAGAAGTGTATACAATTTTTTTCAAGATTTTTTTTTCTTATGCTTCCAGATAGCCCATTATTATCGGGCCACAAGTTGGTAGGCAGTTATATGGCGTTATTAACTGCCGCTAATGGCGAAAATACAAACTGTTAAAAACAACCAACTTTACAGACTTCTCGGAGTCTTCCTCGTCGTCATCGTCAACAAAATCGCTTCCACCAAGAAAATGTATATCTAAAGTGACGTGATGGAAGATTTCGGAGAAGACATTATGCAAATCAGGCTGCTGCTTCCGCGGGGCTGTAAACTACGCTATTGGAAAATATATATACCACAACAGACGCAATGGGAGTAGTAGATTCGAGACGACGACAAAAATATTTTAATTTGAAGCCAGAATATAATAGGAGGTCTTGATGATGATCACGTTTTCCTTTCAATGTATTTTGTCGACCCTTTTTTCTAAAGATGCAAATGCGAGGGCTGGGAAAATGCGTGCGAGGGAAGCAAAGATGCAATAAAAAAGAAGACGGAATGCTTTAAAAATATATCCCCCTCGGCATCCAAATGCATCAACCATCTCTGAATATATTGTGTACACAGCACAGCAATCTACAATGACCCATTGTTCACAAAAAAGCAATTTTGGAGTGTTTCGGATTGTTGTACGCGCTCTCAGCTCACCGTGTGGGGGCAAAAATTATACTTGAAGGGGAATCGAAATGATTATTACAACATTTAGAACCGAATAACCGAAATATATCTCCCACCGCAGAAAATTAGCAGCCATTAAAATATCTTGGGTCTAAATCGATGCAAATGGTAATGGCTTTATTTTGTATTTTTTTGTTTGTTTGATTTTGATGATGATGTCGTCTAAAAGCAGTTGACCGTGAAAATTGTTCGACGTGGACAATGGTCAGTGATTGGGTTCAGTTCAGTTTAAGTCGAGTCGTTGAGGACGACAAACAAACAACAGTAAATAATTTTACGGTCCAGTTCCTTTTTATTCTGCGACCGTTGCCATAAGACACTTCAGAAAATAATGCTAGTGGCGTTAATGATGAGTAGTGCAGAGTTGACCACTGCACTGGTCATCTACTCTCTCCAGTATTCTGAAAAGCCATAAAAGTAATTGTATCGCAGCAACGTAAAAAAATAAGAAGGGGAACTCTCTCAAAATATATATTTCTGGCTGTGCTCTTTTTAAGTGAGTGGTGTGTAGGTTGGCCACTTTACGACCATGAGAGGGTCAGCTCACCACTCACTCGCCACTGGTCAGTATCTTTTTTCTAAAACTCACTTCCATTCATTCTCACTACCCTCCTGATATTATTACTTCCAAACTTTTGTAAGGTTTCTGTATATTTTTTGGGGAAGGGGAGAAAAAAAAGATGCAACTTTTTTTGTTTAGGAGTGGTCAATGACCAGTGGGTTGGTTGGATGTTACTTTCTATAAAGCTCATTGGGTCGTATATTCCAATACATTTTCGGGGAAAGCAGGTATTAAGTATTTTTGCCCGGAATATAAGAGGATGTTTTTCCAGAGTAACGAAATATTATACAATGTGTATGGCGTTGTAAGTAAAGTAGTGAAGTGTACACAAGTATTTTATGTCGTCTACTCCTGGCCCAAGTTCTTAAGAAGAGAAAGGAAAAAGAAAGCAAGTGTCTTGGACACTGATTATAAATTGTGGCTTTCCTAAATGGCCACATTTACTCCCAAGAAGAAAAAAAATAACGGATACCAAAAACAACAGCTACTCGACTCTCCAAAAAATTCTTTATCTTTTGCTGTGTTTGTCTCCATGTCTCTCTCTGTTTTTGTGTCCTTAAGGAATTTTCTCTTTTTGTTGTCCCAAAATACTTTCACCTTATTAAAATAGGCCACTACTTCTTCCAGGAAGAAAGTAAACTTTTGCTCTGTATCCTTTTCTCTCTCTTACAGGCACAAAATATAATGGTAATAATAATAATAAGCAGAAGAGAAAGTGTTGGAGAAAGTTTTATTTTTTTTCTGGGGGAGAAAGCCAAACAACAATAATGTAGCATTTGTGTCGTGCCATGTAAGCTCACCTTGTTTTATTTTCCTCCTACACCTTGGAGAGCAAAAAGAGAGAAAGTTTGTTAAGAAGAAAGCAAAGCTACTTTCCCGGAGCCACAAACAAGGTATCTCGCCAACCTCCATAAATCCATTCATTGCATTTAAACTTATAAGACGGCGACCATCGCTATCATCAATATCGCATAAAAAAATATAATGCTGACATGACATAAGCCCTCGTTCCACATATATTTTTTACAAAGATGACTCAATATTTTGGAAAAGTGGCGTCGAAGTCGAGTCACCTCGACAAACATCTTTTACCCTCCACACACAAACAATTATTGGAGTAAAAGCTGAGCAGAGAAAGGCGATGTGGTGCTTTTCGATGAAATTCCAAGCCATTGAATAAATGACTTTATTATTCTTTCCCTCAAAAGAGGAGAGCTCCCGTTTTTCGGTTTCATTAAATGTGGCGTTGCGCTTTAACATTTTCCAGTTTAAACAGAGAGAAAAGAGGAGAGAAAATTTTTGGATGCAACTTTCCATTTTCCAGGAATATTTTAGAATGCAATTTAAACATGTAAAATGGTTCGGGTATATTTTATATATTTTTTTGCATGCATCGCTGTGTTTGTAATCTGCTAGGGATCACTTTTCACAAAACCCGTTTCGGAGAAAATAATAAAAAAGGGCGATGTGCTTTCTCTTTTTTTTGGTTCACCTATCGTTTCGGTGCCCCACGCTTTATTTGCATGCGTTTTCGGATGAATGGCTGCTTGACTGAGCAAATACAATCTATTCTCTTCCATTCTATCCATATATATTTTGGTAATCTTCTTGAAGAAAGCAAATAAAATAATCTTATCGGACTTTTTTCCAGGGAATCAGAATCAGAACAGAACCGAACAAGAATATCCGCATCGAAAAAAGAAAGTGGAATCGGTTAGAAGAATATGACGAACATGTTGAAAAGCCCCTTTGGCTTTTTCTTTAAAAAAGCAGATCAAGTCAACCGGAAAAAAGAAGATTCTTGAAAAGAGAAAGTCTCTGAATATTGGAAATATAAAAGACTGTAGAAAGCATTGTCTAATATTTGCTTTCTCTCTTTTCTCTTGCCAAAATATTTTTTATTGCTACAAAATTCTACAATAACTACCAAGATTATTATTTTTATTTTCTTTCTATCGCTTTCTCCCACTTTATCTTGCTTTCTCCATTTTGAGTACCTAATAGAAACAAAAACAGATCTGAAATGGTAATAACGATTAGGAAGAATGAAAACAGCAGCATTGCTGCAGTTTTTTAAACAAAGGAGAGAGAAAGCATCCGTGAAAGCGCAGAGAGAAAGTCTGATGATGATAGCAGCTAGTATACATGCTCAAACATGCGAAAAAATCTTCCAGAGAGCATGCCTTTCTCCTGTTTCTCTCTGCAGATGATAGTTTTTAAAGGCATGCTCCGGAGAAAGCGCAGTGAAAGCTAAAAACAAGAGACCAAATTGTTTGTACAACTTTTTTTTCTTCCTCCATGTCATTATTGTAATTCGTTGGGTAAACAAGCGCGTTGGACATGGACACACATCCGCCTTTTCTCTCTCTCTTACTTTCTCTCTCCCGAAAAAAACAGCAAACAAATGGACACGATGATATGCTTTCACTAGTAGCGGCGGCGGTCATCATCCTTTTCTCCACCTCCATTTTTATATACAAATATATATCCACTTATAATTCTGTTTGTTTGTGGGAGCGGCACTAGATTCGACTTTTACCGTTTTTTAATGACTTTTTGTACAAAAAACATTCAAAACTTTTCTACAGCAACGGTTTATTATTATATGTCACTAGAGAGAGAGAAAGAAAAGACAATAATATTTTTTTGTTATGTTTTGACGACGACTTGGACGCGTAGTTGTAAAATTATCCGATTTCCATATTCATACACCAAACTGCACCAAAAATTGTGTATACATTGGAGAAAGCTAGAATTATAATTACCAAATGTAGTCGCGCATCCCAGGCCACTATATTTTTTATTTATTTACGAACATGCAACAATAAAAGCAAAAACTTTTTTTTTCTGTGTCCTTGTCTCTGGAGAGAAAACACAACAAGCAGAGAAAATGTATTGCATGTTTGTTCTCCCTGACTTTCATTCTCAAAATATTTTTCCATCCAGTCATGATGATGACGATGATGATGATGACGGTAATAATGGCTTGTGTGTGTGAGTATGTTTGCAGTGCCGTTTCCCGTTGCAGCAGCTCTTTATAAACGATGATTAGGCATTGTGCTTACATAAGTAAACTGAGAGAGAGTATAATAAAAAAAGGTTAGGTTTTTAGCTTTACTTTCCCTACATGGCGTAGTATCGATCCAAATATACTCTAAGTCCGGACTTAGGTACGGTATATACCCGGGTATATTCCAGGGAAAAACTTGGAAAAACGAAACCAGTTACCGCACTAGTTTTGTTGAGGAACGTCGACGACGACGATAGCTCTTTTGTTGGTTTTTTGCTGTTGGATGGATGGATAGATTTACTGCATACTAGATACAATATACGTTTAGATATATGTGACGTATATGAATATATTTTGTGTGAAGTGCTGGCCTCTTTTTTCATCCTTAAAACCGTTCATGATGCTCATCATGACGACTATGGTGAAAATAAATTCCGGGAGCTCATGAAATGCACACCGTGTGCCGCACAAAAAAATCTAAAGCTAAACTTAACTCACTATTTTTTTACTACTCAGATAATACCCGGGTATATATCCAGAGATATACTCTACAATGTTTCGGAATGATGATGACGACGACGACGACACGGTAGGTTTGAAATATATGCTGCTGCTGCATATAAAATGGAGAGAGTGGAGGGGGAAATATATAAAGGAGTGGAGGAACGTGCTGCGTGGAAGATGGAGGGTTTTTTGGAGGGTGAAGCAAGAAAAAAAGATGATGTGAGTCTTCTGCTGCTTCTGCATTATCTCTCGCTTTTCTATCCGCTTAGAATAAATTTTTTTTTGTTTTGTTGTTGCTGGGCATTTTCAGGAATATATCTGCCGTGATAGAAAAAAGGAGAAATGGTGGATGACAGGACAAGGCCCGTGGCTGTCTTGTCCAACCAAAGTCCGTCCAGATCCAAAACTTTAACAAGAGCATATTGTATCGAGAATATCTCCAGATATGTTGTTTTTACAAGATGGACATTGAAATTGAAGGTAACGAAATACATACAAGCTGTACTAGATCATCCAAAGCTATTTTTTGTGCGACGACGACTTTGACGACGATCTAAAAGATTTTTTCCCCTTGAGCGAGTTAGGGCAAACGAAAAAAAGATGCTGACTGAAGCTTCGTCATAAAATATTTTTTGGTGTGCCCTCGCCTCGATATACCGATGAAGTATGATGTGAAGTAAAGATGGGATATTATTATGAATGGTGTGGTCGGATTGTGAATGCAGCCTGTGTGTGTCTCCAGCATCTCTCGCGAGCTTCGAAAGAGAAGGGGATCGGTTTTTGTTGGATCTCTTGACTGATTCAGCATCTCTTCTTCTCTCCAGCTCCAGAGCACACAATAAATCCCATCTGGAATAATTCCACTTTTGCCATACAATTTTACCCTGTGTAATAGGTAGCTATAGAAATATATGTATCTAGAATATATTCTGTGGAGAGTTGGAGTCTCTCCTTCCATTATTCATTCATGGTAGATCAGAAGAGGCTGGGTAATGATCTCCTTCCTCTTCCTCTCTCTCTCTCTCTCTCTCTCGCTCTCCAGCTACCCTACTGAATATCACATGATGATGATCATGTTGTAACTTCTTCTCTAGCTGCTCTGGAATATATTTTTTTTTGGTGTGGTGTTTCCAGTGCTTCTGCCGCTGCTCGTTTCTCATGCTCACACCAACCAATCCTCCCAAAAAAAACCAAACCAACCCCAATAGCAAGTCTTGCTGGAGAATTGCTGGAGAAGAGTCAAGCGATACGATGACGATGATGATGAGATGGAGAGAACTCAGGAAATCATCTCTGAGGAATCCTGCCACCATCTCCATATATACTCTACTCTCCCTTTCTGTCTTCACCATGCCATGGTTTTATATTTGGTTTGGTTTGGTGCGTGCATGCATGCATAAAAACTTTGCATCTCTCTCTCCATGGCTGCTACATTACCAATCAAGTATGATGATAGAATGGAAGAGTAGAAATATTTAGAAATGTTATAATAGCTGGAAAGAGTATTATATATTTTTTGGAGAGAAGAGAGCTGGAGAGCAATTTAAAAGGGAATGGAATAAATCCTCCCGGCAATAATAACTAATGAATGAATGAGAAACGAGTGGCGCACAAGCCATTCATGAAAATATATACTGCATCGTCATCACCGTCAATTTATGAAAATCTTGAACAAAGAGGACGAGAAGGAAATAATATGAAGACGGGGAACAATGTAATCTGTTCTTTTTCTCTACAGAGCAACATGCAAAGTGGCTGTGAAAATTGTACGAAATAGAAAATCTTTTTAGTCGTCGTCGTCTTAGCTATTTACTTACTTTGTGTGACAAAAGGAGGGCCACCCTTTTTTGCTCGAAATTTTAATGTATTCAATTCTCCGTCAAAATAAATTGCCTCACTCAATTTCTCCAAATCCATTTTCAACAGACAAATAGATTTTTTTCGAAAGAAAAAAAAGAAGAACGGAGCGAAAAAAGATAGAAGGGGAATCTTATTATCGGCGCAACAATGGAAATCGAACACGGGAGAAAAAACCCCGGGTATTTTCTATCTACCTTGTACAATATTTGAACAGAAATCTCCTTGAAACAGTTTTGGATTAGCCCAAGTTAGAAGAACGCTAGCGCATATATTCCTAAAGTCAAACGTTGTTTACCGAAAAAATGTCGAGAAAACGGAGAATATATTTTCAAAAGGAACGAATGACCTTAATAGCTTGGTACTCTGTTCTCTCTGCGGTTTTATTTTGTTTGCGTTGCTGTTATCCAAAGTTTAAAGCTAGGTCGAGGACAGCGTTTTTCACTTTCCCGGGGATTTTGACTATACGCTCTCCTTGGAGACATGGCAAGGTATATATCAAACCAAGTTCGTTGCTGGAATGTCCAGCCAAAATAGTTGCTTCTACCTTTTTTCTCCATGGCCATGTGAAAGCAACGACGACGTTGATTCACTCACGCATCACATGACTTGGCCAGAAAAAAATATACCCGGGTGAGTGAGGAAATGGGCAAGTGGCAACGGCGTTGGTGAAGATGATGCGATGCACTTTGAATTTCAAATTTTTTTCCTTCTTTCTTTTTTTTATTCTTGGCTCCTTTTTAAAAAAACAGTGAAATCCCATCAGATAAGTTTCCGAATAGGAAATGCGAAGGTGCCGGGTTTCGGCAACTTTTTTTTTCTTCTCCTTCTCTCTCATAAAATACCCGTTTACTTTTTTCTACTCTTGCTTGATATTATTTAAATATTTTCCACTCGGGATAACTTTCTCTTGCGCTGACGACTACTTGGATCATGATGCTCTTCTCCGCCGGCTAAAAAAATACTTTTTTTTTCTTTTTTCATACTCAACTCGGCTCGGCATTGCAGTTTCTTTCTGAATAAAGTTTTTATATCTACATTTCTCTCTGAATATGTGAAAGCAACAGTGAAAGAAGAAGAGGAAGAAGAAAAAATGGAAAGGAGCATCAAGGGAGTTGAGCAAAAATAAAAAAAAGTCCCAATCTAAAGCATCAAGCATAGCCATATCTTCACCATTCCATCTGAAACACGAAAGCATTTTCTCTTTCTGGGAAGAAAACTCATCAGAGATGCACATCATTACTGCCGACTACAACTGCTTATCTCTCTCTCTCTGGCTTTCAGAGAGAGAGAGAAAGATGAGATGTTGTGGAAAATGGAGCAAAGCCTCAAAGAACAAGCTGTAAAATGTAAACGTCGTCGACATCATCCTGCATTTTTTTTCTTGCTCACAATTTATTCCATTTTTTTTTCTTTTTCTCGGCGTTGCTGCCCTGCAGCTTATTCTGCTCAACCCACACGCCATCATGCACAATATTTTTTTTTCCTCTCCTTCTTTTTTCACCTGAGTGAAAGCAGCAAGAAAAAAAATATTGTGTGACTTGACTTGAATATTTCCTGTTTGTTTGACTACTACTCGTGTTGGGGAAATGATATTGGTTGGATATATTTTTTTCTGGTATGGTCGTCGTCCAAACAAGAAGAAGAAGACGAATAAGGGCTCCCACAAATTTTATTTATTCACTCACTCAACCAGTTTTTTTTTTTCTAGCTTCCTTTTTTGCTGGTTTGCTCCATAGACCCTGAAAATGTGGAACAAGCACGACTTTCTCTCTCTTCTACCAAAAGATCTTTCTCATTTCCTCTCTCTACTTTCTACACACTCACGTCCCTGGGACAAATAGAAAAAAGTGGAGGAGAGAAAGTAGTCAGGTAGTAAATTCCATCATGTGACCAATATATACAAAAAAAACGAATCTCTCTCGCATCAAGGCCATATCATATAAAAAATATAGTGAAAACAACGAGCAGAATACTTTATATCGGAATGTAAGCAGAAAAAAAACAAGCCATTTCTCAACTGTCTTTTTTCTCTCGTTGGCCTTCTATCTTTCCCAATCCAAAAAATATATTAAAAAACCACCTTATATATTTTCTACACGGCGGTGATGATCATCGTCACCTACATGATCACCATGACAATAGTTTTGTGTCCAAAAAACATGACTTGTCCAAACGAAGGCTAAAATTCCATGCATGAAATAGCCGTTTCCGTATACTTCGGCGTCTATCTGCTTTTCTACACGCCGATAAAATAAATGACATTATCGCGCGAGAATAAACCCAATTCTCTGCTATCGTTACAAAAAAAACTTGGACTTGGAAAAATTTTTTGCCATAAAAAGACATTCCTTCCAATCTATTTTGCTGCACTTTTGAGAGACTTATCAGCATAGAGACGATAAGCTATAGGAATATCGTATCAGAAGCAATTGTGCTTGGCGTTGGTGTGTGGGGGAGAAAAATATAGAAGGAATGTTGGTTTGTGTCAATGGGATCCAATTTATTTGACTAATTTAATCCGATCGGATCGACTCGGTTAACAATCCAATCCAAAAATGAATGGATGGATGTATCTCATGACTTGAGTGACTTGGAAGCCAACCCCCACACAAATTTCCCATGTAGTAAATATCCCGGGCCCGGGATGAGGAAACAAAAAGCTTATATATTTTAAGAGTCCCGGGATTTTGCTTTTAAAGAGGCAATCAATCCATTGTCAATAGCGATGGTTAATGTATGCAAGGGAAATGTGAGTGAGTGAGTGAGTGAGCCGTGCTTCTTCACACTTAAAAACCATTTTCAACAAAACAAAAACCCAGGCGCTCAGAGAATGAATGAAATGAATTGTTTCCAACAGAAATTCGTGTAATCAGATAAGAGGAAATAATAATGGTAATAATAATAGAAGCAACGTCTACACAGAGAGAAATGGTACAGGAGACATATATGCAAACGATATATATATATTTGAGTGCGCCGTATATACAATTTCCAGAGAGAGAGTTCAATAAAAAGTCTTGTTCTCCTTTTCTAATCAGCATTTCCATTTCCCTGGGAGGGCGATCAAGGGATATTAAAAGGGATACAATTTGTGCTTCTCTTCTTTCCATTCTGTCTTCTAGTTGCAGGCAAAATGTAATTCTCACACGCTATCAGTCTCATAACCCTTTTTCTTTCCATTACCTTCTTTTCACGCTTCTTCCTTGTAACAGCAAATAATAGAATTGGTTGCACGACGAGTACTAGGGGAAAAATCTACGCATCTTTTTCAACTACTACTGCAACCATGTTGATAAGAACAGGAGCACGGCCACTTTTTATTTGAATTGTTCAAAAAATGTTTCGTTGTAGGAGAGAGTAGAAGAGAGAGCCATTTGCTTATTTTGGCAGAATCATTGGCAGTTACACCGCCAAAAACTACTACACACATACATTTCTCGTGTCTTTTACCTTTTTAGTGAATAATATAGAGAGAATCGTTTTTTCAACACATGTATGTACAGGAAACAGATAGTCGGTGTGAAAGCGGTACAAATATAGGTATACAATTTTCAACTCAACCCATTCACAACAAGTTCATGTTGGACTAGAAGAAGAAATAACGGTTAATAAAAAAAGAAGGGGAGTATAACAGTAAGAGAGAGAGAGAAAGAGAGAGAAATTTGTTGGAATGATTCCAGAGAAACAGAAAGAAAAAAGAAACGGTACACATCTTTTTAAGGAAAAAAAGAACAAGAGAAAACGACGACTAGACACGTTACGCGAGAGTAGAAGACAGGAATAGAAAAAAAAACTGTGTACAAAACCCGAAAACGGCGTTGAACTGCTGCAGCAGAACTTTTTTTACTCTACACTGGAGAAAGGGTTAAACACGTCATGCTTTTCTTATGTGAGCTCATATATCACTATTAAATCGTCTCTCTCTCTCTCTCTCAGAATATTTTCGGGATAGTCGTCATGTTAAATAATATAAAAAATGTACCAAAAATAATACAACAACTGCTGTTGCTATAGATTCAAGTGAAAAAAAGGATCAGAAGAAGAACGAGAGACTTGAAAGAGTTGAAGGTTTTTTTTAAAACCAGGATTCGCCTAAGCTCTCCTTCTCTTGCTCTCCTTTTTACTTCACAAGGAGCTTATATTTATGGACGTACGGGCGACATTTTATAAAACTCAACATTTTGGCCCATTTCTCAAAAAAAAATACTAGAGAGCTGCCCGTTTTAACTACTCATCAACAACAAGTAACAAAAATATAAAACTAAAAGATGCAGTTTTTTATTTTTTTGGTAGATTTTTCGAACGACGCGTTGCCATGGGAATATATATTCGCGTTGTAGACAGATACAGACAGATTGCGTAAAAAAGGGAACAAGGATATTAGTCAAGAGTAAAATGTAAGTAAAGTGAGTGTAGGAAGGAAATGTACAAAAAAGATATATACTTAGAATGTATCCATCTCACTTTCTCTTGTTCTCTATCTGCTTGTTGTCGACATTCCCTTGGCTTTTGTTGTTTTTTCGGAGAAAGAGAGAAAAGCTTGTAGATTTTTTTTACTTTCCTTTATTATTATCGCCGTTGTGTTTTGTGTAGTTGTAGATTGTTGTAGTTTTAGGTTGGTTGTTGTGTATCGCGAAACATAAAGCAAAGTCATTGCTTGCTAGACACAAACAATTCTTTTTATTTTCTCTCTCTCATTTTTTTGTTTGTTGTTTGTATTGTGGTGGGAGCAATAAGTAAAAGCTTGAGTACAACTAAACTACGTAACTCGTCGTTCACTCTAACTTTCTCTCTGGCTGCGTAAAAAAATTTCAATGCCGCAACAAACAGACTGTTTGCTTGCTAGCTAGCTTTCTCTTTCTGACTCACCATAAAATACAACCTATCCATCTCTATATATATATTTTTCTGCAAATATTTTCTCTCTTTTGTGCTGTTATATATTTATTTTCCAGAATATTTTTGCTATGCAAATCATGTAGATGTCTAGGTAACAATTTCGAAGGTAAAAAACGAAAATTTGTAATAATATGCATGCACTCACTCTCACAGAGAGCCAAATATTTTATAAAAGGCGTTCACATTTTGCAAACTTGTGAAAATAAAAAGTTTTTTTTTTCGTCGGACATGGAGTCACGTAACGCACACACACACACACACTCTAGAGAAAGTAGAGAAAAGCTTGTGTGAAGTGAGTGTGTGTGGAGAAAGGAATAAAGCTTTGGCTAAACACATCAATCACTTGGAACAGAGAGAGAAGTTTTTGGTGCCCCGGGTGCCGCTGAGTCAGCAGCAGAACAGCAATTGCAATTCCCGAAAAAGAACGCCACTCTGTCTACCAGAGTACCCGACAAAATATATATATCCATACAATTTTCGCAATCATAATTTCCTCTTGTTGTCGACGTCGTACGTCCCACTCCCCTCATTTGTTTCAAAACAGTTTGCATTTATATTTTTTTTTTGCACGGACAAAAAAAAAATAAATTTGTTTGTTAACAGCAGCACAGCTAGCAACGCCGCCATTTCGTAAAATTTCTCATCAATTTTCCTTGCCATGTGTTCTAAAGATATATGTATACATTTCATCATAAACATGCTCCAAGGCAAAAAGGCTGGATTGCTCATTAACAAAACAAATTTATTATCTTATATATATTTTTACTTTACTTTCTTTCGTCATCGCAGTTTTTCACCATTTCCAATAATAATTGGATTGTCAGCACACGCAGAAGCAGGAGAAAAAAGTTTTTGTTCCCGGGTTTCGGGAAGTATTACAATAAATTTTTGCGAAATATATATAAATATTCAAAATAATATATAGCAATAATATTAATAATAAGGCAAGTTTTTCGACTAAGTGCCACTTTATTCAAAAACATGCAAATGCTCAACTTTCTTCTTCTTCTTCTTCTGCTTGCCATACTGCTTAGAAGGAGAAAGAAGGAGAAAGTTTTTGTGCTGATTGTTTTGCTGTGTCATTAGCCGTCCTTCTTAGTATTCCGCTAAAGCTTTTATATATTTCTCGGGGCTGACGATTCAAAAAGGGTGGGGAAATGTATAATTTTTCACACAAACACACAAGCAGAGAGAGAGAGAGAAAGCCCATGCCCCTAATTCCACTTTCTATTTTCTTTTTGGTCTCTTCTGGTCAGAAACAGAAGTGAAATAATAAGAGAGAAAGTCTGCCTATGTGTGTGTGTGTTTCTTGTAAAGACTTTAGTACGGATTATCTCTCAAAATCCAAATCAATTACAGTGACTCGCTCATAAATCATGGACAAGTCACCGAAACTAAACTGGTGACAAAAAATACTTTCCTTCTTCTCCAACTTTCGCCCAAAAAAACTGGCGCAGAATAGTAAATAGAGCGAAGTAGACAAAGAAAGAGAGAGTTTGCTTTCCCTTCTTACTTTCTTCTGTCATTTTCTTCCACCGCCCACAACACACACACACATAAGAAAGCTGATGATGATGACGATGATCATTGCTGTTAGGAAAACGAGCTAGTATACACTAATGATACTCACTTACACAACTAGCCAGCCATACAGAGAGAAAGTATTATTATTGGAAAGCTAAAACATAAAGAGACAAGTGTTAAGCCCGAAAAGGCTCAGATGTTTTTGCCAAAGACAAAAGGCCACACAGCATTTTCCTTAGCTCTCATCTTCGCCATCATTATGATTTTCTCCACTTTCCCTACCGAAAACTCTAACGCCGTGTGCTACTCGTTCGTGTTGTTTGTGACTCAGACGAAGAAGGATGGAAATAATAATGGAAACGACTGGAAAGAGAGAAGACCAACCACCACCACAACTGAAGAGAAGAACAGCCCTTTTCAAAGCGCCATGATCCCATTCATTTCACATGGTTATATAAATATACGCTCATATACGCTGATATACTCAGATATACTGCGTCGCTGGATTTTGATGCCATTCGCCACAAAATCCTTAATATTGTATACACATACAAGCCTCTTCTTCTTCTTGGAATATACAGAAAGGAAGAAAAACAGAGCGATAAAAACAGGGGATTATTATATACTCTTGATATACTTGGGTCGAAAATACGACGACGTCATAGACATTCATATTTTTCGGGTATATAAGGTGTAAACAGGGCAAATATAGAAAGACATACAGGGTCTATGTTTGTCTGTCTGGTGGTGGTTAAAATCTTTTATAGCGCTACGGAAATATTTTGTGGGTATATCTCTAGTTTTTTTTATATATAGCAAGTGCCATTAGGTATTAAGGGGGACAGCGGAAGAGACATGTAGTACCCCCATCTTCATCCATATAACAAAATACAACAATGTTTGTAGTAGTAAATGTTGAACGTTGGTTGGTCGTCCTGTAAAAGCAGGAGCAATTCTGGTTGTTGGAAGTATGTAGCTGTGAGCATCGAGAGAGCATCAGCAGCAACAACAATGATTTATAGCCGAAATAATAATCTCGTAGCAAGTTTCTCATCAGGGAAACTCATCTATCTATCCAGCCGTGTTCACTGTTCACTACGCCACCACCATCGCTACCACTACTGCAATACTTTCAAACAAGTGCAGAGAATGGGGAAGAAGAAGAAGAACAGACAAAATGTGGGGCTGTTATTATTATACGGGCTTTATTTCTGTACAGTATATGCGGGTATATTTCTAGATGCAGTAGTCGTGGTTTTCCTACGACAACGACGGTATTGAGTTTTATCATCCCTTTTTCTTTTGCCCCGTCTCTCTTCTTCTCTTCCGAGAGGGAGTCCCGTTTTTATTTTATTTTATCTCCAGTCCCCATCCACACCTTTTTTTCCAGCAAGTTTTCCAAGCTATGCCGGAATATATACGAGACGGTTACGTTGAGTGTGGGCGGATGGTTAGTTATGAAATGGGTCCTTTATGCAAGTGCGGGTGGCAAATAAAGGACACAATGCCCCCGCATATTCTAAATATAATACGTAATAATAATAAAAGGGAGGAGGACACTGAGTCTGATAAGGTGGAAGAAGGAAAGAAAAAGGTTCAAGCGAAATGTATCGGACCACCCGGACCAGACTACCAAAAATAATAATAACGAGTCAGAGAGAGAGAGAATGAGTCAAGCCCATTTCCTCTTTTCAGAGATGCGTGCTTCTATTCAGAAAAGTTAATAATGGCACACGGATCAGTATTTGGTTTTTGTAGCTGGAGAGAAGGATTTTGAAGAACCTTGGATAGGGATTCATCATCATGGTCGTTGTGATCGTCCTCGCACATCACTGCATTAACAAGATGATTTGGGCTCGAATGAATTGGAATGGAATAAAAGAAAGGCTTAAAAGACCAGAGATGTCGAGAGAGAAGGGGAGAAAATATATAAGCTTTACGAAAGCCTGCTGAGGTTTTCTGTTGTGCAATGACGACGACGTTTCGCCGTTTGGATGAATGTCCTTCTTGCGATGCAGTTTGTTTTGCTACAGCTTAGTAGATCGTATTGAAAAAAATATATGCTTAAAAAATGACGGATTAAAATAAGTCGGTAATGACATGGCAGGGAAGTAGATGGAGGTTTTAAGGAGTTGTGGTGATTGTGAGTGACAGCGACATGTGCTCCTGACGCGCGTTCTCTCTCTCTCTTTCCTCTTGATATGCTTTTAGCTTGGATCATCATCATGAATATGGAATTATTCAAAATGAGCGCCAGTAATCATTTATTATTATCACCACATCACACCAGTTACCTAAGCGATGATGATGACGACACCGTAAACAGAACAACAAAAGAAAACAGAGTTTCGTGTCTTGCCATATATTTTTACAACTTGATGCTAGTTTATAAATAACGGCAGGTATATATTTTCGTCAGTGATGACGAAAATCATGGTACAAAAATAACTTGGAATCGATTTTCAATCTAGCAGAATAACTTAACATGTTTAGCATTTTACGACGACTCTGAAACGAACTTTCCCAAAAAACGAAACGTAATCAGCTTTTCTCCTCTCTGCTTCAATTTTCTTTTTGGTCTCGTTAGCAGAATAGCCAGCGAGTCTAAAAATAGAATACGACTACGTCGACGTCGACGAAGACATGGATTCCAATAAATATTTTAAACGGTGAGAAGAAAGCTTATGTGCTTGTTCTCAAACACACAATTTATCAGACCTGGAAAACATTTGCTATGCTTTCTCTTTCGAGATTCGTATCGCATCGTTAGAGCGAGAGAGTGTAAGTGTAGCAGTTATTATTTCGATCCTGATTCTCTCTCTCTCTCTCTCTCTCTCTCTCTCTGTCTGATGATTTACTTGACGTTATTATAATATAAGCGTGTAATTTATGGTGCCGGGTTTCGGGAAAATTTTCTCTCTCTGCTCTATACTGTGTGCAAGGGGGATCTGTTTTCCTCCGGGGGATTAACAAACCGCCACAATTTGTACATTTTGAAAAATTATTGCCATATATTTATCTCCGATATATACTCAAGATATCGAAGCAATCAGCGAAAGAAAATGTTTGAAAAATATATATAGAGGCGCGCGGGTAAGGTTAGAAAAAAAGGGGGAAACATGATCTATAACAAATTGTGTGTAGAAATCAAGCCCTCGTCTTCCCAATTCTCCTAGAAAGTACAAGGTTGCGTCTCTGGAGACACTCTGGAGATTTTTTTTCTTCCTCTTTTCACCCGATACTCTAGGAAAATAAGCGATACATTCTTTCCATCCAGTAAAGTATTCTCTATTTTTCTCAACTGCTACCGCTCTCATGAAAATGTAAATTGTACAAATCAAGTTTGGTGTACAAGACAGAGCGAGAGAGAGAATATATATTGATGTTGCTACACGGTGCATCCAATTACGGGCAACACTAGTACGCTAACAATTCCATTTTCAAAAGAAAAATATAATGGCCCTATGCTATCTACTATCCATGTAAGTAAAGTGGAGAAAGAGGGAGAAAAAAGAAGATTGGAGAAAAGATAGCCGGAAAAAACTATTAGTGCCACTTTTCTCCCATCGTCGTACAATATAACCCGACTTGACTCTTTCCCGCTCTTTCTCTTCCTGTTCGGGAGACAAATAAATGGGAAAAATGGAAGCCAGGTGAAATAATGGTTTTTTTGTAGAGAGCTTTCTCCCTACAAGCTAAACTCTTTTTTCACCGTATACACAGTTTTACTTGCCATTACTCGGAATTTCCTGTCATTTTAGATGATGATCATTATTACTGTGCCTTTTCCCCTTTTTTTTCTCCGAAAAACCAAATACTTTCTTTCTCCTCTGTTTTCTCTATATCATCAACCAGGAACACAAAAATATTTTTGTTCAAAAAAAAATAATATCGTCGCCCCGTTTTATCAATTTGCTATCACCATTACTATTTGTTCTACAAGTAAGGTGGGCTATGTGGGCTGCTGGTAAATGTAAATATGTATAAAATGGTGTCGCTTCGCCGCCTTCTACTCTCTCTGTTTGCTTTCTACTTTCTCTATCCGGTTGACAAAAAAATATACCGTGCCAGCCAGCCGAAAAAGTCAGTCAGCCCATAGGACACCGTAACCGAACCTAGAGCCAGAGCGAGCGAGAAAAACACAAAAGGTAATTAACACAAGTATCGTGTAACCACTCGTGTTTTCCACCCGTAATTAAGTATTCCTTCTTCCTAATGTAACCACAATAATGGACCAAAAACTAAATGGACCGTGGTCTCTAGCTTTTCTCTCTCTCTCTTTCTCTTTTCCATGGAATTAAAATGGGAAATATTTTCTCTCCCTTTCCCAACATGTCCAACCAGCGTTAAAAAAGTCAAGCGGCGTGGAAACAAAGATCACCAACAACGCGATATATCTAGACAAGCATATATATTCCCATGCAGGCATATATAATGAATATATATTTTGTTTTGTCCTCCCGCGAGAGATCATTTAACATGCACACGGGTCTGAGCACAAGTGCCATTAGCATTAGACACAGTCCATTTTCCAGAAAATCGTCGGGCTAAAATAATGAGGGAGCTTTTTAAAAAATATATATTTTCTAACGGCGTTGCAGTACCGTGCATATATATTTTTGCCATAACGAAATGACTTGTGTTTGTGGCTATATTCCGGGTATTTTTTCCAAGTCTTCTTGGATGACTGACCCTGGAGCAGTTTCCGGAGATAAATACCCGTCTCCACAACAACAACAACAACAATGTAAATAGCACGCATGATAACCAAAAAACCAAGAAAACTGCAGAGGGGAAAAATATTGTAAGAAAGAAGAAGCTTGGTAGGATTAAGACGGATTTAGTCCTTCTTTTTTGGGTATATATAAACATATATGTTCTTAAAGGGATGGTGTTTTCGAACAACAAGTTTTTTCCTTCTTGTCCGTAAAGCTCTGATGCGAAACTGATTGGACACCGTGAACGGAGAAGAAGAAAAAAAGCAGATGGCTGGCGGGGTAACGTGTCCAATAATGAGTTTTCTAAAAGCAATTTTACCAGCTCGATTCTCTCTCTCTCCAGTTCTCTCATTGCGGCCATTTATTTCCGCTGCTTCTGCTTTCCTTATCAACCAAAGTTATCGGAGAAAAAAAAAATAAAAAGTGCAATGGGTACGTATACACACCAAATTATATCAACTTTATAAGGATATATCTCTAGCTACAGATTGGCTCTAGGCCAATCATGCCCACGACGACCACCATTGCAAAATAATAATAT
Organism: Sinella curviseta; assembly: GCA_004115045.4. Classification (NCBI taxonomy): domain Eukaryota; kingdom Metazoa; phylum Arthropoda; class Collembola; order Entomobryomorpha; family Entomobryidae; genus Sinella; species Sinella curviseta. The sequence continues at coordinate 1,961,251 of CM023201.3, read as the reverse complement.
AAATGGGAAGCGAGAGTGAAAGCGGATGTAGAAAAGTGGCCACATTAAGGACACAAAAAATATATACACATACATGTCGAGAGCAGTAGTGACTTTCCTTGTAAGTGTGTTTGCTAGCGGAAAATAAACAGGTGGAGCGACAATAAAAAAATAAAAAGAAACTTTGTTTATTTGGGTAAATGTGCAATGTTGCTGTTGTCGTCGATGTAATAATGAAACGGAAAAATGACACAAAAAAACACAACAGCTTATACCTAAAAATGTATACACAAAGTTTGGTTGAGTGACGTCCAGTCTGTTCGCACATGGCTTTGCAAGCAAATACAAAAAATCACACTCATTCGAGATAGCTAGCTAATATAACAAGTAGATAATTGACAAGATTTTTTTACCGCCACTTCAGAAAAACAGCTAAAGTGGAAAAAGCCAAAAAGTCCAATTTATTTTTTGTTAACGGGCCGGACCAAAAATGTAGTCAGTTTGGTAGTCGAGATTGACTAGACAGTATTTTCAATTTGCTTATCGTCTACAAAAATCTTATCTGGACTGAGCACTTTGGATTAGATTGTAAGGTAAATAAAAAGCGTAGAGTTGCTTATTTCACTTGTCTAAGAAGTTCGTCATCCAATTTTCCGCCCCCACCCTTTTTTATTTTGGACCGATTCGACGACACGGCACACAACTTTTCAGCAAGATGGGCACGATGATCATGATGATGATGATCAGTATATTTTGATGATTACCAAGACGACCATGTCGAACGATCATCATCATCAGAAAACACAAGTCATGAAGATTGGTCGATGTCGTCGTTGAACTGAGTCACTCTCATGAGCTTATTGGATTTGTGCTCATTTACTGAGAGAGAGAGTATACGGCTGAATGGATGCAAAATCCATCCATCCGAAACTCTTGTCTTCCCTTTTATCCATCGCTCTAGCCATCTATTCCAGGAGAAACAAGTCGGAAATTATTATTCATCTCGAATCCAATCTCTCTCTTGGTCCATACATCTCTTTCTATTTTCCCTCTCCCTTCAGCTCATCAGTGGAAGAGGAAAGATCTCAATCTTTTTAAAAGATATATCTATCTCTATCTGGATAGCAATCAGTATGAAAACAGAGACTTTCACTAAAATTCATCATCATATCACTTTATTCACTCAGCTGTACACGTATGCTCTCTGGCTCTCCCCTTTTCAAAATTTCCACTTGAAATTTCACTTCCGTTTTCATCATCAGTCTCATCAACATTTTGTGATCGTCGTCGTCGTCGTCAAAATCATCAGCCAAAAAAATATATATATACTCATTTGTTGACAGTTCACCGTTCAACCGAAACGCATTCGCTTTCTCCCGATAGAAGTATTTTTTTTAAACCGCAGAAAAAAATGTACTCAACATATTTCCCCCCGAAAAATACAAATGAGTGTTTTGAGCTGTCATAAGTCGACTTACGTCGACGACCTATTTTTTATAAATATTCCGAACCGTCGTCGTCACAGTGTCATCATCATCTCATGAACATGAAGATATTCAGTCATTAACGGAGTGGGAGTGAAAGGAGAGAGAGTCAAACTCATCATCATTCCACCGCATCATATATCTGATGGGTTCAAGACGAAGCAGAATATTTTGGAGAGGAGCAAACGACTTGATTGTGTAAAAAGGGCAACGACGTCAAAATATTCGAGCTCGGGAGCGAGATAGAAAAGCTTGAAGCTTCTGCTATTGAGTAGGTTGTGTGTAAAAGGAGACCATGATCATTTCCTTAATTGACCTCGCTTCCCTTTTTCTCTCTAACGACCTTGCTTGCTTGCTGCTTGCTTCTCTCCTTTCCCCTGAACGACTTGAGGACGAAGCAACGACAAAAGAGCAAAGCAAGCACATTACACAAAACTGAACTAATCAAGGCTTCATATTTAAAGAGAGAGAGAGAGCTCGTTTGAGTTGAGCTCCCCAACCACATCGCAGCATATAGCATCCGGTTGAAAATGCCAAACCGAGCAAAGCTTTCCCAAAAACTTTCTCTCTCCTTTTCTCTCTTCCAGCCTACCACCAGCATAGATATTTGAGATATATGTAAATAGAATGGAGAAAATGAGGGAGCATGTTTTTTTGTTGTGTGTGGCAGCCGAAGCAGTTTATTTTCTATTAAGGGAATCTATATAAATATATGTTGCGTATATCGTTCCATAAACACATTACGGACTACCCGTATATTTCGAATATGTTTGGGTGCAGCAGCGAAAGCAGTTTTTGGTCGGTTGACTAGGCAAAGCGTTTTAGAAAGTAAATGTCTATATATTTTGGAGAGAGAGAGAGAGTAAAAGGAAGAGAGAAAGTGCTAATTATCTTCTTTCACTCATTTGCTACCACCATCACCATATATATCGCGAGTTATCCTACACGCGCCACTGTTTTTAGTCCTATGGCTGGTGATGCTGGTAGTGGAAGGAATGGAGAAAGAGAAAGTGTTCATAAAGTGGCCATTAACATTTTGTTAATTCATCTTGCATCCTGTCTATTATTACAAAACAGGGCAACGATTTTGAAGCTCGACGACGGCGTTGCGATGCACCAAAAAAGTAAATGCTTTCTCTCTCGCATTCGCTTGATATCTCATTTGAAACGTGATGCGTCCTGGTAACCGTCGTAACCGTCGAAATGCTTGAGCTTAAAAACCGCCTTTTCCATATTCTATCCCCGTTACGGCATCGCATCGTATCAGATGAAACAAATGAATTTAAAATGCCGACCACCACTTGACGGCCTGATCATAATCATATTTGATCTCGAATGCAAGCAAGATATATCTAATGACGTGCATGAGAATAGAGAGAGGGTTTTACGTAACCCTTCCGGCCAAAACTTGCTTTCACTTGCATAGAGTGTGGGAGGCTGCCATGAACAAAAAATATATATATATAACACGCAGAGAGTTGTGTAATGTGTAGAAAAAAAAGTTTGTTGGTTTTTTTTTGTTGTAAAGGATTCCACTCACATTCAAGTTTTATGTGAGTGGGCTAGATAATTCTGTATAAAATTGGGATACATATATTTACTTTCGCCGCCGCAGTTACACAATTTTTCCTTGAAACAAAATTTTTTTTTCGCTAACCTTTAACACCGGTTATTGTCCTTGGAAACTTTTTTTTGGTATATTTCGCGGTTGTGAAAAATAATTTTTTTGGCAAAATTTTTTTTGGTGGATCAGCTTACCTGTAAATCAACAGAGAAAAAAAGACACAAAAAATTAATAATCCGGTTGACAAGTTCATTATCGTTACAATTGCCATAAACTTTTATTTTACTAAAAGAGAAAGCCATAAAGCATATTTTTTGCGAGAAGCTCAGTTCCGGGAAATATATCTGTGATGTGGTTCTGCCCTAAAAAATTTAATTCCTGCCGCGTAAAAAAAAATTTCTAAGCGGCGCTTATATCATCTGTGCTGATCTAAGCAAGTCACATGACCTGAATATCGATGGAGGCGGAACGAAATTGGGGGACGACGATGAAGCTCATTTAAAATTAAAAGCGTTGTAACCACTTTCACCATTTTTTTTTACTTTCTTTACAAAAAATATAAAGATAAGCCATGCATGGTATATCGAGCAGATATATATACATTGTCCAGTATATCTCGGGAAAATAAAGAGAAAGTAAGCAAGTTAGATTGTATTTTGATCTTATTTTTCTGCCTTATTTATTCGCACTTTCACTCTCTCTCCATTTTGCCGTGGGAATCAAACTGACCTCTGTGTCCCGGCCGCTTGGCTCACTGAGGCATGACATACAAAACACTAGATTACATTTAAAGTGAACTGGTTCGGTCGGTGGGAGAGAGAGAAAATGCCCAAGCTGATAAAATTCCCAGTAAGCCGGAAGGAGAAATAAATATATATGTGAACGGACGAATGGAGAGAGAGAGAGAGAGAGAAAGTTTTATTTTGGACATTGATCTACCTTACAACACATTGGGAGATTAGGTACAATGTGTTGGAAAAAAACGGGTTAAAAACACACACCATGTTTCTTTTCGAAAGTAGAATGGATCAATACATTTCGATCCATTGTCCGGTCCGGCCAGTGAAAGTTGTAGAAAGTAGTAGATGGGCCGCATTACAATTTTTTGGTTGGGTAATATAAACTTGTTTTCTTTTGGTCCTATAACCATTTATTATTAAATGCACATAAAAATATTGGTATAGTTTTTTTGGTAGACTTTCTCTTTTATTTTCTGTCTCTCTCTCTTTCTCCAAAAAATTTTTTTTCTACATACGTCAGCAAAATATAATGTAAGGAAATCGAAAGAAAGCCCGTTGCGTTGGAGAAAGTAGTTTTATTTTCTCCAAAAAAAACTAGATATATATTTTTGGGGGACTTTTTCACATGTTCGGTTGCAGAAAGAGAGAAAGAGGGAGAAAGTAGGGAAAGTAGGTTTTCTTTTTCTCTCTCTTACAGAAATAGAGAAAAAACTCTACAGCTTCCGTTTCCTGCCTGCTTGCCTCTGTCTTCAAAAAAAAGTAAAAAAAATACTCTGGAGGAGAAAGTAGGCTGGATGGTTTTGGTGTGTGTGTGTGTGTGGAGGAGGAGAAAACAAGTTTTTGGAGATGGGATCCACATGAATCATCATTATTAATCTTCTCCGCCGCCGCCGCTCCTCTCTGCTTTCTCTTGCTTCACCATCACCACTCTATAATGTATGGAGCATTAACTGCTGCTTTCTCTCTTGCTTTCTCCCCAGTTTTCATAATAACTTTTTTTTCTCCAACAACCTATATACTACCACCACCTTTTCTCCCCACTTTCTCTCCTCCACAAAAATTATCTATACCCATTTTTATTAACATGCTTATCCCATCATCCCATAACTCTCATTTTACACGACTTTCACATCATCATTAACATGCTCATTATTTTCTCCACTATTTTTTTTCTTCTTCTACTACTTTCTCTTCTCCTTCTCCTCCCCCTTTCCCACCTCCTCCACTTACTTTCACTGGAGAAAGCAGACACACACAGGCTGTCTTTCTCTTCCCGCGTTGAAATCTATCCAGCCACTTTATTTGAGTAGCAAATAAGCTACTCATTTTTTCCTTTCAATTTCCAGCAGTTCAGAGAGAAGAAGAGAAAGTAAAGCGGTGACTCTGGGAGGCTGCTGATAATTGAGCGATATCACTCTTGCTTTCTTCACTTTCTCTCTCCTCTACTACCTATCCTTAACAATAGACAGTGGAGAAAAGTAAGATGTTCCCGAAAACGCCGATCATTATTACTCCAACAAGAAATTGCTGAGGAGCCAAGAAAAGTGCTTTCTCTCTCAGGAGAAAGAGAAGGCAGGGTAATCAAAGGGACTTAACTTGTTCCTCTCTCTCTCTCTTATTATCATACTCGCATGTGTGCTCTAATAATAGGCGGTAATAATGGGATAGATTTTTTTATAGAGAGAAAGTGAGAGAGAGGTGAAAGCCATTGTATTTTTTTCCTGTGTGCTCCACACCAGATAAAAATGGGTAGACGAACGAACGATGCAGGAGAAGAAGAAGCCAATTTTTTTTTCTTTCTATAGAATGGAAAGTCGAAATTTTTTTTTGAGGTACGAGCCATTGTTGTTTGGGATGGAGAAAGGTGAAGGAGAAAGGAAGTAGGGAGAAGAGAAAAAAATGTATTCAACGTGTGTGTGCATCGCCTTTTTTTCTCCGTCGACGTCGTAGTCATCGTCGTCGTCGTATTCGTTGTAATCTTAAGTGCTCCTTTTTGCTGCCGTTGCTGTTGGGCTGGAGATAAAAAACGGGAAGAATGGAGGGAATGGAGTGGAGGAGTACATTAGGAGGGTGTATGGAGGTATCTATCTATCCAAACATGATAAATTATACATTAGCTTGTGTGTGTAGTAGATGCTCCTGCTATTAAGAGAGGGAGAGGGAGAGGAAAAATCGAAATGATACATGCACATTTGGAAATGGAAAATAAAAGGCGGAGAAGTTCAAACATATGTACAAAGGTTTCCGGAAACTTTTACGAAACATATCCAAAAATTTGGTCAAAGGGATAATTTGGCCAAATAAAAGTTAATTAGAACTTTAATGAATGGTTAGAGAAAATATGGTTTAGGATATTTTGTTTTGGGCAAATTGTCCGAACACGGTTACAAATTTTTGTAGTCTAATGATAGCAAGTGGAGTGGGAAGTTGGTAAGGAGTAATGTACACGGAGAGCAGCATTGTTGCAAGATGAAATAATAATAGCACAAGTGGAAGAGCACAAGAGAAAGGAAAAGAAAATGTGATGGGATGAAATGATGCTTAAAAAGCAACACTGAAAACTCTGGCTGATCCATCAGCCAGTCAGAGAAATGGAGAGAGAGAGAAATATAAAAGGAGTGAGAGTACAAGAAATAAAAGGTGTGTAGCTTTTGCTCCTATTTTTATCAGAGAAAGAAAGGGAGAATGAGAGAGAGAGAGAGAACGACATCAACATTTCCGCATTGTATCACATCTGCATCATTTCACTCTGCTCTGTTGACTACTGGGAGCTCACAGAGAGCTCAAAAGTAAAAGTAAGCTGGTTATTGTAGGGAGCGGGAGAAAGAGAAAGAGAGAGAGAAAAATGAGCAAAAAAAATAAAAACATGAAAAAGTGGATTCCTTTTTTTTACTGATCCCCCTTCTCTTAAAAATAAGTCCGACTCGACAAGGTAAAAATTTCATCTGGCCAACTTTCACCATTCTTAAATTTCAAATTTCAAAAATATTTTGACAAAAATTGCAAATTTGACCAAAATTTCAAATTTTGTCGAAATGCAATTTTTTTTTTTTGAAAACGGGCGCAGTACCTCAGAGACTTTCCTTGTAAGTTTTTATTCGGCGGTGCAGGCAACACGGCCACCATCATCAGACCATGAATGGTGCCATTGTTCCTGTACAAGTTGCCGTTGCTGCTGCCGAAAAATCTTGACTACTTTTTTTTACTCTTGACTACTCCCATCATTCCTTTCCCTCTCTCTTTCTTTATCGGCTTTTCTGCTACAGACCACTTTCACTTGTACTCCAACAAGAACACCAGCACAAGCAAGTTACACCACTACTTACTTTTTTTTTCTTTCTACTATCCATCCAAAATACCCACCCACCCACACAACAAATATACCTAATACACCGAAACAGGAGAAAGTTGTTGAAATAACCTCCAATATGTAATGTGCCAGCATTCCATTTTTCTTTTTTTCTACTTTCTTATTTCTACCTACCAAACTGCTGCTGTTGTACTTCTACTGCTGCTGCATACTTTCCCCTTTTCCGGAAAGCTAGAGAGAGAGAAAAGTGGTAGTATTACCATTAGCTTTGCTGCTGCACAAATAATAAAAAACTACTGGCAGGGAGAGAGAAAGGCAGAGAAAGAAAAGAGAAAAGTTTTTGGCACTCTTTACTTAAATTGCTCTGATCCATTTGCATTTTTCTCCCTTTTTCTCTCACACACACTGCCTATTATTATTTTTATGCAGAGTGGAGAAAGCCTCGAGGAGGATGGGCAATACAACAGCAGCAGCAGGAAAAAGCAGAACATCTTTTTTTAAAGTTTTTACTTTTTTTCTTTTTCCGAGGGAGAAAGCACTTTACACGTAAGTAATGTAATGTACATATGTACATGCCAGCCAATTTACACACTTTTTCTCTTACTCTCTCCGTCCATTATTATGCACAAGAGTTTTTTTCCTTACATTTCCGCTTTCACTTCCTCCTTTCTCTCTCTCGGTTTACAAATGAGCGGGCTATCTGCATTTTTGAATATTCCTGAGGATATCAAAGAGAAAATTATAAGAAGAGAGAAAAAATGTTTCTTTACTTTTTTTCTGTTTTGAAATGCCACTTAGCAACTTTCTCCAGAAAAAAAGCTTTCTTATCTCTTGCGTCTTGGAAAATTGTAAAATTTTAGAGAAAGTTGGGAGAATGGAATGTATTTAAATTAAATACAATGTATATTTATTTTTATATTCCTGCACATTGTGCATACCAACCGTGTCTTTCGGGGAAAATATGGAGAAAGTCAAATAAAGAATTTTCTTGGAGAAAGCATTCAGAGAACATCTCCGGTGATGCGGCTGTTAGTGTCGTAATCCATGCAACTTGCATCAGATTGGCCGGATCGATGCAGATGGAAGATATCTGGCAGGTGAAAGTACACGGGAGAAATTTCCTTTCCAATTTTCTCCAAATCGGGATTCTCAGAAGGACACGTTTTGGATGGTGAAAGTATTTAGTGAAAGCAATACTATGTAAAATATCTAGTAGCATGAAGAGACAACACCAGTGAAAGCAGCACAGGTGAAAGCTAAAAGAAATGTTCATCTGTTCCTTTCTCTTCTAGTGTAATGTACCGGAAAGGAGAAAGCCAGCCAAAAACATGTTTCTTTTTAAATAAAATAAAGCCGATATTTATATTTTTTGCAAACTCGGCAAAAAAAGAGAAAGTCGTTCTAGAAGCAAACAGGTTTTGGTTTTAATAACGACATAGAGAAAGCAGCTTAACATTAAAAAGGCACACACCACGCTTTCTCTCTTACATTTTCTGACAAGACTTTTCCCTGAGTATTTATTCTACTCCAAAAGAAGGGGAGGAGGAGAAAGTGATAAGAAAAAGGCTTTCTCTCCATAAACCTGTCAGTATTATGACGTATATCCTATATAAAAAAAGAAAATAGCCGCGAAAGTGTGAAAGCAGCACTTTTCCGGAGTTGTAGTAGCTTTGTAGACTTTAGTGTGGAGAGAAAGGTTTGACAGGGAAGAGAAGAAGAGAGAGAGAAAGTCGTGCATATTTATTTTGTGTAAGCCTTGTTGGAAATATTTGCTGATGATGAGTATTTTCTCTCTCTCTCTCTTCAGCTGTATGCTGATATCGCATAATATTTTCTTAGCAAACACGGTAGACAGAGAGAAAGTATAAAACCCGGGTAGGTTAACTTGTTCATTTACACCACCTCCAGAACAGAGAGAAAGAGAGAGAGAAAGCATGACAATCCGGGAGACACAAGTTTCCAGTTAGCAACAACAACAAACATACACATACTCACACAAGCGACAAATGTAGTGAGCCGGATATGAATTCCTAATAGGAGAGAGAGAGAAAGTTGGAAAAGTGAAAGGAGATTAACATATCAGAAGAAGAAGAAGAAGGAAAACAGGTTAGAAGGGAAAAACAAGCCAACAAATTTCCCTGTCTTGTGAATGTCAGCGCAAACGGGAGAAAGTGGAGAAAATAAAGTCAAGTATGTGGAGGAGAAAGCAGAAGAGAGAGAGAGAGTTTATATAATAAACTTGTTTTTTGGTGGATCTACGTCAGCACAAATTTTCTTGCTAGGATATCTAATTGCTAATACTACTACTGCTACCAGTATTCTTTTTTTCGTCTTAACTTTCACTAGAGAGAGAAAGTGCTTTCAACTGACAACGAGAGTAACTTGCTTACTTACTTCTTGGTCGGTAATAAGTAAAGTAGATTTGCAAGTAGAGAGGAGAAAGGGGGAAGAAAGTAAGGGAGAAAGGACAAAACGGTAAATAACTCGAGACAGTAGAAAGTCTTAAATTAAGCTAATTTTACTAGTACAAGTAGTTGGGAGAAAGTTGCAACTTTATTATTGCATAATATGTTGTACGTAAGAGAAAATCGTGTACGACGACGACGATGCCGTTGACGAAAAAAAAGAGAAACACACGAACAAGGGGGAAAAGTTGTTGAAGAAAGCTGGGACGGTGGTGGTGGCGGTTTGTGCTGCTGTAACGAGCTATTATTAGTGAAAGTCTATATATACATCCATACACAGATAATATTTATAATAACTTTCTCTTTTTTGAAAAGACCAAAAAATTTTCCCTTCCAATTCAACGAGCGCCATATAAATATACACACATACATGCTTTCACCATTTTTAACCCTTTCACTCTCACTTTCTCCTCAGAGAGAGTGAATTGGTGACAAAAGGTAAATCAAAATCCTTTTTTCTCCATCGCGCGAAATAAGCAGGAGAAAGGAGGGCGGAGCTCAAATCCAAAGAAAAAAAACGCAACTGAGTATATTTTCTCTTTCTCTCAAACTTGCCAACATCAGCAAAATATCGAGAAAGAGATTTTCACCACGCGCGCTTTCACGCTATATTTCTTTTCACTCCCTTCTTTCTTTCACTCCGTTACTTTCTCTCTTGAAGAGAGATAGAGCAGCATATTCCCTTTTGGCAAACCACAGCAAAAAATACCATTCAACACAACAAAAGGCAATATATAATATACATCCATCCATATACATCCCTCTATTCCCAAAAAAGCACAAAACTAATTCTGTGCTTTCTCTGGAGAAAGCACAGGTTTTTTTGCCTGGCCACTCCAAGATAGATAGATCTTAATGTAAAATGCATGGAAGCACACGAGGAGGATGACGACCAAGACGACGTCGAAGTCGGCCCACCACAAGAAAAAAAATAAGCTTGCAATTTTCTCTTCTTCTTTTTTTCAACAAGAAAATCAAGTTGCTTTCTCTTCACCATTTTTGTTACCTTTCTTTTTTTATATATTTCCCTGGCATGACTGCATTAGCAAAAAAGGGGAAAAAAATTTATACACGAGACGTGTGCTGAATATCTTGCGGTTTTGGTGTTGCTGTGCGCCAAAAAAATGAATGAAAATTTAGAGAGAAAGTCTGGAGAAAGGAGAGAGAAAGCAGCTACATCAATGATTCATACACAAGACAGTGTTGCTGTCTTTTTTTAAAAATAGTCTTGTATATTTTTGGGTTGGACCAATGAAGTAAAAGTAGAGAGAAAGGTAGTCTGTGTCGGTATTTCCGACAAAAAATGATGATGTCTTGTTTCTTCTTGGTCATTTCACCAGTACGACTTTTACTCCGACTTTCACTACACAAATTTTCCCATTGCCAACTGGAGCATGTAAATGGAGATATTTTACTTAAAGAGAAAGTAAAAAATGTTTTTTTTGGCGAAATCGCTTTCCCTTGCTTTCTTTTCTGCTTTCTCTCTCTCTTGGCTTGATTGTCGCTTTGCCTTTTGTCTTTTCGCTTTTTTTGCGACAACCCATTTCCATTCACTTTACAATAGACTTGCAGAGAGAGAAAATAACAGAGTGAAAGTCTGTGTGTCGTTGAGCTGCAGAGATTAGAAGCCAAAGACAAAAAGGGAAGAGAAAGGGATTTTTTTGGACAGACGGATGGACATACGCCTACTTAACGAAAACACGACATGAGGCAAAAAAAGAAAAGAAAATGACAGTCAGCTAGACTCCGATTTATTTTTTTTGGAGAAAGTGCCGAAACCCGGGAAGTATTTCATTTTTTTTAGAAAAAAGAGGCAATCTATTTATATATATATATTTTCTCCCACTAATGATCATCAGCTTTCATCCACTGGAAAACAGGACAAGTGGCTCGAAGCCCTTCAAATTTTCTAGGGGAAAGCAAGGGGAAAAGCCATGCAGCCACTTCTTTTGGCTCAAGACAAGAGGGAAAATATAAGAAAGGAGTAGAGAGGGATAGGAACGTGCTATCTTGTAGAAAATCCAGTGCCGTTGTTGAAAATTCCAAAATACTCTGCTACAAGCTTTTACTCTAGAGTTGTGTGTGGATTTTGAGTATTCTCGAGAATCCCCTTTTCCTGCTTGTGTCCTGTGTACTGGATCATTAAGCGAAATCATGAAGAGAAAGCAGCAGTACAGCTCTTGAGAGAATGTGTCCCCCCTTTTCCCTTCTTTTTTGTACTCAAGTGAGTGAGAGTGGAGACGACACACACAATTCATAATTATTCCAGTCACAAAGTCTACACAAAATTTTCTCTCTCAAAACCTCACTCACTCTCTTTTCACCAACACTGCAGATTTTCTCTTTTCATTTTCTCCTTCATCCTCTCCATCGTCACCTCCCCCGCCACAGAAACATAATTAGATGCCAACCCACATCCCCCATTCATCCACATGCTTAATAATATCAGTCGCAATTAACTTAATTGGCGTCGTGATTAATCAACCATCTACATACAAAATCGTAATTAGGAGAAAGCGACAAAATACATATTTTTTGTCGCTACTTTCTTCATAATTTATGTAATCCGGCGTTGGAATGCAGCAGAAAATATAAAATGTTGTACACAGGTAGTTAAATGAAAATATGACACGGGATAATAATAAAAGGTACAATGACTTTTACTACTACTGCTTTCTTCACGATGCCGTGGAGAAAGTATCTTTTTCTCGGCTTTTTTTGTGTGTAATAATAGCCGTGTAGAAAGTTGTAACGGGCTGATTTTTATTGGCAGCGGAACATGCTGCTCATATCATCATCCGATTGCTTTCTTCTTTCTTTCTCTCTCTGTCTCTCTTTCTCCACAAGTTTCACTTCCGACATGCTAAATTGCCTCGAACAATCGCATCGTATAGTTTTGTGTCGTCGTTGGTGTCGTTGTCATGATGATGGCCTTTAATACACGTCATGGCAACTAAGAGAATATATATCTACGCAGCATGGACGACATTTTACTTTCTTTTTTTCTCTGCCTTTCTCTATATATCTCTATATATATTTATATGGTTTATATATTTTTGGCGGCGGCGGTTATATTGGGCGCTGGGGAAAATGCGGCATGAAAGGGCCGTACGAAGAAATGGGCGGCCAGGGACTCACTTTTACAACTCCAGCTTTCTCTCTCTTCTTCCCTTCTTTCTCTTTCCCATACACACACACTCACTTTTCTTCCTCTCACTTTCACTCCCTCTCCGAAGGGAACAAATGACCATGCATGTACTCCACTGAATAATATTACAGTTAAAGGAAAAAAGATGAGCAGCAGAACCAGTTTTCTCTCTACCTACATCTCACTTTCTCTATATCACCTCTCTCTCGCATTGTCTTATACTTTCACTTGCCGCGTGTTTTTAGGAATATTGGGTATGGTTGTGTGTAGAGAAAGCCGCTCCCTATTTTCCACGACTGGCCTGGATTTCCACATTCAAATAGAGAAAGCAACCAAGAATGAGGAAACGTGCTCGAGACGCAAACCACACTTTCTCTCTCCGATACAGACATAAACATGTAGAGAGAGAAAGTGAGAGAGAGAGAGAGAGATGAGCAGTTTGTAAATTTTCAGCAGGGTTAGGGAAATGGAATGAAATTAGAGAAGGATTTAACAACCCTGGTTATTATTTTTTGCGTGGAGAATATTTCCGAGAAAGCAGCTCGTGGAGTTGAGTTGTGGTTTTTAGACATGTCTTTCTCTATGAAAACGAACGTGTTTATTTTATTCCCGGGTTTCGGGAACTATGTTCATAAATATGCTTGAATATAAAAGGTAAATCTCCGGTTTTTGTTCCAATAGATTAGTCACTTCTCCGAAATACTAATCAGTACAAAAGAGAAAGGCAGGAATAATAATAATAATAATAATAACAACAAAAACATAAATTCCAATTCATTTGAGAAACATAAAATGTGCTTCTTTACAACCGGGAAAGCTATTCATTACAAGTTGTACGAAAACCGCCACTCCTTTCTCTCTTCTGAAAATAAATGAATGGAAACGCAAGAGAAACGCGAGAGAGGAAGCGACCCGCTCTGAATTTTAAATCTCCGGCCTTTCACTCATTCAGTCAGTAAAGTCATTCAACCCCATTTTTTATACATTTCCCGCTCGCTGTAGGGCCATTTACATTATTGTTTACCTTGTATATATTTTATATGTGGCGGAGAGATCACACAGGAACCGGAGAAGAAGAAAAAAAAACATTTTTATTTTGTTTCTATTTTATTTTATTTTGTTGATTCTCGATTCGATCCCCCAACTTGTAATCACTGCTCTTTTGCAACACTAATTACCTGCATACCTGCCCATTACTTTTAAAAATATATAACAAAACATATTACATCCCGGGCCCTCTTTTTCCTCTCTCAAGCGGCCATTAAACTAGCTTGTAATTTCCCCTTAAATTATTATAATAATCTTTAGTCCACCTTGCCTTCTAACTAAAAGCGTATATTTAAAGTCTAGAAAATAAAATACGTGTTCATATACTTATTTTCTTTAAACGGCGTACCTCACAGACAGGTGTGCATACAAAATACATTGTATACATTTTAAAAGACTTAAGCTACGTCCAACTTGCCCTTTTTCATTTTCCTAATCTCCCATCTGCATCATACAAAGCCATATATCTAACCATATAAGCTACTACTCTCCCTTTTTTATGTTTGTCCTTGTTCTATCCGATACAATCTATTTACCTTCCTCTCTTCCTCGGTGAAATAAAATGTTGCGTGTTGTTGTTCCCCGTGTAAGCCGAGTAGATTGATGATTAAAATCATTCACGCCATCGCGATTGGCGATATGTGTACATGTTGCCTGAGCGCATACAAATATATAAACAAGAAACAACAACTAACGCAATGCTAGAAAACTCTCAGACAGGCTGTCAGCAATGTTGCATGACGAACATTTTCACTGCCGACGTTCGACGTCCCTCCAAAAAAATATACACTTTTTTTTCTGTTCAGCCTAGCCTAAAGGGCAAAAACTGAACTGAACTAGTGCGCTAATCAGTTACACTATCAAACATTGAATGCATTAGAAAAGCAAGTAGCGTGTTTACTGTGTGTTTTTTTAAAGGTGGACCAGGAACGGACGAACGGACGGACGTTAGCCCCGTTTTTGCTGCCCAGGGTCACATATATGATTATATGTGTGCAAACGGATTTATATAATATATTATAACGGCATATATGTTCGGAGAAAAGGAAATGAGGGAACAACATGACTATTAAATGTTTTTCCACCTTTCCTTTTCGCGTCTCCTTTCCTCTGACTTTGATATATGGACGGATCATGTTAATCAATAAAGGAATAAAAGGTGTAAGCCTCTGCCACTCACTCACTCAGCCAACCATATGCACACACAACGTAAAAGCTTAAAAAACATGACTTTTAAACGTAAAGAAAGGAAACTTGCTTTTTAGCTTTTTCTTTTGCATCGATAATAACAAGAAGAAAGGAAAGTAGGAGGACGACGATGTCGACTACGAACAACAAGAAGAAGAATAGCTACGCATAAAATATATCTACTTTGTCGTTCGTTTGTCGTCGGAGTAGAGAAAAAAGGCAGCTAGCTAGAGTCAGCTTGTTTGTTCCCATATTCCCATTATTTTCATTCCAGCAGTCTTGAAATATATTATAATATGGGCAAGGCGTACAAAAAAAACTACGCAGCTCACTAATTCTGCATATAAAAAAAACCTTGAGAACTTTTTGTGTTGCTTGGACTCCACACACATATTTTTTTCGGTTCCTGTTACAAATTTCCAACTAAAGTATAAAGCAAATGCTCTCTTGGAATTGGGCGTGTAACTTTTTGGGCAAACCTCTGTAGTGCAATGTGCAACATAATTCGTTTTATTCACTCACGTTCACTTATATATACTTTCTCTCCCTTTCATGTTGTACGACGTCGTCGAGGAGAAATATGTACGTACGTGACATTATTAATCCCATCTATTTTCCCTAGCTTTGTGTATACATACATATATCGCTGGCTTTAGTTGCTTATAGGTTGCTAGATTGCGTGTGAAAATCTTATCACATCAAAGGCAGAGAAACCGACAACAACGATGATGATATAGGAGACGGAAAATTCTAGAAAGAAGAAATGCAATGCATCTGAAAAGGTAGGCAGGCATACATATTTATATATTTTCGATGGGGGAAATGCAGCAGAAAATGTTGCTAGATTTCGACTTACAAACAAGCCTATGTGTAACTTGTAATATATTTTTGTGCGGATGAATCTTTCAGACAGAGATGGAAAAAAGCCTATTACTCTAATGACATGAATGGTGTATTGGATTGTGTGTTAGAGCTCCAAAAAATGAAACAAGTCCATTTTCTATTAATTGATGATGATGAAAAGCGATAGGGCAAGGGAAACAGACATTCCATCCATTAGCGATAACTTTTTCGAGCTGAGCAGACCGCCACCACCAACACAAAAAAAATATATCGGAACATATATATGCAGCGTATATTCACTTTTTAGATAGAAACAAACACAAACAACAACAGCAGCAGCAGAACTGGTAACCAGACCAGAACACATTTTCACCCTTTTTTTCCTTTTAGCCGAAGGCGGCAAAAGTTTGGTATGTGTTTGTAGCAAAAAGCTACTAATGTGCTAGTAGCACGGACGACTACTACGATGTAGAGAGAAAGGAAGAGAAAATATATATTTTGGGATGATGATGATGACGCCGATGATAATAATCATCATGATGAATCATGGTGATGATGATCATCACGACGACGAGGAAAATGGAAAAAGAGAGTGAGAATAAGCTGGATATATTTCATAAATGTCATCATGTTTGTGTTCTGTGTTTGTTCGTGGCAATGTTTCGCAATGTGTTGGGTTTGAGGTAGAAACAGAGAGAAAGTAGATGAAAGGCAAATATTATTGATAGATCATGTCGTTTCCAGAGAGAAGGCTTGAGTAGAGGATAGGATTATTGCTTGTAGGCAGGCAGGCAGGAGACACTACAAAACACAATAACATTTCAATAGACAGAGAGAACGGAGAATGTAACGTGAGGATATAGAGAGATAGATGGATAGTTACGGGAGAAAAATGAGTTTCCTTTTTCCCGTTTCATTTTCAGTTCGTTTTGGAAACAGAATATATACCGAGATGGATTTCTCAGATAGACTTTGACGTCGTTGTCGACATTTTCGACATCGGCTTCATAGTCCTCAGGTTTTTTTTTGCAATAACAAATGTATAGTACATTATATTACAAGCCGTTTATTGCAAAATTATTTCGGTTCATTTCCCGAAATATCCCGCGCGTAGGCAGTCGTTCTTAATACGAAATCGCACCGCATCAATTATTTATGTAGCAATGTATACATCTATAAATGGGTTATGCGGTTGGTTGTATATCGATTATTGCTTTTTAGGATAATTAAATATGACATGAATTAATAAATGGAATGAGTGTATATATTTTGAGGTACGCAGAGAAATAATAATTACATGTTGCAAAGCCGGGTATTTAACAAAATCCGGGTACGAAAGTGGGCTGATATATATAATAACCCGGAGAAATGCTAATTGTTCCTCAACAAAAATTATATAATGTTTTTTCCACTCTATACACATGTTTTTGGGTATGGATTATAATTATATGTTATAGTTCCGTGTTTTCAATGCAACTTGTGTTGTAGCCGAAAGTTTTGTGAGTATTTTCAAGTTTTACAAGAGGTTCTCTCAGTGGGTATTTGAGATAAGACTTAAAACAGATGTAGAATAAAAAAGAATGTCTTTCTCTCTTGCTGGCTTTCTCTTTTTTTATATGTGTGCTTGTGCCCGTGCTCGTCAAGAAGCGGCTTAGGGCTTTAAGGTAACATGATTTGTGTCCTTTTTCTGTCAGAGTTTAACGTCAGATGAGAGAGCACAGAGCTAGAAATCCATATAAAAGCCTTATATCGCATTAGAAAATATTTTTTTTCTAGAGAGAGAAAATACAACAAGCGGCGTTACACACATAACACACACATGTGTGTGTGTACGCTGTTTTAAAATGCCCACATATGTGAAAGTGAACGAACTCTTCCTGAGTTTGAGTTTAGGATTCTCCGGCTATGTTCTCTCTAGTAGATTGTGAAACAAAACGGCTTTTGCATAATTCACAGATTTGGGCAGAGAGAGAGAAAGTGGTAGTCATGAGCAAAGAGGAAGCAATCAATCTTCATAAATCACGGGATGGGGACTCTCTCTCTCTCTCTCTCTCTGAAGCAGGCTTCAGAAAATGTGTGTGACTTTTCTCCCACTTTCCCTAATAAGATTCACTCCTGCAGTTATTCAAAAAAAACAGGGACCGGGACACAACTCCAACAAGAAAGATGCAGCGTACGTGAAACCCATTTACAAAAAAAACCCAAGTCTTTATGTAGCTAAAAATAAAAAAAAGAAAGCGCTTTCACCCTGACTACAACTTACACTGTTAAATGGCTTATCTGTTGTAACCAACAAAAATATATATTCCATCGGGACAGGAGAGAAAAAAAGACAAAAATGTAAATAAGATCCCGGGCCCGTAGAAAAAAACGGATAACTTTTCTCCACTGCTTTCCCCTCCGCCCACGCAAAGCATGAACCCCCACCCACACTTATAAGTTGTCTACGAAATTATAATTGTCAGAGACAATTCATTTTCTTTTTAGATGATTTCCTTTTTCAGGGATGATGGAGAAAGTGATGAATTAATCGATGCAGTGGAAATTAGTTGGAAACACAATCTGTGCTTTCTCTCTCTCTAACAGGCTGTGCTTTCTCCATCAAAGCATTATCGTCGTCATCTGTCCCTTTTTTCCTTTCATCATAAATGCTTATAAGCTTATATATATACGTATTGTACTTTTATATTGCTTTCACTTATTCTCCAGCCACGCCAGCCATCATCATCATCTCCCACCTGCTGTCTTTCCCAGCGCGCGCGAGGGAGAGAGAAAAAAGTTGAAAGAGGAAAACTTGTTCTTCTTCTACTTCTTCTTCTCCTGCTTGAAAGAGAGAGAAAGTAAAAACTGATGCTATTATATTCCCATTTTGTAGAGAGAGAAAGTAAAGACGTGGAGGTCCCATGATAAGAAAAGATTAAACAAAAAAGGATCATGACGACGACTGCTTCTGCGATGATGAAAGGAAAAACCTGGTCGAGTGGAGATGCGTATATGCTTCACTGCTCCAGCTGCTTTCTCCAAGACTTTAAGAAGCAGAAGAAGAAAAATTAAATCCTAATTAGGAGCGAAAGCTCTCTCCAGTTCCAGCTGGCTGGTCAATATTCTTCTTCTGAAGAAGAAGAGAAAGTACGTGTTGTCCTCAATCCATTTTCTCCGCCACCATCCCGCATCTCTAAAAAATATTTTCTCCATCCATCCATACATTTCTTGTTGTGTGCACCACACACGCTTCACCGACGTCCATGTCGACAACTTTCTCTTTTGCTTAATCACTTTTCACAAGTAATGGTCGGGTCTCGATAATGACTGCTCATTTTGGGAAATTGATATTCATGATAGAGATGGGGGATGCGGCCAAAAATATATACGCGCACCTTTACCCCCCCCCCCCTCCCTTCCTCCATTATTCCCGGCTGCCATTTTCCATAACTCTTAGCGTCAATACTCTAAAGTCGTAAAGGAGAAAGAAGGAGAAAAGTGAAAGTGAACAAGGCACTTGTTCTTCTTGTACTCATCCTCTTTTTCTTCACTTGTCTCAAGTCGAAAATATAATTCCGTCGGAATCAGAAAGCGTGATGTGATGATGACTCTCTGGGTTTTTGAGGAGAAAGCGACGAGAAGGAATCCGAAATGCCAGCGCATACAGACACAGAGAGAAAGGCAGAGGCATTTTCTTCTCTCAAAAGTCATCCATCTTTACAAAAGAAAAGCTCTCTGAATATATTTAAGCTGCTCTATTTTCTCTCTGAGAGAGAAAAGAGAAAGAGGAAGAAGCTTTCCTAATCGTTTTTCCATACATTATTATTATTATACATGCTTTCCTTCTCTGCTTGTCCTTTTCTCTGTCATTTCACTTCAGGTGGTAGCTATCTCTTTCTAGAGAATAGGAAGGAGAGGGAGAAAGCTGCTTGAAGCAAAATATTCTTTTTTTCCCGAGAAAAATAATGGCGTGTGTGTCTTATGTAAGTGGAATGTAGAAGAAAGTAGATGTGCTTTCTTCTCATGTCAATATCGATTTGTCTAGAGTTTCCAGAATACGTACGCCCGTACCTCTCATCCTCCTCATTACCAACCAGAGGGAGAGAGAGCATCCACTTTCACTCTGAGAGAAAATAAGCGGGTTGCGTAAGCCGGGGCAAAAAAAAAGAAAGCAATGTATGTAATATGTAATCTCAGGGAAAAATAATGTTGAACAAGAACAAGAATAACGATAACAATAATAATAATAGAAGGAGTAGTAGCGGTGGAGAGAGAAAATTGTAGAATTTTCTCCTAAAAATAGCAACTTTCTTTTTTTCCCAAGGACTTTTCTCTCTCCCTCTCTCGTTCCCACTGACGTACATTCGACTAGTCAGAAATGGTCGTCATGGTAACCCATAAGAGTAGCGCTGCGAGTAATAATAATATTCATGTGAAAGTAAGTGAAAGTACACACGCAGAGAAATATATATTTTTGCGAAAAAAGACAGCCCTTTGCTTTCACTCTCCTGAGAGAAAGTTTTTAGTAGGCAGTAAGCAAAAAAGAAGCAGCATCTCTCTCTCTGCTGGGCTTTTTCCACGAAAGAGGTAACTGGAGAAAGCACAAGGAAAAGCCATTAGAGAAAATCTTGTTCCTTTTTGTAAAGAGATGACGACGACGAAGAAGGATAACGACCTCCTTTTTTCATAACAGAAGCACCATACTTTCACCACAGCTCATATTTCAAGAACCTGTACAAAATAAGGCACCTTTCTCTCTCTCTCCTCCAGTTTTCTTCTTAGAAAAAAGTCGTCTTGTTTCGTCCTTGGGTACGATGATATAAAAATAGCTGCTGGGTATTTTTTTATATATTTTTTTCATATGGGTGCTTTCCAATTGGAAAAGAAAGTCAAAAGTCAGAGACCAAAAGAAGTAGAAGAAGAGGAGAAAAGAAAAAAAGACTCTGGAGAAAGTGCCTCGGGAGAAAAGTGGCGAAATTCCCAAGCTCAATAATATCACATGATATCATCTCACTTTCTCTGAACAAAAATAAAACGGGATGTATTTTTTTTCATCCGGATCACTTTTCACTGAACAAGAGAGGGAGAAAGCAAAGTGGATGATCCGAAAAATCCTCAACAAAATATAATCTTCTGCTTTCTCTTTTTTGGCGCAGTGGCTGGAAATAATGGCGCATCTGGCATCCACTTTTTCAAAAATACGTAAAACGGTTTAATGCTTTCACCCAACAAAACGTAAATCAAAATTATTTCTGCCCGAGCATTAATTAATGAGCAGACATGGAGAGGGAGAGAGAAAGCAGAGAGAAAATTTTCCTCTGATTTAAATACTGCCAGCTGTGCTTTGCGTTGCGTGTGTGGTTCTGCAGCTTTCTCTCCATGGAAACTGTGGTCCATGTGGTCAAAAAACCCAAAACATAGAGACAGAGAGAGAGAGAAAGCATTTGCATAAGGCGGCGTTTGTAACAACTCAAAAGAGAAAAAAATATTGTGAAATGATGTGCGCTCTTGTATCATAAATGAATGACAAGCTCTAGTGGAGAGCTTGTAGTCGAGGGAAAAGCCCTTTTTACTTTCTCCCTCTCTCTCTCTCTCTGTGTGTGTGTCTCTGGAGAAAAACCCACAATTTATTATTATTTTCACTGCAGCTTTCCAAATCCTCAATCCATCTTGTACCCAAAATATAGAATAAAACAACAACAAGAGAAAGTAAAAGTAGCAACCGCCACTACAACCACCACCACTAAAACCATTCTCCATTCCAATTATAACCGACTCGAGCAAAAAAATGCTGAATTTCTGGATGAGGGACGGAGAAAGGTCGGAGAAAATAAATACTAACCGAGCCCATTATATTATATATTTTTTTGTTCTGGAGTAGAAATTCCTCAGCTTTTTTTATTACTATTACAACTTGTTGTTGTAATGTTGAAATGTTTGTTGGGAGTAATAATGTGCATTTTGTGTAGAGGGAAAGTTCTACGGGGAAAGTAACTACTCGAAATAAAAAAATAAAAAGAATGCTCATCTTCAGAATCATGATACTTTTTTCTCTTTCTGGATGCATGCTGGTAACATTAAGTTATATTTGTAGAAGAAAAGAAATCTTCCATTTCATTTCGGGTTTTCTTCAAGAGAACTTTCCCTACGCTTTCTCTCCCTCTTGCTCTCAGATATATTTTCTCATTTCTCTTTTTGTAGACAAGACGAGATGTGCAAAGAGACAAAACAAGGAGAGAAATAAGAAGACCAAAAGTATTACTTTCTACAAAAAATTCTCCTCTCTTGTTGGAGAAAGGGGAGAAAGTTACCCCGGTATTTTTATTTATTTTTATTTTTTGGGAAAGATAAGGACAAGAATGTCTTGTTGTTTTGTGGGGGCTCCGAAATTGTTGATTTTGGTTTGAGATAGGTTGTAAGTGAAAGTAAGGGAAAGCAATTGATGACGATGAATTGTTTCAAAATAGGAGACGGTGAAAGTATTTAGTATATTGACATAGGTTACTACTACATAGTCTAGACGATGAATGTGAGCAGGTGAAAAGTGAAAGGGTTAAAAGTTTTCAATGACACGGCGACTAGGAGAGAAAGTAAATTTTACTCGATGCGCTGGTAAAACTGAAAGCCGCTTAAAACCAAACTTTCTCTTTTTTAGCTTTTAGTAAATGATGATGGCCGTCCTTGTAAAAGTCAATCAAAGATAAGTTATGAGTTAGGAAGAGAGAGCCGGAGCAGATGATTTCATTCTTTTTAAAAATCTGCTGCTCTGGAGAAAGTTATGATGACGATTATAATGAATGGGGATGAGAGACGATTCATCAAGTCACGAGAAAGATGGAACAAAATCTTTTCTCTCTCTTCCTGAAACTCCAATTTTAAAAAATGTCATCAGCTCCACAGCCTTTTCTCCAACTTTTCTATCCCGTTTTAAGAAGAAAAGTTTTTTCTTCTTGTTCTTTCTCCACTTGACTTTCTTTTTGCCTGGTTCTGTTTCTGGTTATTATTACAAAAGCTTAAAATGGCGGAAATGAAACAAGTTTGAAATTCTAATTATGCACACGACGACATATAAGAGGGAAAGTAAGAACCAAGATGATATAGTCAAGTGTGGAGAAAGTAGAGGGAAAGTCTCAGCAGCATGTCGCCCAAAACCATTAATTCTTGTCGGTTGGTTGGGAATAAGGAAGTTGGACGTCTGTGATGACGATTTCCGCTTGTTTAACTTTTCTCATCTTCCTACTTTCCCTGCGCCATGTTCTGCGGCGGGAAAGTTCAAACCGCTGACCAAAGTACAACATGACTTTCGCCAGCCGGTTACCAATACTAATTAATTGGTTTAATTAATACTCCATTATATTTATTGCCAATAAAAGAATTGATAAACAAACTATTAGTTGCGCCAATTTTGCCAAAAAACGATAAGCAAACGATGTCAATAAAAAAACTTTCTCCTTTTTGACACGACATGCCATTACGATTATCTTTAGGCCAAAAATAAAAAACTTTCTCTTTTTATTTTCAAAATGGTCATCCCAATCGCCACTCTCATCTTCCAATTTCCTTTTTTATCTCTTTCCGTCTTTTCCCTCTCTTAAACTTTCCCCTCTGCTACTTTCGCCGCAAGTTATCAAAAGATCACATTACAGACCATCATTTTACTTTCTCTCCCACTCTCAGAGAGCAGAGTGCCAACTAGAACAAGTGACCAGAGAGAGAAAGAAACGGAACTGCAATCCCATAATAATTTTCACACAAATTTTCTCCATCTCTCCACTTTCACCTCGGGTATATATACGCTATCATTATTACCGCTTACTATCTTCCAGCGGTAGAATTATTTTTACTACTTTCCCTCTCTCTGGAGGCAATCGCTCTGTGTGCTATCAGATATCATGGATAGAAATTGACACGAGAGAAAGTCTCCCACGAACAAACTCATCCGCTTTTCTCCTTTGTTTCTTGCTGCACTCGTCAAAAAACAAAATGCTACTACTTTCTCTCTCTCCTCAACTTTTTTTTTTATTTTCCTGGGAAATATCCGGGAAAAAAGTGCTTGTTTGGCGAGAAAGATATCAGTCTAGCGTTCAAGCTTAGCATTTTTTCTCTCTCTCCACTTTCACCAGAGAGAAAGTGCAGAGACATTGTGTGTGTGTTTTGGTATGGATGGATGGATTGGAGAAAAAAAAGACAAGTGGAGCATGATGCACATCTGCCTCAGCTTTCTCTCGGAAAAAAAATCTGGTGGCAAAGTTCCATGTCGACAGCGAGAGAGAGAGAAAACAGGAGAAAGGAGTATATCAAGCCATACATAGAAGAGATGATTATTATGGAGTATATATTTTTTTGGTTGACGCGAAAAGAATGTTAAAAAAGAGAAAGTTTTTTTTTCAGAACTCTGAACAGAAACGAACGTCAGCTGCCATAAAAATGACATGAAAGATTTCACTAGTAGTGATGGCAGTCACCAGAAAAGGAGTGAAAGTATCGTCAAGACATGGGGGGAGGTGAAAGTCGGGGGAGGGAGTTTTTTGGATATCCAATATCTTATCACCTTTTTAAAAAGCCGTAATATCTTTTTTTGAAGATAGAGAAAGTATTCCCAGGAGAAAGCTAGCAGGAGAAAGCCAGACCTGCCGAATGGACATGTAGGGAAAGTTATATATATTTTTTGAACAGTTGCGGTTTTTTTCTTTTCCTCCCGGATGGGAATAAAAGTGGGGAAAGCCAGGCCTAATAATGGAACAATATTCTTGAGAAGAGAAAGTATAAAATGGGGAAAGCAAAAAAAAATCTTTTTCTTTTTTTAGATAGACGATAAGATGACAACTCGCGTCATAACAAAGTCTATATGGTGACGTGCGACATTTTTTTGACAGCGCACTTTCTCCCCCCTTCACTCTCACTGATTTTTTCTCAGTATATTTCCATTGTTCCTGGACGCATAATGAAATGAAAGGTAAAAGCAGTGAAAGCAGGAATCTATTATTAGGGAATTCCTGGTATAAACTAAAGAGCCATCAATCATTTCAGAAAATATATGTGACGAGACTCTGGAATGAATAGAAATTTGCCTACTTTTCCCGGTAGGAGAAAGCAGGAGAAAGTACCGAGAAAAGCAAAAAGAGTAAAAGTGGAGCATTGTCTGGTGCAATAAGTTTTTTTGGGCTTGTTAAAAAAGGATCAACTTTTTTTTATTTCTAAGCTTCTCGCTCAGAGAAAGTACAAGGCAATAAATTTGGAAGAGAGAAAGTAGACAATATTATTATTATTATTTCAGAAATATATTTTCTCGTTCGGAATAATTAGGCCGAAGGGCCGTCTATCTTTTTTATTCTCTCCGAAAAATGGGACATCTTGCCCATATAAATCAATTCATTTTGACGTAAAATGCCGCAATATATTTTTTATACGCGGCTAGGAGAAAGTTTTTTTATGGAATACTGCTTTCGCTTCGTTTCCCACCTTGTGCCTGTGTTGTAGATTCAAAATTAAATGAGCCGTGCGCTATTATTATTTTTGCTGTTGGGAGAAAACAAAAACAAGTTACAAGCGGCGTTTATGCTGTTCATAGAGAAATATAAATGGGAAATTGGCCTTCTTTCTCTCATGCTTTCTATTTCTATATCTCTCATTGTGTGGCGCGTGCAGAAGCAGCCGAAAAGAGAAGGTTTTTTTTGTTGGTGGTGGAAAGAGAAAGGAAAAGAGAGATAACTTTATTAATGCTATTATTATTGTTCTTTCCCATTTACGCGGAAAATACATCGAGTTAATTAGCAATAACAACAACGCGAGCGCGTGTGTATTCCTTCCACCTATTCATTTCCGGTGAAAGTAATAATAAATTATGAGCCTGACATCAAAGGCTTTCAGCCTAGCAGAGGTTATTAGTAGCGGAAGCAAAATATAATGGCTGATATTGCAAAATTAATTGGTAATTAAGTTGATAAAACGTGTAATTATGTTCATTAGTTACCTTTGTCGAGGTTGACCTTGGGAAGGATGTCATCTTGCCAGCCACACCGGACAAGATTTCCCCAGAGAAGAAAGCAGCAGAGCATGATCAGTGACCATGACGATGAAGATGAGTAGCCGTTGGTCATCATCATTTTGACTAGAGATCTCATATTTTTTGGATATATTTTTTTTATATTTTTAGAAATTTATTGCAAATTAAATTTTGATACGCGGTAATTAAATATTTCCTATTTGTTTTGCTTTGATGGAAATTGTAGACAAGTTTGATGTTTTTGATGAGTGAGCACTTTGATGCTGGAAATTGATGACGATGTTGTCGATGCTGATGATGCGTAGAAAGACAAGTGCTGAGATTTCATAATTTAATTTAATTTTGTAATTTGGTAAATTAATTTTGCAATTTATTGGCGATATATTTTGGGAATATTAATGAATATATGTAGAAATGAATAGACATATATATAGAGAGATATTGGAGATGGATAAAAACTGAACACTTTTTTATAAGACAGAATATATTTTTAGTAGAGAGATTTTATTTTCAGATATATATTTTTTTTGAGAAATATATGAGATCTTCACTTGTAAAAACTTCACAGACGAAGAAATGTGCGAGTAGTTCTTTCCATTTTAAAAAAAATGGATAGTTAAATCGATGTAATTTCCAACTGAACGGTATCCATTAACAACCCATTATCCTTGGACAAGAATATTTAGGACGCGCACTTGATACAATTTTATTAATTGTATTGGTCGTTGCTATGGAAAGTCGGATACATTTCGCATATATTTTAAAATATGCTTTAACAAAAATGAACAGTGTTTTAAGATGCTGCTGAAATTACAGGCTATTCGTAAATATTTAGCGACATTTTAGAACAAGTTAAGCTATCCAGTCCTGTAAACTGGCCACAACTTTAGCAAAAATGGGATTATTTTAAGGTCAGTTTCTCTAGAATATCCGAGATTGCTTAGAAACGACTATCGAGCGACATAAAACTTGTCATTTGACTCTTGATTTGAAGACCATTTTATTTCGCACGTTCCAAAAATTAATGCACCATGTCCCGAATTAATAAGCCAATGATTAAATCCGTATTCTTATAGCTTCCATCGAGTTACTTATTGTAATGCGTAATCTTTATTTTCCGTATAAAAAACTCGAATATTTTTTACGAACACTGCTCCAACAACAAAAATTCGAACACACAGACACACACACAAAAACACACTCAAACACACAGAGAGATTTAACGACAGCAAGAACAATTATATCCCATAAATATATTTTTTTATAAATATTCCTTTTCGTGTCGTGCAGCTCAAACACAACGCACACACATTTTTTAATATTTAATTTAGATAGCAGCTATATTTATTCCTCATCATAATTTATTCGGTAATAATTTACGTGCGCAAGCCATTCAAGTTTACATTGCATTGCTATAAACAATATAGCCCACTTTCATTCTCCTTCCATTCCAATAACAATAATTATAATTTTAACTGCCTTAATTAAATCTCTCTTTCACTCTGATCGTCGTCCTCATTAAGCAAATACAATTAACATTGCTGGAGGGACTATAATATTTACTTATATGCAGTTTTATATATGGTGATAATAATTTAAGGATATCCTTTTAATTTTGTATGAACGACGGTGATAAAGAACATTGAATGCTTGCCTATATATTGGCATATGTTACATCTTCAATCTTTGCTGCAGCTTTTTTGGTATTGAAATTAAAAGTTGTTTTGTTAATTGAGAAGATCAACAAAAACAGAGAGCCACCATCCACAGACACACACCACAGAACATAGAGCACACTGCAATATATCCTCTGCTGCACTTTGACGACGACAGACAACTTATTATTATTATTATTGAGGAGACGAATACAAGAGACACTTTATTTACGTGTGTGAGTCAGCCTTGAGAATTTTTTCTTTAAGCAGAACCAATACGTCTATAGAACCCAAAAAAGTGTTCTGCTCTTCTGTATTCTCTGCTTTAATGTCACAAGAGAAACTTTTTTTTCTGCTGCGCTTTAACGCCGTCGTCCTCTCCTTCAAGCATACAGAACGAGAATGGGAGGCTAGATGGAGTATACCTTGCCGTTTTTACGAGTGAACGAGACGGTGCTTTTGCTTTTGGTTTTGACAATAGTAAAAAAAAAGATCCTTTTAAAAAAACACATGCTTAAAACATATATATGTGAGATGCAATGCAGTATTTCTTGTCCCCTCTTTCAACACTACCATAGCAACTGGCAAGAGAGAGTGAAGGCGGAGCTGGAGCGATTTAGCGTTGGAGCGTATTTGACGGAAATTTGGCAACGGGGGAGCTGTATATCCGAATATGTTGCGAGCCTATATTTTGGTCTGGACTCTGGAGGAAAGGTACCAAAAACATGGGCTGGATAGCAACCATGTATACAGATATAAGTCATGTATTCGAAATCTCGGGTCGCCCCAGAAACGCGCGATAATCTGGCAACGGTGTAAAACGAGAGTATCTTGTACAGATAAGCTGTTAAGTTGTGTGTAGAGAGAGAGATGAGATGTGTTTTGAGGTTTGAAATGAAAGGGAAAATCAATGCATGCATTTATTTTCTGTTGTTGAAAATGTTTGACAGGAGAAACGAGTGTAGATGGACAGTGGTCAGTCATTGATTGGTCATCTTGCTCAGTACTCCTCCACATAGGTAATAAACATACAGACAGTAGGAATAGAAATGATAAGTGTGCTAATTACGTGCGATGCGGCAAGATAAGTCTTTATTAGGATTATTCTAGAGACAAGGTTTTATGGGACGGATGCAGTAGAATTTATTATTAGTTTCCAAGTAATTACTACAGTGACACGTATGTTAATTTGAGTTTAATTTGAATTTAATGTGATGATGTGGCTGTTATTAGAGATGATGATGACAAGTTGGAAAAGTTTCCTTGAAAGTTGGTAGAAATGAGGTTGAGGTGTGAACTTTTATAAATCGGAGATTGCGACATGACAGGATATAATGCTCAAAATATTCGATGATGACGCTGCTGAACAAAGGAGAATTTTACATATTGTGATTTTATGAATAATTTTTTTTATGTGGCGAACGTGAGCTTTACAGGAAATGATGCTAAAATTATTATTATGATTGCAATATTTAAAAAAGGTTAGCATAAAAAATTGTTAGGTAGGCTATAATATACGTTGCTCAGGTAAGCTTCAATCAAATCAATTCATCATCAGATCAGAAAAACAATTTTTATCCATGATTCAATGGAAAGGTAGATGATGATGAGATGAATGCAGACGGTAGTAACGGTATGGCAGCAGCAGCGTTCTCTCTGTTTGCTTTGCTCATTCTCACAAAGTATCGGTTACAAACTATAATTAAGCCTTGTCTGTCCGTCTCTCCCACAATATTCAAAACTACCTCATGTGATTAAAAAACCAATTTAAAAATTACATCCATCCATTAATTCATTATAATTACAGTTAAATTATAATCATCCATCTAAAAATGACATAAATCAAACATTAAAAAAAAATTGCCAATCAGCATTAAAACTTAAAACACGCATAAAATATAAATATATTTAAATAAAAATTATCAATTTGTTGTAATAATTTTTTGTAATATCGGACAGACAGACAAACCGTATACATACATTAATATTCATCGCGCATGGACTATTAAACGATTTTCAACGAATTGAAATTGAAATTTCAGCTGCTCGGCTGCGTCGCTACACCGTTTGAAAAGACAGTTTATATTTTAGCATGGAAGGGTATGCCGTGCCGTGTATTTGGGTGTGGAGGCCGACAGCCAATGAGAATGGGCCAAGTCAATGGGTCGGGGTGAATGAGCGAAAAATCTACACTTCTCTCCAACACGACGGGCTTCTGCCTTCTTGCTGCTTGTTGGCCAGGCAAAGAGAATGACAAGCAGGAAAAGTACACGTCAGTCAGTTGATTTTTCTCGCAACTTTTTTTTTTTTTTCGCCGACCAAGACGACGAGAGAGCTCGCGTTCATTCAATCAGTTCACCTCACACCGACCACCACACACAACACATCAATCAGCAATAAAATCCTTCTTCACTGTTAACTTTAAATAGCAATTAAGTTTAATTTTTTTCATCAGGTGAGTAGTGTCAATTCCCAGTTAGCAAACTACCATACCTTTACTTCAATTTCTGCCATTTTTAACCGGTGTCAGTAGTTATTTTTCTCCTCCTCCTCCTCCTCCTCCTGCAACCTTGTCCAGTAGCCAATTTTAATCACTGATTAAAATCTCTTAACTGTCAACATATTTAACTAACCATAGTTTACTTTAGGGAGACAGTTTAATTAATTTTTTGAGGGAGGAGGTGAGATTAATTAATTTTAATGGGTGGGTTTATTTGGGAACAGATGCCGGCTGACGGCGTGCTCGGCAGACAGGCTGCTGGTGGGGATTGTTTTAATGGGCTTGGCTACTGATTACTAATTAATTAAGTTTAATGGCAATGAAGGTGGTTGTGGTGGTGAGGAGGAGGAGGAGAATGATGAATATGAAGGTTAATTAATTATTAATTTTTTGGTGTTTATTTTGTTTTGATTGCAGTTAAGTTTTTTTTTGTACGGGAGAGAAGATGAGACAGGACACGGTGGCGGCACTGGGCTTGGCCCTGCTGGCAGGCCTTATTGCTTCCGGTTCGGCGGGCAGCGTGCTCGAGCTGGGCGACGCAGACTTTCAGAACAAAATCGCAGCTTTAGAAAATACTCTTGTCATGTTCTACGCTCCTTGGTAAGAAGAAGCTTATCTTAAAACTATCCACTTATACTTATCCACCACCTCCTCCTCTCTTTTCTTTTTAATTACTTATCTTAATTGTGGTTATCTTTTTGTTTAACTCCAGGTGTGGACACTGTAAAAGACTCAAACCCGAATTCGACAAGGCTGGGGACCTTCTCAAGGATGACGATCCACCAATCACACTCGCCAAGGTAAGCTAATTACTAATTAGACTTGATAAGCCTTATCATCATGCTAACCTGTAAGATCATTAGTTAATTAATTATTGGTTATCTTTGTGTGGTTAACAGGTGGACTGTACGGAAGCTGGCAAGGAGACGTGCAGCCAGTTCTCCGTCAGCGGCTATCCCACCCTCAAGATCTTCAAGAACGGCGAGTTGTCCACCGAGTACGCAGGTCCCCGTGAAGCAAGTAAGTCGTTCGATAACCCTCCATCTCCTCCAAAATAAATTATAAACTTATCTTCATCATGGTTATCTTAACTAATTATTTGTTGTGCTTATCATCTCCAGATGGCATCGTCAAGTACATGAGGAGTCAAGTGGGTCCCGCCTCCAAGGAACTCAAGTCCACGTCCGACCTCGAATCCTTCCTCTCCAAGGACGACGTTGGCGTGATCGCCTTCCTCGCCGCCTCCGACTCCAAGCTCGAGAAGACGTTCACCAAGGTCTCCGACAAGCTCCGCGAGAAGGTCCGCTTCGCCCACACCTCCGCCCCCGAAGTCATCAAGAAAGCCTCCCAAAAGGAAGACACCCTCGTCCTCTTCCGCCCCAAGAACCTCCAAAACAAGTTTGAACCCGACACCATCGTCTACGAAGGCGCCTTCGACAAGGACGACATTGAACAGTTCCTCACAGCCAACCAGCACGGTCTCGTCGGAGTCAGGACCCAAGATAACGCCAAGGAGTTCAAGCAGCCGTTGGTCGTCGCCTACTACGCCGTCGACTACAAAAAGAACCCCAAGGGCACCAACTACTGGCGCAACAGGATCCTCAAGGTCGCTCAGGAGTTCAAGGGAGACTTTAGCTTCGCCATCAGCAACAAGGACGAGTTCCAGTACGAACTTAACGAGTACGGGATCGAGTTCAGTCCTTCCGATAAGCCCGTCATCACGGCCAAGAATGCCAAGGGACTCAAGTTCAAGATGGAGGAGGACTTTTCGTAAGTCAAGATAAGATATGTAATACTTAGCGGTCCAAGATAATCATAAAATGTGGAGAGGAGGATTTTAATTAATTATTTATTTTTTAAATTGCAGAATTGAAAACTTTGGCGCGTTCCTGAAGAAGGTCCAAAATGACGAGATTGACCCATTCCTGAAATCCGAAGCGGTTCCCGAGTCCAACGACGGCCCCGTCACCGTTGCCGTCGCCAAGAACTTTGACGAAGTCGTCGTCAACAACGACAAGGATACCCTTATCGAATTCTACGCTCCATGTAAGTGCTTATCTGAACCTCTCTTATCGTGCCATGATTTTTAATGGTTATCTTGATCTTGACCACGTGTCTAATTATTTTTTCCTGAAGGGTGCGGACACTGCAAAAAGCTGGCCCCAACCTTCGACGAGCTCGGCACCAAGCTGAAGGGCGAACAAGTCGCGATCGTGAAAATGGACGCCACCGCCAACGACGTCCCCGCCCCCTACGAAGTTTCCGGCTTCCCGACCCTCTTCTGGCTCCCCAAGGACGCCAAGGACAAGCCGGTGAGATACGACGGCGGACGGGAGGTGGACGACTTTGTCAAGTACATTGCCAAGCACGCCAGCGAGGAACTCAACGGATTTGACCGCTCCGGAAAGCCCAAGAAGGAGGAATTGTAAAAGTTATATCACTTTTTATTACCAAAAAAATTATTTAGTTAATTAATAATTTGCTTAAATTAGTTAATTAATTGAACCAATTTTTCCAACAAAAATATTCTGTTTTCCTTTTTTCACTTCAAAAAAATAATGTTTTTCTTTCCAATATTGTGATCATCATTAATTATTATTATTATTAGCGTAAAATTACAATTAAGTTTAATTGAAAAAGAAACAACAGCATTTGATTCCATTTTTTTGTAAAACTTCTGTAATTAATTTTTAATTAAGTTGATTATGGTTTTAAGAAAAGTATAATTATTTGTGTTGTGGGAATGTTGTTGATTTTTTTTTTTGTTTCTTGTTGTTGTTTAATTGTAATTAGTTAACTACAGAGTTGTAATAATGGAGGAGGTGAGGTTAAAAAAAATCATGTTCTCTTTTTTTGTGGTACTTTATAAATTATAATTAAGTTAATTGTAATTTACTTTTCTTCGTCACTTGAGTCTATTGTTTCCAGAGAGAAAGAAAAAAAAATGAGTATGATGTGCTGTATGGGTGAAGAGTTAACTGCTGCGGTAATTAAGAAAATAATAAAAAAATAATAATAAAAGAGAATGTTATATTATTATTAACTGTTGTAATAATTATCTTTTGTGTATGCGTTTGTGCTAATTGTTCATTTAAAAAATATCATCGGGTTCATCATTATTATTTTTATACAAATGCGACATTTATTTCGTTCACATTTTTTTGTAATTGGAGATTAATTACAGGGTAGCCAATAATAATAATAATAATAGTTAACTAATGATTCATTAGTGTTTAATATTTAATCATGATCATCAATTTAATCACGTATGCGCATGCATGCACGACATACTGACTTAAATTACAATTAAGTTTGGTTTTATAAATTTAATCATCATCACATTTACTTTTTACCACTTTTTTACAACTTATCATTTAAATCTGCATCTTAATTAACTTTTTATAATTATCGATGATAATAAGCCTGCGAAGATTGTAATTAACTAACTCATCATCATGCGTCATCCATCGTAAATGTAATCATATTTTTAATCACTCATTTAATCATCACTAAACATCTAAATCATCATCATCATTATCATTTCTCCTTATAAAAAAATTATATGGCGTAATCGTAATTAATTAATTATCTATTTACAAACTTTATATGGAGATATATAGCAAAAAAAATCATCTTCTTCATCATAATTAGTTTTAATTATCATTATTACAATATTTTTAATTGGAGATTTATTCTCACTTAATTAAGAAGACTCTCAGAAAAAAAAGCAAACAAAAATCTAAACCAACCACAGTTAAACTTTAAACTTAATTTTAACAACAGAAAAACATTTAAGTTGCCAAAAAATGGGCTGGGTGAAAAAACAATTAACGACAAAGAACAGAGTTAAATTTTTTTAATTGCTAGTTTTAGTAGCGCAGCGTGGCGATGTATAGTTAACTAATTATATATATTTATGAGTTGTTAGCCAATTTAGAAGGTTGAACGAGACTGGTTTTGCGACTTGGAACGGCGTCTGGAGTGGGGATCTCGGAGGGAACGGATGACAGGATTGGAGGCATCGTTCTGGGTGGCTTCCCCTAAAATAAAAATAAATAAAAAATGATAAGTTTAAATGAACAGTTAGTTAGGAGGATTTTAGAGTGAGAATGTTTAATTTTAAATTGCTCCACTAATTACATTGGTTACCTTTCCGGTCTGTTTGGCCATTTGATAGTCTCCCGAGTCAAAGTATTTTTGTCCCTTGGCCAGGCGCTTCTGGAGGAAGGCCGAGTGACCTGCCATCGGCCTTATCGTCTGGGGATAGCGAGCCTGCAGCTTTGCCTCCTCCGCCTTCTCCAGGTCCTGCAGAAAAGATAACCACAAAAAAAACACAACAATTAAAACCTTATCTTCTCCTTCCCACTTACTTTACAACTGATTAGCTTATCTTAATTTTAAAACACTTACGTGTGGGTTATCGGAAGGAGGAGTCACATTTTCTTGCTTATCAGCCGGAACCTGATCAGCCATGATTGCTTATCTTTCGAGATTCTTTTTTAATTAATTATTATTTTTCAGTGCTTTTAACTCCCTCTCACTCTGCTTGCGTAACAAAATTTTTTTTCTCTCTCTCTGAATAAGTTAATTATAAACTAGCTAATTAAAGTTGGGGTTAATGTAGACGGTTTAATTAGCGGGAGAGGATATATATAAATCCTAGTTAAATATTTAATTGGAATAGTAGTTAAAATAGTTAAAGAATATTTATTTATATTTTTTGAGTGCACGAAAAAAGGAGAGAGATGGGTTGAGTGTATCCGCGTAGTGCTTTTGGCAGCTGTGCGCCGTCAATAAACCCAACAGACAAATCGCCTATTCCCCCTTTCAAGTCCGCTAACGCCTCGCCATTCCGCGCGGCGCCCGCCGACAATGTTTCGTAAATACAGAAAATGTAAACGTTGAACAGCTTCCTTGTTTGCGGAATTGAAATGGCCAATAGGCAGGTAGTGTAGATTAGGGGGCCGGTCAGTTACCACGTTATAATTAATTGGG
The DNA here is from genome assembly GCA_004115045.4 of Sinella curviseta. Taxonomy (NCBI): domain Eukaryota; kingdom Metazoa; phylum Arthropoda; class Collembola; order Entomobryomorpha; family Entomobryidae; genus Sinella; species Sinella curviseta. Next base: position 1,926,345 of record CM023201.3, on the reverse strand, counting down.
TGGGTGGGTCGTGAAATTTATGAACGCCGTCTTCGTTTTAAATAAGGTTAAATGGTAATTATGATGCGAGTAGTTAACTATTTTAAAGATAAGTTGGATGGGCGCAAGTGGTTATCCGATTGATAAGGTGGGGAATGAACGGTGCGATACTCGAACACGCAGTCAGATGGGTGGGAGAGCCGAGTGTAGATTTTTTGTGGTCATCTGTCTGTCGGACGGAGAGAAATTAAAGTTAACTGTTAATTATTTTTGGCAGTGCATTTTCCTCCAGTGATCATTACTCACTCCATAGTTTCCTCCACTCCAGTTAATTGATCCCTCCAGTTTTTAAGGACCTGTCATTCAAGTTAAGAGCTGCCCTCGTGTGCTCGTGGTCATCAGCAGGTGCTCGTTTGGCTTTGTTCATTAGCCGTTCTTCAAAACAACAAGCTTCAGTTTTCTGTCATCCCCCGGGGGAGGAAGTTTTTGCTTTGGAGGAAATGGAGGTTAACGACAACGACGATGCCAATGGCACCGTGACGACGACGACCCCGGTTACAGTAGCTGAAAATGAAAAGGTGGAGGAGAAGGAGGAGGAGGGAAATGCTGTGAAGGAGGTTCAGAAGAATAAGCTTTTGGAGGAGCTGACGCTTAACCTCCCGCTTCCTCCACCTCCTCCCAGCAGCAGTGGATATGATGGAGGGGATGAAGGGGGTAATGGCGACGATGACGCCAAGACTGAAAATGTGAAGACGACGGATGAACCTATGTCCATTCCATTGACATTGACTGTAAGTACTTTAAATATATTTAAATTGCTGCAATAATTAAATTTTTAATTGTTGAGATTGTTAATTGAGGATGAGAAAGTTAATTGGGTTTGTTTTATTTGTTTTGGGTTATCAGGAGAAGCGACTGTTTAAGGACGAGATGAAGTTCATGAAGGATTTCGATCCCAATCAGCGTCTAATCAAAAAGAAGTGAGTAGACCACTCTAATTGCTCTTTATATTTTAATTATCGATGTAATTAAAGTATGTATTTAATTGGGTGATTTAATTATATTTTTTGAAGGATGAAAAAGTTTACAGAATCGGGGATAATTGTGGATCGTTGTGATTGTCTCATTCCGGACTGCCCCGGCTGCCATTATTTCCCGTGCAAGAGCTGCGGCAGTAAAAAGTGCGGCCACGTTTGCCGGTAACTGCAATTTACTTAATTACCATTTAAAAAATAATTAAAGTAATTTCATCAACTGATAAGTAGAATCCTATTTAAATATATTTTTAATTGTTTTAATCAGGGTTGGTCGACGATGGGACTACGAGGAGCTGGAGATCCAGGGAAATCCCCACGTCCAGAAACGCTGCAGATCTGACGCCAAGTAAAAAACGCCAACAATTAAAGTTTTGAAGAATTAATTAACGTTTTACTAGTCTGTTAAGCTTTATCTATAATCAACTATTATAGTGCAAATTATATTTAATGATGATCGTATGTCGTAGTTAAGATAAATTGTGCCTTCAATTTCAATCAAACAGATTGATTCAAACTCAAACCTGTTTTCTCTCGAGTTATCCCAGTTTAATCAATCATGACAACAAAAGGTGCATTAAAAAGCAATTAGTTAATAATTGTTAAGTTAGGTAATGTAGTAATTTTTATACATTAAATATTATTCATTCATATTGTTTTTTTGTGGTGACAAACAATTAAAAACATTTTATTTATTTGTAATAATTAAATAATAATAACTGATGAAGAAATAAATAAATATTTTTTTTACTTAAAGATATATATTTCGAGAAGAACGTTTTTTAAAGAAACATTTTTAATTTTTATCCAACAATTAAAAATTAAATTAACTTTGTAGATATTTTTTAGCTAGCTTACAAATTACAAAAATAAAATATATTTATATAATTGGCGTCTCTACTGCAATTAAAAATAATAATTATAATTATACATTTCTTTTTGTAATAAACGTTACTTACTTTGTAAAATAGACAACTCGCTATAAAAAAATATCATAGGGTCCCAGGTACACACATCATAGCTACAAGGTTAACTAAATCAACAATTAACTAACTAACAATTAAACTCATTTAGGTTTTAAATTAAACTGAAAAAGTACAAAATAATAATTACTTAGTTAACAAAAAATTTTGAAACTTAAAAATGAGCAACCTGAGAGCCAGAAGAGAATACTGATCAAATAAAAAAAAATCCTCCTCCTCCACATTTCCCTCCACTCCACATTCCCTCCAATATATCCTCCATTTATATTTTTAGGTAGGTATACAATAACAATATATTTTTGTGTTTTACACGAATAATTAAAACTGTCAGTCTTTAAAAAATGAATAATTACACAATTTCCTACCAACCACTAATTACAATTAAAATAATCAATTAAGCAACAGATCTAAAAACAGTTAACTATTTTAATTAATTAATAGATATATATAATTTTTTGGTTAGTTCAGTTTTTTAGTGGTCAATCAACTCGTTATCATTATCGGCCTCGTCGAACGCTATCATTGTAGAGTTGGAGGAAGCGTCCCCTCCCATTCCCCCTCCTCCGCCACTTCCCCCTCCGGCTCGACACTCGCCAAAGTGCTTGGTGTCCAGTGCCCGTCCGATTGAACACGCCTCCTCAGTCATCTCGCACCAGTTCCGGTACGTCTTCCCATTCGTCGCGCAAATGGGGCCGAGCGGCGCCTCAAAGCGGCCCTCGGGCACCTTGCACCAGCGCGGCCGGAAGGCGCAGCTCACGCACCGCGGCTTATCGCTCCCCAGCTCCCGCAGACACGTTTGGCCTTCCAGACATTTTATATTGGCGCAGGTCGCCCTCTCTACAAAAAATAAAATATAATTGCTTATCATTGTCAGGAACCTGAGGATTATCTGTGTATTGATAACACTTACTTCTGCAGATTCCACGATACGCGACAGGAATGGCCTTGCCCAGCTTGCAAGCCGCCTGCCTCAAATGACACATGGAGGGATAGCTGACGTCGTCCACGCCGCAAAAGGCCCTGCCTCCTCCGGACCTGCGCTCGGAATTTGGCGCCGGACACTTCCGGAGAGTGCAATTGACGCAATGCGCCCGCATGTTCTGGTCCAGGAGGCAGCGCTTCTTGGCGGGACAGGTGACCTTCGCACAAGACATGCGGCAGGGCCCGTAGTAGCTTATCGAGAGGTTCGTCTCCTTCTTGCGGCAGGCGCGCTTAAGGAGCCTGCACGGACTTTTGTAGGTGCGTCCATCAGATCTTCAAATCCAAACACAAATTATTTTAGAATCTTGACCACTCAGGTTATCTTATCAATTAGGTTATGGTTGGTTATCTTACCCACAGACAAAACCCCGGTAGTTCTGCATCCCATGGCTTATCTTGAAGGCGCTGCAGTTTGGCGTGCACACGCACTTGGGCAGGCCCTTTCGAATGACGCACTTTTGATTATCCGGACACTGAACCCCGTCGCAGGTGGCTGCCAAAAAATACAAAAACAATTTTGAACCAGTTTAGTTTTTTTAGAAAAAATGTCAGGTGCCCGCAAGGCACTTGAAAAAACAAAAACAACAACAACAGGTGTGCATGTTTTTATGTATATTTTTAATTAAGAATGCAGGTGATTGGAGTAGGTACCTTTGCAGCGCGTGCAGGGCACTCCGCCTTGGACGTGCATGAGGAAGATGGAGGAGGCCGTGGGGGCGTCGCCCTCACTCCAAGACGCCGTCGGCGAGTCCGCCAACGACCCGGAACTGCAGCACTCGTCCCGGTCCACTCCGGATTTTACGAGGGCCGTGCAGCGACCGTTGCGGTTCATGGCCAGCCAGCAGTTCCCACCTGCAATTAAATCAAATTGGTACACAATAATTAAGTAACTAGTTCGACATTTAAGTGCTTATCATGACTATTAAAATGAATCATATGGCAAGTTCATGGCAAAAATAATAAATAATTTGTTGAGGGAATCACTTTTTAAATATATTTTTTAACGACAGGATTTTGTTTTGGGCTTGACCGCAACTGACGTCAATTAAATTGAAATAAATTGCTCAAAAGTACCTAATTATAAAATTATTGATGAGTCTGGAGGGTCATTAGGTAAATTAAATGAATGGTTAAGTTATTTATGAATCCTGTAATTCTTTGAAATTCCAAATTTGCAATGTCAGCACAAAAAAAATATGCCTGGAATGAACTGCTTTTAGCTTATGGCTAATTATATGCGGGGTTCATGAACGACGACGAGAACGAACCTATAAAAAAAATTGTTTACTTCCTTTCGTGTTGATAAGCGCAAGGTAATAAAAACATGTCTTGATAAGCTTTAAAATTAGATACATTTAAAAGTTTCGGCATAATTTTTTTCATCTTCAGCTGTATTTAAGATTATGGCTTATCATTAATCGTCATTATCAACAGCGACATGACATGAATGAAATGTAAATGGGATTTTTGCTGAGCTCCGCATTTTTTCGAAAAATAAATTGGCTTCACGTGCGGAGGTGGAGGCTGAGAAGGATGTGGAGGATGAGACGTGCAATTAAGGTTATCCTCCACCACCTCCACCCTCCAATTAAATTTTCAGACAATGTTACCTAAAAAAAAACTTGCAACTGGAGAAGAGAGTCTGTGGAGGTGGTGGTCTAGAAACCTATAAAAGTTTTTTTTTTAGGCTATGGGACCGTTTGATGAAAAAGTTGGAAATGTCATGTTCCACCTCGTCGTATGCACGTATTTTTCGTGGAGGTGGCGACATAGGCTTGTAGGCAGTAGGCATATTGCATAATAACTTGATATAATTATTTTCTCTAAATAAATACGTGTACAAAAAAGCCGAACAAAGTCACATATTCTGCCACCCACGCATCCAACCTTGTACCAACTTTTTTTTCGGCAAGTTTCCAGGCAAAACCTGAGCACGCACACGTCGTCTCCTCGTCTCATTTACAAAGTTTACTTTTATGCAAATTGGAAATGATCTTGAACCGGATATACGGTTACATAATATCCGCAATTACAATTACAAGTGCACACATACATATATGTATTTATTGTCGCTTTCATAACAAAAAACAAACTTGCTGGAAATCATTTCCAAAAAAAAATATATATGTTGGAGTTGGTGGTGGACTACTTTACTTTATTGCCGCGCACGGATTCCATATTTTTCCAGAATCCAAATTAAATTCAATATTTTTCTTCTCCTAATTTAATTTAATTGCATATCATTTTTCATACAGCCGCCCATACTAGTTTTGCAATTTTTTCGACCGTGACATATTCCGACATTCCGAAATAAAAAATTATTTGTCAACGAGTAACCTTCTTTCCATTTTTTTTCTAGCCACCCACGCAGCCAGTTAGGTAAATAGCACACAGGCACTCAGAGAGAGACGTGAGATTTTGCAATTTTGTTAAGTAAACTTATATCGCTTTCTATGTCAGTACAAATTTATACGGAATCGGGTAAAAACTATTTATAGGAAACGGGCACCATTTTGAAAGTCATATACATACATCCGCCCACGCACAAAATTTCCAATTGAAATTCAATCCCATTCGCCATCCTAATGGCATTGTTTTCTCCAAAAATGGCTATCAATTCAAATGATTACATGGAAAAATTCGGACGGAGAAAGCATGCATTTTTTTTTTTGCAAATCTCCGGCGGATCTAGAGAAAACCGGATTTTTCCTGAAAAAATCTCAAGAGAGAATTCGGACATTCACCTGCCTCCCATCCATCCCATCCATTCATCCAGCGTGTCGAATGAATGATGATGGAGAAGGTGTGTTTTTTTTAAATCATTGACCACCCATCCATCATCATCATGACTTTAGTCGCTGTAACTTTTTTTTTTCTGTGTCCTGACCTTATTTGCTTGTTACCAAGCAAAAAGATGCCCATTGTCCATCCGTCACAGAGAATAAAAAAATTATCATCATTATCAATCACACTCATTTCTCACGTGCACACAAAGTGCACACGCAAAAAAAAAAATAGCAACGGTTCCATCCAAGCAAAAATTTTGAGGCCGACCGTTTATTTACCTTGGATGCAACTACCTACTTTTGTCCTTTTTATCTATTCGCTGTCTGTTATCGACCGTTGAAGAAGAAAAAAAACCGTGAAAATGAAATGCAATTTGAGGTGAGTGGCTTAAAGAGCTGATGTGCTGACTTGTGCAAAAAAAAAAATAAAAGTCCAAAGTCCGCCATTGAATTTGACCATTGTGGAGAGAGATTATGATAATAAATGGAGATATTTATCTCCTATATGCCTAAATTGTAAATGTCCGAGAGAGTCAGCAAACCCTATCGCATTGAAAAAGCACGGGCAGCTGCCTCTTCTCCCAGAGAGCCCATTAATGAATAAACTCTCACAAGGACAAAGGCTTTTTTTTGTCAGCAGTTAGATAGCGAAGAGGAATCAATCACGTTGCAAAAATGTGCAAACGTTGCAAATATTGCAAGTTTGCAAGTAGCAGCGTCGTCGGAAAGATAAGTGCCCGGGCAGAGCCGGGTTCTAGCGCTCGCCAACGTTCGGACTATACTTCTTTTATAATCAAATATTTCTAAAACTGTTGCTATAATTTAACAATGGTAGACAAACAGACAAAATTGGAATGTAAGTTATGTGAACCAAAAAAATGTTGTCGAATTATATTTTCTCCATGATTTATTGGGCAGTAATATTTTTTAGGAAAAAAATGTTAAATATATTAAAACTTGGGCTTGTATCATTAATGACAGGTATATGAGCTAAAGAGGCGGTACATCAGCCCATATTGAAGAAAAAAATGTTCTTCTTGATATATAAATAGTAGCAGGTTATTACTATCTCTTTTTTAGCTATTATTTATTGTGTCGCTTTTTTACCATGACGATAAGGATGATCACTTTATTATCTCCCTCTAGAGTTTTTTTTAGAGGAGTGCAAAATATATCATTGACATGATTGATCTATCATTCTCTCTTTACAATATGCCTATCTATATATCCATCTAAAAAATCTACAAGAAATATATATATCTCGATATATTATAAATAATATAGCCATAACAATCATCATCATCATATTCATTATAATGATTAGTGAGATTACAGCATAATGGATTTAGTGATGGGAGGCTTGACTCCGACATGGCAATATAATCGCCATAACGATAACGATAATGATCTACTAGCGTAGATGAATGAATGATCATTATGCACACATTACAAAAAAAAATCTTAAAAATTCCTCATCTCTCTGGCGACGTTAAAGAATAGACAAAAACCCTGGTCTCAGCCTACTAACTACTAATCACAAGTTTACACAAGTCATATTAAAACATATTTTTTTAAAACTGAGATGCCGTCCTGAATAATGATCATCTCGGATAGCGATGATACTTATATATAAAAAAATATGTTGCATGGTTTAAGATTTACTTTAGCGACTATTGGCGACTAACGATGTACATTAAAGCTTAAATCTTTTTTATAGATATCACGTCGCATTCTATTGCCTTTGGCACTTTCGAAACAAAAAAAAAGTATTTGCACGATCAAAGTCGGGCCTCGATTTTTTACTATTGCAACTTGCTAAAAACTTTTTTAGTGACTGATGGCAACACATTATAAAAAAAATGTGCAGCTCTGTTCAAGTCGAGTCGCATGGTAATAAATATTTTTTTGTGTGTGTCTTCAAAGTCATTGTCAGATTTTTTTTTTGCTAGGTCATGAATGAGCATGCATGCAGTTTTAAATGATGTCGTCATTAATATACTTGGAGAAAAAATGGTTAAATTAATTGTCGCTGTTATTTATAATGGCTAATTATATAACTTGCAGGATCAATGCACTTGCTTTTTTATATAGGTGCTCTACTCTCATGGCTCGTGTGAAAAAAATGCTGGAATAAATTCGTCAAAACTATTTTTATGAACATTTTTCGTGCTTGAAGATGATTAGCGTGTAGACTGTAGAAGAGCTAATGATGATTATAAATATACATGAGCATTATTTTGAATAATATTTTGTTACAGAATGGAAAATTCTATTTTTGGGTCTAGTCAACAAGGCTATTAGAAAAGAAAAAGAGATGAATGGACTGTTCAGACATGCTAAAATAATCCACTGGAGTGGGTAAATGGTGCCGAGACACGAAGAACAAGACACAAGTGCATTGAATTGTGTGGAGTGGAGGTGGGAGGGAGATGGAGGGAGGGAATATAATAATCTTGCAAATTAATAAATGAGGAAGCTGCTGAGCTGAGCTTGCAAAATATTTTGCAACGATTCACTCGAATCACTTGAAAGTCTACCTATTCTAAACTCTCCTTTGTTGAAAATTGCATGGCTCGCGAAAAAAAAAACGTGCGGATGAATGAAAATGATGACTTGAGTTTTTTTTTTGTGGAGAAGACGAGGATTTCGTGCTGATTGCGGGATGGGCAGATTCCCACGGCAGCATGGCTTCTCTCTCAAGACATGCTATTATTATTAAGTTTAGAAAAAAATTTAAATTTTTTCCAGACTGATGATTTCATAGACTGGAGGAAGGAGAGAGATCCACCCACCCAAATTATTACTCTAAATTGAAAGATGCGAGACGTATAAGTGCATATATAGGAATTTAAATTTACATAATATTCCATTTGACGTGATCATCTCTTTCTAGCCATCCGTCATGTCATTTTTTATGCACTGTCTGCATGCGCTGCAATTTTTTATGCTCATTTTTCTTAAATATTGTAAAGAGTGCTTAACATTTAATTATTTTTTTTAATGCAGCAGCGCATTCAGCAATTTTTTTTATAAAAAAAATTCCTAAACTCGAAAGTCGTAAAAAAAACTTAAAAAAAAACAGACGTGATCTCCGTTTTCAACTTGATTCATTCAACAAAATTATTACATAAATTTTTACTTTTTATTTTTTTGTACTCAACTTTCGCTTATCATGATAAGCCTTCCTCTGAATATTATGTACACATGTTACGTGATGGTGATCATGATGCAATAAATAGCTCATAATATTATGATAACCACACTCATTCTAAAGATAATCATGTACCATTAGTTGGTTTTATCAATCATTCCATGCAACTTTGCCTTTTCGGCATTCCTAAAAATATATTTTTGTGGGGTCACTTGAGATTAAATACTAATTACCTAAAAATAAATGGAGATAAGAAGAAAAATAATTAAATATTTAAAGAGCTTTTACCCAGTGCAAACTGCGCTTCTCCAAACAGCAGCAGCGTCAAGAGCGACAGGGTGACCAGGCGCCTTAGTCCATTGTCGCCGCTGCCACCACGTGGTCCAACCCTCCAAGACGGCAGTGACGCCAAATGGCTCATCATCCGCATCACTTTTTATTTTTTCACTCCACACACTTCAAAATTTGACCACTTGTCCACTCGGATTACAGAGGTTAGTCACAATTAAAAGGATCAAGATGATCAACAAGTCCACGCACCACACATACAGATTCAAGATATGAATTGTCTTGAAAAGATGCGTTCCGTCTTGTGACAAGTTGAGGACTAAGACAGAGTCCAAGCCAGTCTTTCGGATAATATAGCTCTCTCAAGAGGAACAGAGATGAGCTGAGCCGAAGAAAAAGATGAACAGTTTTTGCTTTTTTTTTTGCCAAGATGATGATGATGGCTTGTTGCTCCACCGCTGCTCAAAACACGACTGCTCGCATCTCCGTCTCTTTCGCTCCGCTCGCTTCTCTCTCTGGTAAATAGAAAGATGATGAGGATTTTTTTTGAGGAATACAGCGTTTTTAATAAAGATGAACGGAGATGAGCAATTTTCATATAATATCTTCATATCTTCACACTTGCTATATATTTTTTCACTCCAGGTCCAATTTTTTTTTCTGAGTCAATTTCCGGAATCTCCAGACATCCAGAAAAAAATATATTGCTGGAGGAAAGGAAGAGGAAGGCAGGTGAGTTAATTGAAACGAAATTGAGGTGTCTGGTCTGGTCTGCTGTCTGGAAAAATTCTGGAAAAAAAAATATCAACCAAGAAAAAAAAAATTATTACATAAATATGTTATGCTTTCTCCATCAACTTTCACTTAATGGAGGGAAAATGGAGGGGAAGTGGAGGTGGAGGTTGGAGGAACTCAAGATGGAGGTGATTTTTTAAGGTGACCTTCTAAAGGTTCCTCGAAAAAAAAATATATTTGATGACGCGATTAAAAATATTTTTTTTTGGCTGATGACAGGTGAGTTGTTGCTGTATGCGGATTAATTTGGATGGACAGGTGAGAGGAATGCTGTAATATTTTTTAGGAGCGACTCTACTAGATAGCCAGTGTCCATCATCATTACATTTTTAACATTTTTTATTGCTTGGTCAAGTGTTACGGCTAACGATAGAGTCGAATAGCCGCCTGAAACAATGTTGCATGATGCGATGGTCAATTGGGTTGGGCTCTCTTGTCTTTTGACAGAATAAAAAAAAAGTTAAAGAAAATTAGCTGCCAGCGCAGCGCAAAATCATTATATGATTATTACAGTGTGCCAAGAAGGAATGTGTATCTTTTTACAGTGATCAAAAAGCCATAAAAAAAAATTTGGAGATGGACCAGCGACCAATGGTCAATAATTTTTTGCAAACAATGTATCGTGAGAGTGACGAGCTGGCATACGGACTGGACACTCGCCACGGGATACTCTCTCTCAAAATCTCTCAAAAAAAACTGGTTCATTTAAAAAGTCGTAAAAATCTGAATACTCTATTGCGTCAGCAGAAGATGAATTTTTTCTTCAAAAATTGCTGACCACTCTACTAGGTAGTACGAGAAGATGACCACTGGTGATGTGGGGACGCTACCACATGTCAGTCATCTCATCACACACACCTCACCTTCATTTCATTTCACTGACAATTTTTCTTCATTGTCAAAAAAAAAAATCTTGTGGGTCACGCACACGGGGTCTCCTTGAATGACCACTGGTCAAGCAAATATATACCTATGCATTCATATAGGTACGTATTATATAACTTGACCAATTAAGATTTTGCCAGAGTTCACAGAGTCCACATTTCGACAACAAAAAAAAACAAAATACTTAATTGACTAGGCATTTATCTTTTTATATGAATTTTCAACCAATCACGCAAGGTCCTCGGCTGGCCGTAAAAAAAACGCACCCAATGAACCCATTCAAACTGACGCTTCTGACCATTGGTCAAGTGAAAAGAATGGAATTATTTAGAAACAAAAAAAAATACGAACAAAAAAATGAGCATCGCGTAATCGTAAATCCAAGCATTATATTATTTTCTCTCAAGTGGTCAAGTGGATACTTGAAAAGCGGATGTATCGAAATTGCGGAGTGGTCAAATCAAGTCACGAGAGACAAAGCTGTGGACAGTGGTCAGTTTACATTTATTTTTAAAGCTCATGTGACGACAAGAGGAATGGAAATAATTTATTTTGTTGTTTTCATCATGATCGCCGTAGCAGCGGACTCTAAAAAAAGTAAAGTCATTAGGATAATCAACGAGAGAGAGGCGCGGCGTCAACAAAAATACTACTACGCACTTATGTGACTTGACTGACTGAAAATAAAAAATATAAATGTGGACATTGACTCTTCTTCTGGCTGAAAGACTGGACGCTGGTCACTCTCTCACTCGATTTGGAATCCTAACACGGTTTTTGTTTCGTAGTAAAAAATATATCAAGACACGTAACAAGTTTACTTGGTTGAAGATGACCTTGACTCATTCAGCGAACCAAGCCATAAAAATGAAGCTGAAAAAAAAAGATGACCAGCGGAGTAGTGGACACAAAAGAGAACCACTCTGCTTCTCCTCATCTTTCTTCAACTGACCACAAAAAATATAAAAGCGTAGTAAAAAAAAAGGGAATTCATTCATTCATAATGCATCTATCTGGCTACAAAACTAAATAGTAATAATAAATAGTTAATAAAAAATTATGGCAGATTTATTTAAAACGCGAGAGAAAATAACAAGCCATTTGAGAAAAGAAATGAATGAATGACCATACTTGTTACGATGATTATTATGAAACTGGACACTGGTCAAGTGATCTCGAAAATCTTTAAACTCAACTCGCAACTACAAAACAAACAAACAGAAATATTAGTACATGATTTTATTTTAATTGCTCATTATATGAATGAGACATGACATAAGTTGTTGGCTGTATCATTAAGATAAGCACTCACTACATGACGGCTTTCTCTACGCTTATCGGTACACGCTGGGGCAGTCTGAGAAAAATTTATATTTAAAAAATTCTCTGAATTCCTTCTTTCTTTTTTTTTGCCTCAAGAAAAAAAAATAAGTCACGACAAGCCAATTAGAGATAGATAATCCTTTTGGCTGAAAAAAAAGATGAAGATGACCACAGACTGACCAAACGTTTTATTTGAAGTCCTAACCCCAAAATTCCTCAGAGATGCTCTCATCTTCAAAATATCTCATCATCATCCCTCGCATTACGCATCTTTTTTTTTCTTCACAAAACGCCCAAGTCTATTGACAGATTTAATGGCGATGACCATTCGCCGCTGCGCTGTGGACACCATGGGTCATTTTCCATTTCATTAAATAAATATTATAAATTTTGTAAAAAAAAGACTACGAGTATTGCTACACGGCACTATTTTTTCGTGCTGCTTCGGTACTGCTTGACCACTGGTCATTGAACACGGTATAGCAGGTAGGTAGATAAGCACCACAACTGTTTGTTGTAGTATTTGGGTAATTATGATTAGGGAAAAGAATGCGGCGTTCTTGAAGGAATGTTAACCCTTTTTTTTCTGCATGACTTGTTGTTGTTGTTGTTTTGTTGGCGAAGAGAGAGAAAAGAAAAAGAATGACATGCTATACGACTCTTAAAAAGATGACCACTGGCTAGTTTTTGAGTTTGGGAGAATGGAATGCGACGAAAATGGATATTTTTTTTTAGTTTGTGGGCAGCAAAAGAAAGAAGGAGAGGATTTTTGTTGGCAAGAAAAATAACAAAAGACCGGTTGGATGGTTTTTTGGTAGGTAGATAAGAAGAAGGTGCTGACTGACCACAGTGGTCAGTTTGTTGATGGTGGTGGTGGGATGAAGGAGATGAAGAAGTGAAGTCCTTGCCGCAGGGGGTTTACGAGGACGAACGGACCAAGAAAACAGGACGACGACGAGGACGCTGTTCATGTTACTTCGTCAAGAAATATTTATTTTGAGAGATGACCAGTGGTCAACGCTTACTGACCAGTCGGATTTATTGAGATCATCATTTTTCTTTCGGCGACTTAACAAATCATTGATAATCTGAATATTTTTAAAATGTAAACTGGCCAGAGTTTAGAAATTAATAAATTAATAATGATGTGATGGAGTCGTGGTCGTTGATAATGGAGGTGGTGGAGGGGGAGGATGGAGGGGATGATGGGGAGGTTGGAGTAAAATGGCGATAGCTTGTTTTGTACTCACGAGAAAGTCCGGGTCCTCTGATTCCGGAGGTGATGGGGAGATTTTGGTTTAGGGGGGAGGTGATGGCTGTGAGGCAGAGTTGAAGCGCTCCAGCGTCTTGGCGAGATTTTTCTGGCGCTGGAGGGATTTTTTGGAGGTGACGGCGGTGGAGGAGGAAGTGAGGAGATTGGCGTCGGGGGCGCTAGAAGAGTTTTGGAGACCGAGGCCGGATCGGTCCGTTTTCAAGTCACAGTTTATCTTAAATAAGTAAATAGTCAAAAATAATAAATTTAAAGACCTTAATTGGACTAATTTATTTAACTGCAATTAAAGTTAATTGGCTTACGGGTTCAACGATTCCTTGGTTTTCGACTTTCCCGAGCCCCTCGCCTCCCTTCCAGCCCATTTTTTGGAGCATCTTGAAGCCCTTGTTGGACTCGCGGATGGGGCTAATTGAGACAAAATAATTAAAATCAATTATTGGTCCAATTAAAGTTAACTGTGTTAGGATTTCATTTTGTAATAATAATTATTTATTATATGCTCACGTTGTGGTGGATGCCACCTCAGTCTTTGCAAAAGGATTATCGCTCCCCAGCTTTACCCTCCGATTTCTCGCCCTGTCCACATACTTCTTTTTGGAGGTATCATTTCCTCCATCATCCCCTCCGGCGGAGGAGTCGACAGGCACTCCACTTGTCCTCCGATCCAAGCCGTATTTCTTTTTCAGCTTTTTGATTTCGGAGCGTCTCGCCGCTTCGCCCGTCTTTTGCGTGTACTCTGTCAAAAAAAAATTAAAATAATTAATTAGAACAATTACAATATTTAATTGACAATTAAGTAGCTTAACTGACCATAAAGAGGTTCCTTCTGGAGGATAAGGCCAGGCTCGCAGTGCCCACAAGTAAAATCCCCGGGATGGATATGGATAAGCAGCAGGACGTCTCCAATCTGAAGTGTACTCCCGTGCACAATTTCCTGCGGCTCGCTAATCTCCCCAGGACCGGATATCCGGGCCCTGTTAAGATAAGTGCCTTCCTTACTCCCGAGATCCGTGATAAAGTAGCGACCTTCAGCATTACCCCCATCGGGGGATTCTGTCTCCTCCCCTTCCTCTCCCCTACCCCCTGTGTCATAATGAATCTTTGCGTGATTTTTCTCGACGCTCGGCGACTCCAGCAAAATGGCGTGGTGATCTCCTCTGGAGCCAATGGTCCCTCCAGTGAACGGCACCACGAACAAGGTCCCCTTCTTAATATCCTGCAGGGTTTCCGGAGGACTCTCCTGGACAACTGCTCGGATGCAGGGGGGATAACTGGAGGGAGGTAGAATTTCGTCCTCCTCCCCCGACTCCTCCTCATCCTCCACATAACTCCCTTCACTGGACCCTCCCGCTCCTCTGGGGGATGACTCTGCGGAGGTGACCGAACTGCTTATCTCGCCTTCCTCCATGTCGCTTAATGGCTTATCTTGAACCGCTTCAGGCTGCTTGAGTGATGATTCTGGTGACTTTGGAGGTGATGACAGATTGTTGGTTCCTCCATTCCCTCCACCCTCCAAATTGTCTACAGAGTCTACTACGGTTACGCAACTACCACTATTAACTTGATTATGACTAGTTAACTTTCTACTCGCAACTTTACTCGATCTCTTCTTCTTCCGCTTGGAGGAGTTGGAGTTGACGTTGTTGGAGGGAACTTGCTGATAAGTGTTGGAGGTGGCGTCGTAACTGTAAAATGTTTTCGTGTGCCCGTTGTAATACAGCTGTTTTACCTACAAAACCGTTATCAAAAATAAAAATGATCCACTGTCTAAATTCTACTTCTCAGTTTCTACAATTAATTACTTAATTACAATTAAAACTACATATACTCTAATTTTTAGTTAATTAAACTACTATAGAAAAATAATTTAACTTAAAGTTAGTTAAAAAGGAAAATTAAAAGTTGGAGGTGCCTACAGGATCGTAATAATAGCCACTGGACTGGTCAAAGTAGAGACCCAGCGCTTCGTCGAATACGAAGCCGGAGGACGGCTCCTCCGGTTTGGAGGAACTACTGGCTAGTGTTTCCTCCGCCGCCTCCTTGACCATCTCTGCCAGAGACTTGGTCGGGTCTGCTGTGGAGGAACTGACGCCTCCGTTTCCGGTGGAGGAGCTGGAAGATGGAGCCCAGAGTGCGGATCTGGCAGCTTCCTCCGCTTTGGACTCGGTTTGCTTTGCGAAGGACTCCTCCAGCGTCTTCACTTTAGATGATAAGCTCTCCACCTTCAATAAAGATAAGCCCAATCATCAATTAAAAAGGAATAATAATTAATTAAAGCTTTTAGATTGTTAATTTGTGGTTTAGTTTTAAGTTAGTTGGTGTGGTTTTAAGATGATAAGGACCTTGTTGAGAAGCTCCTGGAACATCTTATCATGCTTGGCGATAAGCTCGCTCTGGAACTCTATTTGCGTCTGCATCAGCGAGATAAGCCCGTCCTGGTCCTGGATCTTCTTCAGGATCGCTTCTTCGGTCCGGAGCACTGGGAGGGATTGGGACCTGTGCAGGGCCTGCTCTCCCGGTGTCGTCGACGCCATTCTAAGCTAAATCAACAATTAACACATAACAGCAATTAAAACACTTCAATTAAACTAAAACTACAATGATAACCTTCTCCAATAATTATGTACGTAAAACAAAATCACAACTTTAATTACAAAACTTACCACACCCAATCCGCCTGCTTCTAAAACAAATTATTAAACTATCCCAATTAACTATTTTAACTGCAGCCACCAACAACAACAAGATAATCACACGATCAAGTTAATTAATTGATGGCCCAAAGATTAAAGATCTCCAACTTTAATTATTATTTTTAACCATCATTAAACTTGAGAGTGTTGGGCTGAGAGAAGATCACATGTTTTTAGAGTCGTTTTGTTTACCTTTTTGCCAGATGCGGGCAGATGACGTCACGCGAATCCCAATCCATCTTTCCGTCCATGCATTTCTTTTTCTTATGAAGTTTTAATTATTGCGACATTTAACAACTAACTAGGATTCATGATTAAGTCATTAAATGAATGATTAGTAAATGACGGCAGTATTTTTTTTCTTCAAATATTTTTTTTATTGAGAGTAAGCAAAAAAATCATAGGTTTTTTCCAAAGGTAAATCGTAAATGTATGTAATCATAATAATAATCAGTAATCATAATTAACTAATTATTTCACAGACAAATCATCATCATCTTGTTCATATTTTTTACACACACACAATCATTACACAATAATGAATTGGGGTTTTTAATTATTTATTTTTTTGTTTTTACGGCGACGTTTTACACGCGTTGGTACGGTGGCTTGATGAACTTTTAGTTAACTGACTTGAAAACTCCATCATTAAACTTAATTAACTACTACAGTAATTATTATAAATCATTTATAATAAATAATTACAGCATGATCAACTTAACTAAAAAAAACTATTTAAAAAAATTCGCACCTGAATAGTTATTTCTTTTTTCCATTTTTTTTGCACTGACAGCACTTTGATAACCATTTAAAGATAACCACGCAAAAAAAAAGATAAGTAAATGTGTGAGACGTGACGATGATGATCAATAAACCGTTATCCTTTTTTCTTCTCCTTATCAAAAAAAATAAACCGATAAGCACTTCTTTCAAAAAACAAAAAGTTTCCTCCGCCTTCTCCTCCTCCCACCCACCTCCATTCCCTCCACCTCAACAGATAGTACCTTCTTCATAGTACCCCTTACAATTAATTAAGACAATTACATTTTTTTACATTTCTAGCCTTATTAAATCTTAACAATTATCCTTAATTAGTTAATCAATCAACTACACACGTTTTTTAGCTTTTTCCTGCTTTCTTTTCAGTAGCTTATCTTTTTCCCTTTCTCTAACCTTATCAACTTTTTTTCTCGCTTATCTTCTAGAAAAAACGCGACGGCGACTTTAACGAAGGCTTTTTTTTACTTACATCAGAGTTAGCTAACTAAATTAGACAAATAATTAAACTTACATCGTATGCATTGTCAGTAGTTAACAGATTTTTTTTTTGGCTAACTTCACCTCCTCCATTCCCTCCAAACCCTCCAACTTCAAAATATTGCAACAATTGCACACAGTATTTTTTTATCATCATTTTATCAATTATCATTTTAGCTAATTATTGTTAATTATTTTCCTGTTTATTTTTTAAATTAACTGTCGATGATGAAGCACTTTCGATTTCATTTTTTAAATATATCTGCGCGATTATTTAATCGATCGATAGGGATAATTAACTAATTATTATTGATAGTACAAAAACCCATACATTTTATAAGATTTATTAATACGAAGAATACATTTTTTTTACTTAATTCTACTTACGACTTGATTATGATTACTTAATTATTATGATTTTACATCTAATTATTATTATTATTTTTAACTGACGACGACTGATTACTTATTTTTAAATTACATAATTAATTATAATACTAAAAAATATTTTATTTTTTTAGCAGAGCTGCAGAGCGACGACGAAGACGAAGAACGACGACGACACGACGAGAGAAAAATAATTAATTAATTATTAAATTTTACACGACTTTACTGACGACGACATTCTAATGAATAGTTAATTAATTATTTTACATACATAATATATTTTTATACTTTATCATTAACTAACATTTTTTACAATGTAATTACAGTAGTTTTCATTTTAATTAATAATATTGAAATCCACGAGAGCTTCGGAGCTTTATCTTCCTTTTTTTTGCCTTGGCTTATCAAATTCCGTGAAAGTTTCTATACACATAAATCGAGAGGTTATCATCAAGATAAAATTAATATACACAACACTAGTTAATTGTAATTAAAATTAAACAACCAAGAAAAAAAAGAAAATACGTACATAGTAGGTTTGTTCACAAAAAAAATTAGTAATTAATTTTTAACGACGAGACTGAGACGACGAAAACGCGAGACGACGATGATTTGATTGATAACCGATGATCGCGTGTGTGTGAACACAATTAGCGAAATAAATGCGTCACTTGATACTACTGAAAAATCAACACCAAAAATAATGAGCCACATCAATTATAATAATAACCAGCAATTAATTAATTTATACACAAAGAAATAATCACTAATCATTTAAATAATTAACTTTTTTTCTGTCTCTAACTCTTTTCTGCTAGCTTATCATTCCGAAAAAAAAATTAATTATAATTTACGGATGGAACTTTAAGATTTTTTAGTAAAAAAATTAATTTGATCATCACCATCAATTAAACTAATTAATTAAGAAACAAAAAACTGATTGAGTGGTTGATTGATTATTTTGGGGCTTATCGCTTATCATTCATCATTATCATCACACTAACTGACTTTCTTTTTTGAGAGAAGATAAGAAAAAAAATGACTATAAAAAATTGATGACGATTTAAATCTATCATACTGAGACTTTTTTTAAAAACTACTACGCTAATTACAATTAATATTTAATTATAATGATTTTCCTTTTCCGTCTAATTATTTAGAAAAAAGGAAGAAAAGAAAAATCCTCATTATTATTTTTTCTTTCTCTCGCTTGCTCAAGGTTTGGTTTTGTATTAAGTTTGATTTGCTTTTAAACGGTAACATAAAATTATAATTGTAATTAATTATAATTGTTTTTTTTTTGATGTAGCAGAGTAGTTTAGTATTTATAGAAGTTTATAGTAATTAATAATTAAAATTGATTCTAGAACGCGGGCGTTTATTAAGACTCGTCGCCGTTCCCGGAGTCGTCGTCGTACTGTTCATTGGAGGAGTCGTCCTCCAGGTCGTCCTCGTCGTTGTCCATGTCGTAGTCGTCGTCGTAGAAGTCGGTCAGCTCCAAATTGTTCTCTGGCGGCTTCGCCTTCACCACGTAGTCCTCCAGCGTTGTGGGTACTACGACGCCGTCCTTCTCGGCGTCCACCTTCGATAACGCCACCTGCTTCCTGCAAAGTCAAGATAAGCCATTAGAATCTATAAGGTAGTTGTTTGGAGGTAAAAATGTGTGGAGGGGAAGATGGAGGAAACGTACTTGATGATATTCTCGTATTCCTTGTCCTTCCCTTTGGACTCCTTCCACTTGCGGTACATGACTGAGGCGTCCACGTTGGCGGGACTGGAGGTGTTTGGTTCGTTGAGAAGGGAGACCACCGAGAGGAGGATGGTGCGCACGTTCTGGGTCGGGTTCCACCGCTCGCACGGCAGCTCGCCGCTCTGGGGGTCGTCGATCGGAGGGTGCAGGATTGAAATGCACAAATCTCCATTCTGCAAAAAGATAACCACAAACACAAGTTAAATTACCTAATCACCTTTTCATACATTTAAAATAATTATGGAGGGACTTACCTCATACACGTTTGGGTGCCACACTTTAGTCTGGAACCGGAGGGACGGTGGGCTGTACGGATAGTCGGGAGGGAAGCGCATGTGTGCCTGGAGGAAACAAAAGAATAATTAATTAATTTAGTTTTTTATAATAATGAAGCTTATCTTTGTAGCGGTGGTGGTTATCTTACTTTGAAATATCCGGCCTGGTATAAGGTGTCCGGAGGGCCAAAGATGGCGACCTCCCAGTCGAAAAGATTCTCGTCGTTGAGTAGGCGGACGCGGAAGCCCTCGACGGGCTCCTCCTGGAGGCTCTTGTACTCCAGCGCCAGGGCCCGCACGGCGCTGCTGTTGCCACTGGAGTGCCCTCCGGGCATCCTCGGATTAGACATCCTCCCCGCCAGCTGAACTGTGAAAATTGGAGGGGATTCCTCCAAACGACTTGCACAAAAAAAGTTAAAGATGACTCCTCCTCCTGTTCACAAAGATCAGTGAAGATAATTAAAAATTAATTAATCCCTTCAACAGCACACCCAACTCCTCCATATACGACTCAATCATAAATTATTAATAATAGTTAAGTTAATTATTTATAGTTTACTTTTTAAATGTTCCAACAAGAGCGCTCCTCCTCCAAGATAACCAGCCAGCAGTTGTCACGTAGAGACCTTCCTTCTTCTTCAACCGAACTCACGACGACCTCCTTCTGAAAACCACAAACAATTAATAAACCGTTAATTGCTTTTACTACTCATCATTAAATAATTAATTACTATTCTCTTCAACAACTCCGACAGCAATTAAAACTGTCCTAAAAATTAATTATCGCCAAAAAACCAAAGAGCCCGCCGCTTCACTCTGATCCTAACAATCTTCATCAATTTTTACCGCTCTTCTTTAATTTTAATCACTAATTAAATCCACCTACACCACCTCCATTAACTCTCGTAACCATTTACTAACCTCTCCACTCAATCTCCCTCCAATTAACTAATTAATTTAACCTCTCCACCTTCAAAAATCCTCCTTTCCCCAAAAATCAGCTGATCTCTCCGCAGCGACCAAAAAAGCAAGTGCTTTTACAATTTCCCATTCAATTAACTAATTACCCTTCTCTACAAACCCATTACCTACAATACTACTAAATGCACTAATTAATTTAATCAGTAATAGTAATTATATTTTACCTCAACCAACTTTAATTACTTAACCAGCCAAAAGAACAGTTAAAAAATGTATCAAAAGCGCCGACGACAAACGACAGTATTTAAAAATCTTGCCACTTTTAAATTTTCAAATTCTCCCGCACCAAAATTCTACTAAAAACTTTAATCAGTGAACACACTTTAATAAGCAGTGATGATGAGTCAGTGCAATTTTTTCCAGCAGCAGCGCAGCTCAAACGAGAAAACGATGAGACGACACGAAAAAAACGAGAGAAGAAGAAAAAAGCATGCATCGAGCATCAAACCAGGAGCAGCAAAAACAACTTGTTGTATCCTGTCCACGTTAAAAAACAATACAAACTTGCTATCCTGTCCATGCATTAAAATATTTTCTCTGGCTGCTCGCATTTCTCTCCACTTGTCTTTTCGTGTTTCGCGTTTTTCTCGTTCGTCTCCTCTTTTTCCTGCCGTGTCGTTGTTCTCCTCGCGTTTCGTTCTTGCTGCTTGGTTTAAATGTAAAAAAATCTACTAAACTTTTATTCGCAAGGTCACTGAACCGAACTAAATGCTTGCGCTGCTTTGCTATTGCTTGTTATTCGAATAGACTGTTAAACACGCAGTTTTAAAACAAACAAACAAGCCATTAAAAACACGTGCGGCGGTTGGTGAATGGCGCATTTTCATACGTTTTTATTTTCAAATTTGAAAATGAAAGCGAAAGTTTTTTCTGATTGAAAACCGCGAGATTTCAAATTAGGCAGATACGTAAATAAAAACCGCAAAAAGGGAGATTTTAATCAATCAATCATTTAAAGTGAGTGGAAAGTCGAAAGAGATACTGGTCAATAATTAGTTGTCACTTGAAAAACATTTAAATATTACTGCAGTTTAATGCATTTAGTAGTAGAGATTAATACCTATAAAGCGTGTCGTAATAATGGGGATTTAAGTACCTGTTTAAAAATGGTACAGTTTATAAATAATTATTATAAATTATTTCAAGTATTTATTTCAAGTAGCTAGATACGTTGTAGAAATTACTTTTAATAGAGTTAGTATGTTGCGTGTGCCGTGCGTGAGACAAATTGAAGTTTAATATTATTAAAAAATTATACTACACAACTTTAAACTAAACTATTATGTGTCTGTATCATATCGTGTACAATTTTATATAAAATTCGTGATTACTTTTATTTCAAAGGAAAAAAATAATTTGTTTAATTTTGAACTATAGTCGCCAGAGTCAGTGTATTTTTTTCGACGAGACACGAAAAGACAAACAATTTTTTTAGGTCACCTAAAACTCCCAACAGATAATTATTTATTTATCATGTCAAGTGTACTAACTATGTCTCTTGCACAGTGTAAACCAAGCAATATTTTTGCACTGTATTTTGAAAACTGTATAAAGTGTATATACGCAGATAAGCACACAAGTTAACCGCGTGTGTATGCCAAGTAGTATAAAGGATAAAGCATACGTGTGATAACCAAAAAGGCAAGATAAGATACTATTATTATTTTATATGAGATGGCGAGGAAAACCAAGAGAGATCACCTAAGGATACTACAACAAACGACGTCATTAACAATTTAAGAAACAATGAAATACGTACAAAAAAACAATGACGACCATAGAGTGGTCAGTTAGTTGACGCTGACGAATGAATGTTGTTGATAAGGCACAGGTTTAATCTAAAAGCTCATTAAAAACATAACCTAATCCTACGCTAATTAACACCAGCCAACAGCAAATACGCCTCATTAGCTAGCCCTGTTTCTGATAAGTTGGACCTATCCTAACAAAATATTGCGTTGAAATTTTCTTTAAAAACAACTTCTGATTAACCAAAATTTTCCATTCTCGAGAAAGATAAGCTATATTTGAGTTTCATTTGAAATTTTTCGCCTGACTGCGCTATTCCCATGAAAATATTATCCCATGCCGACAACAAAAACAATTCCCTGAAAAATCGGATTCTAAAAAACAACATTTATTTCGAATTCACCTTGGCAATATATTACACAAGACGACGTCAATACATCACAAGAAAAAGAGTATTGTTTTTTTTTCTGCTGATGTGATGTGGGTCCCTGAAAAAAAGAGCAGCAGATCTCTCTCTTCTCTAGATTAGATAATCATGAAGTTCTCTACTGTTCAGTTCACAATTTCTTACAGAGATACTTCAAGTCGACTTCCTCTTAATATGATGCAAGTACATATGTATGTGAAATAGCTGTATATATTTTTATTGCCGTGTGTATTCTCAGGAAAGCTTATATATGATGACGAAACGACACTGTATCCGTCCATGCAATACATGGCGTTATCCTTAAGAAGCATATTTCGTCGTCGTCATATCCTTCCTTTTGTGAATCAACAATGCAATTTTATTTTATCTCTAGCTACCCATCCATCTATCTACCTGTATCTGTACCTTAAGATGTTATCTTATTTGCTTTAACTGTAAAATATAAAGGACCTTTTGTTTTTTGTTGTTTAAGGACCCACTATTCAAGTTCAAGTTAATTCGGAGCTATAGTCCTTGGCCTTATCTATTCTAGGAACCGTTACTATGACGACGACATTGATTACTTATTATTATTATTACTTAGAAAAAATTAGCGACCGCGAACAAAGTCAAGGATAATTTTTTGCGGGGGCGGGTAGATTTAAAATTGCATTCAGTTTTTAATTGCTTACGGATTAAAGATTTAGGTGATTTAACATCTAATTTAACTGCGCATTATTTAAAACGAATCACGGGATATTTTTCTGATACAGATGACAAAAAACGAATGAAAAGAAAAGTGCATCGTCACAGGAAAAAATGGCTTAGAATTGACTGTGATGATATCAGTGCCAAAAATATAAAATGAACTGACTGAACGATGTTGAAAAAAGAAACATAACCTATCTAATAATCCACTATTTGCTCAAGGAAGAAAAAATAAAAGATGCGACGGAATAACACACTTATATTTTAAAACAAACATTTTGTATACTACCATACCATACTAGTAAGTGGTAATACCATTGGTATTTATAAACATACAGCAGCAGAAACTACTGTACAATTTTTTCAGAGATAAGATAGCAACAAAATATGTTCAGAACTGAAGAAATCAGGTTTTTCCTATGATAGGATGATAACGTAAAATGCAATGACGATGATAACCCAAACAAGTCGATAAGAGGTGGAGTGTTGTTTATTATGAAGGATATAAAATAAAAACACGTAAAATAAATAAATAAATACAAATATAAAATGGACTCACCAGAAAAATAAAAATATATATCCGATCCAAATTATTTTTTAGGTTCACTATCCGACACTAAAAATATTTTGCTGAATATAATCCAACTATTTCCAAACTTCGGGTTTTTTTTAAAAATATATTTGCACAGCTTCAAACTCTTTCCAAAATAGCACACACAAAATCACACCAAAAAACTAGCTGCCTTTTTTTAAAATACAAGCTCCCTGGCTTATCGAGAATATTTTTAATTCTTTTTACAATACTTTTTTGTTTAACGCGCACACCATTTATAATTTTTATTCGTTAGTTAATTTTGAAATAAACGGCAATTAAATGTATATATGGTTTTATTATTTTGTACTTTTGATGATGAACAAGGATTTATTATTTATTTATTCCCGTTTTTGTTCACTTCTTGAGTCTCTGCTTGCACAAAATAAACTGTGTTGTGTATTCTGTATGTGTAATAATAATTCACAATACAAAATGTTATAATATATAATCTAGTATATTGAATTGGTAATAATAATTTTTTGTTGGCTTCTCGCTGCTGCTGCTGGGAAGAAGAATAGATAGATTGAATTAAAGAGAGAAACTAGGCAGTCTCGTCTCTTTCTGTTCTGTTCTCTGTGTGTGAGAAAAAATATATATGTGTATTCGAGTAGCAAGTTGTGTTGGTAACCAATTTACAAATATATATCCCATATAAGCATATATGTTCCTTATATAACCTATAAGAAGTATATATGCTTGATATACCACTTATATATATCCTGGTTGGTCTCTACTTAATTTTCATGCTGCCTATCTGTTTTTGAGCAACTTTGTTGTTTATTTCCTCACTCTCCCACTTGAGCCATGTATAGAGCCATTTAACAGCTCACGCAACGTAATGGTCCTTGCCTTCTCTCGCTGGCAACTACACATTTTTAAATTACCTCTATATGATGTTATGAGAAAACATTTCCTGATATACACAGCTATAGGCATATATTCTCAAACTATAAATATATATCGACTACAACACTCGACTGGGTATATATAGATATAGGCTCATATGGGCTCTTGTTTTTGTAGTAAGTGTTGAGCATGTGATATTTTTGTGTGAGAATAAATGGCTCTCTGGCTGGCTGGTTGCTGGTGGAATATCATCTGGCAGACCCCTACAAGCCCAGCATACTAATGTAGTCTGTTTTGTGTGTACACGGGGGATGGGATGGTCTTAAATAAAGGAATATATATGCATCATGTTATGGTGTATATACCCTCTCATGCAAAGTGTAATTTTATTTCTGAGTGAGTGAGTGACTATGACGACCAAGACGAGACTCATGTATTGTTTCTTTGTTTGCAAAGAATGTAATGTGTGGAGGAGTTGAACCGAATATGTTTGGTATATATATGGCATATGATGAATATTTTAACGTGAGAGGGTATCCTGAGATTTTTTTTGCAGTTCACTCACTCAGTCGCTCAGTCACTCTCACTGAATGACTCGACATGCATGGTAGATACCATAAAATATTAATTTGCACGCGAAAATTATTGCATAGAGAGTAGATATACAAAAAATGTTACATAGCATAGCAATAAACACTAAGGCAGTTGGGAAATTAGTTGCTCATAGCAAACCAGGTGAGATAGAGCTATGTAATACATAGTATGTACAACAGACAGGAAGAGTATTTTTGTTAGAACATATTCCGTCTGGTCTGCGAATAAGCAGAAGAGGATGAAGGTAACTAGTAAACGAAATTTCTTTGTTTAGCTTGGTAACAAGCTGAACGGCACCAAACATAAGCAAAGTAACCAGTTTCTGCCATCTAGTTGCGACATGAACCGATTTATTGAAATATGTCCTGTATGCTTCGCTGGTTAAATATTTGCCTTTGTTCAACGCCGATGTATACATTTTACTTGTGTTTCCCGTAAGATGCCGCAACAGATATCATTCCATTTCCGAAGTCGGGATTGAAAATGTGGAATGAAATGAGCTTACAATATGTGTATGAGTCATTCTTGTTCCGGATTACATATATTTTTTTGGAAAGGGGATAGGGGAACTCTGAAACTCTAAAAACTTGTCTCCATTTTCCATTTCTGAACTGGCTGGTTGCTAATGGGACGCTGATTAAAATCTAATAAAAATATCAAGAGCAGCCATCCTTCTCTGTCAAATTTTAGCCTTGTCTGGAGTCTGGAAATGCACAAGCTTTTAAACTGAATTACCTTTTAAGCTATACGGTTACATCAGTGATATAAATCCCTTGGGGAACTTGTAAAAATTGTATTCATATTTCATGCAGGGAATATCAAATTATATATCATCTCGTTTATATATTCATTTTCATTCATATTTATGCACGCACTTGAGAGAAAAACATCCCAACTCAAAATATACTCAAGGAGATTAAAATCTAAAAATCTAACAGAATTTCCTATCCTTAAAATTCATAACAAAATTTTGTACAAAATCCAGCAGTTTTGTAATCAAATCGCTTTTAATAAAATTTGAAGTCAAAATATTTCGTCTGAAAATATATTTGTGAAGATATTCCGTGTGCACACGTGCCTACACGAAAATGAAAAGCATGAATGAATTTGAATCCGAATTTCGGATCCACTCTGATTACTATACTGTCATATCCAAACCCTTTTCAAAAGTACATTCATTCATGAATTCATTCTCATCCAGTTTAATAATAACATGTTTTGAACATTTTCATTCTCAATTGAAATTGCTTGTAATTCCGAGTTCCAAATTGGATGGAGCGACAATTGACTGAAATAACATGAAAATGTTCCCAAAGAAGAAGATATGGTGTTAGAAATGGAAAAAAGGGTGGGAGGATGTCATCTTTCCCATTTTCTTCCCCTTTCCAACTCCACCTCTCCCACCACATCCACTTCCGTTTTCACTACTTTAATCGCATTTCACAGAGAAGAGAACCAAAAAATCCGGAAACTCGGTTTCCATATACTCTGGACTGTATTCTACGTGCTACTCGCGTGCTTCACGAGAAAGTCCCGAAATATTTGTCTCGGCTGGACACAAATATGAAGTGAGTGTCGTAGTACAAGCTCAGTGAATGGAGAAGTAGAAGTTTTTATCTTTTGTCATCCTTTGCGCTCGGTTTTTATGATGTGCGAGGGGATGAAGCTAGAAGCCCGAAAACACACCACCCTCCGTTTTCTCTAGATATATATTAATGCCCTTTATGAATTGCATTATGGACAATGTTGCATTCTACATCGTACAGATATTAAGGCTTTTGTGCTTTAAAGAAAATTTGTTCTAGGGGGATGTTATGGGAAGAAGGACAAATATAGCTGCTGCTTTCCATTCCCGCTCATTCGTCATCATCATGCGAGTGAATGGAAAGATGTAGTCAAAATCATCTTGTAACATGTCTCCCTGTAGAGAGGATAGCAACTTGCTTGCATGCACTTTACAGAAATAGATGATTGGAGAGAAAATGGGATGAAAGGAAGAAGGTAGAATGAAAAGAAAGAAGGGTGACCATGCAAGAGGAAATATTCTGAAGATTTTCCCTATTCATCTTGAAGAAAAGGAAAGAAAATTTGAGTTGCTGGTTCTACAAGCATATTACCAGCAAGGGAGCCATTCTTTTGGGAAGGAAAAGAAAAAAAGAATGAGTGGAATCGAGAAAAAAATTTCCTCCCCTTTTCACCCTCTCTCGAATTTCTCTCTGGAGTGTAGAGTGAGGTTTCGTGTTTCTTGTTTCGGCAGTGGTTGGAAAGGCAAACATGGGAAGAGAGTGAGTTTAGCTTTCTGTTTAGTTTTCAGAGTATATTTTTCTGGGGGAAATCTAGAATGTGTTTTCGTATTTAAGAGGAGAAATGAGATGGCTTGAAACAAAAGCTTGGAGAGAACAAATGTTATCTTGACAGCAAAAGGAGCTGGGTTACTAATGGGCTGTATTTTGGAGAAAAGAAAGAAAATGCATAAACATGAACAACATCAGCGGCGTGTGCTGTTTACTTTATTTTGTATTCCCATCTTCTTTAGTTCATTTTGATCGCAATTTATCAGATAAATAGAGTTTCCAAGGCACTAGGAAAACTTGTAATGAAAATCCAGTAGTTTTTGGAGACATGGAGACAAAGAAATATGTGTGTTCAATCTTTATTTTGCACCAACTGTATCGTCTCTAAATTGAATATTATCTTGTTGTCTTGGAACAACATATATCAACAGTTTTCATGTGTGCAGTCCATAAACGTTTACGGAGATAAAATGCAGTCGTCGTCGATGCGATGCAGTTTGTGTTGCAACATTTTAATAAGTATGATGGGATATATTATCTATCTAGTTCACTTATTACGGTTGTTTATTCGTAAGCATTGAAGCAAGTAGCACGATAGTTTTTAAAACTTTATATCCTGTTGCCCCATGTGTTGAATCTGAGACAAAATGCCCCATAATATTCTGTAAGCAATTTCAGGTATATTTTGTGCTCATATTTCCGTTTGATGCGGACAGACAGACTGGAATAGGAAACTAATTAAGTAAATTATAGTTGGCGCATTACCCGAGAAAGCACTTATTAAAAGCAACATACGACGGTAATATATTGCAGCCACTGACTGACTGCACACTTAGTAGGTATATTTCCATGTGCAAGTTCTGAAGTTGCAATATATTTTACTCCACATTACATTTCCACCCTCCTCCCTTTCCCTCATTTCTCCCTGCACTTTATACTTGCATGAGTCATCGTAGTACGGGAAAGATCCATAATCCAATCCATACTAATGCCCGTGTTGTGTGTACACCCTAATACTACCCGCGGAATATGCCTGGCTGGTTAAAAATTTTGAGGCTGGAAGCAGTTTACTACATGCTACTGACTGACGACAGACGGCTTTGTACTCGTAACATACAAAGTAAATACATGACAACATATATATTCTGATTAGAGAACACTCGCTTTCCCTTTCCCCATCGATACATCACATCAAGAACGTTCTCCTATACATATATATGCCCATGGCAAATAATAATAGCTCACGTTTCAGTTTTACACAACACGCACATATATGTCCATGTCCTCTAAATATTAGAGTGACTGCACACTCTTCATTTCCATTTTATGTAATCGATATCCAGCTCTACCGAGAATGAAAAAACACATAGCCAATAAAAATCCCGTTGTTGCAAGTTCAAGCCTACAAGAAGCATATATGGATATAATCCAGGTAATTTTCAATATTCTGAGCACTTACGGCAGCGTACGGATATTAATTGTGGCGGCGGCGAAGTATGACGACTAGCTTTAGTGGAATGGAAAGTCACCTGGAAAATCCTACCGCTTTCTTTCTTTTTGGCAAAAGCATGACAGGGTAGCGCCTACTGCCTGACTGGCTGAAAATTACATGACGAATTTCTTAGAACTGAAAGCATATTGAAATTTGTTGAACAGGTAGGTAAAATGGGAGACGTGTATCTAGATACATGCCTAATGTAAATAAATAGGGATCAAAACCCGTAAACACGAAATGCGTTCATTAACACGATCCAACAGAAGCGACAGTACATTTGTGCTTTCAAGGTACAAAGACCTCCAGAGAGAGACCTTTTGAGTCGTAAATATTTTACCTCTCTCTGTTAAATTCTGCCACTCTAACGCTTTTCACATATATGAGTCGCAATAAAACTTTCTCTCCTGAACAAATAAAACGATCGCAATTACAGGGAGAAAAACAAGACATGCGAAACAATTTGCTGACTGAAGTGAGTAGAAAGCTGTATAAAAATATATTCTTTTTATTTCACTTTCTCCAGTTTTTCAAAATATCTCGCAACAAAGTACAAAGTAGAGAGAAAGAACACGCATCTTTTCATGTAGGTTTTGAAACAGCATTTTTTTACGATGGGGAAAATATTATGACGGAATAATGAAGGGAGCAAAATAGTCCATGAAACTTGTGTATATTTTCGTGTAGGTAGTAATAAAAATAGAGCCTCTATTTGTAAAGCAGCTTTAGAGAGAGAGAGGGGCTTTCCAATTGCTACCCATCTTCTCAGCAGGCAACCTCAACTCAATCCCGCACCCGTAACAACTTTCTCAGTTGTCTCCTGGCTTTGGTTGAGGACAGACCTCTATCGCCGCTTACGTCAATATATGTAAACCTATTTCGGTTATTTTTTCGGCGTCGTCGAGAAAAAACAAAACCCGGTTTTTATTACGAAGTTTTTTCTCATTAATCCTCAGTCATTCTGCTCCGTCACGTCTGAAAGAAGTAAACTTATTTATCGGTCTGGAACACTCATTGTACCTACCTGGATATATATGTTCTGGACAATGGTGAGTAATCTTGCTTAGTTTTTTTTGTTCTTGTGTGTGAAAATCATCGCGTAACATGTTTTGGAAGTGGTCAAGTGTAAAAAGCAAATGCTGTCATGTGGATTCTGAAGTAAGAAAATAGCTTTGGAGAGAAAGAGTGTGTTTCGGCTTTTATTGCCGCTTGACACGTACCACGACGGAAAATATAATAATTTTTTATCTTACGGACGGAATAAGTTTTGTAGCCACCCACCGTTTACGTAAGTCATCGATAAGTGAGTGTGGAGTGTATCGAGCTGATAAGCAAGTGAATTTCTGGAAATAGTGAAACAATTGCTCGGTTTACACCTTTTCGGGAAAACAACGACGCCGAATTTCCTAAAAGGAAATATATTCTGTGAAATGTAATGTGAAGTGTTTGTTGTTAAGCATTTTGAAAATGGGATGGATATACAGAAACTGTAAGTAGCAAACGACGTAATTATGATTAAAGTTTAAATTATGACGTAATTTAAATGCCGTCCATTATTATTTATGGTCATTTTTATTATTAATGAATTGCCGGTAATAACGTTAAACAGGATAAAAACATAGCTTTCGTTTCGAGTATACCTATCGTGTTGATAATTGCACGTGTCCGAGATATTAAAAATAGACAATGGGAATAGATACTGTCTAATGATATGATAATCAATTCTATTAACTAGCAGAAATATACATGCATCAACGCATACACTTTGAATTGCGTGTTTAATGCTTGCTGAGGCTTATCATTAGATTTAAAAAGTTAAATGTCAGATCCGTTAAGTTTAACCACTTACACATAATGCCACAGACGACGCCACAAGAACCACAATGGTCGCCGGAAAAGGATCAATGGACGATAGCATTCATTCTGACGGATTAGATCACATCATATCGATTATAGAACATATTTAAAACTTGCATGAGAGAAGATGTTGTTTGTGGATAATGCCGTTTGAAAAAAATATCAAACCAGGATCGTCATGCTCTCTCAAGTCATCATCACAATATATTTTCTTGCCGGATTGCATTTTATTGAAAGAAACTAGCTTTTCTTGCTGCAACTACTGCAATTTGCAATCATGTCCTGTTATATTTTATGCGGTCTTTAAATGGCTATCCGACCACTACCACCAACATATATTCACTTTAAACCGATTTAGATAGCAGGTCTTGCAAGCCATCTCATATATATTTTGTTTTCGATGCAACATTAACTGACAGAAATGTAAATATTTTGATACCATCAATTCTTTCTTAAGGAATTGATGATTACAGATATTAGAGCCATTTCACCTAGTGGCCATATACTTAAGATATATGTCGAGCTAATGGATAAATATTTTGCTCCTTGGCTTGCTTGTTGATCTTGAGAAATGATATGTTTTTTTTTCTGCTGACGACGTTCAAGCTGCCGGGCGGTGAAGCGTTTGATTCCCACGAACCTTAAGTCAGAAAGAAAGCCATTTCATTCTTTTTATTTCCCATCATCACAAAATACAGTTTTTTTGCTCTGAGCTCAGGAGAGAAAAGAAAAAACGACGACATGACAGGATAATGATAATGATTACGCGATATTAACTTATTTCCCTGCCTCCGCATTGTGACGTTTGTGAAGGAGAACAGATTAAAAGACATAATTTTTTGGATTTGGTGGCCGACCGCAAAAAAAAGGTGAGAGTTTTCGGAAGGAGATGTGAAATGTGAAACCAGAAAATCTCGCCACATTTTCGTTCACCCTTTTTTGTTAAATTGTCACGTCAGTTCCGAAATATTTTTTTGATGAACTCAGCCGAAAATATAAAGTTTAATGAATTCCAGGTGAACAGATTTTTGTTTCAGAAAGATGCTGAGGTCGTCAAAGTCGAAGTAATTAACAATTCTGGTTTTATATTAAGTTGGTATGCATATAATTGTTAATTTTGTGGGCTATGGGTCTAGTTTATAGCGTCTAGTCTAGAACGGAAACTTTATAAAAAGTTTTTGTATACGGTGGCGTTATCAAGATGACATTGTGATTTTATAAACTATTTAATTCCTTTCCTCCTGTCTCGTTTGCTCCCTCACTCGCACCACGCACGCAATCCCACTTTTTTATTACGCCACAGTGAAAAAAGGGGAAACAGGTTTTATTTCTTTACATCCATTCAATTCAGCTTTTCATATTGCCTACTGCATGCTGTGTTGAATATACCTTCTTGAAGAAAACAAACCACCGAAAAAAAATATATATTTCTAAAGGAAATAATAAGGCATGCAAGTCAGGTCTGTCTCGCAATTTAAACTGCACAAGAAACAAGGAGAGAGAGGTCCATTATGATTATTATTACGGCAAAGCCATTATGCAAAATATATGGCCACTGTAAATACTAAAAAGTTAAAAACTTTCCTTAGAGTCTTGTGAAATATATGCATAAATAAATTGTTGTTTTTTGGGTAGACCCAACAACTTCCTATATTTTCCAGCAGCGCAGAGAGAGAGCTAACAACCTCAAATGTTTCTGTAGACAAAATATTTCTCTTTTTAGCAGGTGGTACGATGGTACGTAGTTTTTCATGGCGCAATAGAGAAAATTAGAATTATATAAGCAGCAACGAGTCATAATGCCATGTTACAAATCTTTATTAGGGCCCCTCTTAATGGGATTTTCCATGCTTAATACTTTGTCGTCTTTTGTGTCGTCGTATAACTTTTGAGAATATTCAGAATACCTATGTGGTATGGTATAAGCGGCACGGCAGGTGAGATGATATGATTTGACAGGAAGGAGGTAGGTAGATGGATATTTATATAAATAGGTTTAAAAAATGAAAATGAGTTTATTTGTTCAAGTTGAGAAGGAGAATGAGTCAGGTGGGCTTGAAGAAAGGTAAGAGATGATTATCTTGGCGACAAGAAGGGTGGTAACCGAATCTCTCTTTTGTGATGATATTTCGACTCCATTCATGTGAATATTCAGTCATTTTTTTGGAGAGATGTGTGGGTAAATATTTGGAAAATGAAATCAAAATATTTGACGATGTACTTTTTAAGACGAATTTCGTCTATTTGTCATTACGGCGTGGTCGGAAATTGGTTGTCATATGACAGTTGAAAATCTTAACAGAATTACAACTTTAAAAAATACTAGCAACCTTAATTGACTTGACATCTATTTCAGGCTTGAATTTGGGAACTGGTAAAAAATCCACAAAGCGACGTCGAAATTGTCCAAAAAAATCAAAACAAATTTTTAAAGTGAAATATTGATAGCAAGCATATCATATTACCGTCATTATCAAAATAACTTAGTCATCATTTCATTTTTCGTCTCTATTTCCGAAATGAACTCTACCCCATTATTTCTGTTAACATGGACTTTATTTTTATCACAAACGAATGCAATATATATCCAGACCG
Source organism: Sinella curviseta (assembly GCA_004115045.4). NCBI lineage: Eukaryota > Metazoa > Arthropoda > Collembola > Entomobryomorpha > Entomobryidae > Sinella > Sinella curviseta. The sequence goes on along the minus strand of CM023201.3, from coordinate 1,892,388 downwards.
ATCCCTATCGCATCACACAATACTTCACAAGAGATTCCCCCACTCCCAAGGGTTCCAAAGTCGAAAGATGAAAGATATTTTTTTCTTAAGCTTCCACCGCAAACGTAACCACAACTGATACCTAGCTTTTTGGTTCTTGATCATCTCATCTCGAAATAAATGGGCTTAAGAAAAATAATAAGAAATACTACGGCAAGAAACGGTCGTCTCAAGTTTCTCGCTTTTGTTTTCTTTTTGGGACTCTAATGATATTTCGTTATTTTCTGTGGAGAGGGGGAGGCAGATTGGAAAAAAAGAATCCTTCATCATAATCATTTCTCATAAACTTTTTTTATTTTGATACGGATACCTTAATACCTAAACAGCAGCTCAAAACATATCCAAGCTATATTTCGCTTTCGACATATTCTTTGAAAAAATATACTCTACTCTGTTGTTAGCACAAGAGTGCCGAAACCTAAAAAAAATGATCAAAAGAGAAGCTCAGAAAAGTGTAAATGAGGAAAAAAATGAGAAGGGGAACAAATAACTTTGGTTCAAGTTTACACATTTACTCGTCCCTTCTTCTTGTATTCTCGATATACCGACAAGAAGGCAAGAACAAGCGACCCTGATTTTTTTAGACAGGTAAATAAGTAGAAAAAAAGTAACATGTTTTCTTGTTGCCACTGCTGCACACACGTTACTTTGGTTACCTTCCTTAAAACTTAGTCACGACGTCTCCGTCTTCGAATGAGTAAAACGGGAAATTGTACACACAAAAAGTGCATCTTGTAATGTTACGGGATAAAAAGTACACACACAATCGGCGTCAATGCATGTATATCTTTTTAAAAGAAGACTCCCGACAGATATATTTTATTTTGAAGCTCAAGCAAACAGAAAAGGTAATCAGGCATCATTATACCGAGTTAAATCGGTTGTAAGCAGCATATATTCTTTTTCAAGGGGTAAAATTTTAAGCGACATATGTACACAGACAAGTACAAAGAGATGTATATTTTTTCTGGCTCTTGCCTCACGACATGAAAATGATCAAGATATTGTATCGTAGGCACAGGGGAGCTAAACAGAAATAAACGGTGAAGTTTCCTAGGTGATTCACGCACGTACTGCCCAAGTATGGCTGTGTTGAGAAAACGTGTGTGCGTGTTAATACAGCTTACCTGAATATATTGACTTGACACAAAAAAAATATTTGTAGGGAGATCTCCACTCCGCTCACAAGAAAGAACCGCACACACCTGAACAAAAAAACCAAACCACATCTTCTAAAGTCAGATCTCTCTGAAGATGTGTAAAAACCGTCCCCCTATTTCTCTATCTACCTACCTGTGTGATGTCTAGATCTCCCTTTTGTGTATCCGTTCATGCAAGAAGTAAAAAGGAAAAAATGAGCAAGAGCGAGACGAAAATAATGATGTAGCTTGGTTATGTTGATGGTGGCGTAAAGGGAAGAAAAAGATAAAAATTTTGTCGTCGTTGAAACATTTTCTTATAGCTTGAAGTTAGCTAGGAGCTCGTTTAACGTAACTTGGGTAATAGTTTTTCTGGTGGTTGCTTTACGGCCGCTGCTGCTGCTGGGCTATCTCGTGAAGAAAGATAGTAAAAGATATTCTCTATTGAAAATGGTTTTCGTAGAAAGATGGATCATGAAAAGGTGTACGCTTTATTACGTAAAAACGTAAACTAAACAATTTGGTTTTCTGTGCAGAGAGAGAGAATATAGGTATAAAAAATCCAAACGGGAAATGAAGTGCGTTTATCGTTTATATAGAAAGAAGTCAGGTAAACAGGGAGACGATTTTATACAGCAGCAGCAGCAGGAACTATAAAAATCTACTCATGTTTAAAGTGCTTATTTACTTCTTGATTCCAGTCTGTCGCTTCGTCCGTCCGTACTTTTCCGAAAAATGAGGAAATAAGTAGGCCAACTGAAAACAAACATTGAAAGAAAAATCTCCCATTGCCCCAGCAATTCTTAAATATGCCGTGTTTCCATAACAACCATTAGAAAATTTCTAAATTAAATTGCTGCAAATATATTGAATTTATACTGACATGTTAAAAATGAACCCGACTTTGAAAATTTATGTCACGTTGCCCCAAAATTAGATATTATGGGGCATCGTGAGAACACGCTTAAGTTGCCTAAACTTCAGCTATTTGGAAATGTTATATTTTAGGAATATTATATCTATGGCGGTAGTACTTTTTTCAGTGCTTATAAGCCACATCATTTTTTTTTCTTTCTCCAAAAAAAAAATAGAAGAGCCTCCGGCTACATTTCCCACGGTTTGTTGACCAGCAGCATAGAATAGCATACAGTCATATTCATGGCTTTTTCAGCTCTTCTTACTTGCTTGCTATCATCATCATAGCTTTGTTGATACGTTTGTTGGCTTTTGGTCTGGGTTTATTTAATAGCAGCAGCGTCGTCGTCGTCATTTCATTCCACTCTCGCATCCTCCTCCTCCATCCTTCTTACCTGCAATAAATAAAATCCACACAGCATCCCAGCATCCCAACAAACAAACCAGATCCAGTCTACACATTACATTACGTAACAATGCATAATACATTATTAGAATCATTTTTTCTCCTTCTAACAATATATTAGACTCATTTTAAAGCCATGGCATTACGGACAGAGACAGAAGCCAAGGAAAAGCTCATCTGTCGTTTTTTCTGCAGCTTCTGATGCTGCTTATTCGGGGATAACCAGTTTTTTTGCATACAAGCACAGACTGTCATGATTAGCAAGTCTCCACCTCCTCCCAGTTTTCAACCCTGCTGCAATATATCTGCAAAAATATATATTCTGTTTAAGCATCTTTCTTGTCAAAAGGTGTTTAATGTGAAGCAACGGCACACACAAAGTATTAGAGATGCAGATGGTCCCTTCTGTCACCCTAGCCATACGCTTGACCAAACGCTCTCTACAAATTTGCAGCAAATTTATTGCCATCGCAAACATATATTCTGATACAAGCTGTATATACGAGGCTAATGGCTTTTTATACTTTTAAGTTTACATTGTTGAGTAAACGCCATTTTCACTGTCAGTGTTTTCGCTGTTATTAGTGACATGACAAGAGAAGGTGTAAAAAGTGTTAAATGCAGACTGTATCTTCCTTGCTAAGTTAATGGGGTTGAAGATGCACACAGGTGTGTATAGTGAATATACCTTATAAATTTATTCCGCAAATATATTTTTGTTACCGGAATACATTGAAAACTTTTTACTGTGCTAAAGCTGCATATACACTTTAAGCACAAAAGACACTTCATCTTAATTGTTTAGTCGTCATCGTAACTGAAAGAAAAGCGATAGCGTTACATCCTTATATTCATCTATCTTCATTCATGAGAAAAATATTTATAGTGTAGAAAAGATAACCGAGATAGCGCATATATTGCAGCAATTTAAAACAATTTATTCCTCTATATCGTTATCAGTTATTTAAATCGTATCGTAAAAAGGAAGCGGTGGATAGTGAAAAGAAATGAGATTTTCTTTCTTCTTTTAAGATAAGCCATTAAAGTGAAGGTGGCGGATATAGTTACCGACGTCAATAGGAAATATAATGCGAGGGGGATGAAATCGAAAGAAAAAAATTACCAGAAGTTATTTTGTAATTTTCTACGTAATTGTTTCGTTATATAATTTAATTAAAAGTAAATTAACTGGAAGTTACAATGTGAGCTAAGTGAACGTTTTTGTGAAATATTTTTCCACCCCACAGGAAAATGTATCTGCACCATCACCCCAAGAAAAAAAGGGAGAGGGGAAGGCTAACGATGGAGGGTATAGTTTCCTCCAAGTTGTGTTTATTTCTACTTGTGTTCCTAACGACATTTCTCGGAGTGACAGTTAAACTTTCAAGTGGTTTTGTGGTAATCAGTGATCAGGATCAGCCGGAAGGCTGGTTGTTGTTCGATGCTCACGTTCCCCTCCATCAGCAACAGCAACATCAGCTTTCCCTCCAAGATGAGAGTAGTGGAGGGAATGGAGGATTTTTCCAGCACTACTACCAGTACCGCATCTCGCATCACAAAACGCAGCCCTGGGTCCACCGACTCGTCAAGGTGGACCGGAGGGACGGACTCCTCCAGTGGAAGAAATCCATCTCCAACTGCGACATCACAACAGCTGGGATCTATCCCTCCACGTTCCTCGTCTACATTGACATTGTCGCCAAGCGACATAAAAGTCATTCCCTCCAACTCGAAGAGGACGATCATGATCTAGAAGAAGATTGGTGGAGGGAGGATGGAGGGAAGAAGAAGACTAACAGACGGAAACTGACAAGGAGGGAGTCCGGAGATTTGGAGGAAACGTTCCACTACGACTACATCTCATTTCCGGTTACAATCATTTTAAAGCGGAGCAGCGAGTGTCATGGCAATCACCTCCTTGGAGGAAATCTGGAGGAAAACTCCGTCCACGTATCCAGATCCGTCGACGACATTTACGTGAGCCTCCCAATGGAGCAGGATAACCGGTGCCATCACTCCAACGAGAAGCTCGCCAACGTTTACCAGTTCCTCCCCTCCAGCGTCCGCGCACAATGCGGGGGATTAAAGGCGGAGGTCCCTCCGTTCTCCTCCCACACATTCGCCGTCCAACCGGAAACACTGGACATTGTCCTCATACGCGACTGGTGTCTCTTTGACGCTTATCAGACCATCCAGCTTATCTTGAAAATGAACTGCACCGGTCACGGTCAGCTTCCGGATCGGATAATGGCCTGGGATCAAAACGTCCACCTGATCCTCCACCAACCCGGTGTCCAGGGGAGCTCTCTTGACCACCACCCCATTCACAGGATCCGGAGGGAGATGAGAAATCAGGCGCCTTATTTCGACCAGCCCCTTTACATCGCCGCAGTTCCTGAAGAGCAGCCTGCGGGGATTACAGTGACCACCATTGGCGCCACGGATCCGGAGAATCAGAGTCTGACCTATTCCATGACGAGTCTGCTGGACGCCAGAAGTCAGCAGTTTTTCAGCTTGGATTCTAAATCCGGAGTGGTCAGCACGACGAGTCGACTGGATCGGGAGAAAATGGAGGTGCATTACTTCCGGATCGTTGCGACGGATTCTGGCGTGCCGCCAAGAACCGGAACTGGCACTCTCCAGGTTTGTATACGCATCCGTCATCCTTTTTATCTCTTTCCATCCCATTTGCATAATTTAATGACCTAATTAATTTTTTAATTAAGATTAATGTACTGGACACAAATGACCACGAGCCAGTGTTCGAGCAAAGCCAATACTCTGTTTCCATTCGCGAGGGTCTGTCGGTGGGATCCACGGTCTTGTCCGTCCGCGCCACAGATCAGGACGCGGATAAGAATGGCGAATTGTTTTATTCCATCCTGAATCCACACGACATCGATGACACGTTCAGAATAGAAAGCAGTTCCGGTGTGATAAGCACCAAGCTGACACTTGACAGGGAAAAGCGGGACGAGTACACGCTCTTGGTCCAGGCGACAGATTTGGCGCAGAGTCAGGCTGAAAGGAAGACGGCAACGGCGACGGTCCGGATTGAAGTGCTGGACGATAACGACAATTGTACGTATTGCTCATCTTAAAAGGTTATCATTTTATTAATTGATAAGAGAGTTAAGTTAATTGAATTATTTATTGTAGATCCAAAATGGACGCAGCGAAGCTACAACGTCTCCGTCCCCGAAAACCTGGACGCCACAAACTACCCCGTGATCGCCACAGTCTCCGCAACCGACGCGGACGAAGGCGTCAACGCCGCCCTACGCTACTCCATAATTGGAGGGAACAATCAAAACCACTTCTCCATCGACTCCCTCACGGGGGAGGTCTCCCTTATCAAGACCCTCGACTACGAGTCCTCCCGCAGCTTCCGGCTCAACATCCGGGCAATTGACAACGGAAATCCGACCCGCTCCAACAACACACAACTCGTCATCTCGGTTATCGACGAGAATGATAACGCGCCAAAATTCTACTCCCAAATATTCCAGGAAACTGTTCAAGAAAATTTGCCAGTTTCCAGCAGTGTACTGAGGATCCAGGCTTTTGACCCCGACGACCACTCCAATGCCAGGATCCTGTACCGGATAAACGCGAAGGAAAACTCGGAAAAATTTCCGTTCGACATTGAGGCGGAAACGGGGTGGATTAAGACGGTCAGAGAACTGGACCGGGAGGAGCAGAGTCGGTACGACTTTGACGTGATCGCTGCCGACTCGGGGGACATTCCACTAAGCAGCACGGCCTCAGTGGTCATCACGGTCCAGGATCAGAATGACAACGATCCCCTCTTTTCACCTAAGCTGTACGAAGCCCAGGTTTCTGAGGAGGACTCACCCGGAACTCCGGTGGTCACTGTGAAGGCGACAGATCCGGACGAGAACTCAAGGATAACCTACGAAATTGTGGAGGGAAATTTAAGGAGTCGTTTTTCGATAAGCACTCAGAATGGGGTCGGACTGATAACCATTGCGCAGCCGTTGGACTTTAAGAGTGAGCGGAAGTTTGTTTTGACCGTGAAAGCGACGGATTCGGGTGGGAGGACGGACGTGGCGACAGTTTACGTGGATGTCGCCGACGCGAATACGTTTGCCCCCGTGTTCCAAAATACGCCGTATAGTGTCAAGATCTTCGAAGACGTTCCGGTCGGGACGACAGTGTTATCCGTGAATGCGGTGGATCAGGATTCCGGAATAAATGCGCAGATAGTTTACTCCTTGTTGGATGAGGAAGGGGATGGAGGTGGGGGAGGAGAGAGTGACAACTCTGCTTTCATGATCGATTCCAATTCTGGCGCGATAACGACGACCAAGTTGCTTGACCGCGAAAAGGTGCCGGGATACATTTTGACAGTGGTGGCCCGGGACCGTGGGATACCTCCCATGTCGGATACGACGGATGTCGAGATCGTAATAAATGATGTCAACGACCACGAGCCCGTGTTCGAAAAGGACTTTTATCAAGCCAAGGTGGATGAAGACGTGCCCGTGGGGACCAGCATCCTCCAAGTCCAAGCCAGCGACGGCGACCAGGGGAAGAACTCAATTGTCCGCTATTCCTTCTCCACATTTTCTGACGGCGACGGGACATTTACAGTCGACCCCGCTTCCGGTGTGGTCCGCACAGTGAAGCCGCTTGACCGCGAGCAAGTATCACGATACGACCTCATGGTTCTGGCAACTGATCAAGGTAGTCCCCAACTAACCGGAAGGACTAATGTCACGATAACCGTGCTGGATAAGAACGACTCGCCGCCAATGTTCGAAAGCGACCGAATTCGGTTCTTCATTCCCGAAAATTCCCCACTCGGAAGTACTGTTGGAAAGCTGACCGCTTGGGATCCGGATGAAGGCGTCAATGCACAGGTCATCTACTCCATTGTTGGAGGAGTCGACGCCAACAGCTTTACACTGATAACCCATCCGCAGCCGCAGGTCGTCAACGGCCAAACCGGAGGCAGTGGCAGCGCCGACATCCTGACCCGGATTGAACTGGACTATGAATCCTCCAGAAAGAAATACGACATTATTGTTCGAGCGGCGTCCCCTCCACTCCGAAACGACGTCCATGTTGAAATCCACGTGACGGACGTCAACGACAACGCGCCCATGATCCAGCCCCAATTTTTCGTGACCTTGAACAACTACAAGGATCACTTTCCGGTGGGGCCGATAGGTCGCGTTCCAGCCGTGGACGCCGACATTAGTGACAAGCTCGTGTACACCATTTTAAACGGAAACAAGGCCAATCTGGTTTATTTAAACGAGTCAACTGGAATGATTACCTTGAGCCCGTATCTGGATACGAATGTTCCGCTAATGGCGAAAATGGACGTGCTCGTTTCCGGTAAGTCGTCAAAACATTTACGGTTTTTATGGCTAATGAGTTTGCACTAAAAATCCAATCTTCTTTTTTTATTTCAAGATGGTCTAAACGAGGCGCGATCGGAAATGATCCTCCAAACTCATTACATCACGGACGAGCTGCTATTTAATTCCGTGACGATCCAGCTAGCGGATATGACGACGGAGGCATTCCTGAGTCCCCTTTTCCAGCATTTCCAACAGGCCGTTGCACTCATTCTCAATAGTCCCCGGGAAAACATTGTCATCTTCAGTGTGCACGTAAGCAAGAAACCCGTTTTTCGGTTTTTCATCATCTTTCCCCTTTTATGTGCGTGAAATTCCACTGGGAAATATAATCTACTTTCTTTCAGGAGGAAATTGAGGGTGGCCACGGGATACTCAACGTGAGTCTATCAGCCAGAAAGCCGAATTCGTTATCCGAGGAATATCTGAGTCCCGACTATATCAAGGAGCGGATATTCCTGAACAGGATCACTCTAAGTAAACTTGCTACTGTCCAAGTAAGTCATAAAAAAGTGCCATAAATAGGATCCCGGGAGAAATCCAATTTTCTGTGAAGGTCATAAAAATTTATTACGAGGTCATTAAATGATTTTTTTTTTCATTTCCGGTGAAGGTACTACCATTCAGCGATGATCTCTGTTTGCGCGAGCCCTGCCTCAACTTTGAAGAATGCTTGGTCGTCCTTAAATTCCGGAACGTGTCATCATTCGTGGTAACCGACACGATGCTGTTCCGGAGCGTGTATCCCTGGCAGACCTTCGCGTGTCGTTGTCCACCCGGCTACACCGGACTCCGGGAGCATTACTTATGCGACGCGGAGATAAATTTATGTTTTTCGTCGCCATGCCGAAATGGGGGTACTTGTCACCGGAGGGAGCGGGGCTACAGCTGCGTGTGCCCCGCGGGGTACACGGGGCATTCCTGTGAAATCCAATTAGAGCTGGACACGTGCCAGCCGAATATCTGTGGTCGGGGGAGCACATGCACCCCACGGGTCCGTGGGGGCTTCCTGTGTCAGAACTGCAGCCGGAACGAGTACGTGAATGGATTATGTGAACTGACCGCTAGGTCATTTAGTCGAGGGGCATTTCTGACATTTCCGGGGCTGAAGGATCGGTACAGGACGCATTTAAAGCTGAGCTTCGCGACGCAGCAGAAGAATGGACTGCTGTTGTACAATGGTCGCTATAATGAGCGCTTCGACTTCATCGCCCTCGAAATCCTAAATGGCACCGTGCGCTTCAGCTTCAGTTTGGGGTCACTCAACATGACCTACGTGGACACCGGAAAGAGCATGTCCGACGGTCTCTGGCATACCGTGGAGGTATCCTATTATAATCAAACCGCAACAGTTTCCGTTGACGACTGTGACGTTATCATGACCCTAGAGAATCCGGACGAGTTTCCGGTCCAAAGAAGTTGTGCGGGGCGGGGGACGCTTCAGTTGGAGCCGAGATGCGTGTCCCTCACAGAATCCTGTCAGCGCTTCTTCGACCTCACTGGACCGCTCTACATTGGAGGACTTCCGGTGTCCAATGGACCGCTCCAGATTCAGACCCACGACTTTGTTGGATGCATCCGGAATGTTTACCTGAATCACAAGTTCCTGGACCTTAACAATTACGTGATGGAGCACGGAACGAGCTCGGGTTGCCCCGAGAAAAAGGACTTTTGCCAAAGTTATCCCTGCAAAAACGGGGGCAAGTGCGTGGACGGCTGGGGCACCTACTACTGCCAGTGTCCGGATGGACAGGGTCAGAAGGACTGCAGTGAGGACGCCAAGCCGGTGTGGAACCTGAGGGACGAGAACAGCTACCTCGTCTTCATTCCGCAACTTCGACCAATCCAGTTTCCCTGGTACACCAGCTTATCAGTCAGGACCGTGCGGCCCCAAGGGACACTCGCGACGTATAAACTTAGCAACAATGAAACCATCAAGTTGACACTGGACAATGGGCGCATCCACTACTTTTATGAAGACCAGAGCATTCCGGTGAGCCTGCCAAGGTTATCCGATGGTCACTGGCACAATATCGAAGCCAAGTGGATGACCGCTGAGATTTGGTTTTCATTGGATTATGGGCAATTCGAAGCTACAGCGCCATTTGAAGCCAAAGTTCAGAATTTGCACGTGAGCCAAGTGGTCGTAGGTCACCCAAGTAGTTCAGTGACCGCCTGTGTTCAAGATGTCCGAGTCGGCAGCGCCAAGAATTACTTGCGGAAAAGCACAACTGAAAAGAATGTTAATGAGGGATGCAGTTTGGCGGCAGCTTGCGTGGGGGCCGTGTGTCCCCCGAGGTCAACCTGTGTTGAGGAAGGAGGTCACCACAAGTGCCAGTGCGATCCTGGTTACGTTGGCGTCCACTGCGTTCCAATTTGCGATCTGAAGCCGTGCAAAAATAATGGCAGCTGTGTATTGGACTTGACAAATGGGAGGGGATATCACTGCAAATGCGACGAGAGGTACTATCGGGGTCGCAATTGCGAGGTGGTCATGGAGCTGACTTGTCCAACGACATGGTGGGGTTGGCCTGTGTGCGGTCCCTGCGCATGTCCCGCGGATAAAAACTACAGTCCGGAATGCAACAAGACGAATGGCCAGTGCAAGTGCAAAGATTACCACTTCGAAAAAGATGGGATTTGTAAAGACTGCCAGTGCTATGGCGTCGGAAGTCTGAGCAAGAGCTGCGATTTGACCACAGGTCGCTGTCAGTGTCGAGCGGGCGTTTTAGGAAATCGGTGCGACACTTGCGCCAGTCCCTTAGCGGAAGTGACGCTGAACGGATGTGAACTCGTGAGGGACGGATGTCCTAGAAATTTTGATGGCGAGATTTGGTGGCCCCGGGCAAAGTTTTCAACGACAAGCGTTCACGATTGTCCGCAGGGTTCCATTGGACTGGCGACGAGGGAGTGCGGGAGGGATCCGGGGGGATGGGGGGAAAGTGACTTGTTCAATTGCACCGGAACTGGATTCATTTCCATTCTGAATATTGTGAACCAGTTGGATTCCAGGGACCTCGTTCTGAGTCCGTTGCTAAGTACGAAGTTGGCGGGGGATTTGAACAAGGCGCTCAATCAGAGTTTGGTGGGGGGAGGGAGTGGAGGAGGAGGGGGAGGTAGATTGTTTGGGAATGACATCTCCATTTCGCAGCGGTTAATAAAGTTGTTGGTGCGCCATGAAGTGAAGCAGAAGGGGCTGAATCTGAGTCATCGTCAAGATAAGAACTTTATCCGGAACCTGATAAGCGCGACGGGGCGGATAACGAGTAAGGAGTATGGGGTTGAGTGGGGGAGGCTCAAGCGGATGTATGGGGAGGGGGCGGAGGAGATTTTGAGGTGGATGGAGAGATATCTGGCGCATTTGGTGGATAACCAGGAGGATACGTATACGAAGCCGTTCGAGCTTATCACCTCCAATCTAGGTAATTAATTTTATTTTAAATTAAAATAATTTTTGTGGGGATCTGTAATGACATGTTATCTTCCTTCCAGTGATGGGACTCGACACTGTAGAGTTAACCTGGGACAACGACGGGCGCAAGAATTTCGAAGACCTCGTCATCACATCGTCCTATGACCTGTACGAAACGACGACCACCACCAAGCGAGCAGTTCGCTTTCCAAAATACGACAACGTCGTCATGGACCCCCGCCGCTACAACACAAACGCCAAGGTCATCATACCACTCGACATCCTCGGGCTTCACGACGAAAAGGACATGGCCGGAAACGCTGTCGTGGGCTACATGGAATACTACTCCCTCTGGGACGTCCTTCCAAAACAGTTCAAAAACGACGTCGACCGCCGCTTCAACAGCAATCAAGTCGCGGCCCAGCCAATTGTAAGCTTATCCGTGTTGGCGTCTCGCCTCGGCATCGTTTCCGGTAAACAGCGGAGTCCAATCAGAATCAAATTCGACATTTTCGGGCGCTACATTGACTCAAGTAATCCCCAGTGCGTGATATGGGATGACGGTTCATCCGACGACCCTCGCGTGACCACGACTACATCGACTTCCACATCGCCCCCCACTGGGGGGAAGGTGGCTTTTACGGGTGCTGGGGTCAGCTCGGCCCCTGTCGCTGGCTGGACCACCCGCCCCTGCCAAACCCAAGTGGAGGAGACCTACATCCCCAAAATGGGCAACGTTATGACCGTCAACTGCACCTGCTGGCATCTCTCCACATTCGCCGTCCTCCTCGAAGACTCCGAAATCCAGGACGTCCCCCGCCCCAGTCTCCTCGAAGACATTGTGACATACGTCGCCTTCTCCATGACACTGCTACTCATCTTCCTGGCACTCGTCGGCCTCGGACTCCTTAAGGGCCCCGTCCCTGCCACCATAACCAATACCATTCACAAGCACCTGCTCCTCTCCATCTTCTTCGCCGTCCTCTTCTATTTTGTCGCCATCAAGCTCCGCTTAATCCTGGTCCAAAATGACGCCACGTGTCGCCTCATAGCCATAGGTCTCCATTTGACATGGCTCGCCACGTTCTCCTGGCTACTCGCCTCCGCCATCCATCTCCGCAGAATGTTTACTGAGGTCCGCGACGTCAATCATGGCTCCGCCCTGTTCTACTTTGCCCTCGGATACGCATTTCCGCTTCTCTGCGTGGCACTCAGTTTGGGCGTCAGAGCGCATCACTATGGCAACAAGTTCTTTTGCTGGTTGAGTCTGTACGAGGGCATCGTTTGGGGAATGGTTGGACCGATCCTAATCTGCGTCGTGGCGACACTGGCGACGTTCTTGGTGGCGGTTAGAGCAGCGTTCACGTTGAAGGACCAGGTCGTGGATTCCGGAAATATGAGGACGCTGCTGTGGATGGATTTGACACTGCTGCCCATTTGCGGAATGGTCTGGGCCCTTTGTTTACTTGGCGCCAATGAAAGGAATCCGATTTGGATGTATGCGATAGCGGTGGCCATTGCTGTACTGGGGCTGTACGTGGCGTTGGGGTACTGCGTTCTGAACCAGAGGGTCAAGGAAAGTCTGTATATCCGGGCCGGAGGGCTGTTCAGGTCGAGGGAGGGTGCACAAGCGCAAAATGTGTCGAGGAGCGCGCTGGCGTATAGGAACGAGTTTGGAGGGACAGGGGGAGGGGGAAGGGGGGATGACTTTAGGAGGGATATCTTTCGCGGGGTTCATTCGCTGGGGGTGTCCACGGCTTCCACGACTAGTCGGTCCACGACCAAGACGAGTAGTAGTCCGTACAGGAGCGAAGGATTTTATGGGACCACGCTGCCCTCCCATCTTCATCACAGAGGTAAAATATTTAAATAATTAAATTATAATTATAGTTTAATTTTTACAACAAATTTGTAGCGTGTGATTAAAAAGGCACGTGCTATTTGTGGGGCATAAGCACCTGCTGGTATGGTGCTGATGGCTTGGGTCAAGGGCTTGTAAATTGAGTTAAATCACTTAAATAAGTGGCAATTAGCCTCAGCTCAGGAGGTGCAATCTCTGCAGGTGTGCTGATAAAAGTAAAAGTAAGGCAGAATGATAAGTGCTTATACAAAAAATTACATGATGATGATAATGCAGACAGACAAGCTGATATAGAGTTGAAAATCATTTCATGGAACGATGAGCGCTCTCAAGCAAACTTGAATCCTCTGACGCCAAGTCAGACGCCAGCAGTAGAAGCAGCAGCGTTAAAAAAATGTTAAATGTATTTTTTTGTGAGTGTGACTGCCAAAGAGAGAAACATTTACTTTAATGTCTGCTGTTACAATAGTAAAGCATGTCAGTGTGACAATTTTGTAAAAATGTAATTTGAGTTGCCTACCTCAAAGGATTCTCAAGTGGAGGTGGAGGCACCTCAAACACCTGCTTTTGTTATCATACAAACAGAAAGAGAGGAGATGATAAGAACAATTCCATATCCGGTTGCATTGCAAATTATTATATTTTTTTTGCTAATTTTGTAAATGTTCTTTGTTGGCGTTGGCGGCTCAAGAATGCAATTGTCACTGATGACCTTCGCTAATAATATGCATAATTGAATGCATAACAGAAATGGAGCCGCCTTTTTTCCTTAAATAAGCCATAAAATTGTGGGTGGATTAAATTAGTTTTAATTAGCTGATTTAGGAGAGTCTCAATACGCCCCATGCTTTAGTTTTTGTGTTTGGATTGGATATTTTAAGGTGGAAAAGGTGGAGGTGGGAGCTCGGTGGATTCGATCCGAAAGAGCTATCCGAAGCGGTCCAGGAAGCGGTCCAATTCGGACGACGGCTCCAGTGATGGAGAGCACACGTTGGAGCTGGCGTCCTCGCACAGCTCGGATGAGGACGAGGCGACTCCAAAAGCAAAACTGAGAAGCGCAACGATAGGTACGTCTTAAACGATAACCACTTATCTTCTTATCGATTCATATTATTAATGGGCTACTTAATATTTTATGGCTTATCTTTAATGCTTATCTTAATTAACTTATTAATATTCTTGGTGGATGTTTCTATTCTTCTTCTAAATTCTGTAAAACTAAATTGGGTGTAAAGGTGTAAGGCCGGGTGGCAAGTATACTTTGGTGATGGACGCCGGTTATCAGTCCCCCTCCCCCTCCTCCTGCTGTGGAGGGAATGGAGGGTGTGGAGTGAACAATCGGAAGCTTGTCTCCGCCTCCCTCTCAACGCTGAACGTCCCCTCCGCCAAGCTGCCGGCACTGCCCCGGCTCTACTCGACCAACTGGACGCCCAACATTTACTCCAGCCCCCCTCCCTCCTCCAATTACAGTACCTTTCGGGACTTTCCAATCAGTACACTTAATTAAAATCACTAATTATCTTTAAACTTTAAAAACTAATCTGCTTCAAATCTTAATTAAATTCATTATTGGGGCAAGGTGATAAAAGGTTGTACATAATTGCTTTGTAGACGGGGGGAATAAGGGTGCACCCAGCTCAGGTTCCGATAATGAAGCCACTAATTATAAATATCCAGTGACGGAGGACGAGGAGTCCACCTACCACCCCGCCGCCCACCACCTCCAACTCCACCAGAGTCACCAGAAGGAACTCAACTCGCGAGAAAACTTGCACAATTTGGGTCACGGTCCCGTGTCCAATGATCAACAGCAGCAGTTAAAGTATCAAGATAAGCTGCCCTTCATTTATCAAGGTGAGTTATCATCATCATCATAAAAAATGACAAAAATCATTTATGTAGCTCATTAGGCTTCCATCTCAGGTGTGAATTCAAGTGTAAAAATTAAATTGCTGAGAGGAAAAAATATGACAAGAATAAGTAACAAAAGAGATTAGATTTCATTCAAGTGCCAAGATGGCCTTTAAGTTTAAAAATAGAATCAAGTTTAATTTTTTTATTTGGCACTGCTCGCGTTAGACTTAACTTTCCTTTTCATCTTTAAAGAATTTCAAGTGGTGAGCTGTTGAGAAAGTGATGACGAGTAATAATTTATTTAACTAAATGGGTCACAGGGAAAGTTTTTTTTAGAAGAATTGCTTATCTTAATGATTATCTGTTTTTAGGTGGAGGAGGAGGAGGCGATCATCCCGTAAACGATCTCAGTGGAAACTCCGGAGTGCCGCATCCGCTCTCCTCCGGCGAAGGTCATCAGCATTATCCCCACATGACCACGTTTGGAGGGGGAGGAGGAGATCCTGATGGAGGCAACCATTATCAGCATCCGCTTCATTCCCATTATGGATATACGGGAGGTGGGGGCATATTGAGACCACCCACGTTGCCCACCGAGTCGCCCATCCCAACCCTCCAAGAGCTTCCGAATGAGAGCTACAACGAAGACGTTGAGTAAGAAGTCCATTAAAAACTTAATTGAATTTTTAAATTGCTAACTCGTGACGAGATAATGATAAGCGCTTATCCTTTCTAATCTATTTCCTGTATAAATAAAAAATATATCTTAAATCTTCTTCTTCTTGCAACTTAACTATCAGCTTCCCATATTACGACGACGACGATGTTGACGAAGACGAGGTAAAAATTAACTTAACTGTTGGGGTGATGTGAGATAATTAAGGCTGCAATTAGTTAAATTTTTTGTGGACATTTTTTGTAGGTGGGCTATCAGCAAAGCCAATCAAGAAGATGAGTTGGGGGAGGGGATGGAGGAGACTGAAGAAGACCAACAAGAAATCATGGTGGATTCTGGAGGAGGCTTCATAAATCCTGCCATGGAGGAGGACGATGATAACCACTTGTCTAGTCACCCGCATCAACATCATCCTCTCCATCTTCACCGTGGCCAATTTTCCCCTCCAGTCATCATGGCGTCACCTCAGCAGTCACCTCCATACCTGGTCGTTACGGAAGGACCACAAAGTCCACCACCCCCGGGTCCTCCGCCTCAGCGACCGGATAGTCCGACAGAGTCGGATATTTACGGTGGTTCAATCACGAGCGGTGTTCTTGTCTAAAAAAATTAAGAAGATAACTAATTATATTTAAATTCTAACGGAACAAATTTTTTTATCGTGAAAAAATGATCTCCTTCAAAACTTTTTTTATAATGGCCTCTCTTGGCGCTTTTGGGTGTTTTGAGTGCGCAGTCGTCCATGAACTCAAAAAAAACTTTCAAATTAGCACAACAGAAGAAGTAACAATTTTTTGTGCTATTTTTATAAATTACAAGTTTATGTAGATTTTTTAACATAAAAAATTGCTAGGCTGCAAGAACAAGTACAAGATAAAAAAATAAATTGGTTGCTCTTGGTAACATCGTTACAAGTTACAAGTTTAAACTGTGTTCAAACGAAAAAAAAACATCCGTCAAAAATAATTGTTGTCATGACATGCATTTTTTTTAAACAAACTTTTAACGCCGACTTTATATTTCATGCCAAGTAATTTATTGTCAATTTTATTGCTTTAAAAAAATTTCCAACAATTTGTTTGTTTTTTGTGGAAACGAAACAAAAGTTTGGACTTGTGAAGAAAAAAAAGCTTCCGTGATTTTTTTATAGATTAAAAAAAATATTTAATAGGATGAGTTCACAAATCTTTTTTAAATAAACAAACGATTATAATCTCTCGTGCTCAGATATTTCTTTCTGATTGTGTGAGTTTTAAGAAGGAAGTCTTTGCGCATTATTTAGATTTTTATTTCTTACTAATGTTCCTTAAAAGTTATAATCAAGTAATTAGTTAAGTGGTAAATGTAAACAAGGTGTTGACGGCAAAAATAGCACCGCATTGTTACATTTTTTAAGCTGTTTGTTATAAGCGACTTTTTAAGTACCTTGTAATTATTCATCCATCAAATAATCATCAGTTGGCTATAAAAAGTAATTATCTGTAAGTGTAGGATAATTGTACTCGTACAAAAATAATGCTGATTTAAAACTGTTCATGTAACTGTAAATATATTTTTAACGGAAAAAAGAAAACGATGCATTTTTTTAAAACAAAGAGGAATCGCCAGTAGAAAAATAATAATGATATTTGTAAGGATTATTTAAGTAGACTGGAAGTAATTTTTAATTTTTTATCAACCAAAAAATCATTCTTTTTTTGTATGTTTGTAAAATCTATAATATTAAGAAATAATAATTTTTAAGAATGTTATAATCCTGAATATTATAAAGTACTGAAAATGAATAAAACGGAGACAATTGATATTGAAATTTAAATAGAAAGAAAATTATTCGTGTTAAAATTCTTACAATCATTTATTCGTCATTTTTAGGAAAAAGGAAGTTTATAAAAGGTCATTAGCTGGAGGCGTTTTTCGTTTTCAAAGTAAAAAATAATTTCAGCCAGTTTTTCATTCATTCATTCAAACTGCATTATTTGCATAAAATATTACATATTATTATTTAGGTCTGGGCTACAACCCCGCATTAAGCTCAAGTTTTAAACCATTTTTGCTACCTTATCCCAAATTACTGCAGCAGAAAATAATGGACTGCACATTATGCTATTTTCAAAATGACACTTTGTAAAAAAAGAAAAAGTGAATTATGCCAGTAATTCGTAAAATTCCTAGTCACAAATTTTTCCGTCCATGTAAATACTTTAAATTTGTTGCAAATTATATCCTTCTCTTTACCTCACACAAAGCAACAAAAAAAGAAACAAGATTAAAATTACTCTGCACCACGTAACCATTAAACGGAATGGACTCTACGACTCTAGGTATATGTTGGAGATTACAGACTACTGAGTACAGAATGTGGTTTTTAAGCGGATATCGACACACACACAGAATAAAACATATTCTCAGGTAAGTATTCAGAGATGTAGAATCTTCTGACTCAAAAGATGAGATGGCATGAGATGACGACGATCTCTCGTAAGTTGTAAGTGAAGTCGTAAAAAAGCTAAGTTTTTTTGTTCGTGTTCAAGATTCATGCATAATTCGACTGCAAAGAAATAAAGAGAAGGAATAATAATTTTTGTGAGCTGCTATATTTTCGTGCGATCCTCTATGCGGTTGGTTTGCAATTTTGCCATTTTGCAAGAAATCATAAATGTGCAAAATACAAAATTCCTTTGCCGAAATAAAACTGGATAAAGCTGGTAGACGGGCATGAAATTCTTCAAAATATTCTGCAAATTATTTTGTTGACAAATTTTTAGGTACTAAACAGAAAAAACGAAGTTTTAAGGCGATGGTGACAAAACAGTCCATTTAAAAATGATTTTTAGTCGCCTAAACAACATTATATTTTGAGGGAATCCACAGCAGGCGGAAGTGGTATCAATTTTTAACATTAATTTTTTATCAGTTTGATTTTGTAGCTACTTTATTGTTTTTTTGATGTGTCGATATTTTCGTAGATTATTATTGCCTATTTCGCCCATTTTGCAAGATTTTAGAGGGATGTTATTTTTGGCAACAAAAAATAGGGGAAATTTTTAGTCACCCTTGAAATCACATAAATGTGATGATGACTATGCACGGATATATGGAAATTCTAAACACTCACAAAAAAAATTATATGAATTTTTGTTAAAACTCGACACCTTCTTTTTTTAAAAAAGAAGACAAATCTCAGTTTGACTTTTTAAAGCCGCGATCACGATTTTTGCACAATATATTCTTTTAAAGTGAGATTCTTCCTGGTTTTCTTGATGCTGGGATTTATATTGCAAAACACCTTGTTAAAATTTTTTGACAAAATCTTCTTTTTTTCTATCAAGACGACAAGAAAAACATGCGAATGGCGTTTTTGTTGCTAGGTGATACCCTATTAAAATATATGTGATGAATAATGAGTGATGCGATGATGCAGTCCATACCAGGAAATAATTAGTCCAGCAGAAAAGTGTGTAAGGAATTATGAATGAATGGCGTTCTAGCCCTTCATATTTGTCGTGGGTGGACAATAAATGAATTGTGACTCATTTTTTAATCCCCAATTTATTATTATTCCAGTCTATTTCATTGTCCAGCGGATTACTATGGTTTTCTCCATTAATAATTGACTCTGACTGACGTAAATTAATTTGATCTAAATTTAGAACTACTTTTGTTGTCATGATTCCTATTGACACGTGTTTTGTCGTGATCTCCTTCTAAACACGACCAAAAACTATGACAAATATTATGGCCCATAGCAACAAGAATTTACTGACTGGCACTCCATCATGATCACTTGGAAAAGCCCTCGCAAACGTAACCAAAAAATTGAAACTCACGACATCAGAGACCAGGACAGATTTTGCCACTTTATAAAAAAACTATTTGATTGTTAAGCCATTGTTAAAGCAATTGTGACAAATGATGATTATTTATGATGTTTCTAGGAATTATAATTCCCCACTTTGTAGGTTGTAGCTAAGTCAATTTTGGGCTCCAATGGCTGCCATAAACGACATGAAATGGGTACGTGTTTTTCGTTTCAGGAAAATATGACAATGATATCATCAGACGGATACAATTTTTCAAACTCCAAACATGTAATTTGTTAATGGTATAATTGGATTAGAAAAACAACACCTGTGCTGGAAATATGGTAAGTCACCTAGCGCCGTTCAAGGCACAGACTCAGACAGCTAGGTATTTCCTTGCTGTATATAATTACGTGCGTGGGTGTTTTTACCGTCGTTTTTGGGATTTTCCAAAGGCCTGTCGTCTCGACATCGCTGCTGGATTGGCTGGATTTTTAAACCGGATTCAAGATTTTTAACGCCATTAAAGCAAAAGTGCGTTGACTGAACGCATCACACAAAATTTTTTGTGCAAAAAAATATTTAATCCTTTTGCAATTTTTTTAAAAAATACCTTAAGGTTTTGTAAAAAAGTGAATTAAGGAACAAAATGGCGTTAGTTTTGCGCGCGTAGACTTGAGAAAAGTGCATTGTTAAGGGATTTACCGTGACACTCGCATCCTTGATTGTTTGATAAGGACACATATCATGCAATTGCACACACAAGTATAGTTGATTTTAAACAAATGTTTGCCAGAGCATGATGCCATGCAAAAATATATTTGAGCTTACTTTTAGTTTTTCATTTCATTCATTCCTTCTTTCATTCAGTCAGTCAGTGAGTTAGTCAGAGTTTTTTCATGGATATCAGTTTTAATCTGACTGTAAGGATGACTCAATAAAACAAGCTATCTCGTTGTAACAATGTGATAATCCACAATCATCATCATCACCGTTTTTGGTGGTAGCTGCTGCAAAATGTAACAATGGAAACTTATGCTTTTTTATATATGTGCTAAGCTGGTGTAGTTCAATTATTGTGTGTTGTATATGAGCATGTACAATTTGATTAAGAGGATGGATGACTCCCGAGAATTTTTTAGCAACAAGAACCTTTGAAAAAAAGACTGCAGTGTCACCATTTAAAATATTTGCTAATTTTTTTTGTTTATAAATCGGTTATAAAAGCGGTTTAAGCAAGTTGCGAGTGAACAGTTATTTAACTAATTTTCTGCTACCTCAGAAAAACTCGTGATATCTGAATTTTGATTTGACAGCAAAACGCAAATGAAAAATATTTTTCGGCGTTCAAGTTTTTCAACCTGATTATTTTATTTTTTTTGTAGAAATACAGTCAGACAGACAAACCGAGTTGTAGTGGATATAAATTTCTCTGTGAGCTTCTAGCAATAAAAGTACACAATGACTTGAGTTGTGGAAGCAAGGATACATTTTTTATTTTTTTTATTTCCATCGATAAGCCTCACTGACTATTCAATCAATGACTATGAATTATCATTTATTTATTACCCATTATTTATTTATTTATCCTTATTATATCCATCATATGGTAAACCAAACCCAATCAAAATATTCAACAGCGTCATTCCTCACAATTGCTTATGGATTTGTATTTAAACCAATAGATAATAGATGTAATGGATAGATTTCCAGAAGAATATATTTTTATGGCCAATTGTTACATTAAGTTTGTAAGCGACACGATACGATACAGTGTACGTACACAACAGAGTACACTGCAAAAATCAGTCACGTGTTTTTTTCAAGGGGATCTCGCAAAAATCTTTCCGCTACCTGCAGAATGGCAACTATAAAACCTTTAAGGCACACACACGAATAGGTACATACAATCTTTTGTTATTGGTTGCTATAGATTCTAGAAGATCACGTAGCGCTAGAAAACGCGCAGAAATGAACGTGCGTATAAATAATATTAACAGGAGATATTTGATTATTTCATATTATGATCTTATATGCAATAGATGTTCACCCACTTAAATATATTTGTTCGCGATTAAATCATCTCATCAGATTGTTCATCTCAGTCAGGATTACCATCATCGACATGGCAACAATGATCAAACCATATTATCATAATGATCTCGCAAATAATGTAATCCTTACAGAGTGAAACCATAACTACGGCAAAAACAAAAATAGTAGCAAAATAGCAAATCTTGTGAAATTCTCTTGCTTGTGTGATGCTTCTCTCTGTTTACAAAATAAATTAAGTGCAATATGCAACACCCTTCCCCCTCCAATAAAAATACCATTCTGGTTACCATTTTTATTTATTTTCCTGACGAGTCATCTTAAACTAAGGTAATAAAAAATGAGCGTGAAATAACGTAACCATGGTAACTATATATTTGACAAGGTGGTTGATTTGGTTTAAAAATGTTTATTGTCCTCCATTGTCGTTAAACAGGCGACATTATTATGTCATTTAGCTGCTGAACAACAATAACGACGCCGATTGCAAAATTTTTCACAGTTTCTGGGTTTATCTCGCTTGTGTACCTCAGTTTAATCTTAATTGCCAAAAAATGCAAAGATACTTAGGTAACTAGTTTAACAATTTATGCACCTTCTTTATTACGTGTTAAGTAGAGTGAAAATATGTTACCAATGTTACATCACTTCAAGATGCCTGCGTATAAAATATTCCTAAAATAAAATGTTTCTTTTTTTGACCAGCGCATTCAAGTTACGTAATAATAAAATTAGTGGGTTTTTTTCATATTTGGGCATGGACGATGCATCCCAAGTAATTATAATGAGCGGTCTTGGAAAAATATATCCAGTTTGTAAAATAAAATGATTTTTCCATCATGATTACATGCTTTGCAGAACAGATAATTACAGACTTTCCTCGTATCATAAAAAGTGGACACAACTTTTATTTTTTGATACAATATCTCTTGAGGCTGTCATGTTGAAAATATTTATTTGTCACAAAAAATATTGTGACCTTTCCTATTTTTTGCACAAAATCAATAAAAATTGAATGGCTGAACATCTGCACTGGAACACTTAATAATAATCTTTATTGAGTCTACCATCTAATTATATTCCACAACGAATTATTATTGTTTCTAGAGAAAAAAATATAATTGATTCAAATGAATGAATGATACATTTGGCATCATAAATGCAATTGACAGTGGCAACAAAAAATATATTATGACTCCTGCTCTATTTTTACATTCTGTTCAAGCACCTGCATCTAAAACAACCTGTAGCACCTTTACAGTGCAAAAGAAAGGGAAAACGGCGCGCAGCTGTAGCGAATTTTTCCACTAATTGATTACAAAGCTGCTGTTGTATACTAATTAGGCACATGTTAACCCTACCTAGGTAGCAATTGAAGAAAAAAACAAATCTATAGGTAATCTGTAATCTAGTTAAAGTGCACCTTTTTGTACATACGCTCCTATTATTATTTTACGATGATTTATGTAAAGCTTGTGTCTGTGTCTGCGTCTGCAACTAAACTCTCCCTTTTTCTCTACAAAAACAAACTATAATCCCAGCACAAGTTATTATTTCAATGCTGCTATGGTTACAGTGGATATATAGCATAAAAAGACACTACTAATTATTCTGACTCTGGGACTTAAGCCCTTTTTCATAATTTTTGTGTGTTGAATGGCTGCTTGGTTGAATGAATGAATGGCGATGAGGGAGCACACAAAAAAATATATATAAAAGACTCAAAAGCATATAAAACTTTTTTCATCCAAAAATCTGGCAAGTGGCTTGCAAGGTACACAAGAAGCTATAGAATAGCTTATATGAACAGAGTGTGTGCAGAGATCTATTTACGATGCGATGAATCCTGTTGCAACTTAAGCAGCAACGCATGTACAAAAAAATGGAAAAAATTAGAGAGATGAATGCAGTTTTTAAGAAGGCAGCAGGTAGAGAGATACGAGCTTATATACCTTTTTATTTTTACATCCTAGTATGTAGTAAGTGTATAAGATCTAGATATGGATTTATTATATATGAAATGACTATGTTGGGTACGAAAAACGTCTCAAGTCTGAAATATGTGGAGTTTTTTATGAGAAAAAAATATATGAAACCCTTTTGGATGACTACAGCTCTACGGCTTATAATGTTGATGATGGTTAAGTTGGGTTGGAGGTTAGTTAGATTTTTAGTCTGCATTAAGTACGTGAAGGAGAAGTACGCGAAAAGACGCCAAAGCTTCGCAGCACACGGTTTTCCATATAGTTTATTGTAGACCGTTTGTTTGGAGTTTAAGGCTGCCTATCTAAGGCTTTTGCCGTATCCTTTGTTCCAGTTGGCTGCACACATAGACGCCTTCAAAATAAATATAATACATCGTTTTTGTGTTTTTCTTCCCCACCACCCACGCATTATTAAGAACAATATGGGTTTTCAAGGAATTCTGGAATTTCTGGACTGTTTTTGAAAAATGTGTCAAAAAATGTGTTAATTGTGTCATGCGGGTTTAATGGACATTTTTTTGTAAATTTAGTGACCGGTCCAGATAGTCCGGAAATATAATTTCGGGAAGAAAGCATATAGACAATTTTTGTGTGTCCAGTTTTGTTTTAAAAATTGTGAACCAAGTGTGTACGCAGAACTGGAACAGAACCGATTCCATCTGGAAATCTCCAACGCCGTCGCGTCAAAATGTAGCAATTTTTTTCACAAAATTATCTGAATGTCAGTGTCAAGTTGAGCGAAAAACGGTCTATTTTTGGTAATACAATCAGTTATAAATATTTAATAGATTGCATACATATGTAGCATGTGTCGCGTTATTTTCATTAGTAGGCAGAGGACACAGAACAATTTTCTTTCTGGTTCCCACTCACTTACTCAGAAATTCATTAAGTCATATAATAATATGCCACACACGCGACACATGTCGCTTGATACGGTATTTACAGAAAAAAACATTATCGCTTAATGAACTGTAGTCTAAAAACCAACACAAAACACCTGTCAATCAAAAATATGCAGAGCAAAAAATTAGCTGGGATTTTAAATGGCAGCCTTTGTAAACTTTAAACTGTGTTGGCGACGATTAAACTATCAAATGGCTATAATGATGATGTAACTGTATGAAGAGCTCGTGCTGGCAATTTATTTATACAAAAAAAATGAGTGTTTTATGACAAGGCCTAATAAGTCGAGCTGTATTTATTGAAAATTCACAAGCCTGTCAATTTTACTCGCCTTAGATTCAATGATTTGTTTTTTATGGAAAATAATATGTAATAATGTAGGTAGGTGCTAAACTGTTCACCAAATAGAATTATTTTTTGTGAGCTGTCATGAATAAGCATAACGGTCTATAAAAAAGGAAGATGAGTCTAAAATAATTTTTCAGTGATCTTTTTTTCTCATTCCCATAATTTATTCAATGGATTCATATACATAAACCTTTGTTTTCCGTGATAAATAATTTTTCAAGTTCAGAGTTTTTTGTTCGCACTTTTTATGATTGACAATGCTGATGATATTGACTGCCGTTAGGAATTTTCCAGCAAAGTGATAAAATTCCAAGTTCAAATGATTTTTGAAGGATAATGTCGGATTTTGCAACAGGAATAAAACTTTAGCAAAAAATTAAACATAAATAAATGTAAGGACTCGACGTCAATCAATTATATTGTCTGTCAACTTTAAAATTGTTGAATCGTCTGTTTCGACGTCGGGGAATATTTTTTTTGTCTCTAGGTCGCCTTATTATTAAGATAGGTACGTGAGTCGTTTCCATATTTATTTTGTCGTCCCATCTATTTACATTGGCTGAAATACAATTTAAAATGGAAATGCACTTGAAATAAAAAAATATCAGTTTTTTCTGCTGTTTGCATCAGAAGAGGATATAAAAACTAGGTATTTATTGCAAATTGCATAATAATAAGCCATATATCTCCCTCTCTGAGATTTGTCCTTCTTTTTACACACACATAAGATATGTTGCTACTGAAAATATATATTTTTATGCATTTTTGTTTAAAGGTGGAATATAATTACCTTGTTCACTTGTTGTTCTCTGTATTCAGAAATATCATCCTACTTATTTCCCATGCTCTTGGGAATTTTTCCATAAAAAATATACTCGAACAGGTTGCCGTCCCATGATGAACTATAATACCAATTCAATTGAATTCATGATGATGCTTAGTTACGCTATGTTATATTTTTAGAGACCTTCATCATGCCACAGGATTTTGAATATAGTCTACTTGCTCGCTTACGTAATACGGTTTCAGATAAGTTGTTATCATGATATCTTGTTGTTACTTGTTTCTCTTTTTCAGTAGCTGAAACGTGATGCTCCGCGCAAACCGACAAGAATCACCCAAGCCGAGTAGCAGTTCAGCATCTAATCTTCACCGATTCTTGTTACCTGACTGACAACATTATAACAACTTGTATTGTTTGTGGGACTGTGAATGAATTTCCATTAATTTGGATTAATCATAATTTTCGTTTTTAAAATCATTCGCAAGGACTTCTATGGTTTTTTGTGTGAGAACCACGACCATCTAAACAATTTTGAGTTGCGGTAAAAAACGCCATATATAAAAAGTTTCCATGGACAGTTTTACCAAAAAATTATAAATAATAAATACAAATAACCAACAAATTTTTCATTGAGAAAAATTTACTTGACAAAGTGTTTACAAATTTTTGCATCAATCACCAAAAAAAGCCTCCAAGTAACCTTCACTGCGATAGATAATCCAAAAGAGAGACCCTGTTTGTATTTGTGTGAGTGTTTGCGTGTGTTTAAGCAAAGACAAAGATGACAAAGATAATTTTATCTGCAAGTCTGCAACTGCAACAATGACAAAATGTGACGACGACCACCTCAACACCACAACAATCGATCCGGCTTTGGACTTTTGCAGAATACCGTGAAAAAATACTTTTGACAAAAAACGTGTGGAATCATTTGAATGACCTTTAAGTGTGTCCCTTGTGTGTTTACTTTTCTATAGTTTTGGTCATGTGATGATATGCAGTAAAAAATATTGTCAAAATATTAAATGTGCTTGTTGTTGACACACGCATTAGCCTTATCATGTCTATGACAACGAGATAGATAGCAACAAAAGTGTATTGTGTTTGCCATGACAACAAAAGTGACGAGTAACGACGAGGATAACGACACGTGATTTTGGATTCTGTTTCTGTGAAATCGAATACAGGTTAAGGTTACTTGACAACAAGTGTGTTGAGTTGAGTGACAACATATTTTAAACATGGTTTTGTTTGGTGGCGCTGGAGAGTGTTAAGTTTCATTTTAACAAGTTTTGTAATTAGTGGCGTGTAGCAAATACAGTGCCAAGTGCTCACAAGTTTTCTGGACAATATTTTTATATCCGGTAAGCAAATCATACATAAAAAACTATCATTTCAAATTATTAAGTTGTGTTCATAGGTTTCTGACCTTTGATAATTCAAAAATTTAAATTTAAATCAAGTTTCGTTTAAATTATGTGAGTAATTTGGACAATTATGCAAACTATATGCAATTATTTAAACTCCGTAACAAATAATTTTCTACCGATTTGAATTACTTAAGAGCAGTGAAGATTTTGAGAATTTATTTTTCCCCTCCTCGTAATCTACACGAGTAATATGTAATAATGGTCAAAACGTAGTATAGTGGTCAGCGGTTATCTATTACAACCAGCTCACACACAAGTTTGTAGTTTTACTTTTCATTTCGTTGGACTTGAACCAGAAAACAAAGTCTTAAAAAAGTTTCACGCTCATATAATTTCCCTATTTCAAATTGCAGAGGGACGAGAGAGTCGAAAATGTAAATTTTTGTTGAGAGATGCAGATAGAGAGAGGGTAAAAGTTTTTGTGAGTCAAGTTTGTGTTTAGTTCTGACCGATTACGATGAAGATTCAACATTAAAATTTGTATAAATATTTCAATACCAATTATGATAGCATCATCATCAAAGTGGAAGCATTACTTAAATATATACTTAATTCATACGTAATAAATAAATAGGGATGAAATAACAACAAAACTCTTTTTAAAAGGCAAACGTGCATATCAATACCTACGTGTATGTAATCAGTAGCAAGTACGTTTTACAGGAATTTTCTCAATTTCTAGTTTTTGAAGTTTTTCAAAATTGAAAGTGAAAAGTGAAGATAGGTAAATATATTACTTAACCACATGTAAAAATCATGTTATTAGATTGAAATGGGCAAGATGATAGATTAGCACGTCGTTTCAGCGAAAATGAATTTCTGTCGCTCGGTAACATACATTTAATTTGTTCGATTGAACCTAAACATACAAATAAACTTGATATAGGGACAACAAATTTTGTGGTTTTGGTTTGCTCTAAATGTCGGTTAAAATAATTATTGCGCCGCAGTCGCCACAGAACACAACAATAATATGCAATTACTATGAATAATTTATCTACACATAAATTTTATGCACAATGGTTGCAAAATTGTGCATATTCTTGACATAGACTGGTTACGTTATACAGCCAAACAAGAAACGGCAATTTGTTCGATTCCACCAATTATTTGTGCAAAACCGTTAATCTGTATTTAAGCATCAATAATCGCTCTGTTTAATTAGACGAGTTTAATGCATAACATTTACTGACCTTAACATTTCTATCGGCAAGTCATAAAAAAGTTATTTCTGGTACATATATTTTAGTCAATGGCGTTTAACTTTATCAATATTATTATTACCTTAAAAATTACCATAAGATTTTTTATTAAGCCATTCATATTAAGCGAAGCTTTAATTAGAAGATTTTTTAGCTCAAACTATTGCTACTGTTACAGTTAGTTAACATTCAACAGCGCGCCGCTTACTAATAATTACCAAGATGAAACGTGACCAGAATTACTGATTCGAAATGGTTTTCTCTCTCTCTATCCATTTTTCAAGGAACATCGTAATAAATAAATTGGGTCATTTTACGCACTCCTAGTCTTATTGGTACGATGCTGTTCTGGTGAAACTATACTTTTTAAAGGCAAAATATATTGCAAATTGGCAGAACTTTTACTCAAAGGCACAGAGCTGAGCAAAATATTTAATTTATATGCACTTGGTTTGGTGTAATGTATAGGTACATATAAGCTTATAGGTGGTAATTGGTAAAGTTTTTGAAAAATATATTCTGCTCACATTTTTTCTCTTTCCGTTTTGTTTGTTACAGGCAAAAAATATATACGCCACACCACACACAGTTTAGTGCCTCATAAAAGTTATGTCTGTGTAGCAGGTTGTTTTTATAGCAGCAAATTAATTTATAAATGTAAATTATATTGTTTTACGCAAAAGTGCGTTTTATTATCAAGTGCAGTAGCAGCATGAAATACTACTAGCTCTTTTAACATAGAAACATACACAGGTGCTAGTTTTAATTGAAATAAATCAAGTCAACTGCTTGATGAATCAAACTCGACCGTCACCTGGTGAACTTCCCTTGTCAGTAGCCGTTAAAACTAAATCACCTTTTTTCTCTGCTAATAGCCAATGTTTAAGCAGCTAAATACATGCCTCGCAACATTTAAAAAATCCCATTTTCTGCTTTAGTTATTTTTACACTTTAAAACCGACTGACGTAGAGCGAATTTTTCAAAAAAAAAATACATATAAAATAATAATTATAATTATCGCCAATGAACTTGTATGGTATTTTAGGTGCTACTACCAAAATTACAAAAATTACCAAAAAGGATCACCAAACCAGAAAACGTTTTTATGCAAGCATTTACGTTCCTCATCTCTGCATCGAGTAACAATCCTTATGCACTTTACTCAAGCTCAAGACTTCCTCTAAAAAAGAGAAACGTCGTCGGAATTCAGCATTTTGTAACAAAATTAGTCATTAGGCTTTACCGTCAAAAATTTCAAGGGACAAGAGATTATGATGATTCACACAGATTCCTTATAATATTTTGACAATTTCCTCCAAAAAAATTTTGTTTCCGACTTGAAGGTTAGGACATAACATGAAACATTTAATGTGTTAATAATAAACGCTAACGCAAAACCATATACATTTCTGCGTGTGTGTTTTTGCGGAAGCCTTAGGAATAATTGAAACAGTGTTTTGTTTACAGACATGCAGTCGTTGAAGTCACGCAAGCAGTAAATTGACCCCAACATTTTTTTTACCTAACGGCACTAAAAAAATCCATGACTACCGTGTGTATATACACAAACAAATGATTTGGATGATGATGCAAACGACCTTAGTCCCTTCACGAAGTTTCCCTAATTAAGTAATGCGCTATAAGCGCTCCTTGCATGGACAATTTTTGTAAAGACGACCAAAAATGAACAAAAATGAATGAATCATACAATCACACAATAAAATGAATTATTGTACGTAATTCGAGGCCCTTAAAAAAGGAAATTTGCATGAAAGTGAAGATGGCAATTTTCAGATCACAGACACAAAAATAGTGAAAACGTAATACCAAGTACTAATTTTAATGTTAACTTGTAAGATAGCATAATGGGGTATTATATCAATTGTAAATTATGCTAGATTACTTCATTTCAAGAAGAGAGACTACAAAAAACCATATTGCCAATATATACTTTGTTACAGGTTAAAATCTTACAAGGGGATTGATTCAAGCGTGTAGAATAGACTTGTAACTTGTAAAAAAAGATGCAAACAGGGTTAACATTCAACAATGGATAATGGCTCATTTTTAGCTAATAATACTAATAATAATCATAATAGCAAAAGGCTAAAAAGGTCTTTTTTTCTCTGTCTCTCTGATCTTCCTTATTGTTGTAATTTTTAAGGCTGTATTTAATACTTACATACATCCAACATGACTATTACGGTAAATTAAGGCCAACTAAAAAAAAGGTGATTGAGACTGAGTGAGTTCACTGCCGCGCGCGCCGTAATAATAATAAAAAAAGTTACACAATATTTCTGTTATATCATTTAGTAACATGAAATGTATTTAAGTACTTAGGTATTTAGGATTACTTTGTTGAGATGCAGTCTTTTGTGACCAGAGAAGCCTGAGGGTTTTATACATTTACCAGTTAAGTCACTGATTACGATTACGAGAAGACGCCGACACACGAGCAAATGCAATTTTTGTTGCCTTGATGGCAAAATGTTTAGAACATTTATAAAACGCAAAACAAATCAATGCGTTCTTTCTTATTTCTGATTGTATGCACGCCAGACGCAGACGTGAATCGCCTGCGGGATTTTGAAAAGTTTCAAATTGAAAGAGAATCTCTGTTACATAGTTTAAAAGAGATGTTTGACCTAGATTGTAGATTGGTGTTCAAGTTTACTGGAGCGTAGCATGCAAAACATGAGAGATATTTAAAAAAAGAAAGATATGCAGCCAGATAGACTCTTCTTTTATCGACATCACCAAACACAACATTCAATCATATTAGCACTTGCTATTTTTCTACCATTTTTGTCTGGTGACGCACGGCGCGATCTCAAGGCGACAAAAAGGTAAATGGGTACATAGGTGATTAGATATACAAAATATGTATTTGTCGTTGATTACCAAGGCGACGACGACAACGACGTCATTTGAAAAAATAAAGCCGTGTTATTATTTTGTTTGCTGATGAACCGATGAAGCATATTTCTCACACACATTTCTGCTTAATGAATTGATGATTTATATATTTTCTGTTTGAGTAGGTAGCCAATGATTTATTTTGAGCACGATATCGATATTACGATGGTTACATATGGAAAGTAAACATGGATTTAGGTAGGTAATCAGAGATTAGGCACGGTTCAATCTCGACAAGAGATCTGCTAGCGAAAACACATAATAAATCAGGGCATGTATATAACATGAGCAGTGATATAAGAAGAGAGACTTGAAGGGTTGCCATGGTAACGTAAACTTGTAAACTTGATTCGATAACGTAATCAGTGTACAACAGCGCACTGTTGACCAAGACCGTGATGTATCTTATGGCTCGTTGGTATTTAACACATACAGTTGGTATTTTGATAAAGATTTTTTATAAATATTTTCTTTTGCATGTTTTCATAGTAACGAGTTTATCTGATGATTGGCAGGGATGGTGTGGTGATGTTTTTTATAATGTAGAACTGATTGTTATGGCAACTTGGATTTGTTGAGCGTGGCAAAAACGTAACATCATTTTTTGAGATGTCTGCCCATCTTTATTTTGAATATGATTGAAAATTAAAATTTAGTAACGTAATTAATTTATATATGGTGATGATTTTCCGCCAAGTTTGCCAAATCACTTTTACTTTTCGATGTGGATTATTTGCGTTTATGAAGAAATTGCGGATTCGACATGTGAAATCATATGAGTTTTTGGGAGAAATGAATTCAATTTGTTTTTCATGGCGATATTTTGTCGCCTAGTTTAACACAAGTACGTGTGATTACTGTGGTTAAGGAATAATTATTTATAACCGGCAGTTTGCTTTGACGACGCTCATAACTTTCCCTTAAATTATTATAAAACTTAAACCTAACTATGAGTTATTTGTTAAGTTTTTACGCCAGTTGTTCGAATAAATATTTCCTGTTTTCTGCTGTTTGCTTGTGACCTGATTGTCAGTAAGTCACAGCGGACATATTTGCATACTTATGTAATTGTCACGTGTTACAGCAGCAGTCGTCGTCATCTGTCCTTTTCCTTCCTCTCTCATGGCGTCTATGCTAATTAGCTAATTTATAATGACGGCATTGTCACATGTCACTCATCGCGTTTAAATCTAACTGACTGACTGATTGTGAGTCAAAAAATTCATGCTCACTGAAACTGACTAACTATTTATTTGAATGACGAATACGGCGACAGAGTTAAGTCAGCATGATTATCCATTATGTATTTTTAAAAAGAGAAGGATTTTTGTTGTGTCTTGTCCCATTGTTTTTGTTTGGCTTTTTGTTAATTCAATATGGATGCTTAAGATTAATTAGTAAATACAAAAGGTGACAAGTACCACACACAACGAGGTCCTTCGACTTATCAAATAAACTGTTCGGTAATGGTAAAAACATCTAAATTTTGTTAGGATTAATTTTTAGTTTCATTTATAATTAACGGCGTCAAAATCACACAAAAAATTTCACTCTTTACCAGTCAATTAATTAACGACGGATTTAACTGAACTGTCAATAAATTAATTTGCTTTATCATCACCACAGGTGCTACAAACGGCACCAAAATTACACAAATTACACTTTTCATTTCATTTGAATAAATCCACCCACGCATACCACCAACCTATTTTACTTTCTGTAAAGGCCAGTTTAACAAAAGCGATTACTACCAATTAAGAGATTAATGGCTGGTTAAGTCTCAGCTTCATTTAAGCTTAATGATGATAATGATGACAGTGTTTTTTCTTTTTAAACTTCTTCCATTTCCTCCTTATTTTTTATCACTCGCTGAAATGAAAAATCATAACGCAAATAAAGGATCAGAAAAAAAGACAGGTAGTAAAAGTCAATGTTAGTTCTTCAGCACAATTTCAATGGAATCACTTCAGATTTTTTCTTCAAAAGAATCTCTTATCGGCGCAGAGAATAATAAGTAGAATGACAGATGACGATGGTAGTACCTCGTTCAATCAATACTAGCTGCCTAAACCTGAACAAATAATTAGCATTTTTGCTGCTTCACAGAAGACTAGAGAATATATTATTTATCTTAAAACTTCTTCCGTCATTTTCTCTCCATTATAATATTTTTCGCGCACGCTTGCTTGCTCACACACAAAAATCTAAACCGCAAGGAAAACCAAACCAAAAAAAAACAAATTCTTGGGACCAACAAATTTGACAAAAGTGGAATAGAAAAAAAATGAGTGTGATTTTGTTCAAGTGTCAAGCAGTGACGAGAACGAAACACGGAACAAAAATGGTAGCCCATACGTCTCTCTCGTTTTGATTGTAAAAATATTTTAACGAACGTTTTTTTTTTGCATTAAATTCCGCAATTTATTATTTTTGGATAGACCAAAAAATAGATAATGGCGTTTAGGTGTTAAAAATTGTTGCCCAATAAAAAATTGGTAATTAAGGTGAAATGATACATGAGAGTGCTTAAATCATGATTAGTCGATAGATGGCGGTAATCAGCTAATTACAAATTATTTTAAGGAAGTGTCGCTAAAATCAAACAAAAGTGCAGTCTCGACTGTTTTAAATAAAAATGTTGTCAAATATTTCGCCTAAAAATTTTACCGTCGTCGTCGTGATTACTCATGATTTGCTATAGCCTTGATTAGCTATTTTTTTGCTCAGGACTCTGGAATACCGTTAATTGCGAATAAAAGGGTTAAGCTTCTGCGCGCGCGCATAAATAAACAAAAACCTAAATATTTTTAGCGGAAGATCATGCAAAAAACTAAATCTATTGATTCTTCTCGTTGCGATGGTACGAGAGCGTTTTAGATTTTCCAACCGCGCCTATTCTCTTTTCGTCATGCAGCCAACTCATCTGAATGACAGAAAACTGATTCAATTCATTGAGCGCCTTTCAATCCAAGCTCTGTTCCTTTTGTTTTAAAAAAAATACGCACAAATGAAGAATGGCTGTATTGAATATCATTCAGCCACTGAGCATACGCACTTCTGATTAATAATAAATACTTTTAGGGTGTATGGTAAACCAGAAGAAACAAAAGCTCTCTTGCGTCTACTTTTATGGCGCTAATATAATATTCAATTCTCTGTTCATTTATTTATTTTATGGCATGTACATTTACAATTTGATTATTCATATCGCGTCACTATGACAAACACAAAATGTATCGCGAATTAATAGAACTGCATCGTAGTCAACAAAGTAATAAAACTGCAGAATGCAGAGAGTGCTTCCAGAGAGATCAAATAACAAAACTACTCATATTTGTTTGATGACCATTGTCGATCCACCTATATTCTCTGATGAGGGATGATGATGAAGTGTGAAAAATTAGCAACAAAAATGAATTCCGTGTTACTTACCTTTCAAGATCGCGCTGCCGCTTCTGCTGCTGTTATAATAGCGACAAGCAATAAATCTATAAATTGATTTGTGTGATATTTTTTTATATCAGCTTCAAACATTGTCATAAAATCGATATCCCTAATTTGTTTTACTTGTAACGCCATTAGTTGTAATAAAGGCACTTCCCACATTTATCTAAAATATTAAGTACAAAATTAAATTTATGTCGCTAAACTTGTGCAACAATTATATTTCTGCTACCTATATTCATGGAACTCATTCATTTCAGCGTCTAATTTTTTAAACAATGAGAGAGCTGCATAAAAATGTGAACTGCATTGTAATCCTTCGCCCAACTTATTACTATTAGGATTGCATATTGAAATTTTGCATTCACGGTTAAGGTAAAGGTTTCTGTTTTGTTTACTCGCAAACACACGTCTCTTTCAGGTAACAAAGATGTGATGTGTTCTGTGAGCACAAACATTTACAACCCAAGCGCATATTCAATTCCCTTTCGTTGTTGTCTTTTCGGCGCATATAACCTTGTGCCAGGCCAGAAGAATCTCTTGAGAGAGGCCTACTAGGTATTCTGAATCCACATATCCTCAAGCCTGTAATGAATAATGAACGTGGTGAGATGAGAGATGGCTTATATTGTATTTATAATCATAATAATGCAAATGAAATCCTTCCTTTTTTGGTCCTCTCATGTGGACGATGACGATGATGATGATGGGCTAATCCATTGATATTTTTTAAACCATGAATAAATAACTGCCTAAATGCCTGTAAGAACTTGAGATTAGAGGAATTATGATTGATTTGCCATTATTTTAAAGTTGACAAGTTAATTTGTCATAAAATGAGTGAGCAGTAGTCATTGCGGCTTTTGTATTCAAGATCACTTCCGAGTTCCTTTGAACTAAACTGACGTGCGCGGCGTTACAGGCTCACAGTTAGAAGCGTTTTTCTCTCTGCTGGAGATCTGCTATCGCGAATGGAGTGACATTTTCGACATGACCGTTTGACAGAATTTTTTTTAGAAGAGTAGGGTTCTTTGTTATTTTTGTGACATTCCATGTCATTATGACTTTGTTTTGGTTTTTTTGGTGCCATAATTTTGACTCCTTTTATTATTTGAGATTGTAAAATTTTTGTGACAGGTGAACCGCTACTACAATTATTTTGCAATATTTTTTTAACGAATTTCCTAAAACGGGAAGTAACAATGACGTGTCATAACAATCAAATTAGGATAATTAGAGGTTATACGGTGATACTGATAGCCATGGTAACCAATCGACCAAAATCGCTTGGAATTTTTTATGCGTAATCTAATTATCCCCTTGACCTCTGAAAATTCCGCTAGCTGACTAACATATATACTCATCGCGTGCAAAACGTTTTGCAAAAAAAAATATTCGCAAGAAAAAGTTGACCAATTCAAAAACGTCAAGAAAACGGCGTCGATGTCCTTCCATTCCTATCGCATTCCACAATAATTACCTGAGTATGAAATAAAATTCGTCGTCATAGCCATGCTTATCGTTTTAGTAAAGAAGTTATGGGAAATTGTGCGTAGGAGTATATGATATACCTCTCTTCGTTTTATGCAAATTTTCTACAGATATATCCGCATTGCGTAACTTACATGCCACAAAGTACAACATTAATAAAATCAGTGTCATTGTGTCATCATCAACGCCATCATAAATTTATTCCTGTTACCACGTAAAACGTATCCACACTGAACTTGAATACGCAAAACAAAAAATTTATTCCCATTTCGCAATACAAATTTATTCCGAAGACGACGCTGTAGTCATACATTCATTCATATTTATTCAATATCAACAGCAGCAGCCTTAAAAACAAATTTTTAACCTTTTCAGAGGAAAAATTTCATGGACAATGCCGCGCATCATTTTCACATTATTATTATTAATTTAACTGCTGTTGCAGCGCTGTACTATACTAACAACTTATTATGGCATGTTATGAAAATTCCATACATTTTATTATGACATTATTATTGCCATTTTGGCTGATTGCTGTAACGTAACGTTATCCGAATCGTGTAGCTAATTGATTATTATGAGCATTTGTAATGGCTGCGTGGTCAATGTTCATAAGGTGGAGTACGCACGCATAATTCCGTTAACGGCACTGAAATTCTGGCAAAAATGGAAATCCTTTTATAAAATTATTTTTCTCTGCAAAAAACTGGACAGTTTTCCTTCCTACGCGTAAAATTATGAATGAAAAGGTCAAAAACTTTAACTGAAATAGTTTTTTTTCTGCTTGAATTGGATACCGTGTAAGCGTAACCGGCTCGTTTTTATTGAAATATGTTTTCAATGTTAATACTCCAATATTAATTTAATATTAATATCGTCGTTAAATAAAAATTTATATACTCATCTTTTTCTTGTGAAGGAAAAAAACGACCTCCACATTTCCATCATCATCTTTTTCTTGATTCAAAGTCAAGATCAATGTCGTCGTCGTTTTGCCCATCTTTAAAATAAACGGAAATGATGATGATCGTCATCATACTGCCTGGGAAACAACAAACATATTTGATGGCTTTAGGAAGCTATTAGAAAAAAAATATATGTAAATCTCTCTCTTAAATTACCAATTTATTTTGACTATTTGGATGGGATAAAGTAGCTATAATAATCTACAGGGATTCTCACAAAAATATGTTATGATGACGACGACTTTAAAAAACGAAATGAAAATATTTTTGTTGCTATGACGACAAGGACACTCATATATGTGCGTATGTGACATTGGTTTAAATAATGATTTGAAAAAAATATATTATGTTCCTATTTCATGGATCATTAGGCTCATCTCATCAAGCTTCCGTTTATTGGCATTGTTAATAAAATGGAAGATGAAACTGCATTTTACTAACTAATCATAATTATCTATTTTTGTTGATTTATTTTTCTAAAGGCTTCTTCTTGGAATAGCCACCACCGTCATCATCAGCGTGGTCATTTTTGTCATCAACTCAAAATATATTGGCAATAAAATTTCCTGATCAGCCTCTAAATACAGTAACCATGACGACGGCAACCAGGTGGACACTAGTGGATAGTCGCAATAGCGACGGCGATAACTGTGACGAAGATGACGCCGGCGTTTTTGCAAACAATGTCATTGTTGCTGTTGTTGTTGCTAGGATATCCTTAAATTGACAATAATGTGGACTCTAATGAACAATTATCAAAATAATAACACTAGTTTGATTACCTACCATAAACCTTATCCAAGCACTTATCTTGGTTATCGGCGTCGGCGTCATCCATCAACAAAAGTTATTAAAAAATTAGGTTTAGAATTTTTTAAAGCAAGGGATGCTGACCACAGCAGCATCCCTCCGGTACAATGATGAGTAAAGAGAAGACAATGCTAAAATGGCTCAAGCAAAAGCCATCATCTTCATCCTCAAACCATGGCGGCGTCACAGGTGGAGGTCAAGGGGCACTGCCCATCGAAAAGATTACGGATGACCCCCTGGCCACCATTCAAGTTCATCCCCACGCCAAGAAGAACAAGAACAAAGCCAATGAGATTTACGCAGTGAGCAGGTGAGAAATCTAAACAATATAGCGTGAGAATATATTCTAGAATGCTGACCATTGGTCATTTTTTATATGAAAAAAACAAAAGCCATGTATCATGCTGCGTATGCGTGCGTGTGGAGTGTGAAGCTGCACAGTAGCCTCATAATTTTATTAACAGCTACTGACCAACTGACCACTGGTCAGCTCAGAAACTGATGCCATTGAACTGTCGACAGTACCTTAAATATACTTCTATGTATACTGAGCATGACGTCTCTAGAAATATTATGGCCAGTTGCCCAAAAATATCTATTGTCATGGTAATTGACCAGTGGTCAGCAGTTGGTCACCTATTTTTTGTCTGCATTGTTGATACTACACGTGTAACCTTTTTTCTTAAATTTCAGAGTAAATCCGCTTTTCGAAGAGGAAGACGTGAAGGAAGTATTTTCCCCGGGAGGTCACTCGGGAAGCTCCGGTTACGACAGCGGGAGCGGTCCAAGCGACGACGATTTCCCAATAATCCATACCCTGAGCACGGACCTGAAGGACCTTCAGCAAAATTTGTTGGGGCGTCTTGGAAGCCCAAATATACCTTCGACCAGTTCAGTGGTCCAAACTGCGGCAACGTCAACCAAGCCGTCAGCCTCCGCACTTGCACATCCCCAGCTATTTATAAACACGGAAAACGACGTGATTCACCATGAGACCGCGATCGTTGGTCCGAATGGACGCCCAATTCTGCAAATCCTGGAGCAGAACCCGGCTTATGTAAAAAGCATAGCTTTGGCAGTTGGATCCGGAAGGAAAAGGCCCTTGAGCCCGATAAGCGAGGGGACCGCCGCGATAACCCAGAAACTTACCAGCCCACCGCAAATCCAGTCCAAGTATAACCTGAGCACTTCCGGTTCCCTGTACAACAAGGACGCCACCAAGGCAAAGGCCGGAAATAACTACACGACCATTGATTCCATAGGAAGCGCCAAACTGGTCAAGAAGGATAGCCAATATGTCCGGTCCATCCGAATCGGCGGTCCAACTAATTTCAACCCCAACAATCCCGCGACAAAGCGTTCCATCCTGGAAGCCAATCGTCGCTATTCCTCGGGATCCTCCAGTTCCGCCTCTTCTGGGATCCCGCCTTCTCGACGACCCTCGGTCACATTTGCAGATGATGTGGGAGGTGGATCCAGCAGATCCGGATCCCGGAAGCCGAGCATGGAGCAGGACTCCATTGTCACCGAATCCCTGCTAATGATGACCAGCGTGGGCGGGACAAGATTTTCCAATGCCGTCGGCGGCGGTGCCGGAAGTGCTTCAAGCTCCCGGAAAACATCCTTTTCATCAAACCAGTCAAAAAGTCAGGATGAAAGCGGGAATGGGAGCAATGCCGCCAGCACGGTCGAGACTGATTTACAGATCCCGGGCCCTGACCACGTTGACCTTGAAGCCTTTGCAAATTCTCTCAGAAAATCGCGACCTATTAAACAATTCAATGGCCGCCCCGGATCAGCAGATGAGTTGGGAGATGAGGACGACTTAGACGATGACATTGATTCAGGTCAAAGTTCAAAGGATCCCGGAAGCAGTGATGGATATCCTGAAGACACTGTTCATGTTGTCGTCATGACGCCACCGCCCATGGACCGGATATCGACGCTGGACAGGCCCGGCTCTGTTGCTGCTGGACAGGGGCCAACGTCGCCAAGGATTCATACGAATAAGAAGAGTAGTCACAAGAGTCCATTTGGGGGCATCGCAGATCATTACGCGGCTGCCAAGGAGATTGCCAAAGAGATTGAGTCGTACTCAAACGGTTCGGCGAAAGCCAGTACCAAGAAAAGTAAGGAATGATTATACAGCTTTTGACCAATGGTCAGTTTTGTCATAAATACAATTCAGAATAGCCTCCTGTCAAGATATGCGCCATTTTTTGCTGCTGGTATAAAAAGTTAATCAACTCTCGAGCGCCGCATTGTCATCATCGACACATTGAACACAATCTCCACATGTGGTCAAATGATTATATCTTGAAACCAGCTCGTAAATATAGCCATTCGATCAGACAGCTTTGCTTTTGTGTAATGAACTTTTGTAGAATTTCCCAGAAAAAATATCCACCTGAGAATTGCTAATAAGCTATTAAACCCATTCACAATAAAAACATTCCAAATTCGGCAAATCCCAGAAAAAATCTGAATGCTTTAAAGCTTGTACCATTAGAATAACAAAGGTTGCAGTTTTTTCTAAATATTTTATTTCCAAAGGTCATCTTAATCGAATTTAGGATTTACATTGAAGCGATTAGAAGGACAAACGGTTTTTTTAACGGCGCCGAGTTGTGCCAATACAAAAAAATAAAATGTCTTCAATCAAATCCATTATGTGATTTTGAAATGAGAATTCATTCAGCTTTAGAAAACAAAAGCAACAATTGGCATGCTACAATTTACAATTACGATAGTAACGATTTAATTTAATTTATTCATCTGTCAATAAAATGTGACGTGTGTGTGCTCACTAGCCCAATGACTTACGGTGGAGGATGAACAGTTTAAAAAAAATGTTTTTGTTAAGTCGCGCTTATAAATATGCAATTATTTAATGGCAGCGCAGTGGCACTGGTAACAAGAGAATATGCAAAGCAGAGACCCTGAAACATCTCAAGTCTCAAAATCTCGACTAAGCAAATAGTTTACAGTGGAATTTTTTTTCTTCTTCAGACGACGAGAATATGACGTATAGATGCAATGGAATCTTTGTACCTATCACACACATATATTTTATTTGCGGTATTAATCATTCACATATTTTTATGTCCAAACGTGTATGCGTCGCTAAAAGCGATATGTAGTCAGTTGGGTAGACCATTTTAATTGGGTGCCGCGCTGATGCCAAAAGAATACAATAAATTGTTGTGTTGGAAGAAGCAAACAGAGTCGTGTAACTGTCACCTATACATTTTTTATATATCATGTTACCTACCTGTTAAAAACTAACTGTAAAATTGTTTTTGTTTGTCGCTTAGGTTACCACAATTAGGTATATAGTTTTTATGATGAATGGATTATTATCATTGTTTGTGCCTGTGTTGATGATGACGATGATGATGCGCTTTAACCCTTTTTGGCCCTAGAGACAGATAGGTAGAAAAAAATATATGCTAAACGAGCATGCTTGAAGCCACTGGAGGAAAAATGCACACAATTTTTTTTATATTCAGGTTTACTTTTAAGCGATAATTTGTTTGCATTTTTTCGCTACCGCTGTTGAAAATTATCTGTAGATCGTGTAAACAGGTGTGTATGCACAGCGCTGTTCTACAAACTACAAA
Organism: Sinella curviseta; assembly: GCA_004115045.4. Taxonomy (NCBI): domain Eukaryota; kingdom Metazoa; phylum Arthropoda; class Collembola; order Entomobryomorpha; family Entomobryidae; genus Sinella; species Sinella curviseta. Next base: position 1,850,942 of record CM023201.3, on the reverse strand, counting down.
GGCGAGTTTTGTAGAGTGTAATTAAGGGGCAGAAATAATTGATAATTTGACAGGTTATGGATAAAATAGTGCATCAGAATGTAAACTCCAGAAGAAACGGAACAGGAAAGAAATGTATCAGTATATATGCTCAAGTAAATGGTTTCCATTAAATTCCGGTTACTATCACGACGATTAAATATTGATACAGATCTATAATTTAAATATTGATTACTATCCAATTATTGACACAGATAATTACAGGGTGGCATACAGGTAGTAACCGATTTACTAAAACGCCAGTTAGCATTTTTAGCACACACGAGACGCACGCACACAAACATCACAAAAATATTTAATCAAATTTGGTAGCGAAAAAAAATATTGATAGGCGATGCATTTATGATAGGTACCTTGGCATATATTATTTTCCATGACGACGACTTGGGACATAGCTATAAAAAATATGTGCGAATATGTTTCAGACGGATAATTACCGTCCGTCCAACACTTTGTTATGCTGCATTACAAAATGTATGCATTTGAGGCGAAAAACTGCGTAAAAATTGTCATTGTTCATGGATGGAAGGTGTGTATGCGTGCGTGTGTGGGTCGACGACGAATACGCGTATGGTAGCTCACATGTCTACCAGACAATATTTCATTTTACATTTTTTTCATTCTCTACGCAGAAGGTCTCCATCTTAATTAGATTACATGATTAGCGCAAAGTGTGGACATAATTGTGAGATGGGACGCGCATGTGGGGGGTAAAATCTCAACTGAAGACAGAAAATTATTTATGATTCTGACCTTTTAATCAGCAGCAGTTGATAAATCCTTAGGATATATGCATATGGATATAATCTCAGCATGTCCTCAGGTGCGCATCTAATTAATTAATCTACATGTCTTTACATTTACCTTCTTCTTCTCATTTACCCTCAGGTCTGGTTCGAGATTTACTCTACCGCGGCAATCGAAACTCGACCATCTCCTCAAACTACGATCACGTCAACCTCACCACTTCGGGTGGAACAGGATCCGGAAAAAATGGCGGATTCCGAACCGGATCCCGAATGGACCAAGGATCCAGAATACTTCAAAGTCCCCAGCTCATTCTCCCCCCACCTCCCCCTCAACTCTCCCCACCACCAGACATGCTGCTTCGTCCCGTATCGTCATCCACCTCCAATACAACAGGTCGAAATAGAACCGGTGGAAAGGGAACCGCTGCAAATCAACATGGTTCCACCTCAGGTGGAAACAGCAATGACTGGGAGTTGGTCCGCGTTCAGCAAGTTTTTGTAAAGGCCTCTTCGAGCGGAATCCAAGACCAGCAGCAGCCGCATCAGTCGACGACCACAAAGCAAAGTAAAAAGGATGCTGCTGCCATGATGCAGCTAGTGACCAGTGGTCATCAAGGGCAAGATCACAACACAAACTCACGTCGTCATCATCATTCGTCGTCGTCGTCAGCATCCTCCAAAATCCCAACGGCATCTTCAACGACGACGGCAACCAGAGCCAAAGCTGCCAAGAAGGTAGGTGTACTTCTGTAGCTATACGACGACTTCGACGTCGACAACGATAATTATCATCTCTCTCTCTCTTCAACAACAATTTACATATATACTCAAGTCATACGTGAACAAAAAAAATGATGACCAATGTCCATTCCTTCCATAGCGTTGTAGCATTGATAGCATTTATCCTTCTCCTCATACATCCATCCATCCTCATCTTCTTCTTCCTTCAAGCATTTATAGCTCATCATCATCATCGTCATCGTTTCGAGCATATATTTTTTTCTTGGCTAGCCAGTTCTCTTAGTGGACACAGTGGTCAGCTTTTAGCTACTAGATTGTAATGGGCGACAAGTTCACTGTCACTATCATTCGCCAAGTAGATAGATGGAGGAGAGGAGAGTCCCAAAAAGAATCATCATCATCCTGAAAATATTTATCAGCAGCTGTATATACCAAGTACATATAATTTCCGACCATCATCTCTGCTCATGTATCAAGTTGCCCTTCTAGAAAATATACCGTCAAGTGGACAAAGTGGTCATCAGCATCAAAAGAAGTCATATTTCCTTTTGACCTGATTGTTTTCAAAAGGTTATCATAGTGAACGTGTTGGCCGTTTGGTCAAGTGGTCAAGCGTGTGGTTAGAGGGTGGAGTGCGCCTTGTCAGGTGCAACAAAGGTTAAGTGCATATTTCGTGAAGTGCATTTTGTAATTCCGTTTATGTAATAATATATAACCAGTTCTGATTTAGTGAATGCCCTCTCTTTTGGCGATCGGATATATTCTAGCAATAAAAGTGACCAATGTCCAGTTTGTGTGAAATTTTAAGAAGCAAGTTGAGTAGAAGTTGTAAATTGGAATATAGGGATGACCACAAGTGTGGTGGACCACTTGACGGTAGACTACTACCTAAAAAAGGGCTATCTTGAGCAGGGCTATCTCAACGATGAGTCGGATAGATATTACCGGCGGCTGAGTGATAACTCTTCAGGAGTTTCGTCGGGATACGATGAGTCCGCGTCCAGCGATACCAGCGAGGGACCGGACATTAACGTATCCAGATCAACTACACCTTCTCTGGTAACAAATGTAGTAGCAATAAGTTCATAAAAAATGGAAACTCTGCCATATTCATAAAATTTCATAACATTTCATTTTTATGATGATTCACCTTGCATATATTTATGACATATTCGTGCGTATTGAACGTCATCATAATTTTTTTTAGAAATGTATGAATTTTCATATATGCCGCATTCAATATCTACCAAGTTTAATGGCAAGGTCATCTTCATCAAAATGGCAGAGATGATTGTTATCGTCGTCGTCGGCATCGTTAAATAAATGATTGTTGGTTTTAGGAAAAATATATGATCACATGATATGTTGTAACCCTTTTAATCCGGATGTAGGTTCCTTCATCATCTTCTTCGAGTTCAGCAGCAGACGATGGCCTGGCGGCGACGCCAGGAGCTCGTTCGCGAAACCTACATCAAAATGGTGGCGTTTTGGAAACAGATTCGGGCAACTCTAGTGACAGGGTTTGCTAAATGGCTTTATAAATTAAATTCGAATATATTTCCCGGGTTATTTTGAAGAATTTGCAGGATGTGATTTTTTGGAATATTTTTCAGACATATGCCGAGGTCCGGTTGGAAATCGAAGGCACCAAAATAGACCTGAATTCCAGTGACCATCGCGGCGACGTGATACCGTTAACGGATGCACGAATACAAGTGGAATGTGGGTCGCCAGGTTCGGACGACCCAGTTCGCCCCGAGAATTTACCCAGCAAGGTGATGATCGTCACCGGGGATAGTCAAAACATTGTGGTGGACCTGAGCGGGGTTCCGCTGGACCTGAAAAATGCAATAGTTTCCGGTACCGCACTGATAACACTACCGGACGGACTGGACACCATGCTCCAGCCAGGCTACACCATGATCACGATACCTGCGTCGAGTGCAAATGGGACCAGTGCCTCGAGCAGTAGACCAATGTCGCCAAAGTCATCAACAATTAGTCATCATCATCATCATAATCACCATCACCGGAAAAAGGATCCTGGAGGGGGCGGGGGAAGTGGAGGAGGGGTAATGAACATAGCCATTGGAGTGGACGACGACAAGCCTCTCGTAAACAATGCAACGCGTAATGGGAACGGAGTTAATAGTGGAAGTGGTGACGAGTGCAAATTATTTTCTACCAAAAACAAGGCGCAGATTTGGGATGTGATTCAGAAAAACCTGAGTGATGTGACGAGTGCGGGGGGAGTAGTGGGAGGTAATGGAGGTGTAGGGGGAGGGGGAAAAGGAAAAAAGAAAATTACCACCATCTTTCCATTTCATCCAAACCAGGATGCTTATGTAAGCCCAGTATTTTTTTGATGATCTAATATTTTGTATAAAAAATATGTGTGTAGGTAACTTATGCGTCAGATATGTTGCTTGGCTTTGACGACCTTGAAAAAATAACAATATTCCGAGTGCATTGTCATCATTCTCGATATTGTGGCTAGCTGGCCATAAGAGAACAATAGTGCATCATTTTTTTGGTATTCTTCGACGCCGTCCAAAAAAAATGTACACGATTTTTAAATTAGTAACGGTAGAGTATAATAAGCTGCTATAATCAAACTACAAAAACGATAATCTGTAATTTTTTTAAGATGATGCATGAAGATCTAGTAGTAACAAGGTAATTAGCGAGTGTGATGGACACAATGGACGAGATAAATAAGTCGTTAATTAGCACGCGTTTCGTTTTTTGGAAAAAAAATATTTTAAGAGCTCAGGCACGACTAAACCATTGGGCACGAGAGTGACTCGCTGTATCCGAAAATGATGAGTAAACTCGTACATAAGCTCATAATTGCGGCAAAATAATTTCCGGGTTTCTTTTCTTAAAAAAAACATGTTTCCATTAAAATGGGCTATGATAATATTTTGGAAGGAATTTTTAGGAAGAAATAAAATTCAAGATGAGTAGGAATTTTATCAAAACTTTTGGGTACAAAGGATACTCGTTAAAAATAAATGTTTGACATATTTTGCAAAATATTTGCTGATAAATGGAATGTGGAACTACCGGTATTTTTGAGCTATAATATAGCACGAGTCACAAAACTAATAAAAATGAACAAGATGCTGATGTAGGCATTAAGACAAGCAATTTCGCACACGACTTAACAAAAGGATACTTTTTTGAGTATCGAAAATAAAACTGCAGACAAATTTTTAATAAATGATTTTAATTGGCCCATGTACATTTTTTTAAAGCTAAAGTTGAAGCTAAGAAATAATTTTGCGATAAAGGTTTTACGCGTGCTCATGTGAATAAATTATGATAAATTTGTGCCAAATGACATTTTTTCGTACAAACGGCTCTCCAAAGCTACATCATATCTAGAGAATGAGTTGTTAATGTCATTTTATTGTCAAGAAGAATGGGTAAAACATGTTCGTTTAAAGAAGTGTAGAGAAATAGTCGCCAGTATTTTGGAATATTTTTTGGTCCCTTTTTTAACGAACGCGGATGTACAAAAGTTATTGTTCGCTAAATCGTTACGCATTCAATTGGCACACACAGAGAGTTTAGTCTCGTAATCGATTTGTTTAGAACTAAAGAATAAAAAGAAGAAGATGTCTCTTCTGGAAAAAATCTTTTTTTTTGTCAACGCGGCGTCGAAACAACGCAACTCATCTCAATTCATTATATTTTCTCCTAATAACGTGTCAGATGGATTTTTCAGATCTCTTTGCAACTTAGCCTACAAAAAAAAGAAGCAAAAATTAATAATCACATTTTACAGTCCTCGTGTTCGCACTCAAAAAAGCAATCTAAAACGTTTTTGTGACTCGGTTTGCCCACCTAATCAGCAAAACAGGATCAAAAGTGCTGACCAGCAGCCAGCAGACCACCATCACGCCGCCGTTTATTATATTTCTTAGTCAGTTTGGTCATCCTCTTTGTTGTACCAATTTTGCTGCAAAAGAACAATTTGTTTTTTTTTGTGATTTATCGGTCGCCCTGTTAGCGTCTCAGCTCATCTGGTCGTCGTGTCGTAAACTAAGTGGAGTGAAGATGATGCAATTTCACAAAAAAATCAATTACTGCAGTCAAAAATGAATACATTGCGGTGTGTTATGAATTCAGAGCAGTGGCGGCGTTGTAATCCCTTGTATGCAAATATGAATTGTGTGCAAAAAATTCATATCGTGACGGACAACACGGGAGCCGTATTTGTTTTATGGAAAAGTTGTGTAGTATTTTTTGGATGGACGCCGTGAAGATAAAACCATTTTGTATTGCCCACATTTCTTGTCGTTGCAAAAAAAAAATATTTTTTTCTGGTGCAATTTTTGCATTTATATTACGTGACAGAATGGAAAGAACAATTCGATATTGTTTTTTAATACGACGGCAAGGTAAACTCTTCTTCTGACTCGCATTTAGAAACATGTAGCTTTTAGTAGGATAGCTTGTACTTTTTGAAGCGATGGTTAAAATGTTTACCTTGTCAGCAAAACGAAAGATGATAGGAGGATAAAAAAGGAACCAGGAAGTTTCGTAGTATCGCTTCGTCTCTCTCTTGACAACAAACTGCAATCTAGTACTCAACTCATCAAACCAATCTCTCTCTCTCCAAAAAACTTTTAACCCTTTTTTCGTGTATATTTTTTTATCACCAACTCAATAGCCACTACTACGTCTTACATATATTCGCGCTCGGTAGTCCTCTGACCATTTTAATGACATTACCTGGTAGTAAGTCTGCACGCTGACGATGCTGATGATTATTACTTAATTTACATTTTTATATCTGAATTACCATGTGCCATCTCTTGAACATGTGCCATGAGTACGATCAACGACGAATATAATCGGGTTTTGGAGGTAAAAATTTGATTTGGCTGGATACTGCAAAATAATGAATTGTTTCAATCCAAATGAGATGCTTATCCCAATTATTATTGCGGCAATCAAAATAATATCTTAATTTATCAAAGATTGCAATATAGATTGATTCAACAACAGTATAAAGTGGATATAAAAATTTGGAAAGGCGTGGGTTATTATTGGATGCGTTTTCAGCAACATATCCAGAATATCCAGACCTGCGAGTGCTCTTGTTTTAACAAGTCAGTGTGCTATAAGGCGTAGAAATAAAAATGAATTGAAATGAGATGGCTATATTTTTGTTGCTGTAAATAATATTTTTGCTGACAACTTGCAAGCAGCTCGCAAAACTCTGAATCTGGTCAAGAGTGCGTAGTACTACGCACACAGGTCTTTTCAAACAGGATCCCAGTTTAAAAAATGCAGAAAAGTAAAACTTGTTCTCTCTCAGGTCTGCGTGGTGATCTGGTGAACAAGCCAGACATAATATCAGGTTACTATGGAGCGCGATCGAATGTACATGTCATTTCGTGTAACATATTATTGAACACACGCGTATGCTCGTAAATTTTTGGAGATATGCTCACATTATTATGCGGGCAGATATAGGTATATTATGAGCATCTTAAAACAAAGACAAAAGGCAACAGATTTTTTTTACATTCTACCCATCTCTGAAAACTGATATGATAAATAGCTGGTTTTAATGGAGAGATCAAAAGGCATTTGTGGATGGTGGTAAAAATGTGACAGGCGAGCTGGCTACCATATTAAGCAGTTGTGTTGGAGAAGGAGGAAAAACGATAAATTGATACATGTGTGTGTAGATGCACACTAGCCAATATTTACCAGCTCTATAAATTTGTGTATATTTTTGAGTTGTGTATATTTTCAGGTACAAAAATCAAACACGCATGCATGTAGATATATATTCGTTTTTTAGGAATATTTTTTTTCGCTAAGGCGGTTGGTTACATAACTTTTGCCATTTTATTTGCATTTGGCAATAGTGTTGAATATTCGCTTGTGATAAATTGCCACCAGCATTTTTGTTTTTCGTTAAAAAATATTAAACCGGTAACTTTTTCCATTTATTTCTCGTTTTGTCAGTTTGTCTGGGTTAGAAATTACGTTTAAGAAATCACGCTAATGTAAGTGTACATGTATACCTATCAAAATTCGAATATTACAAAAAAATGGCAAAAATTAATTTCGGCGTTAAAATGTGTCAACGTATTAATTGTAAGATAAAGACGGCATGTAGCGACTTTGATATGCCGGTTATCCCGATTAATTATATTTTGGCAACGATGATATCAAACGTTATTGGATTTGTTGTGGTGCATTGCTACCTGTTTATCAACCTGCATGGCAAATATAAATATACATTTACGCTACCAGATAGCTGGTAGTAGTATGTAGCGTCAATGCAAACTGCAATTGCAATGTCAAGGCCATTCGTGTCTCTTGTGTCTTCGCCTTCATTCAAGGACCCACAATAAAAACCATCATCGTTCGTTCATCGTCCAAGTTGCCGTGGCAATCAAAAGGAAATCTAACAAAATAAAATCACATACGAATATATATTTTTTACTTGCGTACGTTGATATTCCACCAAAAAATCCTTTTTATTCTTTATTATAAAATAAAGTTACGTTTTTTATATAAAAAATTTACATGGTGGACTATCTAAGACGTCTGGTCTGTCCAAAATTCTAATTAAGATCCTCAGCGTCTCAATTTGGGTCTCAACAAAATTCCAGATTTTAATCTGAGATAAATTTAAACGATGTTGTTCCTACTTGATTGAACCCAAAAAAGAGCTCCAGAATATCAAAGATTTTTTTTCTTGTCCAATTTTCCTTACGTAACATTTTCGTGTCAATTCAATTGATACCTAGTTCTAAGCCAGCCGACAAAACTACAATTCCATTTTGAAGAATATTTTTTTTTGCAAGGGAACAAGATTGAAATGCTAATGACAGCCTGTCTCTGCCTACCAAAACAAGTGCCCTTGATCTTCATACATTTTTGTGGTATATCTAAAGAGATCTGGTTTGACGAGAGCAAAATATATCGCATCACGACCAAAAAAGATTACTTTAATGGATTGTTGTTGGTGATGTTGATGTTGTGACTATATTTTTTTCTGGACTGAATTAAACAAGAAATGCAATGAGCTATTATATCATCCTGCAAATTTATCGTGATCTGATCTGGTCTTTTTTAGTTTATTAAAAGCTTTTGTGATGAGGATGACACGCAGATGTATATACAATTATAATGATGGTGTGCGTTACTGGTCTACTGGATCACTTCTGTTGACTGAATTATCGATGCAGATCAAGTTTTTTGTTGTTCTGGTCAATCAATTATTTTGTAACAGCGTGAATTCTGCACACGACACGACTTTGTATTGTGAATGATGGGCTCTAGTTTTAAGAGAAAACGTGTTGGATCAATTTATTTTGTCGGGATTACTTAATGAGGCATTTTGTTTTGTGTGGAATGATTTTTTTTTTGTAAATGAGTTTTTTTTTCTTGACACGTGTCTCGTCTCAGGTGTCGGGAAAGTAGTTAGTTTTTTTTGTAAATGGATGCATTTTAAAGATGAGCTTGGAAATTACGTGAGAGATGAGACGTGATTTATGCAATAATGGTTTTAGGGTTATGCGAGAAGAGACACGGAAGACGATTGGATGACAAGATAAAGCGTTGCGTAACATTTTTGACAGGCAGACAGACTGATGGAAAGAGTGAGAGTAAATTGCAAATGAGGCGAGAAGAGATTGGGATCATGTTTGAAATGGCTTGTTTTGAACTGCCCTTTTTGTGTAATTTGAGCTGTGATTTAAGCACGTAGGAGCAAAGCAAGGTGGAAAAATGTATTACGCGTTACTTTACAAGTGTCACTGAACATGTTGATGGTCAAACATGGATACAAGTACGTGTATACATTTTTGGGTAAAATAATTAACTGGAAATTAGCAGCAAGTTCACTGGTTCTTGAATATGGTTATTACGGCAAGATCACGTGCTAAAATGCGTCGAGTTTAGTCGTTCGAACATTTAAATCATTAATTATTCATTTTGTGAATTCAGTCTGTCCGTCCGACCGTCCGGTGAGCGTAACGCAAAATTAAAATGTAGTCATGGCAACAAAAAAAAATTGTTTAAAAATTGGAGTCAATAATATTTTCATATATCGGCGCTACTTCATTGGAAGCTTACGACAGGAAGCAGTAAATTAGTGCGCCGTTACTTTCAGAAATTGTTACTTCATGCTGGGGTGTGCGTGCTGGTGCGTGCACGCATTTTTTATTACCTCCACTCCATATACGCACTTACGCACCCAGTCAATCACGTCACAAGTATTAAAAACGACAAAATAATGCGGCTGACCTTTTCCCAACCAAAAATTATTAGATTAACTCTTTTCTTCTCAAACGTGACACACGTGGACTCTAGAACGACCACTGTCGATGATGCCGAATGACATTTCTTCTCAATCCATTTATTCCAATATTAATGCCAATTATAAATAAACTTTCCACTGCATACCGGGCCATTTTGCCAGAAAATAAAATTTGTCGGCGTTTTACTCAAACAAAATATTTTTTGCTTTAAATTTGTACAAAAAATTCATAAACGATGTAACAGGTATATATGGTAACAATGGAAAAATTCTAGAAGGGCATCTCTCCAAAAAAGACAACAACAACAACAAAAAATATCAATAATAATTTATCATAATCTTCGTCATCAAAAGACATAATATCAATAGTGAAGTATATAGAGACTGAAGGAAGGGCGCGTCTATCAATTTTTATAATCTTCAGCACGCACAATAATATTCTTGACAAAAGTTAAATGGTAGACCTTGCAGACAAATGCGTGAGCAATATAGCAGCCAATTCTACAATATTTTTTGCTGCTTTTGACGACGCACAAGCATTAACAATTAACTTGTCTCACCTCAAATTAGTGTCGTATTATCATTTATTTTGAAATGATTTTAATTTTTTGACAATTTAGGAATCCCCCGACTTTACCATAGAGGGTCATCGACTGGATCGCCAGCGGAAGAAAGTGGAGCAGGAAAAAAGCCGAAGATGCGCCTGTCGTCTGTGCGGAATGCTCTTCTTTCTGCTCGCGTTCCTGGGAGTTCTCGTCGCTCTCAGCATGATTTACACCAAAGGTCAACGCTACTTTGGCTCGTCCGTATAAAAATAATCATGATGATTAGTATCTACTATTATGCAAATTTGTTTATATATAATTTTGTTTGTTTGTTTGTTATTTTTTCCTTCTATTATTACATACACAAAAAAAGTCAAAGATTTTTACCAGTATATATATATTTAGATGTAAAAATAATAATTTCTTGTACCATTTTGTACCTGCAATATATTTGTTAGCTAGCTTATAGCTTAAAAATCATTTTAAAGATTTTATCTAGCTAAAAAAATAAGGATAATTTTAAAATATACGCTCCCCCGCCCACCCACACTGCGTCAGTACCTAACAAACTTATCCTTTTTAATTGCTGGACGGTCAACAGTCGCGATTGTTTTGCAAAAAAGCTCAAAATTTATATGTTGACGTTAAATGGACGCTAAATCCTTGCAGAAAAATAGCATCCTTCCGATGATTATCATTTTGTAGACCTTTAAAAAAATCTTTGTTGTTTGCGTACGCACGACGCCGCCGTAATCAGTAAATATTATTTTGTTGAAAAAAAACATATTCTTCTTTTCCATTCTTTTCTTAATTATATCTCCATTTATGAAAAAAATATTATTTGTCTGAGAGAAGGAGCCTCCAGCAATCATAAAGAGATAAATAGATAGGGACATAAATGATGATGACGATGATGACGACGAACGATGGTGTTTACATGGTCACTGGTCACTAGCTTTTTGGAAGGATAGTAGGGATAGGAAAGAAAAAATGAATTATAATAGCTAATCACTAGACAACAACAATGGTGTAATTTGGAAAAATACATGGATATATAATGTTTTTTAAAAAAAGATTTAGACAACGACGACGCCGAAAAGAAGATGTTTGAATCAAAATAAGAAACGGAATTAACAATCAACAGCACAAGCCATTTTTGGATATTTTTTTATTCTTATTCTGGATAGCTATTTAATTAATTTGCACTCAGACAACATTTGTATAGACATTTTGTAGACAGGCGCGAGAATAGATGACGCAATCTGTTGTGGATTCTTCTTCAGAATACGAATATAATTTTCTCGCGCTTGCAAAAATGTTTTTAGATGGCGTCTGAATTGCAGAGATTTTTTAAAGAAATATGATGGATAGGAAGAACCTGCCGTTTGATTCATTCATTCAATTCTTGAGTACACAGAACTTCTAACAATGACAGGATTGACCTCTAATAATTTTCTATATAAAAATGCGACAAAAATTGGTGACGAAATGTGGAAAGAATTTTTTTTTCTGTGTCTGTTATTTTATTCGTTAGGTATAATAACCTTTACCTTTAGAGTACCTTGACTTTGCACACAAAAATTCCTGGCTTGGCTAGATATTGCGAGATATACGGACTATACCAAAATTTATAGCGCGATATAGTATACTGGAAATGGACACTATGGCCAGTTGGATTATACGCGTAATTTATATGCAGGACGGAACATGAGGATATAATTCGATGATATAATAGCATATTATTATTATTTGTTGGCATGAAAAGTAATCTGTTCTACACAAACTTATTACATTACACCAAAATTTTTGCCATTTTGTACCTCAATCCGAAATTTTTGTACTTTTTTCACTCACTTGAATAACGACGACGTTGACTAACAAGTGTAACCATGGTAACGTAATACATTATCTCCTACAATAATCTTGTAGATAACTAAAATACCGTAAATATTTACCTGTTGTACTATTTGTAATAATTATTCCTAAAATATATCTCTCTGTGTAGTCATGTTTTGTTCATATTATTACGACTTAGGTTAAACATATTTTATAATTGTTGTAAACTCTACTTATTTAGTTTTAATTACCTATTTAGCAACAGACGACAACAATGGTAGCAAATACAAAGCCATGTTTTTCTTGGCGCATCTCCGTGAAGGTCAAAAGAATGATAATTTGTGCGCTTTGCTGCAGGTTCATCATCCATTTTAAGAAAACTATATTTACAATTTTATTTACTGTAAATTCCTACTATATTTTAAATGTCATGTAAATTTCCAAAGTATATTGTCAAAAATAGACAAATGCAATGCAAACGCAGCAAGTCTAAAAGATTTTATTATTATTATTATTAATTATTATGTATTTAATTATGATGCACTCTGTTACTGTATAGCAATTAGTGGATAGGTAGACTTAAGATTTACTTCAACTCACTTTATATATTCAATGCAATGCGTTTTTATAACAGAAATCTGCATGATTTTGACTCCAGCCGTAAATTTAGTTAATTGTTATTGTTTTTTATCTGAGATTTTTTTTTTGAATTTGTTCGACGTCACTGAAAAAAAGTATTGGTTGGATTTGGATTGGAATTTAAGGAGTTCAAATGGACCTGAATTGAGTATTATTTAAAAACCAGTGCAAAATTATTATTTTGATAGAAAAGAAATGTTAAAAAATTTGTAATCCAAATAATTAATGAATTGTCATTATCGTCACCTATTATTACCTATGCAACTAGATTTTTAGATAAGCTTACGTACCTATCCTTATAGAAGATAAGTTGTCGTTTCGTTAAATATTTTTTTTTGTTTTTTATTCCTTCTTGGATAAAAAACTGTCTTGTTTGTTGGCCTATTATTATTATTAATTATTATATAATATTTAATTTGTTTACATGTAAGTGATGATGATGTTGACGAAAGGAGAGAAAAATATATACATAAATCGATTCCTGCTGTAATAATATGACGGTAAAAAAATGAGTCGTCAGTTTTAATGAGGAGGTTGAAATTATAATGGAAAATCAGAATAAAGAAATGCTCTGGAGTATTAAAAAATATGTACCTATACAAGTTGTATGTAATCCGTTCCGTATGCTTTTTTACGCTTATGTCTTCCATTTCACAGAATGGCAGATTGTATACTAGGATCACATTTCTTTTGTGGGGGCGTCGTAACTTCGCTCATTCATGCAGAATCCATGATACCTGAAAATGTATGAAATGAATGCACTCTGAAAAATGTAATATATTTACGCCATTAAACCATTTGTAAAGTTAACGCATTTTCAACCAAGCTGTAAAATGGCACATCATTTTTAGGGAGTTTATTTTTTTCTGTAACCCCATCATAAAAACTAAACGGTCTCCGCATCTCACATTTTTCTTGCGGATTGCTACAGCGCGTTTGAGAATTTATTTATTTTTTCAGTAAATAGCTGATACTTTTTAACTAATTTAGTAAGCATGATTCGTTTAATTAAACTGCCGAAGCTAATATTAATCTGCTGGCTAATTCGTAACGCATTAGGTGCAAGTGACACAGGTAAGCTTTCAAAAAGGATTTTTTTGTGTTCCAGGACGATAAAAGCAAAATATTTAAATCGGATCTGTTTTTAAATTTTAATTGAATTTAATTACATTGTTGAGTAGATATCTCAAGACTGCGTCGTGATTTGCTTACTGGCTACGATCCCCACGCTCGCCCCGTCCAAAATCACAGGAACGTGACGCGGGTGAGAATGAACGTGATGCTGAAAGGATTCGAATTGGTAAGCTCATATATACTTTAATTGTGCCACTGAACTCCCTTATTGTTAACAAGTGATATCGTATTAATTATTATCTACTCGTTATCTATTATTATTAGGACGAGCGCACTTCCTTGCTGAACGTCTACGCGTGGACTGTTTTAGTCTGGGAGGACGAGCACATGCAGTGGGACCCCTCGCGTTACGGAAATCTCACCCGGATTCATTTTGCGGCACATGAACTCTGGCAGCCGGATTTGACCGTTTACAATAAGTGAGTAGTTTTTAGTTAACGGTTCATTACATTTCTGGTTGCATCTTTATGCTAAAGACGGCGAGTGTAATTTTGTTTTGAAATAGTGTGGATAAAAGTGAAATTGACCATTTCGGAAATACCCGTGTGGTCGTCTTCAACTCCAGCCATGTCGTCTGGGTTCCACCCACAAAGTTCCAAGTGTCCTGCTCCACTGATCTCCGGAAATGGCCGTACGACACGCAAGAGTGCATAATGGTGGTCGGATCATGGGCTCACGACGGCTCCATGATTGACATTAACATTCCTGCAAATATAACCGGCGTATAAACTATACAAATTTTTAATTATTTTCAAACACCATTTAATTATTACGGAATTAAAATTTGACATATTATGATTTTCAGATGGACACGTCAGACTTCAAACCCAACCGAGAATGGAGTCTGGTCAGCACCAAATTCTACAAGCGCGTCCGCTACTTTTACGCCGTTCCCGGCGTCCCCTTCCCCGACATCATTCTCGGAATCTCGATCGCCAGAAAATCCCCGGCCCACACAGCTTGCATCGTAGTTCCCGGGCTGGTTCTCGCATGGGCCGTCCTAATCGCCTTCTGGCTTCCCCCGGGAACATCCGAGCGACTCTCCATTCTCCTGATGGCGATCCTAATTAACGTGCTCTATCTCTACTATATTTACTCCATGATTCCGAATAACGGCGACAATGTTCCGCTTGTCCTCTTGTTTTACCGCGATTCTTTGGTGATGCTTGCCTGGGCACTGGTTTGGACCATTTGTCTGCGCTATCTCGCCGCCACTAAGAGAAATTCTCCAGTTCCATTGCCCGGATTCATTACATCATTTTTGGAAAGCTTTCCGGCAAAGATTTTGTGTCTGGACCCGAGACCGTCGACAGGAAGCAAAGATACAGCTGCAGACACGTCAAATGAAGGAGGTGAAAGTACCGGAAATGGGAATCCGTTTGGAAGTGGCGCGGATAAAGGGAATCCTTTTCAGCAAGACTGGGCGTGGCTGGCGCATTTGCTGGATCGAGTGCTCTTTATAGTTTATTTGGTCGTTTACATAATTTTTTATACAGCGCTGCTGTAGACTAATGAGAAAAGTTTTATTTATCTGTAACCAATAATTATATATTTAATTACGATGCAATTGCTACTGCACAGAAATTTGTATTGGGCATAGGATTAATTTAATTGACTGTATTATTTCAAGGCAATGTTTCTTAACTAACAAGATTTTGTCTCTCAGTGGAAATTATAATAAATTTAACTGTAAATGATTGAATGTCATTGTCATCACCAATATTCGTTAAGCAACTGAATTTTTTTGATAAGCAACCTATCCTTCTTGATGATATACATAGTTGTCATTTCCTTCAACATTTTTATCAAAATATCTTACAATTCGCCGAAAAGTGTGAAGACAGAATTTTAAAAAAAAATCAATTGTTGTACAAGAGTATATTCATGTGAAGATCAGGAAGCAGACAGATTAAATATTGATTATATCTTATAAAAATATTCATCACATCAAGCATACATCAGAATAAAGAACTCTGTATCGAGTATCGAGAATATAAACAAATTGTCTAATAAACCATTCTATGCATGTAATTATATATATCATTTGTATCTTTCATTTCGCACAAGAGCAGATATGGCAGAGCGGATCATACTGGATCAAATTTCGCGTGTTGTTTTCTCGCATCTTCATTCATGGATTTCATAATGTAACTCATCATTTATGCCAAGCCGTAACACCATGCATGCAGTTGTACAGTCAACACATTATTTTAAACCAACCATTAAAGTGGAAGATTATTTTGGGGAGTTTTTTTTTCTATCTTTCTCTGAAACCATTACAAAAAAGTGCAGAAAGCTTTACATCACTCTCATTATATCCGTGTGCCGTTGTGGTACGCCAAGGAACCATACTGTCGTTTCTATTCTTTAAATGTCCTGCCATTAAAATTTTAATATAAAATTTTTCAATATTTTTAAAAGCATGATTTGTTTACCTAAATTACCCAAACTGTTTCTAATCTGCTGGTTAATTCGGACTGCATTTGGAGCCAGTTTTTCAGGTGATGCGTTGAAAAAGAAAACAGGTTTATTTGTAATTCATTTCAATTAACTAAATTTTAATTGTTCCTCCACTAGATATTTCAAGACTGCGAAGTGATCTAATGAATGGTTACGATCCGCATAGCCGACCGGTTCAGAATCACAACAACGCGACAGTGGTGAAATTGACAGTACATCTGATTGGATTTCAACTGGTGAAATCCTAAAAAAAAAGAATTATTCTTTAAATCTGTAACAAATATTATTGGCGCATACTTATAGCAGCGAAGTTTTCAAAACAAATATTACTTTATTCAGGACGAGCGCGCATCCATTATAAATGTCTACGCAGAGACAATTATGAAGTGGAAGGATGAGCACATGCAATGGGATCCAGCACGCTACGGAAACCTTACCAATATTCACTTTGCGGCTCATGAACTATGGCAACCGGATTTGATCGTTTATAACAAGTGGGTTTAAAATACGCAGTGAATGAATTAGTGATTTTTTTAAATACTTGCACTTTTTTCTTGAACAGTTTGGACAAAAGTGAAATTGATCATTTCGGAAATACCAGGCTGATCGTCTACAACACGAGCCAAATCCTCTGGGTGACCCCCGCCAGATTCCAAGTTGGCTGCAGTACAAATCTCCGGAAATGGCCTTATGACACGCAAGGTTGCTTCATCGTTTTGGGCTCGTGGGCTCATGACGGCTCCAAGATTGATATCCAGATTCCTGCAAATAAATCAACTGTAGGTAGCCACATACATTCTGATTCAATTAAACTCGCCAACAAAAATAACTAAATAGTGAACTTAATTATTCATCTAGATGGACCTGTTTCTCTACAAAGGCAACCGGGAATGGATTCTCGAGGGCACCAGCATCGAGAAGCGAGTTCGCTACTACGACGGCCTCCCCGGCGTCCCATTCATTGACATCTTCATGCAAATTTTCATCTCCCGAAAGTCCGCCGCTCACAGCGCCTGCATTGTAGTACCCGGATTGGTTCTCGCATGGGCTGTCTTAATCGCCTTCTGGCTTCCCCCGGGCACCACAGAACGACTCTCCATTCTACTGATGAGCATTGTAATTAACGTGCTGTATCTCTACTACATTTACAAAATGATTCCGAATAATGGCGACAACGTCCCGTTGGTCCTCCTGTTTTACCGGGATTCTCTGGTCATGCTGGCTTTCGCGCTGGTTTGGACCGTTTCACTGCGCTATTTCGCCGCCACTAAAAGACAGTCTCCGGTGCCACTGCCCGGATTTGTTCAAGCATTTTTAGAAAGCTTTGCGGCAAAGATTTTGTGTCTGGATCCAAGGCCATCGACAGGGAGTGGGGATGGAGATAAAGGCGCAGATACTTCTAACGAAGGCGGAGAAAGCAATGGGAATGGAAATCAATTTGCAAGTGGCGTGGAGAAAGGAAATCCTTTTCAGCAGGACTGGGCTTGGCTGGCCCATTTGCTGGATCGAGTGCTCTTCATAATTTATTTGGTCATTTACATAATATTTTACACGTCACTGCTGTAAACTATGTATTCAATATCCTAAGTTAACTATAACAGTTGTTCATTTTAGAAATTTAGGAATATGGACCAAACAATTATTAAAATGTTCCATTATTAACCATTAAGATATCGCTCATTAAATTTGTAAATTTGTTTCATTGACATTTGTACATAATCAAGAACCGCATACTTTTCAAAATTATTTCCTGAATTGCACAAAAATGTAGACCATATCTAGTTTAGCAGAGAGTGAGAGAGAGAGAGAGCAGCGGACAAGAATCTTACATCAAGTTATCAAATTTCTTTAATGGGGGCGTCATGAAACTTGATTCGTAGATGCGCTGTTAAAAAAGCAGACATGCTGTTTGTAACTATGGCTGCATGAATGTGACGCCAACGGAACAATATTTATGTAAAAAAATATATGCTCAAGTTTTACGCCAGTTGTGTGTGAACGCAGAGCAAAATGACAACATAACTCTTGCACTTTTCTTTTTATGAATGATTTGCAAGTTATTATCCATAGTCCGTTTGAAATTGTTGTCGTCGTGATTAAACTAATTATTTTTATCAGTCATGTTTCTTGGAATAAATAAATCATTACAGTTCATAATAATTTGCTGGCAAATTTGGGCCAGCTTAGGTGCGAGTGTTACAGGTGAGATATCTCACTATTAAACTCTCAGGTTCCCCCGAACTGCATTCCATCCGGTATTTTTGGTGCATGTAATTTATTTTATTGGTCGTACAGATATCTCAAGACTCCGCAGTGATCTACTAAATGGCTACGATCCGCTCAGCCGACCAATTCTGGATCACACGTGGACAAATTGGGTTGAGGTGGAAGTGATGCCCAAGGGATTCGAATTGGTACGGCAACAAATATATATATTTTCTAATTTTATTCAAAAATTAACCCAATTATCATTTCAGGACGAGAGCACTTCCACGTTTACCGTTTACGCGCTAATCCAATTCTTGTGGTATGACGAGCACATGACGTGGGATCCGAGCCGATACGGAAATATTACCAAAATTCAATTCGCAGCGCATGAACTCTGGAAACCAGACCTGACTGCTTATAACAAGTACGAAGTTTGTTTAATACAGTTCACTGATTGTGCGAGTTAAGCCTGTAATATTTTGTGTGTGTGGAACAGTGTGGATAAGAGTGAAATTAACCATTTCGGAAACACGCCGTTGATCGTCTTCAATACCAGCGCGGTCTGGTGGATTTCTCCCACAAAATTCAGAGTGGGCTGCACCACGAATCTCCGGAAGTGGCCTTATGACACGCAAGACTGTTCCGTTGTCCTGCGTTCCTGGGATCACAATGGCTACCAGATTGACATTCACCTGCCACCAAATATGTCCCAAGTATATTCAAAACCAATTTATACTTACTTTCCAATATTCCAAATAATACGGCATGTTCTTTTGCGTTTGTAGATGGATACCAGCCGACTCGTACCAAACAGAGACTGGAATCTCGTGGCCACCAGCGTGGTCAAGTGGGAGAGCCACATTTACTGGCTATACTGGCCCAGCATCGTTTTGGAATTCTCAATTGCTAGAAAGTCCCCGGTTCACAGCGCTTGCATCGTAGTGCCCGGATTGGTTCTGGCATGGGCTGTTCTGCTAGCCTTTTGGCTTCCACCGGGAAACTCGGAACGCCTCTTGATTCTACTAGTTGCCATTGCGATTAATGCGATATATCTTTTCTACATTTACTCCATGATTCCGAATAACGGCGACAGCATTCCGCTGGTCATCCTGTTTTACCGGGATTCTCTGGTCATGTTGTCATTTGCGCTTGTTTGGACAATTTGTTTGCGCTATTTCGCTGAAACTAAGCGACTTTCGCCTGTTCCGCTGCCGGGAGTCATCACATCGTTTTTGGAGAGCGCTACTGCCAAAATATTGTGTCTTGAGCCGCGCCCATTTATTGGTAGTGTTGAAGGGGAAGCGTCTAGTGAAGGAGGAGAAAGCATCGGAAATGGGAATCCGTTCGGCAGCGGAGTGGAGAAAGGGAATCCATTTCAGCAGGACTGGGCCTGGCTGGCTCATTTCCTAGATCGAGTGCTTTTTATTATTTATTTGGTCGTTTACACAGTTTTCTATTCGGCGCTTCTGTAAACTACTGAACGCTTTTATTTATCTGCAAACCATTTATATATATTTCACACTATGATACATGCTATGTATAAATTTGTAGCAGGTGTTGGAGTACAATATTATCTCAAGCAATTATTTTTAATCTGCGAGAGATTTTGCCTCCATATAGAAATTATAATTTTACAAATGCGTTTTTTGAATATCAATCATGCCACTCAATGGATAAACAAAGTGGACCGGAAAAAATGTATTATTTTTAATGGATCTCATTTAGGATAACCAAGCGAGTTCGCTGTTATGACGAACTTATCGGCGTTCCTTTCATCCTCCTATCTTATCCCGATTCTCTGGTCATGTTGTTATTAGTTACTTGGTAATGTAGGCCGAACAATTATTTAAATGTTCTATTATTAACCATTGAGGTAGCAATCATTTAATTTGTAAATAAATTAGATAATTGATATAGTAATTGATTCAGCTAACATCATTCGGTATAATTTGAAACTTGTATCAAATTGCATTTCCCGTTTCTATGGAAGTGATGAAATTTCGCATAGGCTCGAATTTTTTGTTTACTTACCTTTCATCATGATTATGTGGAAATCTGCTGTCCTCACCTTGAACTCTTTAAGAGCATCCCATTCAAATGTTACGTTAGTATCAGTTCATCAAAACAATGCTCTACTTTTGACACTGTACACAAGCCAGAACCACATTTCATTCAAAACTATTTCCAGAACTGAACAAAATTAGTGTATATCCACTTAGCAGAGAGGAATCACCGAGACTATCAAATTTCTTGCGTGGGCGTCACTAAACTTGATTCACCAGAAACAGCGTTATGGTGAGATATGATGTTCGTAAATATCAATGTATGAATGCGACGACAAAATTAATATACAAAAATGTCCAAGTTTTACACCATTTGCGTGAATGCAGAGTGAAATGGCAAAACTAGTTTGCTAGTTTCCTGCCAACTGAGAAAAGAGAATTAAAATCATTATTTCGTTTTTAATTGTCGTCGGTGTTAAATTAATTTTTAGCAGTCATGTGTCTAGTAATAAACAAATTATTGGAAATTATATTAATTTGCTGGCAAATTTGTGCCAGTATGGGTGCGAGTGTTACAGGTGAGAAAAAGAAACATGAAATCATTCAAGTATCCATAAAATGTATTCCGCCCGACATATTTGTACAAAAAAAATACTTATTGCAGATATTTCAAGACTGCGTAGTGATCTCTTAAATGGATACGATCCGCTCAGTCGACCAGTTCTGGATCACACTTATTTTAATTGGGTTGACATTTATGTCCTGCTATATGGATTCGAATTGGTAAGTTCATAAACATATCTTCTAATTTTATTTTGTTTTTACATAATCTAATTATCAAAATTCAGGACGAGAGCACTTCCACGCTGAATGTTTACGCCTTGACCAGCTTTTGGTGGTATGATGACCACATGACGTGGGATCCCAGCCGATACGGAAACATTACCAGAATTCAATTCGCAGCGCATGAGCTATGGAAACCGGATTTGACCGTGTACAACAAGTGGGTAGTTTAAATTTAACTGTTTAAATTAATCAACAAGAGCGTATTTAATTATTTTTAATTAATTACTATTTTTACGGAACAGTGTGGACAAGAGTGAATTTGACCATTTCGGAAATACTCCAATAACCGTCTACAACACCAGCATGGTCTATTGGGTGACTCCCGCAAAATTCCAAGTGGGCTGCACCACGGATCTCCGCAAGTGGCCGTATGACACGCAAAACTGTAGCGTTGTTCTGGGATCCTGGGATTACAATGGATATCAGATTGATATTCACTTGCCACCAAACATTTCCGAGGTAAAAATGCAAAACCGATAAATTATCCAAAATGGCTAATCCAAATAATGCGGCATGTTTTTGTGCTTGTAGATTGACACCAGCCGACTCGTACCAAACAGAGACTGGAATATCGTAGCTACCAGCATGGTCAAGCGGGAGAGCCACATTTATTGGCTATACTGGCCCAGCATCGTCCTTGGATTCTCAATTTCCAGAAAATCCCCGGTTCACAGCGCTTGCATTGTTGTTCCCGGATTGGTTCTCGCATGGGCTGTTCTGACCTCCTTTTGGCTTCCACCGGGGGACTCGGAACGACTTAATATTCTACTTGTCGCCATTGCCATTAACACAATATATCTCTTCTACATTTACTCCATGATTCCGAATAACGGCGACAGCATTCCGCTGGTCATCCTTTTTTACCGGGATTCTCTGGTCATGTTGTCGTTCGCGCTGGTGTGGACCATTTGTATGCGCTATCTCGCTGAGACGCCTAGACTTTCACCCGTTCCGCTACCGGGACTCCTCACATCATTTTTGGATAGCGCTCCTGCCAAAGTCTTGTGTCTTGATCCCCGGCCATTTATTGTTGGTGGAGAGAATGCAACTGGGGATTCGTCCGTTGAAGGAGGAGAAAGGACCGGAAATAGGAATCCATTTGGAAGTGGCGTGGAGAAAGGTAATCCGTTTCAAAGAGACTGGGCTTGGTTGGCCCATTTTCTGGATAGAGTGATGTTTATAGTTTATTTGGTGATTTATACGTGCCTCTTTCTGGCACTTTTGTAAACTATTAAACAACATCCTAACATCACTTTCACTACATTATTGCAATTAACGTTTTGGATATGTAATTTTTTCAAATAAATCATTTGTAAATAAACTTCCTATTAACATACATTGTTTGTATTTATCTACCTATTTCATTCCAGAGTGAAATTCCAATCTTGTCAAGTTAACTTGTCATATAATTTTTCATTGTGCATTTTAATTCCGCTCCAACCATGCATCTCATTCGCGTTTTTCTACTGTCAACAATTCCAGTCAAAGTTTTAATTATTCACAGTGAGAGGCCACTAGGTATATGTATGCAACAAGTGGACACCATTTGGAAGTATGTCTCTGAAATTACACAGACACTATATGTTCATAGTGCAGAGACGAGCTGATGAGACGATCAAATTTCTCCTGTGGGCGTCGCAGCTCTCCACTCTTGAGCACAAATTGAATTGGCAAGAACAATTACGTTCAGTTTTCTGCTAAAGTATGACAACGAGAATCAGTTTTTATGTTTTTTAAATTGTTGTTAGTATTAAATTAATGTTTAGCAGCCATGTCTCTTGGAATAATTAAAATATGTAAACTGATCTTAATTGGCTGGCAAATTCGCTTCAGTTTAGGGGCAAGTGCTACAGGTGAGAGGTAACTATATTAATGTGGGATCATCCTAAATTGGTGTTTCCGAGTGACATCAAAGTAGATTCTGGTTTGGATTTATTATGAATTAAGTTTAAAAATAATAATTGGTCGTGTAGATATTTCAAGACTGCGTAGTGATCTGCTGAATGGTTACGATCCGCTTGTCCGACCCGTGACAAGTCACTCGTTCACGATGTATATCAGTGTAAACGTGATACTCTACGGATTCGAATTGGTGAGCAAAAATAATATACGTCATGATTGAAAAAAATGGATTATTTTTTTCTATCTTATATTCAGGACGAGCGCACTTCCACGCTGAATGTTTACGCGCTGACCTGGTTATCGTGGTGGGACCAACATTTGGGTGGGTGGGATCCGAGTCGGTACGGAAATATTACGCGAGTGCGATTTGCAAGCCATCAACTCTGGCACCCGGACTTGACCGTGGTCAACAAGTGGGTAGTATTTTCTTAGCCGTATTTATTGATTGATTAATTGTGTGGACAAAACTCTGACATCATTTATTTTTTTATTTGAGTCACAGTGTGGACAAGAGTGAATTGGATCATTTCGGAAGTATGCCCATGATAGTCCTCAACACCAGCTTGGTTTATTGGGTCACTCCCGCAAAATTCCAAGTGGGCTGCAGCACGGATCTTCGGAAATGGCCTTATGACACGCAAAACTGTAGCGTTGTTTTGGGCTCCTGGTCGTATCACGGATACGAGATTGATCTTCAGCCGCCTCCCAATATATCAAGCGTACTTGCAAATTAATTTTAATGCCAATCAATACTAAATATTTAGGTGGCTAGTTAAAAGTTGAAAATATTTATTTATTTCAGATTGACACAGGTCGATTGACACCAAACAGAGATTGGGATATCGTTGCCACCAGCTTCGTCAAGCGAGTGCGCTACTTTTCCGGAATGGGCGGCATCCCATGGCCTGACGTCGTCTTGGGAATCAAAATCGCGAGAAGGTCCCCGGTTCACGGCGCCTGTATTGTAGTACCCGGCTTGGTTCTCGCATGGGCTGTTATGATATCTTTCTGGCTTCCACCGGGAACCTCGCAACGCCTCTTAATTCTCCTGGTTGCCATAGCAATTACAGCGATATACATCTTCTACATTTACTCCATGATTCCGAATAATGGAGATTCCGTTCCGCTGGTTCTCCTATTTTACCGGGATTCTCTGTACATGCTCGCCTTTGCGCTAGTTTGGACCATTTGTCTGAGATATCTCGCCGAAACTAAAAGACACTCGCCTGTTCCATTGCCCGGGTTTATTCAGTCGTTTTTACAGAGCGGCCCAGTCAAACATTTGTGCTTGGATCCAAGACCATCGACAGGGGGCAGAGGGGGAGATTCTACATGTGAGGGAGGAGAAAGTACTGGAAATCCGTTTGAAAATGGTGTCGAGAAAGGGAATCCCTTTCAGCAGGACTGGGCTTGGCTGGCTCATTTGTTGGATCGACTGATGTTTGTGATTTATTGGGTCGTTTACATTATCATGTTCCTAGCACTCTTGTAAATCTTTAACTGTAAAACGGTGAATCTGTTTAAAGCTCGCCAAATTGTCTGAAAATTTGAAACTGGGAAATCACACAAGGTGGCAACATTGCATTGTTCATTGTTATTATTGCGAAATAAACATATGAAATATTTTGACCAAATAAAATCTTTCCGTCGCTAACTTTTTTGCTGAAAAATGTGATAAGCGTGCTGGGAATCCTTGTTTTTAGCCCTAAACGTTTCACGTGTCTCAGGACACCCCTATACTTCGGCAGCTTTGTACATTGTGACCCATATTCCGTGACCAAAATGATTATGAGAATTAGAGAATAGCAATGGCTGAAAAGATAGTGTATAATGAAATGTCTCACAAATTACTGCTTGCAAGACCAAAATGTCTTTCAGAGTTTCAAAAAACTTAAATCGATAGAGATGGATACGTCAGCAATTGTAGCTATCATGTTTCATCCAGCAGTTTCTATAGCTTTCTCTTTAGCAGCTTTAACATTTAAAATGTCAGTCGACAAAATCCACTGGACACTTTCATAATGTCGTTCCGAAATGTTTCTGGAAGCGCCGCAATATTTGTCGTTGGGATCCTCGACATCCTGGGAGCATTTACGGAATTGGGAATGTGCGCATTTGGAATTTTCCGGTTTTCCATTCCGGAAATGCGCCGTCATCCCGAATTGGTCCCTTCTCTCTATATGCTAATAGGAACATACTATGTAACCTTGTTCGTGTTTGCAACTCTACTGATTTACGCAGCATTGCCGGTAAGGTTTAATCACCAGTTAAAATAATTAGCATTATTAAAGTACAAAATTTAGTTTTCTTGCTTTGTCTTATCGTGTAGCGCGGAGATCCTTACACGCCCTTATGGATATGCGTTGGATGGATTATCATCCGCGGAGTGGTCATAATGATGTGCGGAATAGGAATGATTCTGGGAGCATTGGGAGATGAGTCGTTTGCAGAATATGTCATGAGCAGGACTCTACTGGGCGTCTGGACCCTGTTCCTGGTGATCGTATTCTACTACGCCATTCGTCTCTGGATGGCTTGTCCGCCTCGAAAAAAGAGAAACAAAATTTCTGCAGCAACAAGCGATGTGGAAGAAACGACGGAAAATCTTGACAAGGCAGCCGAAGCTACACCGGACCAATAAGCGTTTGGATACAATTTTCCACACATCAAGTCATTACATTTTTCAAAGTTGTGTTTTGTATTCAAGTTTGTTTTACATGTCACTTGTAAATAGGTAAACTGTTAACCTTAATCATTTTTTGGGTTTTGCACAAACAAAATCTAGTTCCGTGACTAAGGTAATCATTGCAAGTAATCACAATAGAAACCAAATGTCAATACTGAACTTTTCTTTCAATATTGAAATGTCTTTTCTTGGTCGGATTCATTAAATAAAATCGATATCTTTTTCAAAATGCATGCATACATACATAACATGTTTGTAGTTCCGGCTTGTTTTCTCACAAACAAGCTTTCACTTGAGCCGCTTTTAACTGTACAATGGCTCTTTAGCAAAACACTTGATTTTCATCATGTTTTTAAGAAATGTTTCCGGGAGCATTGCGACATTTGTCGTTGGCATTTTGGATACCCTTATCACAGTCGTTCAATTGGGAACATACCTATGGGCGCTTTCCACCGAGCAGAATCCCGTATTACGCGACGCGCTAAAAGCTCTGCTCATCTATTCCATCGTGCTAGATGCAATTCTACTCGTTACCGCAATCATTTTGATTTACGCCACATTCCCAGTAAGTTTTAATTAACTGTCAAGCGGACAATAAAATGCTTTTGAAAAGTAATATTCAATTTTTTATATGTCATTTCATTGTAGAGCAAAAGCAACCTTACTCCTATGTGGATTTGCATCGGCTGGATCATCTCTCGCGTCGTGTACATGGTCCTTGTGGTGATTGGACTTGCTGGCGGAGGATTGTCGACATTGGAATATATTCTGGAAGGTCTAGAATTGGTTGTCAGGGCAATATTTATGTTGATCGTCATCTACTACGCAAACAGGCTCAGTAAGGCTGGTCGACCTCAACAAAATATCAACAGTGTTTCCGCAGCTTGAAAAGACGATAAAGTTGAGAAAAAATCTTTATTGTGCAGGCTAATTATCACGATTGTAATTTATTTTTATGTTGCGAGAATCGTAAAAAAAATAGAATAGATAAGAAATATGTTCTCGAGTAAAAGGAATAAAGGTAATAAACTTTCGTGCAAACTGGTTGAATGAACATAATGTATTTTTTTCGACGGCTTCATTAACCAAAATCGATAATTTTTAATATACCTGATGATACTGCTACCTTATTATTTTCTCCGTCGTTCTTTTTCGCTCAAGCTTTCACTTCAGCACCTTTACACTTTACCATAGCTCTGTACTAAAAGTTGATATCGTCATTATCATCATGTTTTTAAGAAATGTTTCCGGGAGCATTGCGACATTTGTCGTCGGCATTCTGGATATCCTTATCACATTAGTAGAATTGGGAATGTTTCTTTGGGAAATCTGTCACGAGCAGGATCCCGAGGTCCGCAAAGCGCTACAGGAACTTCTGGTCTACACCGTTGTCATCTATGTGATTCTACTGGCTACATCCATCCTTTTGATTTACGCCACATTCCCAGTAAGTTCAAATCTTTGGTCACGCAAACGATTATATTTCACAATAATATTCATTTTTTCTCTTTTGGTGTTGTTGTCTACTATAGAGCAGAGGAAATGTCACTTCCAAGTGGATTTGCATTGGCTGGATCATTTCTCGGGTGATCTATGTAGGACTCGTGGTAATTGGACTGGCTGCGGAAGAATGGTCCACCACAGAAATCATAGTGGACAGTCTTGAATTGATCGCAATAGCAATATTTATCTTGATCGTCATCTACTACGCCACAAAGCTCAATAAGCCATCCCGACCTCAGCAGAACATAAAGAGTATTTCAGTAGCCTGAGAAGACGAAAGAAATTTTTCACCGAGCAGCCTAATTACAACATAATAATTTATACTTATTTTTTAGCGGAAGAAAATGAATGTCACGTTTCAGGTTATCCAACACAAATTTCAGTGATTTATATTATTTTACACAAAAATGCTAATCTGATATGTCGTAACTAAAATCGTGGGAGATGTATGCGTCTTTTGCTCTCTTTTGCTAATGGCTAGCTTTCACTTTTTCCAGCAGAGCTCAGAGGTCGGTCGGATCAGATAGGATGGGATCGGAAATTTCTCGTTACCGTCATCGACTACACACAAAAAAGTCCGCGCTACGCTTCTCATCGTGCAAAAAATTCTGAACAGATGTTGGCTCTACAAGTGTGGATTTTGTTGTTGACAATTTCAGCATGAAAAACAGTTTCAGTCCGACCTTGAACATGTTCAACGCATCAAGCCATCAACTGTGATATTTAAGATAATAACCAATTCTGTAAAAAAAGCTGCTGATCTTTCCACACATTTACTTTGTTACCAAAACGCTTTGACTTGCTTTCACTTGTGAAGCTTGTTTTCATTTTCAGGCGACCAGGCGACGGCTCTCAACTAAAATTCAAATTGATCTCATAGTCGTCATGTACTTAAAGAATGTTTCCGGAAGTGTGGCAGCATTTGTGGTTGGGGTGTTAGATGCTCTGTTCGTACTACTACAATTGGCGATATATCCGTTGTTTGCGCGGCCAAAATTGAATAGATTGTATCACTGGAGTATCTGGGCTGCCGTAGGAATCTTCTTCTTTCCAATATTTCTTCTGATTAGCGCTACAATGTCGGTGAGCAGTATTGACTTGAGAGAACGATGAATGTTACAAATTGATATAATCTAACTTTCTCTCTTTCTCCCGTTTCGTATGATACAGTGTACAGATAATAAGATGGCCATGTGGAACTGCTTTACTTGGATTGCCTGTCGCGAGTTGGTTATATTTTGCATGGCAATGGAAATGTATGGAGGATTGAGGACTATGTCCACGACAGAAGCACTTCCGGCACAGGTTCAATGGGCCGTTTGGACCATGTTTATGGTGATTGTGAGCTATTATGCATTTAATATCTGGAAGACTCGTAAAGTTCAGAAAACAAGAAGCAGTGTTCCAGCAGTGAGTGGAGAAGAAACGGAGACAATGATTGACGACACGAGTTGCATAAACAAATCAGTTCGACACGCACCACCGGAACGAGCCCAATACAACAAATGAACTCCAACATATAACTCAAAGCACATGACATATTTTCCACGTTTTCAACATTTTATATACTTGGATAAAGGAGCAGAGTTTAAGTGACTGTTTGTTTTATGTCACTTCCTACTTTATATATAGTAGATATATTCATTGGCTAGATTATTATGCGTGGACTGGTCATATATCTTTTACCAAATGGAAATAAAATTTGGATTGCATTTTTGGCCATCGTGATCTACTACGCAATTAATTTGTGTACTCCTCGGGAGCCGTATAGTAAAGGAAGCAGTATTTCCCCAACACGTGGAGACGAGAAGGACAAACGCCCATCACACTGGGCCACTCAGTTCATAGTCAGATTGTTGAATAGATAAAAAAATATATGTTTGCGAATTTGCAAATTGTTGGGAAGACCGAAAAGTTTAAAATGACTGTTTCAACTTTATCGATAGAGCTCATTTGAGCTCAGCTCATCATAGCTGCTTTTGTGTCTTGCTTTCTCTTCCGGAGCCAATCTCGCTGAAGCTTTCGCTTCATCAGCTTTGTGCTGGGAAACAGGTCTCAAGATACATTTTGAAATATGTTGGCATCATGCCTATAAGGAATGTTTCTGGAAGTGTCGCAACATATATCGTTGGGATCCTGGACTTCCTGGAAAGATTGGCGGAATTGGGAATGTTTGCAAATGGATACTTTCGGTTTTCGGATCTCATCACAAATTCCGCATTAGCTCCTATGTACTACTGGCTCCTAAGCGCAACATACTTTGTCACCTTGTTTTTTTTATTTACGCTGTGGTGCCGGTAAGTTTTGTTCGTTTGACGGAATCATACTAACATATTTTCAAAATTCATTTTTCCTGTTAATTAATGCATCTTAAGGATCACAACACTGCGCTGTTGCTATGTGTTGGTTGGATTATCCCTCGTGTGGTGGTTCTATTTCTGAGCTTATTCGGAATGGTTTTTGGAGACTTGCAGATTTGGGCAACGATAGAGTATGTCCTATTATGCTCTCAATTGGGCAATTGGACCCTGCTTCTGGTGATTGTCATCCACTACGCAATTCGTCTCGGGAAGGCTGGTCCACCTCGAAGAAAGAGGAACAAGGTTACAGGAGCTACAAGTGATGACAGAAAGAAGTAAAATCTTGACAACGCAGCCTAATCCATATCAGCGCATCAATCGGATTCGCTGTCTCTACATGTCTCTCTCAAGCATACTTACCTGACGATGTCCATCACTAAATTTCTTGCTTGTATACGGATTCATTAACTAAAATCGATAAATTTCAACATACCTTGTACCGTATTTTCTCTTACTCGCTAAAGCTTTCACTTCAGCAGTATTACCCTGTACAATGGCTCTGTAATAATTATTCACAAGACACCGTCATCTTCATCATGTTTTTAAGAAATGTTACCGGAAGCATTGCGGCATTTGTCATCGGCATTCTGGATATCCTGATTACAGTTGCGGAACTGGTAATATTCATCTGGTCGCTCGTTGCAAAACAGGATCCCGAGCTGCGCAAAGCGCTACAGACGCTTCTGATCTGTTACATAGTAGTCTATGCAATTCTACTCGTTACAT
This sequence comes from Sinella curviseta, assembly GCA_004115045.4. Lineage (NCBI taxonomy): Eukaryota > Metazoa > Arthropoda > Collembola > Entomobryomorpha > Entomobryidae > Sinella > Sinella curviseta. Next base: position 1,820,272 of record CM023201.3, on the reverse strand, counting down.
CGATGGTTTTGATCTATGCCACATTCCCGGTAAATGCTAATCACTTGTCATGTGAACGAGAATATTTAAACCTAATAATCAATGTTGTTGGTCTCTTGTCTGTGCAATATAGAAAGGAGACAATATCACTTCAATGTGGATTTGCATTGGTTGGAGTATCTCTCGTGTGGTGTTCATAATCCTTTTAATTATTGCACTGGCTGTGGGAGAATGGTCGACCGCAGAAATCATCCTGGACTGTCTGTACATAGTTACTAAGGCAGTATTTGTGTCCATCGTCATCTACTACGAAAGTGAGTTGAGTAAATCCTCTGGAACTCTGCAGAACATAAACAGTGTTTCGGCAGCCTGAAAAGACGATTTGCAGGGAACTATTCACAAAGTAGCTTAATTGCACCATATTATCCTATTCTTATTGCATTCCAAATACAAATACAGAACAAAAGCCAATACGAAATTTTCGTTCAGATTGTCGATAAGACTGTATCAACAAAAGTAGCGATAGTCTCAATAAAAACATAATTACAAATTTTGTGACATAGTTTTCATGCAAGGCCAAACAGTTTTTTAAACGCTTGCATAAACTAAAATGTATGAAGCTCAGTGAGCTCAGCTCCTACAACGTTCTGCTCCCTCCTTTTATCTTCAACAACTTGTTTGGCTGAAGCTTTCACTTGAGCAATTTTACACTGCAGAGCTGCTCTCAAGAAAATTCACAGCACACTTGAAGCATGCATTTAAGAAAAGTTTCCGGGAGTGATTCAACATTTGTCGTTGGGATCCTGGATATCCTGGAAAGACTGGTGGAATTTGGACTTTATTGTTATTCGATTTTTAAATTTTCAAAATCCCACGTTCCGGCACCGTTTGCCCATTTATACATTTTGTTCACTGGAACATACCTTGTCATTTTATTCAGCATGGCTCTTGTCCTGATTTATGCCACCTTGCCGGTAAGTGCTTTTTAATTACTTGGAGTAGTTTTAATGAAACTATTTTAAATGCTTGTTTTTATAATTATTTTCCTATAATATAGAGTAAAGATCCTTACACGCCCCTGTGGATATGTGTTGGTTGGATTATCACTCGTGGAGTGGTTTTATTGCTGTCGCTAATTGCGATTATGTCGGGAGATTTGCAGAGACATATGTCGAAAACGGAATTTATTTTCAACTGTATTCAACTGGGCGTCTGGGTGCTATATTTGGCGATTGTTTTATACTACGCAAATAGTCTGTGGAAAGTGTTTCGACCTGCTCAAAAGATAAATAGCGTTTCAGCGGCAGGTGAAGATTGTAACGAAGAAAATCTTCACAAAACGGCCAAAGTTTATAAACCAATTGGGTCGGAAACATAACACTTTTAGCATTATAGGTTGTATGTTCATATAAAATGCTGAGCAAAATTTGTTCCTGACTGAAATGATTAAATGAAGTACAAGAGCACACATGATGAGGTATATTACTTGCTAACATTTTGTGTAAATTGTTAAACTCAAATATGCTTTTACCGTTTCACAAACAAACATTGATAAAGTTCAGTATACCTTGCCTTTTGCTAACTTATCGTGTAGCTCACTACTTACGTGTCTCGCCGGAACATTTACTTCAACAGCTTTAAACAGTAAATATCGTCACCATGCGCTTCAGAATCGTTTCTTGGAGTTTTGCAACATTTGCAGTTGGGTTCCTGGATATCCTTACAAATTTGGCGGAAGCGGTAATATATGCATGGGTCATGTATCACTTTCCGGAACGGCGCTCAGAGATTGATATAAATGCCGGTGTGGCTACAGCCGCAGTTTTGCTTGTCATTATTTTTGCAACAGCATTTCTTCTGATTTCCGCCACACCAAAAATTTAGTTTTGTTTTTCTACGCAACAAAATATCGCATCCAAACATGCAAACATCTAGCGTGGCTTACTGTGCAATCATAAAACATATTAGGCTTGTTTCGTGACGATAAGACTGATTATATAGGAAGTGCACACACGTGAAAGTGACGTCAACAATAATAACGTGATGTGTAAACAGTTAGGCAGAGTAAATGTTTTCCCATTTCATAAACAAAAGTCAATGGAGGTCAATATACACAGATTTTGTGCTGTCTGGACTTCTCTTTCGCTAGTAATTCTAGTAATTTGGCATGCGAACGAGAATATTTCAAGCTAATATTTAATATTTTTGGTCTCTTGTCTGTGCAATATAGAAAGGAGACAATATCACTTCAATGTGGATTTGTATTGGTTGGAGTATCTCTCGCTGCGTGTTCATAATTCTTGTAATTATTGGACTGGCTGTGGGAGAATGGCCGACCAAAGTAATCGTCCTGGACTGTCTGGACATTGCTGCAAGGACAGTAATTGTGTCAATCGTCATCTACTACGCAAACGAGTTGAGTAAACCGTCTGGTCCTCAGCAGAACATCAACAGTGTTTCGGCAGCCTGAGAAGTCGATTTGAAGGGGAATTTTTGCAAAGTAGCTTAATTGTAACTTATGAATTAATGCTGGATTCAAAGTCATTGAAGTTTTAAAAGTCGGAGCTGTGTCTCAAAACATCGCCCTCATTTCACGTGCAGCTTTCACGTTGATTGGTTGGTTTTATCAGAATTATGATTAGATGGGTCGAGTGTATAAACCATTATATTTAAATTGTTGAAACACTTACAGCACGGTCAGTTAAGTTTACAGAGCAATAAATGTCAATATACCTCACAACATATGTACATTCTCTTGCGGCATGGATTAGTTTCTACAGACTCATTAGTTAAAAGCGATAAGTTTGAGTATGCATTTACGTACCTGGCTTTTTAGTGCTACCTTATTTTTTCTCTTCAATAATTTTATTTCGCTCAAGCTCTCACTTCACCAATATTGTAATGTACTATGGCTCTACACTAAATTGGCCATTATCATGTTTCTAAGAAATGTTTCGGGGAGCATCGCTACATTTGCCGCTGGCATTCTGGATATCCTTGTCACGGTTGTGAACTTGGGCCTATATTTTTGGACCCTCTCTGCGGAGCAGAGTCCGGTGCGGCGCAAACTGCTACAATCCTCACTTATCTACACCATAGTCATTTCTGCAATCCTGCTCGTCACCACAAGCGTTTTGATTTACGCCACACTGCCGGTAAATGTTGGTCAATTGCCACATGAGCGATAACATTTCAAAAAAAATAGTGTTTAATTTTGTTTGCATTCTATTTCCGTTACAGAGTAAAACAAATATCACTGCCTTGTGCATTTGTGTTACCTGGAGTACTTCTCGAGTCCTGTACCTGCTTCTTATGGTACATGCAATATGCAGTGCGGAAGCATTGTCAACGACAGAATACATCGTTGACATTTTTGAGTTGGCTGTCATGGCCCTTTTTGCGTTGACCGTGATCTACTACACAAGCAGGTTGGCCAAGGCTTCTCGAACTCAAGAGAGTGGAAATCGCATTTCAGCAGCCTAAACAAAGTTGAGTCAAGACGAGCACAAGCGTTTAAAAAAACTTTATGAATTACAACATATGAATTTCATTGTTTGTATTACTTTAACTCCACATGTTGTTCCAAATTGTTTGTAAGGCCGAAAAGTTTTAAATGGCTGCATAAACTAAAATCTATACAGGTCAGCTCACCGTCATTCCTTTTCTGCGATTCATTTCGCTAAAGCTTTCCCTTGAATATCGTATTTAAAGCTATATCGTCATGCAATTAAGAAAGGTTTCCGGAAGCACTGCAACATTTGTCGTAGGTATTCTGGATCTCATCGAAAGATTGGTGGAATTTGGTACGTTTTGTTGGGGGATTTATAGATTTTCAAAATCCCATGTCCAGACGCCGTTTGCTTATTTACATATCGGGATCACTGCAGTATACATCGTCGTCTTATTCAGTACAACTTTTCTTTTGATTTATGTTACAATGTCGGTAGGTCCTAATTGCTTGAGTGATCAAATATATTTTAAACCAATATTTATTATTTGCCCTCGTTTCACAATTTAGAGCAAAGATGCTTATACTCTGGGCTGGATATGTGTGGGCTGGATTATTACTCGTGGAGTTGTCATAATTATTTCGCTAATTCCACTAATTTCGGGAGGATTCCAGACACGCATGTTGAAAAAGGAATTAATTCTAACTTGCATTCAATTGGGCGTCTGGGCGATATTTATGGTGGTCGTCATTTACTACGCATATAGTCTTTGGAAAGCCTGTCGACATATTCAAAAGTTGAATAGCGTTTCCGCAGCAACAAGTGAAACTGGCAAGGACGAAAATCTGCACAAGACGTCCTGAAGCAATTAAAAATCAGCGCATAAAATTTACATACCTATCAAATCAAACTTGAAATATTGATAAACTGATACGCTAGCAATATGTATGGTGATCGCTTAAAACGCTCAAAGAATTTTGTTCGTGACTAAAGTAATTAAATGAAGTACAAAATAACACGCGGAAAGGTAGAATACACGCCAACATTTTGTGTAAACTGCTGAACTCAACTTTCATTGTCACCGTTTCATAAATTAAAATCGATAAAGTTCAATATACCTGCCATTTCTATCTTATCATGTCTCTTGATATTTTATCGCGCTGAAGCTTTCACTTGATCAACATTACACTTTAAAATGTCTCTCGTATAATTTCATTGGATATCGTTATCATGCGTTTAAGAAATGTCTCTGGAAGTCTTGCAACCTTTATAGTTGGGATCCTGGATATCCTTACAAATTTGGCGGAAGCGGTAATATACGCATGGGTCATCTATCACTTTCCCGAACGGCGCTCAGGGATTGACGTAGATGCCGTTGCGGCACTAACTGCATTTTTCTTTGTCATCATTTTTGCAGCAACGTTTCTTCTCATTTACGCCACATTTCCGGTAAGTATTTATATCGTTTGTAAACAAATCATTTGAATATAAGTATCCCGTTTTTTCTCATTTTTTAAATACAGAGTGAAGATCTAAATACCGCCATATGGATTTGTGTTGGCTGGATTATTACTCGCATCGTGTTCACATTTCTTTCTGTAATTGGGCTGATATTCGGGGTATGGTCCAGGACGGAATTTATTCTCAGCTGGGTTCAATTGGGCGTTTGGGTAATATTTCTGGGGATCGTCATTTACTACACAAATAGTCTGTGTAAGACCCCCGGTCCTCGTAGGAGCAGAGAGGGCGTAGAATATAATGACAAAAGTGATCAGAGTACAGAATGAACAAGCCCGTTTGGTATGGATTATTACAAAGCCACCGCATCCAACCTTTTCTTGTTATAGTGTTAATTGTAAGTTTAAATATTTCAAAACTACTCTCGTTGGTACATTCCCCGCAACAAGTGGTGGGGAGGAAAGGAAACAATGACCGACACGTCAGCGTAAAATGAAACAAATGAACTCCGTGCGCTAAAAAATACATCAAACTTTCATTTTGAAAAAAGGAACATTCAGCTCATGCCACATATTTCATTGCGTGACTCTGCTCACTGTCACCATGTATGCAAAAATTCGAACCGAAACGAACTCTACATATATTGACATATCGATAACTCCAAAAAATCTAGCTTCATTTTTATTCTAGTAACATCTCACCTCAATATGTAAACAAGCGTGGCTTATTGTGCAATCATAAAATATGTTTAGACTTGTTTCGTGACCATAATAATAATTTGATTACATAGGAAGTCCTCTCACGTAAGAAAGTAGTCAACAATAACGTTTCGTGTAAACTGTGAGGCAATAATTTTTTTTACCATTTCATAAAATCAAATCGATAGGGTTCAGTGTACCCAGTTTTCTTTGCTATGTTGTTTTCTCTTGTTACAAATTGTCTGGCAGGAGCTTTCACCCAAGCACTTTTATCTGCAAATCATCTCCCGACTTGATCCATTAAGCTCTCATCGGCCATTAGCATAATAATGCACTTTAGAAATGTTTCCGGAAGCATGGCAACTTTCGTGGTAGGAATCCTGGATATCCTGGCAACATTGGTTGAAATGGGAATGTATTCATGGGTACTGCTGCACTTTCCCCATGTGTATTTCCGGGCCGATATAGATGTCACGTTGGATTGTGCTGGAATATACTTTGCCGTCTCGCTAATTACTACAATTATTTTGATCTACTCCACATTTCCGGTAAGTTTTATAATTTCATTACTTGCATGTCTAATTATTGTTCAGTGTGTCGTTCTGACAATTTTATTTTTTTGGCCAAAATATTAGAGCAACGATCCCAACACTCCATTCTGGATTTGTGTTGGATGGATAATTAGTCGCGCTTTGTACATATTCATTTCGGTAATTGAGTTGATTGGAAGGGAATGGCGGACTGTTGAGCATACCCTATCATTGATTCGAGTCTGTTTCTGGATTACATTTTTGGCTATTATGATCTACTACGCAATTAATTTATGCACTCCTCGGCAGCCGTATAGAAAGCGAAGCAGTATTTCCGCAACAAGTGCAACAGAAGACGTAAAACCTATTCCTGAATCCTCCTGAACAAGTCAGCTTAATTGCGACAAGAACAATGGCAGCGCATCAAGCCATTAATTGTGACAATATTATCACATATCAATCTCCGAAGAAAGTACATTCGTGGAAACTACCGTACTTTTTTTCCGTGACCGAAATTATTGTTCACAGGAAGCACGCACGAAACCCGGAACGGTCAGTGTTTTTTCTCCCAACAAGACACGCTTATTACATAATATCCATATGTATGCCTACATTAATCTTTAATAAATGTAGTGCGTGTTGAGCGTAGAAAGTGAAAGTGAAGTTGTCTCAAAATATGCTTTTCCCGTCTTGATAAATCTAAAAATCGATAAAGTTCAATAACATATGCCTACCAAGGGTTGTTTGCTAACAACACATTCATATGTGTGTCATTTGGTCAATGTGTATCCTCAAGAACGGAGAGAAAAAGTTTCTCCTGTTGAAGAAAATGTACTTAAAAACGAAGTAATTTGATAACATCAATAATGGCGTTGAGAGAAGTTTCCGGAAGTGTGGCAACATTCATCGTTGCCATTCTAGACTTGGTGGCCACTCTGGTCGAGTTTGGTTTTTACATCTGGTCAGTTATCCAAATTCCAAGTCTCTTTTCCGATTCAGAGCCGAATCACGTGCCACCAGCTCTAATTGTCATTTTTGCGCTAACTGGAATATACTTTGTGATTGCGTTCGTTGCGATAATTCTTTTGATTCTATCCACTTACCCGGTAAATTAATTTAAAATATACGCACCTTACTTACTTAAAATAAATATGAACTTAAAATTTATAATTTTTTGTATTCAAAATATTTTCCAGAGTGAAAGTTTGTGCTTTCCCAGAAGCATTTGCGTGGTATGGATAGCCAACCGATCTGTCTGGCTGGTGTTATCCATTATCGCCATGGTAATGGGGAAGTGGTGGATAACCATGGCGAAAACTCAGTTCATAATTGCTTGTGTGTACATTGGACTCTGGACATTTTTTCTTGCCGTCGTCGTTTTCTACACTGTCAACCTGTGCAAATCTACCAACGGTCCAAAACGGAACAGGGTGTCAAGCGAGACAAGCGAGTCGTCATGGAGCGAGGGCTGATCATTCTTGTTCTCGACTTTGAAAAAATAATTTAGCCATTTTGTAAACCAATTACGCCATTTCCTAAAATTTAACGTAATATCCTTACAACTGTAATTAGTGAAACTACTTTATGAACGTTTGCTCATGTTTTATTACAAATGTTAAATTTGGTCATAAGCTAAGAGTAAGGATTTAAATAAAAACAATTAAATTTAAAGTTAATTTGTATTGATAATTCCATCAGTATGTAAAATGTGCTAAGTAACTCATTTGCTGAGTGAGTGCGGTCACTCATGATCCGTCTGCTTGTGGACACATACCAATGCGGAGCTAGGTAAGCATCTAAAATGACAGTGAATCGTGGTTAAGGCTTCGAACTACCGACTATGCTTGTCCGACATCGAATCTCGGGGTGTGCAAATTATTTCCATTCATTTTTGTTTCGGTTGGTTTTCTGTTTCTAAACGTGCTCAACATTATGAGTGCAGTCGCAAATCTATTACACCATTTCGATTCTCAAAATAAATCTCAAATGAAAGGATTAAACATCCAATTACTACGAAACATCCAATCAGAAGAACTATTGGAAGAATTCTATTGAGCTGAATTTGGTCATTTTGAACAACAGGTTTGTTGCTTTTCCCATCAACTTGTAAATTATCCTTGTACATCAAATACCGGTCTTCCCATTCATCCCACTGATCCTTGATTCCACTTTCAATAAATCTTACAAAAGTTTTAATTAGCCATACTCTATTCACTGTATAAGTCTCCGAGAAGCAGAGGTCATTCGAAAATATTTCCGGAATCACAAAGCAGTCAATGTCAACATCTTCCATGCTTCCTACATCATTTATAATCTTCTGCTTTTCCAGCCGCGCACTGGTCGTTTTCATGATATCCAAATACTTTCCACCTTTGTATTTATTATAAATGCCGGCACTGTCGTCGTAAGTGGAAAATGTGGTGTTGAGGAAATTCAGAATTCCTTTAAGTTTGAAGTCGCCGTGATAGGATTCCTCTGCAGACGCATAGCCAAAGTTCTTGTAGCTTTGAGGCCACCTGATTTTATACTGGGCTTGCAGGGCTTCTCGCAGCGTTGCAAAATGTTTGAGAATCTCCGGAACTGAAAGTATGCTTGTTATTCCATTTCCATAAAAATTGCAAACAAACAATCCCAAAACTTCTACAAAAAACATTACAAGCATTACAGTGTGATTTCTATGACTTCGCGCAAATGCTCCAATGAATACTCCAATTAAATCTATTGCAATCCTAAGGATTTGTGATTTAATCGGCTCGACGGATGGTGATCCAGTCAACATAATAATCCCAGCGATGATGAGAAGTGTAAATATGAAGATCCAACTGGGAAAAGAAAATGGGACAAGCCACACATGATAATCCAGATGAAAGCTGCCATCCGTGTTATTTTTTACTGAGCAAGAGGTAACAACTTTGACAAAGTGCTTGGCAAAATACATGCCAGTATTTCTGTGAAATAACTGCTTGTTATATCTTGTCCGAGTGATGCAAGGAATGAAGAATTGGCCTTCGTTTGTAACGTCCATTGTGCGAAATCGGGAATGGGTGTGACTGGTAAAGTTGTGTATTTCCGAAATGTAGGTTGCGGTCATGAAACCAAAGTTGCCGAAACATTTGGTTTTTGAAATACTTAGTTCATTTTCTGGACAGTCTTGGCTTCCACTTTTTCTAAAGTTGTATCTGTTCATTAGTCTGTACTGAACGTCCAACTTTCTCCTCTTCGCATTCCAAAAACTTTCTTTGTGCATTTTGGACGGATTTATTAGCAAGTCGTTTAATGTGTTCATATCGCCAAATGGGCTTATCTTGCTTTCACAGTACCCATTACAAATAATTCGGTATTTCGAATCGGATATGAAATTTCTCTCTGAGAGCAATATAATCAATTTCAATGCGGGAACGTTCAGATGATCCGTATAAAACAGATCGCAATCCTGTAAGAGCTCAAGGCCGTTGCTGGCACTGGTAAAGAACAAGAAAGCTGTGCTGATGTAGAATGAGAAATAAAAATATGTGTCAATGACGTCACTATCTGGCAATATGGTTGGCAGGGGCGACAAAATAATGTGAGACGGGTTTGCATATTTCCAACTGAAATCCTGAACTTCCACAGGAGTTGAATCGTTATGAAATACCAGCAGTACAAGGTTTGGCAGCTCCAGCCTGTTGCACTTATTACCGAAGGAGTGCAAATATAGTTCAAGACTGACTACGCCAACTCTGGATAAAGTCATAATGTTTTGAAGGAATTGCTGAAATTGATTGGTATTACAGGTTGGCTCCAATTTCGGTGCATTTGTTTCGCTATTTGCCCTGGCTTGATGCAAAACGGAAAGTGCCATCATGTAAAATAGTCCCTGGAAACCCATTTTCATTTTTAAAGCGCTTCCAATACGTCGTAGCTTATAATATATCAAGTTCAAAATAAAATCAGAGTGTTTTGAAATTGTACGGTATCGTAACCTGTTCTGTTGGTTACGTTTTCGGCACTGATTTAAAACTGTATTTGTCAATACACTTAAGTAAATATTAAAATAACTTACATGTTTCAGAGAACCTATAAATATGCTCTCACTGCTGCGCAATTGGATTTCATAAAAATATTCAATGTGCATATAAATAAATAACGTTACGACACAAACAAAAATTTTGGTTTTACTATTTTGAGATTTACAAGTCATTGTCAATGTACACAATAAGTTCACGGGCACGTTTTAGACATCCCAAAGACCATTCGTCCGAAAAAAGAATAGTGTTTTTGTTGTGGTCTATAATGTTTGGTTTCGGTACATTTAATTGGCTACTTACCCAACGTAGTACGGCTTTCATAAAAACTGATACGCAATTCCAACATAATTGAAAGCTTTATTGCCATAGTGAAGATTGCAAATTATGTAGGTGCTTATTACGCATACATACCTTCAAATGACCTGTGAAAAACGATACCACCTTCTCCATTTATTTCGTAAGTAGTAAAAGTTGTACGGTGAGGTCATTTGCAAAGTTGGCAATGTTCAACGGCGTCAGAATATCGATGAAATTCAGCGATCCAAATTTGACCCTGACCGGCGTACAGCTCTCCAAAAACTTATATTTCCATCTGGTAATACGAGAATTTCCAGCAACCCATGCCATATGTTTCTTCATTTTCCGAAAATTGTTAACACTTTGCTCGAAAATCTGAGCCATTTCTCCAAAGAGGACCATGCAGCTTAGACACGCTTCCAAGAGGAGACAAAGCACTATTGCGATTATGAGCCAGTTTTCTATTGTGATTGGCAGCCGGACCAGAAAAGCAGACAGGAAGGCCTGAAGGAATACTGTCGTCACCAACATGAGCGGAACATTTTCCCATTGGAGAACTTCGTTCATCAGGATTCCGATTACTTGTAGAGTTCGGTACTGAGTCGATGCTTCCAAATATGATAATTTCCTTTTCACGTAGTTTTCCTGAAAGCTGTAAAAAAGTACTTTAAACCATTTGACATAATTAATTTATCGTAAATTTTGTTACCTTTCAAGATATTCCTGGAGTGTTGCGACGCTTAGTATCATCAGCTCGCAATTTGACAGTGGCACTATATTGAGTCCGAAAGCCCACATCCAGTGATTTATGAGAAATATAATTGATTTTAAAATCCAATTTGATATCCAATATAAAATTGCTTCGGCACTCATCTCAAATGTAGGTCGATGCATTACTTTATTAAATTCAGGCAAAATCCAGTAGCCCATTATGGCCGGTTTGCAAGGTCCACTCATAATACAGTGGACACCGTAAAGGAATACAAATGGGAGCGGAATGATGGACACGAATAGCAGATACGAGAAAAATGTGTTACAACGAGTGGTCATACTGGATTTCCGATTTCCAAGTGGAACTAAAGACGGAAATCTTTTGGGCAATTTTAAAAGACTGTTGATATAAATACATATCACGGGTGAATTTCTCCTACAAGAGTTGCTGTTGAAATGAGACCATGTTAGGGAAACCACTGCGACGCCGAAACGAAATTTATCTATCAGATGATTTTCTCTTCTGGAGTGCTCTAGAATGAATTTGTGAACTCCACAACTTGCTAAGGTCGCAATCAAAATTAGGTGAATCCATTTTTTGCGGTAGACAATCCTTTCCCTTCCATTTGGTTTAAGGGAATTTGATTTCCTATCCCAGTGAATGCATGAGGTATCCAAGTATTCTGTCAGGTCATGGGATGCTTTTAAAAACTTTATATGATCTTGCAACATATTTATTTTTGTAGATTGGGTGGGTTTCGTATTTCTAGTTTGGAGGACAAATGAAGACTAATTTCAAAATATCATGACGCATGTTTGGATAGTCAACCTTTTGGGGCATGTAATAAATTATTTCGCAAATTAAAAATTTGAACTTGACATTGACGCTGATGCTCGGACACAAAAACATGACATGAAACTTCTCTTTAATTAAATTATACATGCTTTCTAGATTTATGTACAATGTCAGCAATGCCTATATAAACTCATATGCCACTAATAACAATTAAATAATTATGTTGATGGGATGTAGTCTAAACATTGGCAACGATAGTGCACTTAAAATTGTATGGGCGTTCTACTTGTTTGGAAAGTAGAGTAAATGTTGCTTCAGAGGACACGTGTAAAAAAGTTTTAGCCATTTATTAGTTTTTATGGTGGCAAGTTAATTTTATTGACAAACACAATAAATATATTGAGATAGATTACAAAAGCAGCAATTTGGTCAAAAGGTTGGTCAGGACAGCTTTTATTTGAAATTTTTAAGTTATCTGAATCCACGCAATTAGCGAATGGCGGCATCTATCCCGTAAGTAGCAACATGTTCACGGTAAGGTCATTAGCAAAATTAGCAACGTTTAACGGAGTCAGAATATCGATGAAGTTCAGCGGTCCGAATTTTACTTTCACCGTAGTGCAGCTCTTTAGAAACTTGTATTTCCATCTCACGTCCCATGCATTACCACCACATCCTCTAAGCTTCCATGCCATACATTTCTTTATCTGGAGAAAGTTTTTCTTGCTTTGCTCAAATATCTGTGCCATTTCCCCAAAAAGAATCGTGCAGCTTAGACACGCCTCCACAAGGAGACAAAGCACTATTCCGATCACAAGCGCATTTTCAACAGTTAACGGCAACCGTATCAGGAATGCAGTTAAGAAAGCCTGTAGAAGTATCGTCGTCATCACCATCAGCGGAACAATTTCCCATTGCAAGACTTGATTCATCAAAATTCCGATGACTTGTAAGGTTCGATATTGAGTAGAGGTTTCCCAAGCTGAGAATATGCCACTGATGAAATTTCTCTGAAAACTGGAAAGAAATGACGCCTTAATTATTTTTGTGTAAAATTGGAAAGCTGAATACTTAATTACCTTTTAAGATATTCTCGAAGTGTCACGACGCATAAAATCATCATCTCTCCATTAGAAAATGGCGTAATGTTGAGACCAAACGCCCACATCCAGTGATTTGTCAGAAACAACACCGCTTTCAAAAGTCCATTCCCCAGCCAATCCAAAATTGATTCAAAGTTTGAATAATTGTCCATGCGACATTCCGGCAAAATCCAATAGCCCATAATTGCAGGTTTACAGGCTCCCCCAATCATCCAATGCAATCCGTAAATGAATAAGAATGGCAGCTGAAGAATTGAACTAAAAAGCAGGTATGCAAAACCAATGTTGAACTTTGTGGTCAGGCTGGGCTTTTGATTTTGCAACGGAGTCAAGTTTGGAAATATTTTGGGAAGATGGAGCAGACCGTTGACATAGCCGCAAATTGTTGGCGCATTTTTCCGACAAGAGTTGGTGATGAGATGGGACCAGGTCAGGGCAATGACGGCGGTAAAGAAAAGGAATTTGTCGATAAGGTGATATTCCCCTGTGGGATGTAGAATGAGCTTGTCGACTCCGCCATATCCCAGTACAAGAATCAGAAGAAGATGAATCCACTTTTTGAAGTAAACAGTCCTTTCCCTTCCGTTGAGTCTGATCGATTTTGTGTCCCTGTCCCAGTGGATGCATGCGGAGTCGAGGAATTCTGTCACGTCATGCGAAGCTCTCAAGAATTTGATGTGATCTTGCAACATTTTTTAAAGCTGAGTTTATTTTAACTCTCGATTTAAATCAGACAATTTGTGTGATTTGTCGGAAAATGGAATTGCCAATAACCCAAAAAGTAAGTTTCGGTGCTCCTGAAATGAAAAATGGTTTGAAAGAGTCATACGTCTCCTTAAATAATTTCGTAGAGTTGGGCGGACATTGAAGCAGTAGCGGAGATATGAATTTCGCATGACCCATAAATTATTCATACCAGGATGTGGAGTGACGATGGCGGCGTACTTAATTGTTATTATAATTCAAAAGTCAAGTAGATGCGTGAAATATTGTGTTAAATGCTTACAAGATTTTCATACATGCACTATTTCAAGTGTGCGTAATATCACCGTAAAGGGTATAAAATCATTTCAGTAATTGTGTTCACTGGACGTCGTACAAATATATTTTGTGACGCACCAATGCGTATAATGTTTAGTACGTTTCGCATATTGGCCTATATTTTATTCTCGTACTTTTTGAAATGGACATATGGAGATGTGTATCTTGAAAAGCTAAGAAATGAAGAAAGATAATGGCAAATAATTAATGTGCTATTTATGACAATAGTTATTGATTCCGAGATCCATGAAAAGCGAAGAATAAACTATATTAACGGTTGCATTTAATCTAGTGACAGTTCCCGTAGTTGTGTGCCGATTCCACAGGGGATCCGAAAAATACTGACCCAGAATATTACCGCAAGTATGCATACTTGAAATATTGATGAACAGTTCTAAGTGGCGTACTAATACATTCCACTATGGAAGTGTGACGACACATTTTCTTTTGGCATTTACGCAGACATATAACATTTATAACTTCTCAAATGAAGAAAAGTTTAAGCAGTGCATATTCCACCCATTTGTCAGGTCTGACAATAGTCAAATATCACGCTTTATTAGACGTGGCAGGTTACAGCACAATTACGGATATTTATAATTTTGAAGCATTTCTCGATCAATAAGTCAACCTTCTTACCGTTTCAGTTCAATAGTTTGGTACAAGCATAGAAAATACTTGCAATGTATTAGTCACTGAGCCCGCGCCGTATGCCCGACTTTCTCCAAAAATAAGATCGAGCAAGTTAATAATAATATTTTTTGAAAAAAAAACTACGAATGTTTGGAATCTCAAGACCCACCTAGCAGGAAAAATGAAAGCGTACTGTGGAAGGAAAATATTCGTAGAATCAAGTTCCGTGACCGTCATGATTGCATGCTACTCAAATTCACACGGAAAGGGTTTACCCCAGTGACGCCTTCTTTCAAACTGGTGAGACTGAAATATTTTTAGACTGCATTCATGAATCAAAATCGCTACAGTTCAATTTTTGCGCCGGCATAATCAAGTTTTTTTTTCTTTTTGTACTTACGAGAAGCCAAGCATATTTTAAGACAAATTGTTGTGATTTCTTTGTGAAACTCAAGTGGTATAAATAAATTTTGATTGCACAAAAATCAAAAAGGCGTGCATACGATTATCATGATGATAAATGGGCTTTTATTGATGCCAAAAATTGTAAGGAAAGAAGATATGGTCAGTATTGCATTTTATATTCTTTGAACCTGATCGGGTGTAGGCAGCAACAGCTTCTATATCAAAGACGAATCTAATAACTGGTTTCGACGACGACAACAACAAACAAGTCTCGTTTTTTTGGAGGGCCGGTAGTAAGTCGTACTGACAGAAAATTATTGTACAGCGTATTATTATTGTGATCCGACGTAATTACATTGCATAAACACATGTACAAAAACTTGGCCAAGAAAAATATCTGTCTAGTCCTTACAACATTGCTTTCCACCTAGCCAATTGCCATACCATTTCACCCATTCCTAGAAATAGAAATGCTGCTCTGAACCACTTCAAATGCATGAACAATTTGTAAAAAAAAAACTGAATACATTTTTTCTCGGTACGGGATCGGCTTTCTTATAGCAGCATAGATAAAGCGAACAGAGTTAAAGGTAAAAATCAGCAAGCAATCATAATAACAATGCAACCAGAAAATAATAATTGGTTCATGTACACTAATTCTGCCTATGAATACCTCTAGTTTTATATTTCGTCGCATTTAAAAAGGGAAGCAGTTGGCTACACAAGATTCAGTTTTAGCAGAAAATTTTGCAAAGTAAGTTGCATTACATAAATAAATCCACCAACTCAGAATCCTTAACAAGAAAACAAAAATATGGGCCAACTGTTTACAATTACCGGAAAATGTCCCCCCTTCGTCGTTATTTTGGGGATGCTTTTCATTATATCCGTTGCAAGTGCTCATGCGAGATACAAGCAGCTGGAGAGCCTTCGGCCAGGTCAACGCAAGTCATTAGCGGATTTCAAGACAAAGGTCTCGCCGTTGCTCACACACGACTGGATGAGGGAGGACATTTTCTTGATCCAGTTTCTCTCTTGTAAGCGTATTCACATGTTTTAAAAGTTTGTAAAAAATTTGTACCATTTAACAAACGTGCATGGTAATTAATCACTTGTTATATATATCCATAGTCAATCGGTTCAACGTTCCCAAGAGTGTGGAACAAATGAAGGATACGCTAAAGTGGCGAAAGGAGGTCAATCTTGACCAAGAATTGGAAATGTCGCCAAATGGCCCGTCGCAAAATTACGCAGACTTGCAAAAGGATTACCCCATTTACGTGAACGGATACGACAAGGAAGGGAGACCACGTGTGTAAAAAATATATATCTAAATTGTCTCATTATATTTCTCGTGTGTTTGCAATTATTTTTTGAATGCCACTAGTTTGTGAATTTCCCTTTGGCTCGTTCGATATACGGAAAGCGGTTCTGGCTGGAAACGCAAAACGGCTCGTGAATCACATTCTACTCAACTGCTGCGAAAGGGCAATGGTCAAGGTGAGAGAGCAGCAGGCTAAGGGAAAGAACGTGACACAGTTTGTGTTTTATGGAAATATGGCCGACTTCCAGGTCGCCACCCATCTTTGTCCCAGCTGCATTCCGGTATCAGTGACCGTCGTGGCCGGATTTGACAAATATTTTCCCCATGCGGTCCACGGCATTTGGCTTCCAAACAGTAAGAATGAAATTGATAAGTAATAACGCCAATTTTTGTAAGTTGCTATTAATACAGTTTGTGTTGAATTTTTAATATTACCTCTCTAGCTCCAGACGCCTTCCATACACTGCTTGGGATTTTAAAGCCAATCCTGGCGCCCTCAACTCGAAATGCAATCAAAACGTTCACGTCCAACGAAAAGGAGTGGAAGCCCTTCCTACACAAGCGGATCGACAAAAGCCAACTGCCCATTTGGGCTGGTGGTCCCAAAGAAAGGCACTAATTTTGAACAGAATCATTCTTTTCGGATGTATTTGCCATGTACTTTATATTTTTTGTGTCAACAATTATCCAGATAAAAGTTCAGAATTTATAGTTTCCAAAATATCCGTATGTTTTCATTTAATTTAAATATCGAAAATACTCAAATATGGAGTTTTTCTTTTCTACCTGCTTTCTTTTCTCCATATCATTAGTAGCGGTTAAGAAAGCAGTTAATTGTAATTTGATTTAGGTTTTAAACTATTTTGCGATAAATTATTTCAAACAATTTCAAACCTTGTCAAATTCTTTGGGTATATTTGCAAGCCGACTATGATTGTGCTCGAGTCTGAACGATTATTACGGCATATGTGACAACCAAGCCCAGGGTCTATTTTGGAACAGTCAAGCAAGCAGCGTTAGCCATGAATTTAGATTGCCATCAATGCACAACTTCATTGATATTTAATTTTAATAAATTTCGCTTAAATTAGTTGCCACTCACCGACGTCAAAAGTGTGTACGTCACTGAAAAGAGGCGACAAGAGATAGCCAGTGGCTCCAAGTTGAGCTCACTTTTCACAACATTAACTCTTAAATCGCAGTCACTAACCAATTGTATATTTCTCATTCCCAGCAATGGCTTACATTGCAAATTTTCTCCATCAAAAAATCCTGAACATGTACTGTAAATCCGCGACTCGAACCATTTCAAATATATTTTACTGGCATATCTGTGCCACTCTGCGAGTGATATCCAAATCAAGGCAACTAGTGTAAAATATATGGTGGTTGTGTACGGCGCCGTTTCAAAACTTGAGCCCAGCAAAATCTCTGGAATTTCGCAGTAGTAGGAAACTGCGCACATGTAAAAGGCGAGAATGTAGTTGCCCAATAGCTCGTTAATAAAGTCAACTTTTTGTCTTAGAATCCGGAAAGCTGTCATTCCGCCAGCCGTACTCATTTGGGACAACGCATCTTGAAATTCCCAAGCCATTGCCAACAGAGAACAGCTCAAGAGGAACACTAATATTAGCGTCGTTACGCAAAAATTTTCCAAATGCGGTCTAGTCAAAATTGTGACCATTCTGAATGATTTAAATATTATGCTGTCGTCACTCTGATGATATGTGTTGTATAGATCGGTCAACAGATAGGTCACTTTAGCTGCGGGATGTTCCCAGGTGAGAAATGTTAAAAAGTCCACATACGAGAAGGAGGCCATAAAAAGCGCCGCTAGAATTTTTATGCATTTTACGAAATTTTTCACTCGGCTTTTTGTTCCAACTTTTATTTTCACTCGCGTGATATTTAGAAGATTGATGACATGTTTCCGGTCCAGCCACACCAACTTGATAAAAGCAATCCCCAAAAGCGATCCACCCAAATTTGTGGAAATGCTGAAGATTAGTCCCAGAATTTGACTGTTGACTTGTTTCAGCTGCGCGTACATGTACGTGTTGAGCTCGAGTAAATACAGTTTGAGAAAGAGGATGTAAATACCCGCACAAAACACCTTTCAGAAATATATACATTAATTGTTATTCCAAAATAAATGCAAGGAACAAATTATGGCAGGAGTTAATAAATAAATAGTTTTAGAAAAATGTTTTTACATTTTGTAATCGATTTGACGTGAGACGATAGGTTGATTGCTTGTCATCCCAAGTAGCTCGAAATGGGGAGAAGAACAGGTAGTAGCAACAATTAAAGAAAAACTCGAGAAAACAAATTGTAATCTTTGGATGTTCTTGTGTACCGTTGGGTTTGAAATGTTTTAAATTTTGGTCCATTTTCATCACGTTTTTCATCATGAACGATTTAGTGGTATATCGTAGCAAACATATTTGTATTATGTGCAATAACTACGCCGTTTGAGACTTATTTTGTAGAACTAAAAGTCGCTTATCGAGAAATTATAATAAATTGGTGAAATTTTAAGTAACTAATTTCTTGTTTGCTTTTCGACTCTAGTTGGCAAATATAATAACATGTGGTTCTGAATAAAGTGCAATTTAGTAAATTCGTAAAAGCGGATACTCTCTTTAATTAAAAAAATAACATAAACGCTCAATCAAATTATCCATCGTGGGCGGAGTATCGAATAGTATGACTTAACTAAAAAACGCGTAAACAGGAAGAGCTTTTATTCACATAGCATTTCATAAGCAACTTTATTGAATTGACTAACAAGAAATTACGGTGGACTTTTAAGATAATTTGGTGAAAGGAACTTTGTATGACATGTTAAAATATAGCAAAAGCCACTTAATAATGTTGACGGTGGTGAGCGACGGAAAAAATTGCACTTCACTTTCAACACAAAATGCTCTCAAATGAAAAGCTGCCATTTGCTTAGCTCGTTTTTCTTGTATTAGAGCAACAGTCCATTCCACCACATGTTGCTCCTTCTCCCTTTATTACACCGCCGCTAATCATTTTCTTGCTTGCTTGCTACAAAAAAACCGCTGTATCTCATGATCCAAGAAAGCTATCTGAATTCCGACAACATTACCGGAATCAGCGGGTATGATTTCCCTATAACGGAAAAAATCTCAAATCTCTGCGACATCACAACAAATCAAGAAATAACTTTAAAGTTTATGAAAATTAACACGTCTCAAGTCACCCTCAGGAAACCAGCTCGCGTTGATCACAACGACGAGCACACGTACAAAAACAACCTGTAAACCTATCATTACGGCTCCTTTTTAAAAAGTGGTAATGAATGATAAGCCTCTTCTTCATTTTGGACAATACCTCTGTATCCAGTAATTACTTTTCTTTTCTTTCGTAAACCTGAAATCGATAGAAATCGATTCGCTGCCCTTCACCAAAAATTATTCAGTCACTTGTAATGATGAACATGGGTAGTGCGAGAACACACATATTTTTTAGTAGAGCAGAAAAAAATTATTATAATGATTTTCCGCAATGTTGCTGGAAGCACGGCAGCATTTCTGGTTGGATTTTTAGATCTCCTCGTCATCATTCTGAATCTCGGCCTATATTTACGGACCATTTGGCAACTTCCCTATACATTTTATTATGGACCACTTGAGTTAATTGTGAGGATTTCTATTAATGGCGTCTTAATACTGATGGGATTTCTGACGTCATTTCTTTTGGTTTATTCGTCGTTTCCGGTAAGTGGCGTTTAAAATGTACAAAAATAAAACTAATATAAAAAAACAAGTGGACTATTTAATTATTTTACTTTATTTTTTCAAATAGAGCAAGAATCTATGCATTCCCAAGTGCATTTGCGTTTTCTGGATTATCATTCGGATTATCTGGATCATCTTTACGGTTGTCGACATGCTTATCCGGAAGTACTGGAATGACGACATACTTCTCTACTCGGCCTCCGTGTCCATGGGTATTTGGGCCATTTCGGTGTTCATCGTGACCTTTTACGCCTTCAGGGTAGGCGGAAATGGCCAAATGTCGGCAGGACAACGACAACGACGACGTCAAATAAGTAAGGTGGATGTTCAGTATCCACCGTTCAGCAAGCAGCAATATCCACGCGAAGCGTGGAGTCCGGGCTAGAGGCTAGAGCAATTACTTTATATGTCATTACTAATATTCCTTTATGTCGTTGATAACCATATAGCAAGCTAGATAAGGATCAATAAAAGAAGAATAATCGATAAGCTTTTTGCTCCATATACAATAATATATTTCTCGCCCACTTTCTTTTCTCTTTTTTTGCATTACTTGAGACATGGTGTGGCATTTGCGTCGTCTAAACTTTACATTGCAAAATTTTATAATAAAATTGTTGAAGACAATTGTTCAAAATGCCGTTAAGAAATGTTTCTGGAAGTGTGCCGACGTTTATAGTAGGAATGCTGGATTTTCTGAGCACCTTGATTGAATTCGGATTTTACGTTTGGACCGTGTCCCAAATCCCAAATTTGAGCAATTTGCCAGACCGGGAAATTATAATTGTGGCCGCGACCGGAGTCTACTCTGTAGTCGCGCTGATTGCTATAATTCTTTTGACCTATTCAACCTTCGAGGTAAATCATTTAAAATTACTACTTTAAAAATGTAAACAATTCATTTAATTGTTTTATTTGCAATTATTTAAAGGGTGAAAGCATGAATATTGCAAAATGCTTCTGCTTTCTCTGGATACTCGTTCGACTCACCTGGCTTGTCTTTACGGTGATTACACTGTTCGTCGAAAAGTGGTGGATTACGACGCCGCCGACGCCGAAGACTTCGAAGAAGATCCAGATCCCGCCGACACAGTTCATTATGGAGTGTGTCCAGTTGGGAAACTGGGCGCTGTTTCTGGCCATCGTGATTTATTATATGATTGCGCTTTGCGTGACGTCAGAGAAGGGATATACAAAGAGGAATAGGGTGTCGTCTTGTCAGTCCGATACCTATGCTCAGATAAGCACGATTTTATAGGCTACATATTAGGAAACTTAAGCAATAATAAACTGTGATATGCGTGCCATGTTTTTAAACAATTATTATAATTTGGAGAAATCGATTCGGTTCAACGTCCCTTGCACTTCCTTGTTTGTTTCTTCTCATGTGTAATTTTTGCATTTGTCACGCTTCGACTTTCACTTTGCTAAAGCTGTTGATGTAAGCAACACAAAACATGACGGAATCCACAACATCGTTCCGGAATGTTTCCGGAAGCGCTGCAGCGTTCATCGTCAGCATTCTGGATCTTATCATCACCTTCGTCGAGTTCCTCCTCTTTGTCTTGGCCTTATACCAGCTCATATTTGCTGGCATGCTTATGAAGCTTTTGGGCGTGGACACGCTACCTACTCATGTGACAGTAATATTCGTAGTGACTGGAGCATATTTTGTTTTTGTGATCCCGGCAATCATTGGCATGGGTCATGCTGCATATCCGGTAATTTATCAACTAATTCCGCAAAATTCAAATAAGTTTTTAATTTGTTGTGATATATTTTTTTTCTGCAGAGCGACGATCTATGCCTGCCTAGGTTTGAATGCTTGGCATGGATTATCATTCGACTTGGCTGGCTAATCTTTTCCCTTGTCGGGTTGATAAAGTACGAGTGGTGGAAATATGTGCCATCTTGGCAGACTCTCGTGATGGTTATGTACATGGGGACATGGTCAATATTTTTGTTGGTGGTGGCCTACTACACTGTAGCGCTTTGTGTGGTTCCTCATCCTCGAAAACGAAACAAAATCTCGGCTAGAGATTTATGGAGTGCCGGATAGCCATTTAGTTTAATTAATTATTTATTTAAATCGTGACTAAAATCTTTACTGCTAATTAAGCATGTAGTTGGATATTCAATTTTCAGACAGATGTTTCTCGAATTTAAAAAAATGTTGTACAAAAAAACGTGTAATGGTTTACGTGATCAAACCAATTATTTATGGCACACGTAAAAATGTTCACTTTTCATTCTACAAAACACAAACAATGCAAACCATTGTATAGAATTATCTTGGAAATTGTAAGCAAATACATATTTGCAAGCGTGCGTGATAAATTGTAAAAAATGGTGTACGGACGCTACCTGAAAAACATTTACCTAACCCGGATCCTACTTCAACTTCTCTACCTCAAAAAGACTCTACTTCAACCCAGACTCTAGTTCAACCTGGACTCTAGTTCAACACGAAAATTTGTACAAATACACTCCATTTCAAATTTTGAGTTTTACTACGACTATACAGAAACACATCTTGTTCTGGGAGGGTCCAGGGTGGTGTACGAGAAACTTAAAATTTCGAGACTTGTTAGGGGTAAAAATATGCGGCGAAAACAATAACACTCATGGATTTTGCTAAATGTGAAGTGGTTGGGACCTACAGCCATTTATATGGGTGCTGATGGGCCAGTCAAGCATGTATTGGAGGCTGTAAATCTCGAAGTGAGAAATTATTTTGATGAAACAATTTCTAAATTATGTCTAAATAAGGCATGCCTCAATGAAAGCAAACAAAATCTATGATATCTAAAGTTTCAGAGAAATGGGGAGAGAGACCTTTATAGTTTCTCCATTCGAGATTTACACCTTCCAATGTATGTTTGATTTGTCCGTAGGCACGCACATAAATGGATGTGGGTCCCAACCACTTCACATTAGCAAAATCGAAGAGTGCCATTGTTTTCGCCGCATATTTTTACCCCTAGCAAGTCCCGAAATTTCAAATTTCTCGTCCACCACCCTGGACCCTCCCAGAACAAGATGTGTTTCTGTATAGTCGTAGTAAAATTGTTAGAATAAAGTTTCACAATGAGCTTCAAACAAAGGTATAGGTGTATCCCCACATTAATAAATAGGGAAAATTCAGGATATATCTATAAGATTTGAAGCTAACAGTATTTGCTCACCGTTTCAAATGGAAGTCGTCGTTCATTTCATTAATATTTATTTCAACTCATAAGGCAGTTGACCTTCCAGCGGTCCTTGTGTTAAATATATGTCAATATGTGCATTCAGGGGAAGCTTTATTATAGACCTTCACCGAAGAACAAATGGCAATTTTTATGAATATTTCAATGGTGATGACACTGACAGTTAAATGTATCTAATATCGCCCTGAACTTCAAACTTTGATGAACACATCGTCACGTTAGAGGTTGCAATTATACATTCCTAATTTCGCATATTCACATCACTAAGACTGATTTTGGACGAAAATAAGAATTCGTGATAATTCGATGTAGACAATTATATTTGGGAAACTGCAGTATAACAAAACTAGTTTTGAACAAAAAATATTGGAGCAAAAATGTGGTTGTACAAAAGTCCAGGTTGAACTAAAATCGATTTGAGGTAAAATCTTTTTGAGAATTTTGAATTGTAGTAAAATGTCATTGGAAGTAAAGAATTGGAAGTAGCATCCTAGGGTCGTAAAAAATATATTGATTTCATCAACAACAAAAATCGATACGATTCAATGCAAAAGGCTCCGTTGTATTTTTGCCTAGTTTCTCCACCGCCAAATGTATTTCATTACATACATATTATTCTGTATTTATTTAGATTATTTTAGTGTAACGAGGTAGCATTCTTTTGAAAAATATTTGTTAGAATTAGCAGCAATATGTCAGGATTTATTCTTCCTTTCCGAACCGTTTACGGAAGCGTTGCGACGTTCCTACTAGGAAGTTATGATTTGTTCACATCTCTGGTCCAAGTTGGATTTTATGTATGGACCGGGTTTCAACCTGTGCTCGATGATATTCTTGTAGAAACTCCGGAACTGGAAATCTTTTCAAAGCAATTAAATATAACATACCGTCTGACTGGACTATATTTACTCACAGCGTCCCTGACAACAATCCTTTTGATTCTGTCTACATTTCCTACAACGGTAATGAATATAAAACTGTGCCATTTTTTTGATGAAAAATTTCAAAAGTGAACCTTAAATTACTTAATTCATAATTTTGTTTTTTAGAGCAATCGCATGTGGATTCCGAGAATCATTTGTGTGATATGGATTTCTGTTCGATTGTCGTGGTTATCATATTTGATTTTTGGTTTGCTGGTGGTGTGCGAATTATGGATTTATATGACGACGACCCATCTTTTCTTTTCACTGGTCTACTTGGGAAACTGGACGATTACTGTGGGGATCGTGACCTACTACACAATTATGCTCTGTTTTACTCTCAGATCACATCAAAAGACAAACAGAGTGTCCGCTAAAGAACCATATACTATCTCGAAATGAATTATTTAATTACTAATTAATTATACAAAATTTGATTTTGCTTGCAAAACTGAAAGCCTGCTGATTAGCCAAATTTCTGCTAAGAATTGCAATCTCGTAAATAATGGATTTCCAGCGGATATGTGACAGTCGCAGGATCCGAATAGGTTATAAAACATTATAACTTTTATTTTTAAAAATATTTTAATGTAATTATTCTCAGTATACTGCTGATAAGTTAAATTTACGCTGAAAAACAAAGATACCACATGTAATCCTAGTAGTCACCTAGGTATGTATACATTTTTAATCAATTAAAACCGATACAATGGCCTTGAGGTTTCTTCTTGCTAACATTGTTTGAAATATGGAGACAATTTTTTCTCATTTGTTCTCGCATCACAAAGCACAATATTTGTTACGCAGAGAAATAATATGGAATTAAGAAATGTTGCTGGAAGTTTGCCAGCTTTAATTATTGGCGTCACGGATATCATTATTAACGTTGTCCATCTTGGCATTTTTATAAGATCGACAATTATAACGCCGTCAGGCATGAACTGCGAGTATTCACGCCGCGTTGAGAACGCAATGATAGGATCAGCAGTTTTCATCGTTTTCTCCTTCCTTTTGGTCTTTCTTTTGATTTAAGCCATCTTTCCGGTAAGATTATAAGAATGCGATTAAAAGTAATAATGTCCAGTTATAAATTAATTCATTACAGTATATTTTGTTGAGAGACCAACAGTAAGGAATTGTGTGTGTATCTGTATCGCCTGGATTGTCCTCCGATTTGGCTGGATAATCTTTGAGGTTATCGGAGTGATACTTTCGGAATGGTTGAAATTCATGACGTCGACGCAGCTTCTGTTATCACTTATCGACATCGGCATCTGGTCAGTATTTGTTGCGGGAGTAATTTACCATGCTGTCATGCTCTGGGTGGCTCCCAATCAAGCTCAAAAGAGAAACTGACTGTCAAGTGTAAACTAATAGGAAGAAATAACAATTCATTAGCTTAAAAATAAGTGGCATTCAACATGACTTTTTGATGAAGTCGCCATGGATACGAATTTTGCTTTTTACTGTAGCAAAGCAGAAACAAAATTCAAATTGCTTGCTGAAACTGATACCGTACTACTCTAAGCTATTTTACATGTTATCTATGTTTAAAAAATAAATTACGGCATTGCACTTTACCAATAAATACATCCCGTGACCAAACCGATTGCCAAAGGTGCACGTAAAATATAAATTAGATATTACCAATCAATTCCGTTCGGCAAATACCAGTAGGTATACTAAAACATTTGCATTCAATTTTAGCGAGCGAATATTTTGCTGAAGGTTAGGATATTCCACTTCACAAATCTTTCAAAAGCGTTTCAAATAAACCTTCAAAATCTAAATCCGTGTTAACTTAAAATTTATTGCCTGCTATTTAAAATTATATCCAGTCTAACTTTGTAGTTCAATCTACAGCTTATCCTTTTCTAAAATTTCTGCACTGAATGAGTCTCATGGAAACTAAATAAACATATTGTAACCTTGGCAGAAATGTAGCCGATGGCACGGAGGAATATTTCCAATTTAAATTTCAAAATATGACGTTACAAACAAATAATATAGTTAACGGCAAGGATTAAAACACGGCAACTTTCTCTAGCTTTCTCCTCAGCTTTAATTGACAGATTTGCAGTTTGCAGGTTCTAAAATAAACATAAGTGGGCGATCAACTTATAAAATTACTAAGGATGCCATTAAGAGAGGTTTCCGGAAGTGTTCCAACATTCATTGTCGGAACGCTGGATTTCCTGAGCACTCTCTCCGGATTTGGATTCTTCATTTGGAACACTTCCCAAATCCACTTTGACGAAATACCACAACGATTAATTATAATGCTTGGTGTAACTGGGATTTACTGTCTGATTGCGCTTGTTGCAATTCCCTTTTTGCTTTACTCTACTTTCGAGGTAAGCTACTTAAATTTTTAATATAATTAAACATTGAAGATACTCTCCCGAATTTATGCTTTATTTGTACTAGGGTGAAAGTATCTGCATTGCAAAATGGTTTTGTGTACCATGGATCATTATCCGGACTGCTTGGCTTGTCTTTTCGATATATGCTGTCGTTTCCGAAGAGTTGTGGAACATTTTGACCGAACCGCAGTTTATCCTTGTTTGCATTCAGATTGGGAATTGGACTCTATTTCTTGCCATTGCGATCTATTACACTATTGCGCTGGGCATGGCTTCACAGAAATGCCAGAAAAAGAAGAATAGAATTAGTTCCATTAAATCAGAGATCAATGTTCAGATTAGCACGGTGATATAGAATATGGAATGTTTCCAGTATTGTCATTACAATTTATATTTAAATATGTGTAATTAAGACGGCACAATAAATCATTATATTTCCGTAATGCATATGCATAGCTTTAATATTTGTCCGAAACAAGCCGAATCCCACGCGTCTGATATATAACGCTATAAACACATTTCAAAATTGTGTTCCGTGATCAAAGTGATTAGCATCAGCGGCGCACGTCAAAATAGGATTTCTTTTCTTCCGATCACCATTCAATTGTTATGGTTTTCCATGTAGCATGCAATTTTCTCGCAAAACTTCAACGAGTATTTTTAAGCCGCTCACGTGATGAACTTAAAAATTGCCGATTTCATCAACAAAAAAAATCGATCAGGTTCAATGCACACATTTCTTCATTCTTTAACCTGCTTTCTCTTGCAATGACAGCATTTTATGAAACTTACAAACTGTTATAAATGTGACTAGTGCCATTTCTGTAAACACTTTTAAGTTTTGCAAAATTGAAGCATGGCAGGGAATGATATCGCATTTCGAAATATTTCCGGAAGTGTGGCGACATTTTTTGTTGGAACCTTTGACTTCTTCAGTACACTAGCCCATATTGGATGGTACATATGGGCCATTTTTCATCTTGTGATCGATGGAGTCCTTCTTCAAGTTTTGGAACTGGAGACATTGCCAAAATATTTAGTGGTCGGGCTCCATTTAGCGGGAGTGTATTTGCTGACGTCATTCTTTACCACAATTCTTTTGATTCTTTCAACTTTCCCTACAACGGTAATATTATAATCACTTCAAATAATTACTTTCCTTCTCGTTAAAAACGTGAGCATTTTAAATCAAGTTGCTATGGTAACGTTTTCTTTTAGATTACAAGTTTGTGCATTTCGAGGTGCATCTGTGCGACATGGATTATCATTCGGATTGCCTGGCTCATATATTTGCTGGTTGTATTGTTATCGTACAAAATTTGGGAACATGCGACGTCGGGGCAATTATACTTGACACTTGTCTACGTGCTCATTTGGGGACCGTCTTTGGGAATCGTGACCTTCCACACAATTATGCTGTGCATATCTCCCACACAGTTTCCACATAAGAAAAACAAAGTGTCTGTAGAATAACCATATCGTATGGTAATGATTAGTTAATTAATTCGTCTTAAAAAATTATACAAATGTAGTACTACTTTTCTGGAAACCGTGAAGGTTGTCCAACGTTTCAAATAAATCGATAAGCAATTACTATTTTGCTACCTTCAAGCTTGTTACTTGTATCATTGCATTGGTTTCTACATTCATTTCGCTTACCAACTTCAATTTTATTAAATACTAGCTAATTTTGCGTTATGCTTATTTTATAATCTAACAAGTCATCGCACGTTAGCGTTGTGTGGATTGTGGACAGGACTTTCTGCTGGGAAGTCAGCAGACGGTGGTGGCGTCTGAACGCCGCCACGATCAAGTTGACACTTCTTTGCGGCGGAAAAACTCACAACATTTCGTGTATAGAAGCCTGGAACGCGGAGTGATCGATTTTTGCTCAATATTATATGAAAATAAAATAAAGCAAATGATTATCCACAAACAAGCAAATTCTCAAATTCCGTTATTTTTTCCGTACACGGCATTCGGGCATTTAGGACGGTAAATGATGCAGAAAATGCGTGATAGCCTTGAATTATAAATTCGACTGAATCACATTTTCCCGTGGCAAAAGTTTAAAAAATCGATATGCAAAACTCCACCAATTCCATGCAATCGTTTTGTCTGGCTTGGCTTCGGTTTAAAAACATTTCGTATTTTGTTCATTTGAAGCCCAACAAATGTGGTCGTAACGTGGAAATTGAATCTCTTCTAAAGCCATGTATTTCCGAAGTGTTCCCGGAAGTTCTGCGACGTTCATTGTTGGCATTGTCGACTTTCTTTTAACCCTGTTGGAATTTTTACTTTCGATCCGGTCCATTATCCAAATCCCGGGTTGGTTTGTAGATTCCGGGCAAGATGTGGACAGTTCATTGGCAAAATCTCGTGTAATGATCGTACTGGCGCTTTCTGGACTCTACTTTGTGGCCTCGCTCGTTACATCATTTCTTTTGATTAATTCTACTTCTCACACGGTAAGTTATAGCGTTTAAATTCATTTTGCAAAAAACTAGCGCAGTTGACTAAATTACAATGTTTTTGTGTGCTATTGTCTTCTAGACTTCCGAAAAGATTTGCGTTCCAAGTTGCATTTGCCTGGCATGGATAGTCAATAAGGCTGGATGGTTAGCCTTTTCGGTGGCCGCCATGATTATCGGAAAATGGTGGGATTCGATGGACAAGACTCGCTTTGCCCTGGCATACGGTTACATGTGCATGTGGGGAATATTTCTGGCTATCGTCCTCTACTATTTCTTTAATCTTTCGGCACTATGCCGCTCTTTGGGTATATACCCACCCGATAAGAATAATAAGGTGGCGAGTGTTGCCATGGTGAAATACTAAATGTATCCCAAATTGCACCTAGCGTTGTTGTTAGCTTTGGTTTTACATTTTAATGCATCAAAGTTGAAATAAAATGAAGCTTGAAAAATTTATCGCATAACTTATCATACTCGAGGAGTGGAACTGTGTGAGAATTCTATATTTCATGGTCATATTCTTGTTGAAATATTTAACACGTAAAAACTTTAAACGGCATACGCGGAAATTACCTTGCTTGTTGTGAAAATTCAACTGGTTGAAAATCGATATAATCTGTTATTTCGGACTAACCTTCAACTTTAATACGCGCACAACAAAAGCACGAAAATTAATACATTGTTATTGTAGTTTCAGCTTTCTTTTTGAGCACACATAACGACAACATTTGCAATTTGCACACAAGATAGAATTACCAGTAATATGAAGCTGAAAAAAGTGTTGGGAAGCTTTCCAGCCTTCATCATTGGGATTTTGGATCTCCTTCTTCATCTCATCGATGTCGGGATTTTCCTCCACTCCATTTTCACCGTTCCGTTCGACGAGTATACCTATTCCGTCCGTTTGCTTGTGGATAGAATTCTATCCGGAGCTTACATTTTGACTATGTTCGTGTTGGACTCTCTTTTGATCTACTCAGCATTTCCGGTAATAAAGTTTGCATGTAAACAATTATGCTACTTATTTATTTGTAATAACTTGAACTGTGTAATTTGTAGAGCAACAGCGCACGATTTGCCAAGTACACCTGCTTAGCTTGGATATTGGTTCGGACTCTTTGGGCGGTCTACTATGTCGTCAATCTGATAAGGCGGGGTGGTTATTGGGACGAGTATCAAATGATACTAGAGATCAAGCTGGATTTGACTCAAATGATCACCTGGATCGTGTCAATTGTAACGGTGGTCTATTACGCCATCAAGCTTGGCGCTGATGTGGCTGCGGGGTCAAAACTACAAACCGGAAATGTTGTAGTGCCGTCAAAGCAATTCCAAAAGCAGATTTCAAGAGAAGCGTGGAGTGTGGCCAATCACTCATCTCCTACTGCTCCAAAGGGCTAGTTGAGAATCGCTTCTATATCGGAAAACCTATTTTTTTGTGATAACATTTTTCGTTAAAAAAATATATACAATTTTGATAGTTTACAAGCCACACACTAAATTTAATTACTGGATGTAATTTTTTTAAATAATTCACAAAATTAAATTCACGCCACTGCTCAACATTTAACAACGAGAACTCGCATGAATTCTTAAAATATTCCTATTCCATTTTTGAAGCATGTTAGCCAAGCACTAACAGTAATTACTTTTGGTTTCATAAATCAAAATCGATGAGAATCGATAAAGTGACATTCAACTGAACCGAACTACCTTCAATCTGACAGGGTCGGTATAAAAAAGCATTTCATGTAGTTCATACATATAATTTTCCGGGTTATCTGGGCAATTGTGTACCTTATCAAGGTGATAATCCAACGTGATTGGTGGGATGAGGTTTACACGACATTAGTGATCAGACTAGACTTGGCGCAAATGCTCACTTGGCTGGTGTCAATTGGAACGGTGGCCTACTACGTCGTCAAACTGGGGACGGCGTCTAAACGCCAAATGGGCAAGGTCAGCTCGCAAATTCCACCCGAAATACAAAGGAAAGGTTCAAAAGAGGCGTGGAGTGCGGAATGATTGGTCAAAAAAACAAATGGAAAGTTAAATAATTCATACTTATAATTACTGGGGTTACTCGAGACAAAAAATAGTTTTGCTCACAATTTTTAATTGGTCACATTATTATTTAATTGGTCACGTTTATATATTACTCTTGAGAATTTATAACATTTCAGAACAATTACAATTATTTATGCAGACGTCAGTAGTAGGTGAAGTAGGTGCATTTACTGGAAGCGTTTGGGGTATCAGGGGCGGGTGGGGCGTTCTCGCACCGGCAGTTATCCGGATCACCGTTGAGTCTGCAGCAGCAGGCTTTGTAGCCACCTTGCAAACATTTATCGTAGCCGTCAGGTCGGATTTGCTAAATAATTAAATTGACACAATTTATTCGGAATTAAAGTCAACTCATTTATTTTAGATAAATTATCTCTTTAAAGCACAATGTATATTTTATTTACTTACGGAACATTTTGTGGGATTCGTTGAAGCCTCAGCACCCCTGGACAAGGGGACTCGCTCCGGGGAAATGTTTTGGCTTGCTCCCATTGACATCATGACGACTCCCATTGACACTAATATTGTGGCAATTAGGACAAGTCGTGTTACTAAAGACAACATGATGACTGCTTATGACATAAAAATGGAGAATCCGACAAGAGAATAGAGAAAGCTTGTGAGAATATAATATGCGTTTGGCTTGACGATGTTTTGAGTAAGTGATGCAGTGCCCGTTTATGCACACGGCTTTATAAATACCCTAGGAAAACCAGCATTACCAAAAGTTATTCTGTATGCATGTACCTTTTAAATAGGTATGCATTTTGTTTGTGTATTTCGGGGAACATCAACTCTATAAATATTTCATTCCGGTTCATACCGGATTATTTTAGTACAAAAATAGATATTTGGAAAGGAATTATCTTTTTGTTAAAAAAAACAACAACTTTGATTTCCTTAGCAAAGCGTAATAATAGCGTAATTCTCAAAGTGCCCCACATGAATCACTCAAGAAGTGAAATCAATGCAGCAATTAGAAATAATTTAATTTAAAAATAAATATAGGAAATAATAAATATTTAAACTTGATTCCTGACTACTAACTGGTATTTTAAAAAGTTTATTGGCTAAACGTTTTAAAGTAATTCAGTTAAAAAATATCACACTAATTGTAATCCATGTGGGGTTGCTTGAGAATAGATTCTCTTTCTGAAAACTGGATTGTTTCTGATCACATTTAATTGACAAACAATTATTCTCATTATGTTGATACTAAAAGCTGTCCATTAAATTAATAAATACGGCAAGTTACTTTTTAAACAGCTTAAACTTTGTTTCTGAACTTTATTTTACAATTTTTCATTTTTTTATTATTAACATCCTCCAAAACCACAACCTCCACCATCACCACCACCTTCATCACAAAAACAATATTTAATTTAAATATACTAAATTCTCCGAAAACCAAAAATTATACTACATAATTCTCACAAAAAATGCTCCATATTATAAATTATTAGCTTTACAGTAAATTATATTACTTTTTCCATTACTCAATCAAAAATATCTGAACATAAGATTAATTAATTAAGATTAACATATCTCTGAATGATTAATTAAGTGTCATAAATTATTAGAAGTACATTTACATTACAATAATTAACAACGAATGATGATCAGTTTCAAATCCCCCCACCCCCCAAAAAAAACAAAATCAGTTCTGTATCCTTTACAATTTACAATAATAATTATTAACTAATAACTTATTACAAAATATGGACAAAAATTAAATTAATTTCAAAAAGTGCTTCAAAAACACTTATCACTCTTTGATAACCAGTTGCCAGTCTTCTTAGTTTGTGGAAGGCGACGTGGTGGAGATGGTGGCGTCGTGCGTCTCCTTCAGAATGCTTTTCGGCGTTCCCGTGCTCGCCCGCCGGGCCGAGCTCGGCGTATTCACCAAATTCTCATTCAAATTAAACTGGACGCGTTTGGAGGGCGTTTGAAAATTTGTGCTGGAGGGACTGCCGTTGTTCCCTACAGGGGAGGTGATATCCTGAGGTGGATGAGGACGACGCGGAGGAGAAGTTGTGGTTGTGGAGGGAACCATTGGATCCGTTTGGGTGACTGGCAAAGGTATGTCCCCCTTGAGGAGCGGATAAAGAGGATTGGTGCTGGTTATCAGGGCGCTGATGTTTGGATTATCGAGGTCCGGAGCAGGGCCGGTCAAGTGCGGGATAAGATGGGTGGAGGTGGAGGGAAGGGAGGTATCGCCGCAACCACCGCCTCCAGCACCGTCATCGTTGGTTCCGACGTAGGAGTCGTGGCAAAAGCTCATGTTGGTTCGGGGCGTGTCGGCGGAGGAGGCGGAGAGGATGCTGCGGGAAAAGAGGTCCCTGGAGTTGTTGCAGGGCGACTGGGTCGGAGGGACCAGCTCCAGGTCCGAGAGGCTCAGCTCGTTTGTGGAGCGGAGGTCGACGGAATCCTTGATTCGGGCCGCCATCAGCTGTGTTTCTGACTTTTCCCAGGCGCGGGACTTGGGGCCGGAGGACCCGTAGAAGGAGACGGACGCCACTCTGCCTATTGGTCGGTTATCGAAATCTGTAAAAGTAAAAAAAATACAAAACAAATAATTATCAATTAAATTAAAAAGGTTAGTCATTTTTAATCTAAAAATTACTCACCAGTTTTCTGGACTTCGGGTGACTCCTGGATAACTCGCTGCTTCTCCATGGATCCTGTCGACGTCGACGTGGCCGCGTATTTGCTCATGACCGACAGTGCTCCCCCGGGGGTCGCTGGACTCTCAGGACACAACACCTCGTTATCTGCACAAATAATTAAACAAACATTTAAACAAACCATGCCCTCACAAATCGGTAATTAAATTATTTGAAGCTTTGCAATGGCTTACTTGGCGTTGGAGATCCAAACTGGGGCTGACTATGCGCACTCATCACAAGCTGACGTCGGCTTCTCGCCGCCCGGAAGAATCCGCTAGGCGACAAGGACGACTTCCCCTTGGGGCTCTTGAACGCGGGACTCTTTGGATGGCGGCTGGTGCTGGAGCAGAGGGCGAGCAGCGTTTTGCTGTCCTTCTTGTCTTTTTTCTGAACATCGAAAAGGTTCCTCCTCACTCGCTTTGGGCTTATCTTGTTACCTGCAATAAAACAAATCACCAACAATTAAAAATTTAAAAATCTCGACTTGCACCATATGAATCATTATCACTGCTTATTACTGTACTCACCTCCACCCTTTTTCTGACCATCCGCCATAAACTGCTGCGCCGCCGCCAACTTGGGATTGGAAGTGGCCACCATAATCTGCCGCTTGGTTTTCTTGGAGGCGCTGCCGCCGTTCCCTCCCTTTCCCCTCTGCCCCTGGGTGGGATGACTCACCGTGGCCGGTCGCCTCGGAGAAATCCTCCTGTGCCGCTTGGAGTGATGATGATGCACATGAAGCTGTGACGCGCTGTCCTCTGGATACAAATTGGCCGAAGACGTGCTCGAAATCATGCTGGAGTCGTCGTCCCTTCTCGATCCGCTCGGCACAGGACTCCCATCCATCGCAAGTTGACTGGGCAGCGGAAGATTCATTTTCTTGTAGAGTCCCCGCATAAATCTGCTGCTTTGGCTGTAGGTCGGGAGGAGAACCGAGTTGACAAAGTGCTTGATGGGAGGATTTGTCCGATAAGCGGCGATTATCTGGAGTAGCTGGACAATGTCCTGCAACAGCTCCTCCATGGCGTCCTCGTCCGGCTCGATAAAAAAGCACCAGGCGATTTCCAGCCTCAAAATGATTTGCAGTTCCGTTTCGCGAAACGCAAAAATTTTATTTCTGCACTTTCCCGAGCCTGGCGACGTCTTATCTTTGGACACCTGGTCGATAATCCTCCGGTTCAGAATGGTCATGTCGACAAGGAGGAGTTGCTCCAAAAGATCCTTGGCGCTTATCCGGACCCTCCCGCAGGCCTTGCGAATGTCTCCAACCTTTTGCGGAGTGAATCTGACCGAGGCGTAGTTGACAAGGGCCTGCGCCAGGGCCACAAGGCAAGGCTCCTCCTTTTCCTCCTCCTCCCGCAGAATCATATCCCCGAATCCGCGAAGCTCCTCCTTAAACTTTTCCATCCAGAGCAAACAGTCACCCTCCAACTCCTCCAGTTCGCCATGCAGATAAGTCTTGAGACGGTGCTTGATGGCGCTCAGCTCCTTTTCCTGCTTTTGTGTGATCCGCTTCATGTCAAGGAATATCTCCACTCCACCCCCTCCACTACTCCTCCGCTTGCTTTCTTCCACGACAGCGCTCTTGTGCATTTTCCGGTTCACGTTGGTCAGCATTTTCTTGGCGCGGGCGCCGGTGAGGCTCGCGTTTTTGGGGGCGGGTTCGTGGAACACGTGGAAGCTTTTCGAGAGACCGGGAGCGCTTGGCCGGCTCATTGGTACAGCTTTGGAGGGTCCCTCCAGTGACTTTTTTCGCTTTACTGTAAATTGACCTTCGTTGACCCAGTTCTCCAGGCGCTGCTCTTGTTCCCGTTCGCAGAGCGAGTCGATTTCCATCGAGTCGGATTCCATTTCGTCCATGACGACAACTCCGTGACTGTGGCGGCGTCTTCCTCCACCTCCACCGTGATGAGGAAGATGATGATAGT
The DNA here is from genome assembly GCA_004115045.4 of Sinella curviseta. NCBI lineage: Eukaryota > Metazoa > Arthropoda > Collembola > Entomobryomorpha > Entomobryidae > Sinella > Sinella curviseta. The sequence goes on along the minus strand of CM023201.3, from coordinate 1,784,450 downwards.
AATCCTCCTCATACTCCTCAAATCGCTTCCGTTTCCTCCCATCCGCCTCCCGCTCCCGCATTAAATGACGCTCTTGCTGAGCCAACCGCTGATTCCGGAAGTAGTCCAGTCGGTCCGAAGTCTCCTCCTCGTGATAACCCGAACTCATTCTGAATGGTCGCAAAACTTTGTTCTGTTGACTGTTGAAGCTTGCCTCCAAAATACTCCCTCCTCCACTTTTCAAACTCCTGTTGAGCGAATCCGTGTCAAACTCTGGGCTTATCTTCTGACAATTCTTGAGCGCCTTTTGGGCGACAAGACCTGGCGCAAGTTTTTGAATGTGCGACGGCACGTTTTCGGTGTTCTGGGCGGAGGCGACCTCCAGGCGAGATCTGAGATAGGTTGTGTAAGGAAGGAGGCCCAGACTCATGGCGCTGGTGTGGAGGTGCGTGAAGCTGGAGAAGGGGACGCCGATAACCCTCCCGTTCCCCAGGTACTGAAGGCACTTGACAATTTGGCGCGGATAGCTCCCGTTCCAGTCGGGCACGTAAAAGTGGTTCGAGTTTTCTGGGGCGCTCCACATGTCGACAAAGTTGAGCTGGATCCGGAGCTTGTGGTGGAAGCGGGTGGAGAAGGCGGCGGGGAGAAGGACTCCCATAAAGTCTTTGGTGGAGCTGTTGGAGGACTGGAGGTCGGCGAATTCCTGTAACTGCTTATCAGTGCGCGGGACGCGGACGAAGGCGAATACTGTGTTCTTGGCGACAGTTTCTTCCTCGCATCCGCCTCCGTTGTTGAAGCTTCTGGAAAAGTTGAGGGAGGTGTTGTTGGCGGCGGCCTCGTTCCATGGAAGGCTCCCGGTAATGATTTTGATGGCGTCGGAGAGATAGCGCACGCGACTGGAGTCGTACTGGGAAAAGGCGTCTTGGGAGTTGGAGGGGGCGGAGGTGGAGGAGATTTTCATTCGATGTCCAAGCTGCGTCTCGAATGTCGTGAAGCTCTCGTTGTCGAACGGGAGGAAGCTCCGCCCGTCCCGGTACTCGACGTGGTGACTGCTGTCGAAAAACTTGAAGGACCACTGAACTCGGGAAAAGTCGTAGTCCTTTCCGTTGTTCGCCTCCTTGAACAGGGTTACCAGAACAAACTCCTTGAGCCAGGAGAGGCAGTCGGCTCCGGAGGGGATGGAGGAGGATGAAGGGAGGGGATCGTCCATCATCATGTCGTCTTCTTTGTGAAATGGGAGTAGTTCTATTGACTCATCGCCTCCTCCGGGACCTCCGGATTTGATCTCCTCCACATTTTGCTCCTTCTTCACTGCGCCAAGGACGGAGGAGGTGGGATCGCCGCGGGGGATACCGTTCACATCTATCAAAAATACGATGCTCGACTGCGCCATGATGATCACTGAAAAACCATAAAAAAGATAATTATGTAATTAATTAGTTAATCAACCATTCAATCAGCTGCTTGAATAATGAGTAATTAAAGTAGTTAAAATATTTTACCACAATCACGTACGAAAAACATATGTTTTTAATTGCTCACTTTACAACCTTCACATTTCTCTCTCGAAATAAATCACTGATCACCACGGAACAAAGTATATATTATAAACACTATAATTAACTTAATAAAAACACTAATTATTTTTTAATTGCTCTACACAAAAAAGTAAACAGTAATTAAAATCACTTGTGATTGTGATCCTGCTTGCTTTACAAAAACTGCTGACTTGACTGGCTCCTCTCTCTCTCTCTCTCTCTCTATTTATTTTGCTAACTCGCAAACACATGTGTAATTAAAGATAAACAAACAATTAGTTAATGATCATTCACTGCTGTTTATAAATAGTTTAATTGTTGGAGGGAAATGGAATTAAAAATTAATTGGAAATTAAAAGGAGGGATCGAGAGAGTTGAAGGCGAGCTGCTCAGCTGCATGCGCGCCCAAAAGTTTTCCTGCCTTTTCCTCTCGTCTCTCTCCTTCATCAGCACAGCAGACAAAGTTGGTGGGGGCCGTCCACCAAATATGTAATCTTTTATTAAGGGGGGAAATTACAAAATAATCCTAAAAATCCTGGAGTGTCTATAAACTGATTAATTAATCGTTTAGTAACTATAATTGAGAAAATTGGACGATTTAAGTAATTGTGAATAGATTACGCGGGTGGTGGAGGACCCCTTAACTTCCAGGCCGCTGTTGTGTACACAAAACAAAGCAGTGCAGCAGCAAATGCACTCGGTGGTATTTTTTTTGTTGACGTTACCTACATTCTGGATGGGGTCCTGCATCCTTGCCGATACCCACATTTAATGCCAATTTAATTGAGACAAAAAATTATTACTACTGGCTTATCGATAAAGTTAGCAATTAAAGTGAATATTTAGTAAGTAATTAAATGACTTCGAATTACACGTAATTGTATGAGTGGATGGTTTGGGGACGGATGAAGTGAACGTTCCCTTTTTTAACCGTTCATTCAAGTTGGTTTTGTTGGACGAGGACGAGGAGAAGAATGGAAAGGATTGAATACCTATGAGTTCACACAGGTAGGAATGGTGAATGGATTAAAAAAGATAAGTTTTTTTTGTCCCAAAAAATCTCTGGGCATGGAAAAGCACTAAGGGGCTGTCCAAATATATCGATATCAAGAGGGGTGGGTGGGTCACCCCAGCTCGTATGTTGAAAGGGATATCCTGCTAATGTTAAAAGGTACCTGGGTGGGTCCAAAATTTTGCGATTTGTTGATATCGATATATTTGGACAGCCCCTAATGGCTTTTTGTTGAATGAACTGCGTGTTTAAAAGGACAAGAGAAATGACTGGAGTGCATTGCCCGAGGATTAAAATGAATGACGACATGGCTTTTATGATGGGCTATTTTTATTGCACTGGACTGGACTGGACAGTGGTCAGCAAGCAGCGTTTAAAAAAAAAGATGAACAAAGACTGGCTTGTATTAAGAAGAATGGCTATTTTTATTTTTCATGCACAAAAATATTACTCTGAAAATACTCAACGAGTTTTCTAAATGATAAGATGATTGATAAGGGAATTAAAACTTAATTGTACTTATTATTGGAATCATGTAAGTGGTGGCAGTTCGTTTGTAATGTAAGCAGCGTTAGCGAGAAACAAGTGGAAAAATTGAAGTCAGCTGTTGCTTTTCTCTCACAGAGCCCACGTTATAGTCAGTTTGGCGGACTCGTCACCTGTTGCTCTCTCAGAAAATTATTAATTAATTATTTAACTAAATAATCAACACTTCTACTTAGGATCCAAGCATATCTGCTAATTTAAACTAACTGTTGTAGTGGTGTCATCGAAACTGTTGCTGTGTTTCTTAAAGTTAAGTGAGCCAAGAATAAAAATATGAGATAATGTTGAGGGGAAGACAGTCAATAAAACTAACTGCAGATGCTGCTGCTGATGGGGGAAATCAAGAGGAGTGTCCTAATTATAATTACGACAGGGCCACCTCCATTAATCCTCTCCAGGTAAGAATAATGATAATTAAACTTGGTGTATTGACATGTTGGTTGATTGTAATTAATTTGAGATAATGGGAATGGTGACAAGATGATGCTGTTTTTTGGGATTGGTCGACTCTGCTCCCAATTAACTAATTAATTGACTGTGCAAATTGTTTAAAGGAGTCGAGGGGGAAACGGAGCCGCCAGGGAGGAGGAACAGGTAGCGGTGGTGGGAGTGGGGAGGATGGACGGGGTCCTCAATGCGAGGATGCGGTCCTGAGGAAGGCGACGCCGAAAATGACGTGGCGCTCCATCCTTTGATAATTGAACACGTGAGGAAATTATTAAGGCTGTGAATTTAGTACATATTTATAATTAGTGAGTATTAATAATTAGTTACTCTGTTTGTGATGCTCAAGGTGGTCAAGAAGATTCTCTCATTTTTCCCCTGGAGCTACTCCAACTCGGATCTCCTCTCATTCCGAACAGTCTGTAAGCTTTGGAGGGACGTCATCACGAATAGGATGAAACGGAGGGACCTTGTCCGCCAACTCTCCTTCAATCAAGATAACCCTTCAGACAGGAACCTTCCAAGCTTTCTTGAAGACATGCGGTCAACCTCCAATCTGCCATTTCCCTCCTTCCAATTTGAACTTTACTTTTTCACGGAGGAGAACACGGGACCTTTTACCGAGTTCGTCCAGAGATTCAGTCCATTTGTTACCCAACTTGCCTTAAATTTTGGAGGACAGTCCAGCCTGGACTTCGAGGGAATACCCCTGGAAGACATCAACTTTTCGAGCTTGACCTCCCTCACGTTCCATTGCAGTCATTTGTTACCGGTTCCCGGGGAGACAACGCGGAAGGACTGGTCAACAGTCACTTGGGAGCCGAGGCATCCTCGAAATCTATTCGGAGGACTGCTCCATCTTCTGAACGGCATCCTCACTTCTGCCACTGGCCTGAAGGAGCTTAACCTCCACCTCCCTCCCGATTATCTTGGAGGGGATCCTGAGAAAATGGAGGAGTTTAATAGAGTTCTGTCCGAGCACCCTCCAAATTCTGTGATAAGCTTGAAGCTGACCATGGCGCGCTTAATGGGAGGGATCTTGATAACCTTCAAACAAAAAGACTGAAACTCAGAAAATTCCATTTTGACTTTTACGGATCTCGGCTGAATGATACCGCCACCGCCCTCCAAACTTTTATTGGGAGTCAGGCTCCTTATCTGACTGACCTGCGACTGATTGACCTTGAAGACGCTTATCACTTGGAGGTACTTGTGGAGTGCTGGAACGTCACCTCCCTCGCGATTAAAGGAAACCACCTCCAAATTCTGACAAGCTTTCCGGCGCTTCAAAAGCTGGAGCTCCTGACCGATGTCAAGTGGTCAACTGGTGAGGAAATCCATTCCTCCACTCTTTCAGAACTTGGGCTGCGGACGCCCATCGATTCCCCCGACTTCTTCAGTGACCTCCCCCTCCACTTCCCGAACCTCAAGACACTCAGCATTTCCGCAGGTCTGCACTCCGTCAGAGCCTTCAAAGCCATATTCCAACATCTGGGGGCGACCCTTACAGAACTCAAGATAACCTTCCTGGAGTGCTGGAGCTGGGAGTCGGTTGACCACATTTTCCTGGGGATCCCTGCCGTTCATTGTGAGATCATTACCAAGCGGCTTGCCAATGATGTCGAGTGTCAAGCGACAGTGCTGGCTTCTCGCTTAACGGAGCGTGGGCCCAGTCTCAAAAATCTAATAAGTAATTTCTCAATTAATTATTTTATTAAAATTACTAACGAATTTAATTAACTTTTTCTAAACCAATTTCATTTTTGTCGCAGAACTGGAGATACTGACATTGGAGGCGGAGAAGGGTCACCTGCACCTCACGAATCTCAGCGTTCACCACGCCTTTTTTCTGTGCCCAGCGCTGCGGGAGCTCCACTTTCTCTCCACTCATCGTGTACGATTACCAACGGCATTTAAAAAAAATAATTATCATTGTACCATTAATTTTCTTAATTAATTAGCATTAGGTTCTGCTTTGATTTATTCGATAGATTTCTCCGGAATGCTACGAGACGCTGAGGACAAGACTGGAGGTCACCGGACCAGCCTTAAGTTCCAGAGGAGGAAGAGGAGCAGGCGATTCTTTTGAAAACACTTGGGCTCTGGTTCCCTCCAACTCTGAGTGAATGGAGGGCTTTACGCTAATAATCACTTGATTAATTAATTAAATCGCATACTTTAAAATGTAACATGATTTTAAAAATAATATTTGGCAGTCCACAATGGTCAGTTTATTTTATTTTGAATACGCAAAACTAGACTTTTTGAAAATTGGTTAAAAATAAAGATTATAATAAATAATGAACAACCACATGAGTTAATAATAGCAATTATAATCCACCATTATTGTTTCAAGCCTGCTAAATGATTAATTAATTAATTATGTGAAAATGTGCAATTAAATGTGCACATTCTATATCGACAGGTGCAGGTAGGTAGGTACAATTCTTTCGCTGTGGATGCATTTTTTTAATGCAACATGTCATCTTTTTTCATGCCAGAAATGAACAAGTGATTGATAAACCGGTTTTATGTGTTCTGCGAATGGGCAATTTAATAAAAATTCGATAATTTGAACTGGTTCGTATGGTATCCATGGAGATAAGGTCACTTACGTTGCGTAACGCAAATCGCTTTGACGAGTAAGGATCCAAGAAAAGCACATACTTACTTTATATGCTAGATAATATGCACCATCCTTATAATCCGCTGCATGTAGCATACATCTAGAAAATATCGTAGGGGCGACATTCATAGGTTACGAACAACTTGACCGCCTTATTTTGGATTTTGCTATTTGTAAAATTGTAATAACTACTCTAACTTGCAGTGTCGATAAGTTGTAATGCAGCAGTGACGATAAAGCAGTTGTTGCATATGAACGTTCCCACCAACACTATTCCTTCCATGCAAAAACATGAACAAAGACTAGAGTGTTTCCTGAGGGTTTGCTATGGTAACGGTGACGTATAGCGCTAGCGTATGCACGCACAAGTTAGAACAGTTGGCATAATTTCATGTAGAGACCTGGGCAATACAGAAGCCATGCCAAACTTAATTAAGAAGGTTAATCCGATAATATTTATTAATTACGATTTGCCAAAGTTTACTTTTACCGAAATAAAACGCACAAGTTTAAAAAAACAGAGCATTTCCCGTCTGTTATAACACATGTGCGCATAATCACCATAGGGAGTAGGTTAAATATGTTGTAATAATTGGTTATATAAGTTTTGAATTAAGGTTTAATGCTTGCGTCGCCAACAATGCGTACGCTACGTAAATAAATGTATGCCACTATTGACATGGAAAGTTAAAAACCAATGTGTAACTATTATATATATATGCATAGAAGAAATACGCACGGAGAAAGTGAACGAGCATATGTGATGTACGATAAAAAGGATATAACGGAGTCGGAAAAATCATGCTGTGAATCAGATGAATAAATTAGCACATCTTTTTTTGTGAAAAATGCACGCGACACTTTTGAACTGTTCATTGTGTTACGCATACATTCTAATACAATATAACCATTCCATTTGCTTACACTACCAACACATTACTCCAAGTCCTTCCACATATAAATATGGGACGTCTTTCACGAAAAAAATTGCATTTCAATTGCAAACAATGGCAATTTTTTTGATATGCTTATATTTAATTTGTATCCCGTATTCAGTCCTTACACATTTAGCATGACTCAGTATCACAGTGATTACATCGTATCACAAGGTATGCATCACATGTACTAATATATGTAAACTTTCTCCAGAAGAAATATTCTCCTTCATTCCCTTTCCATCCTTGATAAAGGAAGTATATTCCATATCCTCCCAGTCACATCTTTCCTCTCTGGAGGAATGATGATAGAAAAATGAACTGTTTTCCTGCTAGTAAAATCGGAAAAATTGTTTCTCGCGTTACCCCGTCCAACATCTTATCCACAGTAAGAAAACCAAAAGAGAAAGACGAAGAACTTGGACTAGACGAAATGGCAACTCAACAGCCGCACCCTGGTACATCTCGGGATGCTGTAATCTCAGTTATTGCAGAAAATCAGTCAACAGCAGTATTAAGCAAAGGGGTGAGACAGCTTGATGGAGAAAGCGGATCGCATGCGCCCATCCAAAACGGGGAGCAACCCGTTGCTGATCCAGAACCTTCTAACTTGTTCAGGACCTCCCCTCCGAGAACACCTCAACAGCAAACTGATCTTGATGATGACATGGACAAGATGATTGCAGAGATTATGGACAGCGACGATGACACCATGGAAATGGCGAAAGAAAAATTGAAGAAGCTGCAGAAGTCAGCATCAGCACTGCATGAGAAAAAGAAAAGTTTTGACAGTGAAAACTCATCTCCGCCGTCATCAGCCATCAACACGTCTGTGCGACCACGTGCCGAGCCGGTGCCAGACCGGCCATTATGCTTGCCGTCAAAGCCTCCAGAAGATCCTGACAAAATCATTGCACTACCCAACGACCAAGGCGGAGAAAGTGCAGAACGATCTGGCTTGGATGACTTCCAACAAGTCAAGAAAGAAGAAGCTGTACCACAGTCATCATCGGTGCGTCGCCGTCATCACGGTCATGTTGCCATTGAAATGGGATTCATTGGACAGGCCGCAAATGGTGGGGAGCAGAAAGACGCAACCTATCTGGAGACATACTTGGGATACATGTTCAACTGCTGCCTGAGCCCGTTTCGACCTGATGGATCTACTGGAGGTATCTGGGGCTATTGCGTGAAGTTCTGTTTCGCCCAAGTGGTAAGATGAAATTTATTCTGGAAAAATATTATACATATTTTCATATGCATAAATTATCTTGTACTACATTATCGCATATTTCATTTAACTCAATAGAGTGGGTCGTATTTTATCTCTGATTTTTCATTTTACTATTGCGCCACTACTTTTTTATAGTTCATAAATAATTCAGTGTAAAGCATCATGTGCTTGGTTTGAACGTCAGCATTATCACAAAGAATGCATGCACGCACAAAGTTGCATTCATGGCTCAGATACACGTGTGTGTAGTTGTCGCATGAAATAGCATACATATATGCATAGAAAGGGTACTATCCTTCAACGTAACACCTTTTTCCTGAAACACTAACTTTCCTACACTTTCATGGCAAGGATGGGTATTTTTGTACTTTTCTCTGAAATGCGGTCGGTATGCATGGTCATACATTAAGTTTTAAGCAGCATATTCGCATCACAAGAAGTTGCAGCCACCGTTCTCGTTTGTGTACGTACCCATTAACATCTACACGCATTCCGGTCAGCCCATCCTTATTCAGATGAGTATGCGTAGTTGATCACCATTTACTTTTTTGTCGGAATTGGCTTGACGATGCACGCTGCCCACATACCAAAATTAAATATGGAAAACCATACCGGAATACACATGTAGTTTCCTATGTAGTCAATGTATCCGATTACTACCGAAATATTATAAATGTGTGTGCGTGTCCGAACAAGCTGTGCGTACGGAAGGTATATTTAAACACTTCAACGAACATTACAGAGCTCGAGTAGGAAATAAAATGAAATCCACCTGTCGCATGCATTACTCTATCTGATTAGTATGTAGCAAGCTGAACGGATACGATTAGAAGCAACGCTGATTAATTATAAGTATGCTGCGACCCATTGGAACCGTGGTGCAGGTCATGGTTCAATATATACATTGCGACCGTACAGCCATATAAACGGAATACACTGTAAAGAACTACCGTAATTAGACTTATCGTCGTTAACAAATGAAAACAATTTCTGATGATGAAAGTAAAGAGACCAAGCGGGTATTATTGCGACCGTTCCATGTGTATGTTGCGCTACACAAGTCTCCCGATATTAAAACACATATTATTTCTATATTTCTACCGTGCGAAGTATCATTTGCATCACATACCCATCCTTGCAAAAAATCCATTCTCCTCTTTCCCAGTAGTCCCAGCATGATGTCCCCTCTTTTTCTTTTCCTTACATAAGTAGGCACTAGAGCTTTTGCATGGATATTCTTTCAGTGCATCGGTTCACCACTCTGGCACACTGCGCTGAATATTTCTATTGATTAGATAAATGACTCATTTATTTCATCCTGTGCATAAATACTGGCACACTGAAGACATGAAGATAGTATATAGTTGCATGATATATAGCATGTAATTTTTAAAACGTATTAGCCAAAAATTTGTTTTCATAAAACATGTACGGCAATATTTCTGCTGATATCACATCTATCACGTAAGTGATTTAATAGCTATATATACTATCGTTTTTAATTACAGTAAGAATTAATTGCATCTTGTCTACGTACGACCTTTATATTTTTACTTTATTAAACACCGCAAGCAGTGTCATTGCATTTGGTTTCATAGTGGCAGTACAAAATTAATAATAAATTTATCTATACGCATTAGAAGTTCTATCTCGGCATGCAGAGTAGTAGCGGTATGAAAGTATATGTGTTCACCAATGTAGTATTCCTGACATATTGCATGCACGTGAATGATTATTACCGCATCAGCTAGGTAGCCAATAAATAAAGCAATAGAGATAAATATTGGTAACCGTACATGTACGTACACACCTGGAATGACGTCCAAAAATATCGGAAACATGGGGTTATACAGACACCAGTGCATTTTTGAGTGAATGTATGTCATTATACGGCTTCATATACATTTTATATCATTTCCGTGTCCCACGTAATGTAATAAATAAGCCAACACAACAGAACAGAGCACCGACGTCACGAAAAAGTAGAAGCATATAATGAGAAGTATTCATAGATCATTTTGAAGAACGTCACCCAAGCATAATGTAATTTATATGGTATTCCGTAACACGATGCATCCGTTCAAAGAAAGAAGGGGTCATCCACAATAACCTTGCTGTTCTTCTTTGCCTTAAGATCATGCCAACAAAATTCTAGGATGATTTTTCCAAGTCGCACAGTGCATGGTATGGGGCGAGGTAATGGAAGGAAAATATTTATATTGAATAATATGGTGCACACTGACTATACACATTTGCTACACATGCATCAATATTGTTTTCATCAAACCGTTCAACTGGACTGATTTATTCTTTTTCATATCACCATCAACGTGCCAGTTCACACAGGGACACGGTATGGCAGAAATAATAGTGTGCACTAGCAATGTAGAAAGTAGTACAACCAAGAGAAACTAGCAACGCATTTCATGTATTACGTATTTCACTTTTATTCGTTACACAGATTTCGCAACAGCGTTCAATATAAAGATGATGATTTTATGTAATGGAATAAGCATGTTCCCTCTCCTTGTAAATCGCCACACAATGAACCATCAAAACACAATAAAATCAATCATGCATGATCTAAAATGGTTTGGTATCTGACGTAGGTGGAAATTCTTACGTTACGTGGTTACGGCATTCCCGGGATTTTTTGCCTCAAAGTAGGGATTTTTGGATACAAGCAATGACTTTTTGACCAGCAGGGATTTTTTGAAAAAGTTGCAATTTAGGATTCCCAGCACGGATTTTTTGGTGAAAGTACGATAACATATTGAGCAGGGATTTTTTGAAAAAATTGTAATCAGCATGTCCAGCAGGGATTTTTTGAGAAAGTACGAAAGCATGGCGAGCAGGGATTTTTTGTGAAAGTACGAAAGTATGGCGAGTAGGGATTTTTTTGTGAAAGTACGACAACATAACGAGCAGGGATTTTGAGGGTCAGCAGGGATATTTTGTAAGTACAAAAACATGGTAAGCAGGGATTTTTAAGGACAAACAGGGATTTTTAAGGACAAACAGGGATTTTTAAGGACAAACAGGGATTTTTAAGGACAAACAGGGATTTTTAAGGACAAACAGGGATTTTTAAGGACAAACAGGGATTTTTTAACTGCAAACAGGGATTTTTTAACTGCAAACAGGGATTTTTAACTGCAAACAGGGATTTTTTAACTGCAAACAGGGATTTTTTAACTGCAAACAGGGATTTTTTAACTGCAAACAGGGATTTTTTAACTGCAAACAGGGATTTTTTAACTGCAAACAGGGATTTTTTAACTGCAAACAGTGATTTTTGGGTCGAGCAGGGATTTTGTGGGTCGAGCAGGGATTTTGTGGGTCGAGCAGGGATTTTTTGGGTCGAGCAGGGATTTTTTGGGTCGAGCAGGGATTTTTTGGGTCGAGCAGGGATTTTTTGGGTCGAGCAGGGATTTTGTGGGTCGAGCAGGGATTTTTTGGGTCGAGCAGGGATTTTTTGGGTCGAGCAGGGATTTTTTGGGTCGAGGATGGATTTTTTGGGTCGAGCAGGGGTTTTTTAAAAGTAGGAAAACATGGCAAGCAGGAATTTTTTCGGCCATCAGGGATTTTTTTCTGAAGGTCCAAAAACATGACGAGCAGGGATTTTTTGAGCCAGCAAGGACTTTTTGAAAAAATTTCACTGGATTCCCAGCAGGGATTTTTCCAGAAAGTGTAAAAACATGGCGAGCAGGAATTTTTTGGACCAACAGGGATTTTTTCAGAAATCCCTGATCCGGCCGGAATCCATTTCCTAGGCGAGTAGGGATTTTTTTAAACTGTGTAACCGGGACAGTTGTAAGAATTTCCACCTACGGTATCTGAATTGTAATATCATGAAATATGTTGTGTCCGTGAGTGGTGCTTCCGTCTTAAACATAAATTTTCAAAATACCCGTTGACATAAAACCAAGCCAAAAAAGTGTCAATAATATTTAAATCATTTCCACGGTTCGTAAAAATGTACACAGGACAAACCGTCTCTCTGTTTCAGATTATCTACTGGGCAATCACAATCGCTGCAATATTAGATGCACTGATGGCGGCAAAGTACAATGCTCTCAAGAATACTGCAGACGAAGGACTGGAAAATTTCACAAATATGTGTTACTTCATCATGAATGCCAGTCTAAGAATATATTCTGCCTATCTATTCACGGTGCAGCAGCAAAGGTTTGCAAAAATGCTGCGCAGTTTGTCTCGATTACGCGCCTTTGCTGCGCAACACTCGAACATCAAGGTTGCAGAATACCAGACTTGGAAGGTCACCATTCTCGCAACTGTATCCATGACAGTATCAATTCTGAGTGTTGTCTTTGCCTCCGGAACACTAGAGTGGACACCTGAGAGTGGACTACTGGAATACGCATTAAATATAGCAGCTGGCGTTTTCGTATGGACACCGGATGGCGCCAGCGAAAATGGAACCCAACTCACATCTCTTTTCCAGACATATGGAAAAAACATAACAGGGAAGAATGCAACGATGGGACTACTTGGATTTGGCACAAGATTGTGCATTCGTGTAATCTCAAATGCCATGTCGGATCTAATCCTTGCCACAGCATCAACAATCCAAAAGGAAATGGACCAGTTTGCCAAAGATGTGGGAAACCCAGAACACGACATTTATCCAGTAACAATGGCGACATTTGAGGCTGAGGATGGACAATGGGCCCACTTCCAGTTACTACAACAAGCCGTGGATGACACAAACGACACCTTTGATAGTCTCCTAAAATACATCCACGTGGACAACCTGATGCTATTTGTCTATTTCATCATGAATGCTTATGACAATGACTTTTCCTTCTTCGGAATTGTCGATTTCGTCTACAATATCATCAAGGCTTCTTGGACATATCGAATTGGAACCAAGGCTTCAGATAAGGTATACATGTACCGATTTGTAAACAAGGTCTCATCCCCATGGCTAAACCGGACAATCATTGATTCGCCTCACTGCCAAATACCAATTTATTTTCGTCGCTAATTTTCATTCGGAGCCCTCTACCAATCTTTTTTACTATGAATTAAAATTTGCACCGAAAATAACACGGCATTTGGCAGTGACGCAAATCATTGGTTGCAAAGTTTAGTCATGTGGATGAGAACCGTGTTTGTAAATACCAATATACAAGATTAGAACTATCTATTCAACAAGACTTTACTGTACTACTTTAATTTTACGCTTTAAAAATTGTCATTCGATTTTTTTCCAATTTCAAGAACGAAACATTCCATGAGTGGATCCGACGTCTAATTTGGAAAAGCAAGGACAAGGACTTCACAAGTAAAGCGTATGCTATTTTGCATCGCATGACCCGTAATCCATTGGGCCTTGGAAGGGGACAATTCTTGATTGATGAAAGTTTCCTGTTCCGGGTATGGTATTTTCAGAAAATACAAAATACTACAAATTCTCAAGTTTATATACGGGTGGAAACCAAACGACGGTATCCTGTAGCCACTGCCACATATTGGTGAGTGTTAATTGCTCTATATGACATTAATGTTGGTAATTCCAGTTTCTCGGAGGAGTTGGATCTGTCTTTGTTCTTCAAGCACAATCAAGGGAGTCCGCAGCAGCCGCAGCCGCCGCAGGGGCAACAGCAACAACGGTGTAATTGATTGAGAAGGCGGTGTCAAAGGTGTGAGTCCATTGATTACATTACTAATCTACTTTTAACCGTCACCATTTACGTAGCTGAGGCAACACATAACGCAACTGTTTTGAATAATACATAACAGCATGTCTTAACTATTCAAATATAATAATTAATTACAATTCCTTTTCAACAAAATATGGTAGAGCTCATGAATTTATGCATAAAATGTAGTGACGAAATTTTGGCATATTTGGTAAAGTTGCGCGTCATAGCTATTAATAGTGAGATTGAGTTGCTAAATATGATGTGCATATACTGTCACCAAGTCAGTGAGGAGTACTCCCACCGTTTTAATAACTAAGCATTTAACTTTAATTACCTTCAATCTAATAACTCACACAATACCGTGTGTATGGCTGAAATGAATCTTACGATATCCACGTGCATGAACATGGAAGCTAAATATCACGACGTACAAGCTACGTAATACACCAGTCACGTCAATAACAATTTAATGGTCTATCATATCCGGAACAGAGCAATAAATGCAGAGGATATTTTCCACATCGATCCATTTCACTCGTTGAGCACTCGCTGCTAGCTAACTAGGAAATCCATTTCGGTTCCCTCTTTCACAAAATCTTTATAAAAACCTACAAAGGTCTCAAACCTCAACAATATGTTGCACTTCAAAACTTTTCTACTTGTATTGGTGGTGGTAATTTGTGCCATTGCGGTAAGAATATTAGTGAGAATACATTAGTATCGTTTTTCTTCTTTGATTTCGGGATAAATGTGACGAGTTTGGTTGCGCAATTTTCAGTTTACTGCAGGCGGACAACCTGAAAAAACCGACAGAGAGAAGGCTAACAGTGCAATGGCGCGTATGGGTTAGAATTAAATTGAAACCACTTGCATTGCGAACACTTGAAACTGAGGCGGCCCAATCCAAAAAACGTAGTAAACCATCTGAAGTAACTATCACATTTTTAAACATAATAATTCGAACTTTTTACAATAAAGCCGCGGAAATGTTTACATTTTAAACGCCAATCTTAAATTTGTTAACGCAATTTCTGTACCACATAGGAACATAGTTGAAATTTATAACGACTTTCAGTCATTGAAAAGAAGTTGAAGGCAAGTCGGCTGGTGCATCAAAAGCTCACTTGATAAAATCGAGCAGAAAATCACAGCTCGTTAAACTTATTTAGAATCATGATTTAAACATAACTCACATATTAGTAGCATCTGTTACAATAGTCACAATACAGCTTGGTTAATTAAGTACCCATTTCGGTTTTTGACATAGGATTAGTTATTGAATTGATTGCATAAGGTTCGCCCATCTCTCATATTTGGTATGCTCACGTCCACTACCGTCTACATGATCTGAAACTGATTCCGGACAGTAAGCGAATTCGGTTGACATAAGCCATTCTTCATGAAACTTACCATACATTAAGAAAATATCAAAGCAAATAGTTGTATGGATTTCAAACAGCGCACGTGTTAATGGGACATGACAATGACATTTCCTCACCGCCACTAACTACAACGCAGTAGCAGTGAGAGAACGACATTAAAGTTCCTATCGTATTTCGCGTCAACACATATTGACTATCAGTTCACCTTGAGTGTAAGTAAAGTTCTGTAGAGCTAGTAAATTCATTATTAGGAGAAGATTCATGCATTAGTTTTAATAGGTTGTGCAAAACATTTGAGCATAGTGATATCACAGTTGCTCAGGTGCACTCTTTATTTCCTATTGTGTTACTTTTCTATGATACTATTTACTTCAAGAACGGTTGTAATAAAATTAAATAATAATGTAGGAATATAATAAATAATTCAGAACTAGATCCACAATATTGACTTTTAGTAGCCATGCAAAATATATAAATTGTAATACATTCAAATAAAGCTAAGGACATTTATGAAAATACCATTAATTAAAAGGGTTATGCACAAATGAAAGTCTTCACTTAAGTAATGGCCACACAGATAATCGGAACATTTTTTAGACGATATTGTCAAAACCCAATATTACAAGTTCAATATTGGTACCTAACTTTAGAATTAATATTTTATAATGAGACGGAGACGTAGGTATATGTAAGTCACTGTTGCTGTTCTATTGATTACAGTTGAAAATACAATTGACACTGAATCATATATAAAAAAATTAAAAAAACTGCCACTTTACAAGTAACGTAACAGTCTTGTCCCCTCGATTTTTTAATGGCATCGGCCCAGTTTTGTAGAGAATTTGTCGCTGATTCCGAATTTGACTGTCATTGTCCCGACCATTTTGATCTGTGGCCTCCACGGACGGAAAACAAAACCGAGTTCAGCTTTGGAAAGCAAGTTCATTGCCATCAGTACTATTACAGTACCCAGTAAACGCTAATGTTATCCCTATGTTTTTCGTTAATTAGTACTTATTTACTTTGTTCTGCTACCTTAAAGTTTCGTATATGATATACACCCAATTTAAAAAACTAGCCCGGTGATTATTTACTATCTTTCGAAACGTTAATGGCATATTACCACTTACAGTCGCAAGCAGACAACAAAATACATGAAAAATAAAAACAAAATTTTTCTTTATTTGGGGAAAAATCGCGATCAATGGCGGCGAAGTGTTTGTAGTAACATTTACAATGGTCGTGACTTTATGCCAACATATTGTTAGTTTCATCACTACGATAAATGTGTTTTCTTGAATATGATTAGTCAACTTGATATACCTTCATGCTTTGTAAGATCCATCAGAGTAAAATTCCAACTTGAGTTTTGTTGAGTAATGTTTTAACCCTTCAGGATCCACACCTGTATCCTGTATGCATTTAATAATTTAATATTCTGACGATTTCAATATAATCAACTATCTTTGTCACTATATAATAATTCCTCAAACATATTGCTAACAGGTAAATGAATTTGGTTGCAGTACACTATATTACACTTTCTCAAGGCTGCTTACACAGCCCTTGTTATGGTTTCCATGAAGCTTTGTATAAGCTATGGCAAGATTACTAAAGTAGCATATGAAAATATAGTAAAGGATTTCCACAATATTAACCTTTTACCTCACGCTGTACTGATACTGACGACAATGAACTTGCCTTCCAAAGCTCAACTCGGTCTTGTTTTTCGTCTGTGGGGCCCACAGATCAAAATGGTCGGGACAATGACAGGCATATGCGGAATCAGCGAAAAATTCTCTTGAAAACTGAGTCGGTGTCATTAAAAAATCGAGGGGACAAGACTGTTACGTTACTTGTTAGTTACTATTGTAAATGCGTGAACGCAATTTTGATAAGTATAATTTCATGTAATTAATTAACACATTGTTCAAATATTTATATTATTAAAGGCGTACCAATGAAGTTGACATGTAAGTCACTTATATTTCAAAACATTATACATGATCCGGTTAATTCTCAATGTCTATTCATTGCCACGGAGAAATGACCGAATGCAAGTTTAATTGTAATTATAGGTTCCAGGGCTACATAGTTTTCTAGTGAGCTAACTCCAGTCAATATAACTTAATAACTGCTTTCCATATAAATACTGATACTCGCATGGACATCATTGTTTATGTTACCCTTATAAGAAATTTCAAAGTTCGTAATGTTTCAACTAATGTCTTGCTTGCATATTCGTATTTAAGTTACAGTGTATAGGTCAAAGGAAATGCATGTTTTATTAAAAGTACACTGAGTCAACAAAATTACCGGACGGAAACTAGTAGCCCAAGTGAAATCGTTAAAATCGTTGCCAACCCAGCACCGCTATTGACGATGTTGAACAATGATTTCAATAAAATGTCTTAATATTAACATATTAACATTTAAATAACAGGAGCGGTATGCACTAAAAATTGTCAACAAATTTGAAATCGGAAAAACGAAGTCATTCCATGTGATACATTTCAAATTTTCATTGATTTTGAAATTAATTATAAACGTGCTATTTGCGTGCGGTGGAAGTTTGGGCACTCCTGGATGCCGTCAACCAAAACCTCCACGCAAGAAGCACTTATTCACGCGCATTTTTGAAACCGTTGCCGATCCGGTAGCTACAAATCGTCAGTGCTTTCTGGGGTAAAAAGAGATGGGCTTTCTAGTGGTGCATTCAGATTCCAGTTACCGGATCGGCAAGCAGGCGATAAAAGGAGGCAAGAAAAATTTAAAAAACACCCGCGTGTTTCAAACTACAAACGGCTGATTAAAAAAAATAAGACCAGAATCGGATTCCTCGTGCGATTCGGCATCTACGGGGACTTCGAAATTATTAAAAATGTCATAACGTGTATTTAAAAGAATACTTAAAAAGGCATGTTTTCTGTGATGCTGCAGCAAGGTATTACAGGCTGACATTGGACTGCAAAACATAGTGCGGCGCTAGAAATAATGGCGAGACCAAAAAGTTGACGTTGCTTTATTATACTGCTATCTGAATGAAGGAAACTGACATTAGTCAATAGTGTTGCTGGGAACACATTTTAACACATGTCTAGATCATCACGTTCGGAATTTTACATGGACTACAAGTTACCGTTCGGTTATTTTCTTGAACCAGTGTATGCATATTACATGTTCAACTTACTTTCAAGTAAATGAAGTATAAACACGTTTTAACTGCATAAAAATGTTATTACCGTATTCTAGTAATACATAAACACAAAATGTATTACACGCATAAGTAATATAAAATTGAGCCTAAGTATTGACGCACTTTATTAGCTTTATTCGTAACGTACAAAGTTTGTGGCCCTGAATGCGAAAGATGTTTTCGTGCTCATTTTGTAATTTAACTATAATAATATTATCAATATGACGTAATATGTATCCACTAATACTAATTTCAATAAAATAAAATCTTGAATATTAAAAATACGATTAGTTCACGAAATTCAGTTTTAAAAACTATAAACTTAAATCCTTGGGATTTTTTAAATTAAGCTTTGTGTCTGATAGAAGTTATAAAATCGTTGGAAAATTTATGTGTTGTGAACAACGCGTTGCACCAAAATCTGTTTAACTATTTCTCTGACTAAACATACCAGATTCATGTTGATATTATGATAGTAGTCTATTACACTGTATGTTGTACCATTTGTAATGAACGTGAAATAAATTTGATGTTGTAATACCAATATCTTGCCTTTGTATAATTCATAAATAAACTGTGTTCACTAATAATGTTGATATTCTTTGGGGACACGGTCAACAAAGGGCGTACCTGAAAAAGGTCCATCAAGCACACTTCTTGGGTCTATGCACTTTAATCCAACAGAAATGAAATCCTAACTCATTTTTGGCAACTCGTTAAGGTGAAACCTCACAGAATTTAAATATCTGCCCTCAACTGAAAAATCCCAACCTGTCCCAACGTTGTCTCCAAACACATTGCATCGAGCCCATTTGATTACCAACTAACGATATCACAGCGAGTGCTAAGATGCATCAAAAGATCTGATATAATCCGGTGTAGCATTGTGGATATGAGCATCGAAGGAAAACACATTGTGTTCTGCTCTACACCTGGCTCAGCGGATGGTCCAGTCTGTATGTTGGAATATGCTACAAATATTTCCATCACCACTACACCTCTAACTTCGCCTTCACCAACACCGCCATTTTGGTCATAGTATGGGCCCTGCTTGTGCCTCTTGTTGTTGTGGTGATGATCGCCATCCCGAATACAGTCGCCAGCATTTCATCGTTTAACGTGTGCCTAGAGGTCTCCGACAAACTGGACAGAGGTGAGTCGGCCACCAATGTGATATGTTTGATGCCAATGACTGAATCCACCTTAATTCTTGTATATTTTTTAGAATATCCGCCGTCGCAACCCAAGCCACGGCTTGGCCTCTTTGAAATCGATACGTCCGCTCTTCTACCATTACTACTCATGCCGGCAGCAGGACTACGTCCGTTCGCTCTTGCGGTAGCTCAGTTGCCTCGGAAGTTGGCTATGTGCATTTCATACTTGAAGATATGTTGCCTGATCCCATATACCGGAGCACCCCTGTCATCTTTCTTGCAGATTTGATTCACTTCATTGCCATATTCTTGGCGTACATAGAATTCTCGCGAACTGGGTCCTTCCTCTGCTGTGTGATTTTTGTGACGCTTGACAGGGTCAACCATATTCTGATGGTGATTTTGGGACGCGTAAAGGACTTTCCAGGCTTTCTGACCTACTACACGATTGGAACACTGGTGTTCAAGAACATTGAGACGTTCTTACGCACCATCGTCTACGTTTTAATGTCATGTGGATTTTGGCTCCTCGTTTGCTTCTGCTGGATATGTGTTCGATGTAGCATGGATGAACTCACACTAACGCTATATGTGGCGTTTGTTGCAGGATTGGTGTGTCTAGTTGCCCTTCACGCCATAGCACTGCGGATGATGTGTTCCGACGTGGAACTCGCAGTCTATGTCGTTAAGGTGCACTGCCTTCGAGCAGAGTTTGAGTACGCTCGGCTCAGCACAAAGTTGAAAAAGTTCCGGTTGAAGAGGGCAAGAGCAACGCAGCCAGTTAGATTAAAGTACGGTGAGTTTTGGTATATTGACCAATCCTTTGTTGCTGACTATGTTCTGCTCATAATGCTGCGTTGCTTTGACGCCATTCTCCTTATCGAGTACTAGTAGTTGATGTAATCCAAGCTTGCAATCATAAATTATATACCGCTAGCATTAAAATCCAGGAAGTTAATGTTAAATAAATCCATAGATATCCTTTTGTCAGTACATGATTGACCAAGCCATAGATATAATTCTTCTATTTAAGTTCGCTAAACATGTTCATTTAAGTCATTAATTGTAAGTACATACGCGATTATATTATAATTTGTGTGCACAGTTTCACTCTAGATTGTTAGCTATGCATGTCCACATTGTTAGGTATGTGACATTCCACTTTATCAACTTTTGCATGAAATGAATGTAATCAATAAATTAATTGATGTTCTGGTTAAGTGGCATTGATAAATTAATTTTATTCTGACATTATTGGACGGCACTATAATAGGCGATTTTGACTTAACAGTTTGTAATCCAGTTTTGATTCACGGGAACGGTTCACAGTAGCTAAAATTGAGTACAAAAGATGCATTACCGTTATTCATTAATCCATATGACTATTAATATCCATGCATCAGTAAGCAGAACCATGTTCCAAGCTTCGAAACATTTGTAGATTCACAAATAAAAGCTGAGTCATCGTTTAAACGCTACCTTGAATCTTTCCAAATTATAAATGTAATATTATGAATTGTGTGTTCTAACTATCAATGCTGTTTGCCATGAACATAGTCACAGCGGATTCAGAAATTCGGCAAAAATTACATTTTGTTTGCGATGGCGGCAGGTATTGGCCTTTTTAAATGATAACACGATACCAGATATGGAACCAATGTACCTGAGAAAATGCCAAATGTAATAATAATCATCCTAATTTGGCATTGAAATATATTTTGGTCACCGTAAGTCGGCTAAAAAGCCCCGTGCTCCTCATATGGAAGTGCTGGATTTCATGATGCAAGAAAAAGGGAACGATAAACAGGTTTGCTGCCACCAGAAATAATTACAATAATTACAACAAGTACACAACTACATCGCACAAGCAGTCCTTTCCCAGAAGTTGCCGCAGCATTGATTGTCCTAAGCGCTCGCTCGTATTGTGTCGCGTCGCTGTTTGCTAAATCCGTGACTTCGTTTATGCCATCATATTTCTTCCGTTGCTATTAATGAATTCCATTAATTTTCAATGATCTCGCCGGCAGTTGTTTGACAAGCATTTGTGTGTTTGCGGAAACCATTATACACCATTTACATTGTAGACATTTGTGGTTCCAAAAGTTCCAGGTTCCACCAGACCAGGAAATTATCCGAGAACTTTTATAATGTGCGTTTTCCCGGGTTACCAATCATATTTATATATATATATATATAAGCTGTTTCCGACATACGTCCGTCCGTCCGCCCGTCCTCCGTTTTATACGACGCGAGTCTAAAATACAGTGCACTTACTCCAATTGCCCGAATGATGACCCCGCTCCGAAGATGTGTCCCTACTTCCATCATTTCTCTCTGGTGGGGCATGTTGAGAAAGACACGTTCACTTTTTCAGCGACAAGGGACAAATTGATACCCAAGACATATGGTTGGACAGAATAAATGGGTATTCATCTAATGGTTGGATGGACCCTGTTTCTGTTGAAATTGTAAGTCGAAAATGGTAGTAGGATTTCAGAGCAGTGTATATTAATGGACCTGGCATAGCTGCCTGGTAAATCTAGTTTATTACGTACAACCTGTAATTTAAATTACGGAATAACTGAAGTGCTCTTATCGCTGACATACATTCGCTGTGTCATGACAACTGCTATTAACTCTTTATGTCCAATGATAATTACAAACCTCAAAAACATTCACTATTAAATCGAAACCATGAAGCTATATAAGTCTATATTGCTAACGATTTAGGGTGCTGCAAAAAGTAATACACAATCCAGGAAATTGCGGCGTATCCATGTTGTTGATTTACAAAGTTTGAAGGCCAATCTCCATTTGAGGGAAATGATTAAATGTCATCTGTAATTGTTTTGTGACGAAACGACATGAATTAATTGAAAGTGTAAACTTTTGACGTGAGACATCTTCACCAATGCTGCTTTCCCATATTTTGTGTAATTGTCGTGTATGTATAACCTATATTGGCTGTCCAGCAATTTATCGTTGCAGGAAAAGGACACCTAAGCAATTAACTGGAATGCTAAACATTGTTCAGCGGTAGCTTAAAATGCTTAATATTTGTATTTTTGTTGGGGAGAAGTAATGCAACATAATTTCACATTCACTTTAATTGTAGACCACGTAACCAAACTTCATAAGGAAGAGGAACTGTGCTTGTTTGAATTAATATATTCAGCAGTAGTAAGCCTATATAAGACAAGTATTCTTGTTCGATGAGCATATTCCTGTAGATTTCTTGTCTCCAAGCTGCTGAATTGTCCACAGCATGATTTTCAGTGAGAATATATTCGAGTTTTTTAAACTGCATGTTGAGGTCCAACAAAAGCTTTGGACCTCACCGTTCGCCTTAAAAAACAAGAATGGAAAATATACTTTGGCGGCCAAGCCTGCCTCTGGATGGCAGAAACTTAAAACGTTCCAATTAACATTATTTTCGTGTATTCTTGCGGCACAGGGACTGCACGGAAATAACATGCGTTCAAAAGTAATTAACTTGGAGTGTAGTTTGTACGCAATTGATACATTTCTCATGGCCCTGTTTAGGATCGTTGCAACGCAGAGGCGTATAATGATAACGGAATGTTTCAATCTACTGATGCAATTTGAGAGGCGACATCTGCAGCGTAAGTGCCAACAATTTTTCCTGCCAATCCTTCTAAACGTTTATCACTAATTACTGCTTTGACTCGACTTTTATTTAGGCTCACCACTACTGTCCAGGTGTTCCCTCAGCAAGTCTCAAAGAAGATTGATTCGATTTTTACAATTGGTTGCAATTACAACACCCATTTTTATTGCATTAACCTTTGGCCTTCTGAGATGGCTTGAATCCTGTTCCCCAGGAACCTTTCTGTACTTCCTGCTGCAGCACTGCGAGTTTCCAACAACGGATAACGGACGATTTGTGACGTCATTTGACTCCGTTGTGAAATTGACGGCTATTTCGGTCTGGTGTGCGTGGTTGTTAGTTGACATGCTTTCTTTCACGTTTTTGATTTATATTCAGCTTTGCCTCGTGTCGGCTTGCTGTTTCTGCTATTATATTCAGTTCCTTAAACGCGTCGCTGCAAACCGATACATTAACAATCCCTTGAAAACTGGAAGTAATTATTACTCTGCCAAAGTTTTAGCACTGTATAAAGAAACTCAGTTGCTGTGTAGATACCAGAATTTGATTCAACAGGATAAGGTTCTGGTAATCATGATAGCTGTCGCAGGTGTTTCATTTATCATTTGTGCATATGCTTTAATTTCTCATGGCTTTGATAGTTCAGTGCCACAAATTTGTCTCTTTTTGGTTGGCACATCAAATGGTTTGCTATTTATCATTGTGTGCTTTGGAGTGTTTGGAAACGTATATTGTGGCTCGTGCCGACTCCTAGAATACCTTAAGTCAACCATTTATCCATTTGTTCATCGCAATGACAAAAAGGGTTTTCTCCGGGAAGTCAAATCACTGCAGCCCTTAAAAGTTTGCTTAGGAAATGTGAATTACGTGGATGAGTTGACTCCATTTGTCCTTCTTGACTTTTGCCTCAATCAAGTTGTTACACTTCTGTTACTCTAGCGAATTATTATAGCCACCACTTTAAAAGTGATAAAAATTATAACGTGTAACTGCATACGCTTAGTCCCAACTCACACGAAAAATCGAGTACATCTTTGTTCATGGATTTGTCACTGTCATAATATCTCATAGGATATGTTTGTTGTACTAAAAGTAGACCGAATTTAGTCTTGCTTTGTCCAAGACATGCAGTATATACGAAGGTGTTTTTAATGAAATTTGGGTGACTTTGTGTATCTCTCATTTCGCTACGGTATAACATAGGTGATTCTAGTTTTC
Organism: Sinella curviseta; assembly: GCA_004115045.4. Lineage (NCBI taxonomy): Eukaryota > Metazoa > Arthropoda > Collembola > Entomobryomorpha > Entomobryidae > Sinella > Sinella curviseta. The sequence continues at coordinate 1,759,889 of CM023201.3, read as the reverse complement.
ACCGCAATAAACCCTACTGCCTGGACATTCTTTCCACCAAAGGAAAAGAACGCACATCTATTCTGCGATAAATGGTAAGGATACATGTGGAGCAATCCAAAAATCACTTTTTCGCCTAATTAACAGGTTTTAGTGCCCTCCCGCTGGATCCCGTTTTATATTTCCGGAAAAAGAATCGATGTGTTTTAGTCATATATGTGCTGCAAATGCCGCGGTACAATTCCATATAGCTTAGTAGTAGTATCTTCTCACTGGCTACCAAAGGAATATCAAGTGGCAAATTTCCTCGAAGTAGGAACCCAATGTCATTTCACCAATTTTCCCTCGTTGTACGATATGCGATTTTTTAAAGTGTCCGTTCTTTTACCATAAGTTACTTATGTTACTGATGAACACTTATAGAACATAACATTGCGATAAACTGTTAGCCCTGTACCGAAATGTGTAACGTTTTCGTCTGAGCCTATTTTCGTACCATCTCATCCATTTTGGACGAGCAGTTGAGCCAGGCTATACTCTATAAAGATACGTTGTCGCTGTCTATACATCTTGGGGATTAACAGCTGCATCATCTCCATTCAAAAAAAACTCACTTAAACTTTCTTGTATAAGCATAATATATGTTTACCTTTACTTAAATGCGCTGAAATTTCATTTTTAAAATTCCCGAAAAATTCAATCAATCAATTCTTGCTGCTGTAACGCAAGTATATGGACGAGCTGGAAATTCAACGAGTACTCCACAAAAAGAGCAAGAAATTCTCTTCTGATTGATATACATATCGTGTCAGATGAACAATTCCCTGCCGAGATATTGACGCCGAAAATCACCCAAATTTCACTAAAAACACCTACGTACATATGTTTGATTGATTTGATTTGATTTGATTTTATTGCTTAGTATCCTTCGGAATGCCCATGGATACCGGTTCAATAAACATATTACATAAAACATTTTATAAGTACAAGAATTGCTTACAAATTCAATATCATAAAAAATTACAATTTCAAACTGACATTAGTAATTCCCATTCAAAATTAACTATTTCAATTTTACAATGAGTCTTATCATAAATTTTATTAATACAAGGTAGGGTAAAGAGTTTTTTAAAAATACTTGTGCGAATAATATCTTTAAAATATTAACACATAGACAGGTATGCAAGATTAATGCGACAAGTAGACGCAGACTAGTAAAAAGCCCTGAAGCAAATTTCTACTTTTCATCTTTTTGTTGCATCTTTTTTCATGATTTGCTTTCAAGGCCGCTGTCCGCTGCTACTCAACAGCACAAAACTTGTCTTCTCTGCCTCTGTCAATCCATTTAAGTACTTCTTTTTAAACTTCATCTGCTATGCATACACAATTCTGTTCTCCAAACACGCTTCTCAAATCTTGCATTAGATGTATTAGTTCCTCGACCACCTTCAAATATATAATGTGTTTGATTCCTCGTTTGTTTGTGATCCTTGTTGCAACATGTCCTAGCCCATCTAGTTCTCCACAAATGCAAGTAATTGGCTTATTGGGCCGAAAATTGTTATGTAAAGCTGCGCTTTGTTTGGCTATATTCCTCATCTCCGCTAAAAAGTTCAGTGATTTTTTCACACTTTTTGCTTCTCCTTTACATTGCTTAGTTATCCGCTGTGCTGTAGTTCGATATGCTCTTCTCGTAAACTCCCCGTGCGTAGGGGCTGAAAAATCCAGTCTCTCTTTATGCAACATGTTACTGGAGTGTGCCACTGGGTAATAATCTCTCTCTGTAAAATCCGGTTTCTTGCTTGACGGCTCCGCCGATACTTCCATAATAATGTCTTCTAACTCTGCAATCTCTTCGGTACTCCCATTTTCACTATCATCGGTTGTGAGTTCTTTATGCAACATGTTAGTGGGGAAGGGTACTGGGGAATAATCTCTCCATGAAAAATCCGGTTTTTTGCTTAGCTGGTCCCCCGTATATACATATGTAGGAATATGTCATTGAATTTTTGAATCGTAGTTACATATGTTAAATGGTTACCATGTGCTAGCAATTGGAGAAGGAGAAAATATTATTTTATGACTAAGAGACACTGTATATATTTTATTATATGCTTTACGAAACTGTGCTTAAAATTAGATGCACACAAAGAACAATAATGACGAACGTCATGTTTTTCATTTCCTTGAGAATATGACTAGAGAACAGAAGCATTGACGTGGCGGTTGACAATTATCCATTTGAATTCAAGATCACAAGTGCCCCGAAGCAATGATTGCCACTCCATTTGTGAAATTTGTAGTTTTACTTCATTTAATTTTTATCGTTAATATCACGTACGGGCTCAAGTTGCTCGAAGGTCTCAGGAGTTGCCACCATTGTGTTGTTCCATCCTTAAAACATTTTCCTGTGGACGGACTTGATAAATCTCAGAGCGAAACGTATTCCAGCCTGGCGGCGGCAGCTAGTTTATCATCTACAGGACGAAACATCTTGCTAAACACTGCCACCTAGTAATAGACAAACATCAAGGGTTTGATATTCAGTGGGCATACTACAGCGCAATTCGGCGGCGTCCGCAGGTCTCAGCGAGTTTAGAAACGAAACAAGTTGCATGGACGGGGTTTTTATGGACACCGATTACTGACGGTAACAATTCCTTCGTAGTGAAAAATGGCATCATCCCCAATTGCACCTCATCCAGGTATTGGTCGCCATATTTTCAGTGTGACGGTTTCGATTTTTATGGTTACGAAGCACTATGTACGCAATTGTAATTTTACAAATATGCTTCACAAGCACGACCCTGGAACTGTCAGGTTCAATTTTCGGTCCAGATAACAGAATCAATCCTTAATTATATGAATTATCTTCCGACATTTAATTATGAAACAGAAACGTCGGGCTTGCAACAGCGGGTGGTGACAGCATCCGGAGGAATTAACAATGTGCACGTATTCGTTAACTTATTGTATTTCCCATTGGACATTGCATTGGTATTACGGATAGGGCGGCTGATTTATTTCAGCTTCAGATAAAATAGATTTCCGTTAAATGAAACTCCACGTCATCGCTGCGGTTGTTCAGAATCGGGAAGCACTTCATCTCTCATACAAAGAGCGTGTTCAAAACTTGGCGTTCGTGAGCTGCGGAGGAGACAAAGGAAAGAACAGTTTCGGATTGTATGAGTTAGTGAAGGTTTATGATATCTATGTACGGACATGTGTCTGGATTACGTCTTTCATTCTTTTCTGGACAAATCATGTGGTTGCAAAGAACTTGGTCCACCGGATGGACATGCTGCAGCATCTACTGCATTTCGTTAGACTTTTATTGGAGCAGGGAAACCCGTTTCCTCAAGTATTGTTACAGAAAGACATAGTGCGGCCGGCCATTGTGTCCGCTTTACTGGCGGCAATAGTTTCACGCAATTTTGACTGCGTCACAAGCCAATGCAACATGGAATCGCCCTGAGTCATGCAATAAATCCGCGCTTTTGATACCAGCATACAAAGCAAAGGAGTATGCATCTAGACTTTATAAAGCTCATCCGCATTACCGAATAAACGCCGGCATGGAAACATATGCTAATCTATCAATTGGTTTTCACTTTGTTGTCTCCAGTAATCTTAAATTTATTCGGAGAACACAAGCCATCAAAACGTCAGGGATTTGGAACTGGTTGTCGGAATATATAAACGAGGTGACAAAATTCACTCCAGTGTTGAGGGATACTACGCTCAAGCCCCCTAGCATGAAGGGAAATATATCTGCCATATTTCTTATCTTGCTTTATGGCCTTGCCCTGGCAATTCTGTACTTTCTACTTGAGCATAGAATTACCATTTGCATCCAGATTATGTCGCTGCTGAAGAAAATATGAAAATTGGTTACCACATTATGTAATCTAATTAGATTATGCTTTTACAAACTCGCAAATTACCGAATAGTAATTCCGCCGAAATAATAAGTTTCGCTGTTGGAGGATGCATGGTGCCGGTAATTAGTCCCGTTCAGCAAACTTACTTGATACTGAATGCATTCACCAGTGATGCAACAGTAAAACAATTAAAGATTATATGAAAAAATAAATTAATATTATAGAAAACAATTTGATTGTCGCTATTTGGAATTATTTTTATAGTACGTACGACAGAATACGTGCGACTGTAACATTAATTCTCAATTTAACAAACCAGTCGGTTTTCTTAGATCATACAAACAGATTAAGAACCACTTTAAACCAAATACGAATTCCTAATGTAATGAAGTAGAGCAGCAAAATGCACTTCCGGCCGTCACTGAACATTGCTGGTAATTTCCAAATTGTTCAATTCCTAAGGATGTAGTAATTTTGAAAGCCAACGATGTTACGCCTCTGACAACACTTTAAGCATTTACATGGTGCACCATTTACTATTTGTAGCCTCTCTCCACTTTTACAAAAAATAAATGAAACTAATTTGTTGTGAGTATGTCGATCAAGCATGGCTAAATGAGTCGCTACTTGTATGAACTGGTGCACATGCTAGCATATGTTTACGCATAGCATATGTAAACATCTGTTTTCGCGTCGCGACTGTAGAGTTGTTACGAGTGAATACCTCTTAATTGTGTATATCCCTAGGATCCCGCTCAACGTGAACAGTATTTTCTATCTATATTTTTGGCCAAATTATTTAACTGCATATGCGAGCAAGGCATCATCTCTTTTCGGCGGGAATTTGCCAACAAACTAATTAGATCTATTCAAATATCCTTGACGAAAAAAATAAAAAAGAACAATTGTGCTTTTGAATTTAGTTGTAAATTGTTGGCAAAATATTTTCGGATTCTTGAAAAAGCCAAACGATTCCATAAAAAACGGATACTGAAACCATAAAATAATTTTACGACACATTTGACCATGTAATAATTTCTATGGAAAAGTGAGTTTTTGAAGTTCATTTTCGTTCAGCACGTAGCATGGTTGAAATATTTTGTGAAAAACAATGATATTGGAACAAACAATGCATTTGCAATTTGGCTGTAAGCAACCACATTTTGGCAAATGCTTGATGCGATCGTAATGAGTTTGTAAACGTGGTAAAAATGTTGGTTATTAAAACTGTTTTTCAGGCTTTCTCCTGCAAGATATTAATTTATTGCTTCTATTATTCAATGCAAGATCTCAATTGATATCTTCTATCAATTGAACACTGCAATGCTTTTCCATATAACTCACAAGTTTTTAAAGAAAATAATTACTTGAGACTTTCATTGTTCAATGAAATGGATTTGATACGACAGAAAATGCACCAAGTAGCATGTATTGCAATTGCTAATTATAGATTTGGGTTGGAATATAAATGCAGAATACACGTGGCGCCAAGCAAGTACAATTGTGTATTTATATTCAGTATATTTTACATGAGATCGGCTTGGATCAGGGGTAGATGGTGTATGTACATGTTTGCTTGTCATAGCTAATTCAACTATAATTGCTTTATTTACCACATTAACTGCACACAACTTGGTAATTGCCGCACTTGAAAATGAGGCAACTAATATTGAACAAAGACATTATTGTATAACGCATTGTCATATAACAATTCACTGCACTTTAATTTCGAAGGTTTGGTAATCATCTTTCTCATTTCTCTAGTGAGGACGAGTTGTTTGCATAAATTGCATTACTCTATTTACAATATATTGCTTAGGTATTGGTCAGCCTATTATGTCGTGCAGAAAATATCATTACCGAGAAATAGTGATATTTTGAGCAACGCAATGAACGGTAACAAGTAGTACACGTCGGGAACGGGTTACGTAAAAAAGGTAGTGGCACAATACTGTCATGCAGTTCGAAAATAAGTATCCGATTAGATTTAATAATTCTGTTTATAACATTTTCACCAATCCACGTATTGCTACTTAAAAATCTCACCGCGCAATATGCATCGCCTATTGTTGCGACTATTCATCCACTCGTTCCAAAATAAACAGTCCAAATCAAATTGCTCAATTATTGAACACCAACAGGAAACTACTCATACTTGCTCGATGTCCTCTATTAGTACTTAGATGGAGATGCTCAAGTAAGCGTACAAGACAGGTATTATATTAAGCAGAGAGACACTCGGAAAGTGTGCAGCACCTGGTCGTTCGTTATTTCGCTCTCCATCACGGCAGTCTTACACCCGAATCAATTTCTACAATCCCGAGAAAACACACATCATATGCCTTTCGGAACTCCTATTTGAATGTAAATGTGTGTATATTTTGAACGTACTACAACTCAGTTGTTCATTTTCGTCTGCTGCTTGATAATTGGCTATCTTACATTTATACTAGCAGATCCATTTTATTCAAATATAGTGGAACTATCCTTCCCATAATGAAGTCTTTTAAATCCTGTCTCGCAGTTCTGTTAATTACGCACACTACAATTTACGGAAACTTACGAGACCATTCCCTGTGCGACACTCAAGGCTTGCAAAAGCTCAATCACGACATACTCGTTATATATTCACGATATTTTGATAGTTTCGAACTATATTTGCATTCGTTTCCTAGAGATTGTCAGTTGGTCTTTCCAAATGTTGTACAATATAATCAGCAGTCTACGCCTTTGACAAGCGTATTGCCATTCAAATATTCGAATCCGTCTCGCATTGTGTTGTCCCCTCTTCAAACAAATTTAGCACACAATACTGTGTTCGACTCCTATTTTTGGATTGCCATGTCGACGACGTCGCTTTTCATTCTCCTCACAAGCGACAGTAAGACTCACAATGAATCAGACCTGCTGTCCAAACAACAGCTCAATTTTCCAGCACTCAAGATGCTTGTGTTTCTTGACAACAATCCTGTTTCAGCTACGCTATATACGATTGCTTGCAACGGCTACTGTGAAAGCATGACCCGGTCACTTCAGATCAACATTCTCTGCAATATACTGCTCAAACCTGCTGACGTACACAAATACTACTTCAGCTTTGGGAACAAACGGAAATTGGATGCGTATGTTCATCTGTTAGAGGAACGATATGTCCTGCTGAAATCCAATAGGCATAATAAGAGTTGTTCAGAAAATGAATTGGCTCCTAACATAAACTGCTTCGGTAGTGCGCAATTGATGTCCACCCTCTATATTATGGATATCCACAATTTTTCAGGTGTGTTCCATTCTGGCTTTTTGACTGTGGACACGTCACTTTCAGGACAGTTCCTTTTATCAAGCATCTACGGTTCGTATGATGAAGTGAAAAACTTTACAAACGGGTTGCGTCACTTCGCCGAATATAATGAGGTTATAAATTCGTGCTCGGTGAGCAATGTCACAGGCCAGTCATTCTACCTGAATTACGTTGTTTGGTTTGAGCCATTCTCAGCACCGATTTGGATACCAATTATCATAGCGCTACTAACCATGTCGCTTGCAACGATGTTTAATTCCGACAGAACGATCGTTGCAGTGATTATTGAAGTGCTGGGAGTGTTCATAGGTTCTTTTGACTATAACGGTAAACGTAGGTGCCTGCTCATTCTGCTTGCAGACATTTTGGGGTTACTTATGTGCACTTTCTATGCGGACGGCATTACCAGCATCATTTCCGTACCCGAGGCACTCAACGTGTTTGAGACTCTCGAAGAAGCACTTGAAGCTCAATATAAAATTAGAGTGCCATGGAGTGACCTCATTAGATTTGGTCCGCCTCAAGAAGTCTATTATGACGATTTCAAATGTAAAGGACTGTTGAATTTCCTGAACACTTCCTTTGAATATTACAATCACACGTCCGTCTTTAGCAGATATGAAGAAAGAAATTTCATGAGTATTTTTGAGGATAGAGCGTATGCCATGTTAGAAGAGGAAAATATTAGAAACGGGGTAGGCCACGGTGTGGATGTTCGTTGCTTCGTAATACCGGAAGAGTTTTCGAAGACCATGTATTCTTTGATGATGTACACTGTCAACCAACATTGGATCATTCGGACGTTTTCTAAGTTTCATGAAAGCGGTCTTGTGAATCAGTGGAACACTTGGCATCTGCGCTTGCATGCACGTTCCCGTAACGTTAATAGTAGCAGTGAACACCGCACGGTTGTACAAAACGATCAAATAAATATTGACAAGTTTTTGCCTGTGGTTCTGCTAATGCTGGCCGGTTTCTTTATTGGAAGCTTGGTGTTTCTATTAGAGACTTGTAGTAAGAAAAGTTCAGCTTTCTTATGTTTAGAAGCTTGAATTGAACGATTATTAGTACGGCCGTTACCAATAACGTGAATGAGTAAATAGCTGGACATTTTATCTAGACGATACTTTGATAAGTTCGTTCAATTCGATTCGGATTTCCAAAAAATTCTCATCCTACTCAGATCCCCTTGCTGCTTCATGTAACTTAATGTAGAATATAAACAATTACTTTCTGATAACATAAAGTTAATGCTAGTAATTCCCAAAGTGTGTGTCATCATCAAATGCAAAATATACTCTAACTCCAGTAATAATACATCGTTGGAAGGAATTCATGAGGAATGATGTGATTTTACACCTCATTGTATTTATTTAGTAACACTTGAACGGCATTTAAAAAGCAGAGAAATAACAAAAAATTCGACCAATTGTTTGTGACTATGTTAAATATGTAATCTAGAATTGCAGCGATCTACACTCTTCACATTTGCCCGTTTGATATATTTGTGATCCCAGGATGCACGACTGTCGGGTATGTGATTTCACTATCCACGCGTATCCACAAATAAGCCATAGATGTCTTAAGATGACTATATTTGATTGCGAGGACAGAAGTAGCTTAATTAGTTTCTCATAAATATTGTTGCCCCGTAATTGCACTAAAATTATTGCACAGTGTTAAAAACCCAATGCAACTATGCTGATTATTTACCATTGCCCTGATACAATGAGAAGCACGTAGCAATGCGTTGGGATTAATCCTTTCTCAAGCAAAACAACGCCATACGAAAAACTATATTCCACCAAATGTCTTTGTGACGGTGAAATGTCGCCAATATATGCGAACTCATTTGATGATTTATCAATATTATAAAATATATCTCAAGCGAAGGAATGGCGAGAAATAATTTAAATGCACGCTTATTCAGCACAATGGATAATTAATCCAATTTAATTTTTTTAATACTTTTATTGCTCAACGTATGTACAGTTCTTTATAGTGGTGCTTCTGTTGTAGTATGATATAGTACATAAGAGTTTTTTAAATGATTATTTGAATGACTATCTGGTTTTTGGAACTTCACAAAACCCACATATTCAAAAGTACTTTTTAGCTGTGCCAGCCTATCCTTAACAGCCTACCCATTAAAGCATCATTATTTAAACGTACCAGTGTATTATTTACTTGGCTAGAAGACAAGTAATTATACAAAGCTCTTTTTTCCTCGGCTAAATTAGTTATCCACTAGGCTACTTTACGGTAATGTATTGCATAGGGATGCAGTATTAACTAATATTCTTACGTCGAACGGATAAACTGACAGATACACGTGGATGTTCCCAGAGTCTACGGTGAAACTCCGTAAGATGTAGAATGGTCAATCTTGACAAATCGGCTCAATCTCATGCATAGTTTATCAATTCCGAGATGATGACAAAAAGAAACATTTAACGACTATAATTATGCCGTAAACATGTAAATAAAGGTGATGGTCACTGATACCACAATTGCATCTCGACAAACAATTCGTAATTAAATTAGCAGTAAAGTTGCGGTTTGATGGATACAAAAATATAGGAGGACAAGAGGAGTCCTTTTATCGACATAATTGACATTCCCCAACAGAACTTTTATGGGTTGCACAGCTGGAATCGTATACACACATACTCGTGTACACGGTTCCAGCTCTAGGTATAACCCACTTAGAATCAACTTTCGTATTCAATTTATGAATAATATACCAGAAATGAGAAATAAGTTGACAACGACATTTTACGAATTCATTCCATGGTATGAATTGCAGCATGGCGTATATATGGTCACATCGTTATATACTGCCATCAGAGTAAAATAGGTATATACATATAATAATAACGGCAATAATTTCTGATGATATTTTAAGTATTAACGCTTAGACCAGCTTGTGGACATTAAAGACTGAGAAGACACTTTAATTTCTCTTGAAGAGTAAGGAATATCAATTACTTACACAAAAGCGGTGCTTTCCCAGAGTTCTTTGGTATTCAGCTAGTAGCTCCAAAATGAGAAATAAGTGGAACGGTTGTCGAAAACATTTTAAACATTCACGAAATCTGCTTATTAGCTATGTGCTATTCGAAAAATAACGTAAGTAATAAGTATAGAATCGATAGCGATACACTACGTGTCTCTTTACTTTGTATAGTGAGAAAGATATAGTTTCTTCTTACACACACACATATACATATACACACTCCCTTGCGTATTAGTTCGAGCATGCATGTCTTCACTGAATTCTGTTAACAAACATAAATGGTTTACCATGCCATATGTAATATACATAGAACCGAATCTTCCAGAACCGAAAAGCAATGCATTTTCGGATTCCTTGTTGAAGCTTAAGTAATTTTAGCATAATATGACTACTTTATGAGAAATGAACTGATGAATTCACAAGAACATTCCATTACGTGTATATGGTTATATGGTTATGGTATTGGAGTAGCGCTAACGCTGACGTCAATACTGATAGATAGGAACGAGTAATTATTACGCTAATGTGTGTCCAATCCGATCATGTCAAATTGTACAGACGACGGAACATGAAATGCTGGCGAATGGTATGTGCCCGGGTGGAAAAAAACTGATCGCCATACATGCACAACCATTTTTATGAAGGGATTCCTAAGCGTATGCACTCAACAGATACAGTAAAGTAAGCAAGTGTTCTGCTTTCTCCTTCAACAACGTACCCAGATGTGCTCTAACTGATCTGGTTACATGCGACAGCTAAATGCAGTGCTGATGAAGAGGAAAGCACTGAGAAACCAGCACTCTTCTACAAAGAGAAAGCATCGTATTTTATCTACTTTACATCAGTTGCTATCTCGTCCACTCAACCACAAATCATATCACCAGTAGAAGCGCACATTCAAGTTTGGTGTAAGTTGCATCGTGTTGAGCAGGAAATCCGTCTCTGCTTCAAATCATTTAAGATTTATTAACTACCGGAAGCATTAAATACTTGAAAGGTAGTTATAGCGATTGATCTGTTTGTCTGTCTGTAAACACTCTAACTCCCCTCCACGTAGACCGATTTGGCTCAAATTTGGCATAGAGGTACCTTGGCCTAAGGCCACGTTCCCTATTGATTTTCAGCCGTATAGCTCAAAAGTGACCGGAAGTAGGGGGTCGACGTCTTTGCTGTGGTTGGGGTGACATAACAGTGAAAAATTTTTATTGTATGAATGGATAGAGGGGTTCAAGATGATCATTTTTTGCCAAGGCACCATGGGTCAAATCGGTGACCTGACGGTGGGAGGGCCCCCGAGTGTGTAGGGGTCCCCATGCATAAAAAAAATGTTATTGCATAAATCGTTGGAAATGTTCAATTTGAACATGTTGGACGCTGTATAATGGTCAAATATCTCGTCAAATTAGTTCGGTATACACGACGACTCTTCCGGTAGTTATGTATTAAAGGTTACACCTTACTAGTTATGGAAGATGTTGGCACACTTACATCGTCTGGCCAAATTGCAACAGAATCCTTAGCAATTTAATAGAACTGTAAATGGTTTCGTTTTTTATTTTGAAATATCATTTTTGAGAACTCAACATGTCCCTACGTCATTGTCCCATTATGCTCACATGCATCCAATGGGACAGCTCAAAAAATTGAATGTATGTTAGCGGAGAGTTTGATCCTAATTTCACCTTCTGCTTTGAAGTATACAGTGCAGTTTTTCAGTTCACTGGTCTGAAGTTCCTCGCCCAGTAATTCATCCGGCACACATACATATCCATGCAACGATAGTATATAAATGCCATCAGAAATAACAAAAGATCGTCATTGTCTCATACTGCATCATTGAGTATCGGTATAAATAAAACGGAGAAAATACATATGCCCAAGTTCATTTACATTTGATACAGCAAAGAAACTATTTTCCTTCAGCATCGGAATAAATGAAAGCAGGCCCACACCACTCTTAACTTATTACTTCTTCTTTCCTGCTACTCATCACAAGTTGCCCTATAACTGACATGGACACACAAGCTAAATATTGATCGAGGAGATACATACGTTCCGATTACGTCAGTGATTAGGTAAACAACATCTGCTACCGGGGAAAACAATCAGCCCACTTTCAGATCATCTAACAGGAGACGTTTCTGTTTTTGATCGACGTACGTACAATGCTTATCCTCGCACACTATTCAACAAGTTCACTGGGTATACTGCATTTCTCATTTGTAGGTCCAAGCATGCTTAACAAAGTAAATATTAAAAAGGTCTCCCAATACCTGGCCCTTTTCTTTTTCTATCTTCTTGAGCAGGGTAAGTTAGTATTTATTTAAATTATTAGTAGTAATGCTTTTGTATGGTTTTTATAGTTTTAATTGATCAACAGGTTGATGTGGAAGCATTTTGCGAAATTCAGAGGGAAACAACTTGCAAACTACGGAAGAATCTGTGGTTGATACGGACTATGTATATTGATTACTCCGCCATCATCGCGAATGTGACGTCAAGTAATAGCAAATCAAGTGAAGAACAGAGTTTGCCAATAGCGGAAGCAAGAGGCGATGGAAGACGTGGACGTGGTGGTTCAAGAAGTTACAGTGGACGTTGCTGGGGAGGTTGTATGGAAGGTCCGAGTTTATATTTCCTGGACACATTGCCAGAAGAGCTAAGGATCTTCTTTCGAATGGTCTATTTTGTTCTTCTGATGTGGGAATGCGTGATCATGTATCAGCTCCCGGATCCTCAGCCGGATTCTGACCTGCCATTGTATGTGTAGCCATCAACGTTTTACCAAGTTCATTTGTTGGTGAAAGTGTTTCCCGGAGTTGATTCACAAATTCGATAAAAATAATATTTGGTTTTCAATGGCGGAAAGGTCTTGGCTTTTCGTTAGTTACACAGTGCCATAGAATATGGCAGCACTATAGCTTACAACACGATAAATAATAAACATCCTAACTTTATACTTAACTATATTGTGGTCACCTTCGTCGGCTTTAGAAAATATGTATTCATATACAAAATCACTGACTTTTGATTGAGTGGATTCAGCTTTTGTGAGTATATTTTCGTCATCTTGCACATGTTGTGGACCACAAGGCAGTCGTAAAACATAATTACTTCGTCAAGCGCCGTTGTTATTAACATATACATATACGATAGATGGGGAGGCGATCGAAGCTTGGGTCTTTACAGCACTTTACATCATATAGCTTTGGGTTTGCCATTCGCCCTGAACTCACCTGGAAATTTACTCACCAAAATAGAAATCGCATAATGGGGGATGAATGAAATTGGTGGCTTGTTGCCTGTCCGGCGATGTTTTCAAAAACGTATGCATTAAAAAATATTATAGGTCATATACGTTTTAGTGCAAGTTCGGAGTCCAACATTGTACAGTATTTTAAATAGATGGAGGATTTCGAGCAATGGCTTGCTGAACGGGACATATGGAGTTTATCAAGCTACATATGAATTCACGGCTCAAGTAAAAACAAAATATTAACACAACAATGTACTGAGAACATTAATTTCAATAAAATAAAAAACTTGTATTTTGTACTTTCAATATTTTTCATTTATAATTTTCCATAACAGATATATGTGGCGATGATCACTTTCTTTTTAGTTAGCTTCGAAAAACAAAATGAATGACTTTCAAGTTTATACATTGGTGACGAGTTGTGAAGTACGTTAAACATTTTAGAAATGTACTAGTTGGTAATAGCTTCCTGCACGCACTAAGTTTAGTGTCTCAATAAATTTGCTTTGTGGTGATATTACCAAATACTATATACATGAAATATTTCTTAATGCAATTTTTTAACAAAAAATAGCAATATTATTAGATACGATATTTCGATTTAATTAATCATGTGTGCCGACGCAATTCTGTAATAACATTCTACAACTAATTATCTTCTCCGGAGACATGCAATCTGATTGTGCTTAGCAACTAACACATTGGGTGTATCCACTCAGCCCTGGTGACGAATTTACCGTTATGTTAAAAACTGGATATAGTAACTGAATCGAGTGCTTGCGACTTTTTATTCCAAGCCAGCAGGACAGCACAAAATGTTGAAGCAAAAATGCTTGAAGCTTAAAAGGGAGAAAAAATTGTCAAAGTGTAATGATCGGAAAGATAAGTTTTCCAAATGTGACAATGCCGTCAAATATCCCAACAACATCCAAACTCCTTGTCGCCCGAATTCGTAAATTTCAGTTTAGTTTTTTTATTGCGTGAGTCGTATACCTTACATGTATGCGTGTGACGGCGAAGTTGGGAATTTGAGTCTAAAGAACTTCTCTATATTGGCGACGGTAAGTATATTAGTATTAATAGTTTACAATATTCGGCACCAACGTCAAAAACATTGCCAACTAAAATTATACTTGAAGAAAGTCTCCACCAAAAACACGATGCTTCCGATAAATTGAGTGGACACCATTAGAAGAAACACAGGCAAAAACTTTTGAAGATTGATTTGGTCGTTCTGTACCACCATTCTGTGTTCATTTGCACTATCCATGAGTACGCTGTGTGAAACCGCGTGTACATGAAGTTTCCATGTGTCCCACTGTTTCTGAAGACCACTTTCAAGAAATATCGAAAATGTTTTAAGGAGCCAGTGTTGGCTGATCGTGTACGTCACCGAAAAGTATAAACTTTTGGAAAATACTTCAGGTATTATAAAGCAACGAACATCAACATCGTAACTAACTTCTCTCCTAATCTTTCCCTCTTCTAACATAGCACCATCTCTACCCCCAAAGCAAACCTAGTATTTTTCTCCTTCGTATCTGCTTAAAATTGATGTGTGGTTAATATATTGAAACGAGGTATTCAGCAAATTCAAAATCCCCTTCCGTTTGAAGTCGTCATAATAGACTTCTTCTGACGGACCTTCTGTCGTCATATAACTCAAGAGCCTTCTAATTTTATAGTGAGCCTCAAGTGCTTCTTTGAGTGTCTCAAACACTTTTGGTGTCTCAGGTACTGAAATAATGCTTGTTATACCATTTCCATAGAACGTGCACATAAATAATCCCAAAACGTCTGCGAGCAAAAACAATAGGCAGCTGCGTTTACCGTAGTAGGAAAACGAGCCAATTAAAACTCCAACCAATTCAATACACACTGTAAATGATCCTCTATTCGATTTAAGCACCAAAACAAGCGATATCGCCAGAAATGTTCCCAGAATTGGTATCCAAATCGGTGCCGAGAATGGCAAACTCCAAACAAGATAGTCCAGATACAATGCTCCGGTAGCATTACTCACAGAACAAGAGTTTATGACTTTACTAACTTCGTTGAAGTGAACCATCCCGTTTGTAAAGTTAATTAGTTCATGATACGAACCGGTTATGCTAGTAAAAACGAACTGTCCTAAAAGTGAAAGATCTACAGTGGATACACTCGATTGAAACACACCTGAGAAATTGTGAATATCCATAATATAGAGTGTTGCCATGAATACCGCACCACCGAAGCAGTTTATATTAGGGGTCATATGATTTTCCGAACAACGCTCATTACGCCTATCAGTCTCCAGCAGTACAAATCTATCATGTACGTGGGCGAACGTATCCAATTTTCGTTTATTCGCCAACCAGAAAGACTCTCTGTGTACCTCAGTAGGATTGAGTAGGAAACGGCTCAATATATTTATGTCAAGCGGCCGGGTAGCGCTTTCACAATAGCCGTTGCATGAAATCGCGTATTTCCCAAGCGACGTAGCATTGTTCTCAAAAAATACAAATATTTTCAGCGCAGGAATATTTAGCTGTTCTCTGGATAGCAGTTCTGTTTCATTTAGAATATTATCAGCAGTGGAAAGGAGTATGAAAACCGTAGTGGTCGACATGGCAATGCAAAAATAGGAATCAAACACTGTATGTTTTGTAGATATTTCATGAAGGTGGGCGAGTACAATACGAGACGGACTCGCGTATTTCGATGGCAAAACGCTCTTCAACGGTGGTGACTGCTGATTGTAGAGTACAACGTTTGGAAAGGCCAGTTGGCACACTTTAGGAAAGGAATGCAAATAAAGTTGGAAGCTGTCCAAATTTCGTGAATGTATATCCAATATGTCGTGATTGAGCTTTTGCAAGCCTGGATTGTCGCAGATGGAATGATCTTGTAAGTTTCCGTCGACTGGTGTTTGGGAAATTAACAGGACTGCGAGAAAGATTTTAAGGGAGTTCATTTTGGGAAGGACAATTGCGTTGTGCTTTGATGGAATCAATTTGTTAGTCTAAACGTAAAATGAGCCAACTATCAAGCAGCAGACAAAAATGCTCAACTGAGTGGTAGTAAATACAGAAATGTAGACGTTTACTTTCAACTGGCCGTTTTTAGGGTTACATGTAATTATAATTCTCGATACTGTAACATTCGCTTCCTGTGTCAAGCTGAGGTGATGTACAGTGAAATAACCAATGACTAGGTGCAGCACATTTTCTGTACTGAAATCAATACCTGTCTCGTAGGCTTACTTGTGCCGCTCCGCTCAAGAGCACATAGAGGACATTCAACTTAAAGATGAGTAGCCTCCTTTTAGAGTTCAATAATTGAACAATTTAATTTGGACTATTTATTTCGGAAGGAACGGATGAATAGTCGTAACAATGAGCTTAGCATATTGCGCAGTAAGATTCGAAATTGTAATAGGTGGATTGGAGGAAATATTGTCAATAGAATAATTAAACCTAACTATAAACCTGTTTATGAGCTGTATGAAATGATTGTGCAACTACTTTGTTTTCGACGTAAGCAGTGCCCTGTATTATTTGTTACTTGTGATTGTATTCTACAAAACATCACATATGCTCAGTGACCACATTTTCCCAACGACTTAATATGTTGACCCAGAGGTGGTAATTATTGCGTTGCATGGATGCGGAGTAACCGGGATATTTATCCTCCGAGCATGAGTTTTTGGTGAAAGTTACAATTATGATTCCCAGCAGCGATTTGTTGGTGAACGTACGAATGCATGGTGAGAATGGATTTGTTGTGAATGTCCAAAAACATGGTGACCAAGTATTGGGTCAGCAGGGATTTCGAAAAAAAATCAATTACGATTCCTGGCAGAGATTTTTCCAGAACGTATGGAAACATTGCGAGCAGGGATTTTCGGAACCCATTTCATAGACAAGAAGGAATTTTTAAAACTCTGTAACCGGGACATATGTAAGAATTTGCACCTATGGAATGATGATTGGCTCAGGGAGATATCGTCAATAAAGTAATTCAACCTATTCAACCACAACTCATTCTTATTGGAAAAAGGACAAGTATAATTACTAAACCTTCGGAATTAACTTACAATAGCAATATCATATGATAAAGCGATACCAAACCTTTTCTTCTTCACGTAATCATGCCATTAATAGCATTGTGAAAATGTTGTTATCTAGCTTTCAAGTGCGGCACGGACAAAATTGTGCGCAGTTAGTCCATCAATGCCAACTAATGTGGTAAACTAGTAAGGTGTAACCTTTAATATGTAACTACCGGAAGAATGGCACAAAAATAGCAGATTAGGTACGTATTTGACCATCATACTATGTCAGCGGACCTCAAATTTAACATCCTCATCGATTTATGGAATAAAATTTTTTGACGACTGGAGACCCTCACACCTTGCACGGCCTATCATGCCCCCATTTGACCGATTTGACATCCAGTTCCTTGGCAAAAAATGATCGCCTTGAACTCATCTATTCATTTAAGCAATAAAA
This sequence comes from Sinella curviseta, assembly GCA_004115045.4. NCBI lineage: Eukaryota > Metazoa > Arthropoda > Collembola > Entomobryomorpha > Entomobryidae > Sinella > Sinella curviseta. The sequence goes on along the minus strand of CM023201.3, from coordinate 1,741,969 downwards.
ATTTTTCACATGAAGGTCACCCCCACCACCCCAAAGACGCAGTCCCCAGTATTTCCTGTCAGTGACGAGGTACATGGCTGAAAATCAATAGGTGTCGTGACCTTGTGCCAAGGTACCTCTATGCCAAATTTGAGCCAAATCGGTCAACGTGGAGGGAAGCTAGAGTGTTCACAGACAGACAGACAGACAGACAGACAGACAAACAAATCAATCGCTATAACTACCTTTCAAGCATTTCATGCTTCCGGTAGTTAATAAAGCAATTATTGGTGAATAATTATGACAAGGAAACATGCCAGAACATCATTTAACCACTGACCCAAGTGTTCTCCTGTAAACCATATTGAATAGAGATAGACAATTGAACTTGTTTGGTGCCACGAGTATTCTGTATTGATATTCCAAAGCACATCCATAATTACCAATTACAATACAGGCTACTTGAGGAATTTCTGTCGTATCAAATCCATTTCACTGAATAATGAAAGTCTCAAGTAATTATTTTCTTTGAAAACTTGCGAGTTATATCGAACGGCATTGTATTGTTCAACTGATCGGAAATTCGGGCAATGAATAATATAAACAATAAATTAATATCTTGTCGGGAAAAGCTTGAAAAATATTTTACATAACCAAATCTATCGTATCCTGTTTACAAATTAATTACGACCGCATCAAAAATTTACCAAAATGTCGTTGCTTACGCCAAAATTGTAACATTCTTGTTACTTCCCGTGTAATTGTTTTTTCCACAAAACTGTGTCACTGTGTAATTGACCGTGCCACGTGTGTAAAGAAAATGAATATCGAAAACTCACTTTTCCATAACAAATACTACATGCTTAAATGCGTTGTGAAATTATGTTTTGATTTCAGCATACATTTTTATGGAAACGCTTGGCTTTCTCAAGAGTGCGAGGAAAACATTTTTCCAAAATTTTACAGCTAAATTTAAAATCATAATTATTCTATTTATCGTCCAGATTATTTGAATAGATTTAATTAGATTGTTAACCAAATTACCCACATAAACCGATGAATCCTTGCCCGCATCTCCAATTAAATAATTTGGCCAAAAATATATAGAAAGTACTGTTCAAGTTGAATGTCCACGTCGTGTGTTCATGCTATGGGAGATCCATACATATGCACAATTAAGAGATACTAACTCGTAGCAATTGTACTATCGAAACTTGAAGACATATTTTACTGAGTAAATGTTTATCAGCTCTGTCTAAAAAGGTTATTGTCACGCATTGTGTGCATTATGATATGGATTATTCCATATATGTCTAAACTCACTACACAATACACATTTATCACGTGAACGCATCAATTATTTCATTTTTGTCCAAGCAATACTGGTCATTCGTCAGAATATCTTTGCATGTTCAGAAAACAATGCGGGATTTTGCTACCGTCAAAAAATATGAGAACAAAGGAATAAACTGATTTGGGAGTGATGATTTTTAATGAAATGTTAACAATAACATAAAAAGTATAGTTTGAAATTAAGAGTCGCTGCTGTCCGAGAGAGAGTGAACTAAATCTACAAGCAATTCAGGCAATTATGGCAATTCAGAGCGACGTCAAGATAAGGAAGGCCACAACGGGACAGTATTGAATGCGCGCACCGTGCGCACTCAAAAGGTCGCTCGTCCGTTTAGTCCGCAACTTCTTGTTGATAGCGTGAAGAGTGTAGATTATATATTTAATTAATTATATTTCCTAAATTGAAATCCACATTATCAATCTAACCAATACGAAATAAATTGTTATATTTTTTATAGCAAGCAGCTTACATGCTTTTTCGCGAACATGAAACGAAACAGTCACCAGGATATAATTGCATGTATGTATAATTAATTATGCATATTAATAAGAGCAGTTAATTAGCGCCGGTACTTCTACTAATTTTCTCTTTATGTCTGCAGTTCATTTGTACTTGCTCTACTGGTGAAATATAATAGCTTGCCTCAAAAAATATTAATTCATTTGTTTATATCCTTCAATAGGTCTCATTAAAATATTGCTGGGATTTTTACCACACGAGTGAATTTATATGTGACTTGTTTATTACCAACTGGAATGTCCCATCTTCACTTAACCATATACATGTTTTTTTAAATTGAGTTATGTTGTGATTTTAAGCACTGTTAAGCAAACATGTTATTCGTGGAAGCAACACAATAAGTTTTATAATGCGAGTGGCTAAGATTGGAAATGAATCAATAAGATAGTGCTACGGTTCACTAAATTAAATAGAAAGTAGCCAGAGGAATATTTCAGAAATGCTTTTTAAACAAAAATGCGGTTATATCAAATATTTCTTTATTTCGTCGTAGTTGAAAAGAGTATTCAAAAGCGTATTGTTTCCTTTTCTCTTTTGTCCTCAGGAAATCTGAATAGAATAGATTTGAATCGAGGAAAGTAATCTGCTGACCAAATTCCTTCATTCAGCCAATTAAGCATTGCCAGCATTTTCAAGAAAATAATTGAAGCAAAGACAGTTATACCATTTACTGTCCACGAGGAATATTAACGTCTTAATATCCTATGTACTTTTAGACGCACAATACAAAATTAAGCGGTATTAACAGTCCCACTGTCCCAAGTATTACTAAATAAATTCAAGTTAATTGTGACCACGTAGAAACGAAATAATTGTGTTATGCAGGCATTATGTGAATTACGCTTTTCTGCATTAAGAGGAACGGATATTGTGGAATTTTACAATGTCTTACAAAACAGGTTGAACAATGTTTATTTATGAATTTAATGAAAATCTGAAAAGGTGAGTGTGTTGTCTTATGGCTTATGCGTAGACTCCTGGATAATATGCAGTATCAATATTCAAAATATGTATGCATTTATGTCCTTATAATCAACAAAATATGCACTAAAATATGCAATAACAATTTTAACTAACAGGCTTTTATAGAACAGGAATAGGTTGATTTATTCAACGTACAAGTAAATTAATACGAAGTACACATATCATAGTGACAAACAAGATACATCTCGAGATTTTTCATAGTTGGATTTTGTCTTCGGTCCGAAAATATTGCCTTCTCCATGCTAAAACCTCGTTCCAATTCCACAGACGTTAGTGGACAAAACTTAAACGCCGTCATTAATGCAGGATCAAGCCCAGTTGTGATTTTATTGTTTCCATTCAGGACCTCAGAAACCTTAACCATTATTTGGAAATCAGAATTTTTTCCGATCACATTTTCGAATTTGTCCTTGACCTTCTGTCGTGTTTTGGAATTAGTTTGTTCCAACTTAGCGCGAACATCGGTCACAATCTGGCATGTGTCAACTAACCGTTGGTTTCTCGTTTCCATCTTAGTTATTGCTTGCGCTAAAAAGCCGTAATTTGCAGATACGTCCGCAACCTGCTCGGCAATATTATCCTTTCCCAAAAGATGTTTAGCCTTCCGAATGCATTCAGCGTCATCTTCGTCGAATGAATCGATGACCTTCTTAATCCCAGTAAAATTTTGACACAAGAAATCCACGGCCTCTAACCACGTACCCCAACGCGTTAAAACTGGCTCAGGTGGAAGAGGAACTTTGGGAAGCAGTTTGTGGTACTCTCTAACACGATGCGGAGCCTTTCGGAATATTGCCTTCACATGCCCAATCAACTTGTCGACATCCTTGTAGCTGCTACGAACGGTTTCGGCAACTCGGTGAAGTCCATGGGCTAAGCAGGTAACATGTAGCAATCCAGGATACGTGGTTTTCAAATTTTTTCCAGCTTTTACCATGTATGGAGCTGCGTCTGACAGGAACACGGCGAACTGCTTACTTGTCTCCGCTTCCTTTTTTCCTGGCCATAAGAAGTGCAAGGCGTCGTGAAAAAGTTGAGTCACCGTTGCATTGTTGGCCAATTTTAGTTCCTCGGACATGATTAAATGAGGCTTCGTCTCACTTCCGTTCAGGCATCCCACGATAACGTTTGCAACAAATCGGCCCCTTTTATCAGTTGTCTCGTCAACTCCCATCCATATGTACGCATCCTTTAGTTCGGACCTGATTTTTTTAATCACTTCGTCGTAGCATTTTTCAACATTCCGATTCCGGAGAAGCCATGCACTCGGTACTGGTCGGTTGCAATATTTTTCCAAAAAAGATTTGAATGAAGGATTTTCTAGCTTTTCAAATGGGATATCTGCTGCTAGGAAGGCGTTGCACAAGTCTGTCTGGAACAAGTTGGTGGGCTGTACATCGTTAATTCGCATTTGCTTAACACCACGGGATCGCTCTACAGCATGGGAATGAACAACGGTGGAAATATGTTGATCCAGTTGAGATTTTTTTGTCCACTGAAAATTTTTGCAGCACACCTACAAGCAAAATAATCGTGCATATCGAAAATGTTAATCAGGGAAATTTTCTCAGCGTTTAGGAACAAAAATATATCTTTAAATGTAGAACAAGAGATACCTACATTGCAAAAGGTCAAATCATGTCCTGCTTTTTGAAAGTGCTTCCGCTCTTCCTCCGGGATTTGCTTTAACCAAGTGTTTAATTTCGTTGAGAAAGACGCCTTTTGAGGAGGCATTGTAGTGCTTAACTAACAATATTTACTTGCGTCAATTGCAAAAACTAACTGTACTTTAATCTCAATTTAATTATCTAAATGTAGGATTAACTGACAACGGAAATGGTAATTGTTAGCAATGCGCAAATGAAATGATGCGGGAGTACTTCTTCACAAGCTGTCTGTTATCGTGGCAGCGCAAGATGCGCATGAGAAGTGTGAGTTGATATTTTATGCAATGAAGTGCCATTAAACCACAATGCGGTGTTTTTCTCCAGCAAAACTCCACCGATCATGGAGATTCTACCTGTCAAAACCGAAAATTTTAAATAATTCACATGAAATCAATAAGTCAGGAGAAATATGCCAAAATATGTTACGACATATGCAATATGCCCGGAAGAGTCAAAATATGCAAAATATGCAGTAACAACATAGGTTCAAATTACTCCATTTTATGCCAATCGCTTGCATACTGAAGCTTGGACACGTAGGAGTTACTATGTGCGATATGTTTTTTCATTAAATCACAGTGTCTACATGCGTATAGCTTGTGTATAGAGCACATTTACTTAAAAACTTATTCTTCTTAAGTAAGTGGAGTTTAGTAACGAAATTGCTCGAACTCTAACGTTATATTATAACGTGTGCTTATTAGAGACAGACAATAAGTAAGAATGAAGACGAAGACTCTTCTAGAGAGCCAGTGTGTGTGCTGTGTCGGTGACTACTGCTGACTGAAATGAAAATTAACATGAGGTCACGACAACGATGATGATGATGAGCTCCTGAGAGCTTCAGCAGGCAGCTTTACTAATATGAACAGACCGCATAAATAAATACAGTGAAGAGTGAGTCTGCTTTGAAAACACAAACAAAAATGTGAAATGTAAAAGGATTGAGGCTGAACATTGAACTGATGTGGTGAGTGAGCATGAACTACACAGGTCATGCATGAGTTTGACGCCTCTGACCTGTCCAAATGCAGTTCTCATCTGTAAAAAACGGCTTCAAGGCAAGTTCTTGGCATTTACTTGTATTGATCAGTAGATGTATGAATGCTGAAATTGGCAATTACTATACCATACATCATTTATTTTATTTAAAAACGCAATGGATACGTTTAAATGGATCCCCTGCTCGGTGTGTGGATTAAGAGGACTGATGATAAGACCATGTGGTTTAGTCAACAACAAACCCGTTTTCATCCGGTATAACTTGGTTTGTGTTCACTGCAATCACAATTGGCAAGTTCAACCCCGTGACGACACTGAAGACGCAGTTCAACTTTATGAAGAATTGCCCTTTCATCTCGAAGATTCTAACTCGCTTTCACCGTCAGTTCGAGATCAACTTCCGGAGCTGCGCTATCATCAACTTCTTCCAAAAGGACGAAAACTCCTACACACCAACTTAAATGGTTTGAATAGCAAGTACGAAGAATTAAGGTACTTTTTGTTAAATGAGAACAATGTAATTTTTTGTGGTGTAACTGAGTCGAAAACAAATGAGAGTCACCATGAAAATATGTTTTCGATACCAATGTACAACATGATCAGGCACGACAGAGTAGGTAAAGCCGGAGGGGGAACTATCATTTACATTAGAGAAAATTATGATTTCCAACTATGCGAATTGCCATTTATCGCCCCAGATTTAATTGAGTGCGCAGTCGTTAAACTTGTAGGCAAATTCCAGAAGCCATTTCACGTAGCAACACTATACTTTCCACCTGACAGAGTAAATGAATCTGTTTTTGACTTTTTCGGCGAGCTATTATGCTGGCTTAGATCATTTGAGTTGAAATTTTTGATAACTGGTGATCTAAATATAGATTTATTAAGTTCTAGCACAGAATCCCAAAAACTAAAAAGTCTTGCTAATGAGTTTAATACTCAGCAAATAATTAGAGTACCTATTAGAATTGCGACTCGACTTGTCAACAATAGCCTCAGAACCACACGAACATTACTCGATCACATTTTTGTTTCGAATAGTGGCAAATATTCGAGTAGTGGTACTATACCATTTTCAAGCTCTGACCACAGTATGGTCTATGCAGTGATGAAGTCGGGATCGCACCATGAGGCACCAAAAATGGTTGAATATAGAACTTTTAAGAATTTTAACGAAAAAGAGTTTGTTTCTGATGTCAATAGTATTGACTGGTCGTTTTTAGAAAACTCACCCGTCCCTGAGAAAAGTGCAACAATCTTTAAGAGTTTAATTATGGGTATATTAAGCAAGCATGCTCCCTTACGGGAGCGTATTGTGAAAGGGAAAAACTCTCCATGGTTTACAACAGAGTTAATTTAGCTCTGCAAAAAACGAGACGCTCTCAGATTAAAAGCTCAGAAAGATGATAGGTTTGCTGTTGAGCACAAAAGGTATAAAAATAAGGTAAACTTTGAAACTCGCAAAGCCAAGAAGGAGTACTTCCGCTCCAAACTAAAAAGTGTAAAAAATTCCGCAGACGCCTGGTGTGTGATTGATGAGCTAATTCAATATAAGAAAAAGCACAGCCCTAAAATACCTAAACTTATAAGAAATGGCTCCATTATTCAGCGCGATTCAGAAATTTGTGATGTTCGTGCACAGATGCTGCAGAAACTGTAATGCAAAGCTAGATAATTATAGCAAAGAATATAATGATGCAAACCCAAGTTTCTTACTGCCCGAGCTTGCGGACTGTGAAATTTTAGACGCTATACAGCACGTGAGTAAATCTAAAGATAATCAACAAAATATTCCTCGCCGTATCTTTAAAAGATTCTCGGAATGCTTCGTAGCGCCACTAAAAGCCTTATTATTAATAATTTTTGTTTCTGGTATAGTTCCCGACACTTTTAAGCAATCACATGTCATTGCTCTCTACAAAAAGAAGGGATCCAGATTCTGTTCTGCCTCTTATCGAGCCATTTCCAATTTTCCTTTTATTGTAAAGGTATTCGAGAGAATTGTGTATAGTAAGCTCATATCTTGCGTGAAAGACAATTTAGATTCTAAACAGCATGGGTTCAGAAATAATCGCTCATGCGAAACGGCAGTTGCTGTTGTAACGCAAGATATTTATGACATACTCGACAAGAGGTCGGGGAAAGCTGTTTCCTTATTCATAGACTTCTCCAAAGCGTTCGACAGTGTGTCGCCAGAAAAGCTCATCTTGAAGTTAATGGCAAAATTTGCACTGCAAATACCCCCATATTTAATCAAATTACTGATTAGTTATTTCGACAAAAGAACATTTTGTCTGCAGAATGGGGAGTACTTATCCGCACCATATTCGATTCAATCAGGAGACGGTGCGGGTAGTATATTAGATTGTTTAATGTACTCATTGTTCATAAATGATATCAATGAATCAATAGACTTGCCATATATACTATACTGCGGCGATTTAATTATTTACACTGACTGTAAAAAGTTTGATGAAGGTGCCGAAAAGCTTACGAAATGTCTTGACACATTCAATCAGTGGTGTATTGCGAATGGTTTAACGATAAATACGTCTAAGACAAAATATATCGTATTCTACAAGTCAAAGGACTTTAGATCAGCTCGTGAAGGTAAGGGACGCATTCTTTTGAATGGTGAAAGCATAGAGTTGGTTAGTAATTTCAAGTATCTTGGAATTAATTTAGACTCTACGTTGTCATTCAAATTCCACTGTGAAAAAACAGAAATCAAACTAAATTGTGCCCTTTCAAAGTTATACAATATCAAGAGAATGATAGACGAGTCATTTCTAAAAACTGTAACATCAGCATACATAGTAAGTATAATTGACTATGGAATTCTTTTTTGGTCGCCAAATAATCTTGGCTACGTTCAGAAATTTCAATTAAAAATCAATAGGTTTCTTTTAACGTACTACCATAGCTCTAGGTTGAAGAAACGGAACAAAAAGTGTAATTTTACGAAGACCGACATATTTAAGTTGTACGACAAGATTGATTTTTTAACTATTACTGAACGAAAGCTCTTAGCTTTCCTCAAGTTTGTGTTTAAAAAGAAAAATTGTCCTATCTTCAAAGAATGGTTTGAGTACAAAAATCAGAATGAAGAATGTCTGAGAAGAATGGCAGTTCCTGCTCCGTCGACAAGTTTGTACCAAGTTTGTAAAATGGAATGGTATAAAATTCTGGAATGAATTTGTTCAAAGCATTAAACTCGCGATTGAAAAGTATAACGATGAAAGTAAAAGTTTTTATGATCGGTTTAGTGATGCGAGTAAAAAAATATTTTAAGCGAAAGAAAAATATTGTTTATGTAGATTAGTGTAATAATTTGCTGTTAATTATTTTTACAACCTGGATTTTGTTTTCCGGACTGGTTTTGTTAATTGGATATGAATATTTGATAGTATTTGTACTTGTAATTTATCTTGAATTATTTGGATCTACTGTAGCGTGATATAGTTTTAAAAACAGACTATTATTCACAATGCAATTCCATTATTTTTGTGAGATGACTGAACAATATATCACGTAAATAAAATGCAATCAATCAATCAATCAATCAATCAGTGAGTTGTTGCAGTTGGTCAATTAGTTGTCCAAACAATATAGGACCAGTTCAAATCGCTCAATTATTCAACATATAGAGAAAGGAATTTTCCAGCAACGCGTCGCCATTACTAGCAATTGAATGATGCTGCCAGCAAAGCTAGTTCAGTTGAGTCTCAACGGTGCCACAACTATTTCAAATACGAATTTAAATGCTCTGTCTTATCACAATTTGACGAAGCAAACCTTTCTTGCTGTTTTGCATAACTCTGTGGTTCCAGTAGAAGCTTTCGTGAATACACGTACAGTACAGTCATTACATTGCGGCTCCAACATATTATAATCTCAAATCCTGGTTGAGATCTAAAATATCGCCATAAATAAAGAGGTTCATATTGGAACTGCCGTTTTTTAGATGCTTTAGTTGCGGTGTTACACCACTCTTCTCTTGATCCACTCTAATAAAATAAACAGTAATAATATTCGCGTTAAAATGAATATCCGCCACATGTATTGCTGGACCCTGCTCATTTCGCGCATTACTATTTATGCGAATGCGAATGTTGTTGCGCAAATGCGCAACAACATTCCCTGTGCGAAACGCAGCAGTTTCAGAAATTCCATCGAGACGTCTTAGACATATACTCAAGTAATTTTGTCGCTTTCGAAATATACCTGCATTTCTTTCCCACCGAAGGTAAGTTTATATTTCCAAACATGGTAATTTATAACCAGCATACGACGCCTATGAAAAATATTTCCACTTCCAAATATTCAAGTCCCTCCCGCATTGTGTTGTCCTTACTCCAAACAACTTTCACAAACATCACCGTATTCGATTTGTACACTTCGCTGAGCATGTCCACTACAACTGTATTCATTTTTCTTACAAGCAACAGCGTCATTTACAAAGAAAGCGAACTATTATCCTAGGAACAGCTGAATATTCCCGCGCTCAAATTGTTGGTTTTTCTCCAGAACAATCCAAAATTGCTGCTTGAGTACGCAATTGTTTGCAACGGCTACTGTGAAAGCGAAACACGGCAACTTGAGATAGATATACTTTCATGTGTTCTTGTGTTTCCCTACAAGTTGCACAAGAAGCATTTCCGGGTTTCGAGCAAGAGAAAAATGAACACGTTCTCCTATTTAGACACGAAATTTGTTCTACTGAAATCCGATAAGCATATTTCGAGGTGTTCAGAGACTCGTGTCATTCCCAGTATTAATTGCTTTGGACAAGGGGAATTCATGGCCACACTTTATATCATGGATATTCACAATTTCTCCGCCGTGTACCACAATAGCGTTTTAAATATCGATCTATCATTATCAGGACAGTTTGTTCTACGAAGTGCTCTGGGTGACTATGATGAAATCAAAAACTTTACCAATGGGATGCATTATTCTAAACAAGTTAATATGGTTCTAAACTCTTGTTCCGTGAAAAATTCTACGGCCGAGGCTTTGCACCTTGACTACCATGTATGGATTATTCCCTTTTCATTACCCATTTGGGTGACAACTGTTACTACGCTGCTAATAGTGTTGCCCGTGGCGGTGTATAAGTCGAGGGAAACATTCGTCAAAAAAAGTATCGAGTTGTTTGGTGTCTTCATTGGCTTGTACTCCTATAGTGGCAAACGAAGGTACATTATCATCTTACTGTTAGATATCCTGGGAAGATTCCTGTGTACTCTATATGGAAATGGAATTACCAGCATAATTGCAGTGCCGGATACGATTAAGGTGTTCGAGAATATGAAAGAAGCTCTCGAAGCAAATTACAAAATTAGATGGCCTTTACATAAGCTGAGTAAACAGGACCCTCCCGAGATATTATATCATTATGAATTTCAACTGCATGTAATTCTGGATATGCTAAATACCTCCTTTAATTATTATAACCAGACATCAGCATTTAACAAGTACCAGGGCGGGAACTTCCTTGATCTTTTTTGAGATCGAGACACTGCCTTGCTAGAAGAACAAAAGATTAGAAAAGAACTTTCGGGTAATGCCGGTACTGCTGATGTTCAGTGTTTTGTAATACTGGAGGCGTTCTCGAAAAGCATATTCTCATCGCTGATCTATACTATCAACCAGAACTGGATACGCGACACGATTTCTCAATTTGTTAGCAGTGGTCTTGTGAGACAGTGGGACAGATGGGCAAAATACGACCACGCACACAAGCATAATTTAAGTCTGGAGAGCACAGTTGAGCACAAAACGGTATCATGCCCAGAGGAGATGTGCATACCGTGCCATCTGACCTCGTCGGCTAGAGTTCTATTGAGAACTTAGCTAGCAATCATCCTACAACATTCACCTTCTTAGTCATAAGATTTTTTGTATACAAAGATACGCATTCTAATGGTAGTCAAAATTTATACGTAGTTAGTTGGACACGCCAGCCACAAAAGAAAGGCCAGCGTGCCAATATAGTTTTAATATGTACCACATGTGTTCCATGAAGGAACAAGTAAAATAAAATTGAGAGGAGGATTTTTTTGATGGAGCTGGTGATTCTGTTCCCAGCCGTGCCCAGAGCAAGAAGAAGAAAATTCCGTGCTCGAGAAGCTTGCCGAGGAAAACGATTGCGTATTCCTCCGACTCTGCCTTAACTACAATTAGTCGTAGAGGGGAAATTCTCCCCGTAATTATACCTCTTAAATGTTGTGCAAATTTTGAAGGACATTAGTGACTTAATTGTGAAGAAATAAAATAGACAGTTAAAACAACTGAATTGCTTGTGCGTGGGGAAAGTTGAGACTAATTCATTTTTTCATCATTGTGCTTGCATTGCGTTCACAAGCTGAAAGGGCGTTGCCACTCGGACGAAAGCGAAACCAGTGATCTCCTCTGTGTCCTCCTCTTCATTCATGAGTGACCCCGTCATCACCTCCATCTCCGTGATCAACCCTTCGGATTCCGGCAGCAGCAGCGCCAATCACTCCGGGTTCAGACGGGCTGATTCCAACGGAAGATAAGTGAAGCCATCCTCCTCCTCCTCATTTCCCCCAGCTTGTTCACTCCCTACGGAACGGAACCTCTACTTCTGGTTACTGGACAGCGTAAGGTTTGCAATTTTAAAAAAAAAAATCTTTCCGTCCATCAGTTGCGTTAACAAGGTCAAAAGGTGAATGTAGGTAGCGTCGTCATCACCCTAAACCCCATTTCACCCTACAGTGTACATCTGGATTGGCCTTTGCATTGCGTCAGGAGTGCTGTCAGAAATATACCGACAAGTATCCCTTTCGAGTACTCGGACCAAAGGATTCCTCAGTCACTTGCTTCAATTCATCAAAGTAATGTTAGAGCAGGGTGACCCTTTGAATGTGTCCTTGTGCAAAAATGTTCATCTCAGGATTACTATTTCAGCAGTTTTGTTGACGGGAATTGTGCTTAGCAACGCATACAAGAGTGATAATGTCTACAATATGATTTCTCCAAAGGAGCTCTTGCCCTACACAAATATTACAGAGTTGGTTAAGGAAAACTTTACAGTTATTTCAAGACTCAGAGTAACGTCAATGTGGCTGCCGTATTCATCGCTTAAATCGTTCAAACAATTTGTGAATGAATTTTCTGATGAATATGATGAAGTACATGTTTCCAACAATTGGTGGCCCTACAATTCATATTCCGATGTCGGAGCCATAGGCCGGTTGTCCGATATTTGGAGCGACGGTTTGGCGTTTGTAAATCAGCATGCTCGTTTGCATCGAAATAGTCAAGGGACACTCAAAAATTTCTTTCTAAATCTGGCTCATACAATGACAATCGAGGAAATAAACTCATTTCTCAAATACAACTACCTAAGTGGGAATGAATATCTCAACGGATTTCAAAATAGGCTTGTGTTCAGGCACCTCGAAAATTGCAACAAGACTGCAGCGGTTATTCCGAGATATTTGGCCCACAAGTATGCCGTCAGATTGTTCCGGGGGAATAACACCAATTTTGTAAATTATCGGACAAGAGACATATCTCAAAATGTCGGTTGGTGTTCAAGTGGTTGGTGCCTTCCAGACTCCTGCTATAAGAAGAATGCAGGCGATATCGTTTTCCGGGATATGGGGCCGGTGGTCACGGTATCTGAAGGAGAGGACAAGTTTCCAACCAACTCTGAACTACACGACCTTGATGCGACCGACCATGAAGGGAAATATTTCTACTTTGTTCCTCGTCTTGCTTTACGGACTAGTTTTAGCATTTATTTTACTCCTTGCAGAAGGCAGAGGAAAAATTTAGTTGTACGCAAAACATCTGTATATACAGCTCTGTTCACTACTCCGAAAAGTTTGGGATTTTTTGACACAGCCGTTTTTGCAAATAGTAAGTAGACTGTCTCAGTTAACTTCTTTAGTATTAAATGGAAATGGATAAAACACTCCATGTTCTATTTTTCCAGTGGTGTCTGCTCCCAAAAAATCTAAAAGGTGATAGCCCGAAATATTCTCCATGAGAGGAATCGAAGGCATTTCCTAGTTGTTGTCAAGTTTCACATTTGTATGGAATATGTACACGGTAGGAATTGAATCTCCAAGGAAAGCAATTTATTTGAAATCTGATTTGACAAAACATTCTCGGAGAAATGTTCGTTGTGTGTAAATGCAGTAGATTTGTGTAATCAGGAAAACTTGGGAGATACACTCGTCCGTGCTTGTATCAACGTATTCCGTCAAGCGTTGAAATAAGCTACTGTTAGCTCTCTATATCTCTGATCTCCTGTGGTGCCGAGTAGAATATAATGTAGTAAAGGTTCAACTTTAATTGGTTCCCCGTGCTCATCGGCGGTGATATTTTGGTAATCGTAGCCCCAGCACAGCTTACTGTTGCTGTGCCTTATACTAGATAGGAAAGCTGGTGTATTATTTTATCTCGTCAAAGCTAATATGTGTATTTCCCAGTCTCTTCGTTGAGGCCACAATGTAGACACAATGAAATGATAAATAAAAGCAGACGTACGAATCCAGCTGTTCTCCAATACTCTTCCAAATCCTCTCTATCTCCGTCTCCATAATGTTTCATCATTGTGTATTCAATTATATGGATAAGTTGCCATTTTATCCTTCAGTCATTACAATTGTCAAGAGACCTACACTTTTCTCATGCAGTTCATTCAGATTTTGATCATCCAAAATCGCATGAGTACATGCTGTCTTTTTCATGAACACCACGGCGGTCTCAGTTCGCTTTTGACTTGAATCCGACGAAGTTGGGGCAGGTGGTAACGGCTGCTCGCCTGACGCCATGATAAATTCCCTTTTTTGTTTCTGAAGTTGCTAGTTGTATGTAATGACAAATGTACCAATAATTTCAATTTATTTGGTTATACCTTGACGGGCTGTTGTGAAACGAATGAATGACCGGCAGGATGACTGGCGACTAGAGTGCATCTGAAAAGCTATGCAATCCATTATACTGTTCCCTATCTCCCATGATGAAGATTTGTGTATTTCAGCAAGCCATTCAGATGTATACCAAGGTTGTTGTTGTGGTGTGATTTGGATTCATTATTAAAACATATACTCACTTTGTACGAAATCTAGCATAGAATTGGTTGGTGAGCGGAAATAAGATAAACTTTTATTTTTCAAGGTATTACCACGCTGTACAATGACGGTCCAGCTTGTTCGCATGAGCACATGACAGTTATATGGGTTGGGCATGTTTCGAGCACTATTACGGGCTGATCAGATATATGACATTCAAAATTTCGCAGATTTTAATATCAATCTGATTGTCATGATATTTTTTAATATGCTCTCGTAAACACTAATATTCAAATTTTCTAAGTACTAAGATAGTTCATATCTATATTTAGTCAAACATATTAATCGCCACTCAATCTCCATGAACATTTCACAAGAAGGATTCCAACGGGCTGGAATGTCAGTGTTTGTGATCGTTGGAACTTGTTCCCTATCATTGTATATATGGCGGTAAGATAATTAATGCGGTGGCCTACATTGTGATGACATTGCTACTCCCTTTGACATGTTTGTGTTTACGGGGAATTCCTCATGCATCAATGATCAAAATGTTTATACATGTACTGAGAAATGGCAGTAAAAGCGAGTTTCTAGTCGCCTTGAATTTAAGACATGGAAAGGAGTGGTGGAATCGCAAGTTGGATCACCACTGTTGGAGGTGGAAACGACCAGTAAGGTTTCTCTGGTATTGTGGAGAGCCCCATAAATACAAATCTTCTATTCAATCAAAAATTCCCTAAAAATGATGCAACATTTCCGAAATATCCAATGCCTTAATGCGTCACATGGGAACATTCATGTAATATTAACAAAATTTAAACACTGGTAATAGGAATGAAGCTACGTTTATGAACCAGGGATGGTAGTAGGACAGGCAGTTTAATACTAAGTAAAATAATAGTAACACTGGGTTACAATTAAGTACAATAATTATAAATTGACGTCGTGTGGCACAAGTGGACAGAGTCCTTATTTTCAACAAGCACCTCACAAAATCAATTTGGGAACGCCTAAGCATAAGAGCCGTTTCATCACTACAATTTACGTACCGGTCTGAATAGACAAGTGAAGACTGCAAGCTTTATAAATTTTGGTGCGACGAATGCATTGTTTTGGGCGTGAGTGTGATATTATATGACTAATAATTACAAGGTCAAGTAATGCAAAGGGTTATGCTTAATTCACAAACGAATGATTTAATACGGAATTTCTGTTTTCAATACAACAACAATATGTTAATAAATTTGAAATATGGAAGGAGAAATTAGGAAAGGTGTTCTTCGTACCAAGAGTACATCAGATTAAAAATTGTACTCTTATTGAGGAACAAAGTTTATTTAATCCGTCAGGGGTCAATGTTATTTCTCATTATAGCCAGGTTGGCAGCTTAATTCGAGGCGGTGTTGTAAATTGCAGTGACTCATTGATACGCGAAGTCCAGTTGTGTGCAGCGTTGGTTAAGTAAGTCGCATTATATCCAGGGTACAATTTGAAATAGAATGCGGACCTAGTACTAGTTTTCAAGAATTCATTAAGCCGTTCTGCCAGGCGAAATAAATGGCGTGACTCTTCATCTGATAGAAGTTGATAGGAACTGTTCTTTACTATCTCAACTGCTTTGTTCAATTCTGCCACTGTTGAAGGTAAATTAAGTTGTGCTTCCTTTTCCTTTATTAACTGGTACAACGGATGAGTTTTTGGGAGAAATTCCATATCCAAGGCACTGTAATCTATAAAATCTTCAACTTGCCGTAAAGAGACAATATCGAAATAACGACTTAGAAAGTCTCGATAAATTTCATCTACCGTCTCATCTATGCCATCTGCCTAATAATAAGAAAAAGTACACCAATAAGATTTTTGGTGGAACAGGACCAAATATAGTATATTATAATTGACAACTTACATCGCAAAGAGAACCAGTGAGAAGAAACACGACCATCTGGAAACAAAAAATGGAAAGAATTCGTGGCATTCTGAAATGCGAAATTTCTGCGTTTTTTGCTGGGTTAGAGAAAACAATTTTCTATTACTTGAAGGACGAAAGGAATGAGTCTTAATGATTTATCATGCGTTTAAGTCAAGCATTTATACATGTTTAGTACATGGAAAATTGTATCTAAAAATGCTGATTGATCACACCATTCATTCACATCATTCATTATATGGATATCAATGTCAAGTTGGACGTTCTATTTTTGTTGAAACTGACTTGTTTTTCATGTCCATTATCATGAAAGCTGTTTTTGCAAGAACTGACAGTTCGATAAAAAATGAAACGGATAAATGAAATTTTTACATAATTTTTATAGCAATCATGAATGTCCCTCTTTACTCGGAGTTATTTGTATGCTTGTGAATTTGCTGGAGGTTCATAATAAATTTAAAAAATCGGAATGCCGTTCAATATCAAGATACTGTCAGATGCATTTGCAGTGGAACAATGCTTTGTTTTTAAAATCAAGATTAGCATGTAAAAACACGTCAATCAATACGAAAAGTAGCGAGCAGGTTAAAATAATAACAGCTCAGTCTTTGTTTTGTGATATTATTTCTTCGATACGTCTTTTCAATTGCATTATTCCATTAAGTGTCATTAACAAAGATAACGTTGAGCACAAGTACTTTGAATGAACGGCAATAGTTGAAACAAGCTAGTCATCCAAACACATTTGCTCAAATTAAATAATATATATATACATATTTTTTGCAGATTTATTTTGAATGATTCCCTTTGATGAAGAGTTGACATCGAAATTTATATGCTAGATTGACCACAGAAGATGCGGGAATTTTGGTAAATATATGCATCTATAAAAACAAAATTGGCTGATAAAATGGTGTCACCGCACATACAATTGACTTACTGGCATGGATGGACAGAACAGTGATCGAGAAAAAAAGTTAAAACAGATTTTTTAGCTCATACCTACCAATTCCTGAATGACATGTTTTCTTCATTTGAATCCAATAATAACTTAGAGTCTGTCGGGGTTATAATATGTGTTGAATTATCCTCTCCATTCATTGTGTTGTCGGACCCAAAATCCTCTTCGATCCCCGTATTGTCTGGTTTCGTGACGCTTGACGTATTTTTCTGGGATTGAAAATAATATGTCCGTCTTTGAACTTGTCCTTCAAACAAGAAAACAAGGTGAGCTCAGAATAGGTACGCTGCACGCGCCGAATATTAATACTACGCAAATAGAACTAGAAAACTTTTAGGCTGCTGTTATTGAGTACGAACACGCTGAATAATGTGGAATTGGCAATTATTATTTCATTGCTATCTTGGCTCAGGTCTGACATCGTACTGCGCTCGCCGGCATAAGTTTTATGCAAGCTCACGCTTTCCCAGTTTCTGAGTTTGTAAAGCATACATATCAGATCAGTTACAAAACTAGACTGCGTAGTAAATGCGCTGAATTACTACAGCTTTGTGTTGAAATGTTAAAAATTATCGTCCGATTGCAGTTGTCATTGTTCTTTTCATAGAAAGTAATATGTAGAAATTTTGGAAACTTTATAGCCATTACTTTTAAAGTAGAAATGTGCAGATTATATTCCGTCTGATTTGTTGTGGAAGATGACAAGCTCTCGGTAGAAATTCCTTCAGCTATGCCGCCTTGGTATACCTGAGTACTGCTAATACGTCAGCAAGAGAAGGGACATGCTAAACGACCATGTCAAGATGCCATGGGGTCTCTGTTTTACCGTAGTTGACATTCCGATAATTGTTGTCCATCGCCTTAGCAACGCTGTTCACACCGGAATAATATTTACAATGAACATAATACACCATGAATGGAGACTTGAGATGGTAATATGATGATTGCGTGCAAAATAAGATTAGGAACAAAGCTACCGCTTGGCACGTGCGTCGAGGCAGTTAATATAGATGATGTTGCTCAGTCCTCAGATTTAAGACTTGTCGCATTCTGTCAGGGATGTATTATGTTTCTTATGTGTTCATTGGAATTCAAGTTGTATTTAATGCGACATTACTATTTCATTTCCGGAGTATTCAAAGTACATTTGTGATCCAAATTGGTGTAATGGCTAAAACGCGAAAGTGCATACTAATTAGTTTGTTCTGAGTGAGGTGAAAATGATTTGTTTAATTATTTCTCTGACATTGCATCAAATAACTGTTACTCGTCTGCGGCATATTGTTAACTACATTCAATATAAAACAAATAAAAGTTAGATATATATTAGCCTTCAAAAATTACAGCGATATATAGGGATATGAGGCATCTTTTGCAAGCCGTTTGACAACTTGTCAGCACCCACGAGAAATTGATGATAGTCCCTCAATTCAAATGATTCTGTACTTTTACTTCTCGTTATCGTTATGTAATTCGACCTGCTCTTCATATTAGTGATCGAACTTTGGTCAACGCCGATGCGGTATGCATGGAAAAATTGAATGCTGCTTTGGATACGGAAATGGTTAGGAATGAGGTGTCCTAAAGTCAATTTGGTGGATACCGGGATATACCGGGAAAACGTTATTTACCACTACGAGGTCACTGATAAAAACCAAATATAATAGAGGTTAAGGTAATGTTACTCAAATTATTCCCATGCTAATTAATATTTCCCATTTTGGACATTTTCCCACTAGCCAGTATGTACCACTAAAAATAATAAATCCAGGAATTTTCTCATTCCTGAAAATGGTTTTGGCTTAGTTGGCAGGCGGATGTATTTACAAAATGATTAGGATGAAGAAATCCGAAAGCTTCATGAAACTGGGTGCGTATGAAGAATAGCAGATAGAAACATACCAGTGAAGTAAACAAAAAAAAATAAATGCCCATTACCCTTGTGTCAACCCAACAATTTGAATGATAAACGAAATATCAAGTTCCTTTCAACTTCAAACGTCGACTTCACATTTGAGAAAATGGATAAAAGCAACTTTCAACTTTGGCGGATTGCAATGATGGGCTTGCTAATTAAAAACGGATTTCACTACTCGTATCCAACTGAATTACAAAAACATTACGGGGAAATAATCGCACTCTTTTACAATTTAGAGTTCACATGTAACTGTTTGTGGTTGATAGCAAAGTAGAAAAAATGGATTGAACATTTCATGCTGGACGGGAAAATTTAGTTTATTCCTCCAACAAATTAGTGTATCTATCATCATATATATCATTTAATTGTGGCATACATACAATTCCCATTAAGACAAATTTTGCGGCATCCGGTTAGCTACCGTCAAACATATGTTCATGTAATCTGGAGCCAAAACCACTGCCTGTCATTTCACGGTTATCAGAATGTACGTGGAAACCAGAATGTTGCGGCGGCTCAACTTTTTTATCACTCCCTGTAGATCTGCAGAACAGCATCCTTCTCTAGGATTGTATGAACATTTCATGTTGAAATATTAGTGAAGTAAGACGAAGCAGTACAAATGCAAAACACTCCTACAGAATTACGACCGATATAACTTTTCTGTAAGTCGATTTTGGCCGTTTTTTATTGAGCAGAATTATTACCGTAAACGCTTGAGCTTCCATATTTGCGTCCAGCTCAATAGAAAGATTGGATTATATCCTATGAGTTTAAAGTAAAATGTCTGCCTTCGAAACTGAGGACTGCAAAAACAATTGTTGGGGACTTGTACAAATCGGTAGGACCATAGCTAAACCTGTGCCATTAGTATCGGTTGGTGTGCGCGCGTCGGTGGCTCACGCCGTGGCACAAGTTGAAGTTACACAAATCTACGTCAATAATGAAGTCCAACCAATAGAAGTTAACTATTACTTCCCTGTTGATCCCGACAGTGCTGTGACACATTTCCAAGCTGAATTGGAGGAGCACGTCATCAAGATAATATATTTGCAAGCCGACAAATTATGAATTGAAATAACGCTACTCAACTCCAATTTCTAAATTTTCCAAAGGGCAAGGTCAAGTCATAGGAGGAAGCCAAGTTGGTTTACTACGAAGCCATGGAAAAACAAACATTCATTCATGGGTGCGGAGACGAAAGCAGATATTTTCATTGTGCAAGTTGGATACCTAAAACCTGGCTCTCAAGCAGAAGTAGTGATTGGACATGTAACGGAAGTAAAGAATGAGCCCCGGACAAATGGAGTACGATTCTACATCCAAACAACTGTGGCGCCGAGATATATTTCTTGCGGTAAGATTAACGACCGGTGCGAGGGTGTCGTTGGAATGCAATTTTCTTCTTCGTCACCGGCGCCGCTCTCAATAATGGTCGCAGTTTGTCTTCTGGGCAAAATCAATGACATCCGAAGTCCAACGCATAGAGTCAACGTTGCGCAATCGGGGCCCATTCCTTAATGCGGCATGAACCAAGGCTGTCGTTCAACTGAATGTGCAGATCCCTGACATGGAAAGGGACTTTGTGCTGATAGTTTTACCAATGGAAGCTCATAAACCCCGTTTGAATGCTGAGGTATTTGTGATTGTGTAAACATTGTACTAGTTATTGTATGTGTTATGGGAATTTTATTGGCAAAGAGAGTTCTCACGGTAAAGCAACATTTACCTTTCAATTGTCTAAACGTAACTCGAATTACTTGTAAGTGGGAACGGTAAAATAATAATTACTTTATAGCATGTAATCTGTGTTTTCAGGTTTTCCTGCATTCCATTCCTGACAATTGCTTTTGCAATGAGATCACGTTCGGATCCATATACCAGTGTCTATTTCCAAACAGTGTCAAATATGACCCCGGAGCACTGAATGAAGTTGGCTATCTCACTCGAGGTCTAAGTGTTAGGAATAAAGCTAACTTGCGGAATTTTTGTAGCTGCTTAAAAATATGAATTTAAGTTTTTCCATATTTTTTCAGGTCTTGACGCCGATTTGGGAGGGAAAGAAATTGTTCAAGTGTTGAATGTGATCTACAACAAATCCACCATTGACGGATACAAGCGATTAATATATGTACCTCATTACTGATGGACAAGTACGCATTTAGAACAGTCCGTCCATTTTTACTCAATACATTTTAATGGATGACATATGTAAATCGTAAATGTTTTCTAGTTTTCCGATACAGAATCTGTTATCCAAGTTGTTCGATCAAACGCACACAATGTCCGAATGTTTACGTTTGGCAATGGTGACGGCGCGTCACACGAATTTATTGAAAGAGTCGCGAAAGCTGGAGGCGGCACAGCTGCATTTGTGACCAACGACGAGAGTGTAGACAAGAAAGTACGGGATCTGTTGAAAAACGGATTGCAGGCGTCACTATCTGGTAATAGTTAACTACTATTTTATGTAATTCCATAGCAGTTGGTGTACAGCAATAAATTGACGTTACTTGTTTTTGACTACATAGATGTTAAACTTAAGTGGGTGGAATTGAATCCGATCCTAATCCTGAGAATGTAGTCAATAACGAGAAGACGTTGGTAGGTTACAATACGCCCAAGAAGATCAGATGACGAAGATGACACATTTCCCCATCCAAAATATATAAAACAACTTGACGACAAAATCGGAATACAAATACGCCTGGAAGAACTTCTAAGTCTTCAATCATGCGATGGCTCGTTCTCGCTAATCGAAAGGGTTGCTACGCTTATTCGTAAATGTTTTCGGGAAATGCGGAAGGGTAAGTCCAACCATTCAACAAATATATTAGACATTATACTTGTACCATTTTTTAAAAACTAAATTATTACTTTTTAGCTGCAGCACGGTACAACCTGGGGGAGTCCATATTTGGTACCCCACTTGTGATAACATATTTAAGAATCAAATTGTCGACCGAGAAACATATCTGGGACATGGCGGTTTTAAAGGCTCGCCAGTATTTAACCAAAGCGATGAGTTCGGAGAGAATGGTTGACGAGGTTCTCCGCTATGCTGTCTTATTTCATTGCTCGTAGTATGCCGTGTTGGTGATACAGAAAAATATGACATTCTTGATGAAATCAATATATTAGCAAATGATCACTCTCAAATTATCCGTTTCAATAATGGCAACACATGCGTCCCTGAGGACGGAGTATAATGAAAACTTCGAAATGTGAGTACATGTATATGAACATCAACGATGATTTGATACAATTAAAGTTAGAAAATTTCGGTTGAAATGTCCATTAAATCTAATTTAGGTGTAGCCAATGCAAAATAATTAATTTGAAAACTTTTAAATTGGCGCAAATTAGAATGATTTGTACGCGCTTATTTCATACGACCGTTTTCCATTAACAAATACGGAATTCGTTGGTGTAATCCGAAACCCAGTGGAACGTTGCACCTTACTCAAATTCAATATCAATTTTAGGGATCGTGACAATCGGCGGCAACATCTCACATAAGTGTATTCGATCATACTGCCTTACAAAATAAAATTACAATTAGGTGGAAATTTGCAGAAAGCACATGGATAATGATTCTCGTGTTGTATACATATCTCTAGATTGGGTGTGAGTTGTTAGAATACAGCCGTATTGATAAGTAAATGGATAACTTCGTACAAGGATTTCCGTCAGTAGCTGGTGACATGCTGCAAATTAATTCGTACGTTAGGCTTCTAATGGGGCAAATTTAATGGTAATTCACCCCAGCAAAAGAAAGTTAACTGTGAGGTCGTTGGCAGATGCGATGCAATTGAGAGGTGTTAACGCGTCGACAAAATTAAAGGATCCAAATAAAACTTTAATTGTTGGACAACTTGAATAAAACTTGCGTCTCCAAAGGGTTTCGTTTTTGCTCATGCCCGCCATTTGCTTGGCGGACATGTGCACCCTTAATGCACGGATTGTTTCTGACGATCCTGTGAAAACGGCTGCCATGCATCGCAAGCTTATCGTTTGACATAATGTTACGTCAACAACAAGCAATCCAAATGTTGCTACGGTTATGGAGCTTTCCCGTTCTGCTGCTAGTTTTATGAATGTGGTGAGGCTGAAGGAATGTACAAATGTCTCAACTACTACAACCATGGCCATTACCCAACCTTGCTGTATTTGGTTCATGACAAGGGCGATCACTTGAATAGTCCTATACATGGAAACCGTTTCAAGTTGGTGCATTTTCCTTGCGCGAGCTTGATTTGAAAAGCTTAATAAAACATGATATTAAGTATATGTGGGTAGACAGCCAAATAACTACTGATTACACATACTTACATTTCAATACAATCCACGAGGCTTACTAGACACATCAAGTTCAAGGTTGCAGCGGTAAATATTGTGTTGCTTAAGCCAATAGCCCACATCCAAATGTTCACCATCATCACGGCGCATTTAATTAATATGGATATTATTCGAAATGGCCAGAGGGATGTGTATAAAGAACTGTAGATGAACTCGTGGCACTCTGGAATTAGCCAATACGCTGCGAGGGAAGGTTTGCAGGGATTGTTAAAGTGCAGACCACACGAGTATGCCACTGGGAGCAAATAAGATGTGGCAATCAAACCGGTAATGTACACCAGGTATACGTTCATCATTAAAGATTTGGTCTGACCATTACTCGGTAGCCACTCCCTGTACTTGGTGTTAAATTGGATAAGTCCGTTGAAATATGTACAAATATTTGGGGCGTGCTTAAAGAACACCCATAATCCAATGTGATTAGTGAGAGTACAGAGCAAACACACTGCGTACAAGAGCTGGTCGGTGAATGTTAACTTATCTTTTTGGACAGATGATGAGATAAATACAAATCCTTGAAGTCCTAAAACGAGGATGAGGAAGGCGTTTAAAATCAGCTTCCGTAGTACGCTTTGTTTTGATCCTTCGGATAAATTTAAAATCATTTTCTGGGATTTGCCATCATCCCAGTGAAAAAGAACTCCTCTGCACAGCTCGGAGACTTGGCAGATTTTGCCAAACAGTCGCGGATTGTCTGTTATCATTATTTGCAATGTGGATATTTCTCTGCAAGATCGGATGACGGGTTGGTGTATGTTGCTCTGACAAATTAAAACTCCTTCTGCTGTTAGTATACCGAAATCTATTTACGGATGCATATGTCCTCATTTAATTATGTAAACCTTGAGTGCTTGTGTTGCGAGGACAAACAGTAGGTTTATCAATACCAATTTATGTACACACTCGACGTCATCCATGCACCATGGGGAATGAAATCTAATAAAAATTGGATGAATATACTAGATGGGCCGCATGTCACAAACTCAGCTAAGGAACGTATTACTCAAAGAGAGCCTTATACAACTCGAATATATGTTTGCTAAATCACAATTTCCAATCAGTACACATTCAAAAGTGCCGCGATGATACCAAAAATCCTTATGCGCATATTAATCCACCATTCAAATCCTAAATATAATTGGGTTTTTGTGTGCAGACAAGTTGTAAATGTCTATAGCACTAAAACATGAAAACCAAAACTGATGGGATTGGCCTTTATAGCTTGGTTTGACCCAAAACTAGACTGAGGTAAGCATTATGAGTTGTGTTGCTATCGACAAACCCGACTTTAATATGTCCTGACTTATTAAATAGGAGGAAGGCAGGGAGCTTGACTTGATGTTCATTATACATGTTCCGATGTCGGTTGATTGATGTACTGGCATTGTCGAAAAGCAAACGCGAGAAAAGTTCCATAATTCTGGAAGGACAAAACGCTTTGCTATATCGTTCAGGCACGTTGAAATATTAATCTAATATATACTATCTATCGAATTTCGGAGTGACGTGGGGAAAATTCCAGCGTTACGTGGCATGGTTATCTCGAATTAGTACATGTTGAGAATAGGTTGACTGAGAACTGGATACGGACATAATTGTACAACTCGTTTCAAAAATCGGTGCAAACAACACATAAACTTGTATGTATGTCAGCAGTCGCATTAATAGATAGTTCTGGACATGTATTAGTTAACCCTAAAAAAGCTGTCACTGGATCACAAGTCCTGTCAAATGTTCATTATATGTTGTTGAAGCGAAGTGTGAATGTAAATTATTACAACGGCTCCTCCAAAATGATGATAGAAATATAATATTCGTCAAAATTAAACTAGTGGTTTTCATGAAATCGTAACAGTAGAAACATTCGTAGCTCCACGTGGCATTAGTTATGAGACAACTGTCATTCATCTGTCAATGCAGCTTACAATTAAAAACCACATACATTCGTTATGTGCATTATACATATGATTTAAAAAATAGTTTGGACACTACTCTATTCAAGCAATTCTTAGTACGAATATTTAGAATATTTTAAATTCGGCAAAATAGATAATATTCTCTACGTTGGAACGAAATTATATATTCTACTTGCACTACGTAATACCAATGTATTGACGAAATACTGCTCTTGCGAGAAAAGTGCAGATATGTAATCAATCGGTTAATCTGTGACTGATTTTCTTACACACTGGTGACCTGAAGCGAACTGCAGACGGCTAGTGTTAAACTATTGGAAGATTTATCAGCTTGTTCGGTTCTTGCGTAGCACATATATCATATTATTTCATTTTCGCAGTTGAAGTTCTTAGAACGAGCGACTATCAAATATACGTCTTCCTACTATTTGAAAGTTTTGAGAAATGCATTTCCCATCCACTGGTTTTAACCAGTTAACGATACAATTTGAACCAACTTTAGGAAAATTATATCACAAATTCGTTAGATCTGGATGTTTTGTTCATATGTTCTTAGCACCCACTTGGGCCAAGTATTATTTGTGTAAATTTTCACGGTAATATCTTGGACGATCGCACACCCTAATAAATCTGTGCACAACGAGTATATATGATATATGCATAATTCATGGTTACGTGACTGAATGATAGCAAGTGTGGACGAGCCAAGCTAAATGCTTACTTCTGCATATAGGTATCATTGGGAGGTTGAGGGCTGTGATAAAGAAGCCTGTTTGTTACGTATGTTGCTTCAGTTTATGCGTCATTGGTGCATTTGATGCGCTCTGTGTCAAAGTCGCCAGTAAACCGTTATCTACCTATATACTATGTTGCTTGCCACTACTCTTGTAATACATTATTACTTATATCTCCAAACATTTCGACGTATTAAGTGAACAAAAATACACACGCCCATAAAGGGAGAAAATACGAATATTTGTGCGGCAAAATGGATTGTCTCTTCCTTTGTATTAAGTGTGATTATATGAGATTAAATTTTGAATTCACACGGCCCGAATCCAGGTTTATAAGAACTTGTTAGCATTGTAATTGACCTTATGGCATATATTGCAGGCTAAAGGAACAACGGTTTCATAAATAGTCCATGGATGCAGTAGAAAATGCAAAGATACCTTCTGCACGGAATGTTTACATGTATGTACATATGAGCATGGTACGCGTTTTTTTCAATGTCATATTTTCCCGGAAGAAAATCAGTAGCCTTGTGTAATCAAATTAAATGATAATGAGAGGAACGGTTTCCAGAATTCGCTTAGATGGACTCTGTGCGGCTCGCAAATATCGCAATGTCATCCGAAAGCTGCAATTTACATTTGACGCGGAGATCAGCAAACAATTAAAAACACGGCTATTATATCATTTGTCGGGTCCAAGTATTTCCCATGTAACCATATATACTAGATCGTATAGTATCCTACCATGCAAAACTTTTCACTGTTCATATTTTTACATTTCACATGAATACAATTTCATTAGTTAGCAAGCGCAAATGCACCGACAATTATGCAAGTGCAGGAATTTTCTTGTGCGTGTAGCAGAGCCGAAATGCCGTCCTGAGTTGACTTATACATACATAATAATGTTACAGATTTTTAAAACATTCCACCAATGATTATACATATTTATTGCTATTGCACAACTTCCAAGCATTTATTTCTGTGTGTCACGCTCACAGGATATTTTCCCAGCAAAGATAGAACGTTATCATGCATATCTAGATTAGTGTAGTAAAAGGTACCGAGCGGATTATGATGGTATCAGCTTTAGGTTTCGAGTCAGCATCAACAAAGTAATACTTGTCATGTAACTGTTTACAGCGGTACCTTAAATATACAGTAGATGTACCGAGTAAACCCAATCTAATTGATCAACAGGTGGCCTTGGGAACACTTACTGCTCGCTTGTGTGTATTAAGTACCGGATCATAGTGTTGTGACCCAAAATTCATAACTCTATAGAACTTGCAATTAGTCCATTGGGTGTTGTTCCGCTTAACGCAATGGTAAAGAGTTACATTTGTGTCAAAATAAAAATGAAAATACGCATCTTAGAAAGTGTGTATGTAACACAGGAGTCAGCTACCATTTATTATTCAATACATCATCTACCTGTTGTAAAACACAATCGGTTATGTTTTATATCTACAGTTGGCCTTAACTATACTATTCAAGAGCGTACTTTGTATATGAAATGTTTCTACATCAGCGTTCTGCAAGGAACTCTTGGGATACGATTTAGAATAGCAATTGCTATTTAGTAGTTAGATCATGCATCCAAATCTTTATGATCTGTAGTTATATTGTTTGCATTGCCTCACTACATGTGACAATAACGTTCTGAGAAAACTACATTACTTTTTTACGATATTTAAAGAATTTTTTGTGAATTTAACACCGGTATTAGATAACGCAAAACAAACAATCAGTTATGGCATATTACCGTTTTGTACCGACAAAGAGCAGGAATTATGTATGTTTGTGATATTTATCACACATTTCAATGGGACCATAACCTGCACAATTGCTTTAACGTAGCCTCGCGTTAAAGCAGGTGTATGCCAGAAATATTGCATTTTTACTATCAGAAACTGATTACGTGGATATCATACGCATGTACATACTCATTATAGAGTATAGTGCAGTACGCTGTATATCTATTATAGGGATGTGATAACTCTGTTAATGTACACGACGTGTGATAATTAATATCTCCTCTGTATTAGTATATTTTGTATACAATATAACGCGTGAACATATATGATCCGTAACGATGATCGCTTCCGTTCATTAAAATCATGATTGTGTGCTCAACTTAAGCTGATAATGGCTAATAAATTTGAGCCCAGTTTATAATTTGAGTTTGCATATAATAGCGAGGATGCCTTCTCTGCATCTAAAATAGGGGAGTGGAAAATGACACATCAATAAACGTTCAATACTTTTTTAATGTATGTAGGCTCAAGGGAAAAACTGCCGTTAATAATAATCCTCTCTAATTGGACATATTTAATTTTAATATAGTTGTATACACGTAGGTTGCAATTTTCCCAGGAGAATTCACAAAGCTTATCTGGTGACGTTTCCAACGTATTAATTATGGGATTAGGCCGTGACTAGTTAACGGCATCTTTTTCGGCGAAGACATTTTTTACATTTCAGTCGTGTACGCCAGTGCAAAATAGCATATCCTGAATCATCAGCATTTCCAATGGAAAACAAGTGTGTGTTGCATTAAAGGACGGAAAAATCTCGAAAATGATTTTTTGTAACGTGTATATTATAAAGCAGTGCGTTTGATTTCAAACTATTTCTTTTATTTAACGTTCATCTAACAACAACGTCAAGGACACTTTTATCTGCACGTCGGAATCGTTACAAAGTAAGTAACTAATTAATCACACTCGAGCGGTGCATCGGTAATTCTTCTTCTTTTATACAAAGCATACAAT
Source organism: Sinella curviseta (assembly GCA_004115045.4). Taxonomy (NCBI): domain Eukaryota; kingdom Metazoa; phylum Arthropoda; class Collembola; order Entomobryomorpha; family Entomobryidae; genus Sinella; species Sinella curviseta. Next base: position 1,712,825 of record CM023201.3, on the reverse strand, counting down.
GGGTAGTGTACAGTTATAATCGTGTTGATGGTAGCGATGGTCGTTGGTGTCTTTTGTGATTACTCAGCAAAACCACGCCTATCAACTGATTTGGATAATCGTTCATTAATCGTACAATGCATATGTTCTCAGAGACTTGAAGAATATTTGTGCACATGGTTTTGAAATAAAAATTAATTTAACTCATTTCCAGCCCATGTTGCTACGTGTCGTACGTGCATTGCTACAAACTAAATTTGTAATGATTTCATCATGTTACACTAACATAAAAAATAATACAGTTGGTTCTTGACATCCAGTTTGCAATTTTTGCATCAAAGTGCCTCGCAAAAATTATACAGTGTAATTTAATATTATTTGGTTGGTACTGATGTCACACAGCAATAATCCCTACGGTCATAAATACCTATTCGTTCGTTAGAAAATAAACAGGACAATAAAAAGAAGATCAAACTCCAAGTCACATCATTCCTCTGGATGCTTAAGTGATTGCGTGATGATATAAGTGTAAGTTTTGGGTGATGTAACATATTTTATGGCTATTTCCATGGATGGTGTTAAATAGTGTACACTGGGTATGCATATATAGTTACATGCGATATGATAAAAAAGATGAATTTTCCCATAATATTTTAATCTATTAATGCGGTCGTGTAAAACATGACTCAAGCCGCCGTTGATAAATCTGCTGACGATGTGATCGGTTCAAAATTCCATTGCTAGTCACAAGATACCACGCTGAATTTTTATGAGGAGTGTAGCAGCATATTCCATATAAGACACTGCATATTTCGCCACTGGGATACGTATTACTGGACCCCAAGTAAAGGAAACTCATTGAGCTCTTTGCGAAAATAATTTGTTAGTTGCAATAGAAAGAGTGAAATGTACATAGACACTATATATTCATATATCACGATCCAAAGGATGGGTTGGAATTTATATACCTATAAGTTGGCAGCAGTTTCAGTTTTCGTTTCTGAGCACTTCAACATGACATATGAGACTTCTTTCCACATTGAACATTCACTTTACTAAACCATAAGCAACAAAGTGCTTTCTGGACACAACATGTTTGTTTCCTCAAAATGTGTTACCAGTTTTTGTTATTTTTAAAATAGTCTATCTTTATTCCTTACGATTGTATTTTGAGCAAGCAAAATATTAGTGCATTTTCAATAGTGTGTTTATATATTTACATGAGATAAAGGAGACGTTGCATTCAGTTTCTTCGTGATGAGAGGCGTTCCTATAACTAAGTAATATAATATTGAAACGGCCTACTACAGCGTTCAGGTTTTTGGATTTTTAAAGGACATAATAGTCATTAAGACGTTGTGCTACTCTGATCCAACATTTCGGTTACCGGGCTAGCTCGTGTTGTAAAGTTACAGTCTAGTTGAAATGGGAAATACTTTTCGGGTTAGTTGTGATATATAAGCAAAAATAAGCTTAAGACCATGCCATAATGAAAAGATGCAAGCATAATTATTTGAATAGTAATGTAGATTATTTAACAAGTGAATGCTCTCAGCGTGGACCGTGCAGCATTGCAACAGTTCACAGTGATTTTAAACACACCATTGTTGTTATAATCGAAGCCACCCCAGCCCCAAGCTGCGCTTGGGGCTGCGGTGGCTTCTCTGTAACAATTTTCTCGGGGCTGTGGTGGCTTCTCTGTAACAATTTTTCATCCCTTGCATAAAAATAGCATAGCGTTTGTTTCTGTTCATACTCATGAACAAAGACAACTAATCATCTCAGCATGCCCCACAGACCAGAGGCAGCTTCAATGTCTGCTATTACTCATCTGTTTCATCCTCTGTGCTTGAATCAGATGAGTTTGCGTATCTGGGCGTGTGCTTCTCACACACTTGTGTAATCTTATTGCACCTGCATTTTTTATACAATTTACCGTGCTCGGGAACGAAAAGTCGTAAAATGTCGGAGAGTGATAGTGTAAATGTGCTAACCTATATGCAACAAAAAAAAGTGAGCTTACCATACATAATACATGGTTAGGAGATGCCGATGGTTATGTGAAAACATAACCAAACGTGCGCCTTCAACCATGCTATTGTTGTATATAGGCAAAATGTGTAAATAAGTAAATTTAAGATAATTTTATCGTCTTTTTTAGAAAACCAGCTACGCTTTCAGCAAATTACGTGCAAAGAAAAGGAAGGTGGACATGCTCCTTCAGAGGCAAGTCTCAGCCTTGCCAACCCCTAAAATGTGTATGGAAGTAGCTAAGGCATCACGAAGGGCAGCCGATGAGCGCAGAAAATGTAAAAAAATGAAATACGCAGGTAAACTGAAAATATTACTATATCAAAAGTTCTTAGTATTAAAAGTTAGTGAAAATATTATTGACTGGTTGTTAGTAGTAGTGAGTAGGTACTAGTTGTGAGTAATAGTTATATAGTAGTGTATATATGCCATATTCTATTTAGTTTGATGCTCAGTGAGAAGTTAATAGTAGTATTGAGTTGTGCATGTATATCATATTCTAATCTGATGCTCTGGGTAATAGTAATACTAATGACATTTTTTTTGTAATCAGCAGTGGCAAACAAACAAACAAAAGGGTCAACAACTCAACATCACCTCCCAAAAGCTCCAAAAGGTATCAGCAAAAGTCCAAAGGACCGTATCTTAATCCCCCATGCTCCTGCGACTGAAGACAAGACTTATGCAGAATTTTTCAATAGTAAGTTAATATGTATTTTGAATGTATGATATGATATAATTTTTATTTTATTTTAATGTACGATTTTTAATACATATGTTCGATTCATAGGTTGGAAGGTTGGAAGCCAAAACTATGAAGCGGAAAGGAAGAAAGAAGTAGCATGTATTACTAAAACATATCCAGGAGCATTCAAAATTTCAACACACACCAAGAAATAATAATTAATGTTACATTGCATATATCAATAAATCCACTATCGTTTTTAAAATCAAATAATGACACTAAATTATGATATTTGCTGCGTACATTGCATCTTCATTTCTTTCCTGTTGAACCAAATCCCTTGTCACCCCTTTCAGTCTCAGGTGCATCTGCCAACTCCTCAGGCTCAACTACCTCGGCATGTGCATACCTTTCGAGAATAAGCTGGGCGATGCGATCACCTTTCTCTATGTTGAATTCATCAGCTGAAGAATTGTATAAAACTACCTTCAAAGTTCCCTGATAGTCTGGATCGATCACACCAGCTATGAATAAAAACCATAAACTTTCAGTTACCACTCTGCACATGCATGAACATTAAATTAGGAAAATGTATGCATTAACCTTTACAAAAATCAGGCGTGCAAAAATCATGCATGCATGTATGCTTGTATGCTTTAGATGCCAATCCACTACGCAATGCAATGCGACCATAAGTTCCCTTTGGAAGCTGTGCGAATATACCAGTTTCAATTGTACCGACTTTGCCAGGAGCTATAACTTTGTCTTCAGCACTATAAGTAAGAAAGCAAATGTGGGAAATGTATATAGAACGTCAGATGATGAAAATTTAATGATACCTATAGTTAATGTTACCTATATAAATCAAAACCTGCTGCATTGTTTGACCGATATGGAATTTGTGCATCTTGAGTTGACTTAGCGAAGAAAATAAGTTCCTCACCATTCCTTAAGGCAAGTTGGATGTGTGAACCTTTTGAAAGCATAAACAATATATTTATTATAATATACATTAGGAGCATTTTAAAAGTACAATTTTCAAAGTTTCATAGAGACTAAATAATGTCAAATGTATAGTTAAATATTCGTAAATTCACTTCAGCACTTCTTAATACAATTTACTTCTTTCTAATTTTTCATTAAAATTAATTTTCCTTTATTTAATTTAGGAAATCTAACATCGTTCACCAACTATATAAAAGATTATTGCCAATTAAAAATTACATAGACACGTGCAAATATTTTTCTGCTGCTAAAATAAAATGCCTCCTGAACTTGAAAAAATGATATTACTTTTTGGCAAGGAGATTATTCTCTTCAATAATGTTAGCAATGGCATCGACCGCCTGCTTCACATTTTGTATTAATTCAACTGGAATGTTGGTTCCATAGGAACCCTCTTTCTTGAACTGAACGTAGTACTTGTCATTGACCAACCACGTAGTCAGTCGAATTTGATAACCGTAACCAATTTTTCCCTCAAATATGACCTCATTTTCGGAATCATTCGACTTTCCAACGTTAAAATCTTTTACAACTGGGCCTGGACTCAATTTTTTGAACTTGCCTGCTTTATTTGCTGGCTGGCTGGCTTTTTTCCTTTTGACAACCTTTCCAACCACACCCTTACCTCCTTTCTTCTGAAGAGTAGTTTTAGAAGATGTGCCTTCTTCATCACCCTCCTCCTCGTCCTCTTCTACTTCCTCAGCTTTGGGGGACTTTCCCTTAGCACCTCTAGTAACCCGTCGAGTTGGTGGCTTAACAACCTTCCTCGATGCTGGCTTGACACTTGAGGTGATAGATTCCACATCATCCTGGTCCGACCCTTCCTGATCCATTCCTTCATCATCCGCTTCGCTGTTTGTGTCTAAAGAAAATAAATGTAAAAACAAATGAATAAATTTCATGGAAAATAATTTATAGCAACACACAACAACTTTCCATATACTCTGTAACTATTTGAAATGCATACCATCTGCACTATCAGATTGATGAATTTCAGACGTGTTGTACATGTTGAGACCTTGATACTTTTCGGCTCGGTAAGGTAAAGGAATGTGGAATTTTTCCAACATTTTCACTGCTTCACGAAATTCCAAACTTCGGGGGGCGTAATTTCCCTCAGACAATGTCTTCTTGGCTTCCGCAATGCAAAGCTTTTCAAGCGCAGTGGGTTCCTTTGACACTGATGTTTGACCTATTTAGAAACAAAACAAAAATAAAATTAGAAAAATGACAAAACGCAAATATGAAACCTGCAAACAGAAATCATAAAAAGTAAATGGCTAGGTTTATAATTATAAAAAATAATAATGTGAACTTACGCTTAGGCATGATGATTGGAATTTAGATACTTTCAGTCACAAACTTTGAATGGTTGAGGAATAAACTTTTAAAATCGTCAATTTTTAAACTTTTAGCACAGAAACTTGTGAAAACTGTAGAAGGTAGTGCGAACAAAAAGAAAACTGTTTTGTTGGATAACAAAACGTTCAGCCACCACTATTCAAGGCTCAGGAATAAACTTTTAAAATCTTTAACTAAAAAACTTTTGACACCGAAACTTTGAAACAACTAAAGAATGAACGAAAAGAAAACTGAGAACTTGGAAGTGCTTTACAACCAACTAAAGCACTTTGTTTGGAAATGCATGTCTTTTATACAAATGAACTAATTCAAATGCATAACATTCATTATGAGATAGTTCACACCACAAACCCATGCATAAAACAATTATTTTGCAGATTCCAGTCAAACTTAATTCTCTGCTCTCAGCTCGTTCATGAGAAAGTTTTGTGTCATGAAAATACATCATATCTTTTCGGCTTGATGTAGTAAATGATTGAATTGATCTGTCATACTTATTCATAAAGCGAACATGCATGCTGAGTCTGTAATGATATGCAAGAAACATACAATGCATATGCAACGGTTTTTGCGTAATTCAAAATTATGCATGTCTTCCAACTCATTCGTGAGAAAGGCTTGTGTCATGAAAATCCATATCCACTCAGTTTACCTCAGCAAAACCCAAATATCTAACTATCATATTTTATCATAATGCTAGCACGTATGCTTTGCGTTTTTGATGAAGTGTGATGAAAATTGATGATGGTTTTACAGATTCCAACATGCATCTTGCATCTCTTCCATCTCTCTTGTGAGAAAAGTCTGTGTAATGAAAATATAATATATCACCCAACTAACATCAACATGTAACAGCATGAATAAGTAAGCACAGATAGAATTCATTTATATGATGCATTCAAATTAAATTAAATTTAAGACGCATTTTGTCTATTTACCTCCATTACATAATAATACAAATACAATATAGAACCAGATTCTCGAAAAGTTGATCTGTTCAGTTGATTGGAAAAATTAATTCGAATGGTTTATCGATGGTGAATCAAACTAGTGTATCTAACCTTCTGAGCAGTTCTGTGTAAAACTATAAAAATTATATTTTCAGTTATCAGTTAAGAAGTGAATGAAAATTTATATTTTGTGAAGTTTCTAGTAAATTGGATCTAATACAATGTGAGTAACTTCATTCATTTTAATTTAATAAATGTTTAGTGTTGCATCCAATTATCTTATAAAATACAGTAGTCATGTTGACATTTCTAAATCATTCCACTTAATAATGTAAGTTTTGAATTTTAAATACAGCATTCCGGATCTTGATTCTTGTGAAGTTTCATTTCCTGAGCGGAGAAGTTTCTACACACCCCACCGAAGGAAGTTTCATTTGATCGAGAAGGAATATTGGAGAGAACTTTTACCAAAATGGTATATTAAAATATTAATGTTAATTCATGTAGATTATTTTTTCAAAAACTTCAATATCATATTTCATGATTTTTTTCTCTTTATTTTCAATTTTATAGAGGTGCCCCGTCCTAGAATGTAACTTCATTGGATTGTTGCCTGACCTTGAAGCCCACATGAATGAACATCACCCACAAGTCGGAGGTGCAGCTGCTGGAACACTTCATATTCTTCCATTCGAGGAAATTAGAGCATTCCAAGGATATCTGAGGACATATCGCCATCGCCTAGATGCTCTTCATCCCGATATTGTCTCAGCGGAGGATTACTATGTGGAGGTTCAGAATCCTGTTAAGAACATTATTGCAATTAACACTGTGGGAGGTAGGGCTATTAAATTACAGCAATCATTACTTAGTGAGTTTGAGCGAGGTGACAGATCTAGCTTAGATTACGAGACATGCTTACATTTCATTAATTCCAGGACGAACAATATCTTTAATATTGTTGATTTTGAGACAAAATATGAAATAATTCAAGATCAAGTAACGAACATCTTAGATATATTTACTGAACATGGTTCAGGATGGCGGTTGAATAGAATATTAGGGTCTGACATTAGGATTGCAAAGTACCGACCATTGCGACGGAGGGGGCGCTGTCATATTAAGATACCCCCAAAAATTGCTGCAAAGAAAGCCATCATAAACGTAAGAAATAATGATAGTAAGTGCTTTCTCTGGTCAATATTGTCTCTGCGACATTATAAGGAAGTTAATAGTAAACACCGACAGAGAGTATCGAGTTACTTCAAATTTGAAAAACTATATAACACAGCTGGTATTAAATTTCCGCCAGATTTAAAAGAAATTCAAAAATTTGAAAAACAAAATGCTGATAAAAAACTGGCAATTAATGTTTTCGAATACATTAATGGAAGTATAACAGTTAAGGGATTGTCACCTTTCAGGTACTTAGCTGGTTACACATGCTACGACGTTCTGTTATTTCACAATAAGTGGAAACAAAGTCATTTCACTGGAATAGCATCACTGTCCAGGTTATTTGGTAAACGAAATCACCATAAACAAATATTTTGCTATAATTGTCAAACTTTTGTCGGAGGAAAATTATTTGACAGTCACAGAAGTAATTGTGACCAATTCAAGTGTCAAAAAGTGAAAATGCCTAAAATTTTAAAAAATGGTGAGCTTCCAACAATAGAGTTTGTTGCATTTCATAAAAAATTACAGCACGAATTTGTGATGTATCTGGATTTAGAATCTTTTATGCAAGACAGGAATGAACGAAAAGGTGATAAAACAACGTTACTAAAACAACACAAACCCACAGGATTTTTTCTTGTATTGATATCGAGAGTAGATGGTGTGGTCGATTACAAGTTATATCGTGCAGAAGATTCCATTCAAGTGTTGTTTAAATGCATCGAAGAGTTCAGCACTTTGGTGTATGGTATTTACAATGATCCAGTGCGAATGAAACCACTAACAGCTCAGGAAAAAGAATCATTTGCAAATGCTAAAATATGTCATATTTGTGAAAAACCACTGGATTTTGATAAAGTAAGGGACCATTCTCATAGAAATGGATCATATCGTGGTCCCGCGCATGCTCAGTGCAATGCTGAATACACATTAAAAAACAAAAAAATTCCAATCTTCACACATAATTTCAGAGGCTATGACTCGCATTTGCTAATTGATGGTTTTGAGCATTACAACGGTCAGATATGTGTCATTCCCAATAATTCAGAAAAATATCTTAGCATTATTTGCGATAAATTTGTTTTTCTTGATTCATTCATGTTTCTGAGTGCACCACTCGATGCACTAGTAGAGAGGTTAAAATCCAATGAAAGCGACTTTGACAAAAACTTTAAAATCTTGATTCAATTCTTCGGAAAAAAGAAAGCAACAGAATTCTGTAGGAAGGGGGTGTATTTCTATGATTTTATCACAGATTTTGATATGTTTAACGATACACAGTTCCCACCAATAGAAAGCTTTTACAACACGCTCACAGAGTCACACATTTCACAGACAGATTATGAATATGCAACTCATATCTACAATTCATATTGCACAAACTTAGGAGATTTCCACGATAACTATCTTGTGTGTGATACATTATTATTAGCGTGCGCGATGGAAAACTTTAGAGAGCTTGCATATTCTCAATATAAACTTGACCCAGCCCACTACTTCACCCTTTCTGGTTATACACTCGATGCAGCTCTAAAATTCACGAAGGCAAAGCTTGAGATGCTCGTAGATATTGATATGTATCAGTTTTTTGAATTGGGAATGCGTGGAGGGGTTTCAATGATTTCAAAGCGACATGCAGAGGCATATAACAAATACATGTCTCATTATGAGAAGGGCAAACAAACTGATTGCTATATAATTCCATTAGATTGTAACAATTTATATGCTAAATCTTTATGTGAGCCTCTCCCAACATCTGATTTTAAATGGTTAAGCAAGAAAGAATGTAAACGAATAACCTCAGATGTAATTAAAACGTGGGAGGATGACGGTTTATATGGTTATGTTTTAATGGTCGATCTAAGCTATCCCCCAAATATTCACATGAGAGATAATGATTACTGTCTCGCACCAGAAAAAATGAAGATAGCTAGACGCATGATGGGACAGTATCAAAATAATTTACTGAAAAAGGATGGGAGAATTTATAATAAAAATATCCAGAAGCTAGTACCCCATTTAGGTCAACGAACTAAATACGTTATGCATTATCGAAACTTAAAATATTGTTTGGAAAAAGGAATGCAGCTTCAACGCATACATAAAGTATTAAGTTTTAGACAAGAAGCTTGGTTGAAGCCATATATGGAATACAACACATTTCTTCGACAAAAGTCAAAAGATCAATTTGCGAAAGATCTCTATAAATTTTTAAACAATGCTGTCTTTGGAAAATGTTGTGAAAACGTCCGCAGCCGACGTGAAATTTTTTGGTCAATGACATTGAACGAATTAGACATTTAATTCACCAGGCCAATTATAGAAGTCATAATATACTGGGGTCAACATTGGCAACGATTGAGTTGCAAAAACGTACCATTAAGTTAGACAAGCCAATATACATTGGCATGGTCTGCCTGGATCTATCAAAGCTTATTATGCAAAAGTTCCATTTAGACATAATTAAGAAAAAATATGGGGAGAAAGCTGAATTACTAATGACAGATACAGATAGTCTCTGTTATCAAATCTATTGTGATGATGTCTACAAAGATATGCATCAAATGTCAGATGAATTTGATTTTAGTGATTATGATTCAACACATTTTTTATATTCTGAGAAAAACAAAAAGGTAATGGGTAAATTCAAAGATGAATCTAATGGGAAAATTATAACGTCCTTTTATGGTTTGTCTCCCAAAATGTATTCGTTTAAAGGTGAAAACCTTTGGAAAAAAGCTGTAAAAGGTGTGAAAAAATCTACAATTAATAAAAGTTGTCAGCATGAAGTTTTTCAGAACATTTTTGAAAATCAGGAGAAATGCAATGTTTCTATGAATTTAATCAGGTCATATAATCATGAAGTATTTACTATAAATGTTGTGAAAACCGGTCTTTCATGTTTCGAATCGAAACGTTATATTTTGAATGATGGAATACACACATTAGCTCACAATCATTTTTTAATAAAAAAGTAATCTGTATTTATTTCTACAATGAATTTAAATCAAATTTGTATATAAAATGTAAATATAAATTGTAATATAAATTGTAATGAAATTTTATTGTAAATAAAAATTTAATTGTTGTAATAAATTATTGTAAAAATGCATTATAAGTAAACATTTTTTCAGATTAAAACAATGGAATCCATTGAAGTTTTGAAGCTTTTGATTTGTAGTCATCTGTTTCCATAAAGCTGTCTGAATTACTTTTCACCGGTTCAAATTCCTGAAATGGTTCCGAAATTTTTGCTCGAAGTCCTCTTTTTACAATTGATGCTGGTACATTGAGTTTTTTGCAAATAAGCAAAAATCTGTTGATACCAATAGGAGGCTTTGTCCATTTCTGCTCACGAACAAGATATGAAAGCAAATCCATCATATTTGCTCCCGTTTCCACTTCTCCAAATAGTTCAACTTCAGAACCATCCTCACTCCAATTAATCAGATCAGGTCTTGTATTCAAGATGTCGAGTACTTGCTTACATTGTAAAGAATTCTTCGCAGGGAAGTATTGAAGAATTTTGCTAAAATCATCACTTTCATCATCACTTTCACCTGCAACATTTTTTTCAACACTCCGTTCACTTTTTTCTTCATTCACTTGTACTGGATTTGTTTCAGCTTTCTGTCCCACAAGACTGCTACTAGCAATTTCAATTTTCAGAGGTTTTTGTAAAAATTCGTTCAGATGTTCAGTAAATTTTTTCGAGACATGCATATACATTGCTAGCTTCATATCATCTGGCATGTTCTCCTCTAAGAGGTTGTTCTATTTTCTTCAGTTGTCAATAATTGTGATTTTTTTGGAGACAATTCATTTCTAGAAAGAAGGGATTTATATTCCTCTTCACTTATCAATTTCATTTTTTTCACCATTAAATTAGCAACACCCGAGAACAGCTTTGCCGATTAGTGTCGTTAAAGCAGTCAAAATTGGAACTAGCACTGTCACCAAAATCTTGTGTTTCTTTAATATTGTTTTTCGCTTGTCACTGATTGAAACACTTTGATCTGAAATTTGTCTTAAAAAGGATTTGTACCTTCGAAGTTTTGACGTTGTTGGTTCATCTAGGTTTAAATTTCCTTCAAGAAGGTTATGCACAATCTCAATAAGGGCTTTAATTTGATCGTCAGAAGAAGACTTTATTAATGTTGATTGTTCATTACTCGATGCAGTCGTCAGTTGTTCAAGAAATGAAAGATTTTGCTTTACAATGTCACTAGGCATGTTGATTTTCCCTCAAATAATTACTGAATGCACTAGATTTGAGGTGTGCGCAATTCAGTATTTCCGCATGGAATGGTAACGGACAGGCTTGAGTTGGTCGATTTATAATTTTGGTGATGGGTGGACACTTGATGTCTTCCAGATTTTTCACAATCAAATGGGGGAACATGCACTGGATCAGTCTAACTTTCTGTAAGCCTTTTGTATAAACTGTTGTAGAATCACTCATTGATTTCATAAAATCATAAAATTCAGTTACTCGATGATGTCCTGCTTCCCACCGAATTTTATGTAATAATTTTTCACAGAATGCAACTTTTTTATCCTCACAATAAGAAAGCACCTTTCTCGAACAAGGTGACTTTAGAAAAAAGTGAGCTGTGTTTCCGGTGTCCACATGCTGAATTGCAACTTCTTTAAAAATAAAACGTTTCTGAAGCTGGAAGCCCTCAAATTCTAAAACGTAATTCATTGTGGAATAAAAATGAATTCTTCTTCCTTTGCTAATACTCCGGAACGCACTCTCAACAAATCGTGACACTCTGGGTGTAAGTTTACAAATAAATATGTGAATGGTAAGGGTGTTGCCTTTTTATAGGCTGAGAAAAGAAATTTTGGGTTGTCTGGAAAAAGACTTCGACCTAAGTGTTGTACTTGCGATACAAACGTAGGTGACTTAAAAATGACTATATAGTGAGCATTTAGTCTCATGTCTCTTGCATACTTTCCTTGTGAAAATAAGTTTTGAGTAATGTATATTACTGACATATTTCTATGATGCACTCCTTTTGTAAACAATTCTTGAACTTTTGAACTTTTGTCACCGTCAGACATCTGATCGTCGATGATGATTAATGATGGAACGTGATCAAAGTTTTCAGTAGGAAAGTCCAATCCCTTCACGAACGACACCTTGTCGTTAAATTCATCATACTGTGATTTGTTTTCAGAATAGGAAACTAGAACGTTTTCGGGGCAAGGGTCGAACATTTTATGCAAAGTTGCTAAAATGTTTTTCACAAATGTACTTTTACCACTCATGGAACACCCACTAACTCTTATAGAACAGGGGTGCCTAAAGATGGGTTCATCTGCATTAAAGATATCTAGCTCCATTATAATCTTGCTTTTGTTTGATGTGTAGTAACAACAATATCGTTCCACGATCAAATGAGATGGGATTACCATGATCATTGGTAATTTGTACTGTGATGGTGTCGAAGTCTGGGCGAGCTAATGGAAAGTAAAATGGCTTGTCAAACGTTTTCAAAACATAACGTCTCTTATCTTGTTCATGTTGAAATCGTCGTAATATTGACCAATCGCGTTTGCCATAAAATAATGGTTGCACTATGTCAACACACACGTTAATAAAGTTATGTTGTTGCAAGATGTTTGGTTGGTATTTACTGTACTGCTTCTGTATTGTAGAATTTTCACGAAATCCTAAGACATCTCGAATTAAATCAGATACCCATATTTGGTGATAGGTATTAGCAGAAATGCTAATTGAATTAGGATTCTCCATTTGAATTTTAATATTGCTTGTGTAATCTGAAATATGATCATTTATCTCAGCCACTAAATTTTCTACGTTATGGTAGCACTTGACTGGCAGGCTAAATTTTTCACTTTGAGTGTCGAACAATTCGTTTTGAAATTCTATTCTAATTTCACCGTCCTTGTCGTTTACAAATGTATGTAACTCGCTAGGGTAGCTTATTTCCCATAACGCCACTTCATAGTCTCCTGTTAGTGTTATCCGTCGTGGAAGCGTAACTTGAAAATAGGATGGTGATGCTTGGTTGATAGCATCCAAGGACGAAACAGGAATGAAAAACTCCATTTTATAGTTTTACTGACGATAGTTCTTCTTTGTAAAAAACACCTAACAAATTGTCACCATCACTGTCCGATATCTTGTAAGTAACTGGATTCGTGTGTAGGACATCAACTATTCTATATAATTTGTCCGAATAATTGCTCGTATATCCTTTCTCAAATATTCCCTTTGTGTTCTTTAATCTAACAAAATCATTTTTTCTTAGAGTGTTCACTGATTGCTTTGAATGTTTATATAATTCTTTGTTGGTGCGTAACCAAACATCCATTTCATTATACTCATTTACATCAACTGGAGACATTCCTATTGTTGAATGATATGTGCGATTATATGAGTCTATGACGTCTTGCAGGACACTTATATATTTCTTTTGTCCTGAGTATTCAAAGTACTTTTGCAGTCTCATCATTAAGCTTCTTATAAACCTTTCTATCACACATGCTTTTGTATCTGAATGCACGGAAAACATTTTTATGTCATTTGCGTTCATTAAGGATTGAAACGTTTTATTGTAGTATTCCTTTCCTTTATCTACTTGCAAAAATTTCGGTTTGTGTGGAGCTCTATCAAGAATTTTTTGAAAGGCATGTGCGACGTTAGCAGCATTTTTGTGTTTTACTGGTTCTGCGTAAACAAATTTTGAGAAAACGTCTATGACAACGACAATGAATTGATAATGGGAATTGAAATATTTTAATTTTGGTAGGCACACCAAATCAGACTGCCAGAGATAATTTGATGTGTGAACATTAACTTTTCGTCGTTTGAATTTATGTTGAATGGGATGGTGTTTTGTGTATGTAGCTGAGGATTCCAAAACGTTTTTGATTTGTGACGTTGGTGTATTTTTAAATACATGATGAAGTTTATTAATACCACCAAAAGATCCTGGGGATTTTGGATTATGATATGTTGAGGAAATTTTCCTCTCCATTTTCATTATAATAGCGTTTGTGTATCGATTGATCAACAGTCAGAGCTGAACTGTGCTACAGCGAACAACCAACCATGAAGTCGATTCACAATTTTGATATTCAAAGTTATCATGATGCACTTAATCCATTGGAAAACAAGCATGGTCGTTATGCAAAACAAACTGGGCGAGGACTTGGAAGCTTTGCGAGTAACATCAAGCGATACTCAATTCCAATTTTTCAGACCACGAAAAAATACATTGCACCATATGCAAAGGAGTTTGCACAAAATAGTTTCAATGATTTATTAAATGGAGAGGATATCAAATCTATAATTAGAAAGAATTCTATAAAGTTCCTTCATGATTCTGGAAGTGCTATTCTCAAAGACATGAATCAAAAAGGTAGTGGTATTCGTTCTCGGAAAGTTAGTTCAGTAAGAGCATCAAAGAAGACGGGAGCTGGTGTAAAGCAGCAGCTACAGCGAACCAAAGCGAACAAAATCACCAGTCACAAGAAGAAATCAGTTTCAAAAAAAGTACTATCCAAACGTGATATCTTTTCATAATGGCGTTAATAAATACTCTCTCAACACCATCACTTCGTGGTGAAGTGGATTTGTTTTCAGTTCCCCCAACCGATACTACAGTTCAAAAAAGTTTCTATGCAGAATACAAGCCTTTGGTTAATATACAAGATTCTGACGCAAAATTGGAATTTCGAATCGCTGGAATTGCTGATCAGTACTTAGATTTGAACGACACTTTTTTGTACGTTCGAGTTAAAGTTGTGTCCTCAGATGGGAGTGATCTTGACGCAGCGGACAACATAAGTACCAGCAATAATTTTCTTCACTCACTATTTCAACAATGCGAAGTATCAATAAACAACCAAGGTGTCTCTTCAACGAATAACTGCTATCCGTATAAAGCATACATTGAAGCATTGCTTTCTTACAATCAAAATGGAGAAACGTCACAAGGGTCGTGTGCTTTATTTTACAAAGACACTGAGAACGGTGTCCTGGCAGCTAGGAATATAGGATTTCAGAAACGACAGCAATACATAGCGAAGTCTAAAACTGTGGAGATGGCAGGAAAATTAAGATTGGACCTAGCATCACAAACAAAATATATTTTAAATGACACGAGTGTTACCATTTCCTTAACACGAAGCCGTAATCCTTTTTGTTTGTTATTTGATAATACTGCACTGACAACAGCTACTGCGACTGTGAATCCACGCGTAAAATTTTTAGATGCTAGTCTGTTTGTTCGCAAACAAGTGGTGTACCCAAGCATTGCATTGTCACATCAAAAGCTGCTGCAAAACGGATTAAATTGTCAATATCCATTTACACTTTCTGATGTAAAGCAGTTCACAATACCGAGCGGAAATCAGTCGTTCATTGAGGAGAATGTTTTTCTAGGTACAGTACCATCGCGAATTGTTATCGCCATGGTAAAAAATGCAGCTTTTAATGGAGACTATGGACTCAATCCTTTCCTTTTTCAACATTTTAATTTGAGTCATATTGCATTGTCAGTTAACAATATTCCAATACCTATGAGAGGGTTGAATTTGGATTTTAGTTCAGAGCAGTACTTGCTTCCTTACTATTTGTTATTGAAGAGCCTTGGTGACAACAGCGAAACGGATGGAATCATTTTCGATAGGAATGAATTCAAAAACGGATTTGTGATATTTTCATATGACATTAATCAACTACAGTCTTCAGAATCATCAATGGTTTTGGAAAATAGTGGTTCTGTGCGTGTTGAGTTACGATTTGCTTCACCTCTCTCGGAGGCAGTTACGTGTCTAGTTTATTCAGAGTCTTTAGGAATCATTTCAATTGATAAATATCGACAAGTTACTGTATCATGATGAATACATTTGAATTAAGAAATTATTTAAATTCATTTGCTAGAAATACTCATCCTTTTGTTTGTGCATTAGATCAATTAAATAAAATAGTTGAAGACGGTTTTTGCGTCATTGTAAATTCTGACATTTCTACGAAACCTGGTACTCATTGGTTTGCAATGTACAAGGAGAAAGGCTTACATTCCATTGATTTTTTTGATAGTCTTGGGTTAGACTTTTCTCAGTATGGTGGTCAGGTAATTAAGTTTGTGGAAAAACATGGCGGAAAAATCCGTCAAAATGAGTTGCAATATCAATCTGATGATTCTGATCTGTGTGGGTTGTATTTTGTTCTTTTTATATATGAGAAATAATCATGTCAAATTTGAAAAAATACTTAAATCTTTTTCATCTAATTTGAAGAAGAATGATTTGTTTGTACAAAAATTTTTTTCCAAGGTTATAAAACCTCTTCCTCTTATAAAATGCGATTGTATATGTAATGAATGCATACATTTTACAAGCACTGATAGACTATGTAATCAAAAATAGCAAAAGGAATTAGTGTTTTGTGAGTTTTGTTGAAACTGAGAAATCTACAAAAATGTTATAGAGAAGCCACCACAGCCCCAATAAAATTGTTACAGAGAAGCCACCACAGCCCCGAGAAAATTGTTACAGAGAAGCCACCGCAGCCCCAAGCGCAGCTTGGGGCTGGGGTGGCTTCGATTATAACAACACACCATTTTTTGTTAAATGTATGACACAAAAGACGTATGCATTGATATTGATCTGCCTCTGTTTTCTTTATATTGCCATTGGTAGGAGTGACCGTGTCGGGAACATTGAGCAGTCATAAAAATAAAATGTATTTTGCCGTTTAAAACGAAAATATATTTTAGACATGTATTATAAATAAAATTAAGTAAATCCAGTACACTTCACTACTTTAATATTACAATAGTGACGAATAAGTACCCCATTCATGTTATCGTAATGGTAACCTTCACATTTCACATGAAGTATTTTTTTATAAATTTTTTCTGATTTGAAGGAATGCTTCAATAATATTATAGTTCCAGTGATTCTTGCAGAATACAGCGTTTGCATTACATCATATTTAAACTGGTAAGTGCTGTACTTGCTAAGCGCACCATTTCACATCATGGTGATTGCAAAAAGCGTTACAAATTTGCTAAAATGGAATAATAGACGCATGAATCATTTTGACCTGAAATAATCAACCACGGCAGATCCTAACATATTTGTGACGAAGTACAATATATTACGTTTTGGTTATTTCCATGATCTTTGTCAAAGAATTAGCAGTTATGTTTATGCCAGCACGGAGTGCTATGACATTCACATTATTCATTAGCTCAGTTATTCACGTCACGAGCAATACCTTCGCAGCTAATATAAGTATTTTAGTTAGAGATAAACTGCTGGGTGCAGATACATTAAATGCCCTAGGGGCAAAATGCTTATAAATGTAATGCGTGTTAGTTATATTGATTCGTAGCGTAGCATCCTAGTTGATAATGACATTATTACATTGGCATGTCATACTGTTGTTATTACCACGTCATATCAGATATGAGCAAATCATTCATGTTCTACGACTGTAAGGTAAACAGATAATGTATTGCAGGTCATGCGTAATTGTAATCCATTTCGATGACTAATTCAAAGTTGATGTAGTCAGCCTACCATGGTGTGTCAAAACCATTATGATCTTGTGTTGCGTAGCATGACTACAAATTTAATATACACAATGCGTCTAATTAGTTTGCTATACAAACATCATTCATATCGTTATAGGTATTCATAGTTATTTGACACCAATGCTGCGAAAAGTAGTTATTACAAGTTAGATTGGATCTGTCAACAATTACATCAGCATTTTCAGTTGTGTACATTTATACTGACATTCAAGCGGACGCGCTACAAACATTATAATTATGAATCGTATAATCTACACACACTGTGTATGCATTGTGCACATGGAAATTTCACATTAAGATGGCAACAATTATATACTGTCAGTTAGGCAATGAATCAAATTATTTTAATTCAAAGCATACTGGGTTGCACGTATTACAAACATGATGCCAAGCAGTGACATAAGTGACATAAAATTATTGCTCCTGTATATTATCAATATATTTAAAAATCTGAATCTAATGGAGTAAAATAACCCAGTAAATATTTTAAATGACAATGTCGTAACGTTTGTATTTCTTCAATTTCAGGCTGCATCCTTTAACGTGGCGTTCGAGGATTTTTACGTGTGGACAATATGACGTGTAAAACATGTGCTTGTTTAAATGCAATGTTTATATGCCAACATTTTAAATTCATAATATGCAACATTCACTTGACTTCCTCATGATGATTAAAATAACGTCATCGCGTCTACCAGTTTATAATTAAAGTATGTTGCATTAGAGCCACGACAATGTGAGCCATTATTGCTATATAAATATATTATCAGATTCATCTAGTTTTAAAGTAATATATGCACATTTTAGTTAACTACCAGTTTGCACTCACGTAATGCTAGTTTTTACACTGGAAGCTCCGATATTGATTATTAGAACATGTAATTTGTTCAGCACATTTCGCGGTACGTTTGTAGTGATTAAGTGTGACACTGTGGTGAAAATGTGATGCACGCTCATGTAACATATTAAAATGGCGTAGGC
Source organism: Sinella curviseta (assembly GCA_004115045.4). Classification (NCBI taxonomy): domain Eukaryota; kingdom Metazoa; phylum Arthropoda; class Collembola; order Entomobryomorpha; family Entomobryidae; genus Sinella; species Sinella curviseta. Next base: position 1,694,073 of record CM023201.3, on the reverse strand, counting down.
TGCTTTTCATCATGCCATGGAATCCGACACAAGCAATAAATCCAATATCAATAACAAGTGATTAATAACTGATTATTAACAAATTACGTCATCTCGTGTCCCAGTGAATTGAGTGCTTATCTAAGTGAATGCATTCCGGAACATATATAAAAGATTGTTCTGCGTTAATTAATTTTGAGTTCGTTAATTCCCAACACCTTCGGTTTGTTTATTCACATAAAATTTAAACTTGAACAAACGAACGCATTGACCGCTGTTTTCCTAAATATATTTTACTGAAAGTTATGAATTAAATTTAGTGTTTGTATGTGCTGCGACAGTACCACAATTTTTGGTTTTTGTTAATTTCTTAGGCGCTGATGCGACCCCTTCAATGATTACATAGATGTTTTCTTTTCTCTCACGATGAAAAGCTGGGAAAATTTACATTTCACGCTTCAATCCAAATTTCTTAGTGTACCAGAATAAATTGCTGCGCAACTGATTCACATGAATGTAGAATTACTTGCGGGTCAGATTGTCGGCCCAATGTACTGCTCTCGTGACTGACATGCTAAAGAAAAATCAGTACGTAATCAATAAGTGATATCCGAAATATAACAACTTTTATTGACTTTTCGGATGCAAATGAGTATTGAATTACCGCTAATGTAGCTTCTTCAATTCATCAACATACTATTGTGTGTATTGTGGACGAGTGAAATAACAGAAAGCTTTATGAAAAACAAGCAACACCTGTATATCCTTTTTTCAGAAAACGTAGCAAACAATGTATCTGTTACCTTATAAAATATGACAATTGACAAAACACGCCATGAAACAGAGAAACAGTGTTGCCTTGGTGTGAATGTTGGAGTGATATTATAACTTATATTATTAGATATTATTTAGTGCTTATGTATTTAATGGCCAAATCGCTCGCTTGCAGCGCGGTGCAAATTAACTAACATGGATGCTACAATCTATTCTATGATATCTGAATTTTGGACTAATTTGAGTTTCATTTATAAACAACTTTGAAAATGAAAGAGAACTGACATTGACTGCAGATACCTGAACACAATTTGTCAAAGTATTTTGTCCTTCCAAAACCATCATTATTAGATAATAAGCAGTGTTGACGATCGTAAAAGTTTTTGTGAGTGCAAGTTAAATGTCAGTGCAAGTTTCGTGCTGAATAAACAGGGATTATGGTCCGCTGTGAAAGGAAGGTGTGCGGATGAATCATTTTATAATATGGTACTGACTCTACAAATATTTATAATTTGTGTTTTAAGCCAATGTGCTGCTGAAATTTTGTGTGTTTTTGGAACGGTTATTTGTGAAGTCAACAAACGGCAATGCTAAGACTACAAACGATGACATCAACTTAGCTTGCACTCTTATATTCTCAAAATAAGAAACGGAAACACCTTTTCTGAAGTTTGACTCATTCTAAGTTTTCAAGTTTTGCTTTCCTTTTAATTCGTTAGTGTATTAGAGTGGCCGTTAGGTAACTTATCCATGGAAAAATGAGACTGCATAATTACGTTTGGAGTTGATCATCGACGAAACGACTCGTAGTGTATTGAACAAATCATCACAATACTGATCGAATAAGTGTGGTAATGTTGAGTTCAGTTTAATCGTAAACAGAAAAATTGACAATATCCGCTATTCACAGGGCCCACAAATTAGTACATTCATTGCTCAGAGTTGCGATTCAATTTTAGCTATTGTATAATTAAAGGCTATTAACGTATTCAAATTTATTGTGCTATCAGGCTAACTCGATATCACAAAACCACACAAATTCAATAACACATCACTATGGATTCCAGATTCAGAAAGAAAATAATCCAAAACCTAGACAAGTTGTTGGAGGTAACAATTTGTGACGAGCTATTTTTAACGCGGTTTCTATCCAGAAAAGTCCTGAGTCGCAGTGATGTGGAATCCATTCGGGTTGCGGTAAGCTAGCACACACTAAATTAAATAGTTATGAAAAGCTTGTACTGTACCGGTTGAATGTCATTTTAAACTAATAACGTGTTCACACATTTTTGTAGGGAAACAACGGTGGCCGATACGACAAGTCCAGCAAATTTTACGACATCATTCAAACCAAGTCCGAGTCCTTTCCAGTTTTGCTGGAAGCTCTTGCCGATAGTAATCAAACTGGAGCACTAAAAATACTTGAATCTTCTCTCAGCCAATCATCGTCAAAACGACCGCACTCTGGAGATATGCATCCCAAGCTAAAATCATCAAAATGCCTACGGTTTTCAAAATGTCCAGACTACGTCACAAACTTCCTGAAGGCACCTAGTCCTCCAATTTTGATAGTCAACTCCAATGAATGTCAAATAACTTGCGATAAGATTTGTGAAACTACGAAGACTTGCAGATGTTTTAGTGCCGATGAATTTCTTGAAGAGTTGTCCACACCAGATTCCGCAATTAACAGTACTGCTAGGACGTTCATTCCTGTTGTCAATTGTGAAAACAAGGACATACAACGAATTGTAAGCTACGTACAGGACGTTACTGGAAAATTTGTACTTGTCGGTGTGTGCAAAAATGAAACCAACAATTCGTATTACCAGCCGGTTTGTGATAGTTTTGAGTGGAAGGAGCTATCTCCCATGTTCCGTGAGAATATACTGGAGAAGATCAAAAACGACATTGGCTTAGATTCCGCCGATTGTTTGATGGCGCTGGAAAATGCAAACTCGGAAACAATTCTTCAGATAATTAAGGGAGAAATCCCAACAATCTTTAAGGATACCATCCCGGATCTGATCAAATACTACATTCCAAGGCGATTGGTCACGAGAAATATTATTGCACCAACAGTTTTCTCACGAGACGGCCCAGACATATTCCTAATCCAAGGGATTCAAAGAAACGAACTCACAGAAATCGCAGCCGGAAAGCAAACCACTGCATCAAGTGAATTCATCAACTCTGGCTTTCCTGCTTCCACAAAATTTGTGCTTCTAGAGGAGGACTTCCATTATGACCAAATAGCAAAATCCATTGACTTTCTTCCTGTTCACGTATTCAAACTCGAGGGCGAGAAGATTATTTGGTTGAAATCGTCAGGCGGCATTCACACCGCTCAACACGACGTGTCAAAAGATCAGATTGTCTCGTGTGAAGACGACTTCATTAAAGACGTCATAAATACTCCACACATACAAAACCATCCAATTGTCATTTCCGACACCCCCGGAATGGGAAAGTCCATACTACTTACCAGAATTGGAAGAACTTTGCGTGAACAAAAGGCTGGCTTGACTGGATTTATAGTGATTAGTGAACTTATTGAAACTGCCAAGCAGTATGAAAACCAAACTAACTTCAGTGACCTCTTATTTGGTGTCGTTGCCAATTTTCTCTGTGAAAACACTCTCGGTCAGGCATACTTCATGAAAAACAAGCACAAGTTAACACATCTTCTTTTGGATGGGTTCGACGAGATTAAGGCACATGACATTCAGTTTGCGTACACCCTCATAAAATGTCTGAGAGAAATGTTTTCAAGTTGCACTATATGGATCACAACTCGACCCCACATGTTCATTGAGCTCGAGAAGTCCCTCAACGTTCTGGGCTACAACATCGAGCAATTCAGCGAGGAGGACCAAATTAACTTCTTTCAGTCGTTCTGGTTGTCAGAGAGACCTAATCTGCCATCGCCAGAGAAACTGATAACATTTGCGACGGAGTGCTTGCATTCATTAAAATCCAAATTGATTCAAGATAAGGAGCAGGATGTTGCAGGAATTCCGCTGCAGTGTCTACTCATTGGCGAAGTGTTTCAGGAAGATGCGTACGCCTGCTGTGAGGGCAGCGGCGAGGTGATGAAAGACTTCAACATCAGCTCAATATCCGATTTGTATCGCCGGCTGGTCAAGAAAAAGTTTGATACATTTTACGCGCGCTACGATAAGGGTGACCTGAGTTATGCTGACTTAACACGAACCCACGCATACTATTCACTATGGTTGTTGTTCCCATCCTATCGAGACAAATTTAATAATGAGTTGAAGCCAGATGCACTCTCCTTTCAAGAAATCTTCAACGTGGGACTACTGGAATCAAAGAGCGTGTTCCCAACCCCCCGATTCATCCACAGAACGTTTGCTGAATATTTTGTTGCGTTGTTTTTGGTGGAATCCCTTTCACTCAATTGGTCAATGAAAAAGGAAGCATTATTGTTTAACAACGTGATGAAAACGAAATCAGTTTCAATAAAAATCAACACAATCAAAGTTGATACACAGGAGTTCATTAACACTGTCATATGTTATTTTATTAACTCTTTCCTCGCTGAACAACGATTCAGCGTCCATGCATCGGTGGGAATCTCGGCCAAAGCAGAAAAAACACGAAAGGTTTCTGAAGCCTGTGCTTACGGTTGCTTTGAGGAAATGCTTACGAAAATTGTTAATTCAATCTGTGTCAAATCCGGCCATAACATTTACTCCGAGAAATTTCTGATTGTTAGTACATTACGCTCTGATATACAAATGTTACGACATAAGTACCATCATTTTAATGCCGTTAACAAAACATCAATTACAAACATCCGTCCTTCACTGTTACACCTAGCAATAAATCGTACTAGTTATTCACTCGTTGAACAACTGGTGCAGAGGGAGGGTTTTCTGGACTGCATTAGAACATCACCTAGCGAGTTTTTGAACATAATTCATGAATGTGTTCGTGACACAGTGAAACTGGACGCCAAGTTGACAAGTTGTAAACTGGATACAATAAGATATTTTGCAAAACTGGACATCAACTTTCTCTTGAAAGAAAACGAGGAAGGCGACTCCCCAATTTTAGTCCCCGGGCTGCATTTTGAGCTCGCAAACGAACTCTTATCATTAACAAAGTTCGGGTACAAAGTCGCCGATATTTCAAAGTGCCTTCATAATTCAGTAAAAACATGTAACTGCGAAGCATTCTTCGCTATAGCAAAGTACATTCTGGATGAAATGGGAAGCGATTACTTTGCTAATTTGTGGTCGGAGAAAATAGATGGAGATGAACTAATACATTGCCTCTTTAAGCATATGGATCCGGATGAAAAGCTTCTAGACCTTTGCAAGTCTGTGGATGTTTTAATGGGCAGTGACAATCAAAAACGAAAGTCAGTGCTTCAATTGGCAATAGAAGAGCAGAGGAGCATGTCGTCTATAACCTGGTTACTAGAAAACGTTCCATTCAACGAGAAACAATTGAGGAAATCTTTTGTTTCTTCGGTACGTAAAGCAAATCTTCTCGTGTTTATCGCTCTGCTAGATGGAAAATATGCTGACGTGCATACTGAGACCTACAATGGTTTCAATATGCTTCACGTGATTTGCTCCGACACCACAAAATATCACACAAATCACTGCGATATAGCCAAAATATTAATCCAATATGGCTTGTCCCCATTTAAAAAGAGCTACAATGAAAAGGCACTCGTACACAGTCTCTTTTCCACTTTGAAGCCTGCCAGCAACCTTATTGATCTGGTGAAGTCGATCATATCGGTCGCATCTAGTGACGATGATAAAAACGCACTACGTCAAGCAGCTGCAAAAAATCTACGATGCCCTACCAGCTTTCAATGGCTTCTGAACAATATTGACTTCAGCGAAACACATTTAAACGACGCATTCATAGAATCAGTGAGATATGCAAATTTGAACGTTGCCACTGCCTTACTGGAGGGCAAATACGTGGAGGCAAATACCCTAACAAGCAATAAGGAAAACATGTTTCAGGTTTTATTTAGTAGAACTATAAACAGTTGTGAAGACCACTATAACGTGGCGAAGTTATTAACCCTTCATGGTGTCACTTTAAACGCTGAAAACATATCTACCAAAAAACTCTTTGATACAGTAATAGTAGCTGATGCACGGAAAAGCAACGAGTGGTGGCGTTTATTTGATTTTTTACTGGAGCAAGCTCAAACAACAATGCTAGACTTTTCCTTCAAAACAGCATGTTTAATCATGCGTCGATACTATTACGTTTCTAAAACAAATTTAGACCAGACTTTATTAGACAGACTGCGTAATTGTATTGAAGAAGCCAATGTTATAAATCAGAAGGATGAAAACGGAAACACTCTGCTCCATTTGGTACAGCTAGACCGTCGGAAGTCAATTACATATTCGCGTAAAGTGTGGAAAATGCTAATTGACTCTGGTGCTGATCCGTTGGCCTTGAACAATGAAAATGAGACTCCTATTTGCAATTTGATGAAATGGTACTACATCAGTTCAGAAAAACGTATGCAATTGTTTATGTACGTCATAAATAAGTTATCTATTTCAGAGACCGAGAAAATCAATAAACTTATAATATTGACAGTGCGCAATGGCATACTAGACTTCGTTGTAAAAGTTTGTGACTGGTACACTAGCAACATAAAGAAACCAATAAACTACGTCAGGGGCCATTATAATGGAGAAGTCGTGACAATACTGGACGTGGCGTTACTCAAGTTTGATGAAAAAGTGCTGGAATATTTAGTTAAGACACAGTACTGCAATGATGCACTGAATCCCTTTAGTAAAACCTGGATTCATACTTGCGTAGACAAATTTCGTCCAAATAAAAATCACTTGAAATTTATAACACTGGTGAACGAGCTTTACCCAGATTTAGTCAACATTCCGAATGAAGAAGGATTAATTCCTCTTTCTATGAAAGGAATAGAGCCAGAACATGTTACGAAACTGGTGGAGCTTGGAGCTAATGTTAACGCGGTGGATGAACATGGCAATACACCACTCCATTGGGCAATTAAAAACAGTGTAGGAAAATCAGTTATTGATGCGTTTCTGAGATGTGGAGCAGACGTGAACGCAGTAACTGCTGACTCAGAAACACCACTCATGCTTACCCTGAACTATTCGGACGACTATTGGAACACAAAAGTAGACGTCTTCAAGTTACTCTTTGACATGAACGCCGATCCAAGAACAAAGAACTCCAATGACAATACAGTACTACACCTTCTTCCGCAGCAAGTTGACGCTAATGATTTTTGTGAAATTGCAGACATTCTGGTGCAGAAAGGATACATGAATGAATTTAAGATTCCCGGTGCAAATGGCAGCACTCCAATTCAAATCGCAAGTGATCGTTTTGCAGGAGACCCTAAGGTGATGGACTTGTTACAAAAGTCTATAATTTAAGATGATTGTTATAATATTTATCTTTTTACATAATTTATGATAACCATTTATCACATAAACAACGAATGTATCGCTTTGTTTAGTAAACCAAATAAATGATTTGTAATTAATTGCCGATATCACATTAATAAACATTTAATTAATAGACTGAATAAATATTAATCATAATTACTTCTTATTGCTTTCTTAAACGAGTACAAGATTTTATTGTTCCTGCACCTAATTCGATTTGATAAGTAGAACTTGGCCACTCTTAATATATGTATGCATGTATAATTAGTAATTGAATTCGCCCATAAAACCCTAATTTGGTATTGTTCAAATTTGTTTTCAGTTACTTTAAAAATATAAATAAATATTGATAAAATCTTTGTGACATTTGCGGCTTACGAACCACAGAGAAAATGTGACAACAAGCAACTGGAAAATCAGTGCGCAATAAAACTACACTTGGGCACTTTGGCATCAAATATTGGCGGACACGTTGCGAGACCGCTTATCATCAGAGCGTTTACTCAACGTCAAACCCGTCCTTGCAAACGATTAACATCATTTAGCTTGTGCGCTAAGTTTTTATGGTACAGTAAATGTAAGATTAATTGCGCTTAAGAATAGCGAACTGATTTGGTGACTATTATCCGATGACAATTCGATTGGCAACGGTTCATCCCCTGCTAGCTCAGTTGTGAGACAAGCAATTCGTAATATAATGGCTCATGCTGGTGGTCACAAATTTCAAACATATTATACAAAACATCTTTATGAATATGTTCCAAAGAGCACGCCAGTATAAACCAAAAGTTCGCGAACGGGAATGAAGAATGAATGTGATTAATTGATCAAGTATTGTTGCTTTAGAGGACATGAAACGCTTCTATGTATTATAAATATTTTGTTAAAAAATATTGTCGTGATTAACCTGGATAATGTTGGAACAATGTAATATTGGTAATCATATGAACGCGGTTTACATAAAATAATTGTCCAATATTAATGCAATAGTTTGTTCGTTGAGTGAATTTCGCGGCGATTTTATGAAATGTTATATTGTGAAATACACAATTAGACACACGTCGAGGCAACATATGCATATCAGTGTTGCTTGTGATAATAAATCTGGAATTGCAAGTATTTATTGTGCATCATAGAAAAAATAAATTGCAATTAAATTCATTTAATTTGCATGGAAATCTGACTTTTTCCGAGAAAATTCAAATGCCTGAATTTGCTAGGAAATTCATGAAAAATTCAAGGAATTTTGACATCACTGTGTAACACGCCGTTGTATTGATCCACGACTGGCTTATCATATTAATTAATACGCTTAAACGCACTAAGAGTGCCCGTTATACCCGCTACTATGGTTTGATCCTAACCGTAAATCACTATCTCTTAAGCAATAGCATATTCGCTTCATTGTCAGTAGTGCATTTCAATTACCAGGAAAAGTGAATGTCAGAAGACTTGAGCAACAGGTAAACCAACAGCAGAGCACTGTAACGAAACAATCAAATTAGCTATTTATGTTGATCTTTCATTGACATTACCTTCTACATAATCTCCATCGGACCACCCACATTTGTGACAATTCCATGTACGCATCACGCCTTCCCCCTTCCAACTTAGGCTTCTACTACCGGTACAATGTCATTTTTATGTTGGATAAGAAATTATGGGAAGTAGTGCCGTTAAGTGTATGCTTATCAGCTTCTTCAGTTTATCCACCAATATTTCTGCACGCAGCGGATTGCAACACTAACAGTAGAGTTTTTCAATTGACTGAAGCGAAAGTCCACGAGACTTGGTACACATATAGGTTAGGTAGACATAAGTATTCATGCAAAATCTTATGATCCATGGTTGGCTAGTTTCCGAGAAATCAGGAAAATAAAATGCTACTAACGGTAGCAGTTTCAAATGGTATACCCCAAATGTACGGGAGCAACATATCCCAAATACACAGAGACGATTTATCCCAAATATACAGAAGGGAGATAGCCATTAACCATGTGATCATGAGCGATCAAATTACTTTAGTTGTTAGTACATCCTCATTTTGACATAACAAACAGATCAATCGCTATAACTACCTTTCAAGCATTTCATGCTTCCGGTAGTTAATAAATGCACTTTTGCTTATACAATTATAGCTACAAATTTTCCTTCCCATATCAACTTACCGTGTCCCAATTTAATTGGAATTCTGAAAAACGTGATGATCTCTTTTTTGTGAGATGGCCTATTAATAAAATTTCGATATTCATGTCCAAATGAGGATGTACTTACAACTAAGTAATTTGATCGCTCATGATCACATGGTTAATGGCTATCTCCCTTCTCTACAATTGGAATACATCGCCTCTGTGTATTTGGGATATGTTTCTCCTGTACATTAGGGGTATACCATTTGAAACTGCTACCGTTAGTAGCATTTTTCCTGATTTCTCGGAAACTAGCTAACCATGGATCATAAAATTGTACATGAATACTTAGGTATACCTATCCTATAAGTGTACCAAGTTTCATGGACTTTCGCTTCTGTCAATTGAAAAACTCTACTGTAAGTTGAAGCCAAATTTTAAAATAAAATTATTACTATTCATACGCTGCGCTACGTTATGGCATTTTTTACTCAACTAAAACTCACAAATTTTGAAACTTACACTTGGTGAGTTTGACTTGATTCTTCACGTACTACACCACATCTGACTTGAATCGAAATGATTTATTTTTTGTTCAAATTGTGGCACATTTGCACCGGCACTGAATAACTTCTAGTCTTTCAATTGTCAGTCCACCCTGCAAGCTGATCATACAAAGATCCTTGTAAATTGGTGAACGCTCTTTTGGAAAGTGAAAGGTGACCAAAATATATATCCACAAATGTGGGAGACACGGGATTATGGTGGCATATCTTTATTTATGTCAAGCTTTCGACAACTAACTGTCATTTCAATCAGTGCTATCGGCTAAATATATTTCAGTACAAAATAAGATGTTTATTATTATATTTAAAGTTTTCAGACCAGGTACATATTGATTCAATATTTCAAAGCCTTGCATTATTCAGCAAAAAGCAAAGACTTGCCACCATCGTAAACAAAAAGTTTTTTATTGAATTTCCGAGTAATTTAATTTAATAAATTAAAGCAACAACAACATTTTTTTCACAGGCCATGACAAATTCCTTTGGAGTTCTTACCATGCACGATTTCGACTAAACTATGCATCCGCAAAAATCTAAACAAGCTTCAAAACCAATAACACCGCAGCTATCATTGTAAAGAACAGGGAAAAGTCACTTTTCATTATCGCATGACTGAGTTTAACCGAAGAGAATAAAGTTTGTTGAACCAAGACGATCTGAACACTTTGTACGTGTGTGCTCCAGCCAGATTTAAGCACGCAATTCCACCAAGTCAGCTGGCTTTCTCTTTGGCAATATTACGTCACTCTCAGCCTATCACGTCTTACATTTGTAGCCAGTATATATTTATTTCGCAGTATACATATTCAAATGGCTCTGGAGAATGCATGTACTTGTTGCAGGAGCTCAGCTGCCTATTTCAATTTACTTTCTCCTCAAGACTTGCTCTACAAACAACCATCACAAACAAACTGACAAGAAACTCTCAGCACGCAATTTAACTGTTCAACAACTAGTCATGTTGCAGTTTATTCCGGGATGCGTGTTGGTACTGGTTATAAGCGCTATCGAATTTAGTAAGTCGTTGTAATAAAAAAATATATTAAATGGTGTCGGATAATGTCTAAGTTGCGATTATTCTTTCCATGATTATTTAGATTATTGCATACCTATCACGGTACCTGTGGAGAGACATAATTTGTTCTCAGCTTATGGTGCTAATTACTCACATAACTCGTCTCCCGCCACAAATAAAAACAACGTGGAAGACACACAGTTCAGACATGACCAAAACATGCCAACATTTGAAGCTAGAAGAAGCAAGGGAATTGGTGGATTTTTTAGTAGGATAATGTCATGGATATTTTGGGTGATTTTCATTGGCGGATTGTTGTGTCTAATTTGTACAATCTGCACCATGTTAGATTACAGTGTAATGCGGATTTTTAAATGTTGTTGTTAACTCAGTGACAATGTGAATTATAATTCTTACGGAAATGGTTTTACAAACAATACGTACTGAAAACACACTTAGATGTATATCAGTGGAGTAAGTATATATTAATTCAGCAATAAAAATTATTTCTGCATAAGCGTAGGCACTATAGCGGTACATGGTATTTAGCGCTGCTGGTTTGTTGTCATCAGCGAAAAATTTGGTGACAAGCGCGGATTCATTGATTTTTTATTGCTTGATTGCGTACTGTCAAATTAAAAATGCTCCCCTTTGGTGTCAGTTAACTAGTTGATTAATATGTGAGTAGTCGCATTGCACGTACGCGCGTTGTCCACTACCAAACCGTGTCATATGATTTGAAAGTCTGAGATTTTCCCCACATAACAGATGATGTTTACCTACGCAGCTAACAAGGAACACTTTTGCGCCCATGATCCAGTTGGATGCTCAAGCTGTGTCCATATACGTAATCGGGGACGCTGAAAACCATGGTGAACTTTGTTTTTGCCGAATCCATCGGCCTAAGCTTTTATGGGTAATTGTGTGGGAAACAAGCCGCTGGGCCTCGCTTTTCTTTACGATTGAGCTTACACGGGACGTAAATTTCTATATGGCGTGCGAAGCGGATGAAAATTTTTATTTGTACGAAATCTGCGTCTCAGGAAACCCTGGAAAAGTCAGATTCCGTCAAATCCAAAATCTGTGCATACAACATGAAAATTCATAAACAAACAGCTTGTGGGCCAAATCGTATGTGTTCCACTATGTATGCATTTCTTGTATGACCTGCACGAACCGAAACGAGTCAAATTGACTATTTTTAATCGTTTTCATTTAAACATAACATTTCCGTTACGGCATGTGTCATGCGTTACAGTCAAGTCTACAGCATTTGTCGCTGTGGTGCACAGATTTTATCATGGTGGCCAGCAGGCAAAACATTTTGACATGTTTAATGCATTGTGCATATATCATCGCTATGCATTCCGGTTATACCACCACTGTGTATTCGGGATATATCATTTTCGATTCACAATTCAATTTAATCAACAACACATTTTAATCGTCAGAACGTAACAATGATGACCCCTATACAATGATGACCCCTATACAATGATGACCCCTATACAATGATGACCCCTATACAATGATGACCCCTATACAATGATGACCCGTATACAATGATGACCCCTATACAATGATGACCCCTATACAATGATGACCCCTATACAATGATGACCCCTATACAATGATGACCCCCATACAATGATGACCCCTATACAATGATGACCCCTACAGAACAATTAATATAAGAAGTGATCATTATATATGTGTCATCATTATATAGGGGTCATCATTATATAGGGGTCATCATTATATAGGGGTCATCATTATATAGGGGTCATCATAATATATGGGTCATCATTATATAGGGGTCATCATTATATAGGGGTCATCATTATATAGGGGTCATCATTATATAGGGGCCATCATTGTATAGGGGTCATCATTGTATAGGGGTCATCATTGTATAGGGGTCATCATTATATAGGGGTCATCATGATATAGGGGTCATCATAATATAGGGGTCATCATAATATATGGGTCATCATTGTATAGGGGTCATCATTATATAGGGGTCATCATTATATAGGGGTCATCATTATATAGGGGTCATCATAATATATGGGTCATCATTGTATAGGGGTCATCATTATATAGGGGTCATCATTATATAGGGGTCATCATTATATAGGGGTCATCATAATATATGGGTCATCATTGTATAGGGGTCATCATTGTATAGGGGTCATCATTGTATAGGGGTCATCATTATATAGGGGTCATCATTATATAGGGGTCTTCATTGTTACGTTCTCACGATTAAAATGTGTTGATTGAATTGTGAATCGAAAATGCTAATTTTAACCATACAACAGTCTTATGTTAATATATCCCGAATACACAGTGGTGGTATAGCCGGAATGCATAGCGATGATATATGCACAATGCATTAAACATGTCAAAATGTTTTGCCTGCTGGCCACCATGATAAAATCTGTGCACCACAGCGACAAATGCTGTAGACTTGACTGTAACGCATGACACATGCCGTAACGGAAATGTTATGTTTAAATGAAAACGATTAAAAATAGTCAATTTGACTCGTTTCGGTTCGTGCAGGTCATACAAGAAATGCATACATAGTGGAACACATACGATTTGGCCCACAAGCTGTTTGTTTATGAATTTTCATGTTGTATGCACAGATTTTGGATTTGACGGAATCTGACTTTTCCAGTTTTTCCTGAGACGCAGATTTCGTACAAATAAAAATTTTCATCCGCTTCGCACGCCATATAGAAATTTACGTCCCGTGTAAGCTCAATCGTAAAGAAAAGCGATGCCCAGCGGCTTGTTTCCCACACAATTACCCATAAAAGGTTAGGCCGATGGATTCGGCAAAAACAAAGTTCACCATGGTTTTCAGCGTCCCCGATTACGTATATGGACACAGCTTGAGCATCCAACTGGACCATGGGCGCAAAAGTGTTCCTTGTAAGGACTGACGTAATCGGGACGTACGAATATCTTGGGCAGAAGTTTGGCTTTTGTGACTCTGTCGGCAAGACGACAACTTGTGATTGTGACAACTTGTGTGATGTATAAATATTATGAATTTAAACAACGAGTCTGCTATGTTTCACAATTCAGAAATTCATGAAAAAGGTCATATAGAAACGCTAGACTTATATTTTATTGTTGGCATTAAAATGCAGTTACATCTATTGAAAATTTGTTTTAGCACATTGACACTTCGAAAAAAATAATTTTGGCACAATGTTGACAGTGACGCGCGTAATCACGGCAGAAACGCGTCAGAACCAGGCATATGATTTGGGTAGGGATCAAGGTCATGGGGGAAGCATGCGCAACGGATTAAAGAAAAACCCCATCAAAACGAGAAGGAAGATTATATCTGGGAATGAGTATCCTCTATCGCTACCTCGTACTCTACGTCCCCAGATACCAGTTCCTCCACCGCCCCCACGGCTTCCTCTTACACCTCTCCAGACACCACCCCTAATACCACCACCTCCACCACGTCTGGCTGAAGCTGTTGGTAAACTTTCTTCCTCACGCAGCGAATCTTGATTTGACTTTACATTTGACATGTCCTGTGAGTCGTCAAGGTAATCGGTATCGTCATGCGAGTCCTTTGTACCTTCCATTCTTATAACCTCCGTATATCCTGAAATGGTTCTTGAAAAACCTGTTGACAAATTAAGAATAAATTAGTACCACCACAAATTTATTGTGAGTAACAAAAAGTGTATCAGCTTACCCAACTCAATATGGGAGAGAAACAAGAGTACCAAACATTGCAAAAACTGAAAAATGTTTAATTTATTAAACATGTATGTGCCTAACAAAAAAATTCCCGTCTAGTCGCAAGTTAACTTATTCAATACTCTGTTAGGATTCAGAGTGTTGGTTCATGACTTGTACTCAACAGAGCCGTGCCATCTGATTTGATGCTCCGACGCGTTTACCAATACTGCCGGTGATGGTTACTTTCTCTGACGCAATATAACATATGTGTATTTTCGATATGTACGTAGCTTGTATGCATTAGAAGGGGAAGAGGCAACTTATGGTAAAGAGCAGGAAAGACAATAATGTGAATGCTTTCTTTTCCGTAGCTGCTGGTTGCGGATGCTTTCCCCGCTCACTCCGTATCAAATATAAGCGAACTTGCGTATATCCATTTCTGCATTCTATTTATAGTGACATTGCGTCAAGCTGTGTCTGAGCGTCTTTATCTTATCTTGTACTTTCATCATTTTATGGATAATGGGCATACCGAGCAACCTTAATAAGTGACCCGTATCCGTATTGTATTTACCTGACATGGTTGCAATAAAAGCAATGAAAGTAAAAATAAATCTGTCACTTGACATCGTTAATTTGGTATCAACATGGTTTATTTAAGCTTTAGCATAGGCAATGTGGTCGTACGGAAACACAATTTTATATACAATTTTATCACTCTAACTCCAGAGTTGACAGGAAGCGAACTGACGACATATTTAATATAATCCAAAGCTACATGTATTTGTTTGAAGGGAAAATGAAGTACTGAAAGCTTACATCAACTTCAGTGGACTTGTTAAATGTTTAAGGGTACAAACGTGTGATGGAAAGAAACGTTAGCTCCTTTACACTTAAATGCAAGAGTAAGCAATTAAATTAAAAAATATCGTTATCCCTGTGCGCTGGAGATTCTTGTGTTATTTGAGTTGGGGGATTCAATAGCCAGATTAGTGAACAATTAAGTTAGGATGAATCGGTAGTACACTTTCTTTTTATGTGGGTCTGGATAATTGAATTTTTTTTGCTTTCACCAGCAATTTGGACGCCAGTGATGAGTGTCGCTATCGACTAACCGTGACCAGTGTTCACTTTGTAATGAATTTGGAATAGGATTATTTCGTTTAGAGTGCAGATCTGCCGGGGATGTAATGCTTGAATAAACGAATGGTACGTCGTAAACCTGTTGCTCTTGGTTTATGTCAGAATATTTATGGTCTGCAAATGGTCGTATACAAATACATTGTTTTTGACGTGAACAATGCTTGGAATAAGTTTTGTAACTATGAGCCGATTAAAGAGCTATAAAACAATTTGTTGCCGTAAGCGTTTCTCGAATGCCTTTGCTCAATGAATAACAAAAGACATTCCAATGTTTACAACCATATTTTCCATTAACCGTTTTGGCTTTGTTCCTTAAATTCTTAAAATCTTTATTTAAGCTTATTTGAATAGCATAAAATTGTACGGATAATTCCTTCAGAGCTCTACTCGTTCACCATTAGTCCAAAAAAGGCAGCCAAAATAGTCAACAAACAATGGCAGTTAATTAAATATGAGAAGACGATATTACAACGAAAGCCACGCCGGTATTTTGGACAATAACGCCTAGACAGGGTGCCCAGGACTGTGTCTAAATAAATACCATTTGGATTTCGTGATTTTTCAGGTTTTCACACACGCACGCAAAAAAATTATACATATCCAAGATTCGTTCTGACAGGTGATCAAATTGATCAAATTGACAGTGATATGCTTGGCATAATGGTAAAATGATCCTACACAGCGTTATATGTTTTCAATAATCCATAATAGTTTAAACCTACCATCAAATACAACTGTCAACCGTTTTCCTACTTTTTACTATTGAGCGAGGATAATGCGCAATTCTCCTCGAACTCAACAGCGACAACAATGCAACATGGACACATGTACAAAATAATCAGGGTATATGGAATAAGTAAGAAGTGATCCAAGACAAATAATTTTTATTTTGCAAACGAAGCCACAAGATAAACAAATTACCATAATTCCCTTTATGAGATTCTCAAGGGCAATTTCCTCAGCCACTCGTTTAATTAGACTGGCCGGCAGCAAATATTGAGTCCACAAATCTGCATTTGCTTGGCAATTTCAACCTACATCGCCGGTTAGAGCCTGCATTGATGTGTTATGCGGACACAATTATTAATGTTCTTAAGCCAATTTTGGAAAAAAAGTAATATATTCTGTTAGGTAAGACTTTTATGGGCATATTTTTAATATTCCCTTATGAAACAAAGAATATGCAGACAGCAACCTAAATAAAGCTGCATGGCTAGACAACCGTCCATATATACTTGGAAGTAAAGAGCGAGTTCAGGGTTACCAAATTGATATCGACGATGTAATAGTTTCCAAAGAATATAATCTACAAGTAACTTGAAAAATTAAAAATTCTATTATTGCTTAACATTATGGTACATAACTAATGACTAGATGCCACAATCGCGGACTACGCCGTGCAAAATTTCGCATTAAATATGCTCGTGGGAGGTTGCAGTAACGTTCATGCGAGTTGGAGTTTTATGCTGCAACATCGGAAGTAAAGCTCGAACATTACGTCTTGTGTTCAGAGTATGATTGCAGAGTTAGAGATGATTGGAATGGATATTCGAGAAAAGAATCCAAAATGGATATCTATTATATCTATATATCTATTTATATTTACATTACGTTAAAAATAGTTTATATGATGCCACGAAATGACATATTTGACGGGAGTAGAATCTTATTTATAAATAGTATTAACAGAACAAGAAATTAAATAGTATTATATGCGGATAAATATCGATCGTGTTACGATATTAGTTTTTCACCATAACTTTCTAAAGGCTGGAATAAAAATACTTGCACAAAGTCCATTAAGTATGGTCGTGTATGCCATCACACAGCATTACCTTTAGACTAATACCAAGCTGTACTCTGGCGTATTCTTTCCACGCATTGTGCAATAACAGCTTATGAGTATCAGATAAATGGACGTACCATTTCTGAGAATTCGTCGCATTCTGTAAAATTACACAGGTTCGGGTATTTTCTTGATCCATGGGATATCTTTTTATATGCTCCCGTTTACGATCTTGAAACTTACTACGTCTTTGTGATTCATTAAATAAAAAAGTGCTGATTCCAAAATGCAGCCCCATCGAATTCAGGTATGGACAAGTAAATGAACTTTCACAATTGGGAGTGATGCAGGAGAAGAAATTCGTAAATTGAGTTCGCACCATATGTTCGACATCGGCTGGTCCAACAAGAGAAACGACGGAGCTACATTTGTTTCTTGGGTATGCTGTCAATTTTATGTTCGGAGTTTAATGGCACTTTCGGTTTGAATATGACTTTCGGAGTGAATACGACTTTCGGAGTCAATATGACTTTCGGAGTAAATATGAGTTTCGGAGTGAATATGAGTTTCGGAGTGAATATGACTTTCGGAGTGAATATGACTTTCGGAGTGAATATGTGTTCCGGAGTCAATGTGTTCCGGAGTCAATATGTGTTTCGGATAAATATGTTTGTATAGAGACTTGGCAACCTTTCGCCACCACGGCGTATGATTTGGCAATTAGAAAGATCATTCTTAAATACATTTTGAGATATTCAGTAAATAATCAAACTAAGATTTGAAATCAAATGGATTTATTATCATTTGCTGGATTTTGTTTAACACAGGAGCAACGTAACGCGAATACTCCGAATCCCTTTATGTATACTGCAGTTAGAATGGACTGAAATTCTGGTACCGAGAAAAGCGTTGGTTATGCGTTGTTCAGTGATTCCATTCAAATATTTCAAATAACGTGAAATATTTATAATTCTAAAAAATAACGAAAAATAACTTCAGAATGTGCATGGTGACCCTCACTCTGTACCAACTCATTTTGCAGCAAGGAATGAATATAATTCTATTCCGACAAACCAAAGATGGCTTTTCGATATAATAGTTGAATCAATAAGTAATGCTTGGCACGAATTAATGATTGCCAACTTAAGAAACTTTACTGGACTGGGAGGTCGCTAATAAAAATATTTTAGCCTATTTTTCCACCAACCATCGAACTTAAAAATTTACTCGTCCATCATGGCAATTAAAACAGTTGGCCAACCACTTCGCAATTAAAAAGTTGAAGCGTATGGTAATATTCGAATATATTATACACGAGGCACATACTTAAGTAGATACTAGCGTGGGGAAAATAACGAATGTAAATATCCATGCCAAATTACTTATGCAGTTAATTACCTCTTTTTGTTATGTACTTGGAAAATTTGAGAAAAACATTTTAAGGATTCATGAACCTTTTTAGATAGCTACAGGTAACTCTTGGACATGCACTGACCAATAACAGAAAATTGCTGTCAGCGTGATAGGGATAAACGGGCATGGACTAGTGGAGTGACCGAAAAAATGACAAAACATTTTATTAATTAATACAATATTTTGGATAGATATATGGCGGATATAGATGTAGAGGGGGTTGTAAGAGTATTATACGCTATAACTTGCTTTTGTTGATGCCATAAGTATAAACGGTTGTCTAACTTTATGAAGTACCTAAACCCATCCAAAATATCGTATGTGTTACTCCATGCCAAATCTACTAAAGACAGAATTAATATTTTTTAAATAAAAAATTACTTCGAAAATCGGAATCTACGTTAAAAATGGAGCAAATTTAACATAGGATGTCATAATTTGTAAGTGCATCCAAAGGGATACTATGAGAAAACGTGATGTTTCAAAGGGGATCAATTTATTTCCACAAAAGTTAGTCGATTGGTCTGAAAATAGGTATGTAGGTTCCCTAATTATGCCTTCCGGTGGTTCAGTTGAGAAAAGTTCAATTCTCGAAGCCTGGGGACAGTGGTACGATTTCAAACGAAACAGGTTCAATAAGCTCCAAAATCGCTGTCGGTGTTCATCCTGACCGAAGTCGTCCCAGTGAGCCCCTGTTTCGAAAATTGAACTTTTCTCAACTGAACCCCGGGAAGGCATAATTAGGGAACCTACATACCTATTTTCAGACCAATCGACTAACTTTTGTGGAAATAAACTGATCCCCTTTGAAACATCACGTTTTCTCATAGTATCCCTTCGGATGCAATTACAAATTATGACATCCTATGTTAAATTTGCTCAATTTTTAACGTAGATTCCGAATTTCGAAGTCATTTTTTAGTTTAAAAATATTAATTCTGTCTTTAGTAGCTTTGGCATGGAATAGCACATATTTCATTTGTGTTGGTGTCATGTGGTATCAAACGCTGCATGGAATAACCCTTCGCACCCCGTTAATTAATTTGGAGAGTGTTTGGTACTGCTTTGGAATTAGCATTTCCATTTTGACAAAATTTATATGCACAAGGAGACGTCGAGTGGTGGCAGAATTCTTCAACTTGCTACTCCAATTTGAAAGACGACACCTGAATGGTAAGGAGTGACACCATCAATAAATATATTCAATCAGTTAATCACGGCGTCGTTCCTTACATAATGGTCTGTCCATTTGTTGCAGCCCGAGCACTACCGCGAAAGTTGCGTGCTAACACTGTGCAAGGCCGAATGATTCGTATGATGCAAATTCTTGGCGTACTTACTGCACCAATTTCGGCATCCAGCCTACTGCTTCTACGGTTCATTGACAGCTGCTCTCCGATAACAGTTGGTTACTTCCTGTTGCCACATTGTCCCTTCCCAACAATTGATAACGGAAACGGACGTCTCACTCTGCAAGCGGTTGCAATATTAACGCCGATTATGGTTTGGTTTTCGCATTTACTCTTCGATCACACCATATTTCTCCTCTTTCTTATTGTTGAGATGCTAATGCTACCTGCTTATTGCTTTAGCTACTACATGAAATACCTAAATTTATTAATGCAGCAGGCATTCATTGAATAGAGAGAACGCATAGGCACAAACAGAATCTTTTCCGGACACAATATCTCCGTATACAACGAAATTTATTTGCTTTCCCGGCATTACAATATGGTATACCAGGATGCCATAATTTCATGCATTCTGCTACTTCTAGTGGTTACGTTTATAATTCCCTTTTACGTGGTCATTTCTATTGGGTTTAAATTGGCCGACCCACGTTTGCTGGTGATATTGATTTCCGTTTTCCAAGCGCCGCTGATAATCGCAATGTTTTTTGGAACGCTTGGGAAAGTCTATGAGAACTCGAAGCAGATACTTCGTTCTTTCAAGTCGGCAAACATTTCCCCACCTGCTGCCGGTAAAGAGAGACGAATCTTCTATCGCACTATGGCGGGATTACAGCCGATAAAAATCGGATTAGGGAGCGTAAATTTTGTGGATGGACAGACCGCAATTGTTCTTATTGACTTTTGTATCCGGCAAACGGCAGCTCTATTGCTTTTGTATAGTCGCCGCTAATAAACTTGTTTATACAGCGTGACTCAAAAATGCAATGTGTCGAATAGTAAACAAAAATGAAATGTGTTGGAAGGAGCAAATTAAATCAGGGCGGTAATAAGCACCGATGTATCCATCCGACATTTTGTTGTCGTATCTTAACGATGTTACAAATATCACCAAAAAGTATTAGACTCGCAATGACATTTAATCTAATTCTGCACTCCATGTATTGACTTACATGTTCTGTGTATTAATATTCATAAATAAAGATGTTGCCACGATGGAGATAAATAAAAGAAGTTCAATAAAAAGTGCGTTGCATCTTCACCGTTCGTTGATTCTATTTAGTGACTGATGTAATTTATTTAAATTGTCTGACGGAATTATATACTGGCATATTGAAAGATCACTTCTGGATATCGATCCGTCATTGGGCATATTTACTATGAATGTCAGGTCAAAGTGAAATCTTTCTCAAAGGAGTAGTTTGAATGAAGTACCTACATGGTTGGTTGTTGCAGTTTTTATCTTATTCGATTCATGTTTCAACTTTTAAAAAATCGCAGAAACAAGGACAAGTCGCAAAAAAATATGTTGTAAAATACTTTGCAACATAATTGGTTTTCAAAATCTTTTCGTGTAACAAACTCGATTTATCAAAGAGATGGTATAGACATACGGCGGAAATTGGATCCGACAAAAAATATTCACTTGTCTTCAACGAAAGGTTTCTAAGGTTTAGTCTGATCAGCTTACAATATTAAAGTTTTGCATACACTATAAGTCACGCAAATAATTCGTTTCCTGTTTCATGACTCGCTCGATCAACGGCGAATATTTGTTTTGCGTCGGATGCCCAGTGGCAAAAATTTAAATGATTTCTTTGTCATAGTTATGTAGAGCGTAATTTTGTAGGCGATGATTGGTGCAGTGGAAAGTTTGCATCAACGACCATGGTAAGTCTACTGGTCTTACTACCTATCAATTCTTCCTTATTCCGGTTGCAAAAATCTCTGTCCTTTGAATACAAAACTTAAATGCTTTGTTTAAATCTTTAAACTTTGTTTATCCTTAAATGCTCGTGGGAAACAGCGACGGTATTCAGTTTCAACGGTTCGGTGCATTGAAATATCATGACATTAATCGCCGTAATTTTGGTACAGCACTGAAGACATGTGAAATAACTTTTAAAGTTCCGAGTTGCACAGATTGTAAAGGTTTCACATGTTGATTTTCACCAATGGATATGATTGTGTTTAAAAACCGACTGCCTGACCACAAAGTCAACGTGCAAAGTTATACTGCGATACATTATACAAAAACTTAAACAATATCATAAAATTTGTAACCGTAAGAGTGAACATATCATACATTATTCAACTTTTGCAATGAACAAATTATCTTCGTGACCGGTCTGACGTGAGTGCTTCCGCAGATAATAAACTTTACATAAAACATATTGCTTGGAGACGGTAGAACAATATGGAAGTATGGAAAGTATGACAAGTATTAAAGCCGTCTTGTCACCGTGGTTTGCTGCTACCGAATATGCGAGAACAGGACCGAAACCTGTAATATGTTCTCCTCGGCTGAAGCGCACGCCAGTAGCAAGCGTTGGCCAAACAAAGGAAAGGACGCTCATGAAATTGTAATTTGTTTTCGTCAAGTTCGACCACTTGAGTTTTTTCTAATCCATTATTAACTGCATGATAAAGCCCCTCGTTTCGGTGATATTTCGGCTTACTCTTTTCGCCTTCACCAGAAAGGAGTTGGTGTAAATTATCGGTCCAGCGTTTTTAAATTCCTTTAAACCAAAGAAAATGATAATTGGATAGAGCAGCGTTGCTAAGAGACAGACTTTCAATTATTCTTTTTGTTACCAAAATTGTCTTAAGCATACCATTAGTTATGTGCAAAACTTCTCCTGACACTCTTGTTTAGTTGCTGGAACTGGCATATCACTGCAAGTATTGCTGTGTCGGCTCGCATAGCATATCATTCTTGGTTTTGTGGTTTTCTGTGTCGTTGTCTGAACCGGTATATCATCACGGCTGTACTTCCGAACAATTTCAGTATTCACGAGAAACTCATGCCATCAGGTGCTTTTCGGTAGAAGTAACTGAACTGACACTAGAACATATAAGCGACTTCTGAATCTGTAGCCGTGGTGAAACCTATAAAATCAACTAGTCCAAAACGTGTCAAGACTAACAATCAAGCGATGATGATGATGTGCAAATGCATCGGAATTCCTCAACCTTCACCTCGAGCTCCTAGAAAAAATTTGCACAGCGCCATTTGCCATCAGATATGTGAAGGGTTGCCACCTTTTAGTAATAGCGTTTGCTGATCATAACTGAAAAGGTTGTGAATCGTTAAAAAGTTGTTGTCAACTCTTCAAGTACGGCGCAATAAATGAAATATTAACCTCATAAGTAAATTGTTCGTGTCGACGATATGGATATTTCCTCTAGTTGATTTTCTCGTGGTTATTAATTGAATAGCTAAAAACCTTGTGGATAATATATATGAATATTATCAGAAGATATTGGCAGCTTTTCTGTATGAATAATAGTTTTCTCCATATTTCTGCGAAGTTCGTAGTGCTTTCTTTTTTCCATCATTCCACGTTTGTAACTCCTGCATTCCTATTGGACGCAATCCTCAATATTTGCTGAGAAGCTCTAACCTTCGTATGCGAATGTAATTTTTATGAGCTCATACATCCCAAGTTAAAAAGTTTTTCCGTTATTTTTTCCATGTTAATTAAAACATTATAAGTATTATTTCGAAGAGCTTGATGTACTGACAACATTTAAAAAATGCATACCGTTCAGATTGAAGCGTAGTTTGTTTGCATGTCGACGAACGAAGGAGCAGTTTGACGAAAGGAATTTAGCTTCATTTGAGTGCACGACAAACGACCACGTATGGCTTCAGGGCAATCACAAATGCGCATAAAGAAAGCCTATTTTAAAATATTAAAACCGTCGTTATATTCGACGTAGTGAAATCCACTTAATGGTCAAATATAAATTTCTGTAGAATTTTTGTTCTCAAACGAATAACAGGTTGGCTGTTCTTGTGATCAAGTAAATGTAGCCAGTAGATACATTCAAATTTGATAAAACCGTCAATCGTTTCTGTGGCGGGATGTATCAAGTAGTGTATCAAGTAGTGTAGTAGAGGCATATGGCTGCAATGAGACGAGAGTTGGTTGCAGTCGCAGTCAGGCAGAGGTGAGTCGGTCTAGAGAGTTGGTCTTAGTGATTTGTACTTGTCTCTTGATAAAAGTTGTATTGGCTCAAGATAATTAATGTTGTTAATTAAAATTGCGGTTGTCTCGAATAACATAGATTTGGCAAGCCGTAGTTAGCTTGTAGTTAGTCAGACGGGATTAACTAACAGCGTGTTGGATTAGGAATCACCCAGCATTACAGTTTCCATGTGTGTAAAATTGAGAGTCATGTTAATGGCTCATAACTTACAACAGGTTAAAGTGTTAACAAACAAACTAGGAAACAAATCCGATTTCGACACACTCAAAGCCATCCGCCGTCCTGTTTCTTGAGGAGAAAATTATATCCACCTTCCACATTTTGGAATACAGTCGGGTGGTTACAGTGTTGTCACAATCGGAAAGTTTTTTTTCCTACCACATACAAACTGCAGTACCATGTTGATCTCACAAAATTGGTTACCCATTTTCCTGTCATATTTCAATAAAAATAAGTACTTCAATAAATGCACAACAGTTTTGCACTACTGTACTGACAACGTCGAAAGACCACTCGGCACGATTTTGGAAGTTTCTGCTAAGCTATTCGTTAAGAAAATAATTTATTCCATCGTTTTCATCATACTGGTTTGGATCCTATTTATTCATGATTTTAATCGCCTTTCAGTTCCAGAGCTCTCCCTGTCGCTCATATTCCTGACGAGCATTTCGTGTGGAGTTGTTATTGCAGTGGAACTTTACCCAAAGCGGAAGGACATTGAAGAAGGTTTTCATTTCATTCGAGAGACGACATAACGCTAATTTAGCAAATCATATTTAAAAATGCATAAGCTTGCCTTACATAGCAAGTATATTTATCTCTCCCAAAGCTGGAAATTGGACCCCATCAAAGGACGAATTTGGACTTGGTACACGGGTTCCACTCTGCTTGTGGTTTGGCTTAACAAATTATCCGGTTGCTTGCTTGTGCCTTTGGCTGATCCTTCGTCGGACGCCATGTCTGCCTACGTGCAGTCCAGATACGTCTCCCTTGACAATGTATGCATTTTTTTCTATTTTCGTTTCGTTTCGTGTCGGCAACTTTGGCGGTTTCGATATAAGTGTTCACATATACGACCGGCACCTTACAGTACGCCGTGTCTACGTTCCAACTGTTGTTTTTATAGTTATCTGCATCTTTTCGAAAGGAAACTAACTAGTGTGAAAGCAAACAAAATTGATCACTTGGTCGAAATGTGGCACGAAATTCAAATTTTAGTGAGAGCTTATAACAACATCAATCAAAATAGTCTGTCTGGTACATGCAGCACATGTTTCGCTCCTGTTTATAATAAGCGCGTGTTCATTTGTTAAAGTAAGGCATATACTCGGCTATGCTGAAATAGTAGTTTTATGTTATGCTCTGTTTAGTGCCGTTCTAAATAAAACTATTCAACTGAAAATACAAAATGAATATCGGTTAGTATCGCATTGATTATGATAATCAATTTATTTGGAACACTGCAATGTAATCATTTTAATTTTGGTAAATGGTATTTGGAGTGAGTACATAATATCCCATAATAAGGATATCGAAATGATTTTTGTACTCCTGTATATAAATTGCATTGACAGTGATGAAATTGAATTTTCCAGTTCGTTTTCCGCTCGCACTTCTCGATGGAATGTACATATCAACCCATGCGAGATGTACGTATGAATCTTATTTTAACCTTGGCTAATTTCTGATATTTCAAATTAAATACCAACTAGCAACCTGCCCCTAAATAGGGACGTTGGCAGAGTGTTGAGTGGATTTGTAGTAAATACAAACTTGCATGAGTTTTCAAACAATTTGTTGAATATTTTTTGGCTTAAACAAGTTTTACTATGTAAATCAGTTTTGACCATGTTGATCAGTGTGCCTAATTGTACGAACTACATGTTTTTTAGTTCGGTCTGATGTGAAAAATATTTCCCCGCTTTTCGTCTAATAGAGGGCGCCACAATCAATGAAAATGGATAACAATACCAGATTCCGATTTTACGCATCGAAATATATCTCCGTACTAATTTTTGGCGAAATCCACTATTGCGCTATAATTATGCAAAAATAAGTAACTTTACAAACCGTTTCACGTTGACGTTTTAAAATTTGATTAACGTAATTATCAGTGGCAGCGTTGCCGTAGTAATTTCTACACTCATTGGGGCACTAATGAAGCATTATATTTCAAATTGACGTCGAAAGAAATGCAATTTTAAGTATTTGATCTTTGACCTCAAAATTGGCAGTGATTGATTTTAAATTTCAATTTATGATACCCTTATTGCACTTCCCCATCTTCTTAGCATCAGAATGACACCTTGCACGTGTTTCTACGATTTGAAATTAAAAAGTTTTAAGAATCACAAAGAAGAAAATAATGTGTATTAAGTATATAGATGGAAACAATACACGTGAACGTGAACCCGCTGCTGCGTTGTTGAAGAACTCGGAAATATGCTGGAAAATAAATGTTATATTCATTTATGCTGACAAATGCTATGCTATGTTCCGTATAAAGTGAATGCATGTTTTAATAATAATCCCTGATCAGAGCTCATAACCTAGCTATGCATCGCAATGATTCGCTGATATCCAGGAATGGTTTGCATGGGTGATAAGGATCAATATAATGGATATGATGGCTTTTCAGTGAGACCGTACAATATGGTGGATTTTTTTATTAAGCTAGCAGACAAAAATATTTACCTTATGGGTCGTTACTGCGGGCTTATTTGGGGATACATTGCGTTATTAATTACAGCTGAACATTTAAACAAAGCAATTTTATTTACTCCGACTTGAAACCCGAACCGGATATCAAGCAACGCCTTCGTTTAGTATAATTCATCGTACCAATAATTGTTTCCACCATTTCCAGTTAATATTCCGAGTAAATGTAACTATATGGGAAGGACATGGGTACGGATAAGCTTTAGTGAATTTCAGTGAACATGGTTACATGTGTTGCATGAAGTGCAATAGTTGCCTGATATTGAGTATATGTGAATTTCCGACTAACCAGTTCAGCGCTTCAGTTAAAAACATCTACATATTTTGCAATATTCAGTCTAATTGTAAGACAGATATAACAAGGATTTATCATTTTCACAGAAACTTGTTTAACTTAAATTACAGTTTCTTACACGTACATGCGTTGGCCACATTTTTGCTGCCATAACATTCTTAATTATAATTAACCCCAACTGTCGTCCCCGAATAGATCAAAACACATTTCGGGCTCCATTTTGCAAATTTGGTGACACTTATCCTAGCAAATTGACTTATAATCTGGACACATGGCGTAACCAAATAATTCACAAAATGTCTATACAGCTTACACGAGAACCGGTACAGACATTTTGTGTACAAATATATTTTTCCGCTACACTCAACAAGAAGTAAACTAAATGCTAAAAGTAGTCCGTAAAGCAGAACCAGAAATAGAGTAGAAATATTTCCCTGCATGTTTGGACTCTTCAATGTTGTATCCCTGAGACTAGGTTTGAAACTTGTCCTCTCCTCTAAATAACGTGACCACCAATCCCAATTCCCGGAAAAGGATATGGCCTGCATCCGCTTCATAGCAGAAGACAAGAAGGCACCATTCACTTGAACGCGGATGGACATATTGAAGTACGTCTCATCTCCCAGACTTACGAAATTGGTGTCATTATCTCGGAACAACATGACGGCATAATCGTGGGCCATATATCTTGGCACTACGACTGCGGATTTGTTGCACAGCTGGAGCTCTCGGAACAGAAGCCTCTCTTGAAAACCATTCAGATCATCAAAATCGGTTTCGCCGTCCCGGGTAAGAAATGAGTTGATTCTGTCGATTGACATTCCGCTTGTGAGATTCAAAAGCCCACCTCTGACTTCCTTTGTGCTATTTGGGTGCATACGGGCATATTTTTTTAACATTTTAAGTCCAGTTTGCCAACCTCTAATCCCGTCGGTGAGGAGGTAATACCAGTGAAACAAGTCAGAACCAACCGTAAAGTCTGGTCTGGTGACTTGTATATCAAAACGACGAGAATGGATCCTGCTAACCCATTCGGAAAATGACTCCAAGTTCTCAAACTTGTATTCGAAAAAATACTTTCCGGTCGCCCTGAATCTTGAAAAAATTGAAAACCTCGCCTGAACCAACTCAGTAAAATTTGAGTATGGTACGGGATCCTTGGGGGAAATCATGTTGTACACGTTATCGCTTTTGTAGCCGTTACTAAGTATAATTCCAACCAAAAGAAATGCTGCAATGGTAAACCGGAGATGAATATTTCTGCACAAAGATGCATTTAATGGGTCACCCTGCTCCAGCACTACTTTGATGCACTGATGAAAATGCTTCAGGAAACTTTTACGCCGACTAGATGATTTGGATACTTGTCGGTGCATTTCTGACAACACCACTGAACAAACGAAAAGTAAAATCCAGATATGCGCATCGTATACCCTGATTAATTCGCGAAGGCCATAGGAACCACCTTCCCGTCGACCACCACAGCTCACAAACGCCGGCGTGTTCACCCTTTCAATGTAGGATAGACGGTTGATGTGAGAAAGTTTGGTGGGAGTTATTGCTAAATAGAGACGCATATCGGATTTGCTATCCCGGTGACCCCTTTGTCTTGCATCCGTCATCTTATGTCCACTCTTGCAATGGTGATTAAGTAATCCGTAAGTGTAAGAATTGTTTCCAATAATTAGCATAATCACCGGTGCAATTCCGCTGGTATGGAAATCCTTAATTCGAGAAAGTCCTTCTCTGGGATTATCTTCTATGCGACTGTAGTATTTGGTCAGTGGATTTTTACATTTTCTCATCTTATTTCCAAAATCCATGGCGCCAATTTCGTTCGCATCATTAAATTGTACATACCATCCAATAGCGTCTTCGTATTCACGTTCAACGAACATGTTAATGTTAATTGATGATACTATTCATTTAATTTAATAATCATTTATTATTTTTCAATTTTTTAAATTAGTGGCGACATTTCAAAATCGCATCTTCTGCACAATGACTTTACAGTTCTTCTGAAACGTAACTCAAATCATTCCAGAAAATAGAACATCATCATCAGTCACAGCAACTTGTATATATCATTTATGTCGCCTCGAAATGACAATTGATATTTTCAACGAATTTCGAAATGACAATTAAGTTCTTGTGCCTACTTAATTGCTTTTGGAGAGTGATCGGTCAAAACTGCGCAGTTTAAAAGAAAACTAATTTCCTTGGGCCAAAAACAATTTGCAGCTTACTTTAATATTCTAAATGCGATTTCCTATCATGATAGCGGAAGCAACATCGACCCAATATGTGTTGAAAAGCAATGGCAAAAGCTTAAATTTGTCACTCACGTCGCACATCGTACTAAAGGCGCAGTTGCTCGTATGAGGTTGTGGAAGACACAACATACGCCGTTCAAATTTGCTATCTAAGGCGCAACCAGATGGAAATCAAAATGGGTGTATACAAACTATATTTCCAACTTATTTTAGCTTTCCAAACAATTGCATTTGGAGGTACTGTAACACAGCAGCAAAATATTTGCAGCTCTAGGCGATTCCAACAATTCTCGCGGAACATTTCCGAAATATCCTCAAATAATTTTGGGAGCTTTGACCTTTACTTGCACTCATTTGAATTTAGCGACTGTCCGCTGGTATTTCCCAATCTGGTAGTGCTAATATTTCGTGACACGACAGATTATGTCAACTTGCGGTCCCGCATGTCAGAGAAGCACTCGATGCCATTTCACATATTTGTCTCACCTCTGCAAACAGATTACAAGCATTTTATGGTGTTCTACACATTTTACGACTATATCATGTTTATCCGCACCGTCTTTATGTTTGTCACATCTCGCGGCTATATTCCGGATGAGCAGCTACTATTTTACAAAAGTGATATCAACATTCCATCCCTAAAGCTCATTGTATTCCTACCAAAAGACACAAAAGCTGCGGACATTCAGTATCAGATTGTTTGCAACGGATACTGTCACAGCGTGAAGTCATTATTCAACATGACGATACAAAGACGTTATCTCCTATCTCCATCTGAAGCGCACATGAAGATGTTCGGATCTGCTAACAAGAGAAAGCTACAGGCCGAAGCTAAAATAGCGGATAGATTTATCCAACTGAAATCAAATCCAGGCAATACTGTATGCCCGAAAAATGATCTAAAGCCGTCAATCGACTGCTTCGGGAATGTAAAATTTATGATTGTGCAACATCTCACGGAACTACACAATTTCTCCACAGAGTATTT
Source organism: Sinella curviseta (assembly GCA_004115045.4). Taxonomy (NCBI): domain Eukaryota; kingdom Metazoa; phylum Arthropoda; class Collembola; order Entomobryomorpha; family Entomobryidae; genus Sinella; species Sinella curviseta. Next base: position 1,663,432 of record CM023201.3, on the reverse strand, counting down.
TACTTACAGTGCGCTAATTGATACATCGACAAATGGACAGTTCCTTTCGCCATATATTGGTCGCATTAACTATGACCTGGAATACATAAGAACGGGGATGCACTACGCCGGATACCATGTAAGAATGCTATCCTCTTGTTCAGTCACCAATAAGGCTACAGCGCCTTTCCATCTTGAATACTCGGTGTGGTTGGTTCCACTTTCCATTAAAATTTGGATCGCAGTACTTGTGACCCTGTTTGGCGCATGGGCTATTGCGCTGTGTCCGTGGATTAAGCCACCCAAGCAAGCTTTCAGACTGGCAGTCGATCTAGTTGGAATATTTCTGGGAGGACTGGCACACAGGGACAATTCGCGCTATCTTCTCATAGCTTGCGTTGATATTTTGGGACTGTTTATGTGCAACTTTTATGAGAATGGTATCGTTAGCATTCTTTCCGTACCGGATGCACCAAAAACGTTGGAAACGTTGAAGGAAGCACTGGATGCTGAATACAAAATTCGATGGCAAAAACGCCTTTTGGGCGTGTACGCATCACCGCGAGATCAATTCCGGCACGACTTTAAAATGAAAGGGATTTCCAATTTGCTCAACACATCCTTTGACTTTGACGACGGTAACACAACTTACAGCAGATACAAGGACGGAAAGTATCTGCTGCCAATGAGTTCCTTTAATGCGTCGTTGGAACGAGGGAAAATCAGGAAGGAAATTGGAGCAGCTGCTGATATTACATGTTTTGTAATTCCGGAAATATTTTCCAAGCATTTGGAATTTTTTGAAGCTTACACCATTAATAGGAACCATCTCATCAAAACATTTTCCAAATTTCTAGAAAGTGGTTTAGCAACTCAATGGAACATGTGGTGGGAGAGCTCTGTAAGACGCAAGGACAAGCTGCATGCTGACAATAATAGTAATCAAAAGTTGGTTGTAAGAAACGATCAAATTAACTTGGAAAGGATTTTATGCGTGGTCCTTTTAGAGGGCTGCCTGCTTTTGGTTGCAGGTGTGTTTTTCATAATAGAACTTTTCAGGAATGCCATGTGCACTACTGTTGTGGTGGTTTTATAGTAACTGTAAATCTGGATATAGTGACAAATAGCAGCTTTACGTTTCACTTTAAATTTGCTTCTAAAGAGAAAATCTCAGAATCCGTAATCCCAGCAGATTCTGAGAATACAGCAGCACATATAGCGCTTTAAACTTACCCTTGGAGAAAAATGGATAGGGATAATCGATTAATTTTTCGAGCGGAGCAATGCTTACGAAACGGAAATAAAATATTGATTTATTTTTTATGAAGCTTATCAATAAGTTGAACTTGGAAACATTTAAACAGGCTCGTGCCCGTGCAATACACTGGAGATATAAAAGCATACATACATGTGAATGCAGACGGCTTAAAATTAGCTTAAATATATAACAGCAAAATTTAAAATGTTTCTTTGCTACATCGCCATGGAAGAGTCCGAAATACAATAGTTTACATTTTAATGTCAAATATGTAAAAGGGAACCACAGTTCTTAATTTAAAAAAAATAAAAAATAAAATATTTGAAAATGTTCAAGGCAGGTGGGGGCAGTGCCGCGTCATGTAATTCATTTACATTCCAAAGTATATGTGTGTCTTCATCTGTATGTTAATGTACAGAATTTGATATTATGCGTCCAGAATAATTGTTGCACCTAATGGGCATAACAAAAGAAATGTTGCTGTCGCCAGTTTCTTTTCTGTTAGACATAAAGACTCATACCTGAAAATATCACGATTATTACCAAAGAATGGAAACTTCCATCTTTCACCTCAAATTTAGTGGACGATGGAAGAAATGGACGAAAGTGGAAAACATGGACGAAACGGAAGAAAGTGGACCGAAGTCAATACTCTTCGACTATGAGGCTACGTTTACGTTTGAAACATGACATAGGCAACGAAATGACAGGGCGAAAACGCTGCACATACACAAAATGATTTTTGAAAGTTAATCTTGATCAGTTAAAAGTATCCAATTCAATGGTAGCGTCATTATTTTTTAACAAAACCCTAGTCCAGATGAAATTAACAATGAGTACTCGAGCAATTATGTACAAATGTCACATCAACTGACTGTAAAATTACATGTATGATGAATACCTGATAATATAATGTGTAATAAGCGAGATAATTATTGAATTAGATGACTTGGATGTCTTGAGTAGTATTACCCTGGCTCATTTAACCTATTTTTATTTTCATCCACTTTCTTCCACTTTCGTCCATTGAAAAATTCTGGAAAAATCCACTTTCTTCCACTGGAAGAAACATTTCATCCAGTGGACGGTCATTCTTTGATTATTACTGCTAACCCAAAATAAGACTTTGCCGGGGCATAACTGGGTTTCCGACAAATAAAAAAATACAATACGTTTGACGTGAACGAACTGGATTTTGGATCCAACGGCAGCGTTTCCAGAACAAAGTATCCAGATCCACATAACAGAAATACTCCAGTGTTGCTTCAAGGTATGGGAAAATGACCCAGATCATCCACCCAGGTGAGGAGGTGCGGTAATAATATGCTAGCATATTGTTATCAGCATATGCTTCCACCTTGTAATTGCAGATGTCGCCCAACGCACCACCACACAAGCTGGACTCACCGTTGTAGATGTTTCCCCGGAATGTTACCTTTGGGATTTATCGATTCAGTTTGCCCCCGAAGGTTGACCACCACTGCCGCATGTCCAACGTGATGTGACACCGGATGGCAGAGCATATCAGTACGCTTTTCAAAATAACCCCGATTGTTAAGACGAATTAAGACATTTCTAATCAAATATAAAATATCATCGTTTTACTCCAGCAGATTTCGGTAGTTCGGGTTTATGCCAAATATATTTACTGGAAGAACAGATACTAAATACAAATTTGTGGACCATACTTTGCGGAGTAAAATACACACAGCCTTAAGCCATCAATGCGGCTATGCTATTCATTCAAATGTGGGTTCCGCTGTTTCGATAAGTAGCTCAAAATTGATTACTGATATTGACGAATAACAAGCGCGTTCCAGTTTTACAGCATTTTACAAAATAATGTAAACGTGGACCAACGAAAGCCAGTTAATATTTTTCCTTTATTGCATTCATTGTCGCAGATTGGAATGATACTGATCTACTGTTCCGTGAGTATATATGTGTTGATCATTTTCCGATATTTGATAATATTTGTGGTTTTGTTATTTCTAAACGAGATTTATTTAAGGATGCTAGTCAGAGGAATCATTACCAGAATTACTCGTCCTTGCATGAAAGGAAATTGCAATTTTATACAGAGCAGTAAATATAATTTATATCCTCCCCGTATTTCATTTGAGTTTGCTAAGTGAGAATTCCTCTGAATAAGTATGTGGATCGTTAAGTAGTGACCATATATACGCATAGATAATTAAGTGTGGATGCTAATGCTTGAAGTACTCCAGTCATTTCAAAATAATTTAGCGTAGTATCCCATCATGAGCATATAATAACGTTTGGCGTAGGCATTTGGATGAAAAACCTCATACTACATACACATTTCGACGTATTTAATCTTGATCACGCATGACTAACTTTAACATATTTATTTTCACATGATGGTATATTCAGCTTGCGTCGCTCCTGAGTCGTGCCCGTGATTGGACCAACTCTGTAAACTAGAAGAATAGCCTGCCCGCATCCTATTCCTAACTACAAATGCATAAAATAAATTCGCCGTCAGACTGACTCTACATAACTCTGTCATGTTTGTGTATGCACGAACTTCAGAAGATATTCCCACATCAAGGAGATTGAAATGAATGGTTTATGTAATACTTGCTCTATGTGTGCTTGCCAAATATGCGCAAACATTTACGTTTTTCACAAATGCCGTTGGCAGAAATCTCGAAACATGAAGCGGCGCATTTTTTAAAAGCTGATAACGCCATAACATCACCGCAAGTGCTAACGTTCTTGTTGTTTGCTAGCTCATTACTGCACGTTAACATAACGACGATTGCTATCAAAAAGCCACTATCGAAATTACTATGATCCGTACACTTATCTTTCCTTTTTTAACCCAACCTTACCTCACCTAACCTAAATTAACCTAACCTAACATCAATCAAACGTTTCTAATATACATTTCCTTGATTTTTCGAGTTGTGGCTTTTTGAGACACGCCCATAACGACAGACCTAACCTGGCGCTGTAATCAGTGCTGTTTTCCATATGCATTCGATTTATACCGTCAGATTATTTGTCTGTTGTACAAATGTTTTGATTGTTTGTATCCAGACATACATGCCTTGTTTGAGCAAAACAACTAACGCACTGTTTCACGAATTTGTGAGTAATACTGGCGTTACCTGAATACTAACAAATATACCTCAAGAGTTAAATGGAAGATCGCCCCAATTCAAGGACTAAAGTAAATGTTGAAACCAATTTTGTCAGCGATGTTTGTGCAAAATAGTCCCGCCAGGGTCCTAGCCAGATGAAATCATGCTACCAACACGGGGCGTTTGGAGCTAATTTGAACAATGTACGCTTAGTAGTGGCAGGAACTATACAAAGGGTAGAATAAACAACATACTGAGGGAATAAAGTTTCTCAGTTCCTTAAATCTGTTCATTGCCTACCCTTCAATTTTACGTAATTCACCTGAAAGACAGGCACGTATCATACCACGCAGCCAGAAAATGGTTACGGTAGTCGTACAATAAATCCTGAATATAATTTGAAGAATGGCAAGGACTGCATTGATCGCATTCTTAAAATGCAATAACTTTTATTTTATCTAGGCTTCTGGAATTTGATGTAGAAGTAGAGGCAAAATGTGAAATCTTGTCAAAGCACATTTTGAGGTACATTCTCAATAGTTATGACTAAAAGTGTTTCAGTATTTATTCTTGGTCAATTGTCATCCGAATATATTTACAAAATATAATTACCAATAGTTTGTTTTGTTTATTTTAAAACAGTGTCAAATATCAATGCTAATTTATGTACTGGTAACTTTAAAAAATAAATATTGAACTCCAATCTATAGATATTACAATCTCACGTCATTGTCATATGCTTAGTAATAGTCAATAATTGGTTAATTAAAACTTACTTAACATAATTAACTTACTTAATTATTGGATTACGTCTGGCTTTAGAAATTGTTTGATTTTTTGTGTGTATACTAGGCTTGCGCAGCAATACTTGCGGCAGTTGTCTTTGATTGGTGAAATATAATGGCCTTTCGTGTAGCCAAGCAAATATATTCCAAGTCATAAAACGAAGATTGTTGTTGCAATCCAAATGTTACTACAAATCCTCCTAAATGTCGTCCTAAATTGTCGCTAATAATATTCCTTAAATTAGCACTAACCGCCAATGCACTGCTTAGCGATTTAATCTAAATATCACTCTTGCACACACGCCGCATCGGTACATTTCTACAGATAACGTACACCCAACAAACGTCAGAGCATGATCCATTCCATTCAGTCACATTCAGTATCACCTATATTTGTCGATTGGTGATAATAAACTCACATCCTCAAACTAGTAACAAATGTTGCTTCAGCGGAATAACGACTGTGTAGTTAGCAAGTTTGAAAAAGGATAATATAACTAGATGCCATAATGTCGTGAAAAATCCCCATATAATTTTCAGCACAGCTACAACTCGGATGTAACTGGTAATTTTATGCTCTAGAAGGCAGTAGAGAAATGCTACAGCAAAGCCGTAGAGTAAAATCAGAAATATCGCAGAGAGGTTGCTCTTCATGCTTGGTGTCTGCAACGTTGTATCCCTCAATATTGGAGTGAATTTCGTCACCTCATCTATATAATCCGTCAGCCAGGTCCAAGTTCCTAATGTTTTGAAGGCTTGTGCTCTCCAAATGAAATTTAGATTCCTGGAGAGAACAAATTGAAATCAGATTGATAGATTGACATACGATTCACTACCGACGTTTCTTCTGTAGTGCGGATGAGGGGTCCTACTAAAAGGCACCATATGGCAAAAACACGCTACCGCCAAGGGCACGCCCACACGCTACCCCAAGGACACGCCACCCCAAGGACACGCCACCCCAAGGACACGCCACCCCAAGGACACGCCACCCCAAGGACACGCCACCCCAAGGACACGCTACCCCAAGGACAGGCTGTACTCGCTACATTTAAGTTCACATTCATTGTATTAAACAATATTATAGCATTCAACCTTGTAGTACTGCTTTCATTACAGCGAAGCTTACATATATGCTGCAAAAAGTGGGATCAAGGTGCTACTTCAGAAGATTTGACGGGAGTAAATCCGAATTGCATAACTACCGAAAGTTTAGTGGGTGCAAAACAGAATTATGGCAGACATTTTTGCTTTTAAAATACTGATCTCGAGCTGTTTTCGCAAATCGTGAAATAAGAATTTGCCCTTAAGCTTCTAACATTTTTGCGTTTTCGGTACAACCAATCCGGTCGAATTGAAACGTAAATGTCGCCATGAAAAATATTATCAGCCCAAAATTTATTAAGATAATCCGAAAATACGGTGTGTCCATAAGATGTATTTATAGTGACATTATCCAACCACATTGCCGATGGCGTTGGCCACCGGATTCTAAAAAAATCAGCAGCGAGCTTCATTTCGGCAGTTTTTTATTTTCAGTTTTACATCCATTCGATGTCAATTAATGGATGAACATTCCGTCTTTTCTTAATTGGACATTGTCTACAACTTAACTCATTGTTTTATTTATAGTACATCAATAATAATCAGGTATAAAATGTACAATTAAATTAATCTGATGCAATGTACCTAGCTCCTCAGTTGCTTCAAGCCTGTGGATTCGAGATATAGTAAATTGAACTGCTCCAACAGAAATCAAGATGGATTTCAAATTAGTTTTTGCAATTTTCCTTTTACTTTCAATCACTGACCTCACACACTCGGGTATGTACTATATACAAAAACAAAAAGTATACTAGTGAACATTTTAAATAAAAATCAATGTTAGTATTTAAGTGGCAATATTTCTTACTTTTTAGTTAAATGCTACAGAACACCATGCGCTGATAAGTATTGCACTACACGAAGCGAGGAAATTGCTGAGTGCAAATCAACGACGCAGTGCATTCAAAATGTTTCCAACGGAGAGGTTGTATCTAAAAATTGCTCGCCAGGGGATGGAGACAAGGAAATTTGTGAGTTAATGACTGGACCAATGGACAGAACCAGAGACTTCGTTTGCACCTGCACAGGGGAGCTATGTAACGAGAAAAATTTATTGAATATTTTGCCTAATATTGAAAATGGTTATTGAGCGATTTAAAAAAGACATACATATTTTTGTGTGAAACAAATTTACATACCAAGTAGGTTTGTAATAATACCGTGCCGAATTTAAATCTTTCACGGAACACATATTTTGTAGTTGTCCACGGCTGTTCGAATAAGTTTATTTAGATTAAACATGCATGCCGTTAATTTCCGTACGCAAAGGGTATCAAGTGGATGAACCCAGGTAAGGTGATAACTAATCATACAATTAAATAAAAACTATTTGCCTTATCATCCCTCTTGTGGTACGACAAGTTTTGCATGAATAATTGTGGTCAAGTAGGTAATGTTAATGGATATTACAAGATTGCATATACCTTCTATTTATTCATTAATTTTAATACCCCATTTACTCGTATGTCCTTGAGATTATTGTGGCATCATAACCTTGATTGATATCTTCAATAGCTCTAATAAAGATAATAATATGCAATGCTCCATTTACCCTGAATTAAAACATATCAGCCAAATTTGTCTAGACACTACGTCAGCTGTTGTTTATGCTTTACGACCACCGACGTCAATATTAGTGCAACCAAGCAATATTTTACAGAACATTTTGCATGCTAGTCATTATATGCCTACCGTATGTAATCTACCACTTCCAGCCATCTTATTGTAGTAGCGTAGACATGTTAAGTTTGAAATATGTAACGAATGCCTTTCTAGTTTCTATTATAGTTCATAAGTTTATATACCAATTATGTAAACACCTTATTGTCGTTACGCAATTGCTAATGAGGTGTTACGCAAGTGGCTATTATTCAATGGGTGCTTGCATAACAATTCTTTCTAAGTAGAAGAGATAGTGAAACCTACCGTTCCTCGTTACTCTTGTTGCTGTGGATGTGGCCAAGTCAACTGCTGGCTGAGGAGATGTCGCCTGTCGCTAAAATTGATTTTGTGGGATTCGTGTTGATTTTATTTTCATCACTAAATGTAACATGCGCCCTGTCCTATGAAGACAAACTAGCCAAACTCTCGTTCTTTGAGTATGGCTCCGACTTCTGCTACAGCGACAAGAACGTTACCTTGGATGCCCTGTTTCTTGTCGACAGATCATCCCACAAAGTTCTGGACGAAATGTTAAAATTGCTCGTGCTTGCTGCTCGATTGGGCAAAGAGTACCCCGAATCTCGATTCGCTGTCTCTTATTTCTCTGACTTCCCTTGCCTCAAGTGGACAACGGCGGAACAGTGCATAAAATACGACACTGATGGCGAACCACATCACAAAGATCCGTAAGTCGGCCAGGGGAAATTTGTTTTGTTACATATCGTCTGTTTTAACCTGTAGAGAAGGGTGTTATACATTTGGCACGAAGCTTACGTTCAATATTGGGTCATTAAAATAGTTTGTCCAGAACAATCCCATTGAGTTTCTACCAAGTGGTGGCGATGAATCCGGTGCAGCTGCGATTATGCTCGCAGCAACAGATCGAAATGTAGGCTGGTCAAGTTCGCCGATTGTCGACGCAACTTATGACCGCATAAAAGTTATCATCCTCATTTCGGATACTGGAACCAATTGTTGCAGACAATTGGAAACGACAAAGGATCCTAAGGGTGACGGAACTGATCGCTGCCAGGATATACATAATCCGGATATACCTTTTGTGGGAACAGTATTGCGAAAAAACGGGATAGTTCCATTTCTGCTTTTAACAAAAGAAGGCATTACCCGCTGGAAGGAGGATGTTAAAAACCTTAAGGTGACGTATGGAGTTGCGGAACTGACGACAAATCCCAATATTCCGAAGATCGTTAAGCAATTCAATGAATTCATTCTCGATGTCAGGTTGTCCAAAGATCCGGTGGGTTGTGCCGACCCACCGGGCTACAACACTTTAGGGCACTGAAGCATGATAATTGAAACTAAGGTACACAGTTGTATGTTGATATCAATAAATTGTCCTTTCAAATTATTAGCCAAGTTTAATAAGTGGACAGTAAACAAACATACCTCTTGTTATTCAAATCTCATAAATATTTTCCATTTGTAACAATTGATTTGTCAGGTGCTGGTAGGTACAAGACAGATCAAAGTCTGAAAGCCCCGGTCTGGAAGTAGTACGGGTTCATATTTATATTTAGTCAAACATATTAATCGCCACTCACTCTGCATGAGTATTTCACAAGAAGGATTCAGGCGGCTGGAATGTCATTGTTTGTGATCGTTAGAAATTGTTCCCTATCATTGTATATCTAGCGGTATAATAATAGATGCGATGGCCTACATTGTGATGCCATTACCACTACCTTTGGCATGTTTGTGTTTACGAGAAATTGCTCAAGTAAAAATGATCAAAATGTTCAAATGATCAAATGTGAGTAATAAGAAATGGCAGTAGAAGCAGCACGTCTATTGTCGCATTGAATAAAAGACATGGAAATAAGTGGTGTAATCTCAAGTTGGATCAGCACTCTTGGTAGTGGACACGACCAGCAACTTTTCTTTGAAAAATTGTTGAGAGTCCCATAAATACAATTTTTCTATTCAACCCAAGATTCCCTCAAAATGATGTAATCTTTCCGAAATATTCAGGCATCAATGCCTCACATAATGTAGCATCATTCAATATGATCTCTTGTGATTGTGTACGAGTATTTAAAACATGGGCTTACTTTTATGAACGTAAACGTTGATAAACAAGTTTCAGTTTCATATTTCCGCGAATGTAAACCACAAACGCTAAAATACCAGCCATTGTGCTTTTCTTATTTTTCATGTGGAGAGTTGATGTGTTTCAATAATATCCAACTCTTTTGTCCGTACATAATTTGTGCACAACTTTCCTTCCCCTGATAATGTCTGCGGTTATATAATTACCACGAAAAATATGTATATATACGCGTGTAAAATAAATTGTGTGTCAAGATCAAGTTTTTTATAGGACTACTCAGATTATTAAGTTTTTAATTAATTTGCAATCTTTACGGATTTCCAGATACTTTATAAAAACAGGAAATGACAATTCATCTCAAATCAATTATGAATTAATCAAAAACATCGTCCTTGGATCCAACCCAAATTGTTGGTGCAATATCGCCAACGGAACTCTTCTGGTAATCACAGGTGCTGACAGCACTCACTTGATCATTCCAACTTGTTTCCCCGCGCATCGTCCATATGTCCAAAACTGCGTACCCGGCGCCATAAACGCACAGTCCAGCTCCGGTGCAGTCGCCATGCTCCCAAATTTTGTAGCAGTGTCTTGAGCCGTGATAAATCCTGCTTGCCCTGTCGTTCCACCATTCTCCAACAAATTTGCACTCTCCCCTAACAACATAAAACTCTTGAGACTTTCCAAACTCGAAATCTGTGTAATGTTGATATAGTTCGAGTTTTGAGAAAATTGCATGCCCGGAAACTCGCAGCCGCTCACGGAATGGATATGGGGCAGACCGCGACTCCTAATGTCGGCAATACTTCCACCTTCAAATTTTACATGTCGTCCAAGGCATCCATTATTTTTCCAAATTTTGACGCAGCTGTTGTAATTAGCACGAACGGCCAATGGATTTTCCGTGTCTTTTGTGTCTACGTTTACACATGCGTCATCTGCCTCGTATGCATGTTTGGCTTTTTCATCCTTTATTCCTGCAGAGCCAAACTTGTAGCCGGCGGTCGGCCCAACGTTAACCGACCATCCTTTGCAGGAGGTATCGCACTTACAGCTCTATCCGATAATTCCAGAAGGGCAGGACTTTCCTCTGCAGCAGCCATCCAGGTTGGATTCACCGGTGAAGCAGTGTCACCTTAAAGTTTCTTTTGTACTTGCGATAGCAGACTGCCCCGTGGATGCTCTATTCGACCATCTCTCAGACATTTCCAACGTGATGGGGCAGCGGAATGCATCACAAATAAGCACACTCGCCAATACCACTCCAATTGTTATGTAGATACGAGACACTGCTCTTCAAAGATGCGATCTGTTAATTTCGATGAAGTAGATGTGGGTAATTCTAGATTACGTTAGCTCAACAAAGCTTATCATCTGAACGAATGTCTGCTCAGGACTGTGGTGAGTTTAGGCAAAATCGCACAATATACATACATAATCCAGCAGTACTAGCCTTCAAATGTTGGTTCCAGTGTTGCGGCCTGTGTCTCAAAATAAATTGCGTATACATTGCGATTGTCTTAAAATTTATTTTTGAATGCCAGTCAGAGGAAACCGCAATGTATGCATGATCGGAGTCATATTTCGTTGTCCTCACGTGAATATTGCGCCTTAATTCGATTGAATTTAGCGTTACGCATGTTCTGCTCAATAAGGTGATAATGATCATTGCTATGTAAATTAAAACTAGCAAATTTAATTTACATTTTCTCCATCCTTGATTTCTGGTGGCTCTGGATTTCCTCCTGCAACATGTTTCCGGTTTAATAACTAATTGGAACAAATAATTGCTGAAAACCGGGATGCCCCATTTGAGTGTGTTTATCAAGGCAAGTGTAACGTGTACAGAAACGGGCAGGCAAATCATGTATAGATTAAAATGTAAGTCAATAATTATGTCAAATTGGTATTGAAGGAGTAAAACCATATCTCTTACATTTATTGTATGCGGACGTGGAAATTCTTACGTAACTCGGTAACGACGTTACTGGTTTTTTTGAGGAACCCCAGCATGGGACCATGTAATTCATTTTGTTTCTGAAATACCGAGATATCCGCTATGTGGGTCTATATTCTGAATACGTCCACTACATTTTACATGACAACTGGACTGCGTTTCGGATTTGGTCATCAGACAGACAGAGTCAGACAGAAAAATCGTCTCTGCATTTGATTTATACCTGTGTTAAATGAAAGCTGCCCCGATTACACCGATAATCCTCAAATTATAATTTCTGTAGGATCGGATGAATATCCGGTAAAATTTATAATTAATCTAGAGCACGTATTAGGGTCAAGCATTGAAAAAAAGTAATATTTGCTAGAGCAGGTTGAAATTTCGGCTCTGATAATGAAGGGATTATATATTTGTTAAAGTATGATTGATGATAGTTCACGGATTTCTGAATGGTCTCTGCTTTTGATGAAAATGTTTACATAATAAGTTGCTGATAAAGGAAGAAATACCTTTATATGGTTAAATAATGTCAGCACGGCGAGTGCTGGTCGATCCGTGCACCGGTGCTGATAAGCTGTGTATAAAGTGTAAAGGATTCGATATAAACCATGACGCGGAACAACATACATATCGCAACTCTCCTGCGCAATCAGCAGAATGTATGTTCTTTGATCACAATATAATTTTTAATGCATGATCTGATAGGGATATTGTGTACGCAGAAATGTAATATGTACTTTGAGCATCATCATGGATGAGTTGGAGCTTTTTTGTTTACTCAACGTAGCCATTTTAAGCATTTTTGCTCATCAGAATCATCACCAGACCACTTGAGTCCTATCCGCATTGATTGCTTCCTTTGCTCCATTAATGAATAGAATTGTTTTTTTCTTGTGAATTATTTTCTCGTCATTTCATCCACCTTTTTTGAAATCCTATAAACGTAAAAGAAAATAGAAGGTATACATCTTCACAACAATAATATAATTTGTGCGTGTGATCATCACTTGTCCACAGAACGGAAGATGAATTTATTTTGAGCAGTGAAGTTAATTATTTAAGATACGTTTGAATGATATATTTAGCGCCGTAACGTTTTAGTAGTTATATGCGCCATTTTATTCAACTATAAACAGTTGAATGTTAAAATAAACTATCATTGAGCTCGAAACAAATATTTTGTTTATGAATTTTACTGAACGCTGTATCCATTTTAGTTTGTGAGACGTTACTTCAAATTTCCAGTGTCACCGTTTGGGCTGGAGGAGCCCAAGCTTCAGTGCGAAAGTGCAGAAATGCGGAACAGCATTTTTGAGTGAAGCAGCGTCATAAATATTAACTGTACTCCTACATATACGTACCTATTTACATTCTTGGTATCTAATGGTTATAATAATTTAAATGTTATCACGCACTAGGGCATAGTGACTGTGGAAGTAATGAAATAACTAGTTCATAACAATAAGGTAGTGAGTGGTACGTATTCATTGTTAATTTCCTCATTAACGGTAAATGTGGACCAGCACCAAATGTGGACAGGTGTAATTTATGGAACATGGTTTTTCAATTAAGTATAGCAGTGGATTCTGTGTACTGAAGACATAATTAAGTTTATGAAGTTAAGTGTCCTATTTTTATAAATTACAGTCAAATTGGTACAATTTTAAAATTATACTATTACTATTTGACGCGATCCATCATCTTATTGAATCCTTCCGGAACATTTTGCGGGTCTGCCCGCATCAACCAAGTGCCACTTCAATTGACTCCAAGTTATAGCGGCTCTGCTGTACCTATGGTGACCCTCCACTCATTTCAGCTGGTACGTAATAAAATTTGTTCATCCATTTTTCGCTAGGATACTGCAGTTAGCTATAACAACAGGTTGTAATCTCCACAATTGAATGGACATATGGAATTTTCACATCTCATGTACATATGCGCATATTATGAAGGCATCGTCATTTCCTGTAAGATGCAATATCCCCAGTCACGCAAATCATCAATTCTGTTGAAAATTTGAATGTTGTAGCATCGGAAAATATTTCTAGTCACAGTGCCCTTCCTTATATGTACTTCACTGCATTTTGTAATTTGGTACAAAATTTGTCGTAATTTTCAATTATAAAACAGTACATTTTCGTATACGTTGGTAGGCTTTATCCTGTCGGCCATTGATTGCTGAGAGTGCAATACGAGCTGGAAAAGTATCCTTTATCATGCATCAAGGTAGAGAACAGAGGGACATTGAACTTATTATGCAGTCAGTTAATCAACAGTTGCATGCTACGGTTCTCTGCATTGCTATCGGAGTGCGAGTGTGGATATATGTAGATATGTACTTGATAAGGTGCTACCATATACGTATAACTTATTGTGGTATAGTTGTGTGACTGATTCCGATAATGTTAATATACACATAGAGCATTGCATTGGTAGCGGATCATTTGAGATAAGAAAAAAATGGATCATAATCCTGACACATGATTGACACATTAATGGCACGTAGTAAAAAGTATATCATATTCAGTATAAGTAATGAAGAATGGCATCACATTACTGAAAGTAACAGGGAACAAGTATGCATTATTTTCTGTCGCACGTTATCATTTTGTGCATGCAAATGGGAACCGATGAATTTGCTGCATGAATCGTGTATTACCACTAATAGCACTTGAAATGGATATGCTATTTGATTGTTGGCAATACTTTGTTTACTCCATGGGCTTGCTTGAGAATACAATGTAGGGCGGTCATCTTGAAGCTCAAGGAAAATGTTGACCATACACTAAATAAAAATACATTTAATTCAAAAGCCAGTTAATTGGCCATTTAAAATTTCTTATTATGCATGTATATGTGTACATGTACATCTTAATTACGTTATTCACGGGTAGTGGTGGAACTTTCTTAGGATAACTATTAAACTTTTTATTAAATGCCAATGCAATATTGACCTTCACATTAAAATGTCAGCGACTATTCACACATGCATATATGTTGTCGAGCAAGGTAGCTTCACTGCATACATTTCCGTACTAACACATTAACTTGTTCATGAACTGGGATGATATGGCGTATATTTGAGACCACTAATTATATTATATCATGTCAATCATTATGTTATCAGTGTAGATTACATCCAGTTACTGGAACCAATGTGTATATCTAATACTAATATTATATGAATGCAGCGATGATCCACTATGTCCTTGATAGCTCCAAAAATACTTAGGTGACATTTTTTCCATGCTCCCGGCAGCACAGCATTTCTCCATATGCCCGACGTATGAAATAGTCACTGTTCACATCAAATTTACTTTCTGGAAACTAATGACTCCCGTTAGCGTCCGTACCGTTTCGGTTGTGTTGAGCTAATGCGTATGTACTTGCACTCATACGTGTGTAACTCATATCTCGAAATTTTTTGGCATTCATAATTTCACAAGTAGCTAATTGCAGTAGCATTTTAAATAATACCGTATCTTCAGAACAATGCAATTTAGATTAAATCCTTCACGAGAACTGTACGCTTATTTATTTGTACATTTAATTTTAAATGTGAAGCCTCAACGTGCAGCTCCAATATGATGATAACAAGCAGCACATTCAGTCTTTGTAATTTAATATACTTTCGCACAAACCAGCGGAATGCATGACGTTTAGACTGTCAATAATTATGTCCACGTGCTGACTAGATATTTGAACCAGATTAACATTTCTCTGTCTGGAAGGTTAACATTCCTATGATCATTATCTACTGGAATTATATTACACTGACTGTACTGACATTTTTGCTGCTAGTATTTACTACTGTGTGCTGTAAAATAATAAACAATCATTACTAAGATATAATAAAAATCAATCCTGTTGGGTATAACGTATTTTTAGAAGAATTATGCAAGCTGAATGTTGTGTGAATTTTGTTGGTAATAATGAACATAAATACATTTTTAACTTTTTGTTGTCTCCTTTAATTTACTACATGCGTAATTAACTCAGGCTCCGGCAACTTTAACCTGTACAGTTCCAAGTCCTGTTGTGAAAATGAATTGTGTTCAGTGTTTTTGTGACTCAAAGTTTCTACATTTTAACTATATTAACACTAAATCAAACGAAAATGATATATATCAATGAGGTTTGTGATTAGGGTGCTGCTATTTAGCACAGTGACACGATTCCGGTGATAGTGATAATTTAAATGAGTACATACTATGAGCTTATCTGGTTAGGTTAATTATTTTGTGTACAAGTGATGTATGCAACATTTGAACTGTATTTGAGTTGTTACTCTTCTACTTTGTAAGACAAACTAATTGTTGCGGCAATACAAACATTTTATTTTTCTGGTATGACCATTTTAAATTCGTTTTATCAGTTATCCTAACAATCTCTTCGGTGGACGAAACAGGAAAGTTTATATGTCATGGCAAATCTATCGCTGGAGAGGCACTAGACAAAAGTGAACATCAACTTGACTTCATAGTTATAAATATTGAACATAAATTAAGACAAAATTTATTGGAGAATTCCAACAGTTAAATGTACATCATAGTCAATAGTTTTATGTTACTTTGTGCGCGTTGCGATATGATTTATGAAACACTGAAATGGTAATTTTAATATGTTGGTTTGCAGAAAAACGGTGCAATACGTTAATGTTAAGCAGTGTTACAAATGTAAATTTTACTGTCACATATAATAGCTATTTACAATATTGGTGTCAACAGGTTCTGTGTATTTAAGTTCTATCACACACTACGACATAGTGAATATTCAAGTAATACAATAACTAATGCATAATAATAAGTAAGTGAGTGAGTGTTACGTTTTCATTGTTCCTTTCGTTCACTGTTATCAACGGTGAATGTGAATCAACGATTCAACTTCCAGTTAAAATTTCAGTTTCAATTTCTATTTGCATCATTTTTTTGTATTACGGTAACATCCCTCTTTAAACTCGTGCCCCGACCCTCTGACACGAACATGATCTTCCATTACGTTACGTAAATTAGAGGTCACTCACCCTTATCACGCCATGCATTGTGATATCAGTCTAATACTGATCGTGTAACTGGAGCAGATGTGCACAGCAGCAGTGATCCCTTACATGGCACTGATCGCTCCATCATAATGTCCATACGTGAAAATTATTATAATGCTTACGGCAATACAGTCTGTCTTCACATACCGGATGAACGAAAGGGTTCACACACATAATTTGCTTTTGGTAATGAAATAGAACCCGGCAGCGTCTCCGCCGCGTCAGCTAGGAACTTTCACTGACATTAATTAGGTATTTGATTCAATATTATGCCATTTATCATTTCACACACATCATTATGTATTTCTTCCGCTTTTCTTTTGTCCAGCCTCACAACTAGCAAATCAGCTTCTTGAATGTATCAACCTCATTGCTAGTCCAAAAAGTCGTGCCAGTTTGTGGAAACTAACCAAGTATGGTCGTAAGTGTTACACTCCAGAGTGTAAGCGAGTGCTGTGAGCATTTCTGTCATTTGCTATCTCCAGAAGGGTAATATACGTGACATATGTTTCTGCGATACTTACCTGTAACAATATCATGCAAAAATAGTTTGTGTTAATGCTTCATGACGTAGTCAACTATATCACCACATCTGTTGTCGCAGGCCGTCATGTAGAAACGATTTAGAACAGTCGCTCTCTGCTTTCCATAAAAGTACGGTGAATATAGCAATGTGTAATCGTGTTTTTACCAACCCATAATTTAATCTGATCTAATTCTATCACTAATGGTCAGAAACTATTTATTATTTTGAATCATGTAATACAAATTTCAGCCATGATTACATACCTTCGTGAACACATATTTTGCTTGCGACTGCGAAAATTCTAAGATCCTCTATTTGTTTATTGAATTTCAGATGACAACTCATAACGTGCAGCTTCATGATGCGGACAACAAACAGCACCATCGCTGTTTGTGATTTATGATCCTTGCGCAGTGTTATATTCAACGCTACATTAGTTAGCTTACACGGGGTTTAAACTTTCAATAGGAAATTATAATCATATGATGCTTAGATTTTAGAACAAAATAGATTGACATTTCCATAACTTAAAACCGTATTCTTATAATCAATACTGATAGGAATTACGTTACGCTGATTACTCTGCTATTTATGCAGCTCATATTTACTCCTGTCTTCTATATAAGTGGCCAAACATATTAAAAGCAGATTAAAAATTATTACTGTGGCGTGTAAATTACTGATAGAACAATTATGCAAACTGACGCTTGTGCAAACTGTGTTGGTAATAATATGACGATTAATTTTTTTTACCTTTTGCCGTGGTATTTAATTTTCTAACTGCGTAATTAATCCTGACACCTGTAAGTATAACTTAAACAAGTCCAAATTTTGTTGCGAAAGTGAATTGTGTACAGTGTTTTTGTGGCTGGCCGTTTCCATGTTAAAAATAAATTAACTCGAAATCATGTGATAATAAACCCCATTTATGACATTTTCAATAAGGTTGCAGATAAATATTCAACAAGGCCCGTTTCAGGTGATAGTGATTATTTACATTAAGTGTGCATCTAGTGTTAGGTTAATGATTTTGTATCAAAGTGACGTATCCAACAGTTACATTGTGAGCAGTTACTCCAGTTAATGAGTTAATTTAGTTAAACGTTAACCAGTGCGACGATGCAAACATTTTGTTATTCGCTCATGCACTTTAGAAATTCGATTTATTGAATTGAACATCTAAAAACTCAAAATATATGTAACAAAAATTACTAAAAACTTATTAGATAACTAAAGCAGTAAAATATACATAAAAATGACATTATTTGATATACGTGAGTGTCATGATTTTTTTAAACACTGAAACTATATTTTTAAGGTATAAACTTGAAATAAAGTTTTTGAAACACTGAAACTTATAGTGTCTGTGTTCGTGAACATTAAAAATATGGTCAGATTTTTTGTGATCAATGAATGTATTTATTTATGGTAAAAGCAATAACAACATCTCCTAACGGTTCCAATTCAGTTTTGCTTCTAATTTAGAACACATATAGCTATTATGTGACATTTTGTAAACATTAAGTCAACTGTAAATTTATATTGTTTGATTAAAATAAGAAGAAACATTTTAATTCTATGACAGTTTCATTTGTATCATTGCTACACTGGTGACTCTGGAGTAGCCAGAACGTTAGTGAAAGTGCGCAAGCACAAAAACTGTGTTTATGCTCCATATGACTATAAAGAAAAACTCAATAATCATAAGTCATATCAGTCAGAATAACTAACAGTAATTGTAGAATCGTCCGTGTTATGTTTCCTTTAAAACTTCCCTAGACAATTACTATCAGTGAGGGTGAATTTGCTGAACTATGTGGAATGGTGTTTGCTTAATGGACCATTACACCGTTTGAGCTGGTAAGTAAGAAAATGTATAATTATTTGATTATGATATTATGTTTAGCTGTTGCGACATTCTTCACATTTATCGAATATGTGAAAATTGTTCATGACATGCATCACGATGTTATCGACATTTCCCGGAAAATGTAACAGTCAGTTGTACAGTGCTATATCAAATACGCGTCGTATATCATCACCAACCCATTTTGTAAATTACATTGTACTTCATTGTATGTAATTCCTCTTCTATTGGGTTATTAGTTGCATTGATACATAATACACTAACTTCTAAAAGCATAAGCGTCATCAATTTGCAGGTATGTTTAGAAAAATATGACAAGAGTTTCATTGCATTTGGTAGATTTTACCATATCGTTATCAAGCAGGTAGTGCATATCGATTGGATCCTGATATTGCTAGAGAACATTAATACTATTTCATACCTAACGTATTGGTAGCAGATCATTTCATATAAGAAAGAAATGGATCATCAGCTTGACACATGATTGGTGCGTAATTGGCCTATGCCCAAAATTATATAACAGTCAGTCTCAATAATATAGACTGGTATGACGTAACTGAAAGTAGATACGGTGCGTATAAACATATATACAATATTTTCTGTCGCACGTTATCATTAATTCACATAAAACATAAACAATTAACTTGCTGCATGAATCATACACTTGAAATAGCACCAGTAATAGCACGTGAAATTGATATATTACTTAATTGTTGGCAGTGCATTGTTTGCTTCATGAGCTTGCGGGAGAATACAATCTAGCACTGTCATCAAGAAGCTCATGTATAATGTTGACTACATACTGACTCAATATTCAATTCGTTTGGAATGAAACTGCGTCTCAATAAATGTCAATAAAATTTTGAGCTTCCAGTTAATTTTTGTACTACAATTCGAATATGTATATATGCTTTTCAACAAGGTAGTTTCGCTGCATATATTTTTCCGCTAACCCACCAACATTGAAATGAACTACAATAACACAACGTACATTAGAAATCAATCCTATCACGCCAATCATTGTGGTATCCAGTGATGGGCAACTCAACTCGTGAGTGGTGAGTTTTGAGTGGTAAATTTGAGTTGAGTGGTGGTATTTTTGGAGAGCTGAGTTGAGTTGAGTGGCCAAATTTTTTAGAGTGGTGAGTGGCTGGGTCGTCCGTGAGTGGAGTGGTCAAGATTTTCAGGGGTGAGTTGTGAATGGAGTTGAGTGGTATAGGATGGAACCAGACTGAGTGGAGAGTTCATTTGAGTGGCATTTTAATGCCCAACACTGGTCGTATCAGTATAATGCATATCGAATGACTGGAAGCAATGCATGTACTTGGAATATAATAGAACAGCGATGATCCCGTTCATGTCATTAATCGCTTCAACAGAAAATATGTGCGTTGAAACTGTTTTCATGTTCAAGGCAGCGTATCCTTCCCCATAGCTCTACAACATGGTTCACCTTAACATAAAACTTCCTTTCTGGAAGTATATGAAACCTGGTAGCGTATCTGCCGTTTAGGCTAGAAATTTTCCATTCAAGTTGGTGACACTCATCATTTCGCATGCATCATTATATATTTTATTCACTGATTTGTGTAGTACGTCACCACCGCTATTAACTTAGGCCGTCAATAACCATCTACAGGAACTAATGATGTCTGCTATCAAATTTTTTAGTAACAATATGGTGAACATCTTAAAAGCATCATATTTTTTACCAGTAGATATATTAATTCCACCCAATTCATAAGATATCATCTCATAATAACTATTATTTTGCAACACCAATTCAGCAGTTCCCACCATGCTTACCGGTAATGTACAAATATCTTGATGAATCCTACTAGAGATTTAACGCAAGTACGGCCCACAACTAAGTGCAGCAGCATTTAAAAAATACATTTTTTTAGAACAATTCAATTGAAAATAAAACGGCAAATACATTTGTAAGCTTATATATTTGTTCATTGAATTTCAGAACCCAGGTGTTAACATGGAGCTCCAGGATGTGGATTGTAGGCAGAACCATTACAGTTTGTAATTGAAATTACTTTCCCTCATACGAGTAATTTCCCACACTCTGCTCACGTGATACTTAGCCATTGGAGCTACATAAACAGTTATTATAAAGTGAAACTCAATATACATTTGATCGTTACCTCCTGACATTACATTACTATGCCTAAACTATTTTTATCTAATACTTATTATAATGTACGATATGATAATAAAAAGACCTCTTTAGGACAAAGTAAAAATCAACACTGTTGGGCGATACCTGGAACAATTAAACTACCTGACTATCTAATTTACAAAATGCGTTCTTAATACAAACTCTGGTAACTAAAACTTATACGGTAGATATATTTTTGGTGTGAAATGTGCCCAGTGGGTTTGTAACTGACTATGGAATATACAATTAAGTGTTTCAACATATTGGTTTATGAACTCAAATTCATATGACAATAAGATGCATTTATGGCTATATCGATTAGGCTGCAGGTAGTCCGCACATTGACACGTTTTTGGTGACAAAATGTACATGTAATTAGTGTATCTAGTGTTAGGTTAAGGATTTACTGTGACAGTGATGTATCCAACGGTTACATAGTGAATTGTTGCTCTGCTACTAGGAAAACAACTATTCAGTGCGACGATACTGATATTTTAATTTTTAGACTCCTCGACACTTGTCAATAGTAGTAGTGAACAGTTGAACAGTGAACATGCTCAAAAGTATGTACCTACATTTCTAATTTAATTATATTATTTGAACGAACTGACATATACTTATGACAGCGTATATTAGATACTTACAACAAACAAAATTAAGTGCATGAAGTGTAGTTTCTAATTCTAATAAAGTGTTATAAGACGCTTCTTAAAACTATTTGACACGATACATGAATTTAATGACACATTTGCTACACTCTTGAGCAGTTTGCCTGTAACAACAAATCATCTAACCACAACAGCTGTTGCTTCCTTGTACTCACGGTATTATGCTATTGGATCCTTGAATTATGTATTCTGGTAAGTACTCAAATTTATATATCAATATTTGGTGAATATATTACAGCTGGATATAACAAAATGTGGAAAAATTGCAAGGCATGTCACTGCCAAATATAAAATCTCATTTCCGGACATTTTGCTCATGCGTCATGAGGAGTACGCCTCAACGCATGGCATGCAGCTCAAATCATGTTGGCGCTATACGGCATAC
Organism: Sinella curviseta; assembly: GCA_004115045.4. NCBI lineage: Eukaryota > Metazoa > Arthropoda > Collembola > Entomobryomorpha > Entomobryidae > Sinella > Sinella curviseta. The sequence goes on along the minus strand of CM023201.3, from coordinate 1,640,855 downwards.
CTGTCACTGAACCACGCTATACAATATGTAGCCTTCATTGTATGTTCATGTACTGTAATCACGTAGATTATATTTACATCAAAGTATTGTATATCACACATCACGCATAGTTGTATATGTTCGGGATATATGACCTAATTAGGTTATTCCTTGCCGATTTGGTCGATATCATCATCAAAGTTGATTTATGTACTGCATACTATATAAGACGTTATTTGTGTCGCTGATTAATGTGCCGTTTAAAAACTGGCATAACTTGCCGGCGGTTCTCTGATTAGTCAATTACATCACCACGTCTCGGATTGGACGGCTCCCTAACAAACTTTATAGAGGACTTTCTGTATGATCATATTTCAATAATTATAAAGCGACTATATAAATACATACCGAAGTAAACATGTAATGTCCAACTTCATATTTTACTCACATACATGTCCATAGCGGTAAATTTTAAATTTCGATGCATCGCAATGTACATTTGTCACGTAAATGAGGGAATGTTAAAGTAAATACTGAACGTTGAAACATTGAAATAAAGCAATCATGTTCATATCTCATCATCACCCTCATGTTCATATATTTCAATTGTGAATTTCGCAACAGATTAAAGTTATCGGGTGCCAAATGTAATACTTAATGAAAATTTCATTTTCTCAAACAACACAATTTGGTATACACTGCCTAATGATTTATTTAGAAATGTAAACATGATTGTTTTTTCTTATTTTCAGATAGGAGCCATTATTGTTCAGCCATGATGATAGCGTATTGGATTTTAACCGTGTATCCCTGAAGTTGTATTTACATAGTGGAGAGTTTAACGTATATTATTGATAATGTCAATTGCAAACTTGTAGTATAATAATTTATCACAAACTAATAACAGATACCTAATTTATCTGCAATAATTGTAGCGCCCAGAAGTACTGGTTTCTTGTGAAAGTGATTTTGTAGCTGGCAGTGAAATGTAGAATGAACTAGAAATTATGTATGATAAAATACTTAAATGACATTAAATACTAAGCTTAGACAGCTAGTGCAGCGTTGAGTTTCTGGTGGTCGTGATATTCAGTACTGCTTGTGAGTATCCAGCGTTAGGTTATAGAATTTGTGAAAATTTAATTCTTCAAAAGTCTCATCGCGCATCGGTTTGCTAATGTGAACAAAAATAATATGTACACTGGACCAAGAATTTTAACTTCCAGACAGTCGGATTTTGCATTATGCGCAGATGGCCATCTCTATGAATAATTTTTAGTGAACTTGCGAATCATGAAACTAATTCCAAATGCTTCCCTATAGAGAAATATGCTTGAGTGTTACAGTGAAAGTTAAATACACAAAACACGTGTGAATAAAACAGTACAATTTGTGCTTCGTTTCATAACCTACAATATAAATATAAATTTGACTTTAATATATTGAATCGGATTGAATACATTATTCTTTGCTACTGGAAAGCTATTTAACCGGTTACTGCTTAAATTCATTAAACATATAAAATGCTGTAATTTATTGTTTTAATGAATACAATTTAAGCGAATTACAATTCAGTGTTATAAGTGACCACAGAGCGTGATAGTGAACATGGTTGGTGGGTGTAGCATGATAATTTAGTTGGTGGTAAGTGAACTTCCGTACAATTTTATTTGACATCTTCCCTTGCTACTTTAACTTTACCGGTACTCCCGTGCAAATGCTGTAACTATAAAATGCGTTTATTTAACTATTTCTGTTGCTATTTGAAGCTCTAACAATTTATGTACGAGTTGCGTTCGTGCGTGCGTTTTTCCGAAAACTTGGCTGGTGCTGGAGCAAACATTGAGGTGAAAGTTACAAATACTAAAAACCAATTTGCGGTGAGAAATAAAACTTTGTTTGACGTTTTCACAGAAAAGTCGTTGAGGACAACGACAACAATGGTGCAATAGGACATAAACTATGTTATAAGTTAGCTTCTATTATTGCGTTGTGCACCGTATTATCACAATTAGCAAATATTTGCGTTGTAGCCGCAAAAAGGGTTGCGAGTGTTATATATGCTACCTTCTCCGCTGTCGTAACGGTAAACATAAAAGTTAACATGAAAGCGATTTTTTGACATTGTCGAAAACTGTTTTAAGATATCAAAACTGAATTGTTTTACTTTGTGGGATTGTGAAACTTTTAACGACAATTTCGGGATTATCTTCAAAATGAATGTTGTATTGTTTTTTCGATCTTGCGCCATTAGAAAGTAAACGTTAAATAGAAAGAACTACCAGCTTCGTTAGTTTAGTATTGACCACTTCGAATTCAAGACAAATATCGTCCCGGCTAATTAGCTGACCTCCAGCTTCAGGTATTATTTATCCACATATATATTAAGGCTATTGACTTGGCTATTTCCGAGCCTAATTATTTGGCATTGTTTCCGTTAGTCCAGACAAAACCATGGAGGACAAACAGCTGGAAATAATACGAACCAACCTGCCTCAACTAATCAGGACGACGGTATGCAGTAAAGTATTTTTGGCTGTATTCCAAGCTAAAGGTATTTTGGATAAAGAAGACGTGTACCGCATCCAGGCCATGGTAATTGATAATTTAAATTAAATACAAATTATGTTACAATCCAATTCATGTCACAGCAAGCAGACTAACTAATTACAATATCTTTCTTTACCGATTCAAGGGAAAGAATGAAGGAGAGATCAGTGAGGCAAGCAAATTCTATGAAATAGTAAAAACCAGAATCGGTTCATTTGAACTGTTGCTTCAAGCTCTGATGGAAACGAATCAGTCGGGTGCGTTTGACCTGTTACAAATTTCACGAGAAGTGACATCGCAAAAACCGAAACCAAAATATACAAAACGATTTTCAAAATGCCCGCAGTATATCGAACAATTTTTGAGCGACGCGACAAAATCCATTTTGGTAGTCAACACCAATGACTGTAATATAACTTGCGAACGAATTTGTGAGACTCATGAAAAGTGCAAGAAATATGACTCCGAAGATTTCTTGGAAAATTTTCCCTTCACCCAATCTGCACAAATACGGCGAAAGTTTGTTCCAATAATTAACTCTGGAAATCGTGTTGACAGCATGATAAATTCAGTACAAAGATACGATGGAAAATTCGTAATTGTTGGGAAATACGAACACGAAACAGAAAACCCGGCCCATACCAGGGTACATGAACGATTTTATTGGAATGAACTACACCCATATTTCTGTGATCAAGTTCAACAACAGATCGAGTCTGAACTGGGCCTTGACAATAAGGCGTGTTGCTCAGCGTTAGAAAACTTAGAATCTAATGCAGTGCTTGAACTTATACGTGGCGAGATCCCAACAACAGCAAGTATGTTTAAGAGCTCCATCCCGGAATTGATCAAATACTATATTCCCAGAAGGCTGGTGACAAGAAACATTATTTCCAATGACATATTTTCTTCCAGCGGGACGGATATATTTCTCATTTCCAGAGTTCAAAGATACGAGCTATCCCGCCTGGCAGCTAACAAGTCAACCACGACGTCCAGCCACGTCTTTAGAAATGGCCTGGATGATACAGTCCAGTTCGTCCTCCTGGAAGAGGAGGAACATTTTGATAAAATTGTCAAGCTTGAAGAAACTCGAGCTGAAAAGAAAATTGAAAATATGTACTTGAGCAAACCAAAAGTGAAGCCTCGATCAATTCATGTGCTCAAACGTGAAGGGTCCGTCCTAACTTGGCAGAAATCATCTGGTGACATGAAAGTGATTCAGAAGAACATGGCAAAATATCAAAGTGATGTGTGGGAGGACGATCTAGTACAGCAACTAACCAATTTACCAATGTCGTCAAAAAGTGCGGTTTGCATTTCGGACACTCCTGGCATGGGAAAATCCATCCTGCTAATCCATATTGCCAACAAATTGAAAGACGAAAAGAGACCTGGCTCCGTTGGGTTCATTGTAATTAGTGAGTTTGTGCAGAAGGTCAAAAAATGTCAAAAGACACCTGACTTTGACCAACAAGTGTCGCGTGTCGTGGGAGAAAGCTTCCGCAGCAACCAACTTGGCGTTACGTACTTTCTAAAGAACAAACATGAATTGGAACACCTTTTATTAGACGGTCTGGACGAAATTAGTAGTGACGATGTGGAGTTTGTTTACCAACGTTTGAAGCTGTTATGTCAACTATTTCCATCAACCAGGTTGTGGATTACGACACGACCTAACATGCTACTAAATCTTGAAAATTGCATGGGCGTTCCGGGATACAATATACAGCCATTCGACGAAAGTGACCAAATGCGTTTCTTGGAGCTATTTTGGTGCAATGTCTCCCAAAATACCTCAAAATTAAAGCAATTTGCCAGTAATTGCTTAGCAAAAATTAAATCTCAAATAAACTCCAAAGCGGAACGGGACATTGCCGGGATTCCGATGCAGTGTCTTCTCACTGGCGAAATCTTTGAAGAAGAAGCAAAGGACTTTTGTCAAAATGACAAGTCAGTGGACTTAGTCTTCAAAGTGAACTCAATATTATGTCTGTACGAAATGCTGCTAGAGAGAAAGTTTGAAAAATATTCGCGCCTCCATCGCAAAAGTTATGAGGATAAGAATGCCATGAAAAGGATGCACATGTTTTACGGTATTTCCCTGCTATTTCCTTCCTTCGAATCTGAGATTGAGTGGGAACTGAAATTCTCCAAAATTACCCATCAGGACATTTTTAACGTGGGCTTAATGGAGGTTGATCTTTCTACGCCCATTCCACGTTTCATTCACAGAACAGTGGCAGAATTTTTTGTGGCGCTGTACGTGGTTGAGTCATTTACGAAGAAGAAGCAGAAAACATGGGCTGACACAAAAGCATCCAAAATTCGACCGTACAATATCCGCGATGATTTACTTTATAACCACGTACTGGCCACTAAATCATACATTCATGGTCTCGTTAATTTTCGTTATGGCCATGTTACCAACTATGTATTCAGCAACAATGTCATCATCTATTTTTTGAATGCACTCCTCGGCGCTCCAAATGTAGATGTAGAGGAGCTTACTTCAAATTCCGTTTCAGACGATAAGTTAATACAAATGTCTGAAGCATGTGTAAGGAGTAGTTTCGAGAACATCTTTGAGTCTCTAATTTACAAAATCATTCTCCCACCAGCATTTGAGTTGGTTTACTCGGAAAATTTTATTATGAAATGCACAACATGTGCTGGGACCAAGATGCTGTCTCTTGCATGCAAACATCTCGATTCGGACAAGCCTATTACCGGGATTCGAATGGAAGGATACTCACTGCTTCATATTGCAGTGGGAAGTGGTAACTACGCAATGGTGGAGTATTTGGTAAAAGAACAAGGATTTCGAGAACATATTAGAGCTTTTCCGGATTTAATCTATGAATGCGTTTATTTATCTGAAGGAAATGACGAAAGCACCGTGCTTGAAAAGAAGGAGATAATCAAATATCTTCTAAACATTTGTCCAACTCTTCTAACTGCTACTAATAGAGATAGGGGGATTCCGCTATTGGCATATGATATGCATATTGACTTGGCGAAGAAACTCCTCTGCTCACAATATCTCAAATACGACATGGAAGACATTTTGGAATTTCTTCACATTACTTTATGCTTCCACACGTCCGATGACTACTTATATATCGTTTTAAAATGTTTGGCCACAGAAAACCTGTATCCCTCCTTTGGGGGATTGTGGACGAACCCGCGTAAGGGCCCACATTTAACGCACATGTTTTTTGAGCACATGAAACCAGACGAACAATATCTTTCATTTCTTAAATCTAATGGAATCGACTTTTCTTGCAATGATGAGGACGGAAAGTCAGTTCTTGAGATTGCTATCGGCAGAACCATAGGTGATATGCGTAGGTGTATAACGTGGCTACTAAAAAACGTCGAATTTAGTACTGAGCAATTAAAAAGCAGCTTGATTCATGCTGTCCGCTCTGCAAATACGTTTGCAGTGACATACCTCTTGGAGGGCAAACACGTGGAAGCAAGCATTGTGACCAACCAAAATCAAAATATGATGAGTGTGTTGTTGAACACTGCACAAAGCTGCTACAAAGATCACATCGCTATTGGAGATCAATTGGAAAAACATGGTATATCTTTAAAAGCGGAAAAAGAAAAAGTTAGCAATCACGTTCGTCTGCTGACGGTGGATAAAAGTGATCCAAATTATACCTGGAACAAATTAACTGAGTTTTGGTGTCACCAAACTAAAACCAAGAAGGAATACTTTCATTTGAAGATGGTAATGCAACTAATCCAGCGAACCAACAATCTCAATGACCAATCCGTCAACGATACTTTCTTCAATTGCTTGCGTCTTTGTCTCCCAGACGTAATAAATATAAACCATAAAGATGAGGATGGAAGCACGCTACTCTATTTATTTTGGGCAGCTGCGGAAATTAAATAATTGGACAAAACGTTTAGAATGCTCGTTGAATTTGGAGCGGATCCATTGGCTTCGAGCATACAAAACTGTGGCCATCTTCTCCAATTGATTGCAATGCTTGCTGAACGTGACGATGCATGTTGGGAACAATTGAAGCTCTTTCTTCAAAAAATTCCTATCACGGACGAATCGAGCATCAACAAAGTTCTTGTTTTGACTGTTCACCGTAAGATGAAAACTTTGGTTGAACATGTTTGTGAGTGGTACTTGGTCAACGTAGATAAACCAATAAACGCCATCAAGGGCAATTACAGAGGAGAGACAGTGACAATGCTGGACATGGCGTTAATCAGTCATGATGGCGATGTGCTGGAATATTTAGTCGACACACACGGATGCAAAGAGGCCCTGAAGCCATTTGGTAACTTATGGATTCATGAGTGTGTAACGAAAGATTATCCAATAGGACAACAATTGAAATTTGTAAACATCGTCAACGGCCTTTATCCATATTTAATCAACACCCGAAATGAACAAGGACTTGTTCCGCTGTCTATGAATTTTGTACACCCACAAATTGTTTTGCGTCTTGTGACGCTTGGCGCCAACGTGAACGCCAAAGATGCTGCTGGTAACACACCAATTCACTGGGTACTGAAGTACGAAGCAGAGGGAAGGGTTGAAAATGTAAGAAACACAAAAATTATTGAGGCGCTTCTAGAATGTGGAGCAGATGTGAACGCAACAACAGATAATCTTGAAACCCCGCTCATGCTGGTTTCAACCAATTTCAATTACTGGACTAAAATTTATATTATCAACTTACTCATCAACAACAACGCTGATCCGGGAAGAAAGGACTCCAATAACAGCACATTTCTTCACCTTATTCCAAGAAATTGTCGCGCCTCCGAATTTGTGAAAATTGTTGAGTTTCTTATTGAAAAGGGACATGCGGATTTATTTCACCTCAAAGGTGAAAGTGATCTCACTCCCATTCAAATTGCTAGCAAACATTTTGCCGACGAGCCTTCTGTACTTGATTTGTTTAAGAAATATTCCCTATGCTAGGACCATTACATGACAAATCGTTTATTATTTACTATTTATGAAATGCTAAGTAAGTTTTAATTAACCAATTATTATATTCTTGTAACCATTTAACGAAGAAGTGAGATTGCAAGATACATTGGTATGAGCTCAATAGTTATATTTTAATACACCAACCCATTAATTAGCATTACTGCTTGATAATACATTGTAATGAACAAAATTTCCAAACAGTTTTAACCAAATATTGTAAATATGTTCTGTAGATGGCTGACTACGAATAAATAATGATACAAGTACCGGAAGACAATACTATTGGCATTGCATCCAGAAATGATTGTGTCCATTATTTTGCATTTTGCCTCGATTTCATATTAAAGAAGCCTGGACGAACGTAGAATTCTTGTTTTCGATATTCCTACGGTTGTAATCATTTAAAACACGTCGATACTGCACAACATTCTCAGGATTGGTTACCACAATGGCAGCACCCATTTTCTTCCCGCGGGATATGGTAACCGCTTGTCTTTCAGATGATTTACATTAACCAGAAAGGTTCATTATTAAGCAGACTCAATGAAATGAGGACATACGTTTGCCATATTTTTGGATTCTAGGTACACCTGGCACCGAAGAAACCGTGGTGAATGTACAACTTTACTCGCCCAATATGTAGGAAGTTCTAATTTATCCACACTCAATTTTCGATTCCTATATATTGGAATTAATTAAGAGACCATATACATATTCAGAGCATCTCACGCTCAGCAACCATACATGAAATATGGGTAAGATATAAATTATATATCTACTCTGCATGTCTGTGCGTACGAAATGTTTCAAATGACTATTTGTAACTTAAGATTTTATATGCGCTTGTGAAGATTCAATGCTTCAAGCGCTCTAAATACACTTGATTTCCTTTGAATAGAATTCCCCTTAAGCTTTTCGTGATTGGATTTTTCTTTTTTAATGACTGAGAAGCGAAAAAAGTTGCAAAGGTAGCACGTTATGTGAACATGCCTACGTGCCCTTGTTATTTGAATTTTTTAAATTATGTCGTCACTTAAATTTAATTTCGGGCCAATTAAATGCATAATTGTTGCATTAGGAATGTCGTTTCATCGTTTCTAATTGGTACGTTGCTATTGTTTGGTACAATAGGTTGCTCAAATATAATTGGTTTCATTATCGAATTGGGTAACCATTCTTGGATTAATTGTGCACGGATAACTGCGCGAAGTTGTTCGAATTAAATAATGACCAGTAAATTGGTATTTGATTCAAGTAAGCTACGAAACAAATTTTAAAATGGGAATGACAAAGCCGGCAAACAAATCAGAAAATTGTTAACTGTTCATTATATTCGGTAATAGAGAACGACGTAGCTTGAAGAATGCTTCACAAATGTTTTTGAAAACCCATGCAGTCCTGTAGTACACCGGTGTATTGTTCTCGTTGACAGTTGAATTCAAATGTATAAAGTTTCTTTTTCTAGTTTTATACGCAATATACTCGAATACATTTAATTATTTAGTTGGCCAATTTCTACAGTAAATTCATTAAGCTTTACCAACATTTCCGATAACATAACTTAGCCTCAGGCATAGTACCTGCTCATTTTGAATATTATCGTGTTACTAAGATAATATTAATATACCGTGGTAATATTCAGTTTTTACAACTATAATACAGTAGAACAAAATAGAAAACAAAGATGTATTCAGTCGTAGCAATCGTACATCCGCAACTCAAAAACACCAATTAAAAGTGGTGTCAGTTGTGACAGTTTAAAAACGTTACCGGCCCGGTCCCCGCGGATCCATTTCCCCGCCAGGGTAAAACTCCCCGCGGGCCCAACTCCCCGCGGAGTCTACTCCCCTCAGGCCTATTTCCCCGCGACGTATTTTCCTCGATAGGGCTACTCCACCTGTGATTCTTTCCCCGAATGACTATCTTAATTGAAGGACATTGTAAACGAATGAAAATCCGTGGATTCATCAACAGTTGAATTGCTACTTCACGTGTGCATTTACAGTCGAATTATGGAAGAATCAATATTGTCCTACTTAAATCTTGCACACGAATACCTGGGATTTTATTGTACAATGTGGAATCTAGAATTTAATATTCTATGTCTGAAGTTAATTGAAAACTTTTGGATTTGATTGAAACATTGTAGATTTTATTCAACAATTTGAGATTCTCTTTAAAAAATTAGGATTTTATTGAATAATTTTGGATTTCATTGAAAAATAAAGGTTTTAATTAAAGAAATTTGGATCGTATTGAACAATTGGATTTTAGGATTCATGGAAGAATCAATGTTGTCCTACTCAAATCTTGCACACGACTACCTGGGATTTTATTTTACAATGTATAAGTGAGTTCTAGAATTTAATACTCCATTTATTGAAAAAAATTGTATTATGGGTTGTACAATTTGCAGCATTGTAAATCCAAAATTTGGTGAATTTTGTAGAATTTGGGATTTTGTTGTCGAATGTGGGATTTTGGTGTAGAATTTCTGATTTTGCGAAATTTGGAATTTTATATTTTAATAAAAATATACAAAGCTACAAGATTATAGTCTGCCAAATTTATTAGGTCATCCTAATGTGATTAAAATTTATGCAACCCATAATTCCAGTTTGTTCTATAAAATTCTAAATTGTTCAATAAAATCCCAAATTGTTTAATAAAATCCAAATATTATCTTCAATAAAATCCCAAAATGTTTAATAAAATCCAAATTTCTTCAATTAATCCCGTATTTTTTCAACAAAATCCTTATTTTTTCACTTAAATTTAAACATTTTTAATAAAATCCAAAACTTTTCAAGAAAATCCAAAACTTTTCAAGAAAATCCAAAACTTTTCAATAAAATCCAACCTTTCAATAAAATCCAAAACTTTTCAATAAAATCCAAAACTTTTCAATAAAATCCAAAACTTTTAAATAAAATCCAATTGTTCAATACGATCCAAATTTCTTTAATTAAAACCTTTATTTTTCAATGAAATCCAAAATTATTCAATAAAATCCTAATTTTTTAAAGAGAATCTCAAATTGTTGAATAAAATCTACAATGTTTCAATCAAATCCAAAAGTTTTCAATTAACTTCAGACATAGAATATTAAATTCTAGATTCCACATTGTACAATAAAATCCCAGGTATTCGTGTGCAAGATTTAAGTAGGACAATATTGATTCTTCCATAATTCGACTGAAAATGCACACGTGAAGTGCAATTCAACTGTTGATGAATCCACGGATTTTCATTCGTTTACAATGTCCTTCAATTAAGATAGTCATTCGGGGAAAGAATCACAGGTGGAGTAGCCCTATCGAGGAAAATACGTCGCGGGGAAATAGGCCTGCGGGGAGTAGACTCCGCGGGGAGTTTTACCCTGGCGGGGAAATGGATCCGCGGGGACCGGGCCGGTAAACTTTAAAAGTTCTAAAGGGATCATTAGACAGATAGATCTTTGAGCTAGATTATTGGTGGAAAAAGTTGGTAAGAAAAAGAGTGAACCTGCCCGAAGGAGTCGTGGGCAATTAATCAGAAGAGAGAAAAATAAATCATTAATGACATTTTACGGTAATGTTAAGGTTGTTTAATTTCTCAAATTTGGATTTAAGTAAATCTAGACGAATTAGATGACACAATGTTAATTGATTATACCTAAATGGTACATTTGTTCATTATACATTCATAAATTTTAATTATAAATTGTATGATGTCATGTATGTTTTGGCCTAATATATTAAATGGAGATGATGGGAAGGCTGCATCTGTTCATGAGGGGAATTTGGTCGACGAACTAATTAAATCTATTTAAATAATCTGCACGCAAAATGGGAAACAGAACAATTATGATTTTGAATTTAGCTTTATACGTTTAGCAATAGATTTGAGGAGTCTACAAAACGCCAACGCTTCCATAATAGTGAATGCTGAAATCATAAACAAAATGTTGCGACGCATTTGATCATGTAGTAAATTTTATGGAAGTTCATCTTCGTGAAGCACATAGCATGGCCAAACAATATTGTAAAAAACAATTATACTGGAAGATGCAAGAATGCGGCAATTTTGCTGTAAGCAACGACATTTTGGCAAATGTTTGATGGGATAGTAGTTTATTTGTAAACGTGACGCGAGGAATTTTGTACGGTAAAATATTTTTCCAGCTTTATCATGCAAGATAATAGTTTAATGCTTCTATTATTCAGTCCCAGAATTTTCCATCAATTCAAAACTACAATGATGTACGAGATAATATTTTAAAGAAAATAATTAGTTGAGGCATTCATTATTCAACGAAATGGATTTGATACGACAGCAATTCCTAAAGTAGCATGCATTGTAATTGATAATTATAAATGTGCTTTGGAATATCAAGACAGATACACTTGGCGCCAAACAAGTTGAGCTGTCTATTTCTATTCAGTATATTGACAGGAGAACGGCTTGGGTCAGTGGTTAAATGGTGTTCTGGCATGTTTGCTTGTCATAGATATTCACCAATAATTGCTTTATTTACCACAATGGTTGCCATTGATGTGAGACCAAAAAGTACAAACAAAGACATTATAGATATGCTTACATGACGAAGAAATTATTTTATAACGATTTTTCATATACATATGTTATTGTCAGTTCATCCTGAAGGTTTTCTGTAATTTGCTTTATCATTTCTCTAATACGAATGGGATGTTTCAATTGGTTGAATTTCTATTGACAATATCTTGCTTAGCTAAATATTAGTCGACCTATTATGTCGTTGGGAAAATGTAACCGTGAGAAGAAATGAATTATACAATACAATGGAATGTAACAAAGAATACACGGACACAGCGTACGTCGAAAACACAATCATTTCATACAATTCATAAATAGGTCTCTAGATAGGTTTAATTATTTTGTTGATAATATTTCCTCTAATCCGCTCATTATTTCTACGAATCTTACTGCGCAATATGCTAAGCCAATTGCTACAGCTATTCATCTCGTTCCGAAGTAAATAGTCCCTATTAAATTGCTCAATTACTGAACACCAAAAGGAAACTACTCGTAATAGTTCCGTGTCCTCTATTAGTTCTTGAACGGAACAGCTCAGCTCAGGTATTGTTTTCAATGCTGAAAATGTGCTGCGCCTAGTCGTTGGAAACTTAACTCTCCATCACCACAGCTTGAGACAAGAAAGGTTTCCTAAAGTGTAGAAAATTCTTATATCATATAAACTTTAAAAACCCCAGTTGGAAGTAAACTTCTCAATTTCTGTAGTTACTACTACTAAGTTGCGCATTTTATCTGTTACTTGATAGTTGGCCCATTTTACGTTTAAACTAACAAATTGATTCCATTAAAGCACAACGCAATTGTCCTTCCCAAAATGAACTCACTTAAAATCTGTCTCGCAGTCCTGTTAAGTTCCAAAACTACAATTGACGGAAACTTACAAGATCATTCCCTGTGCGACACTCAAGGCTTGCAAAAGCTCAATCACGACATATTGGATATACACGACCAAAACTTAGACAGTTTCCAACTTTATTTGCATTCCTTTCCTAAAGAGTGCCAACTGGCCTTTCCAAACGTTGTACTCTACAATCAGCAGTCACCGCCATTGAAAAGCATTTTACCATCGAAATTCGCGAGTCCGTCTCGTATTGTACTCGCCCACCTTAATGCAATATCTACAAAACATGCAGTATTTGATTCGTATTCTAGCATTGCAATGTCGACCAATACGGTCTTCATGCTTGTTACCTCTGTTGACAATATTCAAAATGAAACAGAGCTGTTGTCGAAAGAACAGCTAAATATTCCTGCGCTGAAAATGCTTATATTTCTGGGAAACAATCCTACTTCACTTGGTAAATATGCGATTGCTTGCAACGGCTATTGTGAAAGCGTTACCCGGCCGGTTGACATAAATATGTTGAGCCGTTTCCTACTCGTCCCTACTCAGGTACACAGAGAGTATTTCTGGTTCGCGAACAAACGGAAACTGGATACATACGATGATATGGCGGAAAGATTTGTTCTGCTGAAGACCGATAGGCATAATAAACGTTGTTCAGAAAATCATATGACCCCTAATATAAACTGTTTCGGTCATGCGGTATTCATGGCAACACTCTATATTATGGATATTCACAATTTCTCAGGTGTGTTCCAACCTACTATGTTTTCGGTGGACATTTCACTTTCAGGACAGTTCGTTTTTCCTAGCATAACCGGTTCGTATGATGAGCTAATTAACTTTACAAATGGGATGCTTCACTTCAACGAATATAGTGAAGTTATAAATTCTTGTTCGATGAGTAATACTACCGGAACGTCATTGTATCTGGACTACATAGTTTGGATTTTGCCATTTTCGCCAGCGATTTGGATACCAATTCTGGGAACACTTTTGGTGATATCGCTTGAGTTGGTGCTTAGTTCGAATAGAACATTCCTTACAGTGGCTATTGAATTGGTCGGAGTTTTCATTGGCTCGTTTTCCTACTACGGCAAACGCAGCTGTCTATTGTTTTTGCTCGGAGATGTTTTTGGATTATTTATGTGCACTTTCTACGGAAATGGAATAACAAGCATCGTTTCAGTACCCGAGACACCAAAAGTGTTTGAAACACTCAAAGAAGCATTAATGGCTCAATATAAAATTAGAAGGCACTTGAGTTATATGACGAAAGAAGGTCCGTCAGAAGAACTCTTTTATGCCGATTTCAAACGAAAGGGAATTTTGAATTTGCTGAATACCTCCTTTCAATACTATAACCACACATCAATGTTAAGCAAATACGAAGGAGGAAAAGGCATGGCTGTGTTTGGGAGTAGAGCTTTTGCCACATTGGAGGAGGGAAAGGTCAGAAAAGAACTTGGTCACGGTGTTGACGTTCGTTGCTTTATAATACCTGAAGTATTTTCCAAACAATTATACTATTCGATGACGTACACTAACAGCCAACACTGGCTCCTTAAAACATTTTCGACATTTCTCGAAAGTGGTATTCAGAAACAATGGGAGACATGGAGACGTCATGTATACGCAGTTTCAGAAAGTATTCTAATGGATAGTGCAAGAGAACACAGAATGGTTGTACAAAACGACCAAATTAATCTTCAAAAGTTTTTGCCTGTGTTTCTTCTAATGGTGTCCACTGAATTGATCGGAAGCATCGTGTTTTTGGTGGAAACGTTCTTCAAGTATACTTTAAGTTTGCAGTGTTTAAGGGATTGACGAAATTAAGACTGTTAACTATGAATATTAATATGTCTATATAAAACAGTACTTTAGACTCCAATTCCCACCTTCACCGTCATACGCATACATGCAACGTACAAGACCTACGCATTAAAGAACTAAACTGGAATTCTCAAATTCGGGCGAAAAGGAGCTTGGATGTTGTAGGAATATTAAACGGCATTCTCACATTTGTAAAAATTCTCTTTCCCACCATTGCACTTCAACAATTCTTTGTCACTTTCAAGTATTCTTGCTCCAGCATTTTGTGCTGTCCTGCAGGCGTTGAATTAAACGTCACACGCAATCGCTTGCGTTACTATATGTGGTTTTCCTAACATTCGTCACCGGCGGTGAGTGGGTAAACCGAATGAGTTATTTGCTAAGCACAATCAGATTGCATCTCACCGGAGAAGCTAATTAGTTGTAGAATGTTGTTGCAGAATTGCTTCAGCACATATGATTAATTAAATCGAAATATCGTATTTTATTATAATGCTAATTTTTGTAAAAACATTTTGCATTAAGAAATATTACATGCATATCGCGTTTGGTAATGTCACATCAAAGCAAATTTATTGAAACACGAAACCTAGTGCGCACAGGAAGCTATTACCAACCAGTGCATTCCTAAAATGCTTAACTTACTTCACAACTCATCACCAATGTAGAAACTTGAAAGTCATTCATTTTGTTTTTCGAAGCTAATTAAAAAGAAAATGGTCATCGCCACATACATCTTTTATGCAAAATTATAAATATAAAATATTGGTTTTTATTGATACTTTGTTGTGTTAATATTTTGTTTTTACGTGAGCCGTTTTACCAATAATATTTTTTTAAATGCATACATTTTTTAAAACATCGCCGGAGAGGCAAAGAGCCACTAATTGCATTCATTCCATTAATACGATTTCTATTTCGGTGAGTAAATTTCCAGACCCCACGTATGGGTTCAGGGTGAAGGGCAAATCCAAATATGCATCAGAAAAAGCAGGAACAAGGTTACTACGTCCCGTTGAGTGAGGTAAAAAAATGAGTAAGTTTGAGATACGCTAAAAATATATAAGTTTCCCTGCTTTCTTTGTTGCTTTCACTTTCAGCGTCTTCCTCATAATGTGCTACCACTCTCATAAACTCTCTGGTCGGCAGCCAAGTTGTTACTGGCAGCGTACTGAGCAGTGAAAGCATGTTTGCATAGAGCAGATATGTGGAGATTTGCATGACTAGAGTAAAAGTTCCAAGAATGTAGTTCCTGGTCCATGTATTTACATTATCGGTGAACGAATTTACTTCATCCATCTTGCACGCCTTTCAAAAATCTTTTGGAGGGGCTCATTTATTTGCCAATGTCACTGCTCAAGTCCACTCCAAAATATAAGAACCCGATAGAAAAAAAGTGCATTGTATCTCAGAATAGTCCTTCAAGTTGCATTTATTACCATTTCAAAGGCGGGAAGAGGCAAAGCGCTAGTTAGATTACACTAATTAATCCGTTTGTCGATCCAGTTTTGTTATTGTGATTAATGTTCCAGACGTAAGTACTTTGAACGAACCAAACACATACACGAACAAAAGTACAAGAAAGTACAAGTCTAAAGTACACGAAAATTAAACGTACACGATGTACACGACCATGCCAATGTCAAGGGAGCCTGTAAATTGAACGTTAGCGGCACCGTGCAAATTGCTTAACGCTTTTCCTGAAAATGAAAAGAGCCTGGCTTCCCTAAAACATCAGAAAATTATAAATCCAGTAAAGACCCTAGCTCCGATCGCCTTTCCATCTATTGTGTGCGCATATGCCAAACATTAGATTTTCTACTATTGCCAAGTGGTTCGCGAGATATGCCAGATGAAACAAATGCAGTGACAAAAGCTGAATTCGCACAAGCAAAGATCTGTGATTTTGTATATCATTATTTATTAGTCAAGTGATATGAATGTATATGAATACATATTTTTAAAGGCCGACTAAGGTGACCAAAATATATTTAACTATAAACTTAGGATGTATATTATTTAATATGTAGTCAGATATACATACTGACTACATATTCGATTTCTTTGTGTTAGTGACAAAAAGCCAAGGCCTGCCGCCAATGAAAAGCAAATGTTATTTTATCAAATTTCTGAATTAACTCCAGGAAACACTGTCACCAATCAATGAACTTGGCAAAACTATGATGGCTATATATACACAGACAGGTCAGAGTTCGGCTGAGGATCCGGGAGCTGATGCATAATCACCCATGCCGACATCAGAAGAACAAAATAGATACTGGAAAGAAGAACCTTAGCTCGTCTGGCAATGTGTCCAAGAAATATAAACTCGGACATTTCATGCAACCTCCCCAGCCACCGCTGTTACTTCTATATCCACCTTTTCCACGCACACCTCGTCCACGACTTCTTCCATTGCCTCTGGCTTCCGCTATTGGCAATCCATATTCTTCACTTGAGTTACTATCACTTGTCGTCACATTCGCGGTGTTGGCGAAGTAATCATGATAGTCCGTATCACCAACAGGATACGTAGTTTGCAAGCTGTTCCATTCGGAATTTCGCGAAATTCTTCTGCAACAACCTGTTGATCAATTACAACTATAAAAGCCACACGAAAACATTACTACTAATAATTTAAATAAATACCCACTTTTCCAGCTGAAGAAGGCAAATAGGGGAGGCGGCCAAGTAATGGAAAAAACGTTTTAATATGTACTTTGTTGAACATGCTTGGACCGACAAATGAGAAATGCAGTATACGCAGTGAACTTGGTCAATAGCGTGCGTACGTCGAACACAAACGACTCCTCTTACATGAAATGAAAGTGAACTGATGGTTTTACCCGGAGAGCAGATGTTTACCTAAGCACTGACGTAATCGGAACGTACGTATCTCCTCGAGAGAGGTTTAGCTTGTGTGTCCATGTCAGTTAAACGACAACTTGTGATGAGTAGCAGAAAAGGAGAACGTTGGGACTGCGTTATTCCGATGTTGAAAGAAAATACTTTATCCGCCGTATAAAATGTGAGTGAACTTGGTGTATGCATTTTCTCTGTAATATTTATCCCGATACTCATTATGGCAGTATGACACAGTGTAATAGCTTTTTTATTTCTGATGGCATTTATAAACTATCGTTGCATGGATATGGATGTACGACGGATGCATTTCTTGGTGAGCAACTGTAGACCTGTAAATGGTAATAGCTGCATCGCATGCGTAAAAGCAGAAAGTGAAAGTAGGATCTCATTCTCCACAAACATACATTCACAATTTTTGGAGCTGTCCCATTAGATGCATTCGTGCATAATGGGATTATGCCTTAGGGGCATGTTAAGTTCAAAAAATTATATTTCAAAATAAGAAACGAAAACATTTACAGTTTTATTAAATTGCGGACCATTCTATTACAATTTGGCCGTTGGATATACTATAAATATGCAAACATCTTCCGCAACAAATGTTAAATGATTTGAAGCAGAGACGGATTTCCTGCTGAACACGATGACAACTTTCACCAGCACCAACATCGAAATGTGTACATCTTCTTGTGATACAATATGTGTGGTTGAAATATGCTCCTGGCAGGATGCAGTAGCATTCATGCGAGTTGAAGTTTTATGTTGCATCTTTTGCATTACATTAAAATAGATTATATGATGCCACGAAATGAAATATTTGGTAGGGGTGGAATCCTATTTAATTATATTATTAATACAGTTGGAAATTGAGTAATGTTGCATATGGATAAATATCGATTGCGTTACGAAATTTATTTCCCACTCTACCTTACTTAGCGTTGAATAAGAGTGCAGCCATAAAGTCCATAACATATGGAAATTTTGGCCATCACCCAGCATTACATGCATATACACCAATACCTAGATGTGCCCAGGTGAATCCCTTTCACGTATTTGCGTATTGTGCAATAACCGCTGATGCACTCCAGATAAATGGAATTGACATTCTCCAGAAGTTACAGCATTCTGTAAAATTATACAGGTACCCGGTTTTTATTGATCCATGCGAAATCTCTTGAAGTACTCCCGTTTACGATTTTAATAGAAATCCTTATTACCATTTGTTGGCTTCAGGCTGAAACAAATGAGCGTGGCGTTTTCCTCCTTGAACCCAATACATCGCTTTGTTTTGTTACACGCTTCACACTTTGTTTATATTGTGTATAAATACGAGGAAAGATTTTAATTATAATCATTTCCAATGGAACTGTTTAACTCTGTGACAAGAAATCTATGATGTAGTCAATCCATCGCGCGACTTTTGCTGGAAAATTGGCATGCACACAATTTTGCAATACGAATTTTGTATTACACCGTGGCTATTATTTTGAATTCAATATAGTATCCCTTACAAATTGGTCATGTCAGCAAAACTATTAAAATTGAGAATTTATTACCTAAAAATTTAACGCGGTATCAAATCAAGAATGAACTTTCTGTTGTTCTACTATTTACTTGCGACGCCATTTTTGCGCCGTCACAACGGATTACGAGAAGTACGGATGTCATCCAAGCTGATTTGAATTGCCCAGAGCTAACAGTTGAAATGGTTTCGCATTCAATGTCATCGGCAATGATATAGTTAATGATGTTGGCGGTCCAGTTGGCATCCGGCTGCATTGCATACTAATGTAACGATCTGCATATTATTTCTTTCCTTCTCCTTGTCAATCATAATGTTATACTGTCATGCCTTATCCACTTCCTTACTTCTTCATTGAATGATTTATTATATTATTAAAATACGTCGTGAGAATTGTTCACTCTCACTTCCTTACATGAATCACATTCGAATTACATATATGCTAATTCCACACCTGCACACTTGCAGTCTATAAATCATACTTTAGAAAAGGTACATTGTCGTAGCAGGGTCTTATGACTTTCTTATTTTATAATTATCCAGACGACCATCTGATCAAAACATATTATAATCCGTACTCATATTGATATTGTTGTTCAGTTGCAAAGTCAACGATCCACAATCAGGTTTTCTCTTGAATAAAACTATTCCCTCTTTGTTTCTGATCAAAACTCTCTCTCATTCCATTTACACCTTATTTCCACGTTTCAATATTTTCATAGAAACTTTCAACATTACTTTACACTAACCTCTCGATGGCTCAAAGAAGCTACTAAAAAAATGAAAGCATTGGGTATGAAATGAAATGGTTTATATAAATTATTGGTAATTGCAGTCATTGAAGAATTATTGCAACAAATGGCGCAACTTCGGATGCATAGATAAAAATTGCACACTTGCTTTTTATACTCTTTAGCAAAAATATAATTGTGTCGTATTGTAGCAAGCATAAAATGACAAACACACAGTTTGATTATGTATCCATGCCGTATAAAGCGTGCTATCTGCGGACCCGATTTAATCCAATTAGCCTCATAAATCACATGTTCATGATACATAATT
Organism: Sinella curviseta; assembly: GCA_004115045.4. Taxonomy (NCBI): domain Eukaryota; kingdom Metazoa; phylum Arthropoda; class Collembola; order Entomobryomorpha; family Entomobryidae; genus Sinella; species Sinella curviseta. The sequence goes on along the minus strand of CM023201.3, from coordinate 1,620,677 downwards.
ACAATAATTAAGACGGCCATGTAGGCATAAAGGTGGCGTGACTAAACTAACAAAAACCAAACCTAATTTTCTTGTAAATAGGAACAGCGAAGACTACAATTTAAATTGATTATTGAGCCCAAAAAATAAATTATTACCTAGCCAAGTGAAAGCTGCAACGCAATTGGCCATAGAATAACTCTAAGCCATCACGAATAACAAATGAATGCTCTCCGAATTTCATTGTAGACGAGTGAAATAAAATAACGGAAATTTCTCTCGATACTTAGTGTTACTTGAATTACTTAACTTCACTCTGCTCACCATCTCAGCGATTCGGAACACTACAGCACAACACTACGGCTACGATGCATTTGGAGTGATTGTTATATGGTACAATCTGCATTACATTTGCATGGTATTCTTTTCGACGATTCCAAAACAAATTAAGAAATTTTGAACAGAGATATGATTTTTTCCTGTGCAAGTTTTGTACGTGTTCATTAAATACAGCAGACGAGAAGCCACACTGCGCAGAATTTGTGGATCTACCAGATGTAATACGCAAAATATTCAAGATACATATTTATCCACCTAAGGAAACAGTATGCTTGATCATTACTCAAAGTTTTAAAAATGATTAGGAAAGATATTTATTTGGATGTATCAACGTTTCATTATCTACCTATCATGATGTCGTCAATTTATCTAATGGCTCATGAAAAGTATTCAAAGAGAAAATTGATTCTAGTACCCATTAGAGCAGCGAATTTCAATTCTCTTAAAACACTTTAGGGGAATAAATTGGTGTATCTGCTCTGTTCTATCTAAGTCAATTTACGTCTTTGTAGAGAAACATTGCTTATAAGAATCCAAAGTTGCTATCTGATGCATGTGCTGAAACATGGGTTGCATGATTCCACAAGATGGAATATTTAATGCGAATTTTATACTATTTTAACACAATTTTAATAACCAAGAGTGCCAGCTGTGTTATGTGAAATATCGATTCTGTTACGAAATTTGTTTTCTGCCACATATCCTTATTTGATATACTCTAGCATATTAGAACAAATGCAATAGTTGATATTTAGATAGTACGAAAAAGAATTGTAACCTTTTAAACATCGGCACATTTGAAATATTGTGTTGGACGCTCACGCCGATACATATTTCCGTCGTCTGCGTCTATTCCTTGGGGATTGTGTAAAATAGTATATTCCAACAAATTTGTTCACATATAGGTTATGTGACTCAAATAAATGGAATATTTAATGGGGACAGAATGCTAATTGGAAAACCACTAATTATAATGCAGCTTTCCATATTACTTTCTCAAAATAACCGTAGTGTGATAACAAAGGGTATACCGTTCCGTGTATATAGCATCTTCGATCAAGCTCCAGCAATCCAAGGAATACAACACGGAGTTGTCTTTTAGCATAGTCCCACCACATGTATATCCTCACGTAACATTGGTTAATATTAGATGCTTACAAAAACAGTTATGACGCATAGCTTACTTTGTACAGTGCTCAAGTATATTTCTTTAAGGGTAGTGGTTATTTTGAGAATGTGTTAGTACTAGTCGCTCAATCAATAGTTCTATTTTTATCTAGTTTCTAAACCGGCGCCAGGACTTGCAGTCTCTCTAGTCAACATACATACCATTGCAGAAAACTTGGCTTCCGGGACTGTCCAGAGTACGTACGGTGTCGTACATATTCTTTCGACTTTTCTCAGTTGGTAAGAAGTGGTGCTGAGTAAGACACTCAAACTCTACGATAAAGCCAACAATTAGGATGCCACATCAACCGGTCCATATAGTCGAATAATATACAGGAAACTTACGATTCCACAAAAAGAGTTCGGCATTCGTAACCACGTCAATGGATTTAGGCTTTGAGGTTATACGAAACTGATTTGACTGCTGGAGTTACATATATCGTACTAAACGTAATCATTCCTTTTATCGCAAGAATGTTTAAAAAAACTTGGGAACAATTGCCAATTTGAGTTTAAACCAACATTTAACCTATCACAAGTGATCAGAAACAATGATTGTTACTCCATTTGTGAAATTTGTAGTTTTACTTCATTTAATTTATATCGTGAATATCACGTACGAGTTCAAACCGTATGATGGTCTAAGGAGTTGCCGCCATTGTGTTATCACATCCCTAAAATATTTTCCGGTGCACGAACTGGATAAATCTCAGAGCGAAAAGCATTCGAGTCTGGCAGGGGCAGAAAAATTATCATCTTCAGGAAGAGACGTCTTGTTCGCCATTTCCAATCTCTTGCAATACCTTGACGGAAGAAACTGCCATCTAGGTATAGACAACCATCAGGGGTTTGACATCCACTGGACACACTATAGTGCCATTCTACGGCGCCCGCAGGTGGTAGCGGCTTTCGAATCAAATAAATTTATATGGGCTGGATTTGTATGGACTCCGTTTACATACGGCAACCAATCCGTGGTGGTGAAAAATGGCAGCATACCCAATTGCACTCAATCCCAGTACTGGTCACCGTATTCCCGTTGTTACGGTTCCTTTCTTAATGGTCACGAAGCCCTCTGCACGAATTTGCAATTTTATAAATATGTTACACAAGTGCGACCCTGGAGTTGTGAGATACAAATATCTCTTCAGGTTACACAACCAATTCTTAAATATATGAATCATCTTTCGGCATTTAATTATGAGCACGAGGCAAACTTGCAAGAAGGTGTGCTGATGAAATCGGGACGAATGGACAAAGTACACATACTAGTTAACTATTTGCATTTCCCACTAGATAAAAACGCAAATCAACCATTTCTTGAATATGTAAGCGGGCAGTTTTATAGTGCGACCTACGGGTACCCCGGTGAAAGCAACTCAAATATATCATCCACAATCAAAGCAATTCAACCCCAGAAATTCACTGTTTGCCAGCTTATACGGTTCAAAACAGGCCGCAACCAGTACTTTTGGACTTGTGTCGGCAGTGTTAAGGAATTTCGCACCAGTTTCAACTTGAAGGAAGAAAAAATAATTTTTCAGATATTTCGAAATCCTCCTGTTAATTCGCCAGTTTTAAGTGTTATAAATAAGCTGGCGATTTGTAAGCAAATTTTACCTTTTAAGCTCGTTGAAGATGTCGCATCCTCTGCTTTGCAAGATTTTCACACAGATGAATTGTTTGCATCCGCGGTAGCGTCAGTAATTTTTGACATAATTTCAAATGCCACTATTCATGTAGAAGAATCTGTCGGTTCATCCTCAAACTACTGCAAAGAGGGCAAACTTATTTTGTATAAAGATACAATGGTTCACTATCCACAAGAACTACTCGTTTCTGCTGCGATTGAGCAGACTGTGGAAACATTACATCTCTCCTACAAAGAACGTGTTCAAAATTTGGCGTTCGTCAGCTGCGGAGGAGGCAAGGGAAGGAATCGTTTCGGATTATATGAGTTAGTGAAGGTATACGACATATATGTATGGACCTGCATTTTGGTTACATTTTTGGTTCTTTTGAGGACGCATCGTGTCGTTTCCATGAACGTAGACCATAGAATCGGCATGCTCGAACATCTAATTCATTTCGTGAAATTATTACTGGAACAGGGCAACCCGTTTCCACAGCTTTTGCTAAATCTGGGTCCCCTGCGAACTTTAATTATCGCCACATTACTGACTACAATTGTCCTAAGTGGTGGATTCAAAAGCACGAATATCGAGAGGATGATTTCTTCAAGGGAATTGTTACCGTACACAAAATTGCTGGAGTTAGTCGAAGAAAGATTTACAATCTACACAAGGTCAGTAAGGACCTCCATTCCCACTCTGATCCTGAGAAACCCATCTCTCCGTATGAATGGTGTGCCCATTCCTGAAGAATCGCAGCATTCTGTGGAATTATATAGGTCCTTGCGTCATTCTTATGTGGCATATTCAGAAGTTGCAGAATGGCACAATATTGTGAAATCTGCTGGGGGCAAAAAACCGCTAATGACGACCATATGGAACCAAACATCAATTCACCCCAACACCACACAGTTTTTCAAAGAGGAGGCTACTCGAATTTCTGCAGATTGGCTCAAAACTGCGACCAAGAGCACGCAACGTTATAAAGATAAGACAAACAAAATTTTGATTTTGTCACAAGCCAATGCAACCTGGACTCATCTCGAGTCATGCAACAAATCTGCGCTTTTATTGCCGGCATACAAGGCCAACAAATATGCATCTAGACTTTTTAAAGCTCACCCGCACTACCGAATTAACGTCGGCCAGGAAGTATACGTGAATCTATCAATTGGATTTCACTTTGTTGTCTCCAATAATCTAAAATTCATTCGAAGATCACAAGCCTTCAAAACATCAGGAATTTTTAACTGGCTGTCGGATTACATACACGAGGTGACGCAATTCACTACAGTTTTGAAGGATACCACTCTGAAGCCCCCCAGCATTAGGGGCAATCTCTCAGCGATCTTTCTGATTTTACTCTATGGCCTTGCAGTGTCAATTCTGTATTTTATTCTTGAGCATAAAATTACAATTTACATCCAAATTGTGTCTCTGCTGAAGAAAATAGGGAAACTTGTTACCACGTCATGTCATCTTATCAGATTGTTTTTCTACAAACTGACAAATTACACAGTCGTAGTCCCGACGAATTAACTGTTGTCGCTTGGTGAGCATGTACCTTATTGTTCATTACTCCAGTTGATCAAATATACACGATACCAAACGTAGGACAGGTAGGACAAGATTGATCCTTCCATAATTTGACTTTAAATGCAGATGTGAAGAAACAGTTTAACCGTTAATGAATCCACAGATATGCATTCGTTTACAATGTCCTTCATCTAAGATAGTCAAGCGGGGAAGGAATCCCACGTGGAGTAGCCCTAGCGGGGAAGGTATGTCGCGGGGAAATGAGCCTGCGAGGAGTAATGTCCGCGGGGAGTTGGACCTGCGGGGAGGTGGGTCGGCGGGTAGTGTTACCCTGGCGGGGAAACGGATCCGCGGAAACCGGGCCGGTACCGATGTTTACCATTATTTTATTGCAGTGAATTATTTTATGTAAAACTTATTCTGTGACCATTGGCAAAAATATAACGGAATTGAATATGTTGTGATGCTTGTTGATTATCTCACTATTTGTGCCAATGTGCCTAAGCCACGGGTGCGTGTGCAGTGATTCTTAGAAGAAATCGTTAATTAATTTATTGTCGTTTAGCGTATTGATACGGATGTGTGACGGATGCATTTCTTAGTGAGCATCTGCAGACCAGTATATCGAAAAAAATTCATTGCATGCGTAAAAGCAGAAGGTGAATTTAGGATCTCATTCACTGCTAACATACATACACAATTTTTGGCACTGTCCCATTGGATGCATGCGTGCATTATAATTGGACAATGTGGTAGGGACAGGTTGAATTCTAAAAAAATGATGTTTCAAAATAAAAAACGAAAACATTGACAGTTCTATTAAATTGTTAAGGATTGCGTTGCAATTTGGCCAGTCTTTATAATTATGCCAACATCTTACAAAATAAATGTTAAATGATTTGAAGCAGAAACGGATTTCCTGCTCAACACGATGGAAACTTAAACCAGCACCAACATTGAAATGTGTGCATCTTTTTGTGATATAATATGTGTGGTTGAGTGGACGAGACAGCAACTGCTGATGTAGAGTAGGCAACAAATGATGCTTTCTCCTTGTGGAAGAGTGCTGGTTTCTTCTAGCTATCCTACTCACCAGCACCGCATTTAGCTGTATAATGTAACCAGATCCTTGATAGCACATCTGGGTATGTTGCTGAGGGAGAAAGTTGGGAACTTGCTTCCATCATCGTATCTGCTAAAGTATTGACGTCAGCGTCAGCGCTATACATCTTAACCGTGTAGATGTAGTGGAAAGTTCTTGTGAGTTCATTCGCATTACACATTGCTCCGGTTCTTCATTACTCAGTAGTAATACATTTGGCTTGGAGAAAGCATTCAACTTTCTCTATTCTTCAGCAAACCACCCCTGCTCTCTGTCATATTTCAGTACACAACCAGAGGAAACTAGTAAGGTGTAAACCTTTATACATAACTACCGGAAGAGCAGTGAATGCAAAAATAGCAAATGTGAATACATATTTGACCATTACACAACGTTCTTGGGTCTCAAATTGATCTTCCCCATCGATTTATGGCATAAATTTTTTTGACCACTGGGGACCCCCAACTTCGACAGCCCACCCTACCGCCAGGTGACCGATTTGACCCATGGTGCCTTGACAAAAAATGACCGTCTTGAACTCCTCTATCGAACCATACAATAAAAATTTTTGACGACTTGGTCACCCCCACCACCTCAAAGACGTCAACCCCCGTCCTTCCGGTCAATGATGAGGTACCCGGCTGAAAATCAATAGGGAACGTCCCCTTGGGTGAAGGTCCCCCTATGCCAAATTTGAGCCGAATTGGTCAACGTGGAGGGAAGTTAGAGTGTTTACAGACAGACAGACAGACAAATCAATCGCTATAACTACCTTTCAAGCATTTCATGCTTCCGGTAGTTAATAATCAATACGTCATATATAGATCCATTCAGTGAAAGATGCTACCATCCATTGCAACAAGAAACAGAAATTGTTCAGGTTGTATGCTATGTATGTATTCAAGTTCCGGTTAATGTAATACACGATTCAAATCCACGCACACAAAACATCATGTTCAATGAGACAACAGGCTTTCCGTTCCGTACCTAAATACCACAAATATGTTCCGCCTGAGTATTTGGTGCTCCAGATTTTGTGTGCTACTGGGATTTGTAAGTTGGAATATGTAAAATCATGGTAATAGCATGTTTCATGGGGCATCATTCATTTAACATTTGCCATTAGGTTTTTGCAGCAATATGACGGGAAGTAATGGAAGGAACTTTTTCGAATGTCATGAAGTCATGTTGAACGATACAGATAAGTTTCAATATTTATGGAACGACGCAATCGTCGCCGCTGAAGACAATGAAATGCCCGACATTACAGATGTACATGGCGATGACCACTTTCCTTCTGATTAGCCTTGACAAATAAAATGGCGGATTTCCAATTTTCGACATTGGTTATGAGATGGAGTAGATGATTTGTGATTCAATTTTAAGGGTGCTCTTACAGGTTACAAGTACTTGCACGTATTAGGTTTCATGGTTCAGTAAATATGGAGTGATGCGACAATAGTTTTGATATGCAATTTTATCAAGTTGGGTGTTAGTGTATTAGCCATTTATAAACTAGATTTGTGATGTCAATACTGCTATGCAAAAATGAGTATTTTTTTATTGCTCAACTAGCATCTACTTTCTCCACTGATGTGCATCTAAATGTGTTTTCAGTACGTATTGTTTGTAAACCCATTTCCGAAAGAATTACAATTGACACAGCCACTGAGTTAGAAACAACATATTAATAAACGCATTACACTGTAATCTAACATGGAGCAGATTGTACAAATTACACAAAACAATCCGCCAATGAAAATCACCCAAAATGTCCATGCCATTATACTACTAAAAAATCCACCAATTCCCTTGGTTCTTCTGGCTTCAAATGTTGGCATGTCTAGGTCGTATCTGAACTGTGTGTCTTCCACGTTGTTTTTATTTGTGGCGGGATACGAGTTATATGAGTAATTAGCTCCATCCGCTGAGAACAAGTTATTTCTCTCCACAGGTGCCGTAATAGGTATGCAGTAGTCTAAATATTCATGGAAAGAAGAATCTCAACATGAGTACCAACACGCATCCCGGAATGAACTGCAACATGACGAATTATTGAGCAGTTAAATTGCGTGCTGAGAGTTTCTTGTCAGTTTGTTCGTGATGGTTGTTTGTAGGTCAAGTCGTGCAGAGAAAGCAAGCATATTGAAATACGCAGCTGAGCTCCTGCAACAATTAAATGCATTCTCCAGAGCCATTCGGATAGGTATACTACGAAATAAATATATTGGCTTCAAATGTATTTAAGACGTGATGGGCTGAGTTGGTGGAATTGCGTGCTTAAATGGGCTGGAGTACACACGCACAAAGTGTTCAGAGAGTATTTGTTCAGAAAACTTGATATTTCGGTGAGCCAGCACATGATTCTGAGGTAGACGGAGAAAATGGGAAAATCAAGACCTGGCAATGAATCTATTGAAATACATGAAACAATATCAGCACGCTTATTTTGTGTATCAAATTCCCAACATAACACACTGAAGTGTAGATTGCACAGGTGTCCCGAAAAACTTTCTCAGCAACACATGTACATAGGTGTACGATGCATGTGTACGGTATGCCATACAGGAAGGCATTACTTTGAGAAATGGAGTGAAAGCGCATTTGGGAAAACTCAACCTTGTCGTAGACATACTCGCTAAATAACAGCATTGTTTCACACAACTGCTGGGATAGTGGCATACAAGTTCACTTGTATTGATTTCCGCTCGGTTCCACGCCTTCAGTGGATACGTTCTCTCTACGGAAAAAGCATTCGCGGTTTTACATTTCTCCTTCTATGTACTAGCACTTTTTAAAGTACCGTCACAGATTGCTATTAAACGTTATATATTGCTCGCCAACATGATTTTATTATGATTATGTATACTTGGAAATGTTTTAATGTTCACGCAATGCAGCTTGATACTTGATAACGCTTCTGACATTTGATGCAATACATTACAAAATAATGCATACATATATGGTTTGGAAACGTGACCTTATTCGACAGACGTTACCTGGTTAGCTTTCTATTGTGAGATGCTTATATGAAAAATACTTGTGTATTGATTGCACCGACGGCATAGTTCCTAAATCCAGTCGTCATTTGTACAGGAAAAAATCATTTATCCATGTATCCATGCAGTGCGTGAATTCAAGGCAACCAAAACTTCTTATGAATGAGTGGAATGCAGGAAAGCATTGATTGCTTTCCCGTCCAGCGTGAGAATATATGCTCTTAAGAACTAAAACACAATTATGACCGAGTACTCGAGTTAAATATAAATACTTTAATATACAGTTTTTGTGTCTGCTGTATTTATTGCAACGATAAAATGGTATTGGCAAATAGTAAAAGTTGGTACAATTAACGTTTTGCAAAAAGGTAAAACATACCACTATACATACCATATATAGCAAGTTTGCCATTTCCGCGTTTTCAGGATCCGGTCGGCGGCGTAGCCATCATACAGGCTACATTTTTATGCGTGTAAAATAATTTCTTTCCTTATTTGCTTGTGAAAAATCAACATGACAGATCATCAACAAAACATGATGTTTAACCTAAGTTTTACCAATATACATACTTAAATATACATATGTCCACCGTTTCATGGATGGGGTAAAAATAGAGTAATTTCCATTGATTCTCAGAACTAACACTTGGTCACTTTCGCCAATGATAAGGTGTGGCACAGCGGTCATGGTGACTTCACTTATCATGTATCGGGCAAGTTATTGTCAGGGCAAATGCACGGACAACAGAAAAGCATTAGGAACAAGATCCAAGATAGGATGTACCTTATCGCAGGCACTGAGGAGTCCTGATCCGAACTGGTCCCTCCTTCGCCTCCACCACCGCCACTTTGGTTACTTAAACTGACGTAATCGGAATGAATACACGTTTGCGATATGTGTTAAGCTTGTATGGTTATGACGGCGTTGTGGCACAAATTGTGACAAGAAGTGGAGGATCAATAACATTGTGGAAGCTTTAATTTACGATACTGGATGTAAATACTTTCTCCGCTGTATAGAATGTGAGTGAACTGGGATTGCTATATCTGCTTTACTCATCCACATTGTACGATTCTATTTACACCAACAAGCACTCAAGTAGTATGAGTCAGCGCTCAGAGCTGTTGCAATTGTACAACAAACAACATAAGAACGCCAGTTGGCAAAAATACAAATGAATGCGTAAGCAGTTGGTGAAAGTTGACCGCCATTAAAGATTCCAGTAAATAGACAGTAAATAGATTCCATGGACACTACTTGCATGAAACATTGTCAGTAAAATATTTTAGTGACTTTATTTTGAGCGACATGTATACCAACTCGAATGTACAATTGAATTATTCGATAACCAATCATGCTAAAATTTTATATCTACTGCATTTAATTTACTTTGCCCTCGTCAACGCAAATAGTGAAATGCCCTACGTTAGTTGCAAATTGTTATGTAACGTAGAAGAAATTTAATATTAGGTGCCAATTAATTAAGAAAGGCTAAGTTACCTTACCCAATTTGTCGCAGTAGTACCAGGATATCATGTTACCTTGATAAGATGCTCATTTATGCGATTAGTATTGACATGGTGTTGTTAATCACAACGTCCATTATTTGCAAACCAGTGGATGTGCTTGAATGCAGAGAATGTTAGAGAATTTCCACATATGCACACAAGCATTTTATACTCACTATCGCAACAATACTTGATCAAGCATTTCCACTCATTCTTCATTCCCGAACTTCTCTTTGTTTTATACTGGCGTGCTCTTTGAAACATATTCATAAAGTTGTTTGGTATAACATTCTTGAAATTTGCAACCGCCAGCATGAACCATTATATTTCGAATAGTTTCCCTCACGACTGGGCTAGCAGGGGATGAACCGCTGCCAATCGTTCTATCACCGGTTAATAATCAATAAATCAGTTCACTATTCCCAAGCTGAATTAATCTTACCGTTACTGTATCATCGAAAACGAACGCACAAACTAAATTATGTCAATCTTTCGCAGGGGCGGCTTTGACGTTGAGTAAACGCTCCGATGGTAAATCGTCTCTCCACATGCGATGCCAAAAGTGAGCAAATGCGGTTTTATTGCGCACTGACTTTCCAGTTACCTGTTGTCACATTTTCGCTTTTGTTCCCAAACAGCAGCAGCCACAACGATTTTATGCAAACATACTTATATTTTTAGAGTGACTGAAAACAAATTTGAGCAATCCTAAATATGGTTTCACGACCAAATGTCATTTTAATTATTGATATTTAAGAGTGGTCAAGTATTACTCACCAAATCGAATCAAATTAGGTGCAGGAACAACGCCACCTCGCGCTTGTTTAAGAAATCATTTAGAAATTATTACGATAAATATCGATTCAGTCAATTAATTAAATATTTATTAAGGTGATATCGGCAATAAATTACAATTAATTTATTTGTTTTATGAAACAAAGCGATCAATTTGTTATTTACGTGAAAGATGCTTTTCATAAATTATGTAAAAAAAAATATTACAACAGTCAACTTAAATTATACAATCTTTCGTAACAAGTCCATCACTTGAGGGACTCCTGCGAAACGATCACTTGCAATTTGAAGTGCAGTAATACCATTTTCACCTGGAGTCTTAAAATCATTCGAGTATCCTTTCCGCAGCAGAATGTCAACAATTTTACAAAAATCACTAGCGTCAAGTTTTTGTGGAAGAAGGTGAAGAACTGTGTTGCCTTGGGAGTCCTTTATTCTTGGATCGGCGTTGTTGTCAACGAGGAATTTTAAGATGTCTACTTTTGTGTCCCAATGGTTGTCTGAATAGTTCACAGTTAGTACGAGTGGTGTTTCGAGATCTGCAGTCACTGCGTTCACCTCTGCTCCGCATTCCAGGAACGCAACAATAACTGATTTAAACAGATTGTTTTTAATCGCCCAATGGAGTGGTGTGTTACCGTGTGCATCTACTGCGTTAACATTAGCACCCAGCCCCACTAGGTATTTAACATATCTTGAATCTGTTATCTTCATGGAAAGGGGAACCAATCCATTGTCATTTGGAGTGTTGATTAAATCAGGGTAAAACTTGTTCACAAGTGTTATAAATTTCAATTGACTTTCATTTGCATGATAGTTTTCTACGCAACTATGAATCCAGGTTTTACTAAAAGGATGCAGTGCCTCTCTGCATTCATGTGTTTTGACTAAATATTCCAGCACATTTCCAGCACAACTGAGTAACGCCATGTCATACATTGTCACGACTTTACCTTTGTAATTGCCCCTGATGGAGTTTATAGGTTTTTTTATGTTGCTAGTGTACCACTGACATACTTTGTCAATCAGTTTTAGGATGCCATTGGGCACTGTCAAAATTATCAGGTTATTGATTTTCTCGGTCTCTGAAGTGGGGAACTTGTTTATGACGTACATAAATAATTCCAGACATTTTTCTGAATGGCCGCCGTACGATGTCACAAACTTGCAAACGGGAGTCTCGTTTTTATTGTTCAATACCAACGGATCTGCACCAAAGTCAATGAGCATTTTCCACATTTTATTCGAATATATATTTATCGACCAATAGTGTAGGACAACCAAATGGAGCAGAGTGTTTCCGTTTTCGTCCTTCTGGTTTATAATATTCACTTCTTCAATACAACTACTTAGCCTGTCTAATAAAGCCTGATCAATACTTGTTTCTTCATGGTGAGGAACTCGACGGATTAATATGCAAGCTTTTTTGAAGTGAAAGTCTGTCGTTCTTGTTTGAATTTGGTCAAGTAAATAATCAAATAGACGCCACCACTCGTTGCTTTTCTGTCCACTTGCTCCTATCACCTTATCAAAGAGTTTTTCAGTGGATATGTTTTCAACGTTTAAAGAGACCTCATGAAGGGCCAATAACTTTGCTACGTTATAGTGGTCTTCACAACTGTTTATTGTGCTACTAAATAAAACCTGAAGCATGTTTTTCTTATTGCTTGTTAGTGTATTGGCCTCAACGTATTTACCTGCCAGTAAAGCAGTGACAACGTTCAAATTAGCATGCCTCACTGATTCAATGAATGCGTCCTTTAAATGTGTATCGCTGAAGTCAATATTGTTCAGCAGCCATTGAAAGCTGGTAGGGCATCGTAGATATTTTGCAGCTGCTGTAAGTAATGCGTTTTTATCATTATCACTAGATGCGATTGAAGTGATATTCTTTACCAAACCAATTAAGTTGTTTTCTGGCTTCCATCTTGAAAGAAGTATATCTACTCCTGCCGTTCCATATTGATTATTGAATAGCGACAGACCATATCGACTTAAGATTGGGACTAGGCCACAGTGATTTGAATGATATTTTGTAGACGGGGCACACAATAACTCAAGCATATCTAAATTATCGCTCGTTTTAGTGTGTACGAAAACTTGTTTTCTGGACAAGAGTGCGGTAACTGCAATCGGGTTCCCGAAACGAACAGCCAGAATGAAACATTTTTTCAATTGTCTGTGGCCGAATAAGCCATTTCTGAGAAGCCAAGTTATGCAAGATGCGCTTCTGCGTTTCTCTATTGCCAGTTTAAGCACTGATTCCCATTTTTTATTATCCATATTTATAGCCACACCTGCAGATTTTAGAAGTGTTAACAGTTTTTCATCTGGTTCAATGTGCTGAAAAAGTTTGTGGATCAGTTCGAAGCCACCGACAATCTCTGTCCATAACTTAACAAAATACGTGTCCCCCTTCTCGTCTTGAATATACCTTACAACAGCGTAGAATTCTTCACAAGAGTAATATTTTACTGCACTATGAAGAAACTTGGATACATGAGCAAATTTTGTTAATGTAAGAAACTCCTTGGCAAGATCGACATGTATACCGGAAGCAAGAATTGGTGGGTCCCCTTTTTCATTGACACTGATGATAAGATTTGTATCCAAATTTGCAAAATATCTAATTATATCTAATTTTCCTTGAACCATTCTGGCGTTTAGTTGTAGGGTTTTGCGAATGCATTCATGGATTAGACTGGAAAACTCGTTGGGACTTTGCCTAATATAGTCAAGGAAGCCTTCCCTTTGCACTAAATGTTCAACTAGTGAGTAATTACTACGGCTGGCTGCTAAGTGTAGCAGAGTAGGCTTAATATCTGTCATTGGAGTTCCATTCACTTTCCTAAAATGTTCGTACTTTTTTGTTAGCGTGCTCACATCTGCACGCAATGTGCTAACCATTAAATGTTTTTCGGAATAAATGTTCATGTGTCCAAATTTTGCAGCTATAAAGTGAACGAGTTTGGAAATGATTTCTTCAAAACAACCGTAAGCACTCGCTTCTGAAATTTTCCTTAGTTTTTCTTTTTTGACAGACTTGCCAACAGAAGGATGGAAACGAGTTTGTTGTTTAGTTAGAAAGGAGTCAACGAAATAACAGATGACATTGTGGATGCACTCCTGGGTATTGACTTTTGTTTCACAAAGTTTTATTGACACTGATTTCGTTTTCAAAACGTTGTTAAAGAATAGAGTTTCCTTCTTTTGGGACCAAGGGCACGAAAGAGATTCTGCAATAAACTGTGCAACAAAGTACTCTGCAAATGTCCTGTGTATAAATCGGGGAGTTGGGAATACGGATTTTGACTCAAGTATTCCAACGTTAAAAATTTCTTGGACGGATAGTTCACGTTGCATCAATTCGTTATTGAATTTGTCCCTATATGTGGGAAATAATAGCCATAGAGAGTAGTACACATGGGCGCGGGTCAAGTCAGCGTAGTTCAACTCACTTTTATCATAACGAGTATAAAATTTATCAAACTTTTTCTTGACTAGTTGATAATACAAGTCGGATATTGAGTTAATTTTGAAGTCTTTCATCACCGCACCGCTGCCTTCGCAATAGGCGTTGGCGTCTTCCTGGAACACTTCACCAATCAGTAGACACTGCAATGGAATCCCTGCAATATCCTGCTCCTTATCGGAAGCCAGTTTGGATTTTAACGAACTCAAGCACTGCGTTGCAAATGTTTTCAATTTCTCTGTCGTTGTCAGGTGAGGATTCTCGGACGACCAGAACGACTGAAAGAAGTTGATTTGGTCCTCCTCGCTGAATGGCTCGATGTTGTAACCAAGGACGTTGAGGGACTTCTCGAGCTCAATGAACATGTGCGGTCGAGTTGTGATCCATATGGTGCAGCTTGGAAACATTTCTCTTAGTCGTTTGAAGAGAGTGTATGCAAACTGAATATCATCTGCGCTAATTTCATCAAACCCGTCCAGAAGTAGATGGGTTAACTCGTGCTTGTTTTTCAGGAAGTATGCCTGTCCTAGTGTGTTCTCACATAGAAAATTGGCAACGACACCAAATAGAAGGTCACTGAAATTAGTTTGGTTTTCGTACTTCTTAGCTGTTTCAATTAGCTCACTAATCACAATAAATCCTGTCAAGCCAGCGTTTTGCTCACGCAATTTTCTTCCAATTCTGGTAAGTAGAATTGACTTTCCCATTCCGGGGGTGTCGGAAATGACAATTGGATGTTTTCGCGGATGTGAAGTATTTATGACATCGTTAATGAAATCGTCTTCAGCCAAGATAATCTGATCTTTTGATACATCGTGTTGAGCAGTGTGGATTCCGCCAGACGATTTCTGCCAAATAATTTTCTCGCTCTCAAGTTTGAAAACATGAACAGGAAGATAGTCAATAGATTTAGCAATTTGGTCGTAATGGGAGTCATCTTCCAGAAGCACAAATTTAGTGGAAGCAGGAAAGCCAGAGTTGATGAATTCACTGGACGTGGTTGTCTGCTTTCCAGCTGCGATTTCGGTGAGTTCGTTTCTTTGAATCCCTTGGATTAGAAATATGTCTAGTCCGTCTCGTGAGAAGACTGTTGGTGAAATAATATTTCTCGTGACAAGTCGCCTTGGAATATAGTATTTGATAAGATCAGGGATGGTGTCCTTAAAATGGGCGGGGGTTTCTCCCTTAATTAGTTGAAGAATTGTTTCTGAGTTTGCACTCTCAAGTTCATTTAAACAGTCCGATGAATCCAACCCGAAATCAGATTTAATCTTTCTGAGTATGTGGTCACGAAATATTGGAGTTAGACATTTCCACTCAAAACTGTCACTAACCACATTGTAGTTTGAATGGCTTGCATCAATGTTGTATACTCCAACAAGTATACACTTTCCCGGAAGGTCATTGATGTAGCTTAGCATGAGTTGTATGTCTTTGTTTTCACAGTTGACAACTGGAATGAAAGAACTGGCATTACTGAAAATTTCGGCATCTGGTGTTGACAACTCCTCTAGAAATTCATCGGCGCTAAAACACCTGGAAGTCTTCGTAGTTTCACAAATCTTATCGCAAGTTATTTGGCATTCATTGGAGTTTACTATCAAAACTGCTGGACTTGGTGCCTTCAGAAAGTTTGTGATGTAGTCTGGGCATTTTGAAAACTGTGCGCATTTATATGATTTTGGCTTGGGCTGCTCATCTACAGGGTGTGCTCTTTTCGATGATGATTGGCTTGGAGAGGATTGAAGTATTTTAAGTGCTCCAGATTGATTGGTATCGGAAAGAGCTTCTAGCAAAACTGCAAAGGACTCTGACTTGGTCTGAATGATGTCGTAAAATTTGCGGGATTTGTCGAATCGGCCTCCGTTGTTTCCCTGCAAAAATTTGTGAATGTTTTAGTATAAAATGACACATTTAAACGGTACAAGAAACGTCTCTTCTAATTGCTTAATTTATTATGCGCTAGCTTACCGCAACACGAATGGATTCCACATCGTTGCAGCTAAGGACATTTTTGGACTGGAACTGCGTCAAAAATCGCTCGTCACAAATTGTCAGGTCCAACAACTTGTCTAGGTTTTGGACTATTATCACTCTGAATTTGGAATCCATGGTGATTTGTTATTGGATTTGTGTTTTTTGTTATACCGAAATAGTCTGATTTTGTATGAACTTTTACTACATTAAGGAAATGAAGCCACTAATTATTCACTCAATAGTTCACTACACCGTTGTACTGTTACATACGAACTTCATCAACACACGTTCATTTCAAAACGGAACGTAATTCCAGTTTATTCTGCACTATGGTTGCACTGGCACTTAACTTAAAATTGTTGTTCGCAGAAATACAAACTACTATCAACACTACATAATACCTAGTGGTGTTTTTAAAGGGAAAATTTCATTATTTGTTTCAAGGTGGGGGCAGTCAATCCCAATTTTCATTCATTTACACGTTGTACATAAAATTAAATTAAATTAGTCCGAAATGCACGGATCATGGGATATAGTACGGCGTCAATGTTAGTTCAAATGTACCGCTCTCAAAACGAGTGTCCAATTTAAATACCACAGTCAGTGTTATTTAATTTTTCAAGGGACCGCTCCAATGGCTGCAAGTGTCAAATCCACTGTCCCATGTATACAATCCTTAAATCAGAAATTAGTTGAAATTTTAGGAACATTTTGTTTTAATATACGAAAACACGCACATTGATTAATGTATTATGAAAAAAGCTACGCAGATATGTGTAATTATACCAATTGGATGCGCCATTTGAACCGTAGCTTAGCACAATATTTCGAGTATGTGTACTCCCTTCTACTTTGAATAAATGCAATGTGGTTCATTGTTTATGTAGATGACGGCATTACAATGTTGTCTAATTAATGCATGTAATGCCATGTGTATCAGGTTCATGAAATTACGTACAAGAAAGCGTGTAAATGCCGAACTTGACTTCATGACGCTAATACAACTGTTATTGCACATACCTAATCCCATGTTGAGTCTCCTCACTACGCATACAAAAAAAAATCCCTGTAATTAGCTACATCTATTAACTCTATGTATCCACCTCCAACAATTAATATCTAAGCCTAATTTTATACATCTTACTGATATCGTGTTGTAAGACATGCATACATACCTAGGTTATCAGTCGCATAGTGCCAGTTATTTGTATTGACATGACAGAATATATTTTGTACCATATTCAAATAACTTTTCAATCAAGTGGCAACATAATAGTCAATTTGTTTTTATCTCAAATGGTATGCTTACAACATATTCTATACATTTTTATTTTCATCATAAATAGCGTAACAGCACCTCAAATTAATGTATGTATTGGATACCGCCTAATCTTATGCAGGCAAAAAGAATTCCAGAAATTCATAAAAGCGTGGCATTGACTGCAGTGAATTCCGCATAATGAGTGTCTAAACAGTATACCATTCAGTGTCACTATGACATATATTTTGAGGTGGGCAAAAGTTATTTTCTTCAGCCAGTACCGTGCTGGTGCGAAAACTAGACCAGCAGGACAAAGCCTGCCGAATTAAAGAAATTTATCTTCATTTTTTGCTAATTTTGTGCTTTCATTAATGGTACTTATGTGATTAAAAGTATATTGATTTAGTGACATTATAAAGTAACGAGTAAGTGACGAGCACGTTCATTCACGGAAGTGCAATGTGATTAAAACAAATATGTTGTCGTTGCCCATTTGATACAACATTTACGTCTTGTATGTGACTGTATGCAATCTTACTGTAAATGACGATGACGCCAGGAAAAATAATATACGACATTTTCACATTCTATGCAGCCGACTGTAATCTGCTGTCTAAATAGCTAGGAGTAAATTTACTTACCAGCTTAAACGATGTAATGGTCCCTTTAAACACGTATCATTTCACACAGTCTACCCAGTTCATTATCACTACTGCTAAATGTCCCGCATGTCATAAAAGAAACTTTGGACTGACTGTCTTATTATTTCGATAAGCGACTATGTCTGTTGTAGATTATAGAAATTAAGTTTGTGTATATACTCATACATAACATACAAATAGAGGTCCGTGTTTTTTGCACTCTTTCTAATATTTGGGTTGATATAACTGGTACACAAGCACCAAAATTATCAGGGTTAGGAAAATCATCTTCAGACAAATACCTTTAAAAATTAGTTACAATGTTTCAAAAATATTTCTGAACGAATACGTATGCGAAACCAAGAGATTGATTTTCGTATATGTATTTAACTGTTTAAGTTACTTAATAAGTTTTTATTAATGCATGTTCAATATATTTTGAGTTTTTAGATGTTCACTTAGCACTCACGTTCACCATTTATAGTAAGGTAAAAAGGAAGTCAAAATGTTCATGTCGAAAAACCAAATGTTCGTATCGTCGCACTTATCAGATTTTTCATACCAGCAGTGCAAATAGTCACAGTTAAAATGTTACATACATCACTTGTACAAAAATAATTAACCTAAACATATTATCACATAGCATGCACTTAAATTATCACTTTCACCGGAAACGTGTCACTCTGCTAAATACGAGGAACCAAATCGAAAATGTCATTAATGTATTTTATTTTCATGTCATTTCGAGTTAATGTAACCAAAATCTGGAATCTCACAGTCACAAAAGTACAGAGCACAATTCACTTTCACCATAAAATCTTGGACATGTATAAGTTGTAGTTTCAGGTGTCAGATTTAATACGCATTTAGTAAATTAAAATACAGCACAGAATGTAACAAAGCAGTTAAGTTTATTATTACTCATATACTACACACAAAGTCAGTGTGTAATACTGTTCCAGCAATACGTTTCGCACCATAGTATTCATTTTAATTTATCATAAAGATATTTGGTTATTCTTATTTCACAGTAGCAAATGCTAGCTGACAAAATACCAGTGCAGGTGGTGTAGTGCAATTCATATAGATAATGATTTCAGGTGCACTAAACATCAAGGTATGAAAAAGTCAATCTATTTAGTCCTAATATATAAGCATCAGTAGGGCATAATTATTGATGTGTAAACGTCGTGTGTTCCACACGTATTTGTGCGAAAGTAACTTTAGTTACAACCAGCGATGTTGCTGCTTATCATTTGAAAGTTGAGGCTCCATGTGAACAGTTGTCATCTGGAAGGAACAAAGGACAAGGTTACTCTTATTATAAATTATATTGTTTAGTAGATACGGTATGTTAAAAACGCTACAACATTTACTTATCGGGCAAATGACCTCTAAATCTTACGTAGTTGCAATGTGTTCACACACATTACGAGTAAGCTTGTTGTGAAATGGTTTTATTTGTTGCACATAATATGTGTGATGGAATGATGACTTGGTGAATGGATGAGATTATAAAGTGTCCTGGTAAAAAACAAGATTCCATATTGAAATGTACACCACATTTTTTATGAAAAGCCAAGAGAGCAATTGCTCTGGTGGCTACTTGACGTCCTATGATAACCGATTTGGTGACGTCATTGATTATGTAATGAATCACTAACACCAAGCCTGCTTGTGTATGATTTGTCAGGCAATTTTCAAGGTAACATGACAGGTAAATGACCCGCTAGCAAGTAATAAGTGGTGTAAATGGTCAATTCACAGGAGTGCATCACTTGCCATCACAACGTGTTCACTTTCATAAGCTGATACTGACAATGTGGGCAGAAAATTAGGTTGGTTGGTGCATGTAATTGCTACTGATGTTATTCGCGTGGCTACATGAATGAACAGTGGAAGAAATATTTAATGATGTGTGTGGGATGATTAATAGAACACATTTTTGAAATATTACATATTAATATCAGTGTGAGCAAAAGATCCAAGCCGACACGGTGGAGACACTGCCGTATTTTAATTCCTCCCATTAAGGAAATTTGGTATATACAGGACACATTGGTACATCGGGGATACGGAGAAATTTTGCGTTGACGTGAGTCTGACAATAATTCACATGTCCTTGTACTGTACTGGAGCAATCAGTGGCATGGAAGGCCGCTTTTATAGCATACATCCAGTACATACATCTATTCATGTAACCCCATATGCCCTACACTTTTGACTGAAGTGATAAGCGTGATCTCAAATGTAGGGAACGTTTTCGAAGTTCATTATAATTTAGTGGGCCAGCATGAAATCTTATGCAGCGAGGCTTGCCTGCTCGAAAGCAAAAATGTATATGCGAATAATAGCGGAAACCTTAACTGGTGGCTTAGCCTTGTTAATAACATTTTTTGAAACGCTCCATACACCATAGTCATACTAATATACCAGTCTCCATTATTGCCTGTGAATAACGTATTTACATAGGTAATAATTATACGAAATTCTAATTGCTAATTTCCTAGCTTTCTCATTCAATATGGACTTAATTCTTGTGGTGGTACGCTATCTGTATTTTTCTTGAGCCCTAGATTGAAATGACGACAGCCATACATTGTATTATCGCACATGGAGTACTCAACGTAATGACAGAAATTAAACGAAATCTAAACTTAAACTGGTTTTACTGGTGCGATAGGATTCATGAAGCAAATTGTTTTCATTTTAATGAACATTAACAATAGCGTGTTATAAACAATCTTGCATATGTGTTCCGTGTGCACCACGATAAATCTATCGGTAATGTGAAAGAAGGCTTCTAGGTTAACACTGCATAAAGTAATTGCAGGAAATAACGATAACACCTTGATGCATGTTATGAATAATTTCCACTCTTTCATTAAATGTGAAGTGTTACTACCGCCAACTATAATATCTCGACCAAATATTTATAAATAAATTTCATTACTTACCAGCTCAAATAGTGTACTGATCCCTTTAAATCAATGCGGTTTCACGTAGTCAAGCAAATTCACTCTCACCACTAATAAATGAACGTTTTGAAATGTTACCGAAGCTTTCATCCTAATTAAATAATATCATTGTTCAAATTGAATTCGTCAATTAATTTAGTGTTCAGGATGACGTGCACCATATATAGTACCATATGGAACATTTACTATAACACTATATATAAAATTTATTTCCACTCGTTCCAAAGAATATCTCGACGCACTCGGAATGTAAAACAATGTGATTGTGTCTGATGAACACTTAACTGTTTTAGTTACGTAGTATTAATGTTTAATTTGTTTTAAAGATGATTGGTTATTTTTTTGTAGGACACATTAGTAAATGCTGGCTGCATAAATGACAGGACAGTCAATGGAACGTAATTCCAATAGATAGTTATTATATTATACGATTTCAAGTTATGGAGATGTCAATCTATTTTGCTCTAATGTCTAAGCATCACGTGATCATAATTATTGAAACTTTAAACGTCGCGAAAGCTAACTGATGCAGCGTGGCAAATAACATCGAAAGTAACTTAAGTTACAAACTGTGACGATGATGTTTCTTGTCTGCATCCTGAAGCGGCACGTTAGGGGTTGTCATCTGAAATTCGATTACAAAATAAACAAGCTTATAATTCCGTCTGCCGTCTTATTAGCAATTGCATTGCTTTGAATAAACGGTATTTTAAAAATACTACTTCATTAAAATATCGGTATATAGCAATTTAACCTTAAATAGTCTCAAGCAAAGTATGTGCACGTTATGGGTAAGAATGGCGGAAACTTGTATTACATGTTGCAAAATAGCACCTATTTTGGAATAATAACTGATAGGGTTAGATGAGATTAAATTATGGACTAGTATAAAACACTATTCCATATTGATATGTTCACGTTATTATTATGATAGCAGAGACCGCAGCAACTGCCCTCAATAATACATGACGGCAAACGATACTAGTTGTGGTGACGAAATTGACTACGTCATGAAGCATTAACACAAACTATTTTGTATGAAATTGTAACAGGTAATTACCGCAGGAGCATACGTAACGTAAATTGCCCTTCTGCTGATAAATGATGGAAATGGTCACAGCACTGGAGTGTAACACATATTTCCATGCCGTGTTCATTTTCATAAACTTGCACTATCTTTGGGACTAGCAATGAGATAGGTAGGTACATTGAAGAACAACTATTGTTAGTTGTGGGGCTGTACAAAGGAAAAGTGCGAGAAATACATAATGCGGGTGAAATGATAAATGCAGAATTTTGAAACATATTATGAATGTCAGTGGAAGGTCCTATCCGAGGTGGCGGAGACACTGCCGGATATCATCTCATTACCAAAAGCAAATTGTGTGTGGACCATTTTGTATATCCAGGGTATGAAGAATGACTGCGCTGCCGTGAACATTACAATAATTTTCACGTAAGAACATTATGCTGGAGCTTTATTACGCTTCATTGGCGTGGAAGGGATCCCTGCTGCTATATATATATATATATGTTAGTGTTACACGATGAACACCACAATGATACATCAATGACTGACTTGATAAGAGTGCACTCTAATTTAAGTTATTGCTGTTTATTTGCAAGTCAGAGAGTTACGGGACAAATTTATGCAGCCATGTTCGAAAAGCAAATTCACTCGAACTCTAATTTTAACTGGAAGGTGAATATTTGATTAAAAGATTTTGCGAAAATTGAATAACTTGTTTATTTCAAGTGATATCAGCGGTAGTACATGTAACAAATTAATTTTAATTGGTTCCCATGCATGCATTTTAATGAGAACGTGCGACAGAAAATCATGCACATTTGTTCTGCATGCCGCTTACCTATTTTAAGACATTACTTAAAATTTAAGTAATGTGATGATGCCTGTGATCATTATTAATACGGAAGGTGATATTATATTGTGCTACTACCAACGTTATATGTATATATTATTATTGTTATTACACGGCACCCAGCAGTAGTAGAGCCCAGGTATGCGTATATAGTAGCACATTACCAGGTACATATCTACACATATATACTGCGATAGCAATGCAGAGAACCGTAACATTAACAGTGAATTTACTGGGATACATAATAATTTCACTCTGTGCTCTACCTTGATGCAAGGTCAATGGTACTTGTCCAGCTCGAGCTGTACTCGAATGAATAAATGACGAACATGATAAAGCCTACCATCGTATATGAATTTGACCTGGTTCTTAATTGCATATGTTGATTAATGATCATTTGGTTATTTAAAGTGTATCAACAAATTCTGTAAAACTGTAAATACATTACAAAACGCGATGAAATACATGCTGGAGAAGGACATTGGAATTCAAAAATATTTTCGGATGATATAACAGGCGCATTTTATACCGCATTTTCCACTTTCATGAATAACGATATTACATCCTATGCAAAATGACGATGCCTTCAAGGCTATATCTTGGGGAATTTTCATACGTCCACTTAATGTTAGGGCTATGACCTGTTGACATGACCAGCTATACTAATCTCACGAACAATTGATAAATAGATTGCATTACTTACCAGCTTACATGATGGAAATGTCCGTTTAAGTTCACTTTAAGCGCGCAGACCGTCAAAATGTTCATGAGTGTTTCAGTAACACAATGTATCGGATTGGCCAAAATAATTTTAGGCGGTATTATTTTTATTGTATTTTATTTTAACAGTAAACTGCACTTCATACACTTAGTTTACAACGAGTATCCAGGACACGTCGTTGAAAGAAATCAATGAATTAATCAAAATCCATATCGTTTTAGTTGTACTCGTCCACGTTTCTTAGGAAGTCCACCCTCACTTATTTGTTATAATGCAATAGTTATTGCATTACTTGAAGATTCACTATGTCCTAGTGTGGGATAATGCTTAAACACAAAGAACCTGTTGACACTAATATTGTAAATGATTACTTAAATGTGACAGTAAAATGTACACTTATAACACTACTTAACATAAACGTATTGTTCCGATTTGTGCAAACCAACATATTAAAAATACCATTTCAGTGTTTCATAAAACATATCGCAACGCGCACAAAGTAACTCAAAATCATTAACTCTGATGTACCTTTAACTGTTGAAGTTCATAAAGCAATTTGTCTTAATTTATGTTCAATATTTATAACTATGAAATCAAGTTTCAAGTCTACTGTTTCTGTTGCCTGTCCAGCGAGAGAATTATCAAAACGCATAACTGCATAACGGATTTACTGTTTCGTCCACCGAAGAGATGGTTAGAATAACTGATAAAACGAATTTAAAATGTTCATGCCTGAAAAACAAAAAGTATATGTCGACGCACCAGTTAGTTTATCTTACATAGTAGCAGAGTAACAATTCAATATGTAACTGTTGGATATTTCACTTCCACCCAAAGTCATTTACCCAACTATAGATACAAAAAAGTAACATGCAAATTATCACTGTTACTTAAAAATGTGTCACTGTACCTACGGCCGTCAGCCGAATCGAAATTGTCATCAATGATGACAATTTGATATGATATCATATGATTTCGAGTTAATACAACCAAAATGTAGAAACACAAAATTCTACCTTTCATAGTTAATTACATTACAACTTAGCACATTTCGTTTTTATTATAAAACTAGAACTTGTATAATTTATTGTTATCAGAGTCGAAGATAATTCAATATTTGGTAATGAAATGAGACAAATTAAAGTATTTAAATTTATTGTTGCCTATACAGTTCATGTAAGCTTTTTTCAAGGTAGCAGTGTAAATAGCCCCAGTTCAAATGCGGCATACATCACTTTTACACAGAATAATTAATCTAAACAGATAAACACACAGTAGACATATATTTAATTTTTCTCTATTATCGGAATCGTCTCGCTGTGCTAAATAGCAGCAACCTAATCAAAAAGGTCATTAATGTATTTTGCTTTCTTTTGAGTTCGAGTTAATATAATTAAAATCCAGAAACTGTGAATCACAAAAACACTGAGCACAATTCACTTTCACAACAGGACTAGGAACTGTATAAGTTCAAGTCACCGGAGCCTTAGTTAATTACGCATGTAGTAAATTACAAGAGACAGCAAAAAGTAAAAAAAAATATTTAAGTTCATCATTATCTACACAATTCACACAACAGTCAGCTCGCATAATTGTTCTAACAAATACGTTGCCGTCCACAGGATTGATATTTATTTTGCCTTAACGATGCTTGGTTATTCTTTTAAAGCATATACTAGTAAACGATAGCAGCAAACATGGCAGTGCAGTAAGTGTAATGTAATTCCTATAGGAATATTAAATTTCAAAGTTTGGAAATGTTTATATAGTTCTAATTTCCACATTACACGTAAACATCAGTATTATTGCAAGTCTGAATGTCATACATTTCACTGTATTGTGCGAAAATAAATTCAGTTATAATGTGTGATGGTGTTGCTTATTATCATCGTACCGGAGCTGCACGTTAAGCGTTTACATCTGAAATTAAATTAACAAATAAATGAGCTTACAATTTTCCTGACCGATTTGTGCACTGAAATTGCATTACTTTGAAGATACATTACTTTAAAAATGCAACTGCAATTAATTGCTGGCCCTATAACCTTTACATCTCATATGGTCGCAAGAAATATGCCAAGTTCATACACAATGTCCCTTAGTATGTACACATAACGAGTAAACATGGGGAAAATTAGTATTGCAAAATAATATACATTATGTTATGGTGACTAATGGAAATGGATGGAATTAAATTATGAGTCGGTAAAACACATGATTCCTTAATGATATGCTCACCGTAGAGAGCAGGAGTTTATCTACATGATTGTTAACTGATGGCCTAAGAGATGAGGTGTGGTGATGTAGTTTTTTAAGCTATGCATTACTAGCACAAACTCACAAATATACAGAAGTACACAGAAGTAAATAGAAATGAAATTAAGTTGTGAGACAGCACAAACCAACAGTAGTAGAAATGCTTTATGACACGTGTGAAATGATGAATGGCACCAATGTGAATGACGTACGTATGAGAGCAAGTTCATAGCCGACACTGTCCGGATTCTACCGGGACTCACGGGGTTTCCGAAATAAATTTGATGTGAACAGGGACCATTTGATATATCGGGTAGATGCAGAAGTGCCGTGAGCATGAAAAAATGTCAAATAAGTATTTTCTGTTGGAGTGATCATTAGCATGGAGGGTCATCGCTTCCTTTGTATAATATTACAGTAGATATATATATATTTGTTCCAGTTACCAGCTATAATCTACACTGGTATCACAATGATTGACGTGAAAAGAGCGTTTTCAGATGTACGTGATGAGATCGTAGTTCACGAACAAGTGGGTGCGATAGTATTGAAGTGTATGCAGTGAAGCTGACTTGGTCGAAAACATATATGCATATGAGAATAGTAGCGGAAATTTTAATGGGAAGGTCAATATTACATTGACATTTACTGGAAAGTTTAATGGATATTATAAGAAAGCTCCACCATGTACATGTGCGTAAATATAAATACTAAGAAACTTTAAATGACCCATTTTCTGGCCTTTCCATTGAATTTACATTTCGTATGTAGTCAGCAGTTTCCTTGAGCTTCAAGATGATAGCCCTATATTGTATTCCCACGCAAGCACATATATTCAACTATGTACTCCCAGAAATTAAACAACATCTGTATTTGAAGTTATATTAGTGGAAGTACATTTTCCATGTAACAAATTAATTAGCTCCCGTTTGCATGCATATTAATGATAAAGTGCGACGAAAAATGATGCATGCATGTATGTACTCCATGCACCGCACCTACTTTCAGTAACGTGATGTCATTCTCCATTGCTAATACTGAATATTATATGATTGTTTTTGCTACGTGTCATTAATGTGTCAATCAAGCGTCAAGATTGTGATCAATTTTTTCTTATCTGGAATGATGCGATACCAACGCTTCAGGCATATATTACCATTACCATTCACACAATTATATCAGAGTCTAAGCTCTGCATATTCAAGCTTCTTATCAAACACATATTTACCTATATATACATCTATAGCAATGCAGGTATAAGTAACATTAACTGTTGATTAACTGAACTGCATAATAATTTCAATGCCTTTCTGTCCTCTACCGTGGTGCAGGGTAAAGATTACTTTTGCATCTCGTACTATCTACAATATCAAGAATCAATGAGCGACAGGATAAAGCCTATCGATGTCTATGAAATTTACCTGGCTTTTGTAATTTCATATTAATGATGCATTGGTTATGTGAAGTTTTTATACAAATTTTGTAGCATTGCACAAATATTTCAGAATACGATGAAGTACGTGTTAGATAGAGCAATGTGGTTTTAAAATATTTTCGGATGCTGCAACATGTAAATTTTGTACCGCATTGCAGACTTTCATGAAAGCGATATTACATCTTATGCGAAATGACCATGGCCTCATTATATGTACGTGTCATGGAAAAATTCCACTCCTCCACTCAATGTGGAGCCAACGAATCGCTGATTTGGAAATCTATGTATCCTCACGAAAAATTGAAAAATGTTTTGTTACTTACACGAATAAATAAGGAAGAGCCCCCGTAACTACCAGATAAGCGTTAACTGGAAAGAATTGACGTGGCAGTTGGTCGACACACGTACACGCGGACCAAATGTTTATGAAGGACTGTTGTCAGTGAGATGATGAATAGCGTTGAATTATAATACTATAATTGTCTTAAAACTGATCTAATTTTACTATATTTTATAAAGGTAGTAAACTGCACTTCCTGAACTTGATATTGTCTTCAGTATCCAAAATACACTGCTATACTTAATAGAAAAACAATGTTTCGTACATTACACCTGTCCACATTGTCATGTCGTGCTGGTCCACACTCACCGCTGATAGCCGAGCAAAGGAACAATCATTCACCGCCTTATTGTAATGAATTATTTATTGTCTTGGTTACACATTCACTACGTATTTTGTGTGATAAAAAGTAAGTACAGAAAACCTGCAGACTTATAGATAGTTAATTGCTACTTACATGTGATAGCAAAAAGTAATATTTATGACGCTGTTTAACATAAAACTACTGTGCCGTGTTGGTGCACTTTCACACCGAAACTTGGGCCCCTCAAGCTCCAACGCCCACACAAAATATTTGGAGTAATGTTTCACAAAATAAAGTAAATGCAGTGTTCAGTAAACTTCACCAGCAAAATAGTAATTTCGAGTAATGATAGCTTATTTTAATGTCCAACAGTTTATAATGTAATAAGACAGCACATAAAACTACTGAAGCGTTATTTCTCAAACCTCATCATTCAATTGTATCTTAACTAAATAACTTCACTCCTCAAAAAAAGTCAGTATCCATTCTTTGGAAAGCTGATAATCACACACACAAATGAGATTGGTTTAAAAAATCGATATTCAATTTTCTTTTACGTTTTTAGAATTTTAATAAATGTCGGCGAAATGAGAAACGGGCTATACGGGAAGTGGTCTGGTGATGATGATGCCGATGAGTGAAAATGTTGAAAATGGCTACGTTAAGTAAGCAAAAAGCTCCAACTCATCGCATCATGCTGCTAAAACTACGCATTACATTTAAGTGTATTGAACCATATCTACCAGATCATGCATTAAAAATGGTATGCTGATCAAAATACATACATTCTGCTGATTACGCTGGGCAGTTGAGGTATATTGGTTTGCGTTAGGCTATATGGTCATCCCGATAAGCTTTATATACAGCTTATCGGCATCACAACACGGATCGTACATGACTGGCTGGTGGTTGTTGATATATTTAGTCATATCAATAAATTCCATCGTTATCAACAACTTATTCTGTAGACATTTTTATCAGAAGCAGAAACCATTCGGAATAAAAATTTCGTGCAGTAGCATCAATAATAATTTTGAGTATAATAAAGTTCATCATAATAACGGACTGCTGCAGCAAAAATTACCGTTTCAATGTTTGAACTCAATACGTATTATACTTACCTATTTTAGCGTATATTTGTTCCTCCAAGCAGAAATGATCA
This sequence comes from Sinella curviseta, assembly GCA_004115045.4. NCBI lineage: Eukaryota > Metazoa > Arthropoda > Collembola > Entomobryomorpha > Entomobryidae > Sinella > Sinella curviseta. Next base: position 1,591,193 of record CM023201.3, on the reverse strand, counting down.
TTTGATGGATAATTGCAGTCATCAAGGCAGCTTTCATTGAATATATAACTCAAAGGCAAACATGGTTTTTATGCATGGAAAAACACTATTTACCCTCACATAATCATTTAATACCACCTTTTGAATAGTCGAGAAATTGGCCGAGAATGAATTCCACTTCCATTTTTTTCTGACGCAGTCTGGATTGTTGAAATTACATTTCAAAGCATTTTGAAGGGTACACAATTAGTTCCCTTGGTATTATTTGCAAATTGTAATATGCTCAGATCTTAGCATGATACGACACATGCCCATTATAAGGATTCGTGACTCACCTGTAATCCCTCCTACCGACACGCAACTTGTTATAATACGATAGAGATATGAGTTGTTATCTGCACAAAGCCTTATCAATTACTTTCGGCTCTGTAATACATAACCTGCATGGATAAGGTTCCCATGTTCTGCATTGCTTGGTTACCTTCTTATTAGAAATGTCTATGCAACTGTTTATAGTTTACATTTGTTTCCATCAATTCTGATAAAATAAATGCGTTGCAAAGGACTAACTCAAAGACGCGGCTTATTTTTCGTTTAAAAAGCAGAGGATATATGCATAACATATATACCCATGTAAAGCACATCTTGGTATCGCATGGTAAAATTAGAGAAAATGAACGAACATAAATATTGTGTGAATACGCCATAATTTTGTCTGCATAGATGACAGGGTTAATCAGCCAGATGCCATGCAAATTGTTACTCTTTAGGAATTGCATTCGAATTCACCAAGGCGGTTTGTAAAAATGTCACATTGAAAATCAACGTACAATTTTACGAAAAATTGTCGATTTAAATGTGTTTTTTCTGTTAAGGTGGTCGATGCATGGTATCTTAATGCTTTGGATGCATTGTCGAAATTGGCCGACATCTTAACATTGTCTTAAGAATCGTGATTGACACTTTCAAATGCCATTTCAGGCGTAAACGAAGTATTATCATAAAAATTCAGTAAATGGTTTTCATAGCAGGATTGATATTGCCATTCAATATTTCTCACTACCGAAGTGCACAATATTTTCGATATGCTGACATGAAGACAGTTCACTAGTACTCATTTAATGAATATGATTTCACTCATTCAATACAAATATGTCATAATCAGTGACTCATAAAAGATAATAATTTGGGATCTTTTTGCTGCGGAATCCAGTATCTAGGATTATTGCAGACTCCCCATTCATTATTTCTTTAACACAGTTATACTGCGTCATCTCTCAGAGCAACTCTGAGAGGATGCTGTGGTGCCGTAAGGCCATCAGCATACCTACCCCGTACCAACACCGAGCCGAGTAGGATTAGCCAGCCTTTAAAAGCTGCTGAACGGTCATCCATCCAGAGCTTTCTTGCTCGGTTGTTGCTTAACTTCTCGCAACGCGAGAACTCTAGCACTCTGACCAAGCGGGCTGGCTTATCATTGACTCATAGCGTATGAATAAAATAATTGCCTGCCCATTGCTGTACATGTGCGCAAACGCAGACCTCGGCATATGCATTGATTTAAAAGAAGGTGTTCCGGCCTTCAACAAGTATTTGTTATCAATAGTTATTAAACCACACACATGTTCAGAAGAGGAAAGGCTGAGCGACCAGCTTTCAAGGGCGGGAAAAATGTAAATTAAATTTGTTAGTATTTATTCACATCATCAATGACCATCGCTAACATATTCAGTTGTACATGGGTAACACTACTCTAAATCAAACTAGGACGGGTGTGTACCCGAATTAAAAAAAACTACCGGAAGCGTGTTGTGTGTGAATTTTTGACATTTGACACTCACTTCACCTTTCCGAACACTAATCTTGAATTTTTCGATTAATTTCCGAAATAATATATTTTGACCCTTTCGTGACCCCGTGACCCGTGAGGGTTAAGGAGCCACCACTCCGACAGTTGGTCGAATTGGCCCATGGCGCGGTGACAAAAAGTGATCAGCGTAAAATTCTATATCACATAAGCGAATAAAAAATTTTGCCCATAAGGAAGTATGTGGGGCCTTACCCCCCACCATTCTGTTGGGGATGGGGCCCGGAAGCCCAAAATCAATAGCGAACTTACTTTTGCCCTAAGGTACCTCCATACAAAATTTGGACCGAATCACCCAACGTGGAGAGGAGTAATCGTGTTAACTAACACACAGACACACAGACAAACAACTTAATCGCAGTAACTACCTTTCAAGCATTGCATGCTTCCGGTAGTTAATAAAGTCCCAGCTTGCGACCGATCAGTGCGTACAATCATTAGCGTCCTGCTTTTGCGATATGCAGTTGGATTATTTGTGTTGGTAGAATTAACCAGGACGATGCATTTTTGTGTTTGCATATTATTCGTTGTTTTGGATAGGTCCAATAAGGTACTCCAAGTTCTGCTATGTAGGGTTTCACGAACGGAGAGTTTCTGCTCATATTATAACTGTGTATCAATTTTATTTAAAAAAGGAGAGGAATTGATTCATGTTTACGTATATGTGACCACGTCAGCCTTCTTTTGGTCCTGTGTGGTTAGTTTCTGGGTTTGGGTGAAATGGTCTCAACATGTTATTGGTTTTAGAGCATATTGCGTATTTGTCGCTGCGTTCAGTTATGCCATATTACTTCAGACTGAAATCTTGACCATGCTGTGTTGGCAAATGGAAATAATTCTTTGTCTGGTCAGCGTGCATAAACTGAGGGCAAGGCTTGTCTACAAAGAGAAAAAGACTAAATGGAACAAGATCCTCTCGATGAGAGCTCGAGCTGTTAACACAATTACAGTAACGTATGACACGCTCCGGTATTTTTGGATGGAATTTCTGCCGGAATATGCATGGCCGACTAGTCTACGCTATTTGGGCGCCATATTTTTTTCTATTTTTAAGTTATATTGTAATGTATCGGCGTTACCGATGAATATCAACATTGAAATATTGCGTACTTGATTATTGCAATTCTGTCAAGATTTCATATGTAGGTATTTTAATATATATGTGCAGTACAGTATAGTACAAATTTCGCAATTTCATGTATTCACAACTCGCAATATAATAGCCAAACCAATTTAATTACATAGAGATAGTATGTACAAGTTAAACCATAATAGGCCAAAGTAGTTCACCGGTGCATTCAGAAAAGAATAAGAGTAAAGTAGACAAACGGGCACAGACCGCACCTGAATTTTACACAGAACGCATTACTTCACGTTCAGACTTTCCTACGCCCAACAATAATACCTGGTAATATGATATACATTGTTTTCTATTATAGTGACATGCAGGCTTTTGCAGCATCCTTTATAAAGCAATGTCTCTAAAGTTATTACGATTTATATTCCACTATAATTGGATTGATATTAAATACTCAATCTGCCGGATTACTAAAACAAATTAAGAAAAAAAATGGAATAGGTAATAACTTTTTATGGGACAGCTACTATAGCAACGTGTAACGCGTGAACATCTATCATTTACATGTATCGTTTAAATTTTCAATTACGTTTCTAAGCATACGGTTAAACTGAAGTTGGATTCAAATTAATCATTCAGTCTTTGCTTATGTCAAGGAATTACGTAAAACAAACAAATTATGTACGTCCGGAAATACCAACCATATTCTTTGAGTATTCGCTGCGTATGTACAACTGGAAAATATTCAAAGACCATTAGCTCCAGTCTCAGTTCTACGAACATGACAGAATATTGTGCCATATGCAAACAGTGCTTTATATTGTGTCCACGTGGACAATTTATCGATTGGCAGGCCTCATTTCATGCTCCTGTAGTCTATAAAGTTAGCGACGTACGTACGTCAGGTCTATATGCTGCCTTGGAATAATTTGAATCGGTGATCTTGGACTGACTGGCCTGACTTGGAAACGAGATACTTTGCGGTTGTTTATATTTTCGCGTACAATATCCAACAAATACATTAGTCACTACATCCTTGGGATTAGTGAATACACAAGCATGGTACTACGGAAATACGACCAGCAGGCATTTCACATTATCGACAAGATTCACTTCTACATTTTCCGTTTCCAGTTAAATGGGACTACAAAAGTTGCACACTTTTGATCAACAAACCAGCACCAAAATTAATCCTTTACGGGACGCACATTCTAGTCGCTAGGATATTTAGCTGGATGTGTCTGGTACAACCATTTGCGTTTGCCTACATCAATCCAAAAACTGATTTTGCCGGGATAAATTTCATATTAGTGCTGCTGATATGGGCATGCGCTTCTTATTTGTTGATCCTGCTAACTATTGCCTTGCGCTGTGCGCAAGCTGTCGTGTCTGCGGTAAATGGCTTGCTGAATATCGCGGACAAAATATTACGAGGTATGTCTTTTTCGTGATGCTAAATGTTTTGAAGCAATCATTCTCGAGCATCGTTTAATATTTCAGAGTATTCAACCTGCGAGGACTCAAGAAATTTAGATGTTTCCATATTGTTACCGTATTTGCTAATGCCAGGCGCTGGGTTTTTCCCATTCTGTGCCGCTGCGATAGCGGTTCTGGCCGATTATGATTGTGGATATTTTATTTCAGAGATGCTACTTCCCGATGCGAAATGAAATACCGATCACTTGGCGAAATCACGGGAGTCCTCCTTTTGCGATATGCAGTTGTGTTCTTAGCCTTAGTGGAATTATCCAGGACAGTGTACTTTTGCATTTGCATGTTGTTTGTTCTTATGGATAGGTCCAAAAATGTACTCCAAGTTCTACTATGCAGGGTTTCACGAACGGAGATTTTCTGCTCATATTATAACTGACCCAATCAGGGTCAGGTATGGCACGTTCTGGTATTTTCGAATGAAATTTCTGCCCGAGTATGCATGGCTACTTACTCTGCGTTGTTTCGACGCGATACTGATTTTCAATTTTTAATGGCTTTATGGCTCCTGATTCACCCATTTCTATTAAATGGTGGTGATACATTAATTTTATTCTCTTGTTTGAAGTTTAATTATGTGACAGATTAAGACGATGCTACATTTCATTTCCTTTGTCATATTATCGATCGTGTTTTTTCCACAATGTGTGGTGGTTATATAAAGCAACGTATATATACCGCTAGAGGCTATTTGTGAAACTTGGTCAATCAATTACTGTTGAATATTTAATGTCTCTTGTTTTTTTTACTTGACGCAATTTTAACATTATCTGATGTGTTCATAACACATTTCTGCTTGTATTACTTGAATTTGGCACGGAGGTAAGTACAATTTTAAACGACGTTTTACAACGCCTCTGCAACACCAATTTTAAAACCGGATCATATTTTCAAATAAGCTGCAAAACCATTTGGTATGATCCGGGCTACAATATAGAACACAATTATCGAGTTTATGTATAGCAATAGCATATGATTTGTAAATAGAAAGCATTTTTCTGGGAAATCTGCGAGCTGGATTAGTGGATATAGGAAACTATAGTTTTCAAATTTTCCACATAAAATATAAAAGATTTTAAATGAATCAAACCACAAGCATTTCGTTGGGAACGTTTCATATTTCAATTGTAGTTCTAATATTTCTTTCACAGTATTTGCAACTGAATTCATTCAAGACTGAAGCTTGTTGCAGTACATTAGCCAATAAAGTGGCTGGATGCATTCAAATAAGGTTGGTCGCGACACTGAGTTTACATTGTAGGTAGACACTTTTTCATTTTTAATTTGTAATTACTTCCTCGATAAGCTAGATCAGGAAATTTTTCAACAACTTTTGTTTGTGCTTTCCTCGTTCATCAATTTTTTTTATACATCGCCAATTATTTTAATTACGGAACCGTTGAAGAACATGTAGATTTTAATTATTAAAACTGAAACCGGGAAGATATATTCAGTTTGCCAACGATACGACGTGCACCACAAATTATAGAACTCTCCAGGAAGTACTGGGAATGCAAGACATAATTCCTCAACGAGTTAAACTCAAAGAATACGATAACATGACACCAGTAATTACCTTGTGTTCAAAAACCCCATGAATAATTTGAAATTGAAAGCTTACTGTATAAATAAAAGTGTCACGGAAGTTTCCAGCTCTCGCATAATAAATTTATTACACCAATCCAAATGGATAAGTCTGCATAGATTCAATGCCGGAAAAGGACAATTAAGTATTTAGCTGTCAAGTGGCACATTGTTCTTTGGTCTTTTTAAATGTTATAAATTACACTTGTGATGTCAGCAATTAATGCAAAACATTTTCAGATGTCCTGTGAATGTTGGTCTTGTGGCCAGATATCATAAACTAGGAAGTATCTGACTTTGGTTGTTTGGCTAAACCATTTCAGGCGATTAGGCAGTTCCGTTGCTATAAAATGCTAGTTCCTGGTGGGTGTTCTTGCACATTGGTTGAACTCAGCGCTCTGTGCAGTAAAATCAGTTTTCAAGTCGTGTGTGTGATGAAGGAACTATTTGTGCTATGAATAAAACGCCTATATAGTATTATTCCACCTTGAGAGTGTTGCTTCGTGTGTACATTTGAAAATTTAATTAAGGTATGCTATTTAGTGAAGGAATATTCGAGTATTTTAAACTACACGTCGAGCTTCAAAAAAAGCTGTTTACCTCGACGTTCACCTTAAAATATAGGAATGGCAAATATGTTTTGGCACCCACCAGCGTTTCAAGATGGCACAAGTTCAAAATGTTTCAATATGCTGTTTACATCTGCACCCTTGCAGCACAGACACTACATGGAAGGAAATTGCGTTCAAATCTAACAAATTGGGAATGTATCCTGTACTCAGTTGTAGGAATCATGTCACTTCTGATCAGGATTGTCGCTACACAGAGGCGCAGAATGATAACGGAATGCTTCAATCTACTGCTCCAATTCGAAAGACGGCATTTGCGACGTAATGTAAACAAAATATCCACTAATCAGTATTAAGAATATGGTTTTACTTTCAATGGTCTCTTATTTCAGGATCAGACGTGCTCTCAAAGTGCCCCTTCAACAAGTCCCAAAGAAGACTGATTCGCCTTTTGCAATTGGGTGCAATAATATCTCCCATTGCAATTTCAGCAGCATATTTTCTTCAGAGATGGTTTGAGAACTGCTCTCCCGGAACGTTTCTCTACGTTCTGTTGCATCATTGCGACTTTCCATCAGTCGACAACGGATATTTTGTTGCGTCCGTAGACACGGTTGTAAAACTAGCTGGTATTTCTATTTGGTCTTGCTGGTTGTTAGTCGACATGAGTTGTTTTATTTGTTTTGTTATTTTCCAAATATGTCTTGTTTCCGCATATTGCCTGAATTATTACACGAAATTCCCCAAACTCGTTGCTGCAAGCCAATACATTAAAAATACCAGGAAAGTTGGAGTTGGTAGCTACTCGACAACTGCTTTCACAATTTACAGGGAAACTCAATTGTTGTGCCGATACCAGAATTTGATTCAGCAGGATCAGTTACTGTTGATCATATTGAGTGCACAGTGTTTTGCTTTTATTATTAGCATTTACACTATAATTTCTGACGGGTTCAGTGGATCCATAGTAAAAAGTTGTTTCTTTTTGAGTATTGCTCTGAACACATTTATGGGACTTCTTGTGTGCTTTGGAGTGTTTGGAAATGTGTACAATGCTTCAAATGGATTGATTGAATATCATAAATCAGCGATTTATCCACAGGTTCCCAGAAATGAGAAAAGATTATTTCTCAGGAACGTTTTATCACTGCAGCCCATCAAAATTTGTTTGGGAAGTGTGAATTATGTTGACAAGCAGACCTCACTTGTGCTTCTTGACTTTTGTTTTGCGCAAATCGTAACCTTGCTTTTGCTTTAAATGATAACTCGTTTCATTGCTGCTTACATCATACAACAATATAGAGTGAAGGAAATGAGATGACGTAAAAATAGTCGCATATTTTGAGCTAAATATTAATGCATAGTACATTACTGGAAACTTGTTGTATTGTCCAATTATATTGTTTCTATACTATTTTTACACTCAAGTCATTAAAAGGATCAATTATCATTGAATATTTCATGTCTCTCTGGTTTTTTATTTGAAACAATTTTAATATTAACTGCTTTGTTCATAGGACTATTCTACTTGTAGTGCTTGAATTAGGAGACGGATGGTAAGCATCATTTCAAACGCCGTTCTGCCAACGCCTATTCAAAACCAATTTGAATAGAAGCATGACGCAATGGGTGAAAATTTCCAGCAAGCTGTCGTGATATATGTCTACTTATCTAGTAGAAAATTTAAAAGTCCACATTTTGTAGATGCCAGCACACGTATTTAAGAAATGTAGTTTCATAACCTGCCTTTAGTTTGCCCGGATATGCCCATTTGGATATGTAAAATATCCTTTAGATGAATTTGAAAGACTATCGATTATATATATTAGGCATATATTTTATAAATAGAATGCAATTTTTGGAAAGCTGAGCGTAATATAATATTACGATATATCGACTGTTTTTAATCCACTTTTAGAATCCTACCATTACGTCCAAGAATTAAGCCAGTTTTAGATTTAATTCATGTCCACCCATGTCTTAAAGTTTTCCATGATATTTCAAAAGTGTCTTTCGAAATACATTGAGTCTTTGGTATACGTAATGCTGTGGAATTGCTGTAGTTATTCTCCACATTACATTATGAAGCTCTTACAGTGTAACCGTCGAGCAACAAGGAAGCTTGTCAAAATTAGAATAATTACGTATACCTCAGTGAAAATAATCATATTCGGAAATCTGGCATTAAAATTGCCAACCTGTTAGCAATGGCAACGCCATTGATGTGAAAGGCGTATCAGTTCCAAAATTCGATTTACAGCAAGCATATTTATCCCCACGTCCTCTCATTGGACGTTTCCCAGGAAAGATTCGAGATGGAAAGGAATTGGCGGAAACTGATTCCGTTCTATCTTTCGCTTGTACCAATTGCAGCGCATATTCTGATACCCATGTACACCACCTTCAAGTACGTGGCTTTCAGATCTGGTGAATCGGAACCTTTTTTCATTGTACTGCTAGACTCCTTCATTCTGTGCTTGACATTTTCCGTCGCCGGCCTAAACCAAATCGTTATTTCTCATGGCGAGCAACTATTCGAGCAGTTTTTAAACATTCTCCATCAATTTGACCGAAATACTAGGAGGGACTACCGTCCGAAAGGATATGTCCTGGAACTATCTACCCGAAAGCTGATCACAATGGGTAATTTATTGTTAAATGCATATGCAATTTTAAAAAACTGTGTGGAAATAAATTGTTTTTTTTGTCTTTCAGAATGTGTTCATGTTTTATGACGAGGAACATTTAGAGATATCATTGGATTGCTCATGATAAACATTGTGGGAATCCTATTTACTTTGGGAATGTCATTAGGCTGTATTCGTGTTCTCGCTAACATCGACCCATGCAGAGTGGTGATCAACAAGTTGATTCCTGCAACAACTCTCATGACTAAATGTCTTATCCTTACTTGTAGACTTGCAGTTACCACCTGGGCGGGTTTTGAGGCTTGTCGTTTCCATGACAGTCATGTTTCTGCCGGCTGTGTCCTTATTCGACATAATTTACAAATGTCTCAAAATGTTTTCGACGATGCATGATGTTTTCGATATGAATTCAATGAATAACTACTTGCAACTGCGTTATATATCTCAAGTTGGAATGGCTGGAGTGAGAAGCACGGCCGCTTTGTTGATGGGCTTGGGATTTTTAATCGGGGTCCTCGTTACCTGGGTTGTAATTTCCGGATGGCGCATGTTTCCTGTCATGCTATATGTGGCCGTGTGTTTGATTGGAGTGGTGACGTACATGGTAATTTTACTGACAGTTCCCATGATATACCTCTGCTATAGGTATAGCAAAGCATTGCTTAAGGTAAAATGGTCCAAAGGTTCGTATCGGTACTGGAAAGACAAGTTGAATACAGATCACATTTCAAATCATTTTGAATATAAAATGTGGAAACGAATGCTAGACGCTCAGCCTCCAATATCCTTTCGGTATGGATCGGCATTATTTGATGAAAATACGACCATTAACGTTTGTCGGAATATCGTTGAGAATGCTATAACTCTAAGTCTTGTATTGAACTAACTGTATAGCAAAGTTACCACAATTTTAACATAGCCCATCTGTTTTGATGATACATATGTGCCTTTGCATCACATTTGCAAATTATATGACTGAGGTACTAAAGTACCTAATAATAATGTATACAATTAGGTTAAATATAACAGTAAGTGACAATATTGCTATAATGCTTTATACATATAAATCTATAATGACTTATGTATGTACACAATGACACGCAATGCAATAAATACACTGTTAGCTAGTCATTGAGAGGGCAGAAATAGTCGAGATCTCGTGGAGTGAACACGAAGTCATTCTCAGCTCCGGCATGCATAGCGCACCCTAGCAAGCATTCCATAATTCCCCTTTGTTCAGTGTGGTCGCCTCGAGGAGCTCGGCACAGCACCAGGATAACGGGATTTACCCAATTCATCTTAATTAGATGAGCTTATATGAGAAATCATATTTTTAAAATCATCAACGTAAATTAGAATTAAGTACAAATGAACAAAACCACAAACATTTCATTAGCAATGAACACACTCCTTAATGGTTTCATTAAAATCAATACTAGCTACAAAATGAAGGAAATAAAATGTTATCTTATATGGTTTTGACATTCCGTATGATGGTTGTACAATCAGTTTATTTTAATAGTTTTTTTCTTTTTTTAATATGATGAATTTATCATACGTTTCGACAGAAAACTTGATACTCGGCAAGCAGTTACGTATATGTGCTTATAAATCAAATCGTACGTAATGTTCAATTTTTAATATACTTTCTAAAGCTTTTACTTCATGTAAATACGTCTGCCGTTCAATGAAAATTGATGGAAAATACATGCGTGTATGCATGCTACATCAACGAGCAAACAAAATCTACCCCGGCATTCCTCAGTTATATAGTATTTGAAGTGTGCAGATTGGCATTGTCATTTGACACAATTATCCATGCCACTGAATTTATTATTGCGTGGGAATATTTGCTATCGTGTGAGCAACTTAAAAATAAGTGCCACTTTTGCGCTTATGAAATCCGCAATTTGTTTTATATTGCTTGACAGTTAGTCAAATTTGCACAATTTTCAACCTACACAAAGCATTTTATGAGATAATGAATACAATAATTAAACGTTGTCAAAAGAGGGTAGACTGGAACGTATTGTCAGATCATCTGATGAATTCGCAAACGAATCAGTTAGAATGTATTTGCGTTGAATTTTCAATATAAATTTCTATAATATTTTCTACATTTGACAAATTAAAATTTAACTAACCAAGCTACCAACCTTACATTCCGACCAAGACATACTTTGATATTCTGTCCACAAATCATCTGTTAACCGTGAATCTAATGAGAGTAGTTTGAGGGCTATCAGACGAACGAATGGCGTGACATGAGCTAAAAGTAGATTGTTCGCCTACATACATTAATGAAACAGCTATGAGGTCCGTATTGTAAGTTGTTAGAATCAGTATTGCTCAAGACATATGTGATGGTTCTATGCTAGTTGTTCTATGCTAATCTATGCTAATTCGCAATGCATTATAAGGTATGGGAAGCTTCTCGCTTCATGAGTTTTAGCCGTCACGAGCTAAATGGACAATCACAAGTCCAAAAGGAGAGTCAGCGGTAAACTGAGCTCCGTAGGTTTGGTTTGACAGAGTTTTTATAGTTTTGGCTTGACCTACATTTGACATGACAAGCATTTGAGTTTATACATGAATCATGAACAACGGAATGGAACAATTTTCCATTCATCCTTAAACAAACTGAATATTCTAATTTATATTTGAATAATGTCTTGAGCAATACTGATTCTAACAACTTACAATACGGACCTCATACAGCAATTCATCATCTGATCATTTAAATTACTCTGCCACTTTGCGGAACACCTGTATATCAAGTTGTTGGGCTTTTGGCATACGTATCTAGGGGCAGTCAACACATGAACTGCCAAACGCGCCACCGAACATGTAAAATTAATTACCTATTTTCTTTGACGTCATTTCTCCATATATGTTAGCCTAAATTAATACATGAGTTTAAATACCGACTGGCCGCAAAACCGCGTCGTAGAATATTCAGCGTTGGGAGGCGAGTAAAGACAGTTGACAGCAGCAGATATTTACAAACTGAATTTCGCCAACTGTTTTATGAACCATGTTGCAGAAACATTTGAAATTTCTTCGCCTAGTTTGCTGCTCCGGTGAGCTGTTACGCTCAACCAGAATTCACTACGAGGAATCTCCATCGGTCCAATTGACGTTAACCGAAAAAACTCCCGAGAGCATAAAAGCACAAAAACGAAAAGGGCTTATGCATCTCTCACTAATTATATTGCTAATAATTGGAGGTATTTACCAATTCAAAGTGGCAACTGTGGATGGCAGCAGTGTAGCTGATAAATTTCTATTTGGCGCCTGGCTCGTATGCAATTTAGCAGGACGTTGCTATCTGAACAGTTGCGAGAAACACGAGGATATTATTTGCGCGTACGTAAACGCAAGTTTGGGCATTCCAAAATACATCACCAGCAAGTCAAATCGGAAAAGTCCAAAAGCAGCTAAAGCGCTTGATACGGTAAACACATACTTGGCCCATTTCATGCTACTGTCGGTATGGCTGTTGCCGATATTCTACCTGTATGGATTCTACTGGGCAAATCCATGCAAAGCTGGAATCGCGGGCTACTGGATGCTACCTGAATGCTCACTGTTTTGGACGAAATATTTTGGGGCGTGCTCTGAAAATAATTTTTTGTACTTTCTTGTCAAGAACCTGCTAAAGTTACTGTTGTTCATGCTGAATCATTGGATGTGGTCATTTGCACTCAACTTGGTCGGGATTATATGTTGCGTGGTCATGATACTTTGTACAATTTCCGTCCGGGAATATCTGGAAATGTAAATTCATTTTTTTTGCAAAATTTGTAAACTTGACTTGTCTAATTTGTTGCTTAACTTGTCAGAGCTATTTATTTGTACAGATTTCAAGATAACTGTACCATCCGAAAAGCAACATATCAGCAAGTTTCAATAGAGTACAGGATCATTCAAGTTTTGGTCATTTACATGAACGAAATCCTGCACAAGATATAAAATGCAGTAATGGTTGCCGTAGTTCTGACACAGGCATTTGCATTGGCAGCGCTGACGAAAACAAGACCGACATATGAACACGCTGTTCAGATATGCTTCTTGTTGGGAATTTCCATGGACTGCATACTTTCCATGGGAGTACTAATTGGCGGCATGTCTCAGCTATTGTCGCAGTCAGAGAAAACATTTTCCGGACTCAAGCGACACTTGGCTTCTGATACTGAAGGACGACGTAATGAAGCCAAATTACTTCTAGGATACTACAAAAGCTGTCGCAGTGTACGGGTCCGTTTTGGAACATTCAATTTCGTAGATATGTTGACACCGATAAATTGTATTGACTTTTCAAACAACATTACCGTTCAGTTGTTGTTTATACACAGATAAGGTTGTAGCCTTCCGGCATTTATGTTGCACAAGTAAGAGGAAAATATAAATTTTTAGTTCTTTGTTGGTACGTGTAAAGACTAATAGCTAGTGTCCTCGGGATCTAGAATGATATCGTGTCTACCAATTCTTTAAAAAAATAACTTTAAATTATGATATTCAACGCCAATATGTTCGCCTTGTTTACACTGCATATCCAGTATCCAGGATAAATTTGCAAGTCACCACTTGCTGGAATTTGTCCAGGTCTTACGACATGGAGCATTTGGAGATATTATTGGATTGCTTATGATATATGTCAAACAGGAATGACAGGAGTTTGAAGCACGGCCGCCTGGTTGGTGGGCTTGGGATTTGTAATAGGCGTTCTGGTTACATGAGTAGTAATTTCCGGATGGACGAAGTTTCCTCTTATGCTATATATTGCGGTGTGTTTGATGGGAATGGTGACATATATGGTAATATTTCTCACGCCTCCTATCATTTGTTTGCGCTATACGTATAGAAAATTACTGATTAAGATTAAGTGGTCAAAGGGTTCGTATCGATATTGGAAAGGGAAATTGAATACAAATCGCATTTCAGTTCATTTGGTATATAAAATATGGAAGCGTATGCTGGACGCACAAGCTTCAATATCCTTTCGGTATGGGTGAGCATTATTTGATGAAAATTCGATGATTAACTTTTGTCGAAATATTGTAGAAAACGCTATAACTCTTAGTCCAGTATTAAACTAAATGTACATATAAATTAACCTGTTAACCTGACCTATATGTCATGACAAATTTAGCATTGAACGTACGAATTCACGGCAGAAGCGTATACCATCATATTAACATACATTTCTATATCACCTTGAGCAGAAGTTGTAATTGCATGTCGTAAAATAAATTACAAAAAATTATTAATTGCATTAATTTTCATCATGGCCGAATCTAGGACGGAAATTAGCAACACGAATATTATGCACAACTATTCAACAGAAATGGCACAGTTGGGCTAACGAATTTGCTTGCCAACATTGGCGCTAAACAATGGGCTTGCCCGACCACAAAGAGCGTTCACTGAGAGGCATAAGTCGCAACAGTGTAGGAATAAGTACACGATTGGTCAGCTATATTTACTCTTTCACTTTTACTTTTTGTTGATCATGGATTTCTCGATACGCATGACCAGGAAATCTTGCCACAATTTTAGTAATTTATGTTTTCCTCGTCCGTGTATTACATATCACAAATTATACTAATTACAGAAACGTTAACGTGCATGTATGCCTTCCACATTTCCGCCTATGTACTTTGTCCGATATAAATGTTTAATGTTCAAAAAAAAACTGGCAAAGGCGTAATTATTATAACCGAGACCAGGAAGACATATTTATTTGCATTCGATGCCGATACATTGTGCTACAAGAATTAAAACACAAACCAGGAAGTACTGCAAATATACTATGCATGGCGTGAATACACTAGAGGTCGGTATTCAGTTACAGTTCGACGAAAATGAAAAGGGATACATAAATAAATTGAAAGTGCAAACTTTCTGCAAACGAGACAATTACACGGAAGTTTAAAAATTTTCCCCTAATTGCTTCGTCCAAACAAACTAAACTGATATTTCATAATAGTTTCAATGCAGGAAACTGACAATTAAGCATTAAGCTGTCAAGTGGCATATTGCACATTGGTCGTTTTGAAACGTCATTTTTTAGATTGGTAATGTCAACAATTAATGCGACATTTCTTCATACTTCCTCTGAATGTTGGCCTTGTGGTTAAAATACATAAGCTAGGAAGTAGCAGACTATAGTTGTTTGTGTAAACCATTCCAAGCAATTATGCAGTGCACTGCTATAAAACGCAAGCTCCTGGTGTCCATCCTTGTCGACTTGCTGAAGTCAGAGCGTAGGGCAGTTAAAACCAGTTTGCAAGGAGTGGCATGGTTTTGAAACCATGATAAAACCACCAGAACGTTTAGTGCTTGCTTATTTGAAAAAAGTGTTCTAATTTCGTGTCTAAATTTGAGAGAGCAATTTAAAGCATGATTTTCAGTGAAGGGCTATTCGACTTTTTTAAACTTCACGTTGAGCTTCAACAAAAGCTTTTTACTTCGCCATTTACACTAACATTTAAGAACGGTCGCTACACCTTGGCGACCATTCCTGTCTCCAGATGGCAGAAGTTCAAACTGTTTCAATTTACGATATTCATTTTCACTCTTGGGGCTCAGGCATTATATGGAATAAATATGCGTTCACAATTACTCAATTTTGAGGTAATCGTGTGCGTAGTGGACGGATTTCTCATCATTCCGATGAGGATCGACGCTACAAGGAGGCGCAAAATGATAACGGAATGCTTCAACCTACTACTCCAATTTGAGAGACGGCACTTGCAGCGTGAGAAACAAATGATTTAGTATGTCAATCTATCGTTTTCAACGACTTGTTTGTTCACTGATTTTCTTATTTCAGGGTCCCACTTGCTCTCCCAGTGCTCCCTGAACAAATCCGAACGAAGGCTGATTCGCCTTTTGCAGTTGATTGGTATCGTATCAGCAGCAGTAGTGTCAGCAGCGTATGGTCTTCAGAGATGGTTTGAAAACTGCTCCCCCGGAACGTTTCTCTACTTTTCTTTGTCCCACTGTCACTTTCCGACAACAGACATTGGCCGCTTTGTCCCGTCCATTGACACGGTTGTAAAATTGACATTTATTTCTATCTGGAGTTCCTGGATGTGTGTCGACATGATTTCCTTTGTTGCTTTTGTTTACTTCCAAATATGTGTCGTATCCGCATGTTGTATTAATTATTACACAAAATTCATCAAGCTGCTTGCTGCGAGCCGATACATTGACAAACGGGTGGTGGAAACCCAAAATGGTAGCTTCCCGACAACTACAGATATTTTCACAATTTACAGGGAGACTCAATTACTGTGCCGATACCAGAATTTCATTCAGCAGGATCAATATTTGTTGGTGATGTTGAGTTGTCAGGGTTTTGGACTTATCATTTGCACCTACGCACTGATTTCTTATGGATTCAATGCACACATCCTCAAAACATGTTTCTTTGTCGGAACTGTCTCAAACTCCTTCTTAGGAATTCTTGTGTGCTACGGGGTGTTTGGAACTGTATACACCGGTTCAAGAGCCATGTTGGATTACCTTAGAACAACAATTTATCCATGCGTTCCCCAGAAGGAGAAAAAAAAGTTTCTCCGAGACGTCTTATCACTGCAGCCGTTAAAAGTGTACTTGGGAAATGTGAATTTTGCGGATGAGCTGAGTCCCTTCGTCCTTCTTGACTTTTGTCTGAATCAAGTGGTCACCCTTTTGTTGCTCTAAGGCATTGCATTGGTCACCATTTCTAGGGGACGGGATCAAATGTTTTGTTATAAAGAATCGGCCCGAGGAAATATGTCATACGTTCAATGCCTGCAAAAGTTACATTGGAATCGGGAAATAAAATTGTGATAAAAACTTGGCATTGCGTATCATGTTGTCGTTAACTTGCTTCCGTTTATCGGTTTCACAAGATGCGCCGTTTACGTTGTCCACCATTTTTACCTTTTATTTATCATGACTTTCTCGATAAGCTTGACTAGGAAATCTTCCGGCAAGTTTTGTAATTTGTGATTTCTTGATCAGTCTATTACGTGTCACTAATTATTTTAATTACGGAAACATTAAAGTACATGTATCCCTCCAACATATACTGCTTTGTAATACACCCGATATTAATTACTTATGTCCAATTAAACTTGCAAAATGATTATTATTAAAACCGAAACCAGGAAGATATATTGTATTTCATCGCTGCCAATACACTGTGCTCAAAAATTAATACGTAAACCAGGAAATAGTGCAAATGCAGTATGCATGACGTAAGTGAGCAGGAAGCCGACGGTCAATGACAATTCGATGAAAATGTAACATGTACTTACCTGGTTTGCAATACCACATGAATAAAATACAATTGGAAACTTTCTGCAAAAGAGACAATTGCACAAAAGTGTCTCCCTTCAACAGTTTAAATTGATTCGTAAGCAAGGATTCAATGCAGGAAAAGGACAATTAAGCATTTAGCTGTGAATAACGGAATGCTTCAACCTACGACTCCAAATTGAAAGACGGTACTTGCGGCGTAAGCGTAACCAAAATTTACACTAATCAATATTTTGAAAATGGGTTTGCTTTCATTTTGGTCTTTTATTTCAGAATCTGACCTGCTCTCCAAGTGTTCGCTGAGCAAATCCAAATGGAGACTGATTTGCCTTTTGCAATTGATTGGAATTGTTTCTCCCATTGTAATTGCACTGGCACATGGTCTGCAGAGATGGTCTGAGAACTGCTCTCGAGGACCGTTCCTCTACTTTCTGTTACAGAATTGCAGCCTTCCATTGGTCGCCAATGGATGTTTTGTCACGTCCGTAGACACTGTTGTAAAATTGGCAGGTACATCTCTCGGGTGCTTTTAGTTGTTGCTCGACATGGCTTCTTTTATGTGTTTTAGTATATTTTACTAAAACACGTTCGACACGTTTTAGTATGCTTTTATGTACCAAATTCTGTCAACTCGTCACTGCGAGCCTATACGTCAACAATCTTAGGCAATATAAACTTAGCGGATCCTCGACAACTGTTTTTGCAATTTATCGGCAAACTCAATTGCTGTGCCGATACCAGAATCTGATTCAACAGGATATATATGTGCCGATGATGCTGGGTGCACAAGTTGTTGCATTTGTCATTCTCTCTTATGTACTGATTTCTTACGGGTTCAGCAGTTCAATTGTAAAAAGTTGCTTCCCTGTTGGGGCAGCGTTACAATGATGGCTAGGAATTCTGGCGTGCTATGGGATATTAAGAAATGTATACACTGTGTCTCGAGGACTTACAGAATATCTTAAATCACAAATATATCCGGTGGTTCCTGCGAGAAACAAAAAATTGTTTCTCCGCGAGAGAGTATCACTGCAGCCCATAAAAGTCGGCGTGGGAAATGTTAGTTACGTGGAAGAGCTGGCATCGTTTGTCCTACTCGACTTTTGCATCAAACAAGTCGTCACGCTGTTCTTACTCTAATGCGTCACATTTGGGTAGCATCGCAATTTGTTTTTGCACTTTGCTGCCATACCTTCAAGTGGAACAGATTGACAGCTTTCAGATGGAAATAGCGATCAGCCACAAAGGTAACGGAATGATGACGTTTTGGAAGTAAGCATTAAATATTTAAACATAATGCATTTAGAATTCACTGCTATGAAATAAAACATATATTTACCTCTACAATTTATTCCCAGTTTGGTATCGGAAAACAACTTTATAATGAAGGGCATGCCCAATATTTAATTTCGGTAATTGTCACCTCGCTTTGCTGACACCCAGCCTTCAGCAATGACACAACTGGACAAACGTTTATTATGTTTTGTCATTATTTTGATTGACTTGTTTATTTAATTTTGGTGACATAGATTGAGCAACCAATGTATATTTGTCTTAACACTGAATATATTTTATAATTTCGTTAAAATTAAACTAAAATTATTTGCGCCATTTCGAGTAATGTGGAACCGTCAATTGACAGTTGATGGGCGTTTCATAATATTTACGGTATATTTTACATATGTTATTCTTATGATATATCTAAATTTCCATAAAGCATTCAAGTGCTACCATCGTTCACAAATATTTAAACTTGGAACAAATCATGATTTATATTCTTTCACGTTCGTTATGTGTATATGGTTCGTATACTAAATTCTGGAAATCATATAACGCCATAACAATCGATATTAAAATATTCTCCCAATCTGCATTTGAAGATTCAAGATAAAATCGGTAGTTTAGTATTTACTCTCAACCATACCAATAAGCGCTTTACTCTAATTTCATGTCCATTGAAGACCCTCAGATGGCAGAAATTCAACACCCTCCAATTCATAGTGTTGGCTGTAGTCATAAGATTTCAATTACTATATGACATGCGCCGCAGATCACCACTTATAAGTACTGAATGCATCCTCTACAGCACTTCCATGAGTACTGCGGCTTTGATACGATTGTGTCGCCATAAAACGGTGCGATCAGATGTCGGAATATTTCAATATGGTTCTTCAGTTTGAGCAAAGGCACTTGCGATGTAAGCATTTTCATTAAAATTCCAAGGAATAATTCGATGAAACCTAACGTATCGTGATTACTTGTTATGTCATTTGACTTCAGTTAGCCCATTAGAACGGTATATTTCTTTGTCAAAATCGCAAAAACGACTGATTCGTTTGATACAAATCACCGGCGTTATGGTGCCGTTTACCATAACAATTGACTACGGATTTCAACGATGGCTAAACAACTGTTCCCCTGCAACGTTTCTCTACTTTATACTCCCACATTGCTCGTTCCCAACAATTGATAATGGATAGCAAAATTTCTCGATGGAGGCATTCACCAAACTTGTGTTGATTTCAATCTGAACCTCATGGTTGATATTTGATAGGATATGCTTTTTCTCGTTCGTGACGTCAGAAATGTCGTTTTCATACTCACGCTGTTTTAGTTACTACTTGAGCTATTTGATGGCGTTCATTTCACATCAACGCATTGGACATCGAAAAAACGTTTCCGATGCCAGGGAGACATATTTAATTCGATCTGTTATTCAAATTTACAAAGAAATTCAATTCAATTGCTTTGTAGATTCTACAATTTGATTCAACAGGACCACATCATCTTGTCAATTTTGAATGCTGTAATGTTTCCCTTTATTATCAGTGTTTCTAGCATTCATGTATAAGCGTCTTAGATTAATTTTCTGAAACATTTGTTTTTGCACATTTCGATGTAGATGTAGTAGGCACAATATTTTCTGGCGTTATATATTTGAATTAATGTATAAAATATTGCAACAGTTATTTGTCGATATCTACTCTCTGGATGCTTTCATGTAACATTTCCAAAATAAAGGACATGACAATTATTACCATTTGATTGGAAAGTTTGTATCACGAGCTCAAAAAGACGCTCTACTGACTGACGGACTGACGGATGTAGTCATGTAATTATATGTAATATTTGAGCACTGTAGAGCTCCTTCGGCGTGTTGGACCGAACGCGGGTCCGAATCATAAAATATTTAAACTTAAATTTTATAGAATATGCTCCAGCGACTTCGCAAAACACTGTCACCTCGAAATTGGCAATAATATACACTTTGTTGACAAGCATCGGGCCCGAGTGACTGGACGGGTGATCAGGCATGCCTACTTTTGGATGATTTGTTCCCAAGGTTTTTTCATCTAATACGCGTAAGCCCTGTTGCGACCACGAAACCCCTTTAAAAAATTCAACCAAATTGATATGTGCATCATGTACTTCCTGAAGCGTCAACATGCCAGTGGAATACGATTGACGTTGCATGCTGTCGCGTAAATAAACTTTTTTTTCAAGGTTCTAGCAATTGAAATCTCAAGGTAGTTCCGAAATATAAGAATCACTCACAGATATAATACTCAGGCCTTACCGCGCTTTCATAACCTTCGGTTTCTGTTTCATAACTTTTTGAACATCATACGGCATAATCAAAGTGTCACTTTTTAAAGTACTTTCAGCTTGTCAATCTGAATACAAAATGTAACTAATTAATTGGTGTCTTGAAAGTAAATGCATACCTTTTAGCAAACTGACATGACCAGGTGCCACTCCGCAAAGGCAGTCTGACGCAATTCAACAATCGCATCGAGTCATCACTTGCCAAAAACCTGAGCGGGGATGAATTAGTGATTTGGGTGCTAAGTAAATCCTATTGTACACCAGTGGTTACTCACTATGCTTCTCACTGAAAATTTCATGCGAATATTTTAGCTGCATTTGCAACTACAAGCAAAAGTAGGCAGTGCGATATTTAGCCTTTCCCACATAAAGAATGACGATGTGCTGGTTGCCTGTCCACCGAAGAACTTGAGTTGGCAGAGATTCAAAGTGTTACAGTTTACTACATTTCTGGTCGTCCTCTGGTTTCAGTTATTATATGGCGTTCAACACAGATGCTACTTGGTAAATCTGGAATGCGTCCTTTATTGCACTGCTTTCAGCACTGCAGCCTTGATAAGATGGCTGGCATCAAAATGGCGCGACAAAATAGCAGAATGCCTCAATCTACTTGTTCACTTTGAGCGGAAGCACTTGCTTTGTAAGAGATTTATGACATCAATACAAATGATGTGCTGTATGATTACGTTTCGTCTCATGCATGTTGTGCTCTGCTTTGATTTTAGATGCGCCGTTGCCTCAACGTCCTTTCCTGCAAAACTCAGAGAAACGATTGATTTATCTCATACAAA
This sequence comes from Sinella curviseta, assembly GCA_004115045.4. NCBI lineage: Eukaryota > Metazoa > Arthropoda > Collembola > Entomobryomorpha > Entomobryidae > Sinella > Sinella curviseta. The sequence continues at coordinate 1,569,270 of CM023201.3, read as the reverse complement.
TTACTGGTCTACATATATCATTCATGGTGTCGGGAAACGGTCTGCGAGGTCAGGTACTTGATGCGGTGGGGATGCCGTATGCCCCGGTGCCACCTAACTGTCGCCCACTTCCACTAACTACATCTCAGAAAGGTTCGGATCACAGGACCAACGACAATGACATAAAAACAATGACCGGCAACAGTGACACAAGACAGTTAACTGGACAATTTACAATCTTTATTACAGTTAAATACAAGGGCCTTCTGGCCCAACGACAAACAAATATAATTTCCCTACTGCTGCCGCAGCAGCAAGTAGGTATGCACACGACAAAATCTGGGACGAGAGTGTCTTGGTGTGGTTGTGGCGGATCTCGTTACTACATAGAATTTTGTGTGCTGAACCTCGTGTCCAGCACACATTCTTGTACAAATCAAATGCGTTCCGCATGGTGCGTCCATGCCGTGCCCAATTCCAGCGCCTGGACATCGGGGGAACGTGAGACTCCCTTCACCCCACCAAGACAGTTACTTATTTTCGCGACACATGGTATCCATTGGATATGGGTCACAACGGTGGCTGGATAGCTGTTCTCCTGCAACGTTCCTCTACTTTATATTTCCGCCTTGCGCATTGTCGATCAGTAACAATGGATATGAACATGTCCCAATCGCGTCAGCTACGAAACTGATTATTGTTTCAGTTTGGACTTCATCGGTGCTACTTGATATGCTTTGCTTTTTTTGCTTTGGAAATATCATTTATGTTTGCACGCTGTATTCGATATTACTTGAGCTACTTGAAAATGCTCACTTCATATAAATGCAAAGGCCTTAGAGAACATGCTTCAGATGACCCAGATGTAATGTCCCTTAGGGATGTCTTTCGGCAATACAAAGAAATTCAAGTGTTATGCCGATACTACAACCTGATCCAGCAAGACGACATAATTTTGTCAATTTTAAATGCAGTGCTCTTTGCGTTTATTATTAGTGTTTATACCTTCATTTCAAATGGTTTAAAATTTCATTCCCCCATTTGCTAATATTTACTGCCTCTTGCATCGGAGGATTTCTCGTAATTTTTGTGTGTTTCGGGTCATTTGGGACAGTATTTAGTGACTCCACTAAATTTCGCAATTACCTCATGTCCGAATTTTTTTGCAGGCGTCCCTTGAGGAGAGAGAAAACCCTTTGGTCGTGACGTCGCGACAATGGAACCAATCAAGATTTATTTAGGGAGTGTAAATTATGTCGATATCAAAACACAATTTGACCTTCTCAACTTTTGCTTAACTCATATCGTGAACCTGTTCCTGTTATAAATACATGACAGCCTTTACCGACCTGATACGAATGTGCTTAGCATATCGCATCGCATTTTGTTCAGAGAGCCGACGAGGTTTTGGTTTTAAAAATATTAATTTTAAACAAATGAAACTGGTAATGTAGTTTGATAATATTTATATATATCATGTAAATTCGTAAAATATAATTTTCTATGAAGCGTTTTTGATGAATGTATTAAAACCATATAATTATGATATTGTGCCACTATAATGCTTAATGTATTAGAACGCATGGGCAAGAATTTTATGTTTTTTAATGGTAAGAATGGGATCGACTGAACATGCTGTGATTGATTGATGGATCAATTGATTCCGATTAAATGAGCTTTGGCACAATGCCATCCGTGCCAGATATGCCATGGTTGTATCCAATGCGATTGCGTAATACTAGTACGCCAGCACAAATATCACCGTCATTTGGTCTTTCCAAGTGATTACACGGATCGACGGTCAGAAAGAGATAAGGCAGAATACGTCAATGGTTAATTGAATACAATAACACGTTACTCCATTTGCACACGGCCGTATTTATGTTTCGTTTTGATTGAAATGTTTTGTTTTTGCTCGTGTCTACCGATTACTACTTGTTTACGTCGCAATCTCAATTAATAAATGACGGTATTGTATCTGCTAAATGGAATACTTTCGCAATGCGAGTGGAAAACAAACCACTTGACTTTATTTCAACCATTATCAGTCCCGAACATATACACGAAAACACTTACGATTAGTTGGAAATCACGGAGTGGCGATATTGCCCCGCAAGCTGCGAGTGCGACGACTATTTTGAACCAATTGGAGAGAAGGATATAAACGCACATCTTTGACTCTCTGATAATTAATATTTTTTCTGCTTAAAAACTGGACCATTAACTACAAATTTTATATCATTTTAAAGAGTTCTTTGAGCTGCACAATTTAGTGTATTTTTCAAAGTTTATGAATTTGAAATAGTGAAGTTTCCAGTTAAACTAATTTGTAGTGCCACAGTTTTCTTCTCTTCTGAAATATATACCTACTTGGGATCGCGATGCTGCTAATATTCCATTGATAAGCAAATAGCTACTGAACAAATAAGTTAAAAATTTACCTAGTATATGTAGTTCGAAGAGTACATCTTCTTACACATTATACACTTCCCCTCAAGATGGACTGGCACACTGGATTCTTGTTTCTTGCACTCAGTCCTGTGATCATCATGCCTAAAATTGAAAACATAATTGCTAATGCCACTGTACACAACATAATCCTTACAGACTTACCGGAGCACCATGATGTACTTGACGATTACCTGCGATGGGATTTGCAATGGGAACCCCTACGCCTAGATGCCGTGGATCATGAGTATGTAAACGGACCAACATGTTTGATTTGTGGACTGATCGCCATAACTGATGAACGAATAATTACCATGGACGGACAACAGTATACTCTCATCTTTAAGAATCATCACAGAAGAGAGTATCAGAAAAGTCTATGGATTTCCACAATGCACCTACTGCTTCCAGTACTTCCTCCGCAACAAATGTTCTTTGTCTCTCTCGGACTCATCATATTACAACAGCAAGTGCAATCGCACATGGAGCTGCCCTTCTTGTATTCCGACGTTCAAACCGTAAACAAAGACAACTAAGGACGAGCATTTCTTGGACAATCTGCATCATGATGAAAAGGATGAATATATAGATCTCCGTTTTCTAACTCGATTTTTTGTCGCCTTGTATCATATGTACAATTTTCTTGGGAGCTCTCCTCGCGTATTTGGTGTATTTGAGCTAATGTACTTTATGCACAATGTTTATTTGACCTATACATTTTTTCTTGAAGTAACATGATTCTTATAAGCACTAGAAAATGATTTTTTGCTAGGACATGGAATTGAATTTAGACTTGTCCTTGTTTACTTGGAATGGATTTTTTATTGTAGATCTACTTTGAAAGTGTTAGGGATTTAAAGCCAGTTATTATACTATGTATGTACTGAACCTGTAAACACATTAATAAAGTTTATTCAATATTCTAACTATTCCAGGTGTAGACGGGAAGGCCAGTTTGCTTTCTGCGGAACCCAGTCCAACTCATATGCAATCGACACCAACATCGTCGCCCTCTTCTCCACGCACGGCGGCATCAACACGTACATGAATAAGATGATCAGGCTCACTCAGAATGGGATGCGCATTGACGCTTTGGATTGTGATACCTGCGCTGACTCTGACTGTGACGCACCAAGAACGCTGGAAGCAATGGCTATCTTATCGACATGGAATCCAACACCATGGCCCGATTTGGCGGCCCTGGTTCCGGTACTGTTTCTTGGGAGTGCATTAACTGCTAAATATACATAGTCCAAATTGCTTTACACATTACACGAAGTTCGTTAAAACCATGAACGTTTTCAGTGTGTACATAACAAACGAGGAAAACATATTCCATTTGTCACACTTTACCCTCATTCCTTCATGTAGGATTTCACATTGGCATGCCAAATAGTCTGCTACTATAACGTTAACACAGAAGAGAACATATATCAAATAAAAAACTGAATCAATAAAGTTTCATCAATTTAAAATTACAATTAAAAACATGATGGGAATTTCTTCGAGATACGGGAGAGAATAGGTTTCATAACATCTAGGAAGTAGCAATCATTTATCAAGTAATCAGAAACAATATTGATTTTGTACAATTGCGCATTATACATTGGCACTCACGAAAGAAAACGTCAATTTGAAAAATCGAACACACACTCGTTTGAACTGAACCAGATTGAGTGAAACTCATTTCTGCTCATCTGAAGCTCTCATAAGAACAGTGCATATAAAAATGAAGTTCTTGGGTAAATCATTTCTGAATTTCCAAGTCGTCGGATTAATACTATGCTCAGTTAGTGGTATCAACGGGGCCTCGTCATTTGCTGGAAATATTAGCGTGCTTCCGTTTGAGACCGTCCAAACCGAAAAGTACATTCCTCTGCATTACGATAAGGGAACGCTTTCGACATTAGCGCAAGCCAGATCATCTTATTCCACGAAACGGAACACTCGCGACATCAAGATTGATGCGTCCCTTCTCATCAATCCTTTCGAACACATGCACTGTCATATAGTGATGGATAATTTTCAGAATATCGACATATATCCGTCCAACACAAGTGTCCTTATAAGAAGTCCACAGGTCGCCGTGATCCGTATTTATGATTTGAACAGACGGTCTGGTCATCACGAGCGCCACATTCCATTATGGATGCCGTTTGGCTACCAGCCCAGAAACGTAAACACAATTGTACAAAATGGCAGCAAGTCACCTTGTGTAACATCGAAATATTTTGTAGACCTATTTCCGGATACTTTGGCGCAAGGCGAAGTGTGCTTGTCCTTAGACTACTTTAATTACACAACCAAATCAAAGCCGTGGAACTGCCAAATTCAAGTATCTATTCTAATATCACCAGTATTGTTGCAAGCATTTGGAACACCAAAAGTTTTCAAATTCATGATATCAGAGGAAATACTCGTACGCTTTACTGCGTCCGAGCAATCCTTAGTTCCAAAATTATCCCTTTTCCTCCATCACGAGTATTTAACGCTTACCAAGGGTAGCCTCAGTGCCCATATGTTACGGCAAAGTGCTTCATGGATACAATTGGATAAATCAAACCCAAGTGCTCCATTATTGCACTATGTGCAAACTGTTTCGATCAAGTATCGGTACGAAAATGGGGAAACTAAAGTGTCAATTAAGCACATAATACCATGGCGCCGTCGGCCACGGTATTTCCGAATATTTGTTCGATACATTCCCATATATATGTCGGATATAACCAAACTGTTCACCAATTATCCTAAAGAGGAAACGACATATTGGCTATTTGACGTACAGTTCGGCCAGCTTGTGAAAAAGAACCTTGTAAGATTCTGGGGTTACCTGGAATCCTGTGCGCACATATCCGGACGAGGTTCGGAGTTGGCCAACAAATTTGCTGCCGTAAATATCTACGATCCAATGGAGATGTTTTCGCTTGGAATTGCCTCGTCGATTCTTACTATAACTTCAAATGCAACCATAATATTTCCTCAGCATTACTGCATAAACGGTCAGCGGCATCATCACGGAGTTAACGTTAAAGAAATTCAAGTCGAATTGATGATGAATCCCTTTCCAGTGGAGGAACGTGATCATCAAATTATGCGTCTGTACTACGAGGAAACCGCATCGTCGTTGACGTTTGTGAGTTGCGGTGGATTTCGCGGCGAAGGTTTCTTCGGGCTCAGCGAGCTGTTTGTGTCTTATGATAAATACGTTTGGGTATTCATCCTTGTAGCTTCATTGGCATTGGTGGAAACGCACCGTCGAGTTTCCGACCTATCCACTGGATTCTGTGGAGTTTTTACCCATCTGCTGCCAATAACAAAAGTGCTTTTAGAACAGGGCGATCCATTTATGTCGTCTTTTGCGAACAGGTTGTATCTTCGGATTACGATGGTTTCATTCATGCTAGCCGGAATTGTGCTAAGCAACGGATATAAAAACAACAACGTGTACAACTTGATATCACCAAAGGAGTTGGTTCCATACACAGAGTTCCAGCAAATTGTGGAGGATAAATTTACTACATACACTAGAATAGCAACATGTCTAGTGGATTTACACCCAACTGTCGCTAAATCAAAGACTGCTTTATTCAACTGGACACGTAATTTCCAAAGTAATTTGCACGAAATATTTTACACAGAAGACGATAAAAAGTTTAGTGTTCGCTCTGACATGATGAACTGGTTTGATGTTTTGCAAGCGTTGGGAATTCAATTTCAAAGACTTATTGATTTGGTAGGACAGCACACACGCATTCACGAGAACTGGGCAAACATGGCCGGTCAAGTATTTCGAGACAATTATGAGCTGTGGGTGGAGCTTCGCACTTACGCCAGTCCAGGGGTTGACCAGGATTTTCTTTTAGACAAATTTATGGAGAAGGATAGAATGGCGTTGTGGCAGAAACTGGAAACATGCAATAAGTCGGCCATAGTTCTCCCAACATATTTGGCGAATCAGTACGCCAGAAAATTGTTTCATGTTAAACCAGCCTCGAGGATATACGTGGGCACTGATAAATACAATAATCTCTCCGTGCAAATTCCTATCATGGGCTCAGTGCATCCAAACGTTATACGGAGAACAAATGCGCTAATCGTTTCTGGAATTTGGCACTGGTGGACAAAGTTTATACAGGAGTCGACAGCATTTGTGCCCGATCTCAAGGACAACTCACTCCGAGTTCCGGATATGCATGGCAATATTTCCAACATATTTCTCATCCTCTTGTACGGATTTGCCGCGGGATTCATAGGATTTGCAATGGAAAATATGTGCAAAGTTGTCACATGCATTCGTTTACTATGGGTCGCAATGCACAAATTGGTGTTTCGGCTTTACAATAACGTCATTAAACTAGCGGTTGGAACGTGTGATACGAGAAGGTTAGCTGGCCAAATTGCCACTGACATAATCGTCGTGGATGCCAATGGCAGCTAGATTATGCACATATTGGCCTGTTATGGTTAACTTGGCCCGAATTTGAGGCCCTGGTCCAGGCATTGGAACTGCTCATTGGGAATCACTCTATCACTCAGTAAACCGATATAAAGTTTAAATCTAAGTTTACAAGGTTTATTGGATCAGCCACGAGACAACCAAATCAATATTACAAACGTATATTGCTTAACAAAAATATATGTTTTCCAAGCAGCAAGTTGAATTGTATAAAGCTAATTATATCTACCGTCCGTCGATCATATGCACGCTTAATTTACGTTTGAGTTGATAGCGCCGATCATGCATAAAGTCGTAGTAATATCTTTTCTACAGACATTGAATTTTCTTCTTCACTTGATTTGTCAGAGCTGAAGTCTTCCATAACCGTGTTGCTAGGGGTCGTGGGCTGTTCACATGGTGGAAAAATACATATGGGCACATCTACACATTCATCCGATAAAGCTGACTCGGCAACACTAGTTGCCCCGTCGCCCCTTTCCTCACATGTCGTGCGGTACATACCAGCCAAATATCTACGCTCAAAGCAATAGCAACACTCGCATCGTCCACCGCCTTCATACGCACGCTTGCGCGCTTATTATTCAAACATAATTTTTGTTTGAACAGTCAATGGGATATGTATAATGTTGGTTCGTAGTTAATACCCCAATTAAATTAAGTACACAATCATGGATAAAATACAGGTTAGCTGAATGTAACAGAATATTATGGTGGCAGCACGTTGTATCGCGCTGAAGAATCAACTCATGAATCAAGATTTTCCGCTAAGCAAATCCAATCTGTCTTTTAATTTTTATAAAAACATCTTGTCCACTATTATCAGATGATTAGGCTCGAGTCGTGTGAAGTTCTGACCGCTCATAAAACATCTGTGTACTTCTCTCAAAGTGACCGTAATAAAACATCGCATGTTCTTCGTTATCATTCACACGGGAATTTTACACCCACTTACGTTTGGTTACTTGTTGAAAAGGGGTTACCCAAGCTCATTCCTTAACACCAACCTATTACTTCCAATTGATGGTCATTGACTTTGTTGGCATTGCGACAACTGGCGCCAGCTGGTGCTTGGTAAAATACAAAAAGAACACAGCGGATCATTTCAACTACTTGCAAGAATCATTCTTTGACAGATCATATAGCGGGATGGGTGGCAAAAGTTCCTGCCAGGAACTCCTTGATATATTAAGGGAACTTGTAAAAGATAACGCTTAACATTTTAATGGAGGAAAAAAACAATTGAAATGATCTGTCCATATTTTATTAGTTGCAGAAGTACATGTCATAATGAAAACCGGACACTGAGACTGCATTGGCATCATTGCAGTCTGTGCGCTACAATTGAGAACAGGACCACCGATTATCGTTGCAATTTGCGTAGCATGGAACAGGATGGGCGTAGTAAACATGTTGCTAGATGATGTAATTCAAACGAAGGCCAAACTTGAGACTGGTTTCATGTTCATAATGGGATCCATTGCTGAAATTAACATGGTATTAGAAGCGATGCGCACATTTTTGTGGGTAGTGGTGGTATTCTTTTGGTGCGACGTCGGGAATATAACTAGCATATATCAAATTCGTCGCTGCACAAGCCTTCAGAATACAATAAGGAACTACAAGATGTTCCTAGTTGCTCACTCAACAATAGCTGAATCTTCTGCGGCAATTCTGCACATCATACCTAGGTATATCATTCCATCACCATCATGCTTAAATTTGGTCTGAAAATTTCGGTTGTGGGATGGATGTCACCAACAATTTACATGACTGCGCTGATAATTGCATTGGTCATTCTTGTGGCAGGACCATCCATGGAACGACTTACTGTTCATTCAGCTGACCAAAGTAGAAAAACGATTTAACGGCGCTCCAGGCAAATAATAAGTGATATGGGAGGTTTTGAAAAGACGATTTACGATAGAATTGTCCGAGCTTTAAGGCAGACTGGAGATCGTGTTGCAATCATCGGGCTTTGGGACAAAACCTTCTTTCTCAGAGTTTGGATCAAAATTGTCGGAAACAAACAGGATCTCATTTTGCTCATTGTGTTGTTCGTTGGAAGAAAATAGATACATACAGTCTGGTTTGCAGTCTTGGTACATCATAATCATATTGTAGAAAGCGTTCGGCTCGCTAGTTTAATCGCCTTCTCGTAAAGCCAGCTGGCCACCTTGTATATTCCTATCAATACCTTGAGAATGTATGTGTAAACGTAACACAAGTTTTCCATCACAAAACATATGAATCCCACAGCAATTCCGTATAAGAGGATGAGAAATATGTTGGAAATGTTGCAATGCATGTCCGGCACTCGGAGTGACTTGTCCCTTAGATCGGGAACATATGCTGTCGACTCCTGTATAAACTTTGCCCACCAGTGCCATATGCCGGAAACGGTTAACGCATTAATCCTGTGTATAACTTTTGGATGCACTGAACCCATAATAGGAATTTGCACGGAGAGGTTATTAAATTTGTCAGTGCCCACGTATATTCTGGAGTTTGGTTTAACATGGTGCAGTCTTCTAGCGTACTGGTTTGCCAAATATGCTGGCAGAAATAGGGCAGATTTATTGCATTCTTCCAGCTTCTGCCACAAGGCCCATAGATCCTTCTGAACAAATCTTTGCAAAAGGAAATCCTGCGCAACCTTTGCACTGACTTCGGTACTAATATTTACCCACTGGTCATAATTGTCTTGTAATATTTGACCAGCCATGTGCATCCAGTTTTCGTGTATGCGTGTGTGCTGTTCAACAAAATTAATAGGCGTTTTTAATTGAAATTCAAACAGGTGCAGTACGAGGACCCAGTTCAGCACGTCAGAACGAATACTAAATTTTGCATCGACTTCGGAATCATAAATGAGGTGCATACCACTGTGAACATTACGCGTCCAGTTAATAAATACGTCGTTTGATTTAAAGTCAGTTGGACGTAAATCCATCCTACATGTCGCTATTCTAGTGAAGATGACAAACTTAGCATCTACAATTTGCTGCAACTCTGTGTACGGAACCAATTTCTTTGGTGATATCAAATTGTACACGTTGTTGTTTTTATATCCGTTGCTCAGCACAATGCCAGCTAGCATAAAGGAGACCATGGTAATTCGAAGATACAACCTATTCGCAAACGATGACATAAATGGGTCGCCCTGTTCTAAAAGTACTTTTGTTATTGGCAGCAAATGCGTAAAAATGCCACACAATCCAGTGGATAAATCTGAAATTCTCCGATGCGTTTCCACCAAAGCCAATGACGCCAGAATGATGCCTAGCCAAACGTATTTATCATATGACACAAACAGCTCACTGAGCCCAAATGAATCTTCTCCTCGATATCCGCCGCAACTCACAAAAGTCAAAGAGGATGCGGTCTCCTCGTAAAACAAACGATTAATTTGGTGATCCCGTTCATCCACCGGAATTGGTTGCATGGTCATTTCGACTTGAATTTCATCAACCTCAACTCCAAGACGAACCCGTTGACCGTTTTCGCAGTAATGCTGCGGAAAAATGATGGTTGCATTTAAAATTATAGTAAGAATGGACGAAGCAATACCAAGCGAAAACATTTCCATTGGATCGTATATGTTCACACCAGGAAATTTCTGGGCCAATTCCGAACCTCGTCCTGACATTTGGGCGCATGATTCCAGATATTTCCAGAATCTCACAAGGTTGTTCTTCACGTGCTGGTCGTATGGCATATCAAATAGCCAATACGGACTTTGCTCTTTAGGATGATCAATGAACAGTTTTGATATATCGGAGATATACATAGGAATGTATCGAGCCGATATTCGGAAACGTGCTGTATGTTCCCGCCACGGTACTATGCGGTTTATTGAATGTATAGCTCCAGCATTTGCAGACCTATACGTGACCAAGATGGTTTCCACACGGTGTAAAAATGGAGCACTTGGGTTTGACTTATCCAATTGTATCCATGATGCACTTTGACGTAGCATTGTCGCACTGAGGCTTTCTTTGGTGAGCGTTAATTTTTCGTGATGAAGCATAAGGAATAATTTTGGAACTAGCGATTGCTCAGATGTCACAAAGCGAGTCTCAATTTCTTGCGACATCAGACATGTGAAAACGTTGGGTGACCCAATAGCGTGTAGCAGTGGTGGTGGAATTAAAACGGAAACTTGAATTTGGCAGTTCCACGGCTTTGTACTGGTTGTGTGATTAAAGTGATCTAAGGACAAGCACACTTCGCCTTGTACCCAGTTATCAGTAGATAGGCCTACGAAGTATCTGGACATTGGGCGTGGTGAGTTGTTCCCATCTTGTACAATTCTGCTAGCATTTCCTGGCTTGTAGCCGTAGGGCACCCATAATGGAATGTATGTTTCCTGATGACCAACTCGTTTCCTCAAATCAAAGACACGGATCACGGCGACCTGTGGACTTCTTAAGACAACATTTGTGTCGGTCGGAGCTATGTCAATATTCTGAAAATTATCTACCACTACATGACAGTGCATGTGTTCAAAAAGATTAAGGAGATGGGATGCATCAATCTTGATGTTAGTAATGTCGCTTCTTGTTGAGTACAATGCTCTCGCTTGTGCTAATGCTGAAAGCGTTTTCTTGTCGTAATGCAGACGAATGTATTTCTCGGTTTCCACGGTCTCAAACGGAAGCACGCTAGTATATCCAGCAAAAGGCGTGGCCCCGAAGATACTTCGAGCTGAAAATAGTATCAATCCAAAGACTTGGCAATTTAGCAATGATTTGGTCCACAACATCATGTTGATATGATCCACTATTGCAAAAACGTAAGTAAAACAGCAAGATATGACAATTACACTGACGTGGATTTTCTTTTTGTCACTTCATAAGAGTGTGTGTCCTGAGTTTGAAGTTTACGTGTCTACTATTGTATAAAATACTATGTTCTCCCAAATAATTTTTTAGTGATTGCTTTGTGCGTGCCTGCTACTTCCTGCATGTAATGAAAGCTATTCTCTCCCGTATCTCGAAAAATATTTCCATGACGTTTTTAATTCCAATTTTTAATCGATGAAACTGTATTGATTCGGTTTTATTTTTAAGGTGTTCAAATCGGTGTAAAAGATTTTGGATCTGGCCGACTTGTATGTCCATTTTGAATACTACATGGTTCTGTCAAGCGACAGCAGGTATTGTGAGGTGATGGTTGTGGAAACGTTTCGGAATGAAGCAAGTGTGAGTCGGAAAGGAATTTGAAAATGGTTTGGTTTCCTTTCCCGGTCTCTCATATGCGACCTGAAAATGAACTTTGTTATCACATTATTTATGATATGTGGTTAAACATAGAAACTAGAATGTTTGATAATCTAACGGATGACATAAGTTTTATTGCATTAAACGATAATAATCTCAAATATGCATATTACAAGCGGTTCACTAATATTTTCAGCTGGCATTCCAACACCATGGCCCCGTTTGGAGGCCATCGTTCCGGTACTTTTTCCTGATAGTGCCGTAACTCCTTAATATGCATGAATTATATTGCCTTGTATTCAATTTCGTGATAATATAGTCTGTACATTTGGAAAACATTGGGATTTCGCAATCAAACCAATCAATTGTGTATGATGTTCAATTGTCACAATTTTATTTAAATATTTTCCACACGTTACAAATTTGACACAATTTTGACGTTTCATTGAATAATGCGGTGACACAACGTTTGGATTCTCAGATAATGTTGAATCCAATTTGTGGTACTGGTTTTTAGTAGCAATCCAGATTATATGGAATTACGTTATCCTGTCATAACTTTCAGATAACAGTGTTTAAAAAAATTGCTTAGGCCATGAAACAGAAATAATTTCTATAAATGCTATGAAGACTGCCTGCACCGTTTTAACAAGCTTGCACGTAATCACTTATTATTAGTAATTGCAAGAAGCTAAACGCAATGCAAATCCTGGTAACCGGTACGGCAGTCAGTAGCTCCAAGGGAATGACCAATTATCATGTTGTGGCTATCTTGATTATAACTACACAACTCAAATCGCTTGTGTACTTAATCTGTACTCAAAGATTTTATTGTTGCTCCAGTATTATGCTATTTAATTTTAGAGCTTCTAACGCATTGTATAATATGTTGCTTATGCTTTTCATATACGCTGTTACGACAAAGTTGTTTATGGACTACAAATGTAAATTGTTGTAATTCTGCCGATCTAATAACTAATTTAAAGATCTTATGATTCGCTTGTGACCCGGCTTCAACATGACTGGTTAATCGAATTTTCATTTCATGACCATCCATTTACTCAATAGTTAAAACAGCCACAAAGTACGTACAGCAGGCCGTGTACGCCGTTTTGACAATGTTGCGTCGGAGAATAACCACCAATATGTAATATGATTCTCGCTTGAGATAATCAAGTTGAACATTTTCTAATTTACGGTTGACCTCGCCTACAAGAAGTGCAATATAATAATGCGTATTTAATGAATTGTATTCAATTAATTTTTAAAAATGCATTTTATGCAATCCAGGAAGTGATTGTTTCCGATAACATCGATTAATGCTATTTCCTGTTTGATCGACGAATGGTCGGTATTATTTTTTTGCGCGTATTCGTGTAACTTAACTTCGCACAACAAGAGAATGCGGTCCAACTATCACTTGTCCAAATGAGCAACAATCTTTTGGTAAAGGCCTCCATTCTGCAGGCGCTGACACTGAAAACATTCCGACCACCAACGTTGTCCCCATATCCAATATTCTATGACATCTCGAAACGGCAGTTTCGGTATGTCGAAAATGCACGGAATTGCCTTACGTCGGCAAACGCGTTCATTCTCCTTGATATTGGGCTTGTGTATCCACTTGCGTTGGGATATTTCCTATTTTGGGAAGGGATTACAAAAGCGCATTCCTTAAGACCATGGTATTACTTCCAACTGATGATCATTGACTTTGTTGGCGTTGTGGCAACTGGCGTCAGCTGGTGTCTGATAAAATACAGAAAGGATACTGTGGATCATCTCAACTATCTGCAAGTATCATTATCCCAAATCCCAGACCTCGGGATAGATATAAAAGGATCAGACAATGAACTCTTGGCTATATTTTTGGATTTAATCAAAGGTAACTCATCACAATATTTATGTGCATTGAAGAAGAGTATCAACGGTTGATGTTTTGTTGCTCACAGAAATAATTGCAATAATCAAAACTGGTATTGAAGGACGTTTCTGTTAATCAAGTTTTAGTCTCCAGTTTCAATTCCAAAGCTCACATTGCATTAAGTTATGGAAACTTGCGCAGCTGTAACAGGGACGTTAAATAAACGACCGTAGAACCTTGGCAACCAACAAATGAGCAACAAACTTCTGGCAAACGTCCCAATCCTCCAAGCACTGATACTCCCAAGACTAAGACCCCCAGCATTTCCCCGTTTCCAATATATTACAATATCTCGAAGCAACAGTTTGCATATGCCAGCAGTGTACGTAACTGCATCACTCCAGCAAATGCGTTCATTTCCATTCACATGGGCATTGTGCACCCACTTGCGTTTGGTTATTTGCTTTTCTGGAAAGGATTCACTCAAGCACATTCCCTTACTCCGACGTATTATGTTCAACTGATGGTGATTGACTTTGTTGGCGCTGTGGCGGCAGGAATCATCTCATACCTAATAAAATACAAGAAGGATGGATCGGATCATCGCAACTACCTTGGTCCATCCGACAGACCGGAGGAACGATGCTAAAAATTCAAACAATAAATTAATGGATATATTTTGGGAGATCTATGAAGGTAGCAAATGATGCATACATTCGTCAATCGGATTGGCGGTTACTTAGCAAAATATTATTGTTTTTTAAAATTCCGGATTATAGTAAAAACCGGACGCGGAGATATTATTGGTTTGATTGCAATATGCGCAATACCATGTATAACAGGACCACCAATTATTGTAGCATTCTGCGTAGCGTGGAACAGGATGGGTGTAGTTAACACGTTGCTCACTGAGGTAATTCCGTCACCTACCCCGACCGGGACAATCCTGATGTTCTTACTGGGAGCAATCGGTGAAATTAATATGGTGCTAGAAGCAATTCCTTGCTTTTCATGCGTGGTGGTTGTATTCTTTTCGCACGGCGTCGGAACTATTGTCCGCATATCTCATACTCGTCGCTCTGCAAGTGTACAGAATGCAATTCGCGACTACAAGATATTCCTAGTTGCTCATTCAAGAGCAGCTGACTGTTGTGCACAGCTACTACACATAGTTTATCACTCCATCACAATCATGCTTGAGTTTTGCCTCACAATTTCGATTGTAGGATGGATGTTTGTTTCACCAACAATTCACATGACTGCGCTGATAATTGCATGCTCGATACTTGTGGCAGGACCATCCATGGAGCGATTAGCTGTGTATCCGGCTGCGGAATGTAGGAGAATGATAGAGCGATGGACAAGTCAAATACGGAGTGACATGCGAAGACGGAAAGAAGGTGTACGAAAGAATTGTCCGAGCGTTACGGACCACCGGTTATCCCGTTGACATCATCGGGCTATGGGACAAATCATTCTCAATCCGATTTTGGTCCAAAATAGTCGGGAACACACAGGATCTCATTGTGCTCATTATGTCGTTCCTAGCTATGAATTAGGAATCGTAATATTATTCGTACTTTACCCACTGCCCTTACCATTTTAGTATACAGCTGTATTATACTTACTTCCGGTGCCCAACAACGCATAGAAGCATCATATTGAATACTCTTAAAATCATTGACGAAATGTCAATGGGGAAGATATCGATAAGACGGCATATAACGCTTCGCAGCATTTGCCAAGTCATCACGGCAGGAGTTCGAGATTTAGACAGTTTTTTAATGACCAATGTATTCATAATGGGTGTTCTGGGAATCTGGATTATTATCAAAGGGTGGAAGATATTTCCACTTTTTCTTCAAGTAGTCCTGTCAAGCGTTACTGGCTTGTTATTTTTGATTATCCTAGGAACACTCCCATACGTGTGTCTTTGTTACACGTGCAGTAAAAAATTGATACACCAAAAATGGTTACGAATCTTATACAATCAGCGGACTACACTAGGCCGGGAAAATAAGAGTTATTTAGAGTTAAATATGTGCCTAAATCAGGGGAAAGGACAAACTCCAATATCATTTTATTATGGATTTTCAGCATTTGACGAAACTACGATAAGAAATTACTTTGGCAAAATGCTTGTCCAGTCAATGAACCTCATTCTGCTCTAGTTAAAACCAAGCAACCTGGTATTCCTGGCACTTTAGAGTAATTCACTGAGTCAGTCGTCGTTTCGCTTTTCCGGAACCACAAACAGTTGGGTTTGAGTACATATGGCTAATTAATCAAAATTATAAACAAGTGACAAGTTAATTGGCTTGGTTATATAATAAACAGTACTACGATTAATATGCGTTTATACAACTACCATCAGCTCGATTTCATTGCAGACTAAATTGGAGCAGTCAGTGTGTAGAAGGATGTTTCATAAATCTGTTCTAAGAATATAGCGTCTGATCTGCAAATCTTCAGAGAGACAAGCTTATCGGGCATTGAATTATTTATTTACGTATACTCCATCATAAATACGTGGTACATGCTTTATGGAGATGGACAGGTTATACCGCGTCAATAAAATTATAAATTTGTGGAACATGTAGGCAGATCCATAATCATTTAGAGCATGTATGTATGTATATTTGAAAGGGAGTTAATTACATTAAAAGTAAATACTCACGCCGCTCAAGCACAATTAAAAAATAGCTTATTGCGGTCACTTTCAGAAAGCTACACTGGTATTTTGCTTTAAACCTAACCCTCCAACCTGTACTCCTCAAGGGTTACAGGAGGTCGGTTGGAGGGGGTTAGTTGAATGAATGTCTTGTGCCGATGAGCTGACTCACCAGCACATCCTCACCACTCGTCAAGAATCCGTCTCACCTCCTATGAAGTGAGATGGACTCTTCCTCACTTTTGTCCTCAAATATGCTAATTAGCTGTACTGAGGACAATATCATACTCTGTGTGCTTATACGGCTTTGAATGGTGATGATCACTGATCACACACCGAAACCACAGGCACGACAGAATGTTTTTTAAATCTTTTTTTCAGCAAATATGCGTAGATGGCATAGTTACTGAAAAGAATCGGTAAATCGTACAGTGATGACGGTTATGATGACGCGTAATGTTGGCGCAATGGCGTTATGGGATCGCCGTCGAACGCCAAAAACATCACACTAATCACCGAAACATCACAATCGCTGTTTATCAATGTGGGCGGCGTTTTATTGATACGCTGCTCACAATCACTAACAACCATCACTGGCTATCAATGTAAGCAGGTACACACTACACACACTTTTCCTGCTCACAATACTCACAAACACACTTCTCTAACCGTGAGCTCATCAGCTGAGACAGTGTTTAAGTCTTAAACACCGCACTGCAAAGCCGATGGTCAACAGTTCCGTCAAGCAGTAACTAAACCGCAGTCTTTTGTCAGTGATCAGTGCTTAATAGGTTAGAGTTCAACTGTGCGAACTCAATAACCTAAAGCACTGATCAGATCCGTCGAGAAAATTAATTTTTAAAAATTCTCTGATCAGAGAGAAGAGCAAGCATGTGTATGCTTGCCTCTCCTCCTATCCTCAGTGATCTATCATTTAGAGCAAGATTTATACAATTTTTGTGGTTTCAGTTTTGCGAATGGTAGTACGTAATGGCACTATAAGTAGTTACCATAAGGAAAGTTTATTTCCATCTACATAGTGGACAGCGTATGCATTGGAGCCGAATATGCAGAAACTATTCACTTCCGTATTACATGGACAAGCTTGAGCGTGAATGTAATGTTCTGATTTCGTGATATCGTAGCTTCCTATGCTACCTTAAACAGTTTTCCTTTGTACACAGCACACTATTGCCCAATAAAGTCATGAACTGTCGCAGTTGTTGCCTACTCGAATAAAACCTTTTAGTAAATTGGCTATATAATCATGGTAACAAGAACTATTGTTACTTTGGTTGCTCGATAGGAAATAAAATTACTTTGAAGGCGTCGTCCGGAAATGATGTTAGCTGTCATAAATTGAAAATGAAATGGTCCGATTAAAAACTTGCTCGCTTTTCCGGGAAGCAGTTCGTCTACTTCCTACTTGTTACGTCTACTATACACAAAATTCCAAACCATACCTTCATTATTAAGTCGCATTTAATAGCTGTCGGGACTGGAAAAAGGTTGAAGTATGCGTCGCCTACGACATTGTAGGTAATTTCAAAATGGCCAAGCATCTTAATACCAACAGCATGCACTAGATTCTAATGTATATCCGTTGGCTCTTAATACTACTGGCCATCCTTCTCCTTCAGCGTGGGGCAGAAGGGAAATTGGTTTTGGAGCACGTATTACAGCCCTTCAATATTTGCTCAATACATTTCATCACAGCCGAACTTTCAGATGAGGTATGCTCGTATTTTATATTACTAGGGCAACAACATTTAACTCATGCTGTTTTTTAAACTGTCCTACAGGTTTCATGGAAGCAAAGTTTCGAACCAATCACAATTCCAATGGTCCGGTCCAGATATGCATACCACAAAATAATTGATGGGCGTCACAACACCAGACAAGTGCTATGCGACCGCACCCACTACGCTCTAGACAAGTCGAAATCACGTAACAATTTCACATCTCTAATTGGCTTCACACAGCAATGCGAATTGGTTTTGTATGCTAATCCCAAACCATGCAATGTCTGGGAGAGCGCGAGCGAGTTAGATATTTGGCATGATTCCTTCTTTCCGTTATCACATGGAGCGTTTAGCTTTTCAGCAGCAATTACTAAATACAATGCGTATCTGGTTCATATGGCCCGACCTTCCAGATTCTTTTTTGTGCTTGGAAAAATGGGATCCTTGATTGTTCCATTCAAGTCGAATATATTTTACTCGGTGGATTCACGGGCAGAAATAGATGTAAAATATTTCAGGTCGGTTGTGTTTCGCACCAAGTTGTTCCTGGAAGTAAGTTATGAATCCAATGGAAACGCATATATTAGCTCAGTATACATTGCCAGGTTACCTTCCGCTTTGACGGAGTTGTTGGGACATATCAGGAATATGTGTCCAAGAATCATTTATGTAGCTTTCAGAATACAATGCGAGCAGATGCTGACACAGTCGGGTTATTATAAACTTCAGGAAATATCACGTTTCCGGTACACAAGTTTAACATTATCTGCAATAGAGGAAAGCTCAAATGAAGACCCGAAGCCGAATGTTCTCAACATGTTTTGTAGGCGCTGTGTCAAAGCAGAATATTATGATGCATACATCAGTAAGGGATTACGGTCATATTTTCCAAATTTAGAAGCAACGTTGACTGCATTAATGTTTCCAAACTCGACAATTCTTTCAACCGATAACACGGTACGCAGTATTCTGTTTCCCGCCTCTAATTTCGAGGAGGATGGTGGTGGTTACCAGCTAGTTGGTTTAGAAGAGCCAGGCCACTATTTCGTAACATGTTCGAACATTGTTGAAAGAGATGGTCTGTCCTTCTTGGGATTCGTGTCTGCATATGACGGTTCAACTTGGATCACTGTGGCAATTGTATCGTTAGCTAGTATCCATATACTAGGTTTCTACAGATCAGGCCGTGACTCGAAATGGAAATGGACTGACATCGTATTCCGTATATTACTTGAGCAGGGAATGTCTGAGACGTCTAAATTGTCGAAACCGATTTTGTTAGTTTGGCTGTTAATGGGGGTCATTCTGAGCAACGGCTACAAGGGGGACAATATAACGCAGCTATCTGCACCCATGCAACACCGAAAGCTTGACAGATTTGAGCAGTTGGTATCGAGAAATTTTACGTGGTATAGTCCAATTACTGATGTTGATGGCGTAGCTAGAGTCAAGGACATATATCGGCTTATGACCGACATAGTGACAGTAACCCAAACCAAAGGTGTGTCTTTTAACACACCATCTCTATTTTCGCTTGTACCGACAGCCTTTGACTTTTCTTACTCAAATGGTATGACAGGCGCTAAGATGGTTCTGGTCGAGAATATTCGAAGACGCATAATTCGACCAAAAACGTTGAACGACTTGGACGTGGCGTCTAATATTTCTATAATTGTTGAAAGAATTTCAAAATGTAAGCGAGATGCTTATGTTGACGGCTATCCGAATGTGTACGGCACATATGTAAAATTGCACAAGATAGGTATTGAGCCAGCAAAAATAAGCATGAGTAGCAAATCTCTATCGCCAACGGCTATATCTTGGTCGTTCGCCAGTGTTTCGGGATACACCGCAACGACATTGATCATACGGCTTCACTCCATGTATGCATCTGGATTGGTGATGGTCTGGCAAAAATGGACAAGTAGGGTTGCCATGTGGAATAACACTGTTGAGTTTGAACGGTATCACAGGAAAGGAGTCGTAAAGAAGCTTTCGCTGACGGATAATGTCCTTGTAGAATTCTACATGTTTGCTGCTTTCACCATTTGCTCGTGTTTTGTATTCACGTTAGAAACTCTATATCATATATTCCGGAGAGGAGTGCTGTGCAGACCATGCGGATTCAAAGTAACTAAGGTCACCAAATTTTGAAGGACCTGTAGTAATGTATATTGGGCGATTTTTTAGAAATGCTGAGATAAGTATAACATGAATTTTTAAATGTCGACCGCAAGGCATATATTTTAGTATAGTAATTTTAGGTCCCCTTAACACTAAATGCACTGTTTTATTAGAACATATTTATTAGGATATTTCAATCACTGTCTTCGACAATGGTAAATGTGCACAAGGAACAAATTGAAATAAAATACAAATAACTATACATAAATGCTCTACATATTATGTTGAACTCAGATGCAGCAACAGTAACGAAACTGTATTCCGAACGATATCGTCGCAATTGGAGATACCCAACTTCGGAGTGACCATTCCGTACGCTCCAATACTTGCACAAATTTCCGGGGCCGCAGCAGCCTGCCTTCTTGCCTCCTTGTTCTTTCCAGCATAAACAATTGCTCGTCTCGTAAGTTCCAATCCATATCTCCTCACAACTCCAAACATGTATGTAAGTGACAACGCAATAACAAAACAGCATACCGTTGCCGCGGGCATGATCAGATATAAAAATATGTTGAGATGATGATACAACTTCAGCGCGCTGTATGCCGCACACGTTGCCAGTAGAATGCCCACAAATATTAAAGCAGTTGCAACAAAACCATATATTTCCACCCGCAATTTTAAATACATTTGTAGGATTTTGAGATGTTTGTGAAGTTTAAGAGACGTCATAAGGGGACGGCCACGCGGATTATTCGTCAATTGTCCATTCTGCAGCAGATTGCAATATATTATAAGATCTTCCCCGAATATAATGATGATGAGCATCATGTTCAGAAAATTGAATCCGAGACAAATCCATGCGGACATGTAGACAATTGAAACCAGTACCAGTTGGCTGGGACACTACCGGCGAAAGCGGGCTACATGGGGCAACATGCTATCGTGTATGTTCCCACAAAGAGGACGGCGGGAACGAAAAGGAATACTGCGGTCAATCCGTACATGAGAAGCTAAAGCATCCTATTTGCAGTTGGGTTTTCCAAAGACTCATTTCCTAGTATTGGTTGCGTGCGTTCGTTTACGACATATTGTATCTGTTTATTGTGTCTCCTTACTTCGTTTTGGGATACGAGCAGTAGAGCATCGAAGCACGCTACTATGCCGCACACGACAAGTTGGTCAATGTGTCGTATTGTGTAGGATTTCCAGTGAACCACGTTCGAGATTGTGCTATACAACATGTAGACAAGCGTCCATTGCACATGAAACAAGGAATGGAGTTTGTAAAGTTGGTATATTCTTCGATTGTAGCAGAGATTATCACATAAGATTTCATTAGCGTCGTTGGTGATGTATGACGGCCCTTGCAACAGAACCCTTCTTAACGTTTGCTGAACTTTGACGAAACTTTTATTTGCAGCCATGGCTTCAAATACGGATATTGAATTTAAATTGATTTGGCAATCGTTTCCTGGAATTTCAGGATTACCACTGTGTCGAATAAGGTGAATGACGCCTTATATAGTAGACGGTATTAAACTACGTTGAAATTTCGCACAGAAGTAACTTTGACGATACACAGAAATCTCTCAAAAAAACTTTTGCAATTTACTGAAAATCTGAACTGAGAACGCTGGGAGAACATACGTTTACGTTGTATAACTTATGTACAGCGAACATTCCACCGGAAGGTTATTGTATCGCTAGTTCAGGAAGTAGCCAGGCTAAAAGTCCATTAGTATTCTTCACCAATATTCAATGTACTTACTGATATTAATTTAAATGAAGGAAATACCGTCCATTTCAAATTTGAAGTCTTATCCGAACAGGAAAAAGCGATTATAATATATAGTAATACTCATGTAAAGTATTGAAAGCTACTTTAATATTTTATGTAAATTATTTTAATATACATGGGAAGCATAATTTATTGATCCTTGCCAGCGATTCCACATATGCGACCGAACATACATTTCCGGTACTGCATGTTATCAATGTTCATCATAAAAAAGAACTGCATTTGAACATATTTCATATTCATTCATTGTAGATTCGGTTGTTGAAGTGACTTCCGATAACCTAAATAATTCTGGAGAGCTCACAAACAGGGAGGGAGAGCAAGCTATTGTTGGTGCATGCAAACTGATTGCCAATTGTGTCGCGGCACAAAATGGAACCGAACTTGCACCAGGTAGCATAATTTTTAAATGAAAGTGTCTTCTGCAAATCATATTTCATGTTTTAAGCAATATATAATGTTTATGCAGTACAAGGAATCAAGGAAGGATATCTGCTCATTGCCCGTACCGATGGGGACAATCTGACCTTTGGCGTGGTTGGAGCTACCTGCACCATTACTGGGCTGGGTGACGCGGTTTTCGCGGCAGTCAAATTTGTACGTCTTTAACGTATCTCATATATTAATTTGATGAGTACAAATGAATGCAAAATGACAAAATAAAATGTATTCGTGAATTCAGAGAAATTATCTGCCATTGGGATCATCGGGAATTGAAATAGAGCATGTAGCCCGTACGGATGTAGAATGCGACAAGTGCAAGGGAAGGAAATGCCTATTCATTCCCGTTGACCAAGTCGGGCCTTCAAAAGAATATCTGTTTGAAGTACAATGAACATGCACTCAACAGCAGCCTAGTAAACAAGTAGCGAAATATTATTCATTTGATTCATCATTCAATAAAATACGAAATAAAACGTTGTAAATAGCATTTCGTGCGTCATGCACATTTTGATCAAGCTTATTTATTTCATCTTGCACAGCAATGTATCATGGACGTGGCAAGATAAGCTATCGCGTATGATAATGTTTGCTTCATTTGTAGTGACTCACACGAGCAGGTGTGCGGAATCTTCACTGCAATTTCTGCGCATTAGTTTTGTATGTGAACTATACGTAAGCTTGAAATATAGGTAATTCTAATGGTATAAAATAAATCATAAAGCAGTATGACAAACAGCATTCAGCATACTACTGGTAATGACGACTTATGTGTATTTACCTATCGACGATGCTCCTTAATGATGCATCCTTCTTTGTTTGCCGTTTCCATGCCAACTTAGCAACAAACCATCTCATATGTAATAGTAACGAGAATACACCTGGTTGCATGTGAGCAGACCGAAGTTGTTACTCGCTCATGGCACATATTTTTTAACTTTTTTACGCATCATCACAAAAGACTGTGAGAGTAGATCATCTTTTGTTGTTGTTGTTTTCAGTGCATCATTGTGGGGATACGGCCAGAAGCAACATGTGTTTCTATCCAACCTGAATGAGATACAATACTTGTGTAACTAATTAGGTGAATAGTTTACCTGGTGCAATTATTATCGGAATTAATTAAAGGCATGGCATATGCGCTGGGATATGACAAATCCGATTTTGCCAGTGACGACGAGGAACACAAGCCAAGTTCCTCCAGGGGTTCTTACAGGTCAAGACACCTGCCACCAATTAAAATGCCAACTGCCTCAGATATGGACAAAATGGATACGGCCACTTTGGAGAGACTTGGCTGGATGGAACCACTCGGGTGTGTAAACATTTTAAAGTGCGTTCAACTCGAACCTTGGTGCCGTACATTTATTTCCTAATAAATTAGCCCATCTGACCCATTTCAGATATCGCACATTATCCAAAATCACTGGACTCTCACCATCAAGATTACGACGACATTTCTGGGCATCCAGACTCAGAAGGCGTTCCCCACTTTCCGCGGATATCAATTACTACTTCACAAATAGCCATAGTCCAGGTCATCAACTTCAGTTAAAAATTAAGAAAATTATAGAACTGAAACGATTTAATGAAAACAACAGCGACTACAGAGACCCAAATGTCAGGCTCTTGTGGCATGGAACATCGTTAGCGAATGTGGCTGGTATATTGACGAATGGCTTCCAGCTGCCCATGCACAGCGGAATGTTTGGAAGGGGCGTTTATTTCGCGGACCGTGTCACAAAAAGCGCGCAGTATTGTCACATGAGGGGAAGTGGCTCTGATGGTGTCCTATTTCTTTGTGCCGTGAATCTAGGGAGAATGTATAAGACAAGTAGTGGGATGAACAATTTGACACGACCACCAAATGGATTTAACAGTGTGATGGGATGCGGGAAGCACGTTCCGGACAAAAGAGATGTAAAGTATCACAGAGGAGCACGGATACCCTGTGGGGTTACGCTGACGAGGAGAGGGCGTGATGTGTCTGATCTTCATCATAATGAGTTTATTGTGTACGACCTGGCTAAAATCGCCATTCTCTTTCTAGTTTTAGTGGAACAGGCATAAGTTTCACCGTTTGGGTGCCATGAAGATCAATAATTTCTGCAAGTGCTGCAATTATAATGTAAATAGTTGTGTGACGGTGTAAAGGTTTCTAGGACTAACTTGATGATTCATTCCTTAATTAAATGTGATTTTTTTACTCCATTGCATAATTGACCAAATGGTCCATTAAAACTATGGTGTGCTCAAAGTGAAATATAGATAGGGCATACGGCGGTAAAGCTTATCAATTCGTCATGCTGGATATCTACGCATTCGCAGATGTGGTGCTTATCTACCATTCGAAATGCACGAGATAAGATTACTTTAACGGATTGTGTGCCATTCACGAATTTCATGAACAACTTAAACGTTGCTTCTTACTATTTTATCATAGTACTTGTTTATCATTAGTGGTGACTATTTTTGTACAAAAGCTTACCACGGGACCGGAAAGAGTTCATGATGACATCAGGTCAGAGTTCGTCTTCTTTCACTTGCTCTACGCCATGGCAAGAGCGCTTGGAAGCGCATGAGAGTTTTATGAGCAACGCCATAAAACCGCACACAATTTCTGGTATAAACAACTTGAATATGGAACATCAGAAAATTGTCAACATTGTGGCAAATGGGCTGACTCCAGAGGAAAAACGGACATGACCTACTGGATACGCGCTGGTGCAATATGATGGAGGCGATGCAGGAAAGGATGTGGAAAAGTAAAGGAGATACTCTAGAGGCTCATCTTTATATTTATCTTTCAAGTGTTTGGGTTTACGTTGTGTCGTATACTAAAAAGCTCGGAAATGTCAACGTAAGCTTTGGCAATGCAAATAAACCCGGTTTTGATCCTCGGATAAGGCACAGGAAAGGGAAACTCAGTTGGAGCCATGACTACGATAACTTGACTACAGACTTGAATGGAGAGCGACTAGCAGTGGATTATTTACTTGATCATATCCAGCGGGCCACCATTGGAATACAGATAAGCTGTGAGGTAACCCGTGAGCTATATAAGCGTATTAAGGAGCATGTGGAGGGAAGCATTGATGAAACTATTTCTCAAGTAACCATGATTACTGCTGCGTATTGCAATTTCAAGGAACGTTCCTTTCTTCGGGAATGCTGCGACAAAGCTGGTTTCAAAAGGATTTCTCTTGTCAGTGAATCCGTTTCTACAGCTTACCATGTGCTATCAAGATTACAAGTTGATAAGCCAATTTTAGAACCAATTTCCATTCTTGTAATAAACGGTTTATACAACTTAACGCTCGACATTTTTGGTTCAGTTAATGGAGGAAATGAGTCCATTGGAATAACATTGCTGACGAGCGCGAGGGGCTCGAGATATAATTTTAAAAGTTTTAAGAGCGCTTACCAAAGGGCTTTAGAAAGGTTGAAAGCCGAACAACGGGACTTCGTACGCTACTACGTATTATTATATGAGCGGGAGCATTCCTTTTATACTGCATTGCATAAATATTTAAGAGATGAGCTGAAGCTTGCCAAGGCAGACAACTCGACCATCAACGATAGCATTCTGGAAGTACTTTCCAATTATCCAGATAATCCATTTAACTGAGTCAGTTTGAGGAGCGCTGTACCATGTTCCATTTAATGAATTTCTGTGAAGACATAAAATTGTTACGAGTTATGAAACTGTTAGCACTTATAAAATAAAAAAATTCCCAATTGTTAATTCCAAATTTCAAAATCTTTATTATTAACTACCGAAAGCGTGTATACGCTTATGAGAGGTAGTTAATGCGATTGCCTTTCAGTCTGTGTGTGTGTCTGTCTGTCTGTACGCACATCTCCTCCGAAACCACTTGACCGATTGACACCAAACTTGGTATATAGGTTACTTAGGTGACTGGGACAAAAACGCGCGACTTTCAGCTCAAACGGTCAACGGCAACCGTTAAAAACCGTTACGATTTCAAAAGATTTAAATGGCAGCATATGTCATGTGACACCTCATTCGACTCGTCTACGACCATAACGTATAGATCTGATGTTATTTTGAGGTCAAAGGGCACCGTATCACGGTAAAAAATGAAAAAAGCAAAAATGAAGTGCCACTGCCCGGATTCGAACACGCGCCATTGTATTGGATGATGGAACCGCAAACCACTGGGCTACAATTGCGTTTTACGTGTGTGGGGTGAAAATTCCTTGCCTTGGTCTTCTATATTGGGTGAAAAACGTATATCTTGGCAGACAGAGAGTTTCGATGATACGGAATTCGATGAGCACGGTCGCGTGACCCCTTGACATTGTTGTATCCCTGTCAAAGGTCAAATTTATACAGAGTGTGCCATCGAGCTGAAACTTGGTACCCATGGGGTTTCGATGATGGGGAATTCGATGAGCACGGTCGCGTGACCCCTTGACATTGTTTGACCCGTGTCAAATGTCAAATTTATACAGAGTGTGCTAGCGAGCTGAAACTTGCAAAAATTACGCAATTTAAAACAAAAAAATTACGTAATTTAAAACAAAAAATTACGAAATTAGAACAAAAAGTTACGTAATTAGAACAAAAAATTACGTAATTTAAAACTAATAATCCTTCAGCTCCGTATTTTCCATCATGGTTTAACATAAAGAGTTTTCAGTAGTAAATACGAAGTGCTGCAACTCTCAAGATTATTGCACGATTTAAATATTACGCGTGTATTATGTGCGATTATATCCCGCTTTCGGTAGTTGCTCCTTAGGGTTTACACCCACTTGTTATTTAATTGCATGAGTATCATTTATTTAAGTGATATTTACACGTGCCGTTCCGATGATCGCATTTCGGATAATATGCATTACAAATTAATGGTAACAAGGGGTTCATGATCGTCCCACGGGACTCAACACAAACAGGTTTACATCTCATTTGATTGATTACAATTGATAATGTATGACATATCGTCAAACTTTAACATGTACTAATTATATAATTTTAAGCCCAGTATGTACATGAGGTCATTTATGTCAACAATTATTTAACGTCAAACGCCTGCCATCCATCAAACATATTAAAATGCCTTTTTTACATAAACACTTATACCGCATTCAAATTCACAAGTAACCTGATTGATTCAACTGGGCAGTCGCTCAATCAATCAAATTTTGTCACCTTACCTATCCATGAACAAATAGATTGTTCTCATGACCTGATTAAATTTGTGGTCACATCACTTTATCCATTAATACTGATGAAATAATCTCTCGTGTTACCAGAGATTAAATATACTTTCACCAGTAAACATCAATTATTTTTTTTCCATCGCCACTGGAAAGATTTCAAGACGATACAAAATGACCCGTTTAACCTTCACAGTGGTCCTTGTGGCCACCATAACCATTTCCGTCCTTGCGCAAGAGCCAGTTCCCCTTCACGTCCAATTTTACGGCCCCACGGCTGGAGGATTCCGCTCCGCCCCACGCGGTTGGAACTCATTTGCTCTCCAAGCAAATCCAGCGGTCGCTCCCTCCTTCGTATTCAATCAGAGTGAAGTCCTCAAACACTGCCGCCTCCTGCGCCCCATTGCTGGTCATGACACCTACTGCAGTCTGGACTCTGGCTGGTCAGAGGGCGGAAATGGGGACGAGTACGGGCGCCTCATTCCGGCAGACAATTTTCCAAATATAACTGCATTGGCTGATGAGCTGCATGCAATGGGACTGAAGCTAGGCGTCTACGTCCTTCCCGGTGCCTTCAACAACGACGAGCACAAAACCGTCATAGGAACAAACATTACTCTTGGCAGCATATATAATCGAACTGAAGATCCATCCGGCAATACCTGCAACAATTTTTATGCCCGGTGGAACTTTAACTGGCACATGGACGGAGTACGACAATGGCATGAATCCGTCATTGAGCTCTTCGCAAGTTGGGGCGTTGACTTCATCAAGCTCGACTTTGTAACGCCCGGAAGTCCTGATGGAGGATGCTTGCCATACGACAACTCACAGTCCGCCAAATTTTACCGGCAGGCCATTGACAAGATTGGGCGACCCATGCGGATTGATCTTTCCTGGAAGCTGGACCGACGTGATCCCTACTGGGATCTGTGGAGGGACAATGCGGACACGCTGAGGACGGACCAGGATATCAATAATGCCGGGCAGCAGGTCCTGGTAAGCTGGGAGGTGACGCAGAGGGCGATCAATCATTATCGGCTTTTTATAGTGGATCAAGTGGCTAATGCGAGTAGGCACGGGACTCCAATCAAGATTCGACCGGATATGGATAATAATGTAGTTGGGAATCCTGAGGGGATGGGAGGGCTAACGGACTTTCAGAGATATACCCAAGCTGTTACCTGGATAGGGGCGGGGGCCACTCTGATAACCGGATCGGATATGACCAGATTGGATACCCTCGGGGTACAGCTCCTGTGGAATGAGGAACTGATGCAGGTCGCTGACTTTTGCGCCGAGTATCCCATGCAGCCCAGAAATCCGGAGGGATCAAGTCTTGTTGGCGGATACCACTCGGTGCAGTACCAGACTTGGATTGCTGGACCGAATGGGGAAGGAGAAGCGGTTGTCATCCAGTCAAATTATGGACCTGACTTGGGGCAAGGTGGATTTGGGACGGGATGGCGGGGAGAGGCAGACGTGAGCATTTCGTTGGAGGGATTGGGAATTGGAGAGGGAACTCCGGAGGGAGGGGGGGTTTGGGAGGTTAGGCGGCTATGGGGAGTGGGATATGGTATGAATAGCACAATAAATGATATCATGAATATTTATAATTAAATAGTGATTCATTTTTTTTAAACTGTCATGTTTTGTATTTATGATTAGGTGGTGGTCAGCCATATAACATTACCGGAAACGGAAGATTGGAGTCGCGGTTGGATGAGGGGGAAAGCGCACTTTTCATTTTTAAGCGACTGGAATAATATAACAAAACGTTTGGAGAAAATCTAAAGCAAAATATATGTAGCTTGCATATTTGAATTCTAATAAATAAAATTAATCATAACTTATCATCGGAAAGTGTAATAAATTTCCTTTTATAAATATGAAAATAGCAAAATTGTTACAAAACCGAGTAACGGTATGAAAATATGTGAGAAGAGTCAAGGCAGGTGGTATTCCTTGTGAACACGTGCAAAACCCCCATCAAGCATATAGCATTCCTTCGGAAAGCTGAAATTCTTAGCTCTGCGACGACTGGGATATTGTACTACATGGCAAGGCTTCCCAATTTCCCAAACATTCTCTTGGTTTGTTGAGCTCTGCATTGCGCTGCTAGAGCAAGGCCGCGCTCTTCTGCTGCAGTTGCGAGCAGAGGTGCTGGTGCTTCAGAGCTCGAGCTCAAACTTTTCCATCTAACTGTACAGGCAGAGTGCAGGCTCTCAATGCGGATAAAGTACAAATCAAAAATCCTCCCACTTTTTTTCAAGCGGCTCTCTCGAAGCGAAAACAATAACGTTATCTTGAATGCTGCACTGGATTTGTCTTGCTATCATTTTATCGCATGGTCATGTAAAAAAGAAAGACAAATTTCAGCACAGCAATGCAATAAGTAACAAATTTATTTTAGCACCATTTGAAACTTTAACATAATTAAGTAAAGAGCATTGAAGATTACAAAAGTAGCACTATATATTATCCCATTAATATTGTCATTGTACATTTTCAGCTTGAATCGATATATCATCTAGAGAAAGATTACTCAACACTGCAGCGAAACCTGTCACAGTAGGTCAAGCCCCCACGTAGTGCTTTCTTGAGCGTTACAAAATATTGGTTTCCATGAACAGATTCGGGAACGAGTTTGTCCACCAAAGTGAAAACAGCCCAGCCCTTGTTTGATGTTCCGATCTGGCTTCCAAGAATGCAAATGCTCCTTTGCATGCACTCAGAACTACGGATTATGGTGAGAACCATGGTTGCAAGTTGTGTTAGGTCGGTGTCCGGCTATTTGAAAAAATGTGAGAAAAAAATTGAAATAACACGTGTGTTTATCTTCCGTAACGCGTATTATTATTATCGGGTAGGAATATATTCGGGGACCTCAACTGAAAGACCCCTCTTTCTACGAGTGGATGGTACAACTTCCATGCTACTTAGAACATCATCCGCAAGTTCACCTATTTCTTGTTCCTTTGGAGTTGGAATCTGTTCTGGCTCTGGAACGTCTTCAAATTTGTTGCGAATTTCCTCCACTTTGATGGGAACTTCCTCCAATGTGCTCGGAACTTGCTCCATTTTGCTGGGAACTTCCTCTAATTTGCTTGGTGCTTCCTCCAATGTGCTCGGAACTTCCTCCAATTTGTTGGACACTTCCTCGACTTTCTCAGCTTCCGGCGGCTTTTTGGATGTCAATTCATTAACTGGAACTGTCGCTATTTGCTCTTTCTTCCTGATCTCCTCTGTTTCTGACTCTTCTCCAGCAAACCACCTCACAGCAGGAATCAGGTAACTGATGGTGTCAGGCATTCCTAAATTCGTCACGGCGTATGTGGTAGCACCGCCAAGCAACATGCTTTTTATATCCAACCCATTTCCAAACAATGCCTGGATAGCTGGCGTCAATCCCGAAAATAAACTTTGCGGAAGCTGTCTGCCTGGTCGATCCATCTGTATGAATTAAAGAGTACATTTGTTACCATTGTAAAATATCCAGATTCTTCAAAATTGAGACGAGCAAAACAATCGGACTATTAAACTATTTCGGGTACACTTACAATCTCATAATCACTTTTGGGAGAGCTGACTGGTTGCTGAAGAGTTCTTCCTGAGATGTAACCATATCCGGAAGTGTATGGCCCGGAATCAGAGTTTCCAGCGCTTAGTCCCCATGCGTGTTTAATGGAATAGGTAGTCCTGAAATGAGAAAAGGGATTGGGTTTAAAAAAATCATTTCACTCTACTTTTACTGTACGTTCACTGTCAAACAACAAGGCTGGCACAAAAATAGAAGAATAATACTCACGGCTCATTATCATTGTTTTTGGTAGCTCCGAGAGAGCGGGATTGGGGCTGAGCTGCTGCTGTTGGATTTGAAGAATATATGGAGGAATACGCTGGTGATATCCGTGGAGTTTCCGGATTTTCCTGTTTATAAGACGATGCTCTCAATATGGGCAAGGGCTCCTTTAAAACTGGGGCTGTTCCAGCACTCACCCCACCGCCACCACAAATTAAAACGGCAACCAGGACACCAAGTATCCTTCTGGAATTGGCCATTTTTTGGGGAACCTAGAAATTCAGTTTAGTATCGTGCCCAGAAAACGAAACTGAGACAATACGATTTAGTAAAAACTTGGGAATGGTAATATGAGTTGGTCGTCTGTTCGTGATCCTTAAACGTCTCGACAAGATATGACAAATGGATATGTAGGTATGTACACCGCTCATGCTGCTTACGATGAAACTATTACGGAGTGTTCTTCACCTTCTAAATATATAACGGGGAAGGCGACAGGCAAGTTTGAACCCTTTCAAGCCTTTCCATTAAATTATATGCGATTTTATTTTTACTTTTAATGAAATATGTTGTCACCAGAGGGTAAAAATCAGTCGCCTATTGGTCCGACCTGGACATCGCCGTAAGGGTACTACATGCATTTTTATCCACCTGTGCCATACCTGCAACATGACAAGAACAATAAAAAGGTTGGTATCACTTGTAGTGCCGGGTCAGTGAACTTGCAGGTGAGACATCCCAGCTTGCCAAGAAAAGGGACACTGGCTATTCCGCGTGTTTATTCAGACTGAAGAATAAAGTATTGTTTTTCGTGCAAGCTAGAGAAAAAATGTGTAGTCCAAAGAGGAACAATGTGTCGGTGGGTAATGAGTACTTATGTATATCATTCCTAGAAGTCACAGTCTTGCTGAATGATCTGAGTACGTACAAATTATATTTTAGTAATATATATATTTGTTATTGGTACGAGTGATTGGCGATAATAACACGCTTTTTGCCTGAATGCAGTTCATTCACCTTTTTTATTCACTCGAAGTTTGTCATTTTTAGACCACTATTTATTTCAATTCCGGATGGAAATCCCATTTCATAGCGTTGTGCACAAGCAGAATGCCATTTTAATAGACCCTTTTGGGATACATTATTATGGAAATTTCTAGATCATAAAATATCACACTCAATGGAGACATTTTTTTGAAGGGACATAATTTAGAAAATCGATGCCAATTTGGTTTCGTGAATTAAATTGTATACCTAACAGGTCTTTTAGTTCACTACTGAGCCATTTTTTTTCTTATAGCCCTGTAATAGTCAATAAATCGGAAACGTAAAATTGAATTGCCTTTTGATACAGTATGCGAAAATTCCAGTAGGGAAAATTCCGGTAGCACTGTCGTGAACTAGGTACGTCGTCACGTTTCCTTGTCAATAATGAGAACGCATTACAATCAAAGTAGGCACGAACAAATGTGTGCAGTTCTTATGACGCATATTACTGAAACATATACTGAAATTTTGTAGAAACAGCCAAGCCTTGTGCAGCTTCATGAAACTGCATTTGGTGAATGTGGCAGCATAGCATTTCTTGCAAAAGCTGAAATTCTTTGCTCCGACGTGACTTGGATGGTGTACTAGAACACAAAGCTTCCCAGCCTTCACTTCTTTCTACTTTGCTGATATTGCGGTTCAAGGAAAAAGCCGCGCACTTGCTCTGCTGGTGCGACAAGAGGAGCTGGTGCTGCAGAGCTCGAGGTTTCCCATTTGAATGTACACGTAAAGTCCAAAACCTCTCTCCGGATAACGTACAAATCAAACCTCTTCAAATCCTTCACAAGATCATTCATAAACGTAAATGCATGCAACCAAATGCCAATGCTGGTTCTCTTTTGTATCATTTGCTAACGTGCTCCTACAAAAAATTGTTTTTGTTATTTTTGAGGACCGAATTATTATTAATTATTATCGCTCAAATTACAATAAAAATTTATTTTTTTCACAACGTTCATTTCCAATGTACATTACTGATATTCAGATTTAATTAATCATCTTACATGTAACACATTATCTTCTTTAAGGAAAAGGAATAGGATGTGAATTTTTTTAAAAAAATTCTAAAGATTCATTAATCCAGTTATGTTGACAAATTTGCGCCTACATTCCAAGTTTCGTCTTCAAGTACATGCAAACCAGCAGACCGACTATCGTTCCTGCAATGATCATCATCAGTTTTTTCTACAAGACAGCACAAGTAATTCATGCGTCACGATATCAGACAAGTAAGAAATTATCAAGCTTTTCTCATCTCACCTTTCTCGCAGCGGCCTGAAACTCTCGAGCCTTTTTCATGTCGGCGTTGGCCCTGTCCACCCACTCGACTGCGTCATTCACGTGCACCTCAATCCTGTCGATCATTTCTCCCTAACAATAAATTAAGCCGCTCATAAAAATTCTTTTGTCGCCTTACGAGAAGTGTGCATAAATTGTTGAATATATTTAGTCATGTGGCGTTGTGATTCAAACCTGACTCTCAACAATAACTGCCATGTCCACAAACATGTCATGTAGTTCCTTGATTGAGGTTTCAAGCTTTTCAATGTCCTCATGACGAGTTTTGAGATCAGTCAGGAGCAGTTTAGCTTGTTTCATTTCCTCCTCAGTCATAACAATCTGCTTGCAATTTAATAATATTTCTTGTTCAATCGAGATAATAAACATTTCAAATCGAAACGGTTTCCATGACAACACAAAACTTACCTCCTTGGTCAAAACGGCAGTTTCTCCGTCTTCCAGCATTTGTTCCAGGTCTTCCTCAGTTACAGCATTTCCAGCTACATTTCAAATATACATGTTGTAGTTAGATGAGTGAGCATTTCACATTTTTTCATTTTACTTGAATCAACATGAAATTTCATATGTCATATATGCCTACCAATTTCCATCTGCCGCTGCATTCTCCCTTTGCACTTGTCCCTGAAATCAGTCTGCATCTGATTGTAATCAGTTAACATTTCCACAAACTGCTTTGATAGACTTGCATGCTGAGCCTTCCTCATCCTAACTTCTGCTTGTGACTCGCTGTACTCCTCTGCTTTCTCGATACCGCGCTCCATTTCTAAAAATAATATAATGTAATATTTAGCCTACAAAATTCCAAGCAGTGGCATTGATAAGCCCCAGAGTTAAGATATGCTTACCTTTCAATCTGAAACGAACAGTATTGGAACACCGCTTGATGCTCGCCATGGCATCATCCAGCTTCTGCTGCAATTCTGTAAAATTAAATGAACCAATAATTTGAATGAATGCAATTACATAAATTCTGACTTAAAAATCGTACTCACTTTCATCTGTTGCGGGAGCGGATAAGATATCGCTGTGGATAACTTTCACTTGTTCAATTTCGGCAGACGTTTCGGCCAGCTTTGCTCGTAAATCTTGCACCTACGAAACAAAACAGAGCCACTAATTATTATTATTATTTTTAACTAGCAACACATTAGCAAACAACTAGGGCTTCAAACTTAACTCTGCGAAAAACTCCGGCATGAATCCATCAGGAACCACCATTTCCATCTCAATCTCCAGGATTTCCGCCTCGATTTTCTCGTCCTCATCTTGGGCCGCCTTCAGGGCTTCCAACCTGTCCCTAGTCATGGCGACTTTTAATTTTAAGGGACTTAGACAATTGGTAAAAAATGAACTCGAAACGCTCAGGTAGGATTATGAAGTTTGCACAAATCACTTATCACACTTTTCAGCTTTGCACATCATCATATTGATCTCCGCTTTCACAACATCGCTACCCAGTTTTCGGCATTGCAGAAGCGGTGTTCCATTTTTTTCTCCACTCATCTAATCCATTACGGCACAATTTCATGAAAATTCTTTCTTGAGAATTTACTTCATCCTACTAACAACTTCACAACACACTGGAGGATTTGACAAATATTCCAGATCTCTTCATGTCGATTCATGAATAAATGCATTACATATTACCAGGTTATGAGGCAAGCGGATTACTAATTCATAGATACAAAATTAGTGCGATATGCAATGGCAGAATATATATACATATATTGCGAAAAAAAATGAGATGTGAGGAGACATATCCAAGTCGTCTTGAATTAGGAATAAAAGTGTAGGTATATTTTCATTTTGCATGGAGTCTGGAAAGATGTCTTGAGACATGCCGCAGTTTGTTGCAACATTACATTTACATGCATGAATGCGAAATGTAATGTTTATGCGAGCAAGGTTGCCAAAAATATAGAAAGTACTTATTATTCAATTTTACTTGCTTTTCGTCTCATCAATGACTTAAATAATAATCAGCGTAGATTGCATTTATGGCAAGCTTGTAATGCCACTCTGATCTCTGACGTGAATCCATCTAATTATTATCATATATATATCGACATGCTACCAGTGTTTGAAATATATGTGACTGAGAGCATTTAAAACACACATAAGTTGACATTCTCTCTCATCGCCAATGCTAGCCTCCCCAATTAAAGTTTTTGTGGGCTATCTGAGACGGCTTAGCACTCAAATATAATATTGCTGATGAGTTGATAAGAGTTCATTCATACGTGAGAGGAAGGGGTCATGAGAATCATCACTAAATTTGTCTCGAAAGCTGACGAATTCAGTTCAAGTGTGCCCAGCCTCAGCACCATTCAGTTCTCCGTGGGAATTACATCGAACGCGTACGTACATGCGTGCTTTTTTAGTTTTCACATCAACATGTCAATGTTTGTAATGTAAATAAGCGCAAATATGAACAATAATTAGTTTTTTGGAGTATTACATAAATTAACTGTAAGACTAACGTGTGAGTCAGCCTTATAACAGTTACCTGTTTTTGTTTTTTGGCGTGACTCGTGGAAAATATCAACAATTCGACATCATTGTTGCTCTTAAATGGACGGTGACATGAGTGCCAAAGATGGGGACCCAGTTTCATAAGGCGAAAATGAGATCGCACTCGGTAAGGCTACGTACATTTTATGTATGATTTAATAATCGGTTAATTTATTAAATTGACGTTCTACTTGACATTCCAGATGCACTTGGCCATATCATTGGTAATGGTTTCCATCATACTGTTTCCGAGTGTATATTCACAAGGGCTGTTTGGTGGAGGAGGCGGCGGCGGACTCTTTGGGGGTGGAGGGGGAGGTGGACTCTTTGGTGGAGGAGGTGGGGGAAGTTCCGGTGGTTACTCTAGTGGAGGCAGCGACAGCCATGGAAACGGTTGGTCATCATCCTCACAAGGATCATCTGGTGGATCTGGCGGTGGCCTTGGTGGCATATTTCAAAGCTTGACATCAGGATTTGGTACAGCTTTCAGAACCAAAATGCAACTATTCCAGAGACTTTTTAGTGGGTTCGGAAATTTAGGGAGGGGTCTGGGTGGACTCTTTGGAGGTGGGAGGAATAACGCAGGCGGAGGTAGCGGTGGGGGATACGCCAACAGTGTGAGTACCGGTGGTGACAGCTACCTTCAAAGTCATCAGGTACATTTCCGTTCATTTCAAAATCATACATATTATCCAACTGAATTTTAAAAAGTCCATTTTATTGAAGGTAACATCGGGATGGAGCCAAAATCAAGGTGGAGGCTCATCAAATCTTCCTACGGTACGACCGTCCTATGGACCTCCATCCCCATCGACGCAACAACAAGCTCCGACAAGCAACTCATATGGCCCACCTTCAGCCCTTAGCAGTTCATACGGTGCACCTTCTGCATCTTCCACAGCGGGAACGACACAGTCGCCACGAAACGCCAGATCGGACGCGTCGTTATACAGTCATCTTTAAATATAATTAGCTCTCACTATAAATGATATTTAGTTAAACATAGTCATGTCCACCAGATGATTTTTGAAATTTGTACATTTTGGAAATTAAATGTATGTCCATGCATATTTACTTTTTATAATATTCATATATTGAATAATTCTAAAATTTGGTATTAATTATGCATTGTTAAGAAAAAATATTAGGTGGCCACCATGTAATGATATGCTAGAAAGCAGATATTTTATTTAAAACGTGGTTGCGATTTATTTTGCGTTGACAATAATAAGTACTTAGAATGGGATCATCATCCCATTAACATGAATACATTACCCATTCATAGAACGTTCTACCAATCATTTTTTTCTTGAATCCATGTCGATGCTTTGTTTGTACAAATTCATTTGATGCTTTTGAATTTTCCATTGCGTACTCATAGCAACATGTACAAATTGACTTTATTATTACAAGTTTCACACATAAACAAGCTCAAGCTCAGCCCGATCCATTTTTTCAAGTGCCACTTAGAAATTTGGGGAAGTAGTTCAGTGTCTCGTAAACGCGACGGAAATGTTTATGATAACCATAAATTTGGTTACAACTGTAATTGGGATATGCACTTGCATAAACCCTGTTGGATACATAAGTAAGTGCATATCCCAAAGATGAGTCAACGTCAGCTCAGACAAGGAAAAACTTATTAGCATCGCAACTTTACACTGCATTGTAATCAACCACATACCATACAAACCATTAAGTTTACGATGATGATGAACGCAAATGCAGAGTTGATAATATTTCATCAGTAAAACGCGACCACCGTTACTAAGCTACCTACCGCAAATTGCAATTATCTGCTTGACGACAGCGTTGACTTGTGTAAATGAGAACTAAACGCATAATAAAATTATGCGCTATTTATTATCAGCAAAAGCCAAGGTTTATGAACATGATTATGTTGATGCCGTTTAACTAAACCGGAAATATGCAACAAATATGTGAGAACTCTTCATCATGTAAATGATCGCGTCCCCAATGAACCGCTCCTTGTGCCATTATTGCTGATATTGACACCACTTATCAGTACAGACAAACGTTAGCGGTTAGCACATGGGCCAAGGAGCACACTTCACCATTCTACCATTGAACCATCAATTTCCGCATACTTGCGACATCAGTATTCACCTTATGTCTCATAAAATTCTTTATAGTTAATCTCGCCACAAAAAATATGACTGTGTGCGTGAACGCGTGCACTTGCACTTGACATACATGACTTGCTATTGTCATTCAATAATCTCTTGCGTAATTCCTACTGAAAAGAAAAAGTGAACGCGCTAATCACCCATTTCGTATAAATTACATCATTCCTTTATTCATGTACTTACTGTGCGCATATAAATTACATTACATATTAGTGACTGGTGTGTATATATATTATGAATACTAAATTGTGAGCATAAGAAATCTTAATTAAATAAATCTGTAAATATTTCTGTATATTGTATGTTGCTGGTATAAAAATGTGTTTAAACATTATCGGTCCTTCCGACAAGATACTTCAGGCTTCAAAATTTCTGTCATTTTCTTGAACTCATCTGAAATCGCCTCATCGCCCCATCCCCACGCTGAACAGCCTTCTTGATCACTTTCATTCTTGTCGTCATGGTGATGATGAATATGGGACCAGTGGGATCCATCCCCACTCTTCTTGACCTTCTCAATCAGCATCTCATGCGACACAGTTTTCAAGTCATACGCCCAACCAATCCACGCAAAAAAGTCGATAAACATGGTGCTCACATTAATCTTCCAGCCAAACTCACTCGTCTTGTAATCCCAGGGAAAAGTGTGATGGTAATTGTGCCAGCCTTCGCCCACCGCAAATATTGACACAATCCCGTTGTCCGTCGGTGTAATGTCCTTGTCAAACGGCTTGTCCCCGAACAAGTGGGCAAAGCTGTTCACAGCGCTGGAAATGTGCGTGTTGTAGACCCAGCGGAAGCAGTTGAGGCAGTCAATTTCGAATCGGGGTAGTCCTGTGAGCCACCAGGTGAGATTGACTGGAATGCCGCTGTAGAAGAGGAATACGAGTATGCCGTAGTACTTGGACTGGAAGAGGACAACGGAATCCTTTTCTAAATCGGGCATGTCGAATGATTTTAGTTTTTCGACGTGATCGGGGTGCTTCTTTGTGATGTACCAGAAGAGCTGACTGAACCAGAAGCCGCGCTTGATGTTGTGGGGATCTTTGTCCGTGTCGGCGTATTTGTGATGGATTCTGTGGTCCAGACACCATTTGTAAATGGGATACTATTTATAAAGAAATAAGTCAATTAAATTTCAAGTGCATTTTATTTAATGGAACTTACCGGAATTAATCTATGTATATCTTCTTACTTGAACAGTGATTGTTTGCATGCACATGAGCAAAATTTTCAGAGGCAGCTTCGCTTTAAATGCCTTATGCGTCCAGTATCGGTGAGCGCCCACGGTGGTTCCCAGGGCACCCATGTAGGAATATATAAAATCTACCACAGATAATTATAGAAATCAAACGTTAGACAATTTTTTTCTATTTTTTAAATTTCAACATGGATTAACTTTTTGAAATTTAATGTAAATTTCAGTACTCACGAAATAAAAGCACTTTCCACGAAAAGTAACCGGTGAGGATTAGGTACAACCCATAAGCTCCTAACACATGATTCGTAATTACAAACACTCTGGAAACGGTAAGCTGGGGAAGACCCAATGGTCTCTCCATCCTCAGCATAGCTCTGAAAGCTTCTTGTTCCAGTTTCTTCTGTCTCTGTAGCTCTTCATTCTCCTCGTCTGTTATTCTTTTCACTATGCTTTCGGGAGCTGTATCTTCTTCACGAAGAAGGCGACATGTGACCGGTTCCCCTGGACTAGGTCCAGGGACCGACTCGGGTCTTGGAGCCATTTTAAAAACTGATAACTGGAGTTTAAGTGTTAAAAATAAAAGTTCACTTCATTATTACTCTTCACTTGAAAGAGCAGCAGAACTTTGTACTGGTCACTAGATCACTGCTCAACAGACACTCGCAAAATAAAATTCTTTTAACAAGTGCCGTCACAATTTAAATCTTGTCGTCGCATGCTCACAGGAACTGCTTCGCGTATTCTTTATTGCGTTGCGCTAAGGTGACACATAATAATGTTGGTTTCGTAGTCTGTTCCTTCCGTCCGCTTCTCGATACATGCAATACTATTACGTATAAAGCAACAGCACTTGTGCGTAGCATTACGGTTACTCGTGACTCACCAACGCAGCCACATAATAATTGCAACGTACCCAAAAAAGCTGAGCATGAACCCTTTTTTTGTCGAAAAATCCCCTCACCATAATGCCACATACTTATATTATAATGCTTATGCATATGCTTAAGACATAAACTCTTCAGCCTTTCCTATATTTCTTCAAAAACGTTCACAGAGAGAGAAAAACTACATTATACTTCATTCATTCCTCCAACCATGAATTTTTCAATCCTCTCAAGCGCATTATCATTTCCCATTCTAGCGAAATATATTACATCTGCAGCGCAAAGATGCAACAAGGTGCGATCTGATGACACATCGACAAATGCACATCTCGATAAAGCCATTATTTCAAATTGCATTCTACACTGCCGTAATTTACAATCAGAGTAGGTATTCTAAGCAGAGGAGTGCGTGAATGACACACATTTTATGCAGAGTGGACTCTTCGCAAAAATCCATGTGGTATTCTATCTGCCAGCTATCATCACATATACGCCCATTTTTCAAATAAATTACAATCTTTGCTGTTTGAAATGGGAAGGGTGAATGTCAGCGACTGTTACAACATTCACGACTACTTTAGGAGAAAAAATTAAAATACTTGTTTAAAATGACTAAAGGTGAATGTCAGTGAGCAAAAACAATGTCTCATTTTGCTTAGCACCCTTCACAAAAACCCTTTTAGCCCTTTCGCCCTCTTAGGATCATATTTCATTACGAAAAAATAATTCGAAACTGATAAGAAGGGTTTGGAGAAGGCATGACATGTAATCATGTAATTAAAACAATTACGAGCTTAGATGACAACAATGTAACGAGGGTAAGCGGCTCTATAACACATTCAATTTCATTTCGTGTGCAGGTGGGAAATTTTTTATCTCTTTCTTCCCATTCAATAAGCTTATACAGCGCGTCTGGTTATTATAGCAGGTGCCATCTACGCACATGTACCAAGTAACCAAAGCCAAAGTGCAAAATGGTTTGTGATGTGTAGCGCATTCTCCTTTGCCATTTAGAATAATTCGAGTAAGTAGAATGAGTCATGTTCAGCTTAGCAATGACGACGTCTGTGCAAAATGAATACTGCGGCGTTGTTATCATGAACATACATATTAGACGCTGTCGGGTCTCTTGTCATGTTACGTAAGTGGCTATGTTAGCTTTGAAAAAAATGATTTAATTTTTTATCTCTTGGGATAGACAGTGACTTGGGCAATGTTATCCAAATTTGTCAAGAATGCTTAAAGCAGTTATAGTTATAATGATGGGTTCATTAATGTGATTTATTCGACTACGTTTTGATATGACAAATTCATCCGCTCTATATTGTGCATAGACTACTAATTATGGTGATTAGTGATTGGCCAATATTTCAAGCGCTTTTGGAGTGCCAGTAAGTAAAATTATGGAAATGTCTTGATTCGATACATTATCGTAATGTAGTCACTTGATTACATCGTTATCATTGTCGTTACTATTAATTTTGGAATTCTGTCCTGTTTCTAGCAAGAAAATATTGCGAAATAATCAAGCTAGCTGGTTGTTGTTATTCATGATCAACAAAACAAGATATTGTACAATATTTCATTCAGGGAGCAATGTGCTGACCACCACGGCGTGAAATGGTTGATGGTGAGCATGGCACAAAGTACGTAAGGTCAGTGTCTCAAGTGAAATCAAAATTGAATGGTGCCGCAAGACAATCCCACCTACACGGTAAAATCACATTTTTAAAACTCATTACAAGCTTTTGAACTCAAATTCCAATTTGAACCAACATTTTAAACTTGAGTTATTAAAAATGATTTTGTATCTGTTTTCAGTACGTATGTACTTTTAACGCTAAACTAAGCAGATAGAAAGTGTTTAGAAAATTCAAGACATAATACAATGATGAGTGGGAGTGAGCGAATAAAATCCTGTATGTGTATGTTTCCTCAATTAAGAGTGATATCGCATTAATGACTAGGGTAATAAATTTCATATGTCGTACGAATATACCCATTTTTCGTACCAACCTGTATGTCACATTTCCGTGAAACATTCATTCATAGTTATGGGGCTGTCATTGCCTTAAGCAGGTAATACGGATTAATTTGATTTGTTCTGAATTTCAATTGTTCGTCGAGATACCTAGATTAGCTGACAATAATCATAACAGTACGAACACCATTGGGTGCCCGAAACTAAATTTTAGTCACGAAAGCATGGACTTACATTTTCGCTTTTGTTTTTGCAATTTTGGCGTATTATGTTGCATGTTGAAATTAAATGAATTTTGTGCCGCCTAAAGAACTATTCAATTTATCCACAAGTTTTTAATGAACGAATCGTACGTTTTACTTTGATTACGTATGTAAAATATCGACACACCACATTCGTAAACACATTTCAACTCTGACTCAATTTTAATTTGATTTGAAACGTGACCATTTCCGAAATTGACAGACAAATTTTACTCCTTGAATCAGACAAAACAGAACAAGGATTTAAAAAGTGGCTTGACCATAAATATCATTAAGACATCTGAATAGCTTCCCGTGCGCTTGTACCAACCAAAAGTTTGCTCGGCGTTAATTTTTTTGGTAAATGGCGTAAAAGTTGCATATATTTGTTGTCGTCACTACTCACCCACCATCATACGCACACTTGACCCCACAGTTCTGATAATTAATAACACTAAATTACTTGTACCACAACGGCACTGCTTACAAAAGATTGTCTGGTCATTGCATATGACCAGTCACACTTCTAGCCTCGCTCCCAAAATAATATATGCATCAGTCAGGCTGTTGCAATACATTTATTTCCTACTTAACCCCGACTAGGCAAAACAAACCAGCACACGCTACACGAGCTCGCTTACGAAACATATAATGACAAAACATAATTTAAAAGGAAGGAAGTACCAACACAATAATTTATCCATTCCCTTTCAAAAATGATTATTTGGACTTTGGCTCATGTCAAAACGGAATTTATGACGGAGTGTCACGACAGCGTTTTTTAACGCAAAAGAGTTATTTACGCAGGTCAATGCATTGTTAACTGAACATAATAATTGCTTACTCATTTTCGTAAATTGCAAGTTAAATGAATAAACTGCAATCTAAATGCAAAATTCTAAAAACACAAAAAGGTGATTTAGTAATGACTTTTAATGAATGAGTTAATTTTGCAAAATTGATGGGATTTATGAATACGTTCAAAGCTAATAACATGTGATGTTTTCA
This sequence comes from Sinella curviseta, assembly GCA_004115045.4. Taxonomy (NCBI): domain Eukaryota; kingdom Metazoa; phylum Arthropoda; class Collembola; order Entomobryomorpha; family Entomobryidae; genus Sinella; species Sinella curviseta. The sequence goes on along the minus strand of CM023201.3, from coordinate 1,525,213 downwards.
CACATTATTACCAAAATAGTGTCAAGTCTAGTAGAGGCACCGGCACTTTAAGAAACAAACGTGTAACATGCAAATTAATTATAAACTTCATTTTTTTTGGGATTTTCGTTTCTCATTCTAACATCCGCTTCATAGACAATAAAAAATCATTTACGGTCTCTTAAATACAGACGCAACTTGCTCATCTTGATTCAATTATTACGGCAAGCACCTTTATCATCTTTATCACACATGATGACGATTATGATAAGGGGTCGACAAAATCTAAACTGTTAATGACTTTGACTAAGCCCAGATTTTGATCAGTGCCGTTAATCTTGAACTTGAGACGGTCAGCGTAGTAATGATCTGCGATAAGTCTGTGACCGTGAACGAGGCCCTTCCGGTACGGATGTTCAATTGTAGAAAGAGCTTCCTCGTAGTCTAGCCAAATATAATCAGAGTGCTCATCGGAGAGCTCCAACTCCTTCTTGTGGTTAATTAGCTTTGCTGGCCAGAGTGTCACCTGCTTCACTCTGTTTTCTGAGACGTCGTTGTACTGCGAAAAAAATAATTATTTTGCAATATAAGTGCATTGCTAACAAATTTGAAGTTCATTAAAAATGTTACCAACCGCAAATTCAATTTTGAAAGGAATTTCAACGATAAAATCTTTCTTGAGCAACCAACCAGTCTCCTCCTTGGTTTCCCTGAGGGCTGTGTGGTGTAATGGTTCCTGTGGATTCTGCTGACCTTGAATTCAATTATTTCAGATTTTGTTATCTATTCTAAAAACACTCGCCTCGGATTGAAACTTAACTTAACCTTTTGGCACCATCCAGACATTGTGATTGATGTTCTTCATGAGAAGATACTGGAGTCCGTCATCAGGCGTAATTTGGTACATGAGGAAGCCTGCCTCATTGTCCCTTTCCCTTCCAATGAATAACAGGTCAGGAATTATTGACCTGTTTGGGGAACAATGATGCGGACATGTAGACTCAAAAGTAATGGCAAATGGACTGTGTCAAATTTTATTTTGTGGGCAACAGGGAAATGGAAAATCAATTCTGTGTAAAAATGATTTTTTTTATTTGAAATATGAATTATATATTTTATATTTCACATTTATAGCAAATAATTTCTGTGGGCGACGGTTACTCTTTTCTTGTACTTGCGGAGGGTTGGAAGCTGTTTTAGAGCTCGAATCATCGTATCCGCTTGGGTGAGTCCGACCTTGTATTCCTGCCGTTTTACTCTGCTCACTGCCTCATCATAATCCAGCCATGTAAACTGCGAGAATTCTGGAGAGAGCTCAACGAGATTTCTGCTCTCCTTCTGAACTTCTGCCGGCCACAGATGCAATTGTGTAGGTACGCCGTATTGCGACGTGAACTGAAAAAAATAGTTTAAAAATCCGTCAACATTTCAATAAAATGATTTTGTCGAATGAGAGTCAACTTGAATGTTTTAACGTATAGCCCACCTCGAAATACATTTCATTCCCTAACTGGGCTACGTAGTCATTATTCTGAACAAGGCCAGTTTTCTCCAGCGTCTCCCGAATGGCAGTATTCATGACTGATTCCGCGTCTGCTCCATTCCGCTGCTGCTCGCCTGAAGGAAATAATACTTAAATTTTAGCTTTGCTCGTTTTCAAAGCAATAATTGCGTTAAGTTATTATTACCCAGAGGGAAGCCCCAATCATCTTGTCCCGTTGCCTTTTTTAGTAAGAGGTATTTAATCTTTCCGTTGTTGACATTGTACAGCACGAATCCACTAATTCTTTCCTTTTCTTGGCCATCCTCCTGGGCTAAACTAGTGTCTAAAATTAGTATTGAGGTTAGAGTGATGGCGACAGTGAGGAATAATAATTTCGACATTTTGTGTTGTAAACTGTATAAGCAAGGAACAATTTAAGACTTTGGTAAGAACTGAGCGTCCTAGAATAATCCTACCGCCTGTGGTGCTATCGTGTGAACTACGAGTTTAATGACACTCTCTAGAATGAATGGGACCGCATTCCTACCACTTATTAGTATCATTTCAAGAGTATTTTCATATTTATGAATGTGGTCAAGGGAAGTGGGCCGGTGGCGATGATGAAGGCTAGAATTGCTCTTGTGTGGTGATTGCGGAAGTATGAATATTCATTGAATGCATACAATGGGATATTTTTGCGAGTTGGGGATGCACTATAGTAACAACAGTGCATTTTGATCAAACTGCTCCATATACACACGTCATTCTGCCATCGTATTTGCTGCAGTGTGGGTAATCATGAATGCATATTTATGAGTAGAATGACAACTTGTTATAATCTCACATTCATCATGATCACAGGCAAAAGCATATGCGGAGCACGTCAGACCAGCGCCGTGTGACACATTCAGCAAACATACCCGTTCTAGGGCAAGATGAAACAAGAATGCCACAAATTAGGATGTTTGCTCTGTGTTATGTTGTGTTTCTCCTGTCACGATAGTTCACCAAATTTTGTCACAATAACAGTTGCTACTTGCTTCACATCTAGTTAAATGGCATCGTTTTGACATTGTTGATGTAATGTGAGCAAAATCTGAAGAGATTGAAACGGCTGGAGAGATTGGATGAAACGGCAGAACAAACCATTTTCTGTCATTTTGACTACACACATATCATCTACAGCATTTCCTCATTTGTAGTCACGTAGTGGGTTCCTCATTGGTTTTGTGAAACAATTACTCAATGAAGTGCTACATTTGAATTTTATTATTATAGTTTATCAATCGTAATACCAAATTAACTGTAAATGAACAATTGATTTTTTTGATCTTGAAGCCAAATGATTGTCCATGAGAAGGAAATGTTTGAATAAGGGCTCCGCAGCTAAATTAAATCCCATGAGACGGTACCGGAGCCGGATCCTCCAAATCGTGCCATGGTGTTGGACTCCATGTCGATGAGATAACCACTGCTTCCGGCATTCTTGGTACAACAGCCATTACAATCCGAGTCGCCACAAGTGTCGCAAACCAAAGCGTCAATGCTCCTTCCATCCTGAGTGATCCGGATCTTCTTGTTTTTGTACTTGTTGATGTCGCCGTGGGTCGAAAATAGGGCAACGATATTGTTATCCACGACCCATTGGTGAGACTTCTTTCCACAGAAAGCAAACTGTCCTTGATATTTACATCCGGAATAGTCGTCACATTCAGAGGTTCCCGGGCAGTACTTTTTCTCGGCTGCAGTGTACGGAGGGCTCAGCTTGCTTTTGCAGCAGGGTGGGAAGCTGCAGTAATTTGTCAGTTTGCCTACAAAACAAATTGATGTATTAGGCATCACAAATAAATGCTTTTATACAAATGTCAGAAATTTTTTGAAATCTGTTTACTTACCGCTCTTGCCATAGGCTGAAGCGATAACACCGAGGAGGACGAAAAGTGCTACACGAGCAATCATTTTTGGTACTGGTATTTTGCACTGGAAATTGCAAAGGAATAGTTGAATGTGAACTGATTCTCTTTCAATTTTAAGTTGGGTTTATATACTTCCATCTCAGGAACTTCTCAGGTGTGCGCGGTGGCTAAAATGGATACAATTCTCGTTAATTGGTCTTGTTGCCAGAACCTGTTGTTAAAATTGTTCACGATACTCAGAATTGTTATTCTGTGTTTGCCTCGTGTTGTGGTGGCTAGATGAGCAAAACAAATATATCACATTAATATACATGCAACTTGATTAAGGAAATCAGGTTAACAACATGTATGTTTGGATCGACAAATGCTGTCAATAACAACATTCGTCATAATCATAATGAGAATTACATAAACATAATATATGGCACCGTAAAGCGGTGCCATTACGCATTCCAATTCGCAAAACTGAGTGAGTAACCACTAAAAAGTTTACAGCTTTGATAAACACATATGAGTCTGCCAGCATATTCAAAACATTTCCAAATTTACTGACGTTTAAATCCTGTGGACCATAATAAATCATTTAAATTACCCCGAATAATTCTGGTTGAGAGTATGAACCTGGTAACCTTGGCACTTTGTATGCATCTAATATGTAATGTACATACTGCATACCAGGTAAGTTTCAAATGGGTCCAGAAAGGCCTTGCGCATCTCCTGTGTTGCGTACCAACATCAACGTGTAACCATGCATAATGTTCTCGCACCAATTCCATGCCAATGTTAGACACCACCAGGTTGACGAGTGATTAATGACCATGCGCTGGTCGTACAAGCATGTTCCATTAGTCGGCACTTTTACAACGTCGATTATGATTATGATAAGAAATAAATCTGATGATTCGTGTTGCTGATGATATGTGTCGGCTTGTTTTGCTGACAGGAGAAGCATTGTCTAGCCATTATTTAATCATTTCATCAACCAAATTATTAGAAAAAGATAAGCCACTCATTTGTAAAGGACACGTGTAACGTTCTTGACGAGCGGTTTATTTTTACGCGTTGTCGCAATACCATGGTCATTTCGCCCCATTCTTTGTTAAATGAATGAAGATGAGCGAGTTCGGTTCTATTAATGTTTGACCTTTAGATAAGTCCAGCACGAAAATGTACTCACGATATTTGTGACTAGGAATTACATTGGGATCTCAATGTGACGGCTTCTTTGTTGGCGACACACGTTATCATTTATTTTTATATAGCTATGTAATTGTCCAGTTATCTTCATCCATGACGTGAACCATTCAATTATTATATCGGAATGAACATGAGCTCTAGAAGCATGCCACTTCAGTTCTGGTATAAATACTCACGACATTTGCGTAGGGATCATTCAATATCTTGAAACCTTCTCACACTCCATTGACTTGAATCGGCGTCCTCTTTTCTGCAGCCAATTACTCGAAACCGTGCCGTCGTCCGTCAGATATTATTGGGGCAATGGGGTCACTTTACGTTATCTTATTGTGCGGGTTGCTGTTCAATATGAAAGCGGGTAACATTTTCACTAATTTAATCCATCCTAAATATTAAATTAATGTAAAGTCTAACCTGTTGTACGATTCAATGAATTTCAGATGCCGCTGAATGTGAGGCTGGTTGGTCAACATACAAGGACTTGCTATGCATCAAACCCTTTACCACTCTACTCACCTATGACGAGGCCAAGGACTTTTGCGCGGAACAAGGCACCGAACTTGCCAAGTCGTCTCTGGTGATGGTCAAGAATCCTGACATGCAATCCCATCTGGTAAACATTACTACCGACATTTACGATAATCTATGGCTCGGCAGCAAATATGATGAAGAATCTGGCGACTTCCAATGGCTTGATGGGGAATCCTTAAACTACACCAACTGGGACGAGGGATATCCCAGAAACATAACCGATCCAAACACATGCATTGAGCTGCGTCCCCAAATTTCCAAGCTGTCCGTCAACCCAGAAGGCAAGTGGATCCATTCCACTTGTCAGAAACGAAGTCTGGTCATGTGTCAGCGCACTTTAGTCTGGTCGTTACAAGACGCCGTTGACGAAATCGTAAGATTAAGAACAAAGTTTGCGGAAGAACTTGAGACGGTAAGCGCAAGAGTTGTTCCGGTCGGATCCATCTACATTGAATATTATGACCAACCCAGTCCTCCAACATTGTGGCCCGATTTGGGATGGGAGGATATAACCAGTACGTATGCAGGTTTATTTTTTCGCGCATCGGGTGGCGGGGCCGGCAGCTGGGGCTCAGTGCAATCGGAATGCGCTCCGCGCATTTCCCAAATGGAAGGTAGCTTTGCGTCATCGGGCTATTCAAATCCTTTGTCTATTCCATCCAGTGGTTGGTCCAATTGGGGTCACGCGGGATTGGCTGAGAACGGTTGGATTGATGTTATAAGATTCTACACGTCAGGATGTGAAGTCCGGCCAAGAAATCAAGCCATTAGGGTATGGAAACGTACTGCTTGAAATTTGAATTATAATTCAATGTTACGGGTATATTAATAAAATACTATAGCAAATTGGCTGTCAATAACATAGTTGCAAATTTAGTGTCATTAATACAAGTAGTCAATAAATTCAACTGAATAAATATCACAATGTTATCCATTATGTAGAATGTTGGTGTTACCATCTATTTCCTTGCAACGAACAACACAATGAGCAGAATAAGATCCTGTGTGTTTCCCACAATTTTGATCCAAAATCTGAGCGAGAAGGTTTTGTCCCATAGCCCGATGATGGCAACGCGATATCCAGTCGGCCTTAAAGCTCGGACAATTCTTTCGTAACTCTTCTGTTCATACCCTCGCATATCCCTTCTGATTTCCCTAGTCCACCGTTCAATCATTAGTCTACTTTCCTCAGCTGGGTGAACGGCAAGGCGTTCCATGGATGGTCCCGCCACAAGCATGGCTAATGCAATTGTCAGCGCAGTCATGTAAATTGTTGGCGACACAAGCATCCATCCTACGATCGAAATTGTGAGGCAAACCTCAAGCATGATTGTGATGGAGTGATATGTTATGTGAAGTATTTCTGCAGCGAAGTCAGCTATTTTTGAATGAGCAACCAGGAACTCTCTGTAGTCGTTAACTGCATTTTGAATACTTGTGGACTGACGAATCCTATTGATTTGAGTAGTCGTTCCGACGCCGTACCAAAAGAACACCACGACTACCCAAGAGAAGCAGCGAATCGCTTCCAATACCATATTTACTTCAGCGATTGCTCCGATTATGAACATCAGTGTTTCCTCGTTATGTGTCGGTGTCGGAACCAGCTCCGACAGCAACATGTTGACGACGCCCATCCTGTTCCAAGCTATAACGCAGGCAACAATAATTGGCGGAATTGTTATGCACGGTAGTGTACATACTGCAGTGACGCCGATGATGTCTCCGTGCCCTGTTTTCACAATAGTCAGCATTTCTGAAAACCCCAAAACTTGCAATTAAGTATCTGCCATACGGAGTGATGCATTTAAATATAATGCGCTACCTTCAACGACCTGCCAACATATATCCATGAATTTATGGTCCGACTTTTTAGTAGCGTTTATGTCGTTGGGTCTGTCGGACAAGATGTCTTGTAAGTCGTTGAGGTGATCCGCTCCATCCTTCCTGTATGTTATTAGGCACCAGTTGATTCCAGCCGCCACAACTCCAACAAAGTCAATTACCATAAGTTGTACATAATACGTCGGAGCATGGGAATGTGCTTTGATAAACCCCTTCCAGAAGAGGAAATAGCCAAACGCAAGTGGGTGCACAATGCCCATGTGAATGGAAATGAAGACATTTGCTGGAGTGATGCAATTACGAAGACTACTGGCGTATCGAAACTTATTCTTCGAGATGCTGAAGTATATGGGGAAGGGTGAAATGCTGGGTGGTCTTAGTTTTTCGAGTATCAGCGCTTGGAGAATGGGGACCTTTACAAGAAGTTTGTTGCTCATTTGGATTAATGCAAATGATGATCACTTGGTTCGGCAAGATTGCTTTATGCGATATGAGTAGAAACTTGAAACTAAAGCTAAAGTAGCAGAAAGGTCATTCAATACCAAACAATTACATGACAATTTTTGATGGTTTTACAATTTTTCATAGAAATCTGATTTGAACACTTAGGTGTAATTTGTGTCTACCTGGCTTATCAACTCTTGTTTACTCAAAGGTTATCATGTTCATTATCAACATCTGATTTACGTTTCGATCCTTGGAATTGTTAATAACACCGGGTTACATGAACAAGGTTGTTAAATTGGAGGTTGTATTTGAAACATACTGAGCTATAATTTTTTTGTCCTTGAAAAAACAATTGTTGCAAACAATAATCTTCTTTTCGTTATCGGAAATCACCCTATATTTCAGGATAACATAATTGCATATACACAATCCTAGACTAACGTAACGTAACATTTTGCAGCCATTCTTTGGTCAAATAGGTAACACGATTTAGCTAGTTATCATTCATGACAGGAGACGATTGATTAATTGCAAATAAAATTATTCGCCTTGAAACAAAAAACTGAGTTAGAAAAAAGAGTGGATCCCCGGGTCGAATATGATTGGATGACGATGTCACGTGTTGAATTTGCGGAAAGGGTCATCGATTGACATTTGATATCTGAAACCAATAACGTCAGACCTCGTGCTTATCCTGCAGCATACCGAAAATCTAAGCATCGAATATTTTGTGCAAAACAATAAAGCAGATTTTTACTGTCAATTTGCGCAACCGAATTATGCATCTTTATCAAGCCCGGTCGCTCTACCAATACCACTCAACGTGTTTATCAACCAAATCACTTAATCAAATCAACCAAAGGCATTATAAATTCATTAAATCAAAATAAATTCAGAATAATTTACATTTTATCATTTCATGTGGGGATTTATTTACATACACCACAAAACCCGCCAAAATGTATCCAAGAGTTCATGGTTTGAACTGTTTATCTTTTTCGTCGTCGGCTTGTTTGACAATAATTCCTGTAGATAGATGAGATGATCCGCTTCATCCTGTTTTTAGTTTATCAAGGCACCAGCTGACGCCAGTTGTCACAACGCCAGAAATGTCAGGGATCATCAATTGGAAGCAATATGTTGGTGTTAGGAAATGTGCCTGGGTGATCCCTTTCCAGAATAAACAATAACTAAATGCAAGTGGATGCACAATTCCGATATGAAGGAGAATGAATGCGTTTGTACAGGTGAAACAATTCCGTGCACTTTCCGCATACCGAAACTGGCGTTTCCAGATGTCGTAAAACATTGGGTATGGACAGCGAAAATTTGAAAGAAGGCAGTTGCTGATTAAGGACTAAAAACTATTGGTTTTTTTGTACAAGGAACCAAATCTCTTGTGTCGCTACTACAATCTGATTCAACATGACAGCATCATATTGGGAATTTTTGAACTGGGCTCTTATTGTTTTCATCATCGGTTTCTACGCCTTGGTTCCAAATGTAGGTGGTTTGTCTCAAAGGCCAGCACTTTAGACTTGGCAAGCAGGCAAGACAACTATTTTTCCAGCTACATGATATGATGATATCTCGGTACACAATTCTGCCATTGCGTGTATTTAATAAGAACGGAAAAATGCACTGCTATTGCTGCTTATGTAAGATGAATAATATGAAACAAGATATTACGCATTCATATTTCATAATCATCCTAAATAAACTTGATTCTATGTACTTATTATCATTTGCTGACATTTGACATTTGATAAGGCATTGACGCATTCAGAGAGAGGAGGGACATGACATATTTGACCTTTCCGTCTTTTGCCATCCAATTAGTTCAGCATGAGCATACTTACGTAATTACTACCACAGCACATAGAATAGCCTGATTTATTGGAATATTTGAAGTCAGTCCATACCAATTAATCATTCAGGCTGGAGCTCTCGTTCACACCGTTTATGCGATCAGAGCAGGAATATAAATTTAACGCCTGTTTGTACTTCTTAAAAAAATATCTGATTGAAATATTGAACTTGAAAAAATAATTTCGGCTATCTATTGATTAGTTAAAATGATCGCATTGATCGTATTTGTGGTGTTGACATTAGAAGTGGGTGGAGATATCCTCGAGGAAAAGATGTGCGGACATTTGTACTCGAGTGAAAATTTCACAGGGAGCACGTTTTTACTTTGGGATCGCGACAACATTGTCAACACGAGAATGGACTATCGTTCATCAGTTTCCGGCTGGGGGAGCACTGCTTCGATTCGAGTCAAGGAGGACTGTAACATGACCTTATGCACGGGCACATATTTTCGAGGCAGTTGTAAGTCATATGAAAATGGTCACTCAGAATCAAATCCGGTTTTCAAGCAGACTCTCTCCGTCAACTGCACCTGTGAAAGGGTAAGGACGTCAGTATTGTTATAGTTGTAAAAATAAACTAAACGGAAACTAACGAAAACTAATCGGTAATGATGATTAAGATTTGTCGCTGCGAGGATATTGCTCTGCCTTATTACGAAGACGGACGGGCATATCTGCACGAAGGTTGTTCCGTGTGTGATAGCGAATACATTGCCATATCAGATAGCAACAATTATTTTACATATTTATTTGGAGCAAATGACGTTTCTGCTATAGTGCTTCGAAAAGGCTGCAAAGGGACTGTGTACAATAATACGTTGATATCCATTGGAGATCACTTTGTTCAGGTTTGTGCATGTTGCATGCATCTTCAGATACTTAAATATTTTAATATTTTGATTTCTATTTTATCAACACCAGTCTTCAATCATGCATAGGGATTGGTTGGTCTAAGATCATATAGGATTAGCTGCAATATTGACGAGTTCACACCGCGTCGCCGGACAACTATAATCCGTAAGAATGCGCAAATGGTTTCATTAATCATATCCATTTGTTAATCACCAAATGATCACATTACTACTGTTTGACATATTTGCAGCGACTGCACTTGAAAATCTGCCAACGGACGAGGACGACATCCTGGAGATGGTATCCAGAAATTCCTCGTCCCTTATGCATCCTGGAATTCGTGCAGCTGTTACGTCCTACCAAAGTGGGAGAAGCTCAACAGTTGCGACTATTCTAGTAATTGGTAAACTGGTAAGGTCTCATGGTTCATTGACTATTCTATCATGTCAGTGTCCTTTCATGGTGAATTGTGTATGCTTTTACGTTGGACACAGGATCGCCTACGGAGTATGGGAGCACTCCAGAAATTCCACGCAACCACTTCTGAAGTTTTGTAATACTATTTCGCATCAAATAACTAATTCCTATAGATATACTTGAAACAAGACATCAAATTTAACATTTAATAAAATGAGCATTATTTGTGCATTTCTAGGGTGCAGTCCTTTCCTGTACTAGTGGACGAGTTGGGAATAGCAAACGCGGAGATTCTACTTGTGACTATGTATGGTTTGGGTGAGGATGGAAGCGCCGACGATGATTTCAGATGGTTGGCAACGCTGGAGGAGCACGTTCTGTCCAGCGAGGATGGGCTGAATGATCGAATTCCCAACGTCGTAATAATGGCACAAAACATTGACGAGCACAATCTCACCAATACCGGGTCCAAATTCCAGAGAAAGCTTAGCGGACTAAGTTTACTACTAGAGTTGGTAGTGGAAGAAAATTTTTCGAATGTCATGTTCCTGTTTGAGACAAGCGCTGACTTACAGGTGCTGGACGTCACTTTACCCAAATTGCAGAACCTCATAGGTAGACGCTGGGGCTTCCCAAAACCGATTCACATAGTCGTTGATCAGTACCGAGGAATTGGCGAAGGATTTTTAAGAACTAGAGTAAACGGATACAAGAGAATGGAATATGGACAGTACTTTCCAAAAACTGTTTACGATGCAATCAAGGTTATATGTGAAAAAGGAGGGGATCCGCTGGGCCGTTCTGTATTTAGGGCTGCTTTGGAGGGAGACGGAATGCTTGAATATGAGATAAGGAAGCAGATAATACCGTTACTGAGCTCAAACCATAGCTTGGTGGAACGGTATAAACAACGAGCTCTAAATTCTTCAATACAGATTCAAGGCCAATCTACAAGACGAGTTGACCGCAAAAGAATTCAGGACGTAATTATGACCGGTTCGACAAAAAATGTAATTGCCACAGTGACCAGTGACGAGATAGAATTGCTAAAGTCAAAGATTGTTTTATTAGAATCAGCGCAATTGAGAGCGGATGAACGGATCACTGAGTTGGAGAAAAAGGTAGCACAAAATGATCAAATGATAAACGAGCTATTGGATAAATACAAGGCCGAGCTGTTGGAGAAAATTAAAGTTGATCTAAACAAACTGTTTGAATGAAAATCAAATATGCGATTGAGGCTGCACAATATACTAGTTTCCATTTTAAATACTATAATTGTTTTATTCAATAAAGGAAATTTAACTTAGTTGATAACTGCTGTTTGGTTGCACAAATGCATATTAAATTAAACGCATTCAGATATATACCTATGCATGTTATGTACCTGGATAATTTATAAATTGAGCACATGTTTGGAATCTAGTTTCCATCTGCGAATGACATAATTAGCAGAATGATATCCTGGGTGCTTCCCATAAATTTGGTCCAAAACCCAATCATTGCAATGGACATACAATTTGCAATTCAATTGTACGGGTTATATCTCCGGCAATAAAGTAATATTTCCCATTGGCTGACAATCACATCGTTGCAAATTTAATGAAAATAAATTTGGTGGTGAATATGTATTGATCTGTGCATTTATTACATTATTTCCATTAATTACAGTCATTTTTTTGGCATTTATTATATTCATATTTACAATGGGACATTCAAGAGCCGATATGAAAGATTAGTGAGCAAAGATAAGGAGCATCATAATTATTATATATTAGGAAAGTGTCACGGTAAGAGCAGTGAGTAAAGTAAGCACCATGATACCATCTAGTTCCCAGCTACGAACGACATAATGAGCAGAATGAGATCCTGTGTGTTTCCCACAATTTTGGTCCAAAATCGAAGCGAGAACTTTTTGTCCCATAACCCAATCATCGCAATAGGAAATCCGGTAGGCCTTAGCGCTCGGACAATCCTTTCGTAGACATTCTTTGCATACCCTCGCATGGTACTCCGTATTTGTCTTGTCCATCGGGCTATCATGTTCCTACTTTCTTCCGCTGGATGAACACCTAATCGTTCCATGGATGGTCCTGCCATAAGTATGATCAATGCAATTGTCAGTGCAGACACGTATATTGTTGGCGAAACAAGCATCCATCCTACCACCGAAATTGTGATACAAAATTCAAGCAATATTGTGATGGAGTGATAGGTTATGTGTAGCATTTCTACAGAAACGTCAGCTATTCTTGAATGAGCAACTAGGAATATCTTGTAGTCGCTTATTGCTTTATGTAGACACGCAGAGCGACTAATCTGAGATATGCGGGTAATGGTTCCGACGCCGCACCAAAAGAACACGACCAACACCCATGAAAAGCAGCGAATTAGTTCCAGCACCATATTTATTTCAGCGGTTGCTACCACAAACATCAGGATTGACCCAAGCGGCGTAGGCGTCGGAATTACATCTATTAGCATCATGTTCACTACGCCCATTCTGCTCCATGCTATGAAGCAAGCTATGATAATTGGCGGTCCTGATATACACGGAAGTGTACATACTGCAATCACACCAATCATGTCTCCACGTCCAGTTTCCAAAATAATCCGTATTTCTGCGAACATCAAAACTTTGACTAATAACTGCCATACCACATGATGAATTATATATTAAGCGTTACCTTGTGCGACTTCCCAAAACGTTTCCGATAGATCATGCTTGGAAAGTTTACTCTCGTCCCTGTCGCCAAGTTGACGAAGGTAGTTGAGATGATCTGCTACTTCCTTCCTGTATTTTATTAAGCACCAACTGAGTCCAGCCGTCACAACACCGACCAAGTCAATTACCATCATTTGAAAATAATACGTCGGAGTAAGGGAATGCGCTTGAGTGAATCCTTTCCAGAATAGGAAATAATCAAACGCAAGTGGATGCACAATGCCCAGGTGAATGGAAATGAGCACGTTTGCTGTAGTGAAGGAATTACGTACATCACTGGCATATCGAAATTGATGCGTCGAGATGTCGTAGTATATTGGAAACGGGAAAAGGGTGGGTGGTCTTAGTTTTTGGAGTATCAGTGCTTGAAGAATTGGGACCTTTGCTAGAAGTTTGCTCCTCATTTTGATAAATGCAAGTGGTCGTTGCAGTCGTAGTCTACGCAAAACGTTGTCGTATCAGCTTATACAAACAACTAACATGCCAAATTACATTATGTGCTAGGAGCTCTGGAATTAAAAAAAATAACCGAGTGCTGGAGCAACTGAGTAATATCATTCAGCTCAAATAGACTATACAAGCGATTTAAGTTGTGTAGTTATAATCGCGATAAGCGCAAAATAATGGGTGGTCATCTCGCTGGAACTATTTTCTACCGCATTCGTTATCAAGATTTGTTTTGTTTTGATTCTTGAAATTATTAATAATATTTGGTTACGAGAGGATAGTTGTTAGTGTGGAGGTGCTATTCCTACCATTTACATAAATTGATTTTGCCTTCAATGTAAAAGCAATATCTTGCAAACATTGCTATTTTGAGGGTTATCAGTATGATTTGTCGAGATAATGTAATTCCGTATTGTATAACATATAATTAGATTAACGTTCATTTACTAGAAACGTGCATGACTAAGGTATTAAATGACTACATCTTTAAAATGTACGTACTTTGATCTATAAAACTTATGTTGTTTCAGATCTTCTTCCCGGCTCCGTTGGTAAACTGTTTGCAATATTCCTCCGCACAGTATTGAATTCCCTTAGACTCGTCGGTGCGTTGGGTCGACTCAAGTACTCCGATTGACATAATGACGAGAATCTTTCTATACCTCTAGATTGGGAAACGTTGGGGCATTATGAGGTCTCTTGACGAAATTGATGTTTCTTTCAAAATGGCCCTGTGTGATATTGTTCGCAAAATAGGAAGTAGCCGATTATCTTAGTGTCGAAAGCTACAGACAGCTGCATTTACGTTGGTCCCGACAAAATATTTTGAATTTAATTTTTTAAATAGTATTTTAATAAGTTGACAAAGTAGAAATATTAATTTCTGTAGATTGTTCTAAGTAGATTCTCTACAGCGCAACATAATTACAAAATATTTTTTAGAAGAAAGGTCAAAATTTTTTGCCCGCCTTGCATAGCATTTAAATGCAAACAAAAATAGTGACCCAAGCTTTTGGATATTCACTCAACACTAAACCAAAGCCACTTTGATGGCTTGGATTTGTCGGGAATAGAGATAAATATGTTGTTGTGGTATATCTACCAGGCATACCTTCTATTCTCTTTGACTGTGAAACACTGTTTAAGGCAAGTATATAATCGAAATTACTGCTCAAATTAATCATCCAATGTCAGTGACGAACATGGATACTGCGAACGGTCCTGAATTTATTGCCACTGATGAGGTAAATCAACCCGATTCAACCCACGTTTGTGTAATGTGTGGGCAGCGGATCAAAAAAGGGAAACATGTACAACGCTGCAGATCCTGTAATGCCGCTCATCATAGAACCTGTCTCCCCCCATTCCAAGGGAAACGTATGCTGTTATCAAGCAAACCTGGAAACGTTTCAACTGCCATCATGCGGAGGATAGTCAAGTTCCAGTCACGCCGTCACTAACGCCAGTGGTATCATCTCAAAGTAACCCGGAGGAACCTCAACAAATTGGAGGAAGTTTCTTCAACGAGTCTACAATAGCAGTGGATGATAAGAATTTTCCTGAGTCAAACTATTTAAGGAACCATCCAAAAGGTTTAAAAATAGCACACATTAATTTGAATGGAATACGAAACAAATTTGCTGAAGTTTATGAATTTCTATTTAATGAAGTCAATCTGTTGGTTTTTGGCATCACTGAAAGCAAACTTGATATGCATAGAGATTACGCAAAGGAATATGAGGTTCCAAATCATCATCTCCTTCTGTTTGATCGTGATGGTAAAGAAGGTGGTGGTACTCTAGTGTTTATAAATAAGTCGTGTAGTTTTAGCACTGTAGATAGCCTATTCAAGTACCAGACCTTATAGAATGTAATATAGTCAACATTAGGAGGCTAGGTCTTAAAGCTGTTAATGTTTGTACTTTGTACATACCCCCGTACAAAGTTAATGGAGAATTCCTTGACTTTGTCGAGGTGTATGGAGTCGATGGCACTATTGAAGTGTTTCAACTTGTCATTTTTGTAGTGTTTCAACCTGGCATTATTTTATCTTTTCAGCCTGGCATTATTTTATCTTTTCAGCCTGGCATTATTTTATCTTTTCGGCCTGGCATTATTTTATCTTTTCAACCTGGCATTATTTTATCTTTTCAGCCTGGCATTATTTTATCTTTTCGGCCTGGCATTATTTTATCTTTTCAGCCTGGCATTATTTTATCTTTTCGGCCTGGCATTATTTTATCTTTTCAGCCTGGCATTATTTTATCTTTTCAGCCTGGCATTATTTTATCTTTTCAACTTGGCATTATTTTATCCTTTCAGCTAGGCATTATTGTATCTTTTCGACTTGTCTGTTTTCAGAATTGCCTTCGTTTAATATGTATTTCGTTTAGGTTACGTTTTGCCGACTGCGTGTTGGTTCATGGAGCCAGCGCCATGATTCAGTACGTGAATTAAGAGAAGGAACGGGCCGTCGTCAGCGATCACATACTCGGCGTCGGAATGATAGATTCGAAGAAGAGGAGGATCCTCCAGAGTCGACGGGAAACACGGTCCAAGATTTGACCAATGCCTTGAAAGCAGCTTTTAAGTCGGGGAAAGATTGGGAGCCAAAGGATGTGCCGATTTTCAACGGGAAAGCAGAAGACTGACCAATCTTCTATAACGAGTTTATGCGAACGACGCCTAGAGGAAGAATAAACTGATCCCAGAACGTAATCCGTCTTAGAAAGGCATTGAAGGGAAGTGCCAAAGAAGCAGTGATGGGACTCCGGAATGAACCGGATAACATTCAGAGAATCTTGAAGATTTTGGAGCAGAGTTTTGGACGAAGTGAGCTGGTGATCAATTCGCTAATAGAAAAAGCTGAGCAAAGCAAAAGTCCAGACGTTCTGAAACCTGAAACGTTTGTGGCGTTTGGAAGGACCGTTCAGCACCTCATCGATCTCTGAAGGAGGATCAATACCTGAATGATCGCACTCTTCTAAACAAACTGGTCACCAAGCTACCTGCTCTTCTTGCTGTGGAATGGAAATCCTGGATCCGTACAAAGCCCCATGTTCGTGAGGATCTTTGGAACCTGGGTGGATGACAAGATGGAGGTTATCGTCGCGTTAGTCAATCCTCAGTTGAGAGACGATTCTGATGGGAAGACAGGCAAGGGAACACGGGGGTCGGCAAACGTTAACGCAGCGTCAGCGGAAGATAAGAAGACGTCGGATTTCTCTAAGCAGAAATGCATATCTTGTGGCAAGTCCAACCATCAACTCCTCAAGTGCTACCAGTTTAAGAGGGATTCCGTCGACAACAGAGTTAAACTTAAAGGATAAAGGCCTGTGCTTCAGATGCCTTGGAGTTGGGCACCTAAAGTCGGAATGTAAGTCCACAAAGACCTGTGACCATGATGGATGCAATATGGATCATCATCCAATGCTGCATTATGACGGAAAGCCATGGAAGAAGAGGGATCGTAAGGATCAAAATCCAGGAAAGAACCACAAGTCCGACCATCATTCATCAGACGACGAAGACATGAAGCCGAGGTTTGCTGATGGAAAGCCATTTAACGTTGGAGCTACTCAGTCAGAATCGTCAAAGTCGTTATCAATTGTTCGAATCCGTGTGAAAGGTCCTGCAGGCGTTAGGCGTGCTTACGCACTTCTGGATAGCGGAGCTGATACTACCATGTTGGATACCTCCCTGGCAGCGGACTTGGGAATATCGGGCAACGAGATGAAACGCAAGTGTCGAGGAATTGGGGGGAATGTCATGTCCATCATTTCGCAGGAAGTCAAGTTCGAGGTCGCTGGTAATTTCCGGACGGGAAATTATTACACAATGCGCCAAGCTATGAGGATGGACAATTTAGGCCTTGCCCCCTACACCCAGAATTCCGATACAGTCAAGAAGAAATGGTCTTATTTGAGGCGTGCGAAACTAGAGAATCTTAACGGAGTGATCCCGCAAGTAATTATTGGAGAAGATCATCCGTACATCACCGCTCATCGTGAGCTACTTCAAGGAAGAGAAGACCAGCCGAAGGCTAAGCGAACGCTACTGGGATGGGTCCTTGCTGGAAGGCAACTTTATGCTGGAAAAGGCGTTTCCAGCATTAACAACTTTTCCGTGGAAAATGGAGAGTCGTTGGATTCACTCATCAAAGAGAGCTTCAGTCTGGATTCGTATGGCATTTATCCCAAGAATACCGAAGAATCAGTGGAGGATTGCCGAGCACTCGAGACCTTGGAGAAAACGGTGCGCAAAAGGGGAACTCAATGGGAATGTGGGCTGCTATGGAGAGATAACGACGTCAGGTTTTCAGAGTCACGACCAGAGGCAGTAGCACGCCTGATCAGCAATGAGCGTAAGATGAAGCCATATGAGATTTTTGCGGACCTGCAAAAATGCAGGAATACATGAATAAAGGCTACATTAGGAAGTTAAATGCAGCAGAAGCAAACTCTACTTCGCCAAAATCCCTCCACATTCCCCATTTTGGAGTTTTTAATGTGAACAAGCCTGGCAAGCTGAGACTGGTGTTCGACGCGGCGTGCCGGAATGGAGGAGTTAACCTCAATGATCATTTCTGATCGGGCCAGATCTTATTAGACCACTACCGTCCGTGCTGATGAACTTCAGAATCGAGAATGTCATTATCAACGGGGATGTGGAGGACATGTTTCATCGAATCCTGGTACGAGAAGAAGATCGGAAGAGCCAGCGCTTTGTGTGGAGGGACCGTCAAGAGGATCCTATTCGGGATTACGAGATGAATGTTCTCATCTTTGGTGCGTGCCACTCTCCATCTTCAGCAATCTACGTCAAGAATAGGAACGCCGATGATTTTCTTGCCAAGTACCCTGAAGCAGTCCGTGCCATAAACTAGGACTTTTACTCTGATGATTGCTTATCAGGATCCAGAACAGCAGCGGAGGCAATAAAGCTACGACAGCAAATCTCGAAGATATGTGCCGCTGGAAATTTCTATCTTAAGAAATGGCTGTCAAATGACAAGGAAGTGATAGCTTCGATTCCAGAAGAAGATCGCGCTGCTGGGCTGAAAGGATTTGCCGACAAGTCGGAGATTCCCGTGGAAAGAGTGTTGGGTCTTTGGTGGGATACGGAGGCTGACGAGTTTACTTTCTCTGCCAATTATAAGAAAGTAGATCCAAGCTTGCTTGAAGGACGTCGCCCCACCAAACGCAAAATGTGTCGCCTGCTGATGTCAGTTTTCGATCCTTTGGGTTTTATTGCAAACTTCAAGATCAAGGGGCTAATTATTCTGCAAAGGACATGGCGCACCGACATCGATTGGGACGATGAGTTACCACACAGCATTTATGGAGAATGGAAGAATTGGGTGGCTGATCTTAAGAAGACTGAAGACGTGAAGATTCCAAGAGGTTACGTCCGTGACATTCATCTCGCCACAAGTGTGCAACTGCATACACTAGTGGACGCCAACGAGGAAGCAACTTCCGCTATTTGCTTCCTTCGTGTGGAAATGGGAGGGACAGTTAGTGTCGCATTTGTTTTTGGGAAGGCTAAGGTGGCCCCAAACAAAAAGTCCACCATTCCTCGTCTGGAGCTTATTGCCGCTGTAATGGGAGCTTGTACAACTGAAAAAGTAATGCAGGAACTACGTGTTTCAATAAGCAAAAGATTCTTTTGGAGTTACTCGAACACAGCCTTAATGTGGATACGAACTGAGACGCTGCGCTACAAGGAGTTTGTAGCTAACCGTGTCAACAGGATTCATCTTCTAACAAACGTGAAGGAGTGGCGATGGATCCCGACATCGCTTAACGTTGCTGATCAAGTAACACGGCTCAACAGCAAGATTGAATTGACTCCAGAATCTACGTGGCTAAAATGACCAGAGTTCCTGTACCGTGATCCAGAAGAGTGGCCAAAAGAGTTTATTAAGGCAACCCAACGAGAAGATGGATTGGACGAAGTGCGAAGAAATGTCGTGTTTGCAGTTGCTGTGGAAGATCCAGACGAGGTTAGGGCACTGAACGGGACCAGTTATGTGGATATTGAGCGTTTCTCGGACTACGTAAGAATGTGCAGAGCTCAAGCAGGAGTTATAGCAGCAGTAACTCACTGGGTCAAGAGGACAAGGAAGGTGCCCTCAAATCCCCCTTGGACGAGTTCCGAAGACAACGCGCATCCATCAAACCTTTCGCCAGAAGATATCCAAAAGGCTGAGAAGATTTTAGTCAGGAAGGTGCAGTGGGAGTCATTTAGCTATGATTCGAAATCCTTGGTGGAATCTGGAGTACTTCCTAGGAGCAGCAAGCTGTGGAAGCTATCACCATTCTTGGACCATGAAATAATGAAGATGGAAGGACGAATAAGCCTAGCAACTTCTACAGAAGAGATGAAATTCCCAATGATACTTCCCTCGAAGCAGCAGTTCCCAGAGTTGCTCATCATCAAGGAACACGAAAGGAACGGCCATCAGGGCCAAGCGACAGTACTCAATGAAGTTCGAAGGAAGTTCTGGATTGTGGAAGGGCGTGCTGCTGTTCGTCGTGTTGTGGGAAACTGTCAAATCTGTAAGATTGGAAAGGCAAAACCAATAATGCCAAGGATGGGTGACCTGCCATATTACCGTCTCGTGTCTGGAGGACCACCATTCAGGTACACCGGAGTAGACCTGATGGGACCTGTGGAAGTCGTTGTAGGCAGACACCATGAGAATAGGCGATGGATAGCCCTTTTCGCATGTATGGTGACCCGAGCAGTGCACCTGGAGGTCGTTTATGGGTTGACGACAGATGATACCATAATGGCTATTTCACGTTTTGTGGACACCCGAGGACGACCTTATCACATTTATAGTGATAATGGCACAAATTTCGTTGGTGCCAACAATGAGTTAATACGAAATTGGGCCGACGTGGACTGAAAGAGGCTGATCAACATGGATAAGTTTCGCGAAATTAAGTGGGAGTTCAACCCACCACGTTCAACACACTTTGCAGGAGCTTGGGAGAGGATGGTCCAAGCTGCGAAGAAGATACTGAAGACCACGCTCCAAGAGAAGTTCCCGAGGGAGCATACATTGCGTACTATGCTGAAAGGAGCCGAGAACATCATCAACTCGCGCCCTCTAAGTTATGCCTCAGATGACCCGACGGATATGGAGCCTCTAACCGCCAATCATTTTCTTCGAGGATTCGTGGATGTTGGACCAAGCATCCCTGCAGAATATGAGCCAGGAGATGAGATCGTGCGGGCACAGCGGCGTAAAGCGCAGTTTTTTCTGGAGATGTTCTGGGATCGATGGACCAAGGAGATCCTACCCGAGTTGGCGCGACGGGATAAGTGGTATCAGGATGTAGAACCAGTTCAAGTGGGAGACATTGTTCTCATCGTGGATGACCAGATGCCGCGGAATACATGGTTAAAAGGCGTCATCACGGCTACTTTCCCAGGAAGGGATGGTCAAGTTCGAGTGGTCAAGGTGGAAACCGGAGGTCAGAGGAAGGCAATTTTCAAGCGTGGAGTGGACAAAATCTGCCCATCAGGACTTCGGATGGAAAATCAAGAAATACCCTGATTTTGAGGGTCGGAATGTCGAGGTGTATGGAGTCGATGGCACTATTGAAGTGTTTCAACTTGTCATTTTTGTAGTGTTTCAACCTGGCATTATTTTATCTTTTCGGCCTGGCATTATTTTATCTTTTCGGCCTGGCATTATTTTATCTTTTCGGCCTGGCATTATTTTATCTTTTCGGCCTGGAATTATTTTATCTTTTCGGCCTGGCATTATTTTATCTTTTCAGCCTGGCATTATTTTATCTTTTCAGCCTGGCATTATTTTATCTTTTCGGCCTGGCATTATTTTATCTTTTCAGCCTGGCATTATTTTATCTTTTCAGCCTGGCATTATTTTATCTTTTCAACTTGGCATTATTTTATCCTTTCAGCTAGGCATTATTGTATCTTTTCGACTTGTCTGTTTTCAGAATTGCCTTCGTTTAATATGTATTTCGTTTAGGTTACGTTTTGCCGACTGCCTGTTGGTTTTAGCATAAGTGTGTATGTGTAAATGTAAACGTTTGTGTCGACGTGCATTAAGAGTTCGAACTTTTCTTGCTCGTCGTTCATTATGTGAGATCGAGTTCATTCTTGTTCGTTTGTAAGCCTAGCTGTAAGTCTAGCAAGTAAGTCCTTATGTATTAATGGTATTGGCAGAACTCAGAAGAAAAAGAAGAAAATAGTTTTAGTATGAGTTTATCCGCCGAGAGAGATAGACACAATTTTTTCTAGAGTCAGAAGAAAAAAAAGTTAACCTTCTGTTAGAAATAGTTAAGTATCCAAAAAACTGTTAAAAATCACTGATAAATTTATTGTTCGTAGCTAATGAGTAATAAAGTTTCGTTGTTCGTCTTATCAGTAAATCGTGTCTGTCAAGATAAGGGTTTATTAAGCATTAAATCACGAGATCTTGTTGAGCGTGAAGCTGTTAGGAGAACGCTGTTCTGAACCACCGTTGAACGTAAGAATAGAAATCAGGGTCCTGAAGATTGACTGTGTCGATCCGACAGTGCGTCATAAAGTGTGGCGTTCGATAGTCAACAATTTCAGCCCCCACAACAACAGACTTTTTTTAGATATTTGTGTAACTATTTAAAAAAGTTAAATGCAGGAATGAGAAGGTGTCCTAAAGTCAATTTGGTAAATACCGGTATATACCGGGAAAAACGGTATTTACCACTACGAGGTTACTGGTAAAAACCACAAATCATAGAGTTTGGGGAAATGTGACTCAAATATACCCCATGTTAATTAATATTTCCCATTTTGGACATTTTCCCACTAGCCGGTATTTACCACTACAAAATAATAAATCCCGGGATTTTCTCATTCCTGGTTAAATGAAGCTGTTGTCATTATGGGGGATTTCAATATTGATTTACTTGATATGAACGTTAACAGCTACAAACTGAGAAATATAGTCCAAGAGTTTGATTTCTTTGAAATGATCAATCAGCCAACAAGAATAGCGTCTACAATGATAAAAAATAACCTTAGAGTTACGGCAAAGTTGCTTGATCACATGTATGTAGAATGTAGACAGAATCTAACTCATGGTGTCTTCGAGCTGGCAGGCTCTGATCATTTTTTACATATGTATCGTTCAAGAAATCAAATGTTAAATGTAACGTCGAAATAGTTCAAGCCCGTACCTTCAAAAATTTTAACGCCGATAAGTTCACTGAAAGCCTTAACAAAGTCGATTGGTCTTTTTTCGATAACAATAATCATGAGGTTAACGGTGTATTTTTTGAAAAGCAAGTAATTGCAATACTTGAGTCACATGCGCCTGTCCGCAATAGGCTTGTTCGATCTAATTACCCTAAATGGATGACAGCCGATCTCAAAGAAACGATTAAAGAGCGCAATAAACTAAGAAAAGAAGCACATGGCGGTGATGTGGTTAAATGTCAAATGTATAAAAGAAAGCGGAATGAAGTCAGTATGTTTGGTAGATTACGGAAACGAGATTATTTTAAAACCAATTTTTAAAAATGAGTGATTCAAGAAACATTTGGAACCTATTCAATGAATTGACAAACTTTCGTAGTAAGTCAAGTTCACCTGTCTCCAAGTTGGTGTCAACCGATGGAAAGATCGTAGTTGACGAGAGTAATATTGCTCAATTATTTGCGAGTGAGTATATTTTACAAGATTCGATTAGTAATGTAGGCGACTTGTCTCCCATAATAGCTGATTACGAAAAAAATATGTTTTCAAAGATGAGTTTGACAGTACTAGGCAGAATTCAATTATTAGATAGCACTTTAGTGCTAACTTATAATTTCGTTCTGTGTGTCTGTCCGTCCGTCCGTCCACGCGATATCTTTCGAACGGAGAGGAATTTTTGAAATCTGTTTTTTGCAATGGGTTCCTAAGCTCATAGGGACGGACCCCATTGATTTTCAACCCTCTAGCTCAACGGCAACCGTTAGAAACCGTTACAAGGTCAATTTTTTTCAATGGGAACATATGTCAAGTCGCATATCATTCGACTCGTCTATGAACATAACGCATAGATCTAAGGTCATTTAGAGGTCAAAGGTTATCGTTTAACGGTAACGGCGATTTCAAATATTTTTTTGTTTTATGCTCTCCTGCCAAGAATTTCTGACTGCTTCATGCTTGCCAACCCCATATGCCAACGGTAACGGTTAGAAACCGTTACGAGGTCAAATAGCAAGTGACATATCATCGTTTAACGGTAACGGCGATTTTAAATATTTTTCGTTTTATGCTGTCATGCTTAAACGGCCAAGAATTTCGGACTCCTTCATGCTTGCTAATCCCGTATGGCAACGGTAACGGTTAAAAACTGTTACGAGATCAAATAGCAAGTGACATATCATTCGATTCGTCTATGAATGTAGCACATAGTCCTGAGGTCATTTTGGGGTCAAAGGTCACCGTTTAACGGTAAAGACGTTTTGAAACTTTTTCGTGTTTCTAGCTTTTAAACAAAAGTGCTTGCTAAAGTGCTACCTCTTAATGTTTTCTTACAGAACCTAGTTGGAGCTGAAATTAAATTAGTGCTATTAATGGAGTTGAAAAGTGTAAATCAGACTCAGTTTCAGTCCCCAAGAAAATTTACAGAGAGTTCTCGGATTGTTTTATTGTGCCCTTAACGATACTGTTCATGAATATTGTTCGTACTTCAATTGTGCCAAATTACATGAAAACAGTAGATTGCTTTCCACTCTATAAAGGAAAGGGCTGGTTTTCTCAAGCTTCATTGTATCGGGCGATTTTTAATCTGTCGCGCCTGACAAAATTTTTTGAAATGAACGTTTTTTATATAACAGAGTGCTCGCTCATTGTAGGGATTTGTTTAATGACAAACAGCACGGGTTCATAGCCGGTCGTTCATGACGCTAATGAGCGAGTTTTTGCCACCATCTTATCTTCTGAAAATAGTCGTTAGCTATTTTTCTAATGGCAGGTTTAGAATAGTTAATGGGAATAATGTTTCAAAATATTTTGATCTAGATAACGGAACTTGCCCTGGCAGTTGCTTCGGCCCTCTTTGGTTCTTGTTATTTATCAACGACATAAGTACACCAATAAATTTGCGACATTATTTGTATGCTGATGATTTGGTGATATACACGGATTGCACAGATTTACAATCAGGGGTTAATAATATGGAGCGTTATCTCGGTGCTCTTGTGGCATGGTGTAATAAAAATAACTTAAATATAAACATTGATAAGACAAAAGTTATGTATTTTTATAAGAACAATGATAGAGTTTCTAAAGCTGCTTGTGGAACTGATCCTCCCAAATTGTTTACCGGTGGATGTTCTTTCATTAAAATTATCTCAAATTTCAAATACTTAGGAATTATTATTGACAATTGTTTATCGTTTAAACCACACCATAAGCACGTTGAAAATAAAATGAACGCTGCTCTTAGTCGTATGTATGGTTTAAGACGCATGATTCTTGAAAATACTTTGAAAATATTTTTGAGAGTACGTTCGTCCTGTCGATTATTGATTATGGTTTAATAATATGGTGTATCCAACCCACTAGTGAAACCGATAAGTTGCAAAATAAAATCTCTAGATTCATATCGACTTATTATAGGTATAAATTTCGAAAAGAAAACACAAAAGTTACTGATTTTTATGGTCGTCTTGACCTTCTAACTATCATGGAGCGTAGGAAATTGATGCTTATCAAATTTGTTTTCAGATCTAGAAAATCTTTAATGTTTACATGGCCTGCTGTCGGACAAGCTGGGCCGGTACATTTGCGACGACATGGTTCAGAATACAGTTTCGCTCTTGCTGTCGGGCGTAATTTACAACAGATTTGCTTTCAGAAATGTCGTATTTCATGTTTGATTTTTAAAGGGAATAGGGCGAACGTGTATATTTGCAATATTTCATTATTGTATTATGACAAGGTCCGTAGCAGTTGCATGTTCGTTGTTGTAATGGAATGCCAATTACCGTAATAGATATATACATAATTTGAATATTATTGATGTAAAATGAAATATTTTTAAAATGTAATATACATTTAAGTGAGCCAATACAGACTGTTTCCCATTCCATTTAACTTATTACACATACAGTTAAACAATTATGTTCAAACTGGTCTTTATCCCGCTGCTCATTGTTGAGATCATTGCTACTGGTGCAAAGTAATTCTGACCATTCGAAGTGAAGGGTTTCCTAATAGAATAGGGTAGGGTTGTAAGTAATTTGACACCTGCGTATCTTTTCCTTTGTCTGATCTATGCATTTCCAACGTGGCGGCTTGGTGGAGAGGAAAGCTTTTTGAGAGGAACAAACGATTGTAGAAGAACGGATCCATGGAATATTTGATAACATGGTTTCACTTACAGCAACACGAGATTCATTGAATGGACTAGTATTTTGTCAAAGTAATTCGCTGTCGTCGTTTCATCAAATGCTGCAAACCCGTAATAAAATGATATCGGAGTTTGTCCTTTTGCTTGCTGTATGCACAACTTATACTCAAAATAGCTTCCGGTTCCTATGCTCGCTGTGGTCCACTGTTTGTACGAGGTTCTTATCCATTTTTCGTGTATCAATTTTGTACTGTAAATGTTACAAAGACACACGTATGGAAGAGTTCCCAAAACAATCAAAAAGAACAAAACAGTAACACTTGAGAGTACCATTTGAGGAAATAATGGAAATATGTTCCACCCTTTGATAATCACCCAGATTCCAAGCACACCCATAACAAATCCAATGGTCATTAGAAAACTGGCGATATCTCGTATCCCAGTCGCCATGATTTGGCAAATCCTTCGAAGCACTATGTACCTTCTTAAAGACTTCTTTCCCAGTGGCATTTGGTCAACGATTTTAAGAGCGTTTAGCATTATATGGAAGAAGGAAATTGCTGGTAGCGACGACAATGCTAGTATTCGAGATGATTCAAGAGAAGACCAACTCGTGACGATCAATCGTAACAAAATTTTGGTAACCGCGACGAAGTCATTCTGCAACGGGAACAGCTTACATAGGACATGGTATCCTGGGTCCATATTATTTAAAACGAGTGCTGGTCCCATCGATAACCCGGCTACAAATGCACCTATGACCATGCCGTATGCGAACAGACCCATAACGTCCGCTTTTGACTCTTTCTTGAAAATACGTCGTAATTCTGAAATTAAACAAAAAAAGATTGACATTTCCTTTAGCCAATTGAGCGGGGAACAAGGTTACTTACCTTGAGTCAGTAGCTTTTTTGTCGAAAATCCAATAGCAAATCCAATGGCTTGATTGCCATTCCGCAGTTGGTGGTCCAATTCAAATAGCAGGTTGCCTCCGCACTCGAATACCTCATAACCATGTCTCATTGTCATTAAGGTGAGACCGAATACTGAACCTGATATACAGAAACAATAAACGGTAAGCAGAACTTCAAAAAGAGGTAGTGCTTCGTTCGGTGTTATAATGTATTCCAGACAGGTGTAACATGTGCAAAGCAATTGCAGAAAAATAGCAATCAATGCGACGTAAAGCAAATGCAGTTTTCTACTATTTCGGTTCATCTTGAATCTTTCTTGGGAAGCGTCAATGGACAGGTAATGATTGTACATGTTACGTGAGAAGATATGTTCGTACAGTTGGTACGCTTTCCACATTAGTGGCGTGCCCATGGTTTAATCTTGAACAACTTTGTTCCCGTAAATTCGTTCAAGTACCGTTAAGGGTACTACACGGACGACAAAGGAGTTTGCTTGTTTAACCTGTCGTGTTGCATGAAAAACAGTGAGATTTGTAAGCAACAGTTGCACATAAAAAGGAAATGGGCAATTCAGTCAAATGTGGTCTATGCTTGTCATCAAGGTGATTTGTTAAATCCATCATAATTTAAGTTGTCTTCCGGTCAGCCCAATTGTTGGGTACGCTCAAATAAACGTACATTATAAATTCTCATTTGAATATTTGTCAGATTCATCGAGAACATCTGGTAACCTCGATCCGTAATTTTTAAAATTGATGCTAGTGTTTTGAAGGTTGAATTCATTAAGGAATTTACTCGGTAAAATATATATCTACGTGCTTTAATTCAAGTGCCAGCAACCTTTTTGAAGAAATTGACGTTTTACGGGAAGTAGTCAAAAATTTGAATTGAAAAAATGTTGCAATTAAGTGTTAATAGACGGGCTTGTGACTCAGGCAATCATTTTAGTACCGGAATTTCCTGTCGAAATTAGATCGGACAGTTGAATGTGATGGTGTCGGAATCGAGTACGAAACTAGACTGGTTCTGTTTCAATTTTGAATTATGTTTATATACTTCTCTCTAATAGATTTCTCGGATTCTCTGTCACCCAAAGGACCGAATTTCCAATGAAGTGATCTCGTTGTCGGACAGATCGGCCGCAAAAATTGCCACGAACACGCAGAATTGTTTTATTTCTTTTTGTCTCGTGTTGCGGTGACACGATGAGTAAAACAAATCTCTCATTTTTATATGCAAGTAACATGATTAAGAAAATCAGGTTCATGACATATATGTTGGTTGGGAATATGTTGTCAATTGAAACATCCATCATAACCATAGTTGGTATTGCATAGACATTACTTATAGTTCCGTTTTACTGTCATTACGCACTCAAATTTGAAATACTGAGAAACCACAGAAACACATATGAACTTGCCAACTAGTTAAAACATTTTTGACTTTCTTATCGTATGGCGTATGGACATTGGTGCATGGAACCAGTAGACAGCTTAAATTGAACAGCGACTTAAACAATATTATAAAGATTATAATCTTCATGCATATGACATCAACAATAAATCTGCTGACTTAAATTGAACTTAACGCAATTGGCTAGTAATTAATAGAATATTATCCATTGCTATATAGTCTCGATCTTGCTTTACTATATGAGTTGTATAGCGTGTATTAACTGGATTGTATATCACTTTAGTAATGGATTTACCGCGTCACTGATCCAAAAACAATTTTATTGGATTCCTATTAAAGTTGTTACAGACTTGGAAAGCCATTTTTGCCGGATCTCAAATATAACGGGTACCGCTAATGTTAAACTAACCACGTCGCTAAAGTCAACAGAATTGACATGGTATGGTACGACCAAACGCTTACAGCAATACTATCCGCACAATTGGTTGGAAACCATTATGTTGTGGCCTTGTGGGCGCGAATAGAGTTTATATCGAATTATTATCTGCTGGCAGGTAGAAAGTATATGGGAGGTGAAAGCCTAATGCAAGTTTTGGGCTACTTGGAAGAGGAGGATGAACTACTAGTATGGCAAACCATTTCGGATATGGTCTGATGGATCCGCATTAAATGAAATGAGATTACAAATCATGTACGGAAATAACGGTTGACAGTCGTTTACTTATTTGCAGCGTTCATATGAAATAATTGAACTAACTATGGGAGCCGCAAGCGTCGACGTTCGCCAAATGCGATACGAATTTGTCAAGTTGCCAATTTTTGGGTGCTAAATTCAATTCCGGCGTCAAAAATCCCGCATGAACAAATGTACAGCATATGCAGTAGGGTACGGCCTTGCTTTATACATGGTATCGATCGCCCAGTCCTCAACAATTTTCATTGCATAAAACGATGGGGGAATTCTTTGTGATCATTTTTTGTCATTACATCATGCCACAAATACGTCTCCTTGTTACGCAGTGGGTCTTACAAGGGAACGTTGTGAAGTGAATAGAGCCTAGAGAGAAACCAAAATATACGTTTGAATCAGAATTTTCAGCTGATTCTAACGGTGCCAACATTATTCTGCAGAAATCAAATCTTTGGATTTTATAAATGTTTTAATTCCT
Organism: Sinella curviseta; assembly: GCA_004115045.4. Lineage (NCBI taxonomy): Eukaryota > Metazoa > Arthropoda > Collembola > Entomobryomorpha > Entomobryidae > Sinella > Sinella curviseta. The sequence goes on along the minus strand of CM023201.3, from coordinate 1,495,640 downwards.
TTGGCTTTGTGGAAATTTTCCCGGTATAAACCAGCATGCTTCATAAATTAGTGCAAGCTAAATATGATTCAATATGTAACAAAATATAAATTCATGTTAATTTCTGTCAGTACAGTTCCTAGAAGGTTCATCGAAATACGTACATTCCATTTAATAAGGACTGACATATTTACGCAGTGTACCGTTGAGGCTAATTACAAAGTATCCCCATATATAATGTTTCAACCAAATATATCATTAACCGAAATCCTGAAACTACTAGTTCTACAACTTATACGTAAGCCATACAATGACATACGTTTGTCAACGTGACGAAATATGTGTCGCACAAGATACTTGCTTAATATTGTATGTAATGATTTCAAAGTGAAACCTAAATATACATATATGCAAATTGCACAATAAGTCTGCCCAATATTTCAATGACCTTTATATGGTATTTACAATATCATTCTAGTGTACTAAATGCTCATGACAATGGCTAAAATATTGCTGGCGTTTTACATAGAGGGTAGGTTTTTACGTAACTTTAGAGTCATGGTATATTCCTTAGTACTGTCCAGTCAGGTTGAAGGTTCGAAAATACAAGTGATCGTAAAATACAGATTTAATTTCTGCAGAATAATGTTGGTACCGTTAGAATCAGCAGAAAATTCTAATTCAGACGTATATTTTCGTTTCTCTCTAGGCTCTATTCACTTCACAACGTTCCCTTGTTAGAAGGGTAAGCTCTCGGAAAATACTACCGATTTTATGACAAATGCATTTTGCCGAATAACAATCACATGTATTTGGGGTATACCACTCTGTGTATTTGGGATATATAAAAGTGGGACCAACGTACCTGTCCAACTTTATATGATTTACACATGCCCATACGGGACTATTGACACCGGAATTGAATTCAGCACCCAAAAATTAGTTATCTGACAAATTCTTGTCGCATTTGGGGAACCTCGGTGCTTGCGGTTCCCTTGTAAGTGTTCCAAGTAATTGATCATACCTTCATAATTGTCCAATTTAGCCATCAGCATGTGGGCAGCTATGTTGATGAAGCATTTACCCGACTCGGTTTTAGAGACTTCATGAACTGCAGATAACAAAAGTGTAAACCTGATTTCTCCATGATTGGTGACCCTGATGTCAACATGCTTTGAGCTAAAGACCAAAGTAATATCCTTGTAAATATTTAAAATGAAGAGTCAACTCGGCTAGCATCAAAAACATTTACTCAGATGTGAACAGAGCTGAAAATGAAAACCGAATCAATAAAGTTTCATCGATTGCCAATTGCAATTAAAAACGTAATGGAAATATGTGTCCAGATACGGGAGAGCATAGCTTCCATAATATGTTGGAAGTAGCAACCAATTACCAAGTAATCACAAACAAAATTGATTTTGGACAACTGGCTTATACAACACTAGTCACGACAGCTTCAAAGCCCGCACAAACACTCCTTTAGAGTAAAGGAAAATCCACGTCAGCTTGTTTGTCGTATCTTGCTGTTTTAGTGAAGTTTTCATAACAACGTAGCTTATCAGCATGAAGTTGTGGACCAAATCATTGCTGAATTACCAAGTCGTTGGTTTCGTACTATGTTCAGTTTGTAATATCATTGGGGCCTCCTCTTTTGATGGAAATACTAGCGTTCTTCCGTTTGAGACGGTTGAAACCAAAAAGTACACCCATCTGAATTACGAAACCGAAACGCTTTCAGCATTAGCGCAAGCAAGATCATTTTACTCAACAAAAAGCGACATTCGTGACATCAAGATTGATGTATCCTCTCTCCTCATTGAATTTGAACACATGCACTGCCATATAGTGCTAGATAATTTTCAGAATATTGACCTGGTTCCGTCATATACAAGTGTCGTTTTAAGAAGTCCGCGGATAGCCGTGATCCGTGTTTTTGATTTTAGTAGACTAGTTGGTGATCAACTGCGCCACATTCCTTTGTGGTTGCCCTACGGCTACAAGCCCGAAAATTCAAGCGCGATTGTTCAAGAAATTGGGGAGAAATCACCATGTTCAACATCGAAATACTTTGTTGGTATATTTCCCGATAGTTGGCTGCAAAGCGAAGTGTGCCTATCCTTGGACTACTTTAATTACTCAACCAGAACAAAGCCGTGGAACTGCCAAATCCAAATATCAGTTCTAATTCCACCAACATTGCTGTATGATATTGGGGTCCCCAAACCTTTCAAATTCCGAATATCAGACATACTGATGTACTTTACTGTATCCGAGCAATCCCTAGTTCCAAAATTATTCATTATCGTTCAACACGAGAATTTCACGCTTACCAAAGAAAGCCTGAGTGCGGCTATGGTCCGTCAAAGTGCTGGATGGATACGATTGGATAGGTCGAACCCAACTGCTCCATTTTTACACTATGTTGAAACTATCTTGGTCACATATCGGCAAGAAAGTGCCGGAAGTATACATTCAATGCACCGCATAGTACCGTGGCGTGATCCGAAAGAACGTTTCCGAATATCGGCTCGATACATTCCTATGTATATGTCGGAGATAACCAAATTGTTCATTGGTCATCCTAAAGAGGAAAATGCGCTTTGGCTATTTGACATTATATTCGACCAGCATGTAAGAAAGAACCTTATAAGATTCTGGAATTATCTGGAATCCTGTGTCCACATTTCAGGTCGAGGTTCGGAGTTGGCCAAGAAATTCCCAGATGTGAATGTATACGATTCAATGGAAATGTTTTCACTTGGCATTGCTTCGTTGATTATCACCATATTTTCAAATGCAACAATAGTCTTTTCGCAGGAATACTGCCAAAACGGTAAGCGGATTCGTCATTGGCATTACGTAGCCCACATCGAAGTTGAAATGATGATGATACCGCTTGCCGTGCAGGATCGTGATCACCAAATCACTCGTCTGTTTTACGAGGAGACCGCGTCGTCGTTGACTTTTCTGAGTTGCGGCGGATTTCGCGGAGAGGATTCATTTGGGCTTGGTGAGCTGTTTGTGTCGTACGACAAATATGTTTGGGTATGCATCATTATTACTTCACTGGCTTTGGTGGAAACGCATCGACGAGTTTCGAATGTATCCACTGGATTTTGTGGCATTTTCACGCATTTGCTGCAAATAGCAAAAGTGCTTTTAGAACAGGGCGACCCATTTATGTCATCCTTTGCGAATAGGACGTATCTTCGAATTACCATGGTGTCCTTCATGCTTGCCGGCATTGTGCTGAGCAACGGATATAAAAACAACAACGTGTACAATTTGATATCGCCCAAGGAATTGACGCCGTACACGGAGTTGGCGCAACTTATAGAGGACAAATTTACCATATTCACAAGAATAGCGTCATGTCGTATGGAACTACGTCCATCTTACTTTAAATCAAATGATGCATTTTTCAACTGGACGCGCAATTTGAGGAGTGATATGCACGGGATTTATGATCCAGAATACGATATGAATTTTAGCATTTCGTCTGACATTACAAACTGGGTTGAAGTATTGGAAATGTTTGGGCTTCAATTTGAAACTATTAAAGATTTTGTGGGTAAGCACACACGCATACACGAAAACTGGATACACATGGCTCCTCACGTACTACAAGAAAATTATGAGCAGTGGATAAAGCTTGACACTGGAGGCATTGCAAAGGATGCGCAGGATTTCCTTTTGGAAAGATTTATGGAGAAGGATAGATTGGTCTTGTGGCAGAAACTGGAACAATGTAATAAATCGGCCATAATTCTGCCAGCATATTTGGCTAACCAGTACGCTAAAAGATTGTTTCATGCCAAACCAACCTCCAGAATATACGTGGGCACTGAAAAATATAACAATCTATCCGTGCAAATTCCCATTTTGGGGTCAGTGCATCCAAACGTTATACGCAGGATCAATGCGCTAACAGTGTCCGGAATATGGCACTGGTGGGCAAAGTTTTTACAGGCGTCTACAGCATTTGTGCCGGATCTAAGGAACAAATCACTCCAAGTGCCGGATATTCATGGAAATATTTCCAATATATTTGTCATTCTGTTGTACGGAATTGTTGTGGCATTCATAGGTTTTGTGATGGAAAACTTGTGTAAAGTTTACACATATATTCTCATGTTAGGCGCAGCAATTCACAAGTTGGCCCGATGGATTTACAAGAACGTCACTAAACCAACCAGCAAAACGTTTTCTATGAGAGGGCAATGTTGACATATTTCCGCGGAAATGATCTTCGTAGCTGCCAACGCGACAAATTAAACAGCAATAACTAAACGATCAATAGAACAGATGCAGGAATGACAGGAATAGGATTTAGCTCAATTTTTTTGTAAAATTTTACATATGCATAAGTATGCGATGCTGAATATGTACCACAAGGAACCTCTTATGATTTTAGTTCAGTGTGTCGGTGATATCAAATTTCTGTTCTTGTTCATCTTTAAGTCCAAAATATTAAGTTTTGCATACCATTGAATGATTTGGGAGCAACTCAACAATACAAATTATTCGCTTTTTCGGCAAGCTTGCATTTTTAAATGTGCAAAATATTGGTTTCTTCCCTTTGAAATGAAATGTCTTTTATGGGTTTAAATAAAACTAAATTCATTAATATGATTGTGAAAAATCAAGAGGTGATAAATTGTTTCTAAAGTATGATTGTTCACAATTCATCTAAAGTATGATGGCGAAATGGTCAATTCTGGCGGCTGTTGGCTGACTGACGGTTTTCTGCGACTAGCGTTACCATCCAAATTATGTATAATTTTTAAATATAGCTAGTACAAATAGATGTCTACAATAATATTATAGATCGGAAGGCTGAACGGTCGTTAGCAGAGGTGTCTATAGAACTCTGGCCGTCAAGTTTTTGTATTTGAAATGTCGTTAAAACCGCCCAGCTACTGGATAAAGCATTTTAAATTGAGCATGAGCAACTGCAAGAAAGTTCAGAAGCAAATGTGTACTTGCGGCCACGGAAATCCAACCTTAGGCCAACAACTATAATTTGATTTAGAGGAGCTACATCATTATTACAAATAACAATGCCGAACATGCTGAATTTGTTTTTAAGGCGTACTAACTGGTTTCATATAGGTCGAATAAGTCCTTGTACACCACATGGGTTGCGTCAGTACATTATCGTGTAACCATAACCGGAAAAAGCATGTTATTTTTCGCTACCGCCTCATGCATGAGTGCTCAATTATTATGTCTCAACTCTACAACCATGTCCCATTAAACTCTACTTTTACAACACCGACAAAACCAATGATAAGAGTCAATGCCATAGTTCGTGCTGCTGATGATATATGTCGGCTTGTTTTTTGGCAGGATGATTGATTGGCAGGAAACAATGAACACTGTCCGGTCTGGATTTTACCATTTTTTCAGCCTCAATAATACCAGATGATCAATCATTGAATTGTGTTAGAAACACGTGGCCTTCCTGGTGAGATGATTGGATTGCTTTTTTCACTATGTTCCAAATGATTGAAAATGTAAAGTTCGGCTCATTTGATGTTTGAAATTTTTGGTAGGTGCAGCACGAAAATGCACTAGAGCTATTAGTAACTGGGAATTATCGTGGCACCTCAATGCGGCGGCTTCTTTGTCGGCTACATCATGTTATCATTTACTTTGTAAGTTATACGATGTTGTAGTAACCTTCATCAAAAAACTGAACCATTCAATTAGTATTCCACTATAGACACGTATAACATGTACCAACCTAACATACCATTTCCGCTCCGGTATAAATACTCACGAAATTAGTGTAGGGATCATTGTCATTATATAATTATTATATAATCATAAGTCATTGCTGATTTTTTGAAGATGAAATAATTTGCAAGTTGTTGTGTACAAGAATAATGTTTTATGATGTAGTGTTAGCACATTATTCAGTCTCGGGGCAGAAAGAGACAACAGAGCACATTCCTTTACGTTTAGCAATCAAAATGAGAGCACATAATGTAAATGGTGAGTAAGCCAAGCAGTAGAATGTAAGAACGTAAGCACGTACGCATGTAAATGAATGAATGAATGCACACGACTAATACGTGTATGTATGTAACTCTGTATTATGCGCATGTATGAAAATCATACAAAAAGCCCACTGAATAAATAAATGAACGGGCATCGTATTGCTCTTATAACAACCAAATAATCACGACAATCATTTAACAGCAGGTAATGCGTTTAGACTAATTTCATGAAAACTGACGAATAGCATTCAAGTAAAAAGTCTAACGTACCGTACGATTCAATGAATTTCAGACGCCGCTGAATGCGCAGCTGGTTGGTCAACATATAAGGACTTGCTATGCATCAAGCCCTTCACCACTATACTCACATATGACGAGTCATCTCTGGTGATGGTCAAAAATGCTGACATGCAAGCCCACCTGGCAAACATTACCAATGAAATTTACGATAATCTATGGCTGGGTAGCAAATACGATGGAAAATCTGGCGACTTCAAACGGCTTGATAGAGAACCCTTAAATTACACCAACTGGGACGATGGATATCCCACAAACATTACCGATCCAAACACATGTATTGAGCTACAGCTCCAAATTTCTCAGCTGTCCGTCAACCCAGAAGGCAAGTGGATTCATTCAACTTGTCAGAAACGAAGTCTTGTAATGTGTCAGCGCACTTAAGCATGTGTTGTCGTTACATGACGCCGTTGACGAAATTGTCAGATTGAGGACAAAGCTTGCGGAAGAGCTTGCGGCGGTAAGCGCCAGAGTATTTCCAGTTGGGTCCATCGACATTGAATATTATGATCAACCCAGCCCTCGAACACTTTGGCCCGATTTGGGATGGGAGGATATAACGAGTACGTATGCAGGGCTCTTTTTCTGGGCATCGGGAGGCGGGGCTGGCAGCTGGGGCTCAGTGCAATCCGAATGCGCTCCTCGCATTTCGCAAATGGAAGGTAGTTTTTCGTCATCCGGCTATTCAAATCCTTTATATATTCCATCAAGTGGTTGGTTCAACTGGGGTCACGCGGGACTGGCGGAGAATGGTTGGATTGATGTTATAAGATTCTACACGTCAGGATGTGAAATACGTCCAAGGAATCAGTCTGTCAGGGTATGGAAACGTACTGCTTAAGTATGCAAGTTGTAGTTATATGGTACGGGTATATCTGTATTAAGAATGTAATATTTCCTATTGGCTTTTAATAACAAAGTTGTCAATTGAATAAATCTTACATCACTTTCCATTATTTACATTTGTCATAGTCATTCTTGCGCATACATTATATACAAGTCGACAATGGGACATTCTAGAGACGAAAGGAATCACTAGTGAGCAAACATAGTGAGAATTGTAATTATAATGTTGCGTGATACGAACAAGATAATGGCAGTGTATAAAGCAAAGTAAGCATAATGTGACCATCTAGTTCCTAGCCACGAACGACATAATAAGTAGAATGAGATCCTGAGATTCCTCAGCCGGATAAACAGCTATACGTTCCATGGATGGTCCTGCCACCAGTATGGCCAATGCAATTATCAGCGCTGTCATGCAGATTGTTGGTGGAACACGCATCCATCCTACAATAGATATTGTGAGGCAAACCGCAAGCATGATCGTAATGGAGTGGTATGTTATGTAAAGAATTTGAGCACAAAAGTCAGCTATTTTTGAGTGTGCAACAAGGAACACGCTGTAGTCGATTACTGCAGCTTGTGTACTTGTAGACTGATGGATCATATTGATTTGAGTAGTCGTTCCAACGCCCAACCAAAAAAAGACCACCACTATCTAAAAGAAGCACCGAATCGCTTCTAATACCATATTTATTTCAGCGATTGCTCCGACTATGATCATCATCATTTTTTCGTTATATGTTTGCGTCTGAACTAGCTCAATCAGCAACATGTTTACCACACCCATTCTGTTCCAACCTATAACGCATGCAACAATAATTGGCAGAATTGTTATGCACGGCAGTGTACATACTGCAACGACGCCAATAATGTCTCCATGTCCTGTTTTCAAAATAATCCGTATTTCTGTAAACACCACAAACCTTCGTAAGTATGTGCCATACTGATTTATGCGTTTAAATATAATGCGTTACCTTTAGCGACCTCCCAAAATGTATCCATGAATTCATGGTCCGACATTTTGACGTCGTTCATGTCGTCGGGTCTGTCGGACAAGAATACTTGTAAGTAGTTAAGATGATCCATCACATCATTTCTGTGTTTTAGTAGGCACCAGCTGAGTGCAGACGCCACAACGCCAACAAAGTCGATTACCATCCGTTGGACGTAATACGTCGGAGTATGGGAACGTCCTTGGATAAATCCCTTTCAGAAGAGGAAATAGCCAAACGCAAGTGGGTGCACCATGCACATGTGAATGGAAATGAACGCATATGCTGGAGTGATACAATTTCGTACACTACCAGCATATCGCAACTGATGCTTGGAAATGTTGTAGTATATTGGAAGCGGGGAAATGCAGGCTGGTCTTAGTTTTTGGAGTACAAGTTGTTGTAGGATGGGGATCTTTGCCAAAAGTTTGTTGGTCATTTGATTCTTGCTAACTTACTCTGCTCGTATACTTTAGTTTCCTGTCACAGCTGCGCAAGTGTATACATGAACAAGGTTGTTACAATGCCGGACACCCATCCACAATGCCCAGAAATATGACTAGAAATGCCTGAAATGGACTTATGACAATACCGTATGCGAAGAGACAAATAACCTCAGCTTAAATCATTTCCTGCCGAACACGTCGTAACTCTTAAAGTGATGCAAATGTATGAAAGCCCTCGAAATTTAATTGAAACATGTTATACGTGGAAATAATTGAACGTAGGAAGGAAACGGGTAATCATATTCACTTTATAGTTGTCGTCAAGATGAATGATAGAAACCGTCGTAGTTTTTTTTGAATTTCCGATTTTTATAGAAAACTATATCCTTTTTGTATGGAAAGGCATTTGGCAACTTTCGGTAAGCTGCATAAATATTTTACTGTAATTGATGCTGTTGATTTGAAGGTTGCTGTCGGGCTTAATTTAAAATAGATTTGCTTTCAGAAATGTCGTATTTCATGTTTGATTTGTAAATGGAATTGGACGAACATGTATACTTGCAATATTTCATGATTGTATTATGACAAGGTCCTTAGCAGTTGCATTCTCGTTGTTGCAATGGAATGCCGATTACCGTAATAGATATACACATAATTTGCATATTATTGATGTAACACGAAATATTTTTAAAATGCAATAAATACATTTAAGTGAGCCAATACAGACTTCTTCCCATTGCATTAAACTTATTACGCATACAGTTAAACAATTATGGTCAAGCTGGTATTTATCCCGCTGCTCATTGGTGAGATCATTGCTATTGGTGCAAAGTAATTCTGACCATTCGAAGTGAAGGGTTTCCTAATAGACTAGGATAAAATTATTGATTATATATTTACAAATTCAAATTTAATATACAAGATCCATGAATATGTATTATTATTATTGAAGCATATTATTTGATTTGAAGCTTGATTTGGTTTGGCGGGTTTGGTTAGGAACATGTTGTCAATAACAGTCATTTTGAGAGGAACACACGAGTGTAGAAGTAAGGTTCCATGGAATATTTGATGACATGGCTTCACTTACAGTAGTACGAGATTCATTGAATGAACTAGAATTTTGTCAAAGTAATTCGCTGTCGTCGTTTCATCAAATGCTGCAAACCCGTAATAAAATGATATCGGAGTTTGTCCTTTTGCTTGCCGTATGCACAATTTATACTCAAAATAACTTCCGTTTCCTATGCTCGCTGTGCTCCATTGTTTGTACGAGGTTCTTATCCATTTTTCGTGTATCAATTTTGTACTGTAAATGTTACAAAGACACACGTATGGAAGTGTTCCCAAGACAATCAAAAAGAACAAAGCAGTAACACTTGAGAGTACTATTTGAGGAAATAATGGAAATATGTTCCACCCTTTGATAATCACCCAGATTCCAAGCACACCCATAACAAATCCAATGGTCATCAGAAAACTGGCCATTTGTCGTATCCCCGTCGCCATGATTTGACAAATGCTGCGAAGAACTATGTACCTTCTTAAAGACATCTTTCCCAGTGGCATTTGGTCAACGATTTGAAGAGCGTTTAATATTATAAGGAAGAAGGATATTGCTGGTAGGGACGACAATGCTAGTACTCTAGATGATTCAACCGAAGACCAACTCGTGAAGATCAATCGTAACACAATTTTGGTTACTGCGACAAAATCATTCTGCAACGGGAGCAGTTTACATAGGACATGGTAACCAGGGTCCATATTATTTAAAACGAGTGCTGGTCCCATCGATAACCCGGCTACAAATGCAACCATCACCATACCGTATCCAAAGAGACCCATAACGTCAACTTTTGACGCTTTCTTGAAAATACGTCGTAATTCTGAAATTTAAATAGATCGCTTGACATTTCTTTCGGTTACTTGAGCGGGGCAAATATAGCTGACGTGGAAATTCTTACAAATCTACTTGTTGGGTTCATCGAAAAGCCGGTTGCCGAGTTACGTAAAAATTTCTACGTTCGAAATATTGTAATTGACCACCCAATTTACTTATTTTTGTGGAAAATCCAATAGCGAATCCTATGCCTCGATTGCCATCCCGCAGTTGTCGGTCCAACTCAAAGAGCAGGGTGCCTCCGCACTCGAATACCTCGTAACCATGCCTCATTTTTATCAAGGTGAGGCCGAATACAGCAGCTGATATACAGAAACAATAAAGGGTAAGCATAATTTCAAAAAGAGGTAGTGCTTCGTTCGGTGCTACAATGTATTCCAGGCATGTGTAGCATGTACAAAGCAATTGCAGAAAAATTGCAAACAATGCGACGTAAAGCAAATGGAGTTTTCTTCTCTGTCGGTTCATCTTGAATCTTTCTTGGGAAGCGTCAATGGACAGGTAATGATTGTACATGTTACTTGAGAAGATATTTTCGTATAGTTGGTACGCTTTCCACATTAGTGGCGTGCCCATGGCTTTATCTTGAACAACTTTGTTCTCGTAAATGGATTCAAGTACCGTTATGGGTACTGCATTGACGACACAGGAATTCACTTGCTTAATCTATCGTGTTACATGAGAGACAGTGAGATTTGTAAAGAACAGTTGCACAAAATAAGGAAATGGGAAATTGTATAAAATGTGGTACATACTTGTCGTCAAGGTGATTTGTTAAATCCAGCATAATTTCAGTGGTTTTTCGGCCATCCGAATCGTCATGTACGCTAAAATAAACGCAAATTAGAAATTATCATTTGAATATTTGTCAGATTCGTCCAGAGCTCTTGGTAAACTCAGTTCGTACTTTCTAAAATTGATGCTACCGTTTTGAAGGTTGAATGTATTACGGAGTTTACTCGGTAAATAATATATATCAACATGCGCTTTAATTTATGTGCGAGCAACCTTTTTGAACAAGTTGACGTTTTCCGGGAAGTAGTCAAAAATTGGCATTGAAAACACATTGCAATTAAATGTTAATATATGGGCGTGTCACACAGGCAATCATTTTAGTACCGGAATTTCCGGATGAAAGTTTGAAGGAACATGTTGAACGTGATGGTATTGTAATCGTGTACGAAGCTAGACCGATTCAGGTGCAATTTTGAATTAGATTTATATGATTCACAATTATGGACCTTTTCCATGAATAATGAAATGGATTTATAATTTGAATACCAAGTGAAATGTATGACGGTGATATTGGGGAGCATCATTAAAATGGAAAATAAATTTTCATTAAAAAATGAAGTTCGTTTATTTATGTAGAATAAAGCATATAGTTTATTTTCCACGTTTGTAGCGTCAACTCCCGTCCGCTGCTGCTTGTCTGAAAAAAAATAATGCTTATATTTTAGATGTGCACGTTTTCAAAGTTATTATTTTGCTTAAGTAATAATTACCTAGTGGCAAGCCCCAATCATATTGCCCTGTAGCCTTTTTTAATAACAAGTATTTAATCTTACCATTGTCGACATTTTACAACACGAAACCACTAACTCTTTATTTTTTAGGTCATCCTGCTGGGCTAAGCCCTTTTTCAGCAATGAAACGCGCTGCAGAGCCAGAAGAAACAAAATTGCCACATGTTGGGGTGCATCTTCTCTGTTGTTTCTCGTGCCACCGAAGCTCATGAGATTGTGTTGAAGTAACAGTTGATACTTCCTTCAAACAAATATCAAGTGACATCATTTTGACATTGTTGATGTAATGTGAGCAAAATCTGAAGAGATGGAAACGGCACTAGTCGTTTGGATGAAACGATATCACAAACCATTCTGAGTCACTTTGACTACAAAATATCGTCTGCCGTATTTCTTCATTTGTAATCCTTTAGTGAGTTCCCCATTGGATTTGGAAAATAATTATTCAATGATGTGCTGCATTTGAATTTTATTATTATAGTCTCTCAATAGTAATACAAAATAACTGCAAATGCACAATGGTGTTTTATCTTGAAACAACACGATTCTCCATGATAAATAAATGTTTAAATAATGGCTCCACAACTAAATTAAATCCCATGAGACGGTACCTGAGCCGGATCCTCCAAATCGTGCCATTGTGTTGGACTCCATGTCGATGAGATAACCACTGCTGCCGGCATTCTTGGTGCAACAGCCATTACAATCCGAGTCGCCACAAGTGTCACAAAACCAACGCGTCAATGCTCCGTCCATCCTGAGTGATCCTAATCTTCTTGTTTTTGTACTTGTTGATGTCGCCGTGGGTCGAGAAGAGAGCAACGATATTATTGTCCACCACCCATTGATGAGACTTCTTCCCACAGAAGGCAAACTGTCCTTGATACTTGCATCCGGAATAGTCATCGCATTCTGAAGTTCCTGGGCAGTACTTTTTCTCGGCCGCCGTATAAGGAGGGCTCAGCTTGCTTTTGCAACATGGTGGGTAGCTGCAGTAATTTGTCAGCTTGCCTGTAAAAGTAACTAATTTCACACATATTTTATTTTATTATTTCAACTGAGAAAATTTTGAAATCTGTTTACTTACCACTCTTGCCGTTGGCTGAAGCGAAAAGACTGAGCAGGACGAAAAGTGCTAGACGAGCAATCATTTTGCAGTGATATTTCGAACTGGAAATTGCAACGGGATAATTGAATGTGTACGATACTTAAACTGATTCTCCTTCAATTCTGACATGACTTTATATGCTTCCATCCCAAGAACTTATCAGGTGCGCCGGGTGACTCAAATCAATGGATTTCCAGCGAATTGGCTTGGTTGCCAGAATCTATAGTTAAGATTGTTTATGATACACAGAATTGTTATTGTTTGTATGCCTCGTGCTGCAGTGACTAGATGAGCAAAACAAATTTGTTATTTTGCTATGCAAGTGACACCATTTAGGAAATCAGGTAAGATATTTATGAGCTTGGTTAGGCACATGCTGTCAATAACAACTTTTGTCATTACACTGATAAATATACATATATTGTTGATGGTGCCGTTTTATAGTGCCATTAATACGCACTTGAATTCTCAAAACTGAGAAACCACAAAAATTGTTTACAGCTTTCCTCAAAATGCATATAAATTCATCTGTCTACATGTTCCACAAATTAATAATTTTATAGCCATATGGAACCTGTTAAACTCCATAAATCATTTGGAAGAGAATCATGATGGACTATAGGTGCCCGATAACCTTGTCCCTCTGAAGGTATTTAATTTTTAGATCATATACATTATTTATAGAGCAAACTTAGGCAACATCTTCCTACAAACCAATTCCTACAATTTCGTGTGAAATGCAATTAATCTAATGATCGTACCACAAACACATTGGTATTTATTGTTTGTTTATTACTATATATAACCCAGCAAATTAACTTGACACATGTTTGAAATTTTGATTGATTACCCATATGTGCTAAGCTTAAACTCATTGTCAGTGTGGTTCATGAAATCGTATAAGAACTAAATGGTTATGTGGTTGTAACTGTAGCAGAACGAGGTTCATAGAATGGACCAGCATTTTGTCAAAGTAATTTGCTGTCGTAGTTTCATCAAATGCAGCAAATCCATAATAAAATGATATTGGAACTTGTCCTTTTGCTTGCTTTATGCACAACTTGTATTCAAAATAGCTCCTATTTTCCCGACTTACTAAAGTCCACTGCATGTACGAAATTCTTTGCCATTTTTCATTTACCAATTTTGAACTACACTTGAAACAAAGACATACGTATGGAAGTGTTCCCAAAAGGATTAAAACTAACAAAATAGTGACGCTTGACAGCACAAGTTGAAGGAAGAGTGGAAATATGTTCCATCCTTTGATAATGACCCAGATTCCTAGAACACCCATTATAAATCCAGTGGTCATTAGAAAACTGGCTATATCTCGGATTCCGGCCGTCATGATTTGGCAAATGCTTCGAAGTGCTACATACTGTATGTATATTTGAAAGGGAGTTAATTACATCAAAAGTAAATACTCACGCCGCTCAAGCACAATTAAAATAGCTTATTGCGGTCTCTTTCAGAAAGCTACACTGGTGTTTTGCTTTAAACCTAACCCTCCGACCTGTACTCCTCAAGGGTTACAGGAGGTCGGTTGGAGGGGGTTAGTTGAATGTCTTGTGCTGATGAGCTGACTCACCAGCACGTCCTCACCACTCGACAAGAATCCGTCCCACCTCATATGAAGTGAGATGGACTCTTCCTCACGTTTGTCCTCAAATATGCTAATTAGCTGTACTGAGGACAATATTCTTCTCTGTGTGCTTATGCAGCTTTGCATGGTGATAATCACAACCGAAACCACAGGCACGCTAGAATGCTTCTTTAAAAAAATCTTTTTTTTTCAGCAAATATGCGGAGATGAATAGTTACTGAAAAAGAGTCGTTTAATCGTACAGTGATGACGATAATGATGAAGCGTAATGTTGCCGTAATGGCGTTATGGGGCCGCCGTCGAACGACAAAACATCACACTAATCACCGAAAATCACAATCACTGTCTATCAGTTTGAGCGGCGTATTACTGATACGCCGCTCATAATCACTAAAAAACCATCACTGGCTGTCAATGTGAGCAGGCACACATACACTTTTCCTGCTCCCAATACTCACATGCACACTTCTCTAACCGTGAGCTCATCAGCTGAGACAGTGTTTACATTGTAAACACCGCACTGCAAAGCCGATGGTCAACAGTACTGTCAAGCAGTAACTAAACTGGAATCTTTTGTCAGTGATCAGTGCTTAATAGGTTAGAGTTCAACTGTGCGAACTCAATAACCTAAAGCACTGATCAGATCCGTAGAGAAAATTTATTTTTAAAAATTCTCTAATCAGAGAGAAGAACAAGCATGTGTATGCTTGCCTCTCCTCCTATCGTACAAGTGCTACATACTGCCTCATGGATATCTTTCCCAGTGGCATTTGGCAAATGATTTTAAGAGCGTTTAATATTATATGAAAATAGGAAATTGCTGGTAAGGACGACAAGGCTAGTAGTCGGGATGATTCCAGAGAAGGCCAACTCGTCCAGATCAATCGTAACACAAGTTTGGTAACTGCGACCAAATCATTCTGCGAAGGGAACAGCTGATTTAGGACATGGTAGCCTGGGTCCATATTATTTAATACGAGTGCTGATCCCATCGACAATCCGGCAACAAATGCACCTATCACCATACCGTATGCGAAGAGTCCCATCATGTCAGCTTTTGACCCTTTTTTGAAAACATGTCGTAATTCTGAAAATTAGAAAATAGATTGAGATGTTCTTGAGCCACGTGAGCCGGGAATTATGGTTGCAGGCCACTATGGTTACTAACCTTGAGTCAGTAGCAATTTTGATGACAATCGAATGGCGAATCCTTTACCACGATTGTCGTTCCGTAGCTGACGGTCCAATTCGAAGAGCAAAGTTCCTCCACACTCGAAGACATCGTCACCATGTCTCATTGTTATGACTGTCATGCCGATAACAACGGAAACAACGAAAAGCAGAAACAATGAAAGGTAAGTAGAACTTCAAAAAGCGGTAGAGCATCGTTCGGTGATATGAAATATTCCATACAGGTGTAGCACGTGCAAAACAGTTGCAGAGATACTGCAGTCAATGCGACATACAACGCGTGTAGTTCTCTGTTCGTCAGGTCCATTATAAATCTTTCTTGTGAAGCGTCTATGGACAGGAAATGCTTGTACATGTGATTTGAGAAGATCGTTTCGTATAGCTGGTACGCTTTCCACATTAGTGGTGTGGCCATGATTTAATTTGTCTTGCCAATTCATTCAACCATCTTCAAATGTTACTACACATAGGACGAAGCAGATAGCCTGTCCAGTGGTGGCAAAGAGAGAGAGAAGTACACGATACTCTATACATATGAGGGGAATGGGTAATTAAATGCAGTCTATATTTACTGCGTCAAGGTCATTTGTTGCATCGGGCATAATTTACGTGAATTCCGGCCAGTTGAATTACAGTGCATGTTTAAATAAATGGCAAGTCTCAAACATCCGATTTGCAAGTAGTTTTGTATCGAAAAGTTATTAGAAACTTTCAGTAAACTGCGTATACATTTTTCAAGTTGATGAGGTTGAATTGAAGGTTGTTTGTATTATGGATCTCGATGATTCAATAATTCATACCCACCCGACGCTTTATTTAGATATGGAGCAGTCTTTTGGAACAAGTTGATATTTTCAGGAAGTGGATAAACGCATATTATTATGCAATGTGAACACACTATGATTAGATGTTAATGGAAATTTCCGTTACCTTTTAATGGTTCCAAAAGATGATTGTAGGGTCGAATGCAAGTTAAAAACGATTCCACATATCCGGTAACAGAAGATAATAACATGAGCACAGTTTATGAATACCACTAGGCCTCTAATGACTCAATCTACCTATAATCTAACAACAAAGTTTAGTAGATAATTAATAATCATGTACAACGACACTCCCATTTTTGGAACAATGGCCAACTATCACAATGGGCATCATAACATCCTGAATTGGAGTAATGAGTAATGTGTCATGTCCTGAAATTGATGGAAGGACTTGTATCCGCACCCGTATTTGAGCATGGAATAATTGACAATTTTTTTCACCTTAAATGAATACAACGCATAATTTAAGTTGGAACAGATGTTTGACGCAATTGAAGAATCGATAAAAATGCACGATAAAATGCATTTGCAAATTGTTATGAATTGGCTAAATACAAGCGGGTTCCGTTGCTTCTGGTTTCGATCGTCGGTCATAACGAAAACGAGGTCAACATATTGCATTACCGATTCACTGAAGTCTCTTCACTGGATCGCTTCCCAGTTCCTAAACAATTTTATTGGTTACCCATTAAAATTGTCACTAGCAGGGAAGGCCATTTTTGTTGGATGACAAATGAAACGGGGACTATCAGCTTTAAACTTGAAACATCGCTAAACATTAACGACCTGTCATTGCTCAATTCAAACTTTACCGGGTACTATAAGGGTTGTCCCAACGCTATTACGACATTTTGTACCCCTCAGTAACTCAAAACTGAAAAGGCTCGTGCCAATGGGGGTTATATTTTCAGAATCTACCTACCTTAAGCTACAAAAGGTTATGCTGCTTCAGATTCTTGAATGCCACGGTACCCTATTTTTTGGATCATCTTTGCAACGCTCTCCATCACTGCTTTTCCCGACTCCTTAGCTACTTTCTTGCTGGTATTTGTCCAGATAGTTTTGAATCCTCTCAAAGTTTTTGGTGCATTTGGTCGCTTGGAGTACTCCGACTTGCATAATGCCCAGAATCTTTCAATTCCTCTCGCTTGAGGCACATTGGGGGCGTTCTTAGTTTTTGGTACAAATTCAACATTTTCTTCACTTAGGCACTCTGTCACTTTCTTGGTGTAGTGCGCAGTGGCCATGTCGGGCCAGAACAAAACTTCATCGCGCTTTTGATGCTGATCAATAAAGGGTAACAATCGAGCCCTGACACATTCCTCCAGGTAGACGTCGCCGTTGATTGTGCCCTCCGAAATGAACGGTTCCGATACATCCCCAAATTCGTCCAACGCTTGCCAAACTAGGATTTTTTTGGGGAACTTAGCTTTAGGCTTCACTTTCTTGTCGTATGGCACTTTTTTAGGGTCAACAGCGTGAAAAAATTTCCTTCCGGGCACATCTCGAGGGTCCCATGGGACATAAGTTTCATCGTCAATTATTAACAATTTACGTAATGTTTTTTTGTACACAAATCTCAATCCACTTTTCGCGCGTTCATCCTGATTTTTGACGTACTTTGGGGCAGCCTGCTTAGTATATGATTTAATGCTCAGTTTCTTAGCTTTAATATTCTGTAAAGTACTTCTCTTGATGTTAAGTTTTTTGCCGCTGTGCGCACTGAAATAGATGGATTCTTTCCAAACGTTTTCAAAATTCGATTTCTTAATCCAGGAGTGTCCACGATTGGCCGTCCACCTATATTTTTGTCGTAGTTAGTTTTTTTGTAGCTAAATACCTATTTATGATATTGTATATAGTACCTCGTTGTTTGCATTCGCTGGTAAAATGTTTCACGGTATTGACCTTTGACATTTGAGCGACATTTTCGAAATAGGAAATCACGCGTTTTTGAAACGCTTCGTTAGCGGCGGTTCTCATCGTGATAAAAGTAAAAAATGAAAATGAAAAAGCACAGGGACATAGCTAAAGACCTCGGGAATCAGGAAAAATCCTGTTCTTTCCCTTATCTTATCTCCAGCATTTGTTATCTATTATGCAAAAATGTCGTAATAGCGGTGGGACAACCCTTATTGCGTTATACGACCAAAATCTGACATCAATATTATATAGACAATTGGTTAGAAATCACTCTGCTCCGTCTTGGTGGACACGAAGACATCTGATATGATATTATTATCGACTGGCAGGTAGAAATTACGTTGGGGTTGAGAGCCTAATAATTTTTTTGGAATACTTGGAAAAGGAGGATGAACCGTTGGTAGAGAAAGCAATTTCGGATATGGTAGTGATGCACCCTCATAAAATGAAATTTTTGATATTATGAATCTCCAATGAATTGCATAACTAAAAATACAGATAAGGACGGATCATACAGCAGACTGAAAGTTCAATTTTTTCATCATCATCTTCATGACTGTATCGTTTATCTTCACTGTGTACCAGTTAGTTTTAACTTGGTCCAATAAGGTATTGCGCTCCACATGTGTTGCGTAAGTACTTTATCGAGTAACCATACACGATGTTCTTGTAAAAATGGCATGTCATTGTGTTGCAGAGCAGAGAAAACACAAGTATGTATCTGGTTCAGGCAGCACAATCATGTTCCATTCCAATCCACTTTTACAACACAGACAATGTGTGTGATAAGGTTCAAATGTAAAATTTCGTATTACTGATGAGCTCTGTCGGTATCTTTATTGTCAGGAGATACACTGCCTCGTCTGGATTTTATCATATTATAAAACAATTTTATCCTATGATAAAACGTTGAGCTATATAGGACACGTGTGACCTTCTTGACGAGTGGTTTATTTTTAAGCGTCGTCGCATTACGATGGTCATTTCGTACCATTGTGTTTCAAATGGATAGCGATAAATAGGTCGGCTCCTTTAATGTTTTAAGTTTTAGATAATACAAGCGCAAAAATGGACTGAAGGTATTTGTGACTGGGAATTCCCCTGACAACTGAAAACGATCGCTTCTTTGTCGGCGACATCACCTTATCATTTTTTATTAAGTAACGCAATTGTATAGTTAGCTTCGTCCGTGAAATGAATCATTCAATTAGTTTGTCGGCATGGACACATAACATGGACAAACGAACCATGTCACTTCAATTTTGGTATAAATACTCACGAAATTAGTGTAGGGATCATTAAGTATCTTGAAGCCGTACCAAATTCCATTGACCAGAATTCCGTCCGTCCTCGCTTCTGTAGCCAATTATACGAAACCGTGCCGCAGTCCAGCAGAACCGTAACGACAATGGGGTCACTTTACTTTGTATTATTGTGCGGGTTGCTGTTCAATATGAAAGCAGGTAATGTTTTGACGAACTTAAGCTACTATTCTAAAGTTTTACATAAAAGTAAATCATAACGTAATGCACCATTGAATAAATTTCAGATGCCGCTGAATGTGAAGCTGGTTGGTCCACATACAAGGACTTGCTATGCATCAAACCATTTACCACTCTACTCACATACGACGAGGCCAAGGAATTTTGCGCTGACCAAGGCAATGAACTAGCTAAGTCTTCCCTGGTGATGGTCAAGAATCCTGACATGCAGGCCCACCTGGTAAACATTACATCCGAAGTTTACGATAATCTATGGCTGGGTAGCAAATACGATGAAGAAGCCGCCGACTTCAAATGGCTTGATGGGGAGCCCTTAAATTATACCAACTGGGATGAGGGTTATCCAAGAAACATTACTGATCCAAATACATGCATTGAACTGCGACCCCAAAATACAAAAGTCACCGTCAACCCAGAAGGCAAGTGGATCCATTCCACTTGTCAGAAACGAAGTCTGGTCATGTGTCAGCGCACATTAGTGTGGTCATTACAAGACGCCGTCGACGAAATCGTCAGATTAAGAACAAAGTTTGCGGAGGAGCTTGAAGCGGTAAGCTCAAGAGTTGTTCCAGTTGGGTCCATTTACATTGAATATTATGACCAACCCAGCCCTCCAACGCTTTGGCCTGATTTGGGATGGGAGGATATAACAAGTACGTATGCAGGGTTGTTCTTTCGGGCATCTGGCGGCGGAGCCGAGAGCTGGGGCTCAGTTCAATCGCAATGCGCTCCTCGCATTTCCCAAATGGAAGGTAGCTTTGCATCATCGGGCTATTCAAATCCTTTATCTATTCCATCCAGTGGTTGGTCCAATTGGGGACATGCGGGACTGGCTGAGAACGGTTGGATTGATGTCATAAGATTCTACACGTCAGGATGCGAAGTCCGGCCAAGGAACCAAGCCATCAGAGTATGGAAACGTACAGCTTAAGTATACAAATTGTAATTGGATATTACGGGTATTTACATTCACAATAATTTAACATATATCCTGCCAATACCAAAGCTGCAAATTTATTGTCACAGATGTAAGTGGTACATTTATTTCATTGAATAAATATCGCATTATTTTACGTTACTGTTTATGATTATTATTTTACACATTACAAATATTGATCACGGTGATTAATTATTGCATCCACATTTCATGATGGGCCATGTATAAACTAAAAATAAAGTCGCAATCTAGATTCAAGTTAGGAACGACATCACAAGCAGAATGAGATGAGAATGCCCATGTGAATGGAAATGAACGCATTTGCTGTAGTGATGCAATGACGTACTCAACTGGCGTATTGAAATTGATACTTCGAGATGTCGTAGTATGAGTTTTTCGAGTATAAAGGTTTGGAGGATTGGAACCCTTGCTGGAAGTTTACTCCTCATAGCGTCGAACTAAACATATTTCTCTGAAGGTAGTAAATGAAAAGTCATCATGTGAGCAACTGAGTCATATCATTTAGCTCAAATTCAATGTACAATCGATTTAAGCTGTTTAGTTGTTATCGCGATATGCGGAAATTGATGAAAGGTCATCTCGCTGGAACACTCGCTGGAGCCGTCTTTTCTATCAAGATTTGTGTGTTTCGATTTTGCAATTATTAATAATATTTGATTTTGAGAGGAAAGTTGATAGTGTTGAGTCGGTCTTCCTACCATTTAGAGCAATTGATTTTGCTTGACTTTGCTTCATATATATACCTTCATAGGTATGCCAGCTTTAACTATTGGTGAACCGCTTGTAATATACATATTTGAGATTATTATGGTTTTATGCAAGAACACCCATGACATTTGCTAGATTAACAATCATTCTGGTCTCCATGTCTAGCCCCATATCGTAAGTAATGTCATAACAAAGTATCCACTGGATTATGCGGCATTTTTACACATTTGCTGCCAATAGCAAAAGTGCTTTTAGAACAGGGCGACTTATGTCATTATTTGCTAATAGGTTGTATCTTCGAATTACCATGGTGTCCTTCATGCTTGGCGGCATTGTGCTGAGCAACGGATATGAAAACAACGACGTGTACAATTGGATATCACCAAAGAAATTGGTTCCGCACACGCAGTTCCAGCAAATTGTCGATGATAATTTTACCATCTTCACTAGAATAGCGACATGCCGGATGGATTTACCTCCAACTGGTTTTAATTCAAACGATGCATTTATTAACTGGACGCGTACTGTTCACAGTGATGTGCACCTCATTTATGATTACGATGTCGATGCAAAATTTAGTGTTCGTTCTGACGTGCTGAACTGGGTCCTCGTACTGCACCTGTTTGAATTTCAATTAAAAACGCCTATTAATTTTGTTGAACAGCACACACGCATACACGAAAACTGGATGCACATGGCTGGACAATTATGAGCAGTGGGTAAATATTAGTACTTAAGTCAGTGCAAAAGTTGCGCAGGATTTCCTTTTACAAAGATTTGTTCAGAAGGATGTTTGGGCTCTGTGGCAGAAACTGGAAGAATGCAATAAATCGGCCCTATTTCTTCCAGCATATTTGGCAAACCAGTATGCTAGAAGATTGCACCATGTTAAACCAAACTCCAGAATATACGTGTTCACTGATAAATTTAATAACCTATCCGTGCAAATTCCTGTTAGGGGTTCAGTGCATCCAAACGTTATACGCAGGATTAATGCGTTAACCGTTTCCGGCATATGGCACTGGTGGGCAAAGTTTATACAGGAGTCGAAAGCATATTGTGAGATCTCTTATTTAGGCTGGCCTCGTGATGATGATGGTGAGTGGGGAAGAGGAAGATGGGGTAAATAAATGGGGGACTCAACGAAAGAAGTCTTAACTTAACTGAATGTCTTTATTTAACCCACACAAGACCTTATACTTAACTAAAGGAATGACGACGGATAACCGTCAGAAATAATAAATGTACAAATTGTTCCCTAACGGAAACTGACTGGGAACGGGAAAGTGAAAATGGGCAGAGGAGAGCCTGAAGAGGTAGCTCTGCCTCTGACCAACGCGAAAGAAGAAGTGCTGACTGCTCCAAGAGCAGCCAGAGTAAGTGGTGCTAACCGCACCTTTGATGACCATGCCTGGACAGCTTGTCTTGGCGCATGGGCAATGGGGGAAAGTGGGAATGGGAGAATGCGACGGAAGGGATACCTCACACGCCTTGACTGAAATAGGTTGGCGCATGTGAGATGGGGAGAACATGAGAAAAGGGAATACGATGTGGGATATTATGCCCACAATAGATCTAAGGGACAAGTCACTCCGAGTGCCGGACATGCATGGCAACATTTCCAATGTATTTCTCATCCTCTTATACGGAATTGCTGTGGGATTCATATGTTTTGTGATGGAAAACTTGTGCTACGTTTACACGTAGGCTCTGTCTCATTAATTAACGTTCATCTGGGCATATGTCCGTATCTCTTAGTGGTTCCATCCAACTGTCTTCCCGCTGGGACCACTTTCATTGAACATGAAGGACCATAGAAGGTCATACACAAACGGTGAACGTTATTAATCAGACACCCCAAATTGACAAATTTTGGCAAAGTTGTGGTATCTCGCAGACACTGAATTGGAATCTCGTGAAAGTATGCACGCATGATGGTTATTAGCTGGTTAATATATTGTATTAGCGGGAAGACAGCTGGATGGAACCACTAAGAGATACGGACTTATGCCCAGGTGAACGTTATTTAATGAGACAGCTTACATTCTCAAAGTATTGGTAGCAATATACAGGGTGACCAGCTGGCTTTACGAGACGGCGATTAAACTAGCGAGCCGAACGCTTCCTAAGAGATGATTATGTGGAAAATTATTTTCGTGGATGCCAGCCATATCTAGATTAATAATATGAATGATGTCCTTAATAATTAGTTTCTTTCCGTCTATTAATGTTATTTTAAGCAATCTCAAATGAAAGTATTGCAACATAATACATAGTATAATTAAATTGCAAAATTTATTAGCTCACATTGCCACCTCCACCCACATTTCTATGCTTCGTGTATGTAGGTAAAGTGTGCCGGCGACATCATTTTTAATCCCTGAATTTTTAATATTTTGCAGAAGATTGCATGGTTTTAGAAACTACATTACATGATATGCCCTTAAAAGGTGTGATTATATGATGTAAATTTGTTTGGGGCAGAGAGAAATTGTGATCTAAATACTAGCAAACATGTGTAACCATAGGCATGTAACATTACATTAAGTACTAAAGCTTCACGAATGCATACAATCGTACGAAACTTGTATTCAGCAGATATCGTTACAACTTATGTTATGAAAACAAGTGGATCGTTTGCAATTTTTAAATCAGCGAATAAAAGTTGCTTGTCCTGAGCAGCAATTTGGCAGGATATTACCGTACCACTATGAGCTATTTTGCTAAACGTACAGCAGTTGATGTACTAACCACCATGGTACTTCTTGACTTTTGTGTCAGTCAAGTCGTAACTCTTATTAACTACCGGAAGCATGAAATGCTTGAAAGGTAGTTATAGCGATTGATCTGTTTGTCTGTCTGTCTGTCTGTCTGTCGACGTCTTGGGGGTGGTACGGGTTACCAAGGCGTCAAAAATTTTTATTGTATAAATGGATAGAGGAACTCAAGGCGATCATTTTTTGCCAAAGCACCATAGGACAAATCTGTCAAATGTCGGCAGGGCGGGGCGTCGAAGGTACGGGGTCTGCAGTCATAAAAAAATTTTATTTCGCAAATCAATTGGGAAGTTCAATTTGAGCTTCTTAGACATAGTATAATAGTCAAATATAGCTTCCGGTAGTTATATATTAAAGGTTTTACACCTTACTAGTTTTGCTATAAATTGATACATTGATCGCTTAATCTTGTATCAGAAGTGGTTGGAAGAAAGATAAAAATGGTAATACATGAATCGATAATTTAGACGTACCAAGTTGTGAGGATTAGGCACCAAAGTAGAAAAATGTTTACCAAAGCCCATTGGCATGTGAGTCCAAATGGAATCTTAATTTTTCACTCAGTGTTTTATTACTGTATAATTCAGCACTTCATGAATAGCCTTATGAAAGAAAATAGTTTCTAGCGTCTCCAGCACCTACTTTAGCAAGTTTTCAAGCTAAACAGTAAACTAAGTATCCTTACAGCCTGACTGGTTCTAAGTCGTAGATCAACGTAGTAGTAGTAGAGGGCAAAATTCACGAAAACAAATGTGCCTCAGTTCATCTTTAAGAAATTTTTACCACTTCTCGTAATTCCTTTAGCCATAGTGTTTAGCAATATTTTTTTGACAGGAGCAATTCCAAAGTGGTTTAAATTAGGATATGTGACTCCACTTTGCAAAGGGAAAGGGAGCAAAACAGACACATCTTCGTATAGGGCAATATTCAACTTTCCTTTTATAGTGAAAGTCTTTGAGCGAATTCTATACTGTAAGATACTAAAAATAGTTGAGGAACTTTTCGACAATAATCAGCATGGTTTCAGGAGTCAAAGGTCTTGTGAAACAGCAACTAGGACGGGTGTAAACCCGAATTAAAAAACTACCGGAAACGTGTTGTGTGAGATTGAGACATTTGGCACTCAGTTCACCGTCCAAAACACTAATCGTGATTTTT
Organism: Sinella curviseta; assembly: GCA_004115045.4. Taxonomy (NCBI): domain Eukaryota; kingdom Metazoa; phylum Arthropoda; class Collembola; order Entomobryomorpha; family Entomobryidae; genus Sinella; species Sinella curviseta. Next base: position 1,469,894 of record CM023201.3, on the reverse strand, counting down.
TCTATGAATTTCTGAATTAATATATTTTGACCCTTTCGTAACCCTAAGACCCGTGAGGGTCAAGGAGCCACCACTGGGACAGTTGGTCGAGTGGACCCACGGTGTGATGACAAAAAATTATCAGCTTAAAATTCTCTATCATATAATCGAATAAAAATTTTTGCCCATAAGAAAGCATGGGGGACCTTACCCCCCACCATTCCCCTGGGGGTGGGGCCTGGAAGCCCAAAATCAATAGCGAACTTACTTTTGCCATAAGGTACCTCCATGCAAAATTTGGACCAAATCGGTGAACGTGGAGAGGAGTAATCGTGTTAACAGACACACTGACAAACAACTTAATCGCATTAACTACCTTTTAAGCATTTCATGCGTCCGGTAGTTAATAAGCATATTCACGCAGGATATTTATAAATTTCTGGATAGAAGATCAGGTAGGGCGGTTGCATTATATATTGATTTTTCGAAGGCGTTTGACTCAGATAATCAAGATTTGTTATTGAGGAGACTCATGCGAAATTTTCAAATGAAAATTCCACCTTCATTAATTAATCTATTAGTAAACTATTTCACAGGTAGGAAATTCATAATTGAAAATGATAGTTATAGGTCCAAAGAATACAGTATATCATCAGGTGTTCCCCCAGGTTCGGTACTTGGTTGTCTATTCTACTCTCTATTCGTAAATGATATTGGTAGTGCAATTAATTTATCATATCTACTTTTTGCTGATGACCTTGTTATTTATACTGACTGCAAAAATTTCAAAGAGTGTAGTGAAAAAAATAAACGCATGCTTGCAAAATTTAGAGGTACGGTGTACCAAAACCGGTTTAAAAATTAATGTTTCTAAAACGAAGTATATGGTCTTCCATAAAGCACGAAACTATCTTGCGCGTTCCGAAGAAAAGACTAGCATATTTCTTCGTTATCAGTCGGTTGAGCTAGTTGAAACACTCAAGTATTTAGGTGTTGTTATTGATACGACTCTGTCGTTTAGTGATCATGAGAAGCAGGTTGAAAATAGTTTAAACGGTGCGTTATGCAAAATGTACACCATTAGGCGTCTGCCTACGAAACAAGTTATGAAAATATTTTTATCAGAATATGTTGTTAGTATTGTAGACTACGTCATTACTGTGTGGGCTGTAAATAAGACTAGTATAGTCTCACTTCAACGAAAAATTAATCGATTTTTAATTTCTTACTTTCATCCAAACTTGATCAGGAGGCGTATTCGTTCTCATAATTTTTTTATAATCTCATAATTCATAATAAGGTTAATGATCTATTAAAAATATTGATTTATTGACAGTTGATGAAAGACGAATATTTGCCATTCTGAAGTTTGTTTTTAAAAAGGGGAATCACAAATTGTTTGATGGATATTTTGTGCAGTCAGAACGATGTGTTGAGCAGGGAAGCAGTAGTGATTCCGACACTGAAGACAAAAATATTTTATGTAGGCTTATTGTTCCAGATCATGACAGTGAGTTATTTAAACAATCCATTATTTGGACTGGTGCTCATTATTGGAATAGTTATTTAAGTTCATTTGTGAACGAACAGAAGATTTCGTATGGCAAGTTTACTGACTTATGCAAAATTGCAATATTAGGTGAAAGGGATAACATTTTTATTTACTTTTGATTTTGAAACGATTTTATGGTATGATATGGTGTGCTAATAGGTAGTCTGGATGTTGGAACTGTTTCGAAAGGCAATGTCTCACAATTAAATTGTAAACTGTGTTATTGTAACTATGTTATAGATGTTGTAAGTGTTAGGGTTTTAAAACCAGTTATTACACTATGTATGTACTGAACCTGTAAACACATTAATAAAGTTTATTCAATAAGTAGAGACAACATGCAACTTTAGTATATATGTGAATTTTAATTCTATGTTGAATGCTATGTTCGATACTTCCTTAGAATTGGAAGCAGTTCACCTGTAACAATGTGAAAAGTCTGCGCGATTATTTAATACTTGATAATTACGTCATTTGTTGAAACTATTGTCATTCTAAATTCCAAGTGGTTTGATTCCAATTAAATACTTATCACCACAATCAACTGACCGGCTTTGGTTGACAATTCCGAGCATAAATGCCATATGCGGTTACCTACTCTATTGACATTGAATTCATGCATGCAGGTTTCTACCCAATTCAATGTTGTGGCCATTATTGTTTTCGTGAAATGACAAATATACCAGGTCCTACAAACTCTAGAATTATTATTGATTAAAAAGTGCAAGGGATTTATAGTATTCAACGCAGCTATCTTCAACTTTTGGTACTGGAATTTGGTCGGAGATGAATAGTATTGGGAGAGGTAATAATTAGTAACATGTCGGCATTGCTTATAATTAGTAGCATTTGTATCTAATATTTAATTAGAGAGAAAATTCTTTTTGATCAGTGTATTGTTCATGAATTTCTTCAGAAACTGGTGGGGACCATCACGGGGACGGGAAATGTCCAAAGTGATATACGAAAAAGATTTATATTATTGGTCCTTGCAACGACAGCAGCACAAAATTACGTTCCCAGTGAACGACGTATAAATTTCTTCTACTGTGGAATCCAATGCTTTTGATGCATTGAAAACAAACAATTAATAATTTGTTATTAGTGTAGAGCAAAAGTGGATACATGAACGAATGTGTTCAGTAAATCATATCTGGGATCAGTATTGCACTCATGAATAAAAAACCAATTAATACAATTAACTGCAATATTGCAGAAAAACGATTGTGTGATTGTTCAACATGAACATAAATGTGCATGTGAATGAAATAGTGTTGCACGAACAGGTTTTTTCGCTCGACTAAATTTCCCGTCTGCCCGTGTTGAGATTGTTATATGATTTTGAAACCAACTGAACTTTGACATAAACTGCCAATATTCCCCCTCGTGTTGCCACTCCTATATACTGGTTTGAGACGGTCTTATTTTGGCGCATTAAATAATTTGGTGCTAATTGGAGTCAATTGTTAACGAAAGGACAAATTTATAATTTGTATATCTTAACAAGAGACCGGGAAAACATATTCAACTTACTACACAAACAAAAATGTATCCTCATGTCATGTCTAGTATCTCATTACCATTTTACATGTGGAATATTTTTTTGCAATTACATTAATTAAAATTGCTTACGGAAACCCATGATCTCTTGTTTATTAACATGGCCATACAACAGCAGCTTGCATTTCGAGTAATGTCCTTCGTCACATTGGGGAACCGTTTTGTATCCTTGCATTTGATTACTTTGTACCGAACTCGGAAGTCCTTGTAATTGGTAATATCTGATATCAAGTTGCATGAAGTTTCTACTCATATTTTCTCTGTTCTCCGATTCATATAAAAGTGACAGATTGGTAGCAGGAACTAGTATGAATTTGGAATTGATTCTGGCTGTGGCTTAACCTGGATTATGGTCTCGGTATAGCGAAATATTTTGCCCAACGGATATTGTCGTTTTCCAGCCTCGTAAAATGCAGGCCTTTTCAGTTCTACTGCAAATCACTTTCGTCATCTTTGCAACGCGAAACGCGGTAAATTAACAAAAAATTAACAAACATATACTTAAAAAATATTACTAATATCATAGAGCAACAAATTTGAACAATTTCGAGAACTGGTTGTAGGGCGTATGTCAACAGGCTACCAATGCCTGCGATTACAACTCCACCTGTGAAGAGCGATGCAATGACGAAATTCTAAATAACGAGCCATGTTGCGTTGGCTCCATCAGAGCTGCTGGTGGTATGTATGAAGGAGGCGGAATGTGCGAGTGTTGCAGTTGCGTCGAAGTCAGATATTTAGCTGGAACGTATCGCACGACATGTGATAGGAACGCGAGCGGAGATATAGTCAGTGCTGGTAATCAAAACGCTGGTAGTATTTGGCGGCCGATTTGCAATAGCACCAATATTATAGGATGTGAGTCCACGGAGCTTATCGACACTGTCTTGGAAGACCTCAGCCAAGACTATTTCAGTCAAAAAGAAAATTCAATGCCCATTAGACAATTTCTACGTAGGCTATATGGATTGACGAGAGCTAGCAAAGAAAACTCCAATTAAGCATTCAGCTGATTGCATTATGGAAGAAAATAATTAAGTTTTTTTTTATTAAATTTAATTAAGTTACCTGGCTTAATACATTTAATTTTCTGTAATGTAATATACCTATGTGCAGATACAACCTTAATATGATTATTTGACTTGTGACTGATTCAATAAAAACAATACGTTGTGATACTTGGTCCTACGCTGCTTGCATCCTACGTTGTTTTGTACCAATTCGTTGTTTGACAATCGTTTGGGCGCGGCCATCTAAAAACCCAGTTTTTTGGAACTAAGTTATGTCTGGTAGCATGACTATATATGTAAATATATAGCATTATAATATTTTAATCTACTCATCCAGTAGTCTAGTGGTCATTAGCATATTTCAGATCCGGTCTTATTCTATTGGCTCAAATTGCAGCTAATTGACATAGTCGCCAGACAGATCTACCGTAAAAATTAGTATGAGTAAGCGGAACAGTTTTGTTTGCCTTATGCTGCGGTAACTAGTCGATCAAAAACTAGGACGGGTGTAAACCAAATTATAAAGCTACCTGAAGTGTGGCGTATGCAAAATTGAACAATGGGGCACTAGTTCGACCTTTAAACACGCTAATCTTCAACCTTTCGATTAATTTACGGAAAAAAATATTTCCATCCTTGCCCGACCTGTACTTCTGTGACGCCACAGCTTCGACAGTTGGAAGAATTGATTGTACACATCGGGCTGTGAAGTCCGTCCAAAGAACCAAGCCATCATGGTATGGAAACGTACTGCTTAAATATACAAGTTGTAATTCAATGGAACGGGTATTTCTGTATTAATAAAGTAATATTTCCCATTGGCTGGCTATAACAGAGTTTTAAACTTAATAAATCTTACATTATTTTCCATTACTTCCCTTTGGCATAGTCTTATTTGGCGTATTTATTATATACATTGGGACGCTCTAGAGACGAAATTAATGATTACTGAGCAAAGATGGCGAGGATCGTAAAATTAGCAGGATATTAACATGGTAAGGGCATTGTGTAATGTAAACTAGTTACAATCTAGTTCCTAGCAAGGAAAGACGTAATGAGCAGAATGAGATCCTGCGTGTTTTTGACAATTTTGGTCCCAAATCGAACCGCGAAGGCTTTGTCTCCTAGGCCGATGATGGCAACGTGAAATCCGGTACGTCCGGTAGGCCTTAACGCTCGGACTATTCTTTCGTAAATCTTCTTTTCATGACCTCGCATGTCACTCCGGATTGTCATTGCCCACCGTTCAATCAATTTCTTACTTTCCTAAGCCGGATAAACAGCAAGACGATCCATGGGTGGTCCTGCCACAAATATAGCCAATGCAATCATCAGTGCAGTCATGTAAATTGTTGTCGAAACAAACATCCATCAAACCACCGAAATTGTGAGGCAAAACTCAAGAATAATTGTGATTGAGTGATATATTATGTGTTGAATTTCTGCCGAGAAGTCCGCTATTATTGAATGAGCTACAAGGAATGTCTTGTAGTCGATCATTGCATTCTGTTGACTTATGGAGCGACGAATCTGAGATATGCGGGCAATAGTTCCTACGCCGCACAAAAAGAATGCGACCACTAGCTAAGAAAACGAGCGAATCGCTTCTCAATAATAGAGATAATAGGATTAACAGAAACGTTCCTCAATACCGAACAAGTACATGAAATTTCTGACTTGTGTTTTCGAAAGTAGTGAAATTTTGTATAGTCGTATCGTTGAAACAAACGCAAATGAGGAGAGTATAAAAGCAGACAACGCTGACCATATAAAGGATTCCAACATCTTGGTTTCTCAACACTAACAATATGTGACGGAACTACAACGAATACTCTCCCACGTTTCAGCAAAAAAGTGATGTAAATCCGCTGGTCATGTACTCATGAATATTTGATGCTTTTCGACTTTTAAAAAGTTAAAAAATTGTGGATATTAAAGCTTTGTAATATATATTTTTACTTTTCAACTAGTTTTACTAGTTTCACAGTTCAGCTTACTGGATTCAAAAAATCATATTTAAGCCGAAACTCAAATATAGATTTAATGCAGGACAGATCGTACATATAGTTTAATGCTTGGGTATCGAACCCGTAAATCGTAAAGTTCTTTTCTAACAAAGTTTAACGATACTTTATAATTGAAGGTTGAAATACAAGATAATATGACGCCACTTAATTATTCATTTCCAGCATACTAAAAATCTGGAATTTGTGATCATTCCGCGTCGTTCCTTTGTTCCGTCGTCACATTGCTTTCTTGCGCAGCAAAGGGTTCCTTACTCGCAAACTAAATACGTTGCAGATTTTGGTGTCGTTACTCATTAGATTTTGGTGTCGTTACTCATTAGATTTTGGTGATTAGAGAAGACGCCAACATGGTACTACGGAAATATGAGGAGCAGGCATTTCGCCTTCTTGCAAACATTCACTTGTACCTTTCCCCTTTTCCAGTAAAATGGGACTACAGACGTTCCACATTTTTGATAACCAAACCAGTACCGAAAATAATTCATTACGTGACGCACATGCTATTCGCTTGGATATATAGCTGGATGTGTCTGGTACAACCATTTGTGCTTGCGTACATAGATCCAGGAGCTGATTTCTCGTGGATAAATGTTACACTGGTGACACTGATGTGGGTTTCCTGATAACTATTGCTCTTTGCTGTGAGCAAGCGGTCGTGTCAGCGGTAAATTGCTTGTTGAGTGTCACCAACAAAATATTACGAGGTATGTGTTTTATCTTATATTCCGCGATGTCAAATGTTTGGAAGCAGCACGGATTCTCAAGTATGCTTTTACTTTTCAGAATACCCGTCCTGCGAGAATCCAAACAAGTTTGATGTTGCGCTACTTTTGCCCTACGTGCTAATGCCAGCCTCTCTGCTTTTACCATTCTGTGCGGCGGCGGTAGCGATTCTGGCCGATGCGGATTGTGGATATTTTATTTCAAAGAAGGTACTTCCCGATCCGAAATACCGATCAGTTGGCAAAATCATTACCGTTCTACTTTTGCGGTATGCAACGCTGTTCTTTGCTTTGGCGGAATTAACCAGAACGGTGGATTTTTGTATATTCATATTGGTTGTACTCATGGATCGATTCAAAACGGTATTACAGGTACTGCTGAGCCGTGTCTCACGAACAGATGTTTTTTGCTCATATTATAATTGTGTGACGCTTTTGTTTAAAAAGGGAGAGGAATTGATTCACACTTTCGCATATGTTTCAACGTCGGCTTTGTTTTGGGCCATTGTGGTTAGTTGTTGGGTTTGTGTGAAATGGTCTCCATATGTAATCGGCTTTGGCACTTATTGCGTATTTGTCGTTGCGTTTATATAACCAATATCACTTCAGACTATATTTTTGACAATGCTGTGTTGGCAAATGGACATGCTTCTTTTTCTGGTCAGCGTGCACCGTCTGAGAGCAAGGCTTGTATACTCAAAGAAAAAGACAAAGTGGTACAAGATTCTCGTGATCAAAGCTCCCGCCATTGATCCAATTACGGGTCGGTATGGCACGTTCTTGTATTTTCGAATGGACTTTCTCTTCGAGTATGCATGGCTGGTGATTCTGCGCTGTTTTGACGCGAGATTGATTTTTTGTTTTTAATGCATTTATACGTCGTTGGCCTAATTAATTTTAATGCATAATGAAATATTATTAATTTGATGGTAAGTAAGCACATTCACAGTAACTATAATAATATGCAGGTACACCGCTCAGCTGACATATAAATATATTAAGTACAACTATAATGTAATGCATGTAATAAATATTTAACTTAATTGTGATTTCTCCTCTGCGACGTTTTGTCTGATATACCTTTCTCGCATGTATAATTCTCACGTCCAGTCATGTTTAAATTGTGTGAGACGTGACGACGCTCAAAATATAGTGTATGCATGTTTTGGAAACTCTTAAGCGAGATACTCAACCGAACTTACGTTGCTCGCGCACATGCATTTCTTTACGCCGTTTCAGTCTGCACGACATTTGCAATGCACGTTATGGTATTGTGTCTGTCGAAGGTAGTCACTAATAATTGTTTTCAACTAAGACAAATATTAAATCAGTTGTACTAAATGGTGCTGTTGCATTAATATTTTTGCCTTGTTTGGACTTTCAGTGTTTCAGTATGTGACAGATTAAGAGGATGGTATCCGTAATGCCCTATATATTATCGATTGGGCTTTCACCATAATGTGTGGTGGCTGTTCTCCACAAAATCAATACACCGCCACAAGCTATAATATGACAATTCATCAATCAATTAATTTGCATATTTCATGACTCGTGCATTTTTCATAACTCCTTTGTTCATAATCCCAATCTGCTTGTGATGCTTGAATTTGTAACGGAGGTAAGCACTTCACTCGCCGTTGTACTCAGGCATATGCAAAACCGAAGTTTTTAGTTTCCTTTGGGACTTCAATATCGAAAACATTCATCGTAGATATTATGGCGGCCAAATCCTTTCCTGATTTACTACAATAAATAATAGATGTGTGAGTGTATGCAGCTACTAACACAGTCACATAGTAATATTACAAGCATTTCATATTATTCGCATTGTGACGCCAAACTAATCGTCCAACGATACTAAGGGTGCACATTGCAAGAAAGTGCACATTGTGATACATGTCCACTTATTTCCAGTTCGACTTTATCTTCACAAGCCCAAAATCACTTATTACACACAACTAGTTTGAAATTTGGCATCTCAATTTCCTCGCGGCGAGTGGGAAATTACATTTTATATGTAGTTGAATATAATACACGTTCCAGCTGCTCAATATTTGCTGAATCTTTAAAAAATCAACGCTTTATATCCACATATTTTGTATTATTTCAACTTGCCCTTATGTATGCATGCACTATGTATCCTCAAATATCAGTTGAAACACTATCGCCTACATGTATTATATTTTTTCTTACCGGAAAGGAATTTTTGGAAAACTGGCCTTAGAATTCTATTTCTTTATATCTACAGTATTTAACTTTTGAAATCTATCCATTACGTTTCAGAATTTATTCATTTTTAGATTGAATGGTGACGACCAACAGCTTGAAGTTTTCCACGATATCGCATAAATGTCTTTCAAAATACATATAGATTAGAATATCCGTAATGCTCCGTAAGTCATACATATTTTCAGACTTTCCCAGCAGCTACATTTTTAAGTTCTGATACTGCAATATTCGAGTGTAACCAGACTTTTCGTTTTGCTATATCTATCACATTTGTTCTCACAATAAGAAGGCAGCATTCGAACTCGCTCATTATAGTCAAGGTCGTCTTTACACTGCTGTTCTTGGGTGAGAGCAATTATTATTGAAGAATGCATTTGACTTGGACCTATGTAGGCGGAAGCCCAATGAGCTTTAATAAAACCAACACACACATAATCTAGCTGCAATTGGCATCCACGATGATTATTTCTTTGGGAATATGGCCAGCCATCCTTCTCGTTGAAAACGTCCCGCCCGCTAGTTCAATGACGTTCTTGTGAAGCCAGCAGATCACATTGTGTATTACATCCCATAACACTCGAATACATTTGAAAACTTTGCACATATTTTCAATTACAAAACATACAAATCCAGCGGCAACTCCGTACAAGAGGAGTAGAAATATGTTGGAAATATTTCCATGCATATCAGGCACTCGCAGTGTTTTGTCCCTTAGATCGGGCACAAATGCTGTAGACTCGTGTATAAACTTTGCCTACCAGTGCCATATTCCCGAAACCGTTTACGCATTAATCCTGCGTACAACGTTTGGATGAACTGAACCCACAATAATAATTTGCACGGAGATTTTTGTATTTATTATTGCCCACATATATCCTGGAGGTTGGTTTTACATTGAACAATCATTTAGCATACTGGTTCGCCAAATATGCTGGTAGAAATATGGCCGACTTATTACATTGCTCCAGTTCCTGCCACCAGGCCGTTCTATCCTTCTCAATAATTTTATCTGAAAGGAAATCCTGGGCATCCTTTTTGCTACCATCAGTTTGAAGCTTTAGCCACTGCTCATAATTGTCTTGTAATACTTGAGCAGTCATGTGTATCCAGTTTTCGTGTATGCGTGTGTGTTCTGCCACAAAATGAATAAGAGTTGCAAATTGAAGTTCAAACATATCCAATACTTCTACCCAGTTTGGAACATCGGACGCAGTGACGAATTTTGTATAGTCTTTTGAATCATCAAATTGTACACGTTGTTGTATTTATATCCGTTGCTCAGCACAATGCCGCCCAGCTTGAAGGACACCATGGTAACTCGAAGATACAACCTATCAGCAAATAATGACATAAGTCGCCCTGTTCTAAAAGCACTTTCGTTATTGGCAACAAATGTGTGAAAATATCACAGAATCGAATGGACACATATGAAACTCTACGATGCGTTTCCACCAAAGCAAATGAAGCCATAACGATGCCTACCCAAACGTATTTATCATACGACACAAACAGCTCACTGAGTCCAAATGAATCTTCTCCGATAAATCCGCCGCAACTCACAAAAGTCAAAGAGGGTGCGGTCTCCTCGTCAAACAAACGATTAATTTGGTGATCACGTTCTTGTACGGGAAAGGGTAGCATAATCATTTCGACTTCCGTATCGGCGACGCTAACTCCATGACGATGTGGCTGGCCGTTTTGGCAGTATTGTTGCGAAAAGACTATGGTTCCATTTGAAATTATAGTGAGAATTAGCGAAGCAATGCCAATTGAAAACATTTCCATCGGGTCGAAGATATTTACGCCTGGGAATTTATTGGCCAATTCCGAACCTCGGCCTGAAATGTGTGCACAGGATTCCTGGTAATTCCAGAATCTCACAAGGTGGTTTTTCACATGTTGGCCAAACTGTACGTCAAATTGCCAATATGCCATCTCCTCTTTTGGATGATGGATGAATATTTTGGTAATATCGGAGATATACATAGGAATATATCGGGCCGATATTCGAAGACGATCTGTCGGATCACGCCATGGTACTATGCGCTTTATTGAATGTATACTTGCCGCGTTTGCGTACCGATACTTTACCGAAATAGTTTCTACATATTGTAAAAATGGAGCCGATGGGTTTTATTTATCCAAATGTATTCATGAAGCACTTTGACGTATCAAAGTCGTACAGAGACTTTCTTTGGTAAGCGTGAAATTCTATTGATGGAACAAAATGAACAATTTTGGAACTATGGATTGCTCGGATGCCGCAAAGCGTGTGAGTATTTCCTCCGATGTCATAAATTTGAAAGCTTTTGGTGCCCCAATGAGAGCTGCAGATGAGCAGAAAGGAGTTTCTCTCAAGCTGGTTTACTTCCAACGAGTGTGTGCTCGGGTTTTTAAATTGATATTTTGTTTCGTGGCTAGCACTGTATAAAGCGCTGTTACGCAAAATCAATTTTGGTTTTGATTACCTTACAAATTGGATGGTCAATACTTCCTATATGTTATGAAAGCTATTTTCTCCCTACCTCGAAAAAAATCTATTACGTTTTTAATTGCAGTTTTAAATCTATGAAAAATTATTGATTTAGTTTTTAATTTAATTTTATGTACTCATTTGTGTAAACATTATAGGAGCTAGCAATGTTTAACGCAAATTTTAAATCCGGAATGTCGGTATGAGGCTAAAGATTACAAAAGGAATATGCTTTCTCAGTTTTACATATAGTTTGTAGATTATATATATTTAGCAGTTAATGCACTCCCAAGAAGCAGTACCGGAGCCAGGGCCGCCAAATCGTGCCATAGTGTTAGATTCCATGTCGATGAGATACCCACTGCTTCCAGCGTTCCTGGTACAGCAGCCGTCACAGTCAGAGTCGGCGCAGGTATCACAGACCAAAGCGTCAATAGTTCTGCCGTCCTGCGTGATCCTAATCATCTTGTTCCTGTACGTGTTGATGTCGCCGTGCGTGGAGAATAGGGCGACAATGTTGGTATTGATTACGTAGGAGTGGGACTGGCTTCCGCAGAAGGCAAACTGTCCTTCCCATCTACATCCGGAATAGTCATCGCATTCGGAGCTGGCGGGACAGTATCGCCACTCTGCTTCAGTGTAGGGCGGGTTGATGTTATTATCGCAGCATGGCGGGTAGCTGCAGTAGTTTGTCAGTTGAGCTATGTTGTAAGTATAAAAAATATATTGCTTTATTTATGTTCAAAGGTTTCACGATTTTAGTCATTTCAGCTTAAATTACTAACCAGTGTTGCCGTTGGTTGTGGCGAGGACTCCAAGAAGGACGATGGGCGAGAGACGGGCCATCATTTTCTTTGATGAGGTGTTAAGAAACTGGAGACTGAACTGGAATTCCTGCTGAGGGTGATGCTTGTTATTCTGCGATGTTAATGTAACTGACTCTATTCCGCGTCTGATGCAAGTTTATATACCTATCATGTATTGCTCCTGTAAATTGACGAATTGAATTCAATGTCTGGTGGTACGGGATTCCCACAAGTACTTATCAGTAGAATGGGCCAATTAATAGTTTCAGTCAAACCGAAACAGAAATGCGGCCGTGTGCAAATGGTGTAAGGTGTTATGATATCAACTTTCCAGCTGACGTATTCCTGTTATCTCGAATTAATCAACGAACCGTGCCATTCCCTGTTTCGACTAAATAACGGTGATCTTTGTACTGCAATGCTTGCATTATGTAATCGTACTGGATACAACCATGACATATCTACCACAGCTGGCGGAGTGCCAAAGTTCATTTAATCGGAATCAATTGCTCAATCAATCAATCACAGAATATTCAGCCGATCGCGTTCTTACCATTCAAGAAAGAAAATGCTTGCCAATCCGTTCCAAAACATGATACCTCATAGTGGCAGAATACATCCATTATATGCCTTTAATACATCCATCAAGCATTCTTGATGGAAAATTATATTTAACCGATTTACATGACATTTCTAAATATTGCAAGACTACAATGCCGGTTTAATTGGTTTAAAATTAATATTATTAAAACAATACAATATGCCAAGCACATATATATCAGGTCGGTAAAGGCTGTCATGAATTTATAACAGGAACAAGTTAACGATATGCGTTAGACAAAAATTGAGAAGGACAAATGGCGTCTTGTTGTCCACATAGTTTACATTCCCCAAATAAATCTTAATTGGTTGCATTGTCGAAATGTCAAGAAGAAAGTGCTTCCATTCCCTTCGAGGAACGGCTGAAAATATTTGGGACTTGACATTATTGCGCAGCTTGGATGAGTAACTAAAAACAGCCCCAAATTCTCCGAAACAAACAAAGATAACGAGAAATCCACCGACACACGCGGCCGAAAATATTAACAAATGTGGAAAGGATAATTCCAAACCATTTGATATCAAGGTGCATACACTAATTATAAATGCAAACAGCACTGCATTTAAAATTGATAAAATTATGTCGTCTTGCTGGACCAAATTGTAGTATCGGCATAACACTTGAATTTCCGTATATTGCCGGAAGACATGCCTATGTGAGATTTTATCTGAATTATGATCTCTATGGCTGTCACATTTACACGAAGTTAAGGCTTGCAAGTAACTTAAGTAGTACCGAAGACATCGTGCAAACAAGAACGATATTTCAAAAGCAACAAAGGCGAAAAAGCAAATCATATCAAGTAGCAACCATGAAGTCCAGATTGAAATAGGAAAGAGTGCTGCAACCGACTCCATCGAGAGACTTCGATGCCCGATTTCAACTGTCGGAAACATGCAATGTGGAAATATAAAGTACAGAAACGTTGCTGGCGAGCACATATCCAACCATCTTTGAAACCCGTAAGTAGAGGTAAAAGTACACCAGAAGGACTTTTTCCTGGATTTGGGCTATCTTACAATGTTATTTTGGTAGATGGAATTTTAACGTGGGGCCAGTATGGTCGTGTGATATATGGGTTATGTGTATGTATAAATCTGGTAGGCATTATCTATATAATATGGAACCAGGATGGGTTGCGTGACTGTATTCTTTTATATAGGTACAGGTATTGATTTCCCCTAATTATTTTTCTTTGCTAATTATGTGAGGAGGGGGAGAAACGTAATGGTATATGGTTTGTACTAGAATGTTCTTCGCCCTTCCGTTTTAATGATGAGATAAATGGTGCATATTGCTTGATAATATTGCGTTGCGTGTTAAGCAGGTCATGGTTATTTTTATAGGGATGCCTCCATTCATATGCGCGCTTTATTCATGTAAGTTTTCAATTATTATACATGGAATGAAGAAGTACGATGACCTCAAAGTAAAAAGGGGGGAATATTTTTTATAACTCAGTACAGGATAATGCATCCCGAATGTTCAGCAAAAATGCATCACCATATTGTTATAATAAACTATTGCAGGAAGGGTTGTGTGACTGTGTTCTTTTATAGAGATACGGGTATTTATTTACCTCTACATGAATCTTGCTTGTTAGTTTCTCTTTGAGTTTTGTGAAAAAGTCGAAGACCATGGCATGAAACTACCTCAGCGTAGTTTTAGTGAGCTCTGGCCGTTCTGTTTATCGCTTATGGTTTTGTGCTCTCGGTACGCTGTTGTTGTTTTATAGCACTGTTTATTTTTGCTATTAGGGTGGTGGAGGTATGCGTGTGATGCAATAATGAGGGGGAGAAACGTCATGTGTTGTATGGATTGTACTAGAATGTTCTTCACCCTTCCGTTTTTAATGATGATATGAGTGGTGTATATTGCATGATAATAATGCGTTGCGTATTGAGCAGGTCATGGTTATTCTTATAGGGATGCATTAATTCACTTTATTCATGATAATGCATTGATAGCATCAGGGATGAGTGACGTTTCTCCGACGTACCTACTAAACACGATGTAATACCTTTCCACCTAGGTGAACCACCGAATGTAATTTTCATTCATTCATTGTTTTCATTCCGAGTAGAGCAGAACTCTTGTTCATATTTATACGAGTTGAATTATCTATACTGTCTATAAAGTAAAAATCAGCCAACATGGGGAAAATGCGCAATACCCCAAAAAAGAGAGGTGTCACGCAAAGTGTTACCAAAGCAAGGAGAATTTTTAAGCGAAGGGGGATATCACTATCAACACACCAGAAACGAGCCACCAGATTAGCCGAGATCCGGAAACAGTTAGCTACAGCCAGACCTTTGCGTACCGTCACAATAGCGGCAGGAAAAAAGCGGTTGAGCAAATCATTTCAGTGCAACGAGTACGGTTGCTGCTTCGAGTGCTCCACTTCCGCTGCACTTGATGATCACATTGTGTCATCACACACCTGTGAAAAGTGTAACTGTAGAGTTCCGAATATTAGCCGCCACACCACCTGCCGAAAAAGGGACGAGGAGATACCAGAGGTGGATATCAGCAAAACTGTTTTCAGTGAAAAAGCCAGAGCAAACAAAGGAGCAATAAAAACGTTTCAGCATAATTACGAGGAAGGAATATTGGAGCTGGATGAAGCAGTTGCTCTCGTGTATGAAGATTTGTACAAGCTACTGGAAATGTTTGTAATATCTTATAAAGGGATTCGTTCAAGGTTCACGTTTATTGCTGATACAACAAACCTAAAAACCCAAATACGAAAAGATATGGCTTTTCATTCAGAATATACTTATATTACAAACAAGTCTTACATTCAGGATGTGATCGTTGCCAACTTACGTTACGTGGAAGCTGTAGTGAGAGTGTTGAGCCAAGGCGGCAGCGGAATAAAAATTCAAGGAATAAAGAAACTGGAAGTGTGCATTGGAGTTTATCACCCGATACGACCTCGCGGGCACATCCTATCCTATTCCTATTGGATTAAAACGGCGATATGGACTTCTCAACATAAAATGTGAAACAGACTGTTTTCGCCTAAGTATTATCGCAGCACTCTTTGGCAACCAAATCAAACTTAAAAAATATCCCAATCTAAAACAAAATGAAATGTCAACATCTCAAAAGAAAGTGCTAAGACGGAAAATGCAAAGGCCAAAAGTGTATAGTGATCTAGTGGAAAAAGTGAAAAGTGAAAAATTGCTAGACTTTACTGGATTTGAGGGGGAGTTTGATATAAACGATTTACACCTGTGGGAAGAAAATAATAGTGTCAGTGTAAACATTTACGAGTACGACGACGAGAAGAAAAACGTTTATCCTTTACACCGAACAAAGTTTGATTTTCCACGTCATGTCAATCTTCTCCTATTACACAACGAACAGGAGGAGCACCACATTGTTTTAATTAAAGACAGTTCGCAGTTCTTCGGAAAGCATGGGGAACGTAAAAAGTTTTGGTGTCGCTGGTGTGACCAAGGATTCAGCGATCCCAAGCACAAGGACGTGTGCAAAATGATGACCGCAGGAGGTTTAACACTTCCACCAGAAGAAAAAAGAAGATTCAAGTTCCGTGATCACCGTAAGCTTCTTCCTCCAGTATACAGAATGTACACCGATCTACTTTACTCAAGAGACAGCAACAATGGGGATATGAAAGCTTACGGGTATGGAGTAGCCGTGATCGGCCCAGCAGGAAAACTTGAAGAATCCAGATTTTTTATCGGAGAAAACGCAATGGAAAAGTACATGGGGTATGTACTTCCCCTTGCATCAAAGCTGCAAGCCAAAATAAAAGCTGAACAACTTCCCCTTCCAGATATGACTGAAGAGAATAAGGAGGACTATGATGCAGCAACAAAGTGTTTTTCCTGCCACACCAATTTCACTCCAAATAACCGGAAAGTACGCCATCATTCACATCATATCCCTGGATTTCCCGTTTTACCGGCCTGTAATAATTGTAATATTCAAATAAAACCAAAACCCCAAATTCCCATGTTCTCCCACACCCAAATGCAGCTTGGAAATCAAATGATTATTCAGAACTTGAAGTCAAAACACGTAAGCCGAGTTTATATTGTTCCTCGTTCAAATGAAAATTTTATTTCTATTATCTTTGACTGGAAGCTAAAAGTATTAGATAGTAGACGATTCTTAGATTACCCACTGCAGGATTTACTTAAACGCTTAGTGGACTCTGGTAATGTAGAAAAGCTTGAAGTTTTTAGTAGACAAATGGACACGGGCATATTAAAGCAGCCTTTTTATTTTCCGCACACATGGTTTACTTCAGTGCAAAAATTGAACGAAACTGCTCTCCCCATTCAACAAGAGTTTCAAGATTTTCTTTGCGGTAGAGAAATCAGTCACGCAGAGTACGAGCATACGCAAGCATTATACACGCGATTAGGTTGCAAAACATTTTATGACTATTGTCTAGCATACCTGAAGAGTAGAGTTTTTCAGTTGGCTGCCGTGATGGAAGAATTTGGAGAGTGGTGTATGAAAAGCTACGATCTGTCCCCTTTTTATGACGTTTCTCTGGCCAGCTATTCATATGCGCTAGTTACTTATCACGCACGCACCGATTTTGAGATCCCATCCAATCCGAAAATAATAAATTTAATATTGAATAACGTGCGAGGGGGAGTATCGCATTTGGCAAAACGTGTAGTGAATTCGCACAGCGAACGGCTAGGTCATCAGAACGTGGAGGACAAAGACAGAACAGAAATTCTCATAGCAGATCTAAATTCATTATACCAATTTTGCCTTTCACAGCCCATGCCCTACGGGAATTACAGGTTACTAGATGAAGCAGAAATAAAAAATATTAATGTACAGAAGTTGAGTGGAAAGGCAAGTGGAAAGGGGTGGATATTTTCAGTTTCGCTCGACTACCCACCTGAAATAAAGGAGCATACAAAGGATTATCCCTTTTGTGCAACAAAACAAAACTTGAATGTCGACTTTGTAAAAAATGGAAAGAAACAATTTACTGACGGGTGCGCTCCTTCACAGCGGCATCAATTAGGAGTGAATGCACTGCTGCTAACCCAGTACCCAAAAGAAAATGTAGCAATTTACTACAAACTCCTTCAATTTTTCTTGAGACATGGAATGAAAATTACAAAAATACATGAGGTAGTTGAGTTTGATGAGAGGCCGTACATGGAGGGATTCATCACTAAAAACATAAACATCAGAAGATCAACAAAAGATGCATTTCATGAGCAGATTACCAAGTTAATAGGAAACAGCATTTTCGGAAAGCACTT
This sequence comes from Sinella curviseta, assembly GCA_004115045.4. Classification (NCBI taxonomy): domain Eukaryota; kingdom Metazoa; phylum Arthropoda; class Collembola; order Entomobryomorpha; family Entomobryidae; genus Sinella; species Sinella curviseta. The sequence continues at coordinate 1,451,671 of CM023201.3, read as the reverse complement.
ATCCATTCACAATAATTTAAACGTAAAGTGCTGCACGACCAAGAAAGATGCAGTGAAACAGCTTGGTAGGCATAATTTTGAAGATGTAGTTATCGTATCACCTGACGTGTCGCTCTTCTACATGAAAAAAGTGAAGTGAAATTGGACAAAAACATTCTAGTTTCCTTTGTTGTATTGGATTTGGCAAAGCTTCGTCTCTATGAAATAATATATGAATGGCTAAAACCACGGTTTAGAGACAGAATTACTATTTGTGCATCAGAAACTGATAACTTGGTGTGCGAGATTAAAGATCCAAACCGTACTTTTCTTCAAGATTTATATGCGATTAGGGACATTATTGATTTCTCTACACTACCGACCCATCACCCACTTTACAATAACAATCGAGCCAAGGAGCCAGGCCTTTTAAAAATTGAGTACCCTTACCCACTGCAATTTGTTGGGGTCAAGTCAAAACTCTATTCCATATTAAACAAGTGTCAGGATTGCTTACAGAATGAAACCCAAGATGTAGTTCAGTGTGAGAAATGTGAGGGAAAAGAAATTAGCGTAGCCAAAGGAGGTCCTAAGAGAAAACATACACCGCATTCTGTTTATTTACGAGCTGTGATGCAAGGGGATGATAATGAAATGATTGATTTTCTTACCACAGAAAGCAAAAACCAACAGGTAAAGATGACAAAGCGGCATAAGCTTCTCTTCTCAGCAAAAGATGACCATCGTGTATGGCTGAATTATAATGAGTCAGTTCCCCATGGTTACCATATAAAAACACAACAACATTGTTCATTATTCTCAGTTCATCCCTAAAGTTTATTACGGCAACATCATCATGGCTGTTTACGGCCCAATTGATCTACGCCTTAAGCACGGAACGTCCATGCAGTGTGTTGGAATGAGCAGAGCAGGAGAAACTCAATTAGCACTGAAAATTGCCCTCAACAGAAATAGCGTGTACGATACGCAGATAGATAATTGCGTGTTTCTGTACAGACAATACCAGAAAACTTTTAAACAGACAGCAGAAAAGGACAATAGTATAGTGTTTACAAAGTGCTTAAAAGAACTTGAAGAAATTATCGCCACAGGAAAGCCGACACTTATTATTTTTGACGATTTTATGTTAGAGTTTGAATCTAATCTACACAAGTACATTAGTGAATTCTTTGTTCATCGGGTCCACCATGAGAATGTATCTCTAATTTCACTCCAGCAACTTTTATATATAAAAAACGGCCGTGTACTTAACAATAATACACATTATTTGATTATGTTCTATTTGCCCCGAGATTCCAAACAGGTTGAGTTCCTTGGCCAACAAATAAAGCCAGAAAATCCCAAGTTTGTATATAATAGTTACCTGCATGCAACTGAAAACCCATATTCCTACATATTAATTGACCTATTTCCCAATTCCCCCCAATTTTCTCGTTATCGATCCTCTGTTTTTATAGACAAAACTTTACGGTTATACCTACCAAAATGAAAAAAGTACGCTTTTCCGAGCCAACAGTATACCATATAGAAGAAGATCCCTGTTGGAAAAAGGCGAGAGAATCAAATTGGAAGGCGGCGTGGGCAGACCGGCTCAGATTTCGGCACAGAATAAATGTGACTGAAGAGCTTTTAGCTCCAATCTTGAAGAAAAAATGGAGCGAATACTACTTGACTACGACTTTTTACTCGCTCTCGCTAACGCCAATGAGAGACGAAGGAAGCAAATGATAGAAAACGCTACAGCAGAACAAATACTTTCAGTGATTGAGTGTGTGAAATTGTGCGCGAAACATAAGATTCCCACCGAAGGACAAGATATTCTACGACGGAAAGGACGCTGGAAGCGCCTAGTATCGCTTCTGAAGAAGAACAGTAAACTACTTACTCCGCTCCTGTTAAGTGTTTTGTGTACTTTATTACGTGAGGCCCTATACAACATGGAATAATGGATAACATTCGGCTATTCTACATTGTTCCGAAAGATGTGTATGAAAAATGCACCGCACCGGAGCTTTCGACGGAGGAGAAGATCAAGAAACTACCAAAGCGGACAAAAACAAAGTTCAATAACCTATTAAGTTACCTACGTGAAAAAGAGCAAGATATTAGTGACAGTGGCCACATTACCGGCTTCAGTGCAACGGTGTTTGATTTTATAAACTACGCAGTGAGAGGGAAGCAAAAGCCAAGTGAGTGGAACCGATTTGTGGAGCATTTTGCTGACGCACCCCTTTCATATTTTAGTGAAAAAGTGAAACGTGAAGTGAAAAAGTTAAAAAAGAAAAAACAGCATGGATCAAAAGTACATCGAAAGAGCGTGGACTAATTACTCCCAACCCTCTGCGCTAAAAGCGCTGCATGGATTTGTACGCACGCGAGGAATAAAGGATATCAAGGATACAGAGAAAAAACTAAGTAATATCTACGCATTCTCTGTTCACAAACCAGCGCGTCGTAAATATCCCACCAGAAAAATTATCCTGAAAGGAGCAAGGGAACATTTTTGCGCCGACTTGGTTGACATGCAAGCCTACTCACGACAGAATAACGGGTTCAACTGGATTCTCTTTGGGCTCGACGGATTCACAAAAGAGCTGTTTGTGGAGCCCCTTCAAAAAAAGACGACGCAAGAAGTAGCCGGTGCATTTCAGAAAATAATAAAAACGGCAAAAAATGCGCCACGGTTTACGTTCACTGACATGGGACTGGAGTTTACGGGCGGAGCATTTCAGGATTTAATGAAGAAATATAACATTACCCATTACGTCTCCAGAACGAAGAGGAAAAGTTTTATGTGCGAGCGAGTCATCAGAACAATAAAAACGCTACTTGCCAAACACGCAACACAGGAAAAGACAAAGAGGTGGGTGGAAGTGCTCCCTAAAATAGTGGCAGCTTATAATAATACCCCTCATTCAGCCCATGGATTTAAGCCAAGCTACATCAAGCCAAAGGACACGGATGAAATCATTCATCGCCTATACGCCAAGCTGGCTCAGTCACCTGCCCCAACAGCAAAGTACAAGATCGGAGATCGCGTGAGAATAGCAAAGAACAGACTCACCTTTCAAAAAGGATACGACAAGTCCTTCAGCGACGACGTGTACGTTATCTCTTCATTTGTTCCGGAAAGCTTCCCCATCACCAGCTATAAATTAAAGAGTTTGCAAGGGGAGCCCATCAGTTCATCGTTCGTTGACTCTGAACTAGGATACGCTGGGGAAGCAGACAACTAAATTATCAACATGGAGGATTCATTCACCGTTTCCGTGATCAGTAATGAGCACACTGACTCATTTTCCAACAACCACCACGCCCACTTCTCCAATTTACTGCCCACGACACTGCCTCTTGACGATTATGAAGTAGCTCTGCAGTACATTGAAATTTACGACAAGTACTCAAAAAATGAGCAACAGCCTGAGGACACCGTTACCGCAGCAGTAGCAGCAGATGCAGCAGTAGCAACAGTAACAGCAGAAGAAGAGGAGGAAAAGGAGATAAAAGATCCTCTTTTCAAGTCAATGGGAACGGACAATGAAATCATTGTCGATCAAACAAGCGGAAGTGGACTCAACGTTGAAAAGGAACAATCCTCATGGCTAGGATTTATCAACAAATTCAATCAACTAGCAGGGAGACACTTAATGAAAATACGAATATCTCCCCATTTTGCAAAAGTTGAAGATAGAGGACAGGAGGACAAAGTTACAGAAATAGCCATTGTCTTGGAAGAAGAAGGTCGCCAGTTACAACTAAAACCGCCATTTAATACAATTCTCGGATTCTCAGACGAAGTATTTCAAAAAGGCCGTACCGTAAACGACTTGGAGCCGGACATTGCAGCATATAACCGCCTGCTTGCAACGGATAAGCTGGGAATATATTTATATCGCCAAAAAAGAACGGAAGTGCTTGTGGATCAACTGGAAGCAGATCCGAGTATTAACACAGTACTAAATGGAATCGTAGCGGCGCTTGACGAGGCAGGCGTTGATATCTCATTGTACTTTAAAAAGAGTACAAAATCGATTGAGTATCATATCACCAACGCTGGGATTACAGTTCGTCTGTCAAGATTCCTGAATACTTGGCTGGGACTGGATGATTCACATGTTTTTCGAGGACAAGGATCTCTAAGGGCACCAGAGGATAAAATAAAAGTAGCCGCACCACCTATTCCAGCTATAACAGCAGTAACCCCTCGAAAGCCGCCATTGAAAACTTGCTCTAAGCTACTTGTTATGTGCGACATGATCCCAAACCAAATTTTCGGAGGCAGAGAATTACCCATTCTTGCAATATTGGATCGCGAGGAAAGTGAAAAGTTTAGAAAAATTCAGTTTAGACCAGCGATACAAGTATTTAAGCCGCTGGCTGTAAGACAATTGTCTCAGATCACCATCGCTATTCGTCCAGATCACACGGATTATATGGCAGTCTCTGAGGAGCCGACCTATGTGGAACTTTTCTTTAGAAAAAGAAAATAATGAGCATCATTTGCGACGAGGAGAGGAAGTGCACAATGGAGTTTGATAGCGGAGCAGACCAGAATATTCCCAGCGACCTTATTCCGCTGGACATACCATCTTCAAGGGAAATTAACACGCCACAACCGGGACCATCAGCCAGTAAGAAGAGGAAGACGGCCACCCCTCGCAAATACATAAAAGGAGGGGCCAAGGGGAAAACCGTCAGTCGTAAGAAGAAGGTCGTGGATAAAAGACGCAAGAAGAAGAACGTCTCAAAACACCCAAAAGTGAAGACTAACCGGAAGAGACCGGCAAAACCAATCTGACTGAGATCTTGGGGCAACGGTCGGAAGAATAAACGTTAAAATGGAGCGAATGCAGCAAATGGAGATTGAGGAGCAGGCGCTAAAATCCGTCGCCTCATTTCACACCTCCCTGGACCTGACAACAAAGCCGCCAACTGACATTTCCGTCGTGCACAGCTTCGTGGAGGAAGTGCATCCAGTACGCTCGGCGCAAGCTCAAAACACACCTTTGGAGTTTTATCTACCCCCATCAAGTACCCACTACATAGATGTCAACAGCATGCAGCTATGGATGAAGCTGAAAGTGTCAAGTTACACAGGAGGAGCTTTGGCGCACGGATCGAAGACAGTCACGGGTAATTTCCCCATCGCATCCATTTTCTCCGACTTGGACGTCAAAGTTAACGAGACATCAATTACTCGGTGGACAAATAACTACCCTTATGCGGCAATGATATATCGCCTCCTCACCACTGGAACGGATGCCATGAACACCAAAATGAAAACAGAGCGGCTCTACAAGGAAGACACGCTGGATGCAATAAATCCAACAAACAACACCTACGTTGCCTTGAAAGCACTGGGAACGCAGTTTGAAGTGCTGGGAAAAATCTACCATGGACTTTTCATGCAGCAGCGAATGCTCCACCCGAAAATGTCTTTGAGAATTACGCTGAGACGATCTCCAAATCTATTCAGCTTACTTGGAGATGATCCATCAACAGGAGGAAACTTTGCGGATATGATATCCATTGAAGATGCGCATTTGAAAGTGAGAAAATGCGTCGTGCACAGCAGAGTTCAGGAGATGAATGATCGTGCGCTGATGCAAGGATTGAGGCTGGAGTACCCATTTAAGGATATACAAACAATAAGCTACAGCGTCGCTAGCGGAAACACAGACGGTAATTCGGAGATTCTAAACATGGGCCCTGCACCAGACGCCGTCGTCGTTGGATTCGTCAGCTCAAAATCGTACTCTGGAACCCCATCCAAGTCACCGTTCTTCTTTAAAAACTGTGACGTTAAATCTGTGAGTGTTACGCTGGACGGGGAGCCCCAAGTCTTTAAGCAAATGAAAATAGACACAACAAAGAAGGAGTACATGCACGCCTATTCACAACTATTCAACCTGCTGCCAAAAATGGAAGGAGGGGGATGCATAACACCAAAAGAATTTATCGACAAGGGGATGTGCCTACTCGTTTTCGACATGAACAACGCAGTGAGAGAAAATAGATTTGCTCTGAATAAAAGTGGCTCGCTAAAAGTAAACTGCGACTTTGCCAATGCGCTCACGGAGAATATTCATGTAATTGTTTGGATGATTCATTCCAAACTTTTGGAGGTGGATTCCAACAACGCGGTTTATAATCAGTAGAGTATTAGTGTTATGAAAAAAATATAAAAATACAAAAAAATGTTAGTTGTATTTCTGTGAATGTGTATATATATATCTCTGTAAATAAGTGAAAATATAGATGTAAGCTCTGTTTGTGCATAGTATGAGTATAAAAATAATTTGTAAAGTCATGAGGACTATTTTTATCTTTAAATATTTGGCATAATAAGTTGTAAATATTGTAAAAAGTGAGTAGTTATAGCGGGACTAGCCCGGCTCCACTAGGGGGTCTGTTGTTAAAAGATTCGTGATGATGTAGTGATGAGAGTCACTTTTTGAAATCGAGTCTTGCCTTGACAACACTGACGACGCCGGGCATTATAAGGCAGAAACCCCATAGTGCTATGTGTAATGGTATGTAACTTGTATAAATAGATTTGGTATAATTGGATTCTATATCAGTTTCTCATTGAATGTTGAACAGTAAACAACTCTCGGATTCTCTCGTAAAAGTATTTTTCAACAGTCTTTTTTTGAAGATGGATTTTAAAAAGCGCAATGTGGAGCAAGAGGTGCAACAAAAGCCAAGTGTGGACGAGCATCCCGGAAATGCGCCGGTCGGTGAGGATGTTTGTGGCTCTGATGCAACACAAAAGAGTCACGCATTTTGGTCATCGGCGGATACAGCGGCAGTCGGAAATACGCTGCTCTTGAAGCGGAACAAGACTGTCTTTGAGGATACCATTCATCTGCGCCGTCTACACAGAAATGGAGGACCATCCAACTTTCAATTTCCCACTTCTCTGGCAACAATGCTCATTTATCGAATCCAACAATTCATGAGCAAAGTGGGTACAGATGAAAATGGAAGGCCAAAGATAATTCCAATACTGGATGATCCCAAAATTCAACTGGAACCTTCAGACGACAAATTTTGGATGCACAAGGAAACCATAAAAGTGTTCAACTTTTATTTGCGACCCTACATTTCCAATGACGGCGATCTTGAAGTGAAGTTGTGGCAGCGCGTTGATCCGGAATTCCATCGGGTCTACGACAACGGAAATGGACCATTTACGTGGAAAGGACCAGTGTCAAAAATCAGCTTTCAGTGTCTGAGAAAGCTTTTTGCAGAGTTGGTTAAGATCTTGTCGCAAGATCAAGAGATTAGAAGTAAAACTGTCGGTAGTTTTTAAAGTTTTAAAAAGTATTAAACTGTAAATTTTCTTTTCATTTTTAATATACTGTAAAGTGTTTAGAATAAACCAGATTAGCTGGGGCCTAGCTTAGAGGGTCTGCCTTTGAAGAAGCGTATGCTTCCCCCAGATGTCACTGACGAGTCCAGGGGTTGTCGCAAAGATCTTGACAAATAAGGACGAAACCCTTAATTAATGTTAATTTTAAGTTGTATGCTACGTTAAATGTTAATTGACATTTTTAGTGTAATTAGCAAATAAAGTAAAAATGAGCCACCGGAATGTTGTAGGGAACATATCAGAGAATAGTTTGGCTCAGTCTATTCTGTTTTGAACTAGCGTTTAATCGGTCCTCCATAGACTTTAATGAGTTTTTGTACACTAATTGGATGCAATGTTAAATGTTAATTGACATTTTTAATGTAATTAGCAAATAAAGTAAAAATGAGCCACCGGAATGTTGTAGGGAACATATCAGAGAATAGTTTGGCTCAGTCTATTCTGATTTCAAATAGCGTTTAATCGGTCCTCCATAGACTTTAATGAGTTTTTGTACACTAATTGGATGCAATGTTAAATGTTAATTGACATTTTTAATGTAATTAGCAAATAAAGTAAAAATGAGCCACCGGAATGTTGTAGGGAACATATCAGAGAATAGTTTGGCTCAGTCTATTCTGATTTCAAATAGCGTTTAATCGGTCCTCCATAGACTTTAATGAGTTTTTGTACACTAATTGGATGCAATGTTAAATGTTAATTGACATTTTTAATGTAATTAGCAAATAAAGTAAAAATGAGCCACCGGAATGTTGTAGCGAACGAACTAGAGAATAGCTTGGCACAGTCTATTCTGTTTTCAAATAGCGTTTAATCGGTCCTCCATAGACTTTAATGAGTTTTTGTACACTAATTGGATGCAATGTTAAATGTTAATTGACATTTTTAATGTAATTAGCAAATAAAGTAAAAATGAGCCACCGGAATGTTGTAGGGAACATATCAGAGAATAGTTTGGCTCAGTCTATTCTGATTTCAGATAGCGTTTAATCGGTCCTCCATAGACTTTAATGAGTTTTTGTACACTAATTGGATGCAATGTTAAATGTTAATTGACATTTTTAATGTAATTAGCAAATAAAGTAAAAATGAGCCACCGGAATGTTGTAGGGAACATATCAGAGAATAGTTTGGCTCAGTCTATTCTGATTTCAAATAGCGTTTAATCGGTCCTCCATAGACTTTAATGAGTTTTTGTACACTAATTGGATGCAATGTTAAATGTTAATTGACATTTTTAATGTAATTAGCAAATAAAGTAAAAATGAGCCACCGGAATGTTGTAGGGAACATATCAGAGAATAGTTTGGCTCAGTCTATTCTGATTTCAGATAGCGTTTAATCGGTCCTCCATAGACTTTAATGAGTTTTTGTACACTAATTGGATGCAATGTTAAATGTTAATTGACATTTTTAATGTAATTAGCAAATAAAGTAAAAATGAGCCACCGGAATGTTGTAGGGAACATATCAGAGAATAGTTTGGCTCAGTCTATTCTGTTTTGAACTAGCGTTTAATCGGTCCTCCATAGACTTTAATGAGTTTTTGTACACTAATTGGATGCAATGTTAAATGTTAATTGACATTTTTAATGTAATTAGCAAATAAAGTAAAAATGAGCCACCGGAATGTTGTAGGGAACATATCAGAGAATAGTTTGGCTCAGTCTATTCTGATTTCAAATAGCGTTTAATCGGTCCTCCATAGACTTTAATGAGTTTTTGTACACTAATTGGATGCAATGTTAAATGTTAATTGACATTTTTAATGTAATTAGCAAATAAAGTAAAAATGAGCCACCGGAATGTTGTAGGGAACATATCAGAGAATAGTTTGGCTCAGTCTATTCTGATTTCAAATAGCGTTTAATCGGTCCTCCATAGACTTTAATGAGTTTTTGTACACTAATTGGATGCAATGTTAAATGTTAATTGACATTTTTAATGTAATTAGCAAATAAAGTAAAAATGAGCCACCGGAATGTTGTAGGGAACATATCAGAGAATAGTTTGGCTCAGTCTATTCTGTTTTGAACTAGCGTTTAATCGGTCCTCCATAGACTTTAATGAGTTTTTGTACACTAATTGGATGCAATGTTAAATGTTAATTGACATTTTTAATGTAATTAGCAAATAAAGTAAAAATGAGCCACCGGAATGTTGTAGGGAACATATCAGAGAATAGTTTGGCTCAGTCTATTCTGTTTTCAAATAGCGTTTAATCGGTCCTCCATAGACTTTAATGAGTTTTTGTACACTAATTGGATGCAATGTTAAATGTTAATTGACATTTTTAATGTAATTAGCAAATAAAGTAAAAATGAGCCACCGGAATGTTGTAGCGAACGAACTAGAGAATAGCTTGGCACAGTCTATTCTGTTTTCAAATAGCGTTTAATCGGTCCTCCATAGACTTTAATGAGTTTTTGTACACTAAATATATTCAACGTTAAATTTTAACTAACATTTTTACTGTAATTAAATAATGTAAAAATGAGCCACCAGAATATTGTAGGGCAAAATAAAGACGCATTTAATTATTCCACCGTATCATGTTCCCATAAGTATCACCTCATCGCATATCTGTACAATTTCATGGCTAATGCAAAAGCTTCATCAACTGCAGCAATACCTGCAATAACTTCATGGTTAATCAAAAGCTTCAACAACTACAGCAAGACCTTCAATGACTACAATCCATAAAAAATAAAAACTGCTCCGGGTGAACCATGCAAAACAACAACAACGTACCGAGAGCACAAAACCAGAAAATTAAAAGAAGCTCACTAAAACTACGCCTAGGTAGTTTCATGCCAAGGTCTTCGACATTTTCACAAAACTAAAGAGAATCGAGCAAGCAAGACTCAAGTTAGGGCAAATAGACAACCCCAACCTCTACAAGAGAACAGAGTCATGCAACCCTTCCTGCAAAAGATTGTGAAGATGTTATGGTGATGCATTATTGCTGAACATTTGTCATGCATTATCCCGTATGTCATTGTAATTATTCATTCGCTATATTATAACTTCAAACTTGAATACGCATAGAAATGCATGACACAAACAAAAACAATGAATGAATTCATCCCTATAAAAATAACCATGACCTGCTCAACACGCAACGCATTATTATCATGCAATATACACCACTCATCTCATCATTAAAACGGAAGGGTGAAGAACATTCCAGTACAATCCATAAACCGCCATACGTTTCTCCCCTCCTTATTGCATCACACGCACACCTCCACCACCACTCCCCCACCCTCACATAATTAGCAAAGAAAAATAATTACGGGAAATCAATACCTGTACCTATATAAAAGAATACAGTCACGCAACCCATCCTGGTTCCATATTATATAGATAATGCCTACCAGATTTATACATACACATAACCCATATATCACACGACCATACTGGCCCCACGTTAAAATTCCATCTACCAAAATAACATTGTAAGATAGCCCAAATCCAGGAAAAAGTCCTTCTGGTGTACTTTTACCTCTACTCCCGTATCCAATGATTACCATGAATGGGACAATTAGACCAGTAACTTGAATGAGAGTAATCAAGCGTTTTTGTGATTTTTCCAGGGAAACATTTTGAAACCGTGGAGCAACTACAAAGTAGATTACAACGAAACATTAAATACTAGGTAATTATTCAGAATATTTTGGATATTTACGTAGCAATATTCTTACATATAAACTGTCTCCGTTCAAACTGAAGAAGTAGATTGAAGCATTCCGCTAGCATGTCGCATCTCTTTATTGCCACCCATCGTATCAAGGCTGCCGTGCTGAAAGCAGTGCAATACAGGATACATTCCAGATTTATTAGGTGGGATCTGTGTTGCACACCAAATAAGAGCTGAATCCACAGGACAACTACGAATGTAATAAATTGTAACACTTTGAATCTCTCCCATCTCAAACTCGTCGGTTTACAGGCCACCAGCGCATAGCGCTTAGCGTTGTGGGAGAGGGTAAACATGGAGCTTCCTACTTTTGCTTGGAGTTCCAAGTGCAGCTTGAAAATTCTCAAGAAATTTTCTCTAAGAAACATGGTGAGCAACGAGCAATGTACAATTGCACTTGCTTAACAACCCAGTAACTAATAACCAAACGGCTAAGGATGTTTTGAAAGAGTGGATTCGGTGCGATTACTTATTTGCTTTCGCGAAGTGTAACTTTGACTTGTCAGTTGCCAGAAAGCCCTGCATATACTTTTAAAACACCCATCGATTAAGCTTATGTTTTGTATTCAGATTAACATGTTGAAAACACCTTAAAAATTAACATTTTGATTATACTTTACGCTGCTCAATATGTAATTAAAAATTAAACTTCAATGAATTTGCGTAAACGCGGTGAGGCCAAAGTATTTTATTTTTTGAATAATTGCTATATTTCGCAATCACTTTCAGATTTCAATTGCTAGAACCTCGGCGAATTGGTACATCCAAGCGACAGCATGAGACGCCAATCGTATTCCACTGGCACCTTGACAATTCAGGAAATACATCATGCACATGTCGTTTAGGTTGAATTTTTTATAAAGCTTACGAGGTCGCAAGAGAGCTTACACGTGTCAGGCAAATCATGCAAAAGTAGGCATGTCTGAATACCCGTCCTGTCACTCGGGTCCGATGCTTGTCCACAAAGTGTATATAATTTTCGATTTCGAGGTGACAATGTTTGGTCAAGACGCAGAAACAAATTCGTTAAAATTAATGCTTAAATAAGTAATGATTTGGACCCACTTTCGGTTCAATACGTCAATTGAGCTTTACACTGTTCAAATATTAAATATGCTTACATGACTACCCAAGTCAGTCACAAAATATATGTTTGTCGTTTCATTTCTTGACAAATGCATGAACATTACATAGTAGGGGTATGTTCAGTCCTGTCATCGCAGAAGGCTCAACGTCAGTAGAGCGGCTTTTATGAGCTCAAGGTGAGAAATTTAAAACTAAATGGTAATAATTGTAAAGTACTTTAAATTGAAATCACTATGTGAAATTAACCAGATATTAGATATCGACAAATAGTTGTTCTACTACTTTATCGAAAAGCATGTATTATACATTAGTTTATGTATGTAATGGCAGATAATTATATACCTACGTTTACATCTTAATGTTAAAATAAAAAAATGTCTCAAAAGACTGATCTAATATGTTTATAAATGAATGTTACGATATGTATTTATAGCAGGGATAGGTTGACAATATGTGTGAAACAAAAGTTGAGAAGGACACACGGAGTTTCCTTGTCCACAAAATTTACATTTCCCAAATAAATCTTTATGGGCTGTAACGTTGCAATGTTGCGGGTAAGCCATTTTCTGTTGCATTTGGGAACAAGTGTAAAAAGTTTCGACTTGGAGTAATTGCGCAATTTGGTTGACTCGACAAACACGTCCCCAAATGATCCAAAACAAACCAAAATTTCGAGGAATCCTCCAAGGCAACAGGTCAAAAACATTAGCAAATGTGGGACAGATAAATGTGGGCCATTCGATACTAAAGTATATACACTGATGATAAAGGCAAACATAAAAGCATTCAAAACTGACAAAATTATGCCGTCCTGTTGAATCAAATTGTAATATCCGGAAAGTAATTATCCATTATCAGCTGCTGGAAACGGACAATGTGGGAGTATGAAGTAAGCAAAGGTTGCCGGAGAACAGTTATCCAACCATCGTTGAAATCCGTAAGCAAAGGTTATCGTAAACGGCACCAGGACGCCTATAATTTGAATAAGGAGTATCAGCCGTTTTTGCGATTTTGGCAGCGCAATGTACCGTTGCAGCGGTGTAACTATAATCAAATGACAAAAAATAATCAAGATACATAAGATGTCACTGAATGATAGGAAGGTATTTTGATAAAGTATTTGTACATCGCAAATGCCTTCGCTCAAACTGAAGAACAAGATTGAAACATTCCGACATCATATGGGACCGTTTTATGGCGACACACCGTATCAATGCCGAGGTACTCATAGAAGTACAGTACAGGATGCATTCGAGATTTATGAGTGGTGACCTGTGGTTCACCCCATATAACAATTGAAACCAAATGACGACAACCAACCCTACGAATTGTAACACTTTGAATTTCTGCCATCGTAAGTTCGTCAGCGAACGTGGAACTAACGTGAAACGCTTATTCCTATAGCTAAGAGTGAATATTGAAGTGCCAATTTTTTCCTGAACCTTCAGATGCAGCTTGAAAAACTTTATACAATTTTCGTTGAAAAACATCCTGTTACTTAAAGGATACAAACTACTTCACACGTAATCGTTCGACGCGACCAATTTTCAAAAGCCGTAGATAGCGTGAAATGTGGGCAACGATTCAGCTTATATATTTTAAAATCCCAAATTAATTCTCAATACAGTATCGTGCAAAGCATTTGTTTATTATTAAAACCTTCTTTGACCACATTAATTTCATATTCAGTTTTGGTGACGGACATGGGGAGAATGCTTGAGTAATATACCTATATAATGCAACGACGATATTTGTTCTGTACAATGATGTGTGCAAAGTTATATACTAATGACGCAAACGAAAAACATAAAACACGATGGCATACGAATTTAAACATTTGTGATCGATGGTAACCTGTGTATGCTTTCAGGGGATTTAGATACCGAATAAACATAACAGAATTAACATAGACTTCAAATATAATGAAAAGCCCATCAACCGTCAATTACATTATGTTGTCAGAATTCTGTCACCAATATTAAATAAACAAGTCAATCAAAATAATGACAATACATCATATGGGTTTGTCCAGTTTTGTCAATCTGAAGGCTGAGTGTCAGCTGTTGTGTGTTGGAAAAAAGCGAGTAGACAGTTTCCCAAATTACATATTCTCCACGTCATTCATTCTAAAACTGTTTTCTGATGCCAAACTGGAAGTAAATAGTAGAGGTAAATAACTTATAGGATATTTGGTAGCAATGAATGTGTAATATATTAGGCTGTAGTGTTCAATATTTCTCAAATATTATTCCAATGAAATCGTGGACGGCTTGCAAGTCATATGAAAGAAAATGCATACAAACTCTTTCTTTATGAGCATTTACGTGCGGCTAGAAATATACAAAAATATTTCATTATCCTTATAAAATCTTGAAAAAACATGCTTGCATCTAAATTACAACCTGACGTGTTATTTTTAAGGAATGCTAGTTGTGGTTCTCAGCCCGGGCCTGCCCATCGTATGCAATTAGCATTTTGTGTGGCCACTAATACAATGCCTTAAAGCAACAAAAGGGTGACGACTTGATTAAGACAAAAGTCCAGAAGAACATAAGGATTCAGCGCATCCACATAATTCACATTTCCCAAGTACACTTTTAAGGGCTGCAGTGACAGGAGGTCCAGGCGAAGCCCTTTTTTCTCATTCCGAGGAACAAGCGGATAAACTTTTGATTTAAGGTAATCCAACATTGCTCGTGAGCCAGCGTATACATTTCCAAACAGCCCGTAGCACAAAAGAATGCCCAGCTATTCCGGAAAATAAGCAAATTTTAACAATGGATGCACTGAACCCATAAAAAATTAATGCGTAGGTGCAAATAATGAACCCAAAACCCTGTGTACCCAACATCAGATACGGCAGCCATCGTGGGCTAGCAGCTAGCGTGCCTGATATAGCTAGTTGCTATCCACGGTCGAATCTCGGCTGCCGACATGAAAAAAGAGTACAACACTAGTAGGTATTGCAGAGAGCGTCCACTACTACTGAACCGCTGGCTACCTGGTTAGTAGCTATCGCTGGATCGTGTAGTGGTTCCGATCCTCAATCTCTCTGCTAGTGTTCTGATAACGACATTTGCATATCAATTGTATCTGTCATTTGACTATTATACTCTATATGTATTTAACGGGAAAGGCAATAAGCTATTAACTTGTGCTTGAGTCAGGGCCATATAAGTTATAATGATTGTAACTTGGCTGTCCCATATATACATACATACATACAACATCAGATACAGATATTGGTCTTGCTGAATCAAATTCTGATATCGGCACAGCAATTGGGTTTCCATGTATATTGTGAACATATTCCGTCAACTGAGCACAAAATTACCTCCAGGTTGATCAATTGAGAACGCGCATTTATTCCATGTAAAACCTGTACTCCAAGCGCACACATGAATATCGTAACTTGGAAGAGTTTGAACTTATTCCATCGTGAGTCTGGACGTGATTTTAACTTGTAGTGGCCATTCGCGTGCTTTAGGGTGAACGGGGAGGAAAATAGTTTTTGTTGAAGCTCAACCTGCAGTTTAAAGAATTCGAATATTCTTTCACTGAAAATCATTCTTTAGATTGATCTCTAAAATTCTTATGAAAAATCAATAGGAATTGTAAAGCAAAAACAATGCACTAAACACTCTCCCTACGAACACTTTGTATCCACCGATCTGAAAGGCCGGTTAATTTGATCGCACAGCACTAACACTGGTTATGCTCGAATTCAGCAAACTGCGGAGGACCGCCACCGGGAATTTGTGTTTTATAGCAATGTAACTGCATATTATTTGAAATTGTTTTTAGATAAAGAACTGAGTGTGATGCTTCCTAGTTTAAGATATGTAGTCACAAGGACATCAATCACAGGAAATGTGAAAATCAGTTGCATACATTGGTCACATCATGAATCCAAAATCTAGCATATTAATACGGCCGATGGGAAATGCACAGCTGGGTCGTGTAGTGCTTAATTATCATTTTTATGGTTGACATTTTGTTGAAATTTCCGCGTAGTTCTTTCAATTGCAACAATTCGCTCCTTCTAACGCATTTATGCCGTCTCGATACATGGTGCATACTGGTGTGATTTAAGTTTTTAGTTCGATTTATAATTTACTTAACAAGCGATTTACTTTACTTTACTTAACAATAAAAATAATTTTTGATATTGTAATTTCACGATAAAGGAAATCAAAAAATGTAGAAGTTGTCGGAGAACTTCCTGGTAAATCTAATCTAGAAATTCATGAAAAATTATAAATAAAACATAATGGCAAATGCTCGTTGTAACAGTTTTGCTCAATTGTTTATAGGCCAATTTAGGGACATGCTGCAAGCGGGAATACTTCCGCGCTATCAAGTAAATTATGCAGTGTGCAACAAGATAATTGCCAATGCCATGTAGTCGTTTCGACATCATTTTGAAACTACTTTAAAATTTTTATATGCTTTTCGGTCTCATGCTATCTATCACTGTAACTTCCTAGTTTGCTAGATGTAATATTTATTCCATAATTAACCACTGGCAATCAAATGATCCAAGACAAATCCGCCATGAAATATTGTTTTCGTAACTAAAATAATTCGTCGCATATACTTAATTGACAAGACAGGAAAAGATTCTAATTATTACAGAGATTGGAAAATGCCATGGCCAAGCCACGTCACGAGCTTTCTTCTTCCAGGTTAGTCTGAATATATGTATAACTTTGTGAGATAGTTGTGACGGTTCCGACAACATGAGTTACATATAAAGATTCAAGATTCAAGATTCAACTTTATTTAAAGTGACACGATAATATCAGTAATATTGTATAAATTTTATGGAAGATTTAACAATATATATAACTGTTTTTCATAACATGACACTTGACAAATGTGTTCCGCAAGGGCAGAATCGCGTTAGGATTCTGTCCTGAGTGGAGGCCGAATAACAAACCAAAATTCATAAACATAAAATCTTTAGTACAACTTATTTAAAAATTTAAATTAGCATGTTACTACGATACTTACACAAATATTCATAAATTTTACCATTAAAATCGCAATGTTCCATATCGTTGCTAATTTCTACCACTTTTTTACTCATTATTTCGTTCCATAAACTTATACCGTTCCATTTTATACTTGATTTAAACTTCTCCGAAGGCGCATCTGGTACTATTAAACGTGGATATGACTTCACTGAAAGTGGGCTTTTTGTGAACCAACCTTCAAACATTTTGTTATGCCAGAATTTGTGAACAAATTTCAGCAGTGCCATCTTTCTTCGTTCCGTAATTGTTAACAAGTTCATTTTGGTTAAACTTTCATTAACATCTTTAAGTGATACATGCTTTTATCTTTTATGATTAACATTGTCTATGCTAAAGACGAAACGATTTATTTTGTTTTGCATGGTTGCAAGTTCAAGGTCTGTTTGCACAGCCCAAACTGTGATACAATAGTCTGCAATACTGGAAACGAAAGCAGAAAGAAATATTTTTATTTTGCTCTTAGGTATTAGTCGCTTAAATGTGTACATTCTTCCCAATGCACTACTTATCTTAGAGTCTACATGGTTGGAATGGTATTTAAAAGACAGCGTATTGTCAAAATTCACCCCTAAGTATTTGAAAATATCTACCTTCTCTACACTTTCACCATTGATAAACACACATTCGTTCAATTTTTCATATTGCTGTTTTGACCTGTAATCATTGTTCTTGTAAAAACACATAAATTTGGTCTTATCTACGTTTATCTCTATGTCATTTTCGTTACACCATTTTATCAATTTGTTTATTGAGTCATTAAGTTTCTCTACTCCCGTTGTGTAATTCATACAATTAGTAAAAATGACTAAATCGTCGGCATATAAAAGTAAGTCAAGGTCTATTACTTTTGCTACATCGTTAATAAACAGAGAGAAAAGGATTTGACCCAAGCATGACCCCGCAGGAACCCCGTTATCTATGTTAACTTCCTTCGAGGTATCATTAGCATTTTGAATCTTAAATTTTCTATCAAGAAAATAGTTTTCAAGCAATCTAACTAAATACGGTTCAGCTTTAAACTCGTGCATTAACTTACGAATCAGTACACTCCTATTCACTGTGTCAAAAGCTTTCCTAAAATCTATGAAGACTGCCACAGCCTTTCCACTTCTCACTCCAATATACTCAAATATTTTTTGCGAGAAAATGGTAACTGCCGTTTCGCAGGATCTTCCACGTCTGAAACCGTGATGTGCTTCATTTAATTTATCAAGAACCATTACAAGCAACCTATTATAAATGATTTTCTCGAAAATTTTTGTAACAAAGCTTAAATGGAAAATTGCACGGTATGACCCAGCTGCACTTCGCTTGCCCTTTCCCTTGTATAATGGCATGCAGATTGCAGCTTTCATATTATCTGGTACAATTGCTGTCGAAAATATTAGATTAAACAGTATCATAAGTGGCTGTACTAACAGCTCCGAAAATTGTCTATATACTTTTTTAGGAACATGTCCAGGAGAATTCATGCATTTTCTTATTGAACCGATTGCTGAGGTAATTTCGTTATCGCTAATTGATTTCAACTCGTACTCTGGATTTTGTTCGAGATAAAGCTTTTCATATGTTTCAATTTCAAGATGTAACGACTTTTGAATACCTCGGTCTCCCTCTAGAATATACTGTCTTGATAACTCGGTCATTACTTCATCAGAGTTGGCTGTGACCGAGCCATCATTTTTTACCAATTTTACTATTCCTACATTGCGTTTGGTTCTGAATTGCACAATTTCATTAAATTCATTCCATACTTCTGCGCTATTAGAAATCCCGTCAAATTTTCTATTAAAGTACGTGTTTCTAGATTCTTTCAAAGTGTTATTGTAGGCATTTCTTTTCTTTCTAAATAATGACAAATCACCTGCTTTCTTCGCTTCATCTCTTTCTCTCGCTACCAATTTCAATTCTGAATTGAACCATGGAGCAGATTTACCTTTCACAATTCGCTTTTGCATGGGAATATGCGTGTCAAAAAGGGCTATTATTTGTTTCTCAAAAAAATCAACATTAACACGAGAACAACTTTTGTTTGTGAGAAAACTCCAATCAATCTTTAAAAAATCAATTTTAAACTTTTCTGGATCAAGTTTTTTAAAATTTCTGTATTCAATCGTAACTGGACTTACTTTCTCTAACTTTTTCCTTTTGACAAAAATTAATTTATGATCCGATCCTGCAAACTCTATACTACCTGCTTCAAATTGATTGTGACCATTAACGAATAAGTGGTCTAAGGCTGTTTCAGTCTGTTTAATTTGACCATTTTGTTTCCTCAGACCTGTCCTGGTGGCACCTTTAATTAATTGAAGAAATTTGTATTCTTTTATTATTGACGTAAGCTTAACTGTTTCTGGCGATGACTGCAGGATGTTTATGTTAAAATCGCCAAAAATTATAATGTCATGATTTCGCTTTTGTTTATAAAGAAAATTGCATACGTTGCCAAAAAACTCGAAAAACTCACTATTGACATCGTATTGTGGCACATAAAGAGTAGCCACTAGCGTCGTTTTCATTCCAATCTTTGTCAGTTTAATTATGCTACATTCAATCAAATGCGGTATTGTCAATTCCGTAGGTAAGTCAATCAACTCGAATTGACATGACTGATGAATATACAAAATTGTACCTCCACCTTCATCAAATTTCCTATCTACTCTGATATCATTATAGTTTTGTACCATGAACATGTTTTGATGATCGCGAGTACTACATAGCTTAGTTTGAGTTACTGCTAAAAATACAATACCTACTTCATTATGTAATAGAAGTTTTATCTCTTCAAATTTTGATTTTATCCCATTGATATTAATATGAGAGAAATATACACCCTTACTTAACCTTGGCATATATTCAATACATTGAGGTGTATCCTCTAGACATGGAAGAGATTCGTTGAAGTCGAGATCCTCGTCATATAGTAAACGTAGTTCAAGAAGAAAGCATGTGATCGAGAATGCAAGCTCTCCAAGTCGAAAATCAAAATTGGCAACTATTTGACCGACCTTCTTAGACTTTCTAGCTGTTTTTAATTGTATATGGAGTGTTGGAATTTGCTGCCAGTACTTATTCAATTATCTTCATTGTATTGATCAGCTGAAATCTGGTTTTAACTTCCGGTTTTTCAGACTGTCACACCGTAAAAATTACGGTGTGACAGAAATCACAATAAATCAGTAAAGCGTGTCTACTTTAAGCATACATACATACATACAATGAAATGAAAGTGCATATTACAGCATTCAAAATTGACAAAATTATGCCGTCTTGTTGAATCCAATTGTTGAATCGTCAAAGCTGTTGAATTTGTTTGTAAATCTGAAACGCCGATCCGTTTAGATATGTGTCATTGTCATAGGAAATATGTTCCCGATTGCCAATGCATCGGTATGAAATGAATGCCGTTTTTCTTTATATATTCTGCCCAAGGACATATACAAAATTGTGTACGTTAATACTAAATGAACAACGAAATCAATTTTGCTCACAATATTATATTTCGATTTCCGAATTTAAAGATGTCGAATTAAAACAACTTCTGGTGATACCGGACCGCTTGAAATTGCATAATTATACAATACAATAGAAATCGGAATAGGTCAAATAGTGACAACATGCTTCTCCAGTAAATTATCGGTAGCTTCACAGGATTATACATTTCATTACGTGTCTGGCCGGGGGTGGCGAATATGAACGGAATACGTTCCAACCGAACGATCGTTAAAATTCCTCAATCTGAAATCCGAGTGCGTAAATACCGTAGGAAGTATATAGAGAATTCACAAGTTTGAATGATTTAAACAGCGATTCTATTTATAAGCACAAATACATAACTGAAATCGATTTCCAAGTTTCATTTCGAAATTTATTAAAATGTATCGTATTGAGAAAAGTAAAACCTATGTGAACAAGCCGACTGTATATTTATATTTTACTTGAAATATCTGAAGCTTAAAATTTCTCATATCAGCTCGTTTAATTTTCCAATGTGACGGAAAAGTACATGTACCATCAAAAGAGATAATTGGGTTTATGTTCTGCTAATTTTTAAATATAATTAGTTTAATACAAGACTAAGAGTTATAGCATTTTCGACAATATTCCGACAAAAGTTTATTGTCGTGTTTTCGTCAAATAATGCCGATCCATACCGAAAGGATATTGGACCTTGTGCGTCTAGCATTCTTTTCCACATTTTATATTCAAAATGATTTGAAATGCGATCTGTATTCAACTTGTCTTTCCAGAACCGATACGAACCTTTTGACCACTTTATCCTAATCAATGCTTTGCTATACGTATAGCAGAGGCATATCATGGGAACTGTCAGTAAAATTACCATGTACGTCACCACTCCAATCAAACACACGGCAACATATAGCATGACAGGAAACATGCTCCATCCCGAAATGACAACCCAGGTAACGAGGACGCCGATTAAAAATCCCAAGCCCATCAACAAAGCCGCCGTGCTTCTCACTCCAGCCATTCCAATCTGACATATATAACGCAGTTGCAAGTAGTTATTCATGGAATTCATATCTGGCGGCATCGTCGAAAACATTTTCAGACATTTGTAAATTATGTCGAATAAGGACACAGCCGGCAGAAACATGACTGTCATGGAACGACAAGCCTCAAAACCCGCCCAGCTGGTAACTGCAAGTCTACAAGCAATGTTAAGACACTTAGTCATGAGAGTTGTTGCAGGAATCAACTTGTTGATCACGAATCTACATGGATCGATGTTAGTGAAGACACGAATACAGCCTAGTGACATTCCCAAAATAAATAGGATTCCCACAATGTTTATCATGAGCAATCCAATGATATCTCTAAATGTTCCTCGTCGCAAAACATGAACAAATTCTGAAAGACAAAATAAAACAATTTATTTCCACACAGGTTTTTTTAAAAAATTTCATATGCTTTTAACAATAAATTACCCATTGTGATCAGCTTTCGGGTAGATAGTTCAAGGGCATATCCTTTCGGACGGTAGTCCCTCCTAATTCTTCGGTCAAATTGATGGAGAATATTTAAAAACTGCTCGAATAGTTGATCGCTGTGAGATAGAATGATTTGGTTTAGGCCGGCGACGGAAAATGTCAAGCACAGAATGAAGAAGTCTAGCAGCACAATGAAAAAAGGTTCCGATTCAACAGATCTGAAAGCCACGTACTTGAAGGTGGTGTACATGGGTATCAGAATATGCGCGGCAATTGGTGCAAAGGAAAGATAGAACGGAATCAGTTTCCGCCAATTCCTTTCCATCTCGAATCTTTCCTGGGAAACGTCCATTGAGAGGACGTGGTGGTAAATATGCTTGCTGTAAATTGAATTTTGGAACTGATACGCCTTCCACATCAATGGGGTTGCCATTGCAAACTTGTTTTCGCAAGACTTCCGAATTTGATTGTTTTAACTGATGTCCACGTTAATATTCTAACTTTGACAAACTTCCTTTTTGCTCGACTGTCACACTATAAGAGCTTTATCATGTAATGCGGAGAATAAGTATGTCAATTGGATAGCATTACGTATACCACATACCCGATGTATTGCGAAAGACATTTATGAAATATCATGGAAAATTTTAAGCCATGGGTCGACTGAATTAAATCTAAAAATGGCTAAATTCTTGGTCGTAATGGTTAGATTCTAAAAGTGGATTAAAAATAGTAGGTATATCGTAATATAATATTACGCTCAGTTTTCCAAAAATTGCTTTCTATTTATAGAAGATATGCCTAATATGTATAATCGATAGCCTTTCAAATTCTTCTAGCCAAGCCAGCACAGCGAAGTGGTTCATATACCGCTTTCGTTCCATGCTTCCCCAGGTTCGATCCCTGGTGCTTGGCAAAATTGTGTCGGGAGTTTTTTCTGTTACTAGTTGGTTACTTAAACATATTTAACTAACTATGTGGCGGTCTTTTCTCTGGCACCGCGTCCGTCCTAGTTAGAGGAATTCCTAGCGCAGCATTTCCTTTATCCTATTTACTCCTTTAACTTGGGCACTTCATGGTATAAAATACCCTGGTCAGGGTTCCATGTCGTACTGAACTTTTCTTTTCTTTTTCTTCTAAAGGATATTTTACATATCCAAATGGGCATATCCCGGGAAACTAAAGGCAGGTTATGAAGCTACATTTCTTAAATACGTGTGCTGGCATCTACAAAATGTGGACTTTTAAATTTTCTACTGAGCACATTTAAAATTGATTGACCCCCCAAAAATTCTAATTTTTTAAAATTTGCTAGTATTTTGCCATTTGATGGTGTTTGGTGAAATAGCGTTGTGCGCTGAACATTTTTCCATCCAACTCGACATGTGTACAGAAAATTGAAATTGAGTGAAACTCGGATATGTTGCTCTTCAAGGTCATATAAACTATGTACATCTTTTCGTAGCGATCTGATGCTTCACCGTATTATAGAGGGGATACATCTTGTCCAACTAACATCTTGGTTTGGGTGTTGCCGACATTGCTATTGATAATTATGCACAATTTTTTAAAAAAAATCGAATTTTCAAAATTTTGAAATACTCATGTCACAGCGTTGAAATGGATATGTACACGCCTCATTTTGACTCCAAAGTAGTTTGCAAAAAACAGCAATGGAAAATATTCATTCGTTTTAAAGTTACAGAATTTTTATGAAAATCGCTTTCTTCGATTTGCCGAACGCGGTCCCTTTCAAGTGATGTAACTTCCACAGTAATGAACCGATTGCAAAACCAAAACCGGATATAGAAAGCATACAATTTGTTTACTAATGTATAGTATTTTGATTGAACATGGATCCCGGAATGGGCCCACGGCGGGGGCCTGTGTTAAATGGTACCATTTTTTTCGTTATAAGAATCTACAACAGAAACATGTATTATTCTTGTTTACGTCAAAATTTAGAATAGAGGAAAAAATCACCCCTAGTTAAATTTAATTGCCTTTCTAATGGTACCTCTTTGAAGCCAACACGATAAAAACTATGAGCGTAACGCACGAGTTGTGACAACAAGTCCAATTTCTTCGGAAAAATATAAAAAAATCTTTTGACAGATTTCAAAGAAATTTTATTTATTTTTATAAATTAATGTACTGAGAACCATTTTATGCTGACAAAATGAATTAAATTTGATTTTGACGAATTACAAACACTTCTTGCAAATTCGGCATCGTATGGGGGTCACGGTCATAGTATTGTTTCCTATATGTTACACGAATGTTTTTCATTCACAAATTTACGGCTTGAAAAGTCTGGTTCTTACTATCAGACGTCTGAAATATGTCGTTTTGCTGCAGCGGTCGTCGCAGGAGCGGATGGATGGAAAAATGTTCAGCGCACAACGCTATTTCACCAAACACCATCAAATGGCAAAATACTAGCAAGTTTTAAAAAAATAGAATTTTTGGGGGGTCAATCAATTTTAAATGTGCTCACTAGATAAGTAGACATATATCACGGCAGCTTGCTGGAAATTTTCACCCATTGCGTCATGCTTTGATTCAAATTGGTTTTGAATTGGCGTTAGCATAAATGCAAAGGGAAAAATCCCAGAACGTTGTACATGAGACCAAATCATGTACACGTACTAGTAAAGAATAAATATTTCCTTAAAATTCACGCGGTCACATGCGCCAAATTTTTGTGTCGATAAAATGCAATGGTATTTCCACGCGTTGTAGTGTAATCATGCAAGATAATCGTAAATAGTACCTGCATGAATAAACTATGTACGGTACAAAGAAAGTTACGGTACGGTACTATGTACGCACAGTTGGGTTGCCGCCGCCCTTCTGGAAAATGATCGTATTGCGTACATTTGCTGGTAACCAGAGTGTTAATGGACTGCATTAGCCTTACGAAGGTGCATGTGACCGCATGAATTTTAAGAAAATATTTATTTTTTACTAGTACGTGTACAAGATTTGGTCTCATGTACAACGTTCTGGGATTTTTCCCTTTGCTTTTATTTTCTACTTTTTCATATTGCGATATTGTAATTATCTTATTAAATTCCAACTACAAAGGCAAATTGAAATTGTAGTAGTTTAAATTTCAACATTCAGCATTAATTAACTTTCTTTCGTTATCTCTTATACTTCTAGTACAATAACTGCGGCTAGACCTACTTCGGCTAAAAATATCTAGATCCTACGTCAGCGTAAATCTACCATATTTTCACTCAAGCATGTATCCAACAATTCAGCAGAAGCTTTTAATTGACGATGCAAATCTCGTTCTGCGATGAAGTGTCTCGATAATTTTTTCAAGTATGTAAAATTACTTCATATTGACAAATCTGCTTTTTTACATAAACCAAAAAGTCCACACTCGGTTACCAAATTTTTCTAAAATGGATTAAGGTCTTGGTTTATCCATCAAACAACCTACTTCAAACTTCTATAATGTCAGAATGTCATAACAACCGGGTAATCATTGTAACCGGATTACAATGGCAACCTGATAACCATGACAACCGGATAGCCATGTAAATCTGGTAATACTGTAAAAATTTGGTAACCATGGAAATCAATTTTCCATGACCACAAGGTAACCATGGTTTTACAACGTCATTTGGAGCTTAAATGCTAAGTTGTGTCATAGTTAAATATCCACCACTTAAGTGCGTCAGCCAAAAACCCCTCCCCACAATACATTTTCCATACAAATAAGATCAAATTGGCGACTTTTTAAAAAGTTCTGTATCATCCACACTACTTCGACCTCCGAGAATGTCAGATTTTTTTGTTTCATCGAAATCGGCGCAGTAGGTCATTCTCCAGTTGTGTCTAAAGTTTTTTTGGTGCTACTGAATGCATAATACATGTAATTGATTGCGCATGGAAATACTACCATTGCGCGAATCGCTTGCTTCGCAAGCGATCAGAATCCTGGTGCTCCGCTTCGCTCCGCACGGTCCCATGTGCAAAAACGGCGGTTGAAATGATGCTTACCTCCGTGCCAAATGAAAGTATTACAAGTCGAAAAGGTATAGGAACAAAGCAGTTGATATAAAGACTGTTTCAAATAAAAAACCCGAGAGGCATCAAATATTCAATGATAATTGATCCTTTTAATGACTTTAGTGTAAAAATAGTAGAAACTATATACAATAGTAATTGGACAATACCACAAGCTTCTAGTAATCTGCTATGCATTTATAATAAGTTCATAATATGTGACTCTTTTAGGTCACTCTAATTTCCCTTACTTTACACTATTATATGATATAAGCAGAAATGAAACGACTTATCCTTTAAAGCAGAAGCATGGTTACGATTTGTGCGAAACAGAAGTCAAGAAGCACAAGTGAGGTCTGCTTGTCAACATAATTCACACTTCCCAAACAAATTTGTATGGGCTGCAGTGACAAAACGTTCCTGAAAAACAATTTTTTGTCTTTCCTAGGAACCAGTGGATAAATCGTCGATTTAAGGTAGTCCACCAATCCATTTGAAGCAGTGTATACATTTCCAAACACTCCAAAACACACAAGAAGCCCCAAAAATGTGTTCAGAGCGGTACCCATAAAAAAGCAACTTTTTACTATGGATCCATTGAACCCGTAAGAAATTATAGTGTAAAGGCTAATAATAAAAGTACAACACTGTGCACTCAATATGATCCACAGTAATTGATCCTGCTGAATCAAATTCTGGTACCGGCATAACAATTGAGTTTCCCTGTAAATTGTGAAAGCAGTTGTCGAGCAGCTACCAACTCCAACTTTCCTGGGATTGTTCATGTATTGGCTTGCAGCAATGAGTTTGGTGAATTTGGTATAATAATTCAGGCAATATGCGGAAACGAGACATATTTGAAAGATGACAAAACAAATAAAACAACTCATGTCGACTAACAACCAGCAAGACCAAATAGAAATACCTGCTAGTTTTGCGACCGTGTCTACGGACGCGACAAAATATCCGTTGTCGACTGATGGAAAGCCGCAATGATGCAAGAGAACGTAGATAAACGTTCCGGGAGAACAATTCTCAAACCATCTCTGAAGAAAATATGCTGCTGAAATTGCAATGGGAGATGTAATTGCACCCAATTGCAAAAGGCGAATCAGTCTCCTTTGTGATTTGTTGAGGGAGCTCTTTGAGAGCACGTCTGATCCTGAAATAAGAGACCATTGAAAGCAAAAACCAATTCAAAATAAGGATGCATGTGCATTGTGTTTACACTTACGTCGCAAGTGCCGTCTTTCAAATTGGAGCAGTAGATTGAAGCATTCTGCTATCATTCTGCGCCTCTGTGTAGCGACGATCCTAATCAGAAGTGACATGGTTCCTACAACTGAATACAGGATACATTCCCAATTTGTTAGGTTCGAACGTAATTTCCTTCCATGTAGTGTCTGTGCTGCAAGGGTACAGATGAAAACAGCATATTGGAACATTTTGAACTTGTGCCATCTTGAGACGCTGATGGTTGCCAAAGTATATTTGCCATTCTGGTATTTTAAGGTGAACGGCGAGGTAAAAAGCTTTTGTTGAAGCTCAACGTGTAGTTTAAAATACTCGAATATTCCTTCACTGAATATCATACCTTAACTAACTTTTCAAATGTATACACGAAGCAACGCTCTCAAGGGGAATAATATTTTATGGGCGTTCTATTCATAGCACAAATAGTTCTTTCAACACACACACGACTTGAAAACTGATTTTACTGCGCAGAGCGCTGAGTTCAACAAATGTGCAAGGACACCCACCAGGAACTAGCATTTTATAGCAACGCAACTGCATGATTGCTTGAAATGGTTTAGTCAAACAACTAAAGTCAGATACTTCCTAGTATACAATATCTAGCCACAAGGCCAAAATTCACAAGAAATCGGAGGATGTTTTGTATTAATTTCTGACATCACATGTGCAATTTATAACATTTTAAAACGACAAAAGAACAATATGCCACTTGAGAGCTAAATACTTAATTGTCCTTTTCCGGTATTGAGTCTATGCAAAACTATCTAGTTGGATTTGTGTGACGAATTTGTTATGCGAGAGCTGGAAACTTCCGTGACACTTTTATGTATGCAGTAAGCCTTCAATTTCAAATTGTTCATGTGGTTTTTTAACAAGGTAATTATTGGTGTCATGTTATCCTCTTCTTTGAATTTATTTCGTTTAGGAATTATGTGTTGCCTTCCCAGTACTTCCTGGAGTGTGCTATAATTTTTGGAGCACGTCGTGTCGTTGGCAAACTGAATATATCTTCCTGGTTTAAGTTTTAATAATTAAAATCTGGCCCATGATAAAAATGGATGTTTAGAGGTAATACATATTCTTCACCGGTTCCGTAATTAAAATAATTGGCGATGTATAATAAAAATTGATGAACGAGGAAAGCACAAATTACAAAAGTTGTTGGAAAATTTCCTGGTCCTGCTTATCGAGGAAGTAATTACAAGTTAAATATGAAAAAGTGTCTACCTGCAATGCAAACTCTGTGTCGCGACCAACCTTATTGGAATGAATCCATCCACTTTATTGGTCAATGTACCGCAAAAAGCTTGAGTCTTGACTGAACTCAGTTGCAAATACTGTACAAGAAATATTAGAACTACGATTTAAATATGAAGCGTTGCCAACGAAATGCTTGTGGTTTGATTCATTTACAATCATTTATTTTTTATGTGAAAAATTTGAAAACCATAGTATTCACTAATCTAGCTCGCAGATGTTCCAAAAAATTGCTTTCTATTTACAAATCATATGCTATTGTTATACATAAACATACCATTCTCGATAATTGTATTCTATATTGTTGCCCGGATCATACCAAATGGTTTTACAGCTTCTTTGAAAATATGATCCGGTTTTAAAATTGGTGTTGCAGAGGCGTTGCAAAACGTCGTGTAAAATTATGCTTACCTCCGTGTCAAATTCAAGTAATACACGATGAAACGAGTTATGAACACATCAGGTAATGTTAAAATTGTGTCAAATAAAAAAAACACAAGAGACATTAAATATTCAACAGAAATTGATCGACAAAGTTTCACAAATAGCCTCTAGCGGTATATATATTTTGCTGTGTATAACCACCACACATTGTGGAGAAAACACGATCGATACTATGACAAAGGAAATGAAATGTAGCATCGTCTTAATCTGTCACATAATTAAACTTCAAACTAGACAATACAATTAATGTATCACCACCATTTAATAGGAATGGATGAATCAGGAGGCGACCCGTAAATCCATTAAATATTGAAAATCAGTATCGCGTCGAAGCAACGCAGAATAAGTAGCCATGCGTACTCGGGCAGAAATTCCATTCGAAAATACCAGAACGTGCCATACCTTACCCTAATTGGTTCAACGGCCCGCGCTCTCATGGACAGTATCTTGTACCACTTTGTCTTTTTCTTTGCGTAGGCAAGCCTTGCCCTCAGACGATGTACGCTCACCAAACAAAGAATCATGTCCATTTGCCAACACAGCATGGTCAAGAATACAGTTTGTAGTAGTAGGGAATAACTAAACGCAGCCACAAACATGCAATAAGGTCCAAATCCAATAACATATGGAGACGATTTCACGCAAACCCAGCAACTAACCACATTCGCCCAAAACAAACCTGATGTGACCACATATACAAAAACGTGAATCAACTCCTCTCCCTTTTTAAACAAAAGCGTTATACAGGTGTAATGTGAGCAGAAAATCTCCGTTCGTGACACCCGGCAGAGCATAACTTGCAGTACCTTTCTGGACCTATCCATAAGAACAAACAACATGCAAATACAAAAGTCCACTGACCTGGATATTTCTACTAGAACAAAGAACACAACTGCATATCGTAAAAGGAGGACACCAATGATTGCGCCAAGTGATCGGTATTTTGCATCCGGAAGTAACATTTCTGAAATAAAATATCCGCAATCCACATCAGCCAGTAGGACAACCGTAGCCGCACAGAATGGGAAAATAAAGGCGGATGGCATTAGCACGTACGGCAAAAGTAATGCAACGTCAAACTTTCTTGGGTCCTCGCATGATGGATATTCTGGAACATTAGACCATGCTGGAGAATATGTACTTCAAAACATTTAGCATTACGTAAAATATAAAAAAAATGCGTACCTCGTAATATTTTATCGGAGATACTCAACAAGCCATTTACCGCAGATACGACGGCTTGCGCACAGCGCACTGCAACAGTTAGAAGAATGATCAAGCAGGAAGCGCAAGCCCACATCAGCAGCATTAATGTGAAATTTATCCACGAAAAGCCAGCTATTGGACTCCAGTACGCAAACACAAATGGTTGAACCAGACACATCCAGCTAAATATCCAAGCGACTAGAATGTGCGTCCCGTAAGGAAATAATTTTGGTGCTGGTTTGTTGATCAAAAGTGTGCAACTTTTGTAGTCCCATTTTACCGGAAACGGGAAAAGGTAAAAGTGAATTTTTTCAAGAATGCGAAATGCCTGCTCTTCGTATTTCCGTAATACCATGTTGGCGGATTAATTAATCACTAAGATGTAGTGACTAATGAATTTGTTGGATTTTGTACGCGAAGTATCTAGTTTCCAAGTCAGTAACCTTTCACAATGCAAGATGGTAATGTGACGGTGACACAAATGAACGACGTGGAATATTATTCGTGGACACAATGTAAAGCACTATGAGTATATGGCACAATATTATGCCCTGCTCGTAAAACTGAGACTAGAGCTAATAATGTTTGGATATCTTCCAGCGGTACATACGCAGCGAATAGTACAAGAATATGGTAGGTATTTCCTGGAATACATAATTTGTTTGTTATACGCAGTGTCTTGACATATTGGTAAGCTAGGACTGAATTATTAATTTGAATCCAACTTCAATTTAAACGTATGCTAAGGAACGTAATTGAAAACTTAAACGATACATGTAAGTAATATATAATCATGTATTGGATGTTGCTGTAATAGCTATCCCATAAAAAGTTATTACCTATTTCATTTTTTTTGTCTGAAAGCATTTTTTTGTAATCCGGAAAATTGAGTATTTAATTTCAATTCATTTATAATGGATTATAAAACGTATTAACTTTAGAGACATTAATTGTAATTAAATTGGCTGTCCTATTAAAATTGTTACTTCATTATTTTAACTCAACAACAGTAGCTGATTGATTTATTTCATGTTACTGGACTCTTTCTTTTAAAGTTTTTTTTAATTTGAGAAGCATGGCTCAAAGAATTTTGCATGCAAGGAAGCTACATCAGCCAAACTAAAGCATTAAGCAACCGAAATATTTATTTATACTTTATTTGTGTATTCGGCGGTGTAAATGTATATTATTGTACTTATGTATAAATGAAATCTTGACAAAATTGTAAAAATCAAGTAAGCAATATTTAGTTTTTGCTGATTACCTGTTAACGTCGATAAGTTAAAAAAATTACATTAAAAATTGAAAATCAATACAGTACTAGAACGAGGAGGAATACACAAAAATTCGCGGTCCTTGAAACTTTCGCCAACCCGACAAACAAAATTGAGTAACGTAAAAGGAGAGCGGTTAGTATGGTGCCTAGTGACCGGTATTTCTGACCGGGAAGAAGCGTCTCCAAAATGAAATATTCAGGATCCACATCTGCCACAACCGCTATCGCTGCAGCACAAAATGGGAAACGGAGAGCGCCGGGTATGAGCACGTACGGTAAAACGATACTTTATCAAACTTCCTTGGATTCTCGGATGCTGGATATTCTGAAATGATAAATTATGTTTAAAAAATTCGGGCCTCCAGAGATTTTGACAGCTTGGCGAAATGAATCGATTACCTTGTATTCTAGCATTCAGCATTCTATCGGTGACGCTCAATAAGCCGTTAAGCGCAGATACGAGAAAGATTTGCCATAACGCGTAGTCAGAGCGAGTACTAGCACGATGCAAGTCGCAATGGAGCATCCACGTAGCATCATTATGATATTCAGCAACGTTAAATCCGCTCTAAAAATTGTAAAATTATATGTGTCCTGAAAAATCATATTTCATAGTAGGAGTTTCCTGATTTTCATCAGATTTCGTAAAAAAATTTTTGGTCAACCAGAAATGAATAATTAAGTGGCACGTGGCATATTTTTTGCTATCCAAGCTTCACATTTACAGCAATTTCCGACAGTTGTGCATTGGAAATGGCAATTAATGTACAAATGAGAGTCGTATAGTTGCTTGGTATATTGAAGCATAATATGTATAATATGTGATAGCTCTCATGTGTTTTAATTATTTAAATTTAAACATTGTACGCCTGACAGACCAAAATAACTGAAGCATATAAAAGTATTTTAATAAGCTTTGTTGGAGCGCCAACAACAGCAACGTGCATATACAATTTCTTCGACAAATTTATTGTTGAGATATCGCGATAGAATGTTCATCGGTGTGGTCGTCTGGTATTATATCCTCGTCATTTGCATCAGTTTCGTTACTCCCAAATGAAAATTCAGCTTGCTCCCATTCTGCAGATGTAAATGACTTCCCATGTTTGGACCTATCGGGAATTCTTCTCACTTTCGACTTGGTAGTCGGTCGATTTACTTCATCAGCCATTGTTGTAGAATGAGCATCTTCAGCTCCGTTCTTTGCCCGACTAGGAATTGTTCTACTTTCTTGTTCTTTCGTCGATTCCATCTGAGTCACTGTCGCACTTTCTGTGGTAGAAACGGAAGTTTCGCTGCCATTTTTTGATCTTGTTGGGATCAATCTCGTTTTGGAATTTCGGGACGGTCGTTCTTTAAATGGTTCAGATAATACCAACTGACTTGAACTAGTTTCTGAACTACTTTCTGGTGCATCTAAATTTGTCGTCGACTCGATTGTAGATGTTCCTGTTGTATCCGCCACAAGTAAGCTGTCTATTTCGGATGGTAGTGACTGCTCCGTCGTGGCAAAAGAGGATATTTGATTCTGACTTGCATTCTTTGATCTTGTCGGAAGTGTCGTCAGATCGGAAAATTCTGTTTGCTTCGTTTTTACAGCGGATGTTTGCGTTTCAGGCAACATGTTCATTGCAGCGTTGAGTGTCATTGATTTTGCGAACGGCATTTTCCGAACGGACACGGGCACCTCATCGGACTGCAACTTTTCATGCGGTCGGGATCTCCTTAAATGAAATGGATGGCGGGCAGGTCTCTCAAATTGTTCGTCAAATTCTTTATCGTTGCACATGCCTCCCGAGCATCCACAAATGGTATACTCCTCGCCTGGACGACACCCTCTGTTTACGAAAAGCACCACGGCACATCCTTTCCTGAACACATCCCCAGCGTATATTCCTTTCTCAGGAATATCCTCCTTGTGTCTTAAGGTAGCGCAGGCATCGTCCGAGCGCACGCATGTCTCAATATGCCAAACGTCCTTTTCACATTCCTCATCTCGACAGTTAAAACACTCCATTGCTGCATAATGTAAAGTCAATTTTGAATGAGATACTTTCGTAATCAAAAATAATATGAAATTTGAGTCTTACTTGCAGCTGATAATCGTACGCCGGAAAATGAACAGCATAGGAGCAATATTACTCCAACGACGGCTGCCAAGTATGTTGGCAATTGCCGATGTCGCAATGAATGATTACTCGACATAGTTTATCAACAGCATTTCCATTGTGATCTTTATAGCGATGCATAACACGATGGGGAATAAAACAAACTATCATGTTATCTATGTTATCTCACAAAATCTTTATTGCCTAGTTAAGAATACAATGGGTGATAGATTTGATCGGTATGTGCTATTCAACGTGGCAATAAAACGCCATCAAAGAATTCAATCGTACCATTTGCTATTACATTTGTAGTCAATATGTTTTCATGCTTAGCCACCGTAAAGGAAAACAGCGGCTCATTTTTAGAATACTTGGAGAGTCCCAGGAGAAACAAATGTTTTATTTACAATTATTACAATTGTCATAAAATAACATTTAAAAATCGTCACCAAAATATAAGGCGCATATGCATTTTCATTAACCCGAACTTACTCCACTGACTCCTCAATACTGGAATTGATGCTGTTATCCAGAACCTGATAACCATCTGCGCGATAACGCTTGTACATGTAATTTGACAGTGCGATCAAAGCTACAATGATAATTGCTATGCCAACAGAACCTCCGAGGAGGCCACCAGTAACCTTGTAGTTATCTGCCTTACACTCGTCCGGGGTATTAAATTTAGGTTCTCCTACTGTCTTGACGCCGTCCTGCCGGAATGCCTCAAACTGGAGATATTTGGTACGCATGTAGGAGCCATTCGGATTACCTTGAACGCGCTGTTCCGCTTTGCAGAGGTGCGAATTTTTGAGGTATGTTGGCAGAAATTCTCCGAAAATGTCCATTTCCAATTTCACTGCAAACAAATTAAACGTAATAAAAATTGTCTCAATATTTTTGAATTTGAATCGACTTAAATGTTAATACTGCTTACCTGCGTAATGGAACTTGAGGGAAACCAAACCGTACTGCTGACCCGCTAACTTTGCAAATGTCATGGAAAGCGTATTGTTGATTCTGGATCCATTTACGGTTATATTACTGGACCACCAGTTGATATTAATCGTCTGTTGTTCTGAATGACAAAGTCCGTATACACCTACATGCTTCCTGTCACTAGGAACGTCAATAACCAGCTCGGATGTGTTTGGTCCCCGTACATGAAGTTGAAGAGCGCCCCTCATTAAGATGCACGGACTTCTCAATCCGCTGACTGACCAATTACCAATATTGTGGGGAAATGGTGGAGGAGACGGAGCCACTGGAGGCAGCGGTGGCAGAGGCGCAGGTGTCGGGGTTGTAGAAGTCACAATGACGACTTCCGCTGTTGACGATGCATTGCTGGTGTTAGTCCTTGTG
Organism: Sinella curviseta; assembly: GCA_004115045.4. Lineage (NCBI taxonomy): Eukaryota > Metazoa > Arthropoda > Collembola > Entomobryomorpha > Entomobryidae > Sinella > Sinella curviseta. The sequence continues at coordinate 1,416,595 of CM023201.3, read as the reverse complement.
TTATTCGCTGTAGTTGGAACTTCTATTGTCGTATTAACTGGTGAGGTTTCTTGTCGCTGAGCTAGTACTAATGTTGCTAACAACAATTTAATTACAATAGAAATTCTACCTTCCATTTTGATTTTGTTTGTGTAATGTTTAATATTATAAAAATATTGTTGGCATGATCAGAAAAAATATTCGGTTCGGTTGAAACTGAATAATAAAATAATGAGCATATTTCATCACAGGCTTTCAGTTATCTCTCAATGTTGTAAAATTTTATCTCTTCCCTTTCAGCATGTTTACATACCTGATGATAAGCGTCAATGTAATACATAGGAAGAGGATCACGTTTGGTTTCAATATGTGTTAAAATGAAATGTAAAAGATAAATTCAGATTTGCACGTAGGCTTTTATAACAGCGAGGCCGTTTTGGTAATTTAATGACAGCGTCAACACAAAGATGCTGATAGGAACATACTGATAACGGATAAAACGTTCGTGGTTGATGGTGAAATGCTATATTAAATTTAAGGTATCAATAGTCCAACAGTCGACATGATTGACATTAACGATCATTTAATCAGTTTGTGTCATGTTGCGGCCGGACAAAGCAAAAATGTCACAATTATCTGTAGGCAACTACGTATTCCATTTCAGGATACAATTGAATTATAATATTCAGTATTGATCTACTTTGCACGCAGCGGCGCAATTTCAACACAGTCAGAAATTTTCTTCTGTGGTGAATTAGTCTTCCTCAAAACTTTTATAGTTCAGGTGTAAATCCGCTGCACTATTCCTGCCAATATGAGTTCCGTGGATACTGCTACAAATGGTACCGATATAAAGGCGTCGGCGTTGGAACTTATCGGCAACACGCCGCTAGTGGCTCTAGATAGAATCTGGCAGGGTCCAGGTCGGCTCCTGGCAAAATGTGAATTTATGAATCCTGGTGAGTACACAATGCAAGATTATAATTAATTTGGAATTTACAAAAATATCTTAAATCAATTTACATTTCAGGTGGTTCCATAAAGGATAGACCAGCATACGGAATGATCAAGAAGGCACTTGAGAGCGGTACGCTGAAACCAGGTGGCCAAGTTATTGAGCTGACTGGTGGAAACACAGGGTCGGGACTGGCGGTAGTGTGCGGGATACTAGGTCATCCATTGACTGTAACCATGTCAAAAGGGAACACTATCGAGCGAGCGACCATGATGAGAGCACTCGGAGCCAAGGTGCGTCTTGTGGATCAAGTGGATGGAACACCTGGGAACGTGACGGGAGCAGACGTCCAAGCTTCCAGAGAGAAATGCGAGGCACTTGCTACGGAATCTGGTGCCTTTTATGTGGACCAGTTCCACAATCCAGATCATTGTACAAGTCACGAGGAGACAACCGGACCAGAAATATTTGGACAAACTGGCGGAAAGGTAGACGCATTTTGCGCCATGGTGGGAACTGGCGGTACGTTTTCAGGTATATCCAAATATTTGAAAAAAGTAAAGCCGGATGTTCAATGCTATGCTGTGGAGCCGGAAGGATCCGAGCCAATCAAGGGATGCGATATCTCAAAGCCGAGACATTTGTTGGAGGGAGCGGGATTCGGATCGGTTCCGGGTATGTTCCGGTTTGAGACACTTGACGGAACGGTAAGTGTAACTGATCAGGAGGCGGTGGAGTATAGGACCATGTTGGCAAGAAAGGAGGGACTATACGTGGGATACACTTCCGGTGCAAATGTTGCTGCTGCTGTGAAACTGCTAAAAAGTGGGGAGCTGGGAGTGGATCCGTGGATTGTCACGGTGCTTGTTGATACCGGGCTGAAGTACCCGGAAGGTTAAAAGTATTCATTTGAGAGTTAATGCTTTTGTGTAAATTTGAAGATTTCGTTTCAAAGATCATGAGATGGATGAAATAAATGCAGTATTTCAACAATGTACATGTCAAATCGTTTATTCAATTTTTAATTTCATATTTAATATTAATATTTCATAAAATAAAACTACTTTTAAACTGACATGTGCACGTACAAATACTCAGAATGCATAATATGTAAGTTTCTCGTCCTTTCCCAGGTAGTGATGAACACGCCTAAAATATGCATTCGCGGTTTCCCACAGTAGTGTGTAGTAACGTATTGAATTGATGTTTCCTTCCGAAAGTTGAGATATTACCCGTCTGTATGCCTTAGTCATACCATCCATACTATCGTCGTCCTCCACAACGGCAGCCAAAATTTGAACACATTGGTTTTCATCACGACCATATACCTCCAATCTTAGGGGCGAACACACACAGTCTACGACAAGAATATATGCTGATTGCAGGGAGTCGGACGCTGCTGTCACTTTAGAAATTATTCGATGCGCTGCGACGAATGGCTCATGAATCATCACAATCCTACCAAAACCGGCGTCCTTGCAACATTTATTAAGAACCAGTCGCTCATTATTCGAAAATCTGGCTGTGGTCACAAGTACAAGTTGCGCCGTACATTCATCATTGAACTGACCCACAATATTTTTTACTTGTTCCAGTGTGGCGGTGATGGCTTTTCGGATGCTCTGGTTTCCTGTGGCGGCTAGGGCGGTGTGATGATAAAGCGTACCGGGGTCTGTGCATGCTTGAGCGTTTTTGTAAGAAAATGGTTTACAGTTGAATGAAGCTAAATGGATCCTAACCGCATCCACCATATCGAATGAGATGTTGGCGGTTCCCAGACACTCCATGACTGCCACAGTGTATATCCATACAGTAGAAAGGTGAATATAGAGATGAGGTTCCCGCTTCCCTTCAAACCTTTCCCAGTGTTGCTCCGCTGCAATTATATTCCACCAACTGGAATCCAACAGGTAAGTTATGTCATGTTTTTCTTGCTCGGGGAGTTGATTCGTTAACTGATTCAAAATTTTGATATGCTGTTGGTTTAGTTTGCGCAGATCCTTAGTCGAGTTGTTGCCAAGTCCTTTCCTCACCAGTCTGTCGTGCTTTTGAATAATTTTCTGTCTTACTAAAACACATGGTTTTCTGGTAAAATACGGAATAATTACTTTAACGACAACATATGCTAGTGCCGTGGCTAGAACAAACCCGAACCCAAGCCTGGAAACTTTGGCAATATTTAATGCCATTGTTAATGCGAGATTGTATTTTTGCCGGAAAGCCAAATCTAACGAACTGATTGTGATGCTGCTGAAGTATAAATGATCAATGGCTGCATTTTTACATGATTCATGTTCCACTTTTAGGGCATTAATCTTGCCGTATTTACAGTTCATTCTTGTGCTCAGATGCACAAAAGGTAAAGAATGTAGTGGTGTTGACATACACAATGTGCTGATAAGATTACCAAATAGTAAATATGTTATCTTGTGTAGAGGCACCAATCATGATTCGATTGAGGCGGAGAGACGAAATCATGTCAGGATAGAGAAGTAGCTTTTCTACTATCCTCCAGCTGTTACTCAAACACAGCTTCTCTCAGAAACTAAACAGCTCAATATCCTACCTATGTTATTTTAGTCGATTGAGAGGAGCCTTGGATCCAAATGATCGCAGAGGAGAGTCATTAATCATTTGGACTCCTGCCATTTCAAAGCTCTCTCAACTTTAGTCAAAAGTAAACAGTAATTCACTTTTTGTCGTATCTTGGGGGAACTTGAGAAATCGGTGTTTTAGGTAAGCGTGTGAACCACATGTGCTGCGTTCTATTCTCTGAGTCATTATAAAGTAATTAAAGTGGTTTGGTGGGTAAATAAAAGAAAATAAAACAGTTAAAAACATTGCTACATTTATTATTACTTCAGCTCCGGTCTTTGTGCGTGTTCAACCCAAGCAATTCCTACTTTCTGTGTGGCTAGATTTGTGGCCCAGAAAAAGGTAAAAATATATTTGTTTTGTGTATAAAGATGTGGTATTGAATGTGTAAATTGTGTAGTACAAAAGGGATAAAATGTTAATTGAAAATGTATCATTTTTAATTATTTTAGTTGGGTTATCCTACCAAGAGGTTTTTGTTCACTGAGGTTTAGCGTGGCACTATAAACAAAGTGGTAAGCGTAAATGAAAGAGTTTTTATTTTAATTGATGAGTAGTGAGTATGGAAGATTGCGTAATGATAATAATTGTAGTAACAGTTGTGAATTGTTTTGTTGATTCACAGCCACCCTTAGTTTGGTTAAGTATCCCGTAGCCCATCCAGTTTCCTGTCTTGGTTTTGTTCCTGACCTGTCGCTGTCTTCATCACTATTAATGTACGTAACCGTAATAAAATAATTAATTAAATAGTGATGTATGTGAAACATGAGAAGCAGTCACTGGCCAAGGGTTAAGCCTGCTTTCTCCACCGTAAAGGTTCATACGGTCTAACAAGCCATAAATGAACTGAATAGGGCGTAATCGGGAATTTTATATTAATTGATTTTATAAAAAGATAAATAGCTTGAGTAACGCTGCCAGTAAAATAGGCTTGATGTTGTTAGCTAAAATAAAGCTACACATCCATGAGCGTGTAACTCAAGTAGGTATTTATTCGTAAACAATTAAATTTTAGATTTTGACGTAATTTTAATAATAATTAAGATGAGAATTCGGTATTAAATTCCTACTTAATTAATTAATACTTAGAGTAAGTTTTTGGATAAAATTCTTAATAATAGAAACTTAATAATAGAATAATAATTTGAAGAGCTCTTCACTTCGATTAAATAATTAATTAACAGTTTATTTAAATTAAAAGCAATTAACAATTTCCTTTTGAGTTTTGATTAGATTCTCAATTCAATAAATCCAAAACTATCTGTATTGATAAAATACTATTTTTCCATTGTAATTTATTTATGGATTGGCAAAGCGTGCTTTGATTCTCATCATTTTAAGTTAATAATTATGCAGTCATGATCGTTATTCCTTGAGTCCAAATGATTAATCAGTAACGGTAGTCAGCATAACATTATCTTACTCTCTTTCCAATAACTACCATTACAAACTTGGCGAACCTTCAGTCTTGCTAACTTTTAATTGAACAATTAAAATTTATTAGTATTTTTGATAAACAAGACACGATCTTGGAACTTCTGATATTTTTCTACTCAAGCTATTACAGTTATATTTTTAACAAAGCACAGCCATATCCATTGATAAAGTAAATTTTAATTTATCAGTTTTAACTCCGATTTTAATTATTGACTGTTTCTAAAAATATTTTTTAAGTTAATAAGGGCAATCAACAAGGTATTATTAAGGTTATTAAATATTACGCAACATACTCAATTACGAAATAAGAATTGCTTGATAGCGTTTGCGTGAAAGAACGCTAAAAGCAATAAAAAAACCCTCAATTCTAAATGCCGTGGAAATTAGCCACTGCTCAAGTAACTAATCACTGGTTTATCAACTTTGTCGCGAATTCAAAGCAAAATTTCGGAACTTTCGTTTATCATTACAGTCAGTTACAATTTAAAGAAATCTTAGCTTTTTAATCCTTTCACAATTTACCAATTTTAAAAGCTTTTACGGATAAATTCAATCGCGTTCATTATTTCACTCTGACATCAGTAGATTCAATTGTCGCTTTTGTTGAAAGTCAACAATTAAGAGAAAGCGATCTCAGTTTCGTTACTGATATCGATACTCCGTATTACCGAGTGCGAAAATTGAAAATCGATAATTGTTTTGTGTACTGTCTTCCACAAGTTTTTTCTGAATCACAAAAACGGGCATCAGGTTAAAGTAAGTATGAGAATTAATTCACATTCATGTCTGAGCGGGTAACAAGAAGCAAAGGCAATAAAGTACATTTAAAATTAAGCAACAAGGGTAGAAAAACTAAAGCAGTTTCTTTCGAAAACTTTTTTAACGACATGCCAGCTGTGGAGCATTCAGACCACGAAGGCACACCTAAAAGCAATATCACTGTTAAAATGGCTAACAGAGGAAACTCTGCACGTGGTCCAGGTACCAGCAGAGGACTATTTCCTGAAAATAGAGATAATGTGGAAGCACTTAATGTCTCTGTTCCAATTCAGTACGCAAGAAACGTACCGCGTGGAAATAATGTTGAAACTCAACCTCCTCGTCCTCCACCTCTGCCACCTGGTAATCTCAATCCACCTGGTAGTCTCAATCCACCTGGTAATCTCATTCCACCTGGAAATCTCAACCCGCCTGGTAATCTCAATCCACCTGATAATCTCAACCCACCTGGTGATTTCATTCCACCTGGAGTGAACGCTGAAGGGAATGGACAAGGAGATGGCGAGAGAGATGAAAATGGTATAGTAGAAAATAGACAACCTGATCAGCAAAATGATAATCAAAATAATGACCAACTTCATAACAACGCATTGGTAAATGGTGATGATAGAGCGGGAGGCGGGTCAAATGCCAACGCTGTTCAAAATCGTCAACGACGACGATCTGATCTCCACATGGGCAACAGAGCTCAATTTATGAATAATAGTTCAGACGATCATAATAGTCAAGATAATTGGCGTCGTCAAGCATCTCATAGATCAAGATTTGAAACTCATAGACAACATGAAAATTTTAACCGAGGTAGAAACCCAAGTCGTAATGTGAACTCTAGGCGTCATTTTGATGGAAGTGAATCTGAGGAACTTCATGACAGTTTCCTTTCAGATCACACGCATCACAGAGAGCCTCCAAGAGGAAATGCACGCCCAATAAACGGTAATAACTCAGAAAGAGAAAGCCATTTTAATAGATGGTTAAGTAACCAACAAAATGCACATCCAAGTTTCCACAGTTCTAACATGGGTCATGTTGGTTCACTTGATAATTTTCAAAATCTTAATTTGGGGAATGCGCCACCACGTCATTTTCAACAATCTAGCCAGGGACAATTCATTAACAATTTTCATCCAAACATGCATCCTCATTTGACACAAAGAGTGAGTCAAAATTATGGAAGTTTTCAACCACAGCTTTCAAATAAAGATTTTTATAATCCACCACCTCAAGGGTATTACGGCAATTTTAAAACAACGCCATCATTCATGCAATCATTTGGCTTATACCCATCAGTTGGACCAGGCTATCAGCAAATTAAACCTGTCATTAAACCTTTCGAGCCTCAGACTTTCAGTGGTTATCAAGACAATATTTCAGCTCATGAATTCATACAAGGTCTAAAGCGGTATCAAATGTCAATGCGTCATTCAGAACAAGAACTTTTAGCAACTGGTGTTCCGAACTTGCTTCATGGAGTTGCTTATAGATGGTTCATTACTAATCAAAGAATTCGCCCTTTTAGATCACTTTCTGAATTTTGCGATAGATTTTTGCGGCAATTTCAGTCCATGAATTACTTTGAGCAATTACGAAGAGAGTTCGATAACAGAACTCAAGGTGAAAACGAACGACTTGCAGATTACATCTATGTGGTTATGGAATATTTTGAGCGCTTAGAAATGCAATTCAATGATCATGTCATAATCTCCAAAGTTATGTCAGGTATGAACCCTGAGTACTCACCATACTTCCGAACAAGCCAATATTTCAGAACTTTGTCTGATTTGTTGAGTGAAGCAGAAAACGTGGATGCACAGATTGCTAGATGCAGAAGTTATAGGCCTCCAAGAGTCTATATTAACAATGATATGTTACTGCAACCTTTAGAATTTTCTTATGGGCTCAGGAGAAAACAAACTGAAAGTCAAGTTAGATCACAAAGCCCCTGGAGGTCACAAAGTCCTTATCCACGTAGAGATGATAAGCATGTGACATTTAATTCTCCAAGGAAAGAAAATGAAGAGAAAAAAGAAAACAGAAGCGACTTTTCTCCTTCAAACAAGTCTCAAAATTATCAGAAATCCGGGAGGTTAAACTCTCCTTACCCTGATAAAAAGAATAATGACAGAGACAGATCTCGTTCACCATCTTATGGGAGGTCAACCAGTAATGACAGTAATAGTGGTAATGGTTGTTTTCGGTGTGGGGGTCCTCACAGAATTCGGGATTGCCCGTCATCTTCCCCAAAATCGGGAAACGGGAAAAGCCCCAGTCAAAAGAGGCAGTAGACTCGGGGTTTGTTGCCGAAATCTGCCAAACATTGTGTATATCTGAGGAAGAACGCCCATTCACTGAAGTTGTAATTTTTGGGAAAAAATTTCCAGCATTTTTAGATCCTGGAAGCAACATTTCGTTGATCGGTAATAAAGTAATTGATATGCTAAAAGAATCTGAGCATGAAATTAAGAATGAAAAACGAACAATTAGTGGATTATTTGCGTCACATGTCTTGCATTCTTTTGTTGACATTGAGATTAAAATTGGTAACACCAGTCATTACCAAAAATGCGTTCTAGCACCTAATTTTTTGGAGTACGTTTTAATTGGTAGAGACTTCCTGAAATCACTTGATATTGTTCTTTATTCTGCCGATAACGGCTACAAGATTAGAAAAGAAGGAGATGAATTAATTCCGTACACAGAGTTTCATGGATCATTTTTAAAAACAAACAATACTAGGTCAACAGAGACTGCCATTGTTGTGGATGATACACATCTTGACTCATTTATGATGGTTTTAGAAGATGAAAATAATGATTACATACCTGCTTCAATACTTTCCACTTGGGCTAATGAACTTGAGACATGTGAGGAAATTAATGATGATCTTATTGAAATGAATTTAGAGAGTTTATTTCCAGAGAAAGAGGACTTTTTATTAATCCCAGAGGAGTTAGAAGAAGAAAAGAAGGAGAAGTTGAGAGAAGTAGTGAAGCCATTTTTAAGCATGTTCACTCATAAGCCTGGGTTTTGTGATTTGGTAAAACATCGTATTTTAACGCCTGGTGCGAATCCATTACAAACAAAGTACCAACCTATGTCAAAGGGTAAACGAGAAGTATTTGATAAAACGTTTGATGATTTGGTGGAGTGGGGAGTAATAGAGCCATCATGCTCACCATGGGCAGCAAATGCCTTTGTGCAGCAAAATGATGATTTGTCATATCGATTTTTAGTCAATTTTAAAGGGTTAAATAAAGTCACAAAAGTTGATAAATATCCCATTCCTTCAATTGATACAATTTTATCCCATCTTGGTCATGCAAATTTTTTCAGTTCGGCTGATTTGGTGAAAGGTTTCTTTCAACTCGCAATAGATGAAAGAGACAAAGAGAAAAGCAGCTTCCGGAGTCACAGAGGCCTTTGGCAGTTTAAAAGAGTTGCACAGGGAATGGTTAATAGCCCTGCGACATTTCAAAGATGCATTGATATGTTATTAGCTGATTATCTTTTCATTTTTGCCTTTTGTTTTTTCGATGACTCGTTAACCTATTCTAAGACTTTTGAAGAACATTGTGAGCACCTGAAAAACGTTTTACAAAAATTTTATGACGCTGGCTTCACAATTAATCCAAAGAAAGTTCAGCTTTGCCGGAGAAGATTAAAATATTTGGGGTTCATCATCGAACCGGGTAAAATTTCACCGAATCCTGATAAAGTGAAGAAAATTGTCGACCTGCCGGTTCCTACATGTCTTAAGGAACTACAGTCATTTTTGGGTAGCATGGGATTTTACCGTCGCTTTATTGAAGATTTTGCTCACAAGGCACTCCCATTGTATAAAATTTCGAGTCCTTTAGTTGATTTTGAATGGTCAGATGAATGCCAGAAAGGGTTTGATAATCTGAAAATGGGCCTTGCAAATTTTACGCAAGTGTACTTACCGGATCTCAATAAAGAATTTATAATAACATGTGACGGTTCTCGTACTGCAATTGCTGCAGTTTTATCACAAGAGAAAGATGGGGTCAAATACCCAGTTTACTTTGCTTCTCGAGCACTTCGCCCGGCGGAAACAAAGGGTTATTCAGTAAGCGAGATTGAACTCGCAGCAATTATTTTTGGAATTACTAAATATCGTCAGTATATTGAGTTAACTCATTTTATAATTGAAACTGACCACAGAGCTATATCATTCCTGCAAAATCTGAAAGACCCGACAGGTAGATTAGCTCGGTGGTTTATGACATTGCAATCATATTCATTTGATGTAAGGTACCGCCCAGGTACCAGTAGAGTTATGAAATGTGCTGACATGCTTAGTCGTGTAGAAAGTTTGTTAATTGAATCTTCAAAAGATTTTGACAGAAAAGAAATAATTGAAGCTCAAAATAAAGATCCTCTTCTTAAGAAAATTAAACAGTGTTTGCTTGATCAGTATAGTTTGTCAAACAAAGATGGTGCAAAGATTCATTCTATCGCTAAGAGAGCATTGCTCGTGGAAGATGGCCTGCTGTTACGTCACGTAGGACCAAAAAATAAAATTTGGGAAGATGAACAATTATATTATAGAATCTGGATTCCAGACTCAATAAAAACGAAAGTAATCTCCACATTTCATGATGATGATCTTGCTGCTCATTTGGGGAGAAGGAAAACTTATTTGAAACTAGAACAAAGAGTTTTCTGGAACGGTATGTCCAGAGACGTGGATAAATATGTGTCTAAATGCGTACGATGTGTCCAGGCAAAAATGCCACACATCACGCCCGTGCCGTGCCGTGCTGGTCAGCCAGAGACACCATGGGAAGTGTTATCTTTAGATTTCATGGGTTCTTACGCAAAGAGTAAAAAACAAAATAGGTACATACTTGTCATTTTATGTAATTTCACAAAGTGGGTGGAGATCTTTCCATTGCGTGATGCTTCCGCAAAACAAGTTGTAAATTGCTTAAAAATAGTTTTCACAAAATTTGGTTTTCCAAAAGTTATAATTTCTGATAATGGAACCCAGTTTGGTTCGAAAATGTACATTGAGTATTTGAATAGCGCAAAAATAAAAGCGTATTATATTCCTCCCTACCACCCACAAGCGAACAACACTGAAAGATATAACCAGACAATCAAAAATATGATTCGCGCTACAATGCAGCGTACTTCAGATTGGGATCGTTGTTTAGACGAAATTGCATTTGCGCTGAGAACTTCCGTTAATGACACAACGGGTCATACGCCGGCATACTTAATGTTCGGAAGAGAGCTTAGGTATCCCTTTGACAATGCAACAGAAATGCCATTGTCTAAAGTGCGTGAAACAAAAGATTTACAAGAGCGCATGATAATGATTCATGATATAGCCCGTCAAAACTTGCTGGAACGTGTACACAACTCATTAGAGTACAAAAATAAAAATGCGAAAGACCGTACATTTTCAGTTGGTGATTTAGTTTGGTGTAAAACTCATATTTTATCGAGTTCTGAAAAAGGGGTCACTGCAGGGTTAATGCCAAAGTTAGAAGGCCCTTATAAAGTTGACAAAAAACTTTCTGATCATATCTTCGATTTGATACACACTGAAACTAATCAATTAAACTCTAGAGTTCATATCAACGATCTGGTTTTGTTCAAACAATAAAAATATTTTTCCCGTAATTTTGTTTTGTTTTAGATGGATAATTATAACTTGCCATCATCATCAGGTTCATCATCATCAAGACCGCAGGGCAGCAGAAAATATCAAGAGAGAGAGAAAGTTCATCCTTATCATCACGGTCAAGAACGAAGAAATTTAGTTAATGTTAGAAACGAAGAAGTTAAACTAGTTAGTAGAGCTAGTTGTCACCCAGCGCCAAGCAATGAGAGAGAGAAAAATGCTAAAGTACAGAATAGAGAGGAATTTGCACGTGTTTTAACTGTTAAGCAAAAGAAAGATCAAGGAACATGTATTACGGAGGAGAGTGTTATCATTGATGAGGAATTTAAAAGCGGTGTAATTGGGTTAATTAAAGATCCAGTCAATTTGAAAATTACGATTAACCGTGTTGATGAAGATGCATTGTATTTGGGTATCAAAACACATAATAGATCTTTTGAGATTACTAAAGACAGAGAGATTTTAGCAAAACACAAATTGTTTCACCCAAAAAATGAAGTTGTTCCAAAAACTGAAAGGGCCACAAACCCCAATTTTCAATGCTTGGTTTGGAATATGGGTAAAAGAGGTATTAAATGTGCAAAAAATCGTACATGGAACAAAATTATTAAAAAATACCGTAATTTTGGTCGCAAATTCTTCTTTCCATCTCAGAGAAAGTTATTAGCTTATGATTTTAAAAGAAGCGACATTAAACACAGGCAATTAGTAGCAAAGAGAAAGCACGAAGAGGAGAAAGCGAAAAGGAAGATTGTAGGCATGCGACTTCGCGATGAGAAAGAAAGAGAAGAAGCAGCATGGGGAAAAGTAATAACACCTTCCTGTTCCAAGCAGTTAGTTGTAGTAAATACTGCTGAGCCTCAAGCAATTGTTCCTTTTAATCATATGTCTCATTCTGAACGTGCTACTTCAACCAATCAAATCAAAGTGCCACTTGCTGCTCGTAAAAAGATTCAAGACACTTATACTTTGCCAAAACCGAAAGAGAATGTTTCTGTGGTCACTAGTGAAAGCAATACAATTGCGAGCAAAAATGATAATGCTATTACTACTATTGCTCCGATCAACTCATCTCTTTTTGATGGTAGTTTGACAGAAAATGTTAAAAATATGAGTGTTGAAGAATTAACAAAGTGGTTAATGGATTCATGTCCAGCTGAAAGTGATCCAGATCAATTTTATTCTGGTGTTACCCAAGATGAATTGGATGTTGTCAATGAGTTGAAAGATCTTTCTTTTGATGAGTTTTTAGCGTACATGAATCAACCTGATTAAATTATGTAACATTTCTCTCCCATTCAATATTTTGTTTGTAATACATACACAATGTACTAATATGATCATATGAGTAAAATAGCAATTAATGAATAATGTAGTAGGAATAGCCTTCAAATTAATAAATAAAATAAACAAAACTGCTTCCTTTACAAATTACAGATGTCGCAGGTGAAAGCAAATTATTACGTTGAGGCGATCAAAAGATGGGGAAAAGCGAAAACTCGTCCACATGTAACACAGCAAGGGTTTATGGACTGGAGGCATCATGTTAACTCTAAGCCATTAGTTATTACTCATCCTTATGCAGATAAAATTCATTCCTGGAAAATGTCAGAAAAAATGTTAACGACTACCGCTTTAAATGTAAATCGAAATCGCATCTTGGTGGAAACAGATGATCACCTTGAGCTAGTTTGCACCGAGATTGATGTGTTTAACGAGATTATGGTTGATACTGAAATGAGTAACGATTCTTATTTACCGATTATTTCATTAATTCAGTTGTCAACAGAAAATAATGATTATATTATTGACTGTTTAAAATTATTCAGTAAGGTAAAAATGCGGTTGGGACCAATTCTTGAAAATGAAAATAAGTTGAAAGTTTTCCACAGTTGTAGTGATCTTGTTCAGCTCCAAATTAATTTTGACATTTATGTCGTTGGATTCATTAACTCACAAGAAGTGTATGAAATGATTGATGGCTCTGAGAAGCATATTTCTTTTGACAAGATGATCACCCAACTATTGGGTAACACAATAGTAATTGATAAAACTGCTCAGAGAACAGATTGGTTAATTAGGCCGTTGCCAAAAGATTTAATTGAGTATGCTCATAATGATACTTTCTATTTGTTTCAAGCCTGGATCAAATTGAAGGAAAAGCATGCATTTTTAGAGCATGAGTCTGCATGCATTCATTGCAGGCATTCACATTTGCTTCGTGGAAAACCACGAAGCAAATGTGAATGCATAGTTACGACACAATCATTAAAAACTCGTTCAGCTAAAACTGCATGGCAGTCTTATATGAACACTATTAAGGTGGAATGGCAAAAGCTGTTTTCAATCCCGGGTCAAAGAGCATTGTTTGATGAGTTATTTGACTGGCGTGAACAAATAGGGAAAGCAACTGACAGACATCCTCATTGTATCCTTCGCCCAAAGGAACTCGAATTTTTAACTCGTTCTATGCCGAAAGACGCCAAATATCTATCCGATATTATGAGAACAAATAAGATAATCAGTATTCTGCAACAAAGAGAGGTTTTGAATATTATTAATAAACACAGACATACCATGTTTTTCAACAGGAAACCTGAATATCCTATCATTAAAAAGGTTCAGAGGTTAACGAATTTTGAGATTGATCAATTAGCTTTTAGTGGAAATGAATCCGAGAGTGATTCCGAGATGGAGGTAGTAGTTAATGATAACTATTAAACTTGGAACAACTCGTTAACAAAGTGTCTCAGAGTGTTATTCTTTCCCCCCAAGAGCCAAGGGGACCTGCAGAACTTTCCATGACAAAAAGAGCTAAAAAATTAAGAAGATACAGAACAAATAGAAAACGTAAGGCTAAATCCCAACATGTTGGTAAAGTTACTAAACAGAGTAGTGTTGGACGAAGAATTCGTGTATGTTTCCAAACATTTTTGAAATACAATGTGAAGAAAGGTGAATTAGTGCAATTTCTTAATCGTTACCCAAAAAAGTTATGTAACTGAGTTTTTAATTTGTATCAGAACTATGTATTTTGGAGTTTGAGATAATATGATAAATAAATGTTCATTTCTGTTAAATTCGAAGAAAGTGTTCATTAATTTAACCCGTTCGCGTGGGAACCGCCCACTTAAAAAGAGAGGGGAAGTTGTAGAGGCACCAATCATGATTCGATTGAGGCGGAGAGACGAAATCATGTCAGGATAGAGAAGTAGCTTTTCTACTATCCTCCAGCTGTTACTCAAACACAGCTTCTCTCAGAAACTAAACAGCTCAATATCCTACCTATGTTATTTTAGTCGATTGAGAGGAGCCTTGGATCCAAATGATCGCAGAGGAGAGTCATTAATCATTTGGACTCCTGCCATTTCAAAGCTCTCTCAACTTTAGTCAAAAGTAAACAGTAATTCACTTTTTGTCGTATCTTGGGGGAACTTGAGAAATCGGTGTTTTAGGTAAGCGTGTGAACCACATGTGCTGCGTTCTATTCTCTGAGTCATTATAAAGTAATTAAAGTGGTTTGGTGGGTAAATAAAAGAAAATAAAACAGTTAAAAACATTGCTACATTTATTATTACTTCAGCTCCGGTCTTTGTGCGTGTTCAACCCAAGCAATTCCTACTTTCTGTGTGGCTAGATTTGTGGCCCAGAAAAAGGTAAAAATATATTTGTTTTGTGTATAAAGATGTGGTATTGAATGTGTAAATTGTGTAGTACAAAAGGGATAAAATGTTAATTGAAAATGTATCATTTTTAATTATTTTAGTTGGGTTATCCTACCAAGAGGTTTTTGTTCACTGAGGTTTAGCGTGGCACTATAAACAAAGTGGTAAGCGTAAATGAAAGAGTTTTTATTTTAATTGATGAGTAGTGAGTATGGAAGATTGCGTAATGATAATAATTGTAGTAACAGTTGTGAATTGTTTTGTTGATTCACAGCCACCCTTAGTTTGGTTAAGTATCCCGTAGCCCATCCAGTTTCCTGTCTTGGTTTTGTTCCTGACCTGTCGCTGTCTTCATCACTATTAATGTACGTAACCGTAATAAAATAATTAATTAAATAGTGATGTATGTGAAACATGAGAAGCAGTCACTGGCCAAGGGTTAAGCCTGCTTTCTCCACCGTAAAGGTTCATACGGTCTAACAAGCCATAAATGAACTGAATAGGGCGTAATCGGGAATTTTATATTAATTGATTTTATAAAAAGATAAATAGCTTGAGTAACGCTGCCAGTAAAATAGGCTTGATGTTGTTAGCTAAAATAAAGCTACACATCCATGAGCGTGTAACTCAAGTAGGTATTTATTCGTAAACAATTAAATTTTAGATTTTGACGTAATTTTAATAATAATTAAGATGAGAATTCGGTATTAAATTCCTACTTAATTAATTAATACTTAGAGTAAGTTTTTGGATAAAATTCTTAATAATAGAAACTTAATAATAGAATAATAATTTGAAGAGCTCTTCACTTCGATTAAATAATTAATTAACAGTTTATTTAAATTAAAAGCAATTAACAATTTCCTTTTGAGTTTTGATTAGATTCTCAATTCAATAAATCCAAAACTATCTGTATTGATAAAATACTATTTTTCCATTGTAATTTATTTATGGATTGGCAAAGCGTGCTTTGATTTTCATCATTTTAAGTTAATAATTATGCAGTCATGATCGTTATTCCTTGAGTCCAAATGATTAATCAGTAACGGTAGTCAGCATAACATTATCTTACTCACTTTCCAATAACTACCATTACACTTGTATGTACAACTTCACGAAAGCATAGGGATGTGAGAAAGAATACGTAAAATACTTTTGTCATAGCGACGCGTATGTGGGCCGCAGTAATCACATATCACGGCTTACGAGTAACCATTTGTCTCATCCCATTTTCTATTCATGTTTACATGATCGTATATAATGTCAACTTTTCTGGCAACTGAAATGAGTCGTTGTAATGTACACAGTATGCGTTTTCGATACAATTTTACCTTGGACTCGGTTATAGATGATAAAGTGAATCTACCGCTCACCCCGCTTAGCTAAATGTACACTACAAATGTCAATCCAAAACATCTATTCGTGTTTCATGAACCTTTTCAAAACCTGGAAACTTATTCCTATTGCATTTCAGGAACCATGGCAATTTCACAATCGCATCTGCTTCCGCCTCATTTCTCTTCTTAAACGACCCCAAACTTTCAATTCTCTGTAGCAAATCTGCGGGCACCTCATTCAGCATTTCCCTGGCATCTTCCCATTCATCTTCACTGTACAGGATCCAAACCCAAACCGTCTTCCGCACAAAATCCAAGATTGCCTCTGTCGTAGTAATCAATTTAATCATTTGAATGGCGGATATGTATATCTGCTCAAATATATTCCTCCCAGAAGGAAACGATTACTTCCACCTTGCCTTCAAGACGGTGGCATTCCCCTCGCATCCCAGAATCTCATGGGTCTTCCCAGACTCCAGAATGTGGGATCCCCAACGTTTGCGGATGGCCTTGAACACGAAAATTGGTCGAGAAAACTGTGTTGATTCCATCGAATGGAAACCAGATTCCAATGTCACCTGGATCGATGGGCAGTTTGCAATGCTTCACATAATTCACCTGATTTCTATCGGGTACCTCGTCAACATCGCCAAAGCCGAGAATGTCATCCTTGCAGAAATATCGTGCTACTGTGTTCCATTCCAGAAACCTTTCCCAGCGAATCGTTTCCTGTAATCGCTCGGTCATCCAGATACCTTTAGCTCCAGTCGAAGTAACACTGTCTTCCCCAACAACAATATGCACGACTTTTGTCGGAAGACTCGGCAAATCGTTTGTCGTGTTTGAGCTTCCACTAATAAGCAATAGCATAGTTTTAAAAGATTAATCTGCTAAATAAGTAGTAAATAACGGGTTGAATGCGTAATTATAATATTGACATGTAAAATATTTGCTTGATAGATACAATTACCATCCGTTCACCTACCTGGCTGTAAGTACAAAAAGGTTGCTCACAACCAACAGTATACATTGAAATTAAATTTTATTGATTTTTAGCACGGTTGACGAACGTCCAAATTGCTGAAGGATCGAATTATGTGCTTCAAGATTCTGAGGTTAATTAAAGCGATAATTATTAGAATAACTTAATGCTGCGGAGTTGTCGAAAATATTTTGCAACCAACATATCTGGGAATATATTTAGTCAGGTTATTTCAATCTTGATATATATCCTGCCAGTCAAAAGAGACAAAACTATAGCCAGCACGATTGCAATGACGTGCGTGCTTTTCTGATGCAAGTAGGCAATCAATATTTTGGAGATTACTAAACTTGTTAATTACATTAATATAATTTTCTCACTAGTACCACATGTACATTTACTTCAGTGATTGGGAATATCTGTTACATCGAATCTGGAAATGGACAACCAAATTCTTATTCCTTCACGTCATATGTACGTCTCCAGTCAGAAATTTGGTTCTCTTGAAAACAATGAAGGATTTTAGTTACGCCGATAGAATCATGATGGACGTGCAAGGATCCGTGTCCAGCAACAAAGCCAGGTAAAATACCGACGCATAATATGGAAACGGATTCAAGATAAATTGTTGCCTTAGGCAATCCGTAATTTTCTAATTCCTCGCACCTTGTTTTATAATTATTTCATTAAATATGAATATGTTTACAACAATTTTGTTAATTCCACTGGAATAGCTATAGTTTTAGCATTCGGTCCCACCACACTATATCTTACCCTACATTGCTCACTAGTTAACAGCAACGCTCTCCCTCTCTCTCTCTTGATTTCTCAGTTCAATTTTTACTTTGATCCACTCAGCTACTGACAACCATGATCGTCTCGGAGAACCTATTGAAGTTTTGGATGCTCAACTTGGAATTTCAGCGCAAAATTGGAACAGCGCCATTTCTCCTAGTTGAGCTGAATGACACATTTTCTCTGGTTTCGTGCTCATCCTCAGGCTTTAAATGGCACAAATTCAAGACGGCAAACTGGCTAGTTTTTATCACCGTCCTCTGGTTTCAGACTCTCTACGGAATCGGTCTACGATCGCCCCTGGTCACAATGGAAAGTCTCTTGTACTGCATTGCATCAATTGCTGTCGTCTCGATGAAATGCGTCGCTGTTAATAAACGGGCTGAAATGGCAGAGTTCTTCAATCTTTTGATTCAGTTTGAAAAGAGGCACTTGCATCGTAAGTAAAAAGCTGAAATACTCACATTAAAACAAACGTACATTTAACTCAGAACATAATTTGGACTTTTTATTTTTAGGAAGCCCACTGCTTCTTGACATTGCACTGTCCAAATCGCAAAACGAAATCATTCGAATGATGCAGCTAATCGCAATTGTTTCCGCAGTTCCGGGAACATCAGGCTTTGTTCTTCAGCGATTCGTCGACAGCTGCTCGCCTGCAACATTTGCCTACTTTTTACTGCCCCATTGCCCCTTTCGCACAACTGGAACTGGAAATCTCGACTTGACCTGGAGGACAATTGGAACGCTTTTGGCGACATCCATTTGGGTAAGCTGGTTGCTCTGTGACGCCATGTCATTTTTCTGCTTCTATGCCATCGAAATGTCCTACATTCCGGCCTACTGCTGCAGCTACAACCTCAAGTACTTTGAAACTCTAATGACATCCCGATACATCCGCAATCGTGGGCAAATCCAAGGTATTTCGGACGGAAATTCGATGCCTCAAGATTTTCTGGTTTACAGGGAAATCCAAGTGCTCTCTCGCTACTTCAATTTGATTCAGCAGGACGGTATCATTTTCATTATATTGGACACACTCATGGTTGCATTGGTTATTGGTCTATACGCTCTGATTTCGAGCGGTTCAGCAATTTCCATTCCTCACTTGCTCATCTTTTCATGCTGCTTTGTGGATGGCGTTCTCATGATCGTAGTATGCTTTGGAAGGTATGGCAAGGTATTCGAAGATTCAGTAAATGTGCTGGAGGGCATCAAGTCCAAAGTATTTCCGATGGTGGCGCCGAAAGATAGACGGCTGTTCGGAAAGGAGCTGGCATCGCTGCAACGAGTAAAGATTCGTTTGGGAAATGTAAACTTTGTTGATAAGCAGACCCCACTTGTCGTGCTCGGCTTTTGTGTCTCTCAAATCGTAAATTTGCTGTTGCTGTAGAAAATCGAATGCTTAAAATGATTACGTTATTGTCAATCAACCAAGAACAAGTTAAATTAAGCGACTTGTACATGTCCTCCTCACTGATCACTTACGTACGTAAATGTAATGCAAAGAGCAAAATTTTTAATTAACCTTTACGGTAATCACTCACAATGATCTTTCCTAATTTATACTAAAGTCTACAGTTTATATGTTTAACCAGTGTAGCAAAGATTCTAATAATA
Source organism: Sinella curviseta (assembly GCA_004115045.4). Classification (NCBI taxonomy): domain Eukaryota; kingdom Metazoa; phylum Arthropoda; class Collembola; order Entomobryomorpha; family Entomobryidae; genus Sinella; species Sinella curviseta. Next base: position 1,396,800 of record CM023201.3, on the reverse strand, counting down.
TTTTCAAAGATTAGTGGCTTGAGTGACATTTGTCACTATTGCGTCGTGACAATATTTGCAAATACTTTATATTAGCTCTCTCGCACAAAATGCTATACAAACTCGAAAAATAGTTATTTTTGGTCGCGTACATTTTATCGCAAAAAAATATACACGTGCTCAAATATGCTTTTAGTTTGAAAAAAAATCAACCAATATTTTAAGGATTCATGTAAATCTGTATTTGCCTTTGAAGGTGCTGGTCAATTTATTTGTGAAAAAAATAAATGAAAAGTATGGTGATGATATTATATGTTCACCGTGGATCTTTTGGAAATATATTTTGTTAAATATATTCATGTGTCGTGTTTTGACCAAGTCTTGTCACTTATGCTCTTATCAAACCAACTTAAATATCCATACCTTGTTGCCAGTAAGATTTGAATGGATACGTGACACTTTGTTTCAAATATACACCCGTACAAACATTTTGTAAGCAACTGATTGACACAATCAACTGCATTGGATCTAAATGCGAGCAACAAAGTACTAGATAAAGCAATTGTTTTTTTTGCGTGTCAAAAATATAACATAAGCCGTCTGCTTAATTAAACTCTACCAGTATCGCTATCCATAATCTTTATAATTAATGCCGCCGTCCAATATTCAATTATACTGCTGCTAACCCAGTTTGTATGTTCTACATGCGTAAGCATCTCTTCTCATTGCAACGGTTATTTATATATGTATGTACATATATTAGTATTCCATACTTATGTAGAACACTAGAATAAGCCATTTCAACTTCAGAACGTCTCAATGTTAACAGATCAACAAATAGTGCCAATAAAAATATTGATTACAATTTTGATGTAGCCGAGATTAAAAGATTTCAGAGTGGCGCATCGTCCTCATTTTATGAAAACAAAACCAAGGAAAACATGTTTAGACCTTCATTTTGGCAGCATTTTGAGATTCAATTTCAGCATGTTTTTGGGAAAACAGGTTTGACAGCAAATATTCCAAAACATGACAGGAAATGTTGAAAAGTTGGGAAATTTCATGCTATTTCTACAACCCCATTTATTTTCACAACTTGTCCGACAGCTTGAAAACAGATAACCCGAGCCATACCTAAAACATAATAATTAATATCCGTAGCATGTGAAGATTTCTGATTATTTATTTTAATATGCTTAGAATAATGCGGATGATCATATCTTGGCAATTGGATATGTACTTTTGTTAATGTCAAGGATAAGTTGTTTCTCCTTTACAATGTCAATATGCTCAGTATATGAGTAGCTACATCAACTCAGTTGTCTCCGGGTGCCAAATTAAATTAATTTCAAACTCATGTTCACTAGCTTTTGGAAATTAAAATTTGCTATCTTAAAAGCAGATCCAAGCTACTTGCAGCCAAGCGAGTGCTGACGTTGTGAAAGCCAAATCCAGAATCGGTCGCAGTCAGTCGCTAGCAAGTCGTGAAACTGGGTGTGTAAATCTGAATACTTCAAAAATATTTTACTATTCCGGAAACGTATTCCGAAATTTGCCCCGTAGATAACACTTTGCCCCAATTGCAAAATCATGCTTGGTCGAGAGAATTTGCTGGAGTATTTAAAACTGCACACGGTGCTTCAAGACAAACTTGGACCTTCGCCATTCTCATTCACTTGCACCGAGCCAGGCAGCTATATTTTAGTGCCGTGCTCTGGATCAGTTTCAAGGCGCCATGCAGCCAAAACAAGTCTACTGATAGCTTACACCTCCGTCATCTGGTTCCAAACATTGTACGGCATGGGCTCCCGCTCCCGACTCATCAATATTGAATGCCTTCTCTACTCCATTGGAATGAGTGCTGCCACGTTCATGACTTGCGTCGTTATGAGCAGACGTTGCATGATGACCGAATGCTTCAATCTATTGCTCCAGTTTGAGAAGCGACACTTTCAACGTAAGTGAATACGCTTAAAATTGTTTGCATTTTTTAGAAACGAATAATTAAATATCATTTTTTTACAGGAACGGCACCGACTCCGGAATTTGGATTAACTAAATCACAAAGGCAAATACTCCGTCTGACGCAACTGGCAATGATACTGTCATCGATGGTGACACCGTTGATGTTTTGTTTGCAGCGATGGCTGGACAACTGTTCCCCAGGAACGTTTGCCTACTTCCTACTCCCCCACTGCAACTTTCCTACAACTGACTCGGGAAGTCTTGCATCCATCTCGACCTGGAAGTCCGTTGCAACACTGGCGGTCATTACCATCGGCTCCATGTGGATCCTCCTTGACATGTTTTCGCTTTTCCATGTGGTCGCTTTCGAAATGTCTCTGTTGCACGCATGCTGCTTTAGCTACTACGTCAAATTCACTCAAAAGCAATTAGCAAGCCGAGACTTTGGTCAGCCGTCAGAAGCTTCCGTTCACATCGCGTTGCGTAAAGCTTTGCGGACGTACAACGAAATCCAGATACTCTGCCGCTACCACAATCTCATTCAACAGGACAAGCTCGTGCTGACAATCTTGAACGTTCTCATGTTGTCGCTCATAACAGGCGCATACGCTCTCATATCAAGCGGGCCGAATATTTCCATCCCACATTTGCTCTTGTTTTCAGGGCTGGTCGGGACAGGATTTTGGGGAACGCTGCTGTGCTTTGGAATGTTTGGCTATGTGTACAAGAGCGCTTGCGGACTCATCCAACATGTCAAGTCCAATGAGCTCCCCATCCTTTCACGACAAGATAAAATCCTGTTTGCGCGAGAGGTTGCGTCGTTGCAGCCTCTCAAGATTTGTCTCGGAAGGGTCAATTTCGTGGAGCCGCAGACACCATTCGCCATTCTCAATTTCTGCTTTACACAAATAGTCAACCTGCTTTTGCTTTAAAATGCATCCCGTGTCATACGCACATTATTTCACAAATAGACACATATATACATAGCATTACATCATATTCATTTGGCTTGCTTTCAATGTCATAAATAACTGGATATTTTAATAAAATGGAAGATTAAAAATATGCTGCATGAATGGTGACGTCACGGTGAAAATCAAAACAGTTGCGGACCTATCAGTCAAGATTCTATCAATATGCCAGAAAACTTTGAAATTATTTTCGAGATTCCATCCGTATTCAAGTGATTGGTGGTGGAAATTAACATGCACTTGCATTCCAGAATTTTCGAGGGTCTCATGTCGTCATTCCAAGCTGGCTGTCATGACATTTCATAACCTGGAAATGGGAATAAAATTAAAAAATTCTCGGATTTACGGCTCACATTTCAACAACGTCAGTTTTGCTCACTTTATCATCATGTCATTCGAAAAATATTAAACATATTTCTTTTGACGTAATTAAATTGGCAGCCAAATATATAAACCATCACAGCACTTTAGTACATGGAAATCTGTCAGCGCTAGAGATAACATTATACAAGCTGGCATGTCTCTTTCTCTCTAGTCAATTTATATAAAGGACTTTGGCTACTCATATGAATTGCTGTCAATGCCCACTGGAAAATAATTTCTGGGTATACAGCCATTCAAATGGGCACGTCAAGTTGGATGGATCGCGATTGGGAAGAACATATTTCAAATATATTACCCAAATATATGTTCATGTTGTTTACCCAAATGTGTTTACTTTTTGATTTCATCGATAAGAATATTTAATACCACTCGTATGTGACTTTGCGGAAAACCCTGGAGATAGTTGACACAACAGGGCCATGCTTAAGATGAGAGATTGGAGTGGAGAACGGGAAATCAATTTATTGTCGTTCACCATCGCCGTTATAAGCAAGTAAGCGGCTACTAAGCAACAAGACATTACATTTCCGAAATTTCGAGACGTATCTTTTATCGAACCATACATTCATTTTTTTCTTAACATTAAATTGCTCCGCCACTTAGGTCTTAAAGGATGTCAGCACAAAATGCAATAGATATTTTTAACATATTTAAAAGCAAAGGTGCAAGCCAAAATTTAAACTTGGTTTTAATATGTACACACTTAACCAAATATAGCTCAAAATGTATCTCTAACACGTCAGCTGAACCTTTTTAATTAAAGCACACATGCATCAAAGCACAGTATGGACAAGCATGTCTACAGCAGGAGCAAGTTTACAATTTGTGAGACACAAAAGCCTAGCACGACAAGCGGCGTCTGCTTATCAACAAAGTTGACACTTCCCAAACGAATTTTTACTGGTTGCAGAGATGCCAGCTCCTTTCCAAACAACCATCTGTCTTTCGGAACAACCCTCGGAAATACTTTTGACTTCAGACACTCAAGCACATTGACTGAATCTTCGAACACCTTCCCATACCTGCCGAAGCATACACCGATAATGAGAACGCCGTCCACAACGCAGCATAAAAAGATGAGCAAGTGTGGAATGGAGATAGCCGATCCGCTCGAAATCAAGGCATACAGCCCAATTATCACGGCCACCATGAGTGTGTCCAAAATAATGAAAATGATGCCGTCCTGCTGAATCAAATTCTGGTAGCGAGACAGCACTCGGATTTCCCTGTAAACCAGAAAATCCTGAGCCATCGAGTTTCCGTCTGGTATACCTTGGATTTGTCCACGATTGCAGGTGTATCGGGATGTCATCAGAGTTTCGAAATACTTGAGGTTGTAGCTGCAGGAGTAGGCCGGAATGTAGGACATTTCGATGGCATAGAAACAGAAAAATGACATGGCGTCACAGAGCAACCAGCTAACCCAAATGGATGTCGCCAGAAGCGTTCCAATTGTCCTCCAGGTGAAGACGAGGCTTCCAGTTCCAGTTGTTGGAAAGGGGCAGTGGGGAAGCAGAAAGTATGCAAATGTTGCTGGCGAGCAGCTGCCTAAAAATCATTGAAGAACAAAGTCAGATGTTCCCGGAACTGCGGAGACAATTGCAATCAGCTGCATCATTCGAATGATTTGGTTTTGAGATTTGTTCAAGGCAATGTCAGGCAGAATCGGGCTGTCTGAAACAATTATTTTAGGTCAACACAATCGACATAATTCATATCCGAATTTGTTTTTGTTTTTTTCTTACGGTGCAAGTGCCGCTTTTCAAACTGAATCAACAGATTGAAATACTCTGCCATTTCAGCCCGTTTCGTGACAGCAATACACTTCATCAGGATGACTGCAATGGAAGCAATACAGTACAGGAGACTTTCCATTGTGACAAGGGGCGATCGTAGACCGATTCCGTAGAGAGTCTGAAACCATATGACAGTGGTAAACACAAACCAGTTAGCCGTCTTGAATTTTTGCCATTTCAAACTTGAGGAAGGGCAGGAAGCCAGAGAAAATCTGTCGTTCAATTCAACGAGGAGAAATGGCGCTGTTCCAATCTTGCGCTGAGTCTCCCAGTTTAGCCTCCAAAACTTCAACAGATTCTCAGTAACTATCATTTTTACAATTTCGAGAGTGGGATGAAAAATAAATCGCAACTATCTTAAGAGAGCAAAAATGAATTGCAGTGCGTAACTACTATATGTGGCGGCACAAGTTGCGAGAGAGGAGAAAATTAAGGAATGATTAAAGCAACAATAACAAGTCATAAATCCATCTTCACATTTTACGTATGTAGTTCCTCTGGCAATGTTGATGAACACGGATCCTTCCATGTCAGTTATGATACTGAAATCAACTAAAATATGTGTATTACATCTCGCGTTTCCAGAACCATGTACAAACAGGTCTTTCCAACACTGGCGAATGACTAGACGAAAAAGTCTTAATTATAATTTGTCCTGATTGGAAGACGAGATTAGTTGGAGCCAGTATTTAGTTGCCGAAGGTATATTTCCAGGTTGTAGCGTTACATAGAAGGGTAGATCGAAAGGATTGATAAGTTTGAAGCAATACAGTTTGTGGACTCAGTTGTAGAGACGATTTCCCGATACTAGTTTGATTGACAGATCATGCGACTGGACAGGATGTGTTATTTTAGCTAGACAAACATGAAACTCTCCGGTTTGAACAAACAAGTAAGGTATCCACTATAATTACACGATCATAAATATACTTATGCGGAAACGCACATTCGATGCCAAACTGATTTAGGGATAAACCAGGAAACTTAATTGCTTTTCGCATTGCTAAGCCAAATGATATTAGGAATGTGAGTTTGAACATGCTTTTGGTGTGCCGGCGGAAATTAGTTTGTCGACGGGGTACTATATCTTTATACCAAATCCAGGCAAGAGGCGCTCCTCTTGTGACCAGAAATGATTCCTGTCTGTAAACTGTTTTCGCAACCTTAAGATAAATACAACATTGTGTACTAATGTGCTACATTGAGGCATATAATTAGCAAAATCAACAAGCTGACAAGTTTTGCTTTCCAGCTTGTTTCTTTATCAGTTTATGTCAAAGCACTGAAGTCAGAGGACAAAACAGCGGTCCAATTCAGTCATATTAGGAGTTGATATTTGAATGTAAAAACAAACGACCTTTCGAATGCACTGTTACAATTGTCAACGTATTCTGACGTCAACGTCAATTGTCAAAATACTGAATGTATCTTAATCCTAGTATCATCATTCTGTTTTGTCATTGAGATGGTTATGCTTGATGCCATTCGTAAACTATTTTGAAATGTCAGGCACAATAACAGGTAACTCTAGCACGTGTTCCATTTCATTCCGGTACGCCTTCATTTGCAATCTAAACAACTATGAATTCTATTTCTGCACAAAGCTTTTATAAAATGTCTTTGTTTTTTTAATTTAGGAATGAAAGCAAAGCGAGGGCATTGTAGATGAGTGGGAAAAATGTGGAAAAGAGGCCATTTGCTGCCAGGTTCATGGGGGAGTGAGCAATGGGCCGGAAGTCATAAGGATGTCACGGAACTAGTGTATAAAAGAACTGGAATGACAGAAGTTGCTGAAACGGGTCTTGTACTGACCTAGTTTATACTTGTCGCAATTGGACTATTGCTGTCGGCTTCAAGCTTTTTGAAACAGCTGTTTCTAGATATGTATCCCTATCATCAATGTCAGAACATATGTACATACGTTTTCTACTTTTTAGGTTACAAACACTTGGTTGTAAGACGGAGGTCTAGTTTTCGTCAAACATGTCGTCAAATTGAGGCGACATTTTCTTATTCCACATAACAAATTTAACAGACGGAAAATACCTAGTCCTGGAAGGAAATGTTTTTGCACACTGTCATTTAGTGAGAAAATATACTTGACTAGTGTCATATCGGTGAGATTGATAGTGGTCATTGTCCAAACATTGTGGCCCATTAACTGGTGAAAGCATAGCATCCCAAAGCGTGCTATAAACTCTCTAGTTTTAGTAAACGTGTATATTAGACTTGTTATTGAAAATATGATATAGAGAGCAAAACCGTTTCGCATTCATAAACATTAAAAAAAATGAAACTATCTTGTTGAGCTCACATCATAAATATATTATGGTATCATCAAATTTGTACTCATAAATAATGATACTGTCCACCATACAACTATATATGTTCGGCAATTTTTCGAATCGCTGCTAGTTACGAAAAATTACAATTACTTGACCAGAAACACATTTCCAGAAACCAAGATCAATTACTGAAAAATTAGTCATATACGCCATTCAATTATTTTCAATACTTAAGTGCAACAGCATACGTAAATATAAGTATTTATAGTAGTAGCTGTGAAGTACAAGTACCAAAAACCAGTAAAAGATTGGCACCCTGCTCAACTCGTGTTAATAATCTATGAAGATGCTTTTCGAAAGAAATAATTTCGTTTTTTAAATTGTTACAAGGTGGTGCGAGGTTCAGGGCCCATTGCGATTAGATTGGACTTGCTCCGCTTCAAGTATATGTGTTTAGAAGTAATATATATGGGATATATATAGTATATAACATCATTAATTATATTTAGGTCGCCCTCGAGTGGCAACACCCTTCTGACACCATTTGGTATATATTGCTACATTTAACATAGCAAATTGGCTTATAATTTGAAAATACAGCCTAACCACACGAACACTAATATTACCATAAAGCTTACACAAGAGTCTGCACAGACATTTTGTGTACAAATAAATTTTCCCACGACCTTCAACAAGAAGTAAACTAAACGCCAATACTAATCCGTAAAGCAGTATCAGAAATATGGTAGAAATATTTCCTTGAATGCCGGGCCGCTTCAACGTAGTATCCTTCAGGTTCGGCTTGAACCGTGTCCTCTCCTTCAAATAGAGATTCCACCAGTCCCAAATTCCTGAAAATGATATCCCCTGTGCCCGCTTTATAGCTGCAGATTGAAACTGGCCAATTAAGCGAAAGCCAATGGATAGCGCCACATACGTCTCCTCTCCCAGACTAACAAAATTGGTTACATTTTCTCGGTACAATCTAACGGCATAGTCATGGGCAATATATCTGGGCAGTACAAGTGCCGTTTTCTTACATTCCCGCATCTCTCTGTACAGAAGTCGCTCTTGAAAATGATTCACATCATCATAATCGTTGTCTCGGAAACCGTTAAGAATTGAGTTGATCCCGTCGATTGACATGCCGCGCGTGAGATTTCGAAACGCAGCTTGGAAGTCCAGCGCGCTATTTGGGTGCACCTGGGCATACTGTGTTAAGATACCAAGTCCATCTTTCGGAGCTCCATGTACGCTATACCAATGCTTCAGGTCTGACTTTGCTACAAAGTAAAAAAAATCTCCGTCACGAATGTCATCTCTAAAAAACGATATTGCTCTAACCCATTTGTCGAAGGACTCCACGTTGGCAAACTCATATTTCGAGAACCAGCTTGATGGAGAAAATGTTGCCCGCAATCTGAAGAAAATGGAAAACTTTTCCTGGACCAACTCGCTAAAATTTGAATATGGTACTGGAATCTTGGGGGAAATCATGTTGTACACGTTATCGCTTTTGTACCCGTTGCTAAGTATGATTCCCACCAGAAGACATGCAGCTATGGTATACCTCAAGTGCATATTTCTGCACGAGAAATTACTAAAAGGGTCGCCCTGCTCCAGCATTACTTTGATGAATTGATTAAAGTGCATGCTGAAACTTTGACGTCGAGTAGATGATTTGGATACTTGTAGATGCATCGCTGAAAGCGCAACAAAAGATGTCAAAATCAAAATCCAGGTATACTCGTCGTACACCCGGATTAGTTCGTAAAGCCCAAAGGATCCACCTTCTCGTCGCCCCCCGCAGCTCACGAACGTGGGCGTGTTTACTCTTTCAATATAGGATAGACGCGTAATGTGAGAATAGCGAGTAGGAGCCACTGCTAACTCCAGACGCATATCAAACGCACTCTCATCTCCTTGTCTTGCACCCATAATCTTTTGTCCGCCTTGACAGATGTGCTCTGACTTTTCATAAGTGTAAGAATTATTACCAAATATTATCATCATCAGCGAAGCAATTCCGCTCGTATAGAAATCCTTAATGCCAGAAAGCTTTTGTCCCGTTGGATTATCTCTCAAACGACGGTAGTAGTCGGCCAACGGATTTATGCATTGCTTCATCTTATTTCCAAAATCAAAGTCGCCCATTGACTTTGAATCAGAAAATCCTACATACCATTCAAATGTGTCTTGGTGTTGAAATTGAATGAATATTTGGCTGAGGCTTGAAATCGAAATGGGGGAATACATTAACGAACTCTCTTGTAAGCTGCTCTCGTAGCTAGAGACCCGACTGGCATTGTAAATCCAGCCGCCTGCATTTCCCTTGTCCAAATTTATCACCACGGTTGTAGTTTGAATTGTCTGATGCAAATCACGCCACGATATATACGCTTTCTGTCTCAAGAATTCCAAAAACATTGTTATGTTCCCTTCGCCAAGAGGATTCCGCGCGTGGTTTACAAATATTTGTAGCTTCAGAGGAGTGGCAGCTTCTAACTGCACTTGCATCACTACCACGCTGTCGTCGGAATGCTGGTGAAATATTAGCGGATATTCTCTCATTTTGTATGACGAAATATACGCGTGCGGCGTTTGCACGGCAACTGTTACCTGACAAGTCCACGGCTTTGTGTTTGAAGCGAATTCCATCAACTTTATACGGGTGCATAAATCGTTATCTGAGAAGTAGTAGATTCGATTCCAGGAGCGGAACGTGATTCCCTTTAAGTACTTGGATGCTGTGCAGTTAAGTACAAAGAAGCCATTTGTTTGACCTATGCGTTCCCTTTTACTGACAAAGGGAGTGAAGATAATTGATGTTATGTTGTAGTCTGCCTCTTGGAATATTGATGCTTGCGGGTTTCTTGAAATGATGCTAGTGTGTGTTGAGCCCATGTCGATATTCCTAAAGTTGTCTACGATAACGAGGCAACTGGTGTTTTCAAATAAATTTATAATTTCTGTTACGGGAGGACCCATGTCGTAAACCGATGGTGTCAAATTCTCATGAAGGGACTTGTTGAAGTTGTCGAATACTTTCTTTGCATTATGGAAAGCTGGCCTTGATCGATAATGGAAGGGATTCATGGGAACTTTGTCAAATGGAGTTATTTTGTATCTGTATTCCGAGTCGACATTGTGGTGTTGAGTTGTCAACGGAATATTATACGCAAAGATAATTGTGAGTGAGAGTAGAATCTCGGGTGTGGCAATACTTGTCATAATTCCTGTGTGTCCAATTGAAAGAATTGTTAATTTAAAGCTGCTGTCCATCCATTGATTTTTAGCTTCCAGAATTCCGCAGAGCTGACGTGTATTTCGTTGTATTAACTATCCGTAAATACAGTACAAGACAAGTTGTCTCCTTGTCAAGTTTGTGTTGAGGCAGTACAAATGTTTGAAAAAATATTTTATAAAAGTATCTTTACAATAAGTATTCTGATGCAAGATACTACTCCTTATTTTGGAGAAATGCTTAGTTGAAGGATTTACAAATTCGCATTGAATTTTAAAAGTAAAATATCACTAACGTGGAATCGACGTAATTGTAACTCGCTCCATTGTAATTGGGGCATTGGAATTTACTGAGTTAAATGTTCTACTGTATTGATTGCTCTGATCACGTACCAGTATCATGAAGTTCTAATGTCCAGTAATCACAAGTTTTCCTGGGCATTACGATACAGGATCAATTGTTGCTCGTGTCCAAAGTAATTGCTTTCTGCTTACAGCTACTACTCACGTAAGCCCCGGAAACATTAGTTTGTAATCCTTCCCATGCAAACCATAAGAGCTTGATATACTGTGGATCGCGAATATCATACCGAAACTAATTAAACTCAGAACATTTTTCATTACTGGATCTTAAGTACTTAAATAATTGGGCTCCTAATTAATTTTACTACGTCAATATTCGGAACAAAATGATGCTGCCATGTCTGCCTTACATTGTAAATGCATGTAACTTTTTCTAAACATTCCAGGCGCAAAAGATTTGCCAAATATTTAGTATTAAGAGAAAAAAACTGGTTTTAACGAGAAACGTTATCTTGCAAGATTGGGTCTACACAAACTGCAGAAGGGTTTTGTGGAGGTTATCTGCGGTTTCTTGAAACCACTGTCTCCCGACCACCGTCGCTCCTTCCTTCGTACCATATATGCTATTACTGGAACAACAGAGAAGGGTAGGATTATAAAAATATAAAACGGCTTATGTACAAACTATAGGTAAAATACTGTGTCATTATTCTTTTATAATACCGGAAGTAGTGATGCATGGAAAAATTATTTACATTGCATGAGTATTTTAGCAATACATCTCATTACTATTGTGCTAAAAAGCATCTTTAAGATTAATTGCATATCTAAATCCAAGCATTGGCTAATTTAAATACATACAATGTCAACTCATCATGTATTGTTCATGTACCGAGACCTGATCACTTGTGCTTACAATTGGAGGTTCCAGGGTGGTGGACGAGAAATTTAAAATTTCAGAATTTCCTGGGGATAAAAATATGCGCAGAAACCAATGGCACTCTTGGATTCTGCTAAAGTGGTGTGGACCAAGAACTATTTGTATGGGTGCTTACATGCAAATTAAGCATACATTGGATGATGCAAATCTCGAAGCCAGAAAATATCAACATCTCTACCAGTTCCGGTGTACGTTTAAATATCATCGTTTGTGTTTGCTTTCAGTCAGTCACGTCTCATTGCTTTCTCTTCTGAGCATATTTGTTCTTTCCGATATCAGATAGATATAAGCACAGTAAAATATAAAAGTGATTTGTTCTTGTAAACTGCCTGCGTTTTCTATTTTAGCATGATAATGCTCAAGCTATTCCTATGATCAACACTTATGCAGTTGACACAATTATAAATGAACGTGAAATATGTTATTTTATTGCTTCTTCTATAAGGTAATTGAGTCATCGAGAATGGGTCATCTGCAGTAATAAACGTTATTCTAAACGAAATAGCATTGGTAAAAATGCCAGCCTGCAAAGACAACCAATTGGCTTCAAGCTATTCCATTAGCATAGAATATCCGTAACATAGAATTCAGAATCAAATATTGAAAGCTTATGCTTACATGGACGACTGTCAGCCAAATTCGAAATTGTGATTTGTATGTATGTGTAGACTTTGAAAAGGTCTTTACGATGACATGTTCAGTCCCCCAGGCTATGTACCCAAGGGGACTAGAGTCCCTCAAAATTTTTATGTATAAATATTGAAAATATTATTAACTACTGGAAGCATGAAATGCTTGAAAGGTAGTTATAGCGATTGATCTATGTGTATGTCTGTCTGTCTGTCTGTCCGTCAACACCCTAACTTCCCTCCACGTTGACCGATTTAGCTCAAATTTGGCACAGAGGTACATTGGCTCATGGCGACGGTCCATATTGAATTTCAGTCATGCACCTAGTCACTGACCGGAAATACGGGGGTCGACGTCTGTGGGGTGGTGCAGGTCACCAAGGAGTATTGTATGAATTTATTGTATGAATCGATAGAAGAGTTCAAGACGATGATTTTTTGCCAAGGCACCATGGGTCAAATAGGTCACCTGGCGGTGGGCTGGGCCGTCGAAGGTATGGGGTGCCCAGTCGTCAAAATTTTGTATGCCTTAAGTCGATTGGGATGATCAATTTGAGCCTCAAAAGGTATTATAAGGATCAAGTATGTATACAAATTTGCTATTTATGCATTTATCACTCTTCCGGTAGTTATGTATGGAAGGTTACACCTTACTAGTTTTGTTTGAAAGACTCAACTAATTGATCCATTCTCTTTATTGCATGTTATAGAGCTCAATTAGTTGGGGTACGTACATCAGCTTGCAAAACACCAGGACTCCTTATAGTTTCGTAGAAATTAATTATTGAAAATAATTGCATTTTTATCAAAAATTTGAAATATTTCACATTCCTTTTAATATTTTGACATGAATTGTTGCGGTAGATAGTACTAACTGAGCTCTATAACATGCAATAAAGAGACTGGATCAATTAGTTGAGTCTTTCAAACAAAATAACATTTTCAATATTTATGCATAAAAACTTTGAGGCGCTCTAGTCCCCTTGGGGTACATAGGCGGGGGTTTTGAGCATGTCAACGTAAAGCTCTTTTAAAGCTCTAGAACATACATAAAAACACAATTTCGAATTTGGCTGACAATCGTCACCATACGCAGCACTGTGCGCCGTAAGCAACTTAATCGTTTGAAATGGCGGATACATATATCTGCTCAAGCACTGCAACAGTGATACTGCTCTACCAGATTGATTATGTAAAATATCGTACAAGTCTTGAGTCACAACTGCAGTTGCCGTTTCACAAGAACGATTTGACCTAAACCCATGTTGATGCAAATCTAAACAATCTTCAACGTGTGACAGCAATTTGCAATAAAGAAGTCGTTCCAACACTTTAACAATGAACGAGAAATTAAATAAAGCTCTGTAGGAAGAAGCAGAGTAACGAGATCCTTTGTTTTATATATAGAAATGGCAAAGGCTTCTAAAAACTATCTGGAACCATTCCAGTGACTACATAATTGATGTGGGTATTAGCTGGCCAATTCACTTTTAGCTGAGAACATATGACAACAATGAAACTGAACAGTTCATCAAAATAGTTTATGATGCGACATTAAGCACAAGCACAAGCTTATCTCTTATCTGCATTGATGTAAAAGTATCACGCACCAACTAAACAGCCAGCACGTATTCCTCTTTAGATCCCATCGGAACGCCAAATGAATACAAACATGGAAACAAGATGGAGAGGCATGCCTGAGCAATTATCTTATTTTTTTATTTGACTTCATCTTTGAATGCTGGGAAAACAGCACATATATTTTAAAAACGTATGTATGCTGAAAATGTTATGCGGTCATGCTCTTTTAACCCGTTACATAACATAACAACTAACCATTCTTGCCGAATATTATGAAGTACACACATAATAACAAAATATTAGAAAACAGTTGTATAATGTGACTCGCTGAACGGAGTTTATGCACAATTTTCTTCATCAAACTTCATTATGCATTTCATCAGTGACTAACAATTTTGCTGACGTACAGTTCTTGATTGCGGCCGCGAGCTTACATGTTTTACCATGAGGCATATCGGCTAACTTATGCAGAAATCATTACGTTAGTGGTGACGGTAGTAAGAATCGCTACTTATCATACCTATATATGTCCTAATAATTGTACATATGAAATGAATGATTGATGCCGCTTGACGTCAATGGTATTGGTACATTCAAAATTTGTATGCACAACATTGATATGAATATAGGTATATGCCTATGGATGTTATGTATATATGCCTATTATCTGTGTATGATCAATTTACGTGCAGGTGTGTATTGCGAAGTGGAATTGAGAACTGTAAAAACAAGCAAACAGCCATGTACGTTTTAATTATTTGATCACCTTGAACAGTCCAAAGTACCATTTACACTCTCACAACGCCAGTGGAATTGTTATGTCACTCGCATATTTCAACATGCCATATTCATACGACAAGTGAAAAACACTTGACTCAAACCAAATTAATTTTATCAGTAATGCTCGAACGCAAGCAATGTACGCAAACAAGTACAGCTGTACCTATTTACATTTATTAAAATTTATATAATAATGAATAATAATTGCATAATATTAATATTTCACTACAAGTTGACTACGACGCAGAATAAATCATTACTGCACTTCAAATAAATATTCCTTGGAAGGTCCGATGTGTTCAATTGGAATGAAGAAGCATTTGCGACCCTTGCATTTATCGCATTCCACATCTGTCCCTGCTACATGCTCAATATGGATATTGGATAATCCCAACGGAAGATGCTTTTTCTGAAATACAAAATGTGAACACAATATAAAATGTGATGTTTTAACATGCAAATGTAAATTGCGTTTGTTTGTGACGTAATAACTTACAAACTTGACTCCCACGAAAATCTTGTCTCCAACACCATTAATTTTGCAGGACGCGCCAACATAACCCGCCGTCAAATTATCAGAATCCGTCCGAGCCAAGACTATGTCTCCCTCCTTGATTACATCAACTATAGACGATATGAACGGTACATTAATAATATTGATAATTTGTTATTGATATTAAAAAGTATTTAAAATGGGACCATAATCACCTTGTGTTTCTTTGGTTCCACGCTCGCGTGCCACACAATTGGAAACAAGGGTACATGGCTCCCGATTACCTCCAAGTGCATGTTTCATCCCCGAATTCGCCTCAATTATCGAATCTGTGGTGAAGATGGAAATATGTTGGCACAACACACTCCTTACTAGCTAATTAATAATAGATTATAACCTCAGTACATACCTGGCTCCAGTTTGTAGATGCTCAAGAAATGGTCATCGTTAAGTATTCGCTTGGTTGTCCTGGAGTGTTGGAGTACTAAAGGCCCAGCTTGTTGTTGGCCATTTAACCGAATGTACTCGTCCTTGAGTTTTTTCCCAGTCCAGTCAGAGTATGCAAGAACATTAAGCATCTTTCCGCCATGACCTTGAATCTTCAATGGAATTTTTGCTTTTGCTGGTGGTGTCTTGTTAATAGTTTCGACGGGATATTTTGGGTCTCTATGAAGGGGCTTTACCAGTTTTCCAGATGATTTTGTTGCTTTTGTGTTTGCACCGCTAATTGATGTAACAAACGTGGATGGGTCACTTGACCAATGCGAACACAATTCTAAAATGTTATTCTTGTCGGCTAGATTTTCTGCTTTCTTAAGATTGAGGTCATCACGCAAGTACTTATCAAGGTCGGTGAAGAATGATTTATCGTCCGCGCACATTGTAGCGTAATAGCGAATGGACTCTCGTTGTGGTATCGATAATCGTGCTAGTGATCTCCTGTAAGCGTTCTTTACACTTTCAATATTGCTTAAGTTGCCCAATGCTGCTGTTAGCAGGCTGATATTGGCAACATATGTCCCAGTGTAGTCTGACCCAAATAGGTGCAACACGATGGTGCTCAAACTCTGGCTTATGACAAGAATTGACGTCGGATTTACATTTTCTTTAACTATTTTTGAGAATACAAAGTACGCTGTGGGAACTGATTCGCCAGCCACTACAACTATCTTGAAACCTGCATTACCACAGCACTCCCTAAGAAAGGAGCGACATTCCAACCCGAAACAGTTTGGTGTGATAAGCGTTACTCTGCCAATACTTTCGTCAACGCTAATTTCAACATATTCCTTCATCCGCTGAAATAATTCCACTATCATTTGTTTCTTTACCTGGATTCCGCTGAAGGCGTCAATAATAACGGAAATGAGCATTTCAACTGACAGAGGATCCCCTTGCCCATCGCTAGTAAGATTGTCATAGTCGTAACTCCAGTAGAGTTTCCCATTGTTATGTCGTACATCTGCACCAAAGCCGGGTTTGTCGGCATTACCAAAGCTTATGTTAATACATCCAAGCGTTTTGGTGTAGACCACAACATATACCCAGTCAAAGGTTAGGTAAATGCAAAGATGAGCATTATCCTCGTCTCCGATTCTTTTCAAAATCCGTACGTCCTCCACTGCCGCCATCATTCGGCATTTTGATGCCAGCCAACAGCCTAAGTCAGCTGCATCGTCTTCATTCAATCCACTTCTTACAACGTTCACGATTTTTTCATGTTCAGCAAGTAACACTTTAGGATCCAAATTCGCTTGATCACATATAACCAACTTCATGAAGCTCTCATATGTGTCGATGCGCTTTTTCCATGTTTCAGCCGATGAGAATGCAACAGGTAACTTTGCTTGACTTGTCGCCATCATGAACTCTGCGTTCTTCGGTAACCTTGCTATTTTTTATGTAATGGACAAATGGTTGATGGTAGATGTGATTGATACTTTTAGTTGCTAATATAAACTGCGAGGACACAGAAAATGGAATGTTGGTCATACTGCTTCTTAATTTCTACACCATCCCAAATCGCAATCTTATCATGTGAATCAGGAATGCAGAATGCTTATCTCCAAATCCATCAGCGTGTTCCCTATATTACATTGGGATGTAAATGATACTTTCGGAATCTATCGGGCCCAGCATGCGTCAGCACATACGTTCACGTGCATCGGGTTATTATACGTTATCCATGACTGATGAATAAATTAGCCGTGCTGCGTCACGAGTATATTGTGCCAGTATTACAAAGTCATATTATATATCCACTGTGTCACTGCAACTTGAAACAAGCATACTGCCATGGGCAAACTCAACTTGTTGAAATAAATTTGTTATCGCACAATGAAGTCTAGCATACTCTCTGTACAACATTTACGAATGGATAGATAACGCTTATCAATAGTAAACTCAAGCTGAGCTGACATTAAAATATGTATGCATTTTGTTTGCTGCCAATGTAAAACCTTGTCATTTCATTTTCATGAACTTAAATTCATATTCTGCAGCATTTTAAAATACAGCTCACAATAGTTTATTTGTAATAAACCTGTACCACATTATATTAATGATATTCCGATATTTAAAAATAAGTCTGTTGGTTTTTATTTAAGAGACCCCTCATCCCAGCGCCGTTGCTACAATGAGTAGATGTGTGGAGCTCTCCACAGGCCGTCCCAATTGTGAGGCCGTACTGGCCGACGGTAAATAACGATTTAAATGCTGCGGAAATTGGACAGCACAACATTTCGAAAATACTAGCGGGTCTCACAAATTTCATGGCTTTACAATTTTGAAAACCCAGTACAATTTTAGACCCTCTGAAAACAATGCCCACCAAATTTCTAGGCCTACCAAAATTCCCGGCCGACCATATCTGCAGGCCTACAAAATATTCAGCCCAACAAATTTTCTACGCCGTAACATTCGGAAAGCATTTCGAGTTAGACAAACTATAATTTTTAAAAACATTTATGGTTTGATAGTATATTACACACATCGGCCTGAAATTTTTTTCCACAGATGCCTAAATCTTTCGGATGCAACACATGGCAACACGGCCATATCAATATATAATTGGCATTAAAACTTTTTGGAGATTTAGGCAGATAGATACTTGCAATTAGCCAGATATGAGGGCGAAAATTTTGGCAGTACTCAATGTATCAGGCTTCCTTTAAACAACATATTTGATGCAGGTGTTTTTTTGTGAATTTGCCCGCCATTCGTCAGTCACAATTTCAACATGTTTAACGATTCTGCAACGCTTAGTTATGGATTACGCTTAGCCAAATTGATGTAGTCAAATATTTCGTCGTGACAAAATATAATCATATTTTGTTGAAGATTTGTCAGATTTCATGTAAGCAGTAGTATTCATACCGAAAAATGTCAGATCAATTTTAGTCTCAACAAGTTCAAACAATTTTCATAAATGTAAAGTCACGTAATATTTACATGACATTCATTTTAATGCAATTTGGGGAACCATACCTTTGTAAATGGGGATATTAGAGTTTCAGTTATCATAATGGAGCGTAATGTGAAAAGTATAGTTACATTTCGTATCGCTAGTATATTGTAATCAAGTTTTGTTTCAATTATCGGAACTGATTTGCATAATTGGCCGACAGAAATACTGTTCATGCAATTCTGAAGTACGCTTCGGCAAGACCTACTATAGTATTAACAATGCGCATCAACGTCTCTCTGTAGCAAAAATCGTGTTATAGGGAATTATTATGGCCGTGATCTAAATTACACTATTGTGTAGATGTGAAAAATGAAATCACTGAATCACAATACCAATAACATGAAAAGTCTTCATCAAGGCATGAAAACCTGACGTTTAACTGTTATAAGATTGATTTGCACTTCGAAACGTTATTCTTCTTGCAAATTGTACATGAAATTGCTGTTTGGTTTTAATTTTACCAGACCTCTTAAATTACAGGCGCTTTGATATATTTCGATAAAACGGAGATTTTTTTAAATAGGCATTGTATTGGTAAGCATCAATCTTGCAGAGTAATAACTACGGTTTGTTATTCCAATCAAACAATATTCCATAATGCATAGTCTTTTAAAATTCAGAAATGCCTTAAAATGATTATATAGTCATTGGCAGTCTGAACATCAATTAAAGGGGCTCATTGTCTAAAATGTCTCCTCAGGCCGTACTTTTTCTTGGAACGGCACTGCCTCATCCGACCGATACATATGCACATATAGGCGTCCCTAAAAAGTTTATATCCACCACATTTAGGTTCAGACGTTTCCGTTTTGATTCATGGTCTCTTTAAGCCCCTTCAATTTTCTCCGCCTTTTTTGACCAAGTGAACCTATTTTAGAATTTCATTTCATTTGTTTGTTCAAATTGAAAGGAACTGCACTTACCATAACAAAATTGTTCTTACTATTTCTAATATGTAATTATGCGTAGTAGTGTATTTATGTAGTGTAACTATGTACGTCTTCAACAGTTTTTTACTTAATTAATATTCATTTGTAATCTAATCTGATCAATTAAAACAGGACGCCGCTTACGGTATTTCCGGTAAAAATGCTTTCCTAGGAGTACAACATACAACATATGTTTATATGGAAAACTGCCTGAAATAGCCTGGTTATACACTACATAGGTGTATGAAGGTATTTAACACATTGCCAATCTATCAAATACGCTTTTAGTTAGCTAATTACCTTGTGCGTTTTTACGTACTTGTGGTTATGTATGTATGTATTTTGCATGGCTAGTGGATTTTTCGGACTACGCGGAAGCCAGCCACGCTATTCGCATGTACACAGGATGGCTGTATGAAGGGGTAGCTAAAGATAATCGTTAATTATCTTACTCGCTGCTACATTTAAGTTTATTTTATGGCTAGTTAGGACAAATGTTCATATTATATGGGGTTTTCTAGTACGGGAACACGATGGTGGTGTTCCTTTCGATCTAGCACATTACACTAAGTAACATAATATACGGATTTAGGTATATAGTTTTTAAATTTCTATTGCAAGCTGACATCATCTACGACTTGCAAACATATAATGCATACATATATGTAGGTATTTATTCTTTCCATTTTCATGAACACTCATGGAATTCATAATATATTATCCACCTATGTAGGTATTTTAGTTTTCTGTAAGAATTTATATATTTCATATATTCATAGTGTTAAATAACGGTAATTGTAGGCAAAATTTATGTAGGCATATCGATATGCCTAACCCATGAAAGTAATCCTGCTGGGTTACTTTTAGTCTTTTGTCCCTACTTAATTACAAATCATAATAATCCATCCAAAAGACATGAAGATGAGACAATGTTTTTGCAACTTTTTTGTCATGCATGGTCACAAGCCCAAATGATCACAGTAGGCAGTCTGCTGTAGTCTCAATTATCCACCTCTTCGCGGCCTTATCATCACATCGACATCATCTCCGATCACATCACATGTCATGCCATAACATATGCCATGTGGGAATACTAATGCACTTTTGGTTATTTTGTGCAGTTCCACTCTGCCCCACGTCAACAGAATATGTCAACGAAACTATGTTCATATGGTTTTGGGGGAAAACGGACCACGAAATATTTCTATAAGCAGGAAAAAGGGACAGAGAGTCGGGACAGTACTATAGTTTCAAAGTTGTTTTTGTTTCAAGAAAACAAAGATCTTTTTAAATTTGTGAGCTAGAGGAGAGAGAGGAGGGAGGCGGGGAGTTTTTTAATTGGAAGAGGAGAGAGGGATTTACAGTTTTGGTATGAGAGAGAGGGAAAAAAGTTTTTATCACCACTGCCACTACTGACCATCTGAAGGATAAAGGATGAACTATTATATACTGTAATATAAGCACAGTAATATACCTATTTATATCTCCATACAACCAAACGATGAAACGTAAACAAATGTACTCTCATTATCATTGTCTGTCTTTGTATGTATCATTTCTTTCTGTCTTTGCATGGAGTATGCAAGAATAGCATCTTCACATCCCCAAATTCGTTGTAGCTTTCGTTGACGCTAGACGATTATAAAGGGACCAGGAGAAGGTTATAAAAGCTGTCATTTGACTTTCGCTTCCTCTTGTTTTGTTGTCATCTAAATACGATAACGCAAAATATTTCCACATCTCTGAACACTTTTTTGTCGATATCGAGTTACCTATAAAGCAGCAAAAATTTCTCCATGATCCCTACTTGCGTTCACGACGACGAGATCCTCTACTTTGGTGATGAACCCATGCGACGTTGGATTTGCGAGGCTTCAAGATGAAAAATATTGGATCCATTCCTGTTTACGGCATCTAGTTCGATACACAGTTAAAGTCGGTCCCTACTTTCACCTGTGATCATTCAAACTGTTAAATGGGACAACAAACTTTGTACTTTGTTTTTATTTTAATGGCGAATGGATACGTACCAGTCAATACTTGGTACGATCTATTTCCTCAGATTTTCGCTGATAATAGTGAGGAAGTAGAAATAACGTTTGAGACCAACAAGTGCAACGGAATGGAAATTGTACCAGAGACCATAGCCTTTGCTCACCTACTGAGAAGTTTACTTTTGCCATGATGCATTTCTGCTCATCCGAATATCTACCAAAACGGTTATGTCTGAATTAAAATGCTTGTAATTATTAATACATCATTTATACGAAATACTGAATGAGTATAATATTCACTATGGATAATATAATGGCGGACGGTATATTATTGTGTACCCAAACACTAGTAATAAAAATCTACGTTTATAAATGTTGTTTCTTTTTCTTGACGCATATTCTGCTTACACTCCGTGCTCCCTAGAGGCTCCTCCCTACAACATCATTGTTGAGTATAGTTTCTGGATCTCAACATTTGGCTAAACGAGGGATGGGGACGTTGTCCTTTGATTACGGGGTAGATACACAAGAGGCACAATGAGGTATGGCAAATATTTCGTTTATAACAACTCCGATTTCCCGTCAGTCAACACGAGCAAGTACCCCGCATCCACCTGAATGTATTTCACCACATAATGATTTTGTGGTCTCCTACCAATCCTTTGAGAAATATGATGAAAAGGATGTTTACATTAAAATGTGCGAAAAAGTGGATTTTTGGGTAGGAAAAGTACAAAAAGGCTAGTTTCCAGTATGATGTTCAGAAAGAGGCTTATGCACTTCTTAATTGGCTCGTTGATAGTTATATTGAGTCTGGATTCCAGATGCATTATCTCCAGAATACCTTTATGGGGATTACTACTAAGATAGAAATCAAACTTCATTGAAACGAAAATGTAGGGGTGGAAAGTAAAAACTGGCGAGGGGCTAAACAGAAAGAGAACGGCAGAGAGATTAGAGATGATGGTAGCTCGGGTGAAAATTATTCTCGATGAAAAAATACTCTGGTTGCAATTACGGCATGGGTGGCACTTCTAATTATCGGAAGGGTAGAGTTGATTTGTTTTGTAAGTATGTATTGATTGTTGATGAGTACTTTCCTTACTAAAACTTTGTGTAATTGAATTATTGATATTTTATCTAATTTTTGGGTTTGTTGGAGGTTAATTTGACACTACTATTTTGAGTATAAATTGGCTAGTGTCTGAAAAATTTGGTTGGCTAAGTAGTTTGCGAGATTTAAAAGTATACAAGAAATACTTTGACACAATATTTTGTTTTTAAAAGTCTGATGATTTTTGCTGATAATAATATTGCATTCTGCACGAATAATTTATTTTAGAATATAATGTGAACAAATCTATACATACTTCTTCTTTTCAGGAATGCATCGAGGATTTTAATTAAATTCGTGCATGCTCGGAAGTTTTGCTGAATTTAACTGCGTCTAAAATGAATTCATGTGGCTGACAATCTTTACTGCACACATTGGGAAATAAGTACCTACTCTGGAACATACATACAGCATTTTATGCACTTTGTAAAACTGCACTGTGTTTTACGTAATTTTGTAAATGTATAATATTATGATGAAATGAATGAAACCACACACATCCATTTACGTGCACAGGTGCATAATGTTTGTCTCTTTTTGTTCAGGATATTTGTTTTCATGAAAATATATACCAACGTAGGTACATAAGTACATATATTCACAAGTCCTCGATGACACCTGCATGCAATGGTGATTAAAAACGCATTCTCAATCATAAGATTGCTGATCTTGTTCAGGATATGATCATGAAAATGGATAAAAATTCATACCTATATTCATACCTAAGTTATATGATATTGCATTCTGCACATATATAGCAAAATCAACACCATCGTGTTCCCCGTACTCGAGAACCCTATACAACATGAAAATGTGACCTAACTAGGCATACAATTCACTTAATTGTAGCAGCAATTAAGATAATTAACGATTGTCTTTAGCTGTGCCTCCCAACAGCCATCCTACATACATATGAATATCATAGCCGGCTTCCCCGTATCCGAAACCGCCATAAACCTTGCAAAATGCATACATACATAACCACAAGCACGTAAAAACGCACAAGGTAATTAGCTAACTAGCATCTACAAGGGTTATAATATTAAAGAGCTAATGGCACAAGGCCATTGGCATTTGCTACTTTGAACGATCTGATTTTACTCAAATTTGAAATGGTCATGGATGATGATAACTATGGAAAGTTAATGAATACTGTCCGACGAATCTCTCCACCAATCGGCTCCAATGAGTCGAAAAGGAAATTAGAAACAAATATGGTTCTGAGTACAGCTCATTACCGCATCCTTATCCAGGTATGATCGCAAGGGCGTACAGAAGCAATAAACGACTAGCATTGTTTGACGAAGAGGGTTTAGTGTTTAAACATGCGGTTCAACTTTTCAACCTACATGGAGTCCCATACGATGATGTGAGCGTTGGAAAAGAAGCTTACGCAGGAACGTGGAGCGGCATTCGAATAATACTAAACTCGGATCCTAGTGTTGAGCAAAATGTTGGAAGTATTCGCGGGGCCGGTATTATAGATGAGTGGGTGAAAATGCGGAAAAGGGTACAAGTGTTGAAAGGGTCATTGGGGAGCCAGCAGTGGCCATCAAGCGATAAGGAGGCCATGGATATGATTGTGACAAGAACTCGCCAACACAAAAACATTGCTGAGAAAGACCTTGTACTTGGAGGAAGTATACTGACGTTATTTACCCTTGTTGCAGTTGGCCTATTCTTATCGGTTTAAAGCTTTTCGAAAGAACTGTTTTTGAACCTTTTTGAAACATGATAACTAATCTCCATGGTGGTAGGATATTTGAATGTACAATAGTTTTATTTAGTGATAAATAATTTTAGCGTTAATTCACACAAAATATGCTTAACTCAACTTACGAACCTCGCAAAATTAAGACGAGTTGAATGACAACAAATTCTGATGAATGTAGTTTACGACCTGAACAAATTTGTTTTAGTAAATAAATCATTGTTTCAGAAAAGTAAAGATTTTACTTTATTGTTCCAAACCTCTGCCATCTTCCTCCAGTGAATATTCGCAACTTGAAATATTATTGACATGTGAATCAAACAATTACAACTTCAAGTATCACAACTTAAAAATGCAAATCCATTATCACTTCTGTTGTCACGAAACCACGTAAATTGAGTACTTTCTTTATGCTTATTTAAACCGAAGGGACAGATACAATAATTGTATTAGTATTACCTAACGGTGTATAGATTATTGACACGTGTCCGCTGAATTTGTGAAATATATGATGAAAAATTAATCCAAATGAAGAAAATACTGAATGTATCCCAATCCTAGTATCATCATTCTGTTTTGGCATTGTGATGTTTAAGCTTGATGCCATTCATAAACTATTTTGAAGTGTCAAGCGCAACAGTTGGGGAGGTAACTTTAACACTTGTTCCATTTCATTCCGGCGTGCATTCATTTGCAATCTAAAAAACTATGAATTCTATTTGTGCAGAAAGCTATCACGATGGATACATACGATCCGGTAAAATACAGCGTCCCCAGTAATATAAAATTGTGAATTCTACACAATAGGTAATATAATCTGCTGAGAGCAAAACCGTTTCGCATTCATAAACATTAAATAAAAATGAAATTATGTTGTTGAACTCACATCATAAATATATTATGGTATCATCAAATATGTACCCATAAACAGTATATGATAGTGTCCAGAATACAACGATATATGTTCGGCAATTTTTCGCCTAGCTGCTAGTTACAAAAAATACAATTACTTGACCATAGACACATTTCCAGAAAACAAGATCCATTACTGAAAAATGTGTCATATCCACCATTCAATTATTTTAATACATAAGTGCAACAGCACACGTAAGTATATTTAAAGATGTGTGTGAATGACAATTACCCAGAACCCGTAAAAGACTGGCACCCTGCGCAACTTGTGTTATAAATCTTTGAACATCTATTTCGAAAGAACAAATGTCGGTTTTTTTAATGTTGCAAGCTAGTGCGAGGGTCAGGGCTCATTGCGATTGGACTTGATATGTTTCAAGTATTTGTTAAGTAAAATATATGGGATATATATAGTATATAATATCATTAATTATATTTAGGTCGCCCTCGACGAGCAACAACTTTCACACCAAAGTTTGTATATATTGCTGTATTTTGTATATATATAATTTTTGTATGTACATTATTGGGCACAGAACCCACAACGACAAAATGTAGATACTTCAATGCCATTATTTTTATGTACATTTAATATTTGACTGTTATGGTTTTATGGTTTCTTTAAATTTGAAACAAATAATTTTTCGACTACCTGATGAAGATTAATCGAAACGCGTTGTAGTCAATAAACCATTTTTAAATAGTTCAACGTTCACCTGTCTCGCGCAGTTTTCATTTTATTTAATTAAGTAAAATATATGGGATATATATAGGATATAATATCATTAATTATATTTAGGTCGCCCTCGACGAGCAACACCTTTCAGACCCCATTTTGTATATATTGCTGAATTTAACATAGCCAATTGGCTTATAATTTGAAAGTACAGGCTAACCAAATGAACCCTAACACTAACATAAAGCTTACCCAACCGTCTGTACAGATATTTTGTGTACAAATAAATTTTCCCACTACCTTCAAGAAGAAGCAAACTACACGCCAATATTAATCCGTAAAGCAGTATCAGAAATATAGTCGAAATATTTCCTTGAATGCCGGGCCGCTTTAACGTAGTATCCTTCAGGTTCGGTTTGAAGCGTGTCCTCTCCTTTAAGTAGAGATTCCACCAATCCCAAATTCCTGAAAATGATATCCCCTGTGCCCGCTTTATAGCTGCAGATTGAAACTGACCAATTAAGCGAAAGCCAATGGATAGCGCCACATACGTCTCTTCTCCCAGACTAACAAAATTGGTTTCATTTTCTCGGTACAATCTAACGGCATAGTCATGAGCAATATATCGGGGCAGTACAAGTGCCGTTTTCTTGCATCTCCGGAGCTCTCTGTACAGAAGTCGCTCTTGAAAACGATTCACATCATCATAATCGTTGTCGCGGAATCCGTTAAGAATTGAGTTGATCCCGTCGATTGACAAGCCGCGCGTCAGATTTCTAATCGCAGCTTGAAAGTCCAGCGCGCTATTTGGGTGCACCTGGGCATACTGTGTTAAGATATTAAGTGCATCTTTCGGAGCTCCATGTACGTTCTGCCAATACTTCAGGTCTGACTTTGCTACAAAGTAAAAAAAATCTCCGTCACGTATGTCATCTCTAAAAAAACATATTGATCTAGCCCATTTGTCAAAGGACTCCACGTTGGCAAATTCATATTTCGAGAACCAGTTTGACGGAGAAAATGTCGCCCGCAATCTGAAGAAAATGGAAAACTTTTCCTGGACCAACTCGCTAAAATTTGAATATGGTACGAGAACCTTTGGGGAAATCATGTTGTACACGTTATCGCTTTTGTACCCGTTGCTAAGTATGATTCCCACCAGAAGACATGCAGCTATGGTATGCCTCAAGTGCGTATTTCTGCACGAGAAACTACTAAAAGGGTCGCCTTGCTCCAGCATTACTTTGATGAATTGGTTAAAGTGCATGCTGAAACTTTGACGTCGAGTATATGATTTGGATACTTGTAGATGCATCGCTGAAAGCGCAACAAAAGATGTCAAAATCAAAATCCAGGTATACTCGTCGTACACCCGGATTAGTTCGTAAAGCCCAAAGGATCCACCTTCTCGTCGCCCCCCGCAGCTCACGAACGTGGGCGTGTTTACTCTTTCAATATAGGATAGACGCGTAATGTGAGCGTAGCGGGTAGGAGACACTGCTAACTCCAGACGCATGTCATACAAAATCTCATCCCCTCTTCTTGTACCAATCATCTTTTGTCCACTTTTGCAGGTGTGCTCTGACTTTTCATAAGTGTAAGAATTGTTTCCAAATATTATCATCATCAGCGAAGCAATTCCGCTCGTATAGAAATCCTTAATGCCAGAAAGCTTTTGTCCCGTTGGATTATCTCTCAAACGACGGTAGTAGTCGGCCAACGGATTTGTGCACTGCTTCATCTTATTTCCAAAATCAAAGTCGCCCATTGACTTTGAATCAGAAAATCCTACATACCATTCAAATGTGTCTTGGTGTTGAAATTGAATGAATATTTGGCTGAGGCTTGAAATCGAAATGGGGGAATACATTAACGAACTCTCTTGTAAGCTGCTCTCGTAGCTAGAGACCCGACTGGCATTGTAAATCCAGCCGCCTGCATTTCCCTCGTCCAAATTTATCACCACGGTTGTAGTTTGAATTGTCTGATGCAAATCACGCCACGATATATACGCTTTCTGTCTCAAGAATTCCAAAAACATTGTTATGTTCCCTTCGCCAAGAGGATTCCGCGCGTGGTTTACAAATATTTGTAGCTTCTGAGGAGTGGCAGCTTCTAACTGCACTTGCATCACTGCCACGCTGTCGTCGGAATGCTGGTGAAATGTTAACGGATATTCTCTCTTTTTGTATGACGAAATGTATGCGTGCGGCGTTTGCACGGCAATTGTTACCTGACATGTCCATGGCTTTGTGTTTGAAGCGTATTCCATCAACTTTATACGGGTGCACAAATCGTTATCTGAGAAGTAGTAGATTCGATTCCAGGAGCGGAACGTGATTCCCTTTAAGTACTTGGATGCTGTGCAGTTAAGTACAAAGAAGCCATTGGTTTGACCTATGCGTTCCCTTTTACTGACAAAGGGAGCGAAGATAATTGATGTTATGTTGTAGTCTGCCTCTTGGAATATTGACGCTTGCGGGTTTCTTGAAATGATGCTAGTGTGTGTTGAGCCCATGTCGATATTCCGAAAGTTGTCTACGATAACGAGGCAACTGGTGTTTTCAAATAAGTTTATAATTTCTGTTACGGGAGGACCCATGTCGTAAACCGATGGAGCCAGTTTCTCATGAAGGGACTTGTTGAAGTTGTCGAATACTATTTTTGGTTTCTTGAACGGATACGTAGTCCGATAGTGGAACGGATTTATGGTCCACTTTTTAAATGGCGTTACTGAATATCTGTATTCCAAGTCGACATTATGACTTGTTGTAAATGGAATATTATACGCAAAGAGAATTGTGAGTGAGAGTAGAATCGCGGGTGTGGCAATACTTGTCATAATTGCTCTGTGTCCCATTGACAGAATTGTTAATTTAAAGCTGTTGTCCATCCATTGATTTTTTAGCTTCCAGAATTCCGCAGAGCTGACGTGTATTTCGTTGTATTAACTATCCGTAAAGGCCGTACAAGGCAATTTGTCTCCTTGTCAAGTTTGTGTTGAGGCAGTACAAATGTCTGAAAAATATTTTCTGAAAGTATCTTTACATTAAGTATTCTTATGCACGATACTACTCCTTATTTTGGAAAATTGCTTAGTTGAAGGATTTACAATTTCGCATTGAATTTTAAAAGTAAAATGTTACCAACGTGAAATCGACGTAATTGTAACTCGCTTTTGGAGCATTGGAATTTCTCGAGTCAACTGTTCTACTGTAGATTGCTCTGATCACGTACCAGTATCATGAAGCTCTACTGTCCAGTAATTACAACTTGGCCTTAGGATTAAGATATAGGATCGATGGTTGCTAGTGTCGAAAGTAATTGCTTTCTGGTTACAATTACTACTCACGTAAGCCCCGCAAATATGAGTTTCAATCCTTCACATGCAAACCAGAAGAGTTTGGTAGAGTGTTGATCACGAACATCATACCGAAACTAATTAAACTCATCACATTTTTCATTACTGGATTTTGAGTACTTAAATAATTGGGCTTCTAATTAATTTTACTACGCCAATATTCGGAAGAAAATGATGCTACAATGTATGCCTTACATTGTAAATGCATGTAACTTTCGCTAAATATTTCGCTAAATTTCGCTAAATAACAAAAATCTGGTTTTAACGCGAAACGTTATCTTGCAAGATTGGGTCTAAACAAACTGCGGATGAGTTTTGTAAAGGTTATCTGCGGGTTCTTCAAACCACTGTCTCCCGACCACCATCGCTCCTTTCGTCGTACCCGATAAGCCATTATTGGAACAATAGAGAAGGGTAGGATTATAAAATTGCTAAAAGTAAATTGCTTGCATGGCGTCCACAAATGCGGATGATACTTGTCCTTCAACTAAAAAGGAATAATAAAGGCATAAAATTTAAACTGTTAAATATGGAATAATAAGCATCGCGATTAATATGTGCTTCTGGAATCCAAATGTCAATGATGTACTGCTGTTTCCGATCTTCAAAATTTCTGGAACAGGATATAGTTCTGGCAGAATAAAATACGAAATCAAAATTATTATCGAAATGCGCATTATAATCCTGGCTTTTTTTCTTATACAAAGAGCAATCCAGCTGACCAGTTTCTACGGAATGCTGTGCCTCGGATAGTTTCCATCCAAAATACGCCGTGAACGACTAATATGTTTTCCGTGAATACAAAATGAGAAA
Organism: Sinella curviseta; assembly: GCA_004115045.4. NCBI lineage: Eukaryota > Metazoa > Arthropoda > Collembola > Entomobryomorpha > Entomobryidae > Sinella > Sinella curviseta. The sequence goes on along the minus strand of CM023201.3, from coordinate 1,366,475 downwards.
TGGGAACATTTGCAGCTACTTGTTCATGTTTTATATGTCCCAATGGATGGATTAAGACTTTTTTATCGTCCTCATTCAGTCAGCCATTGACAGCATCCGTGATTTTATCGTGCTCGCCGTCCAGCCATTTGCGATCAAAATCTCTTGTGCATCTATGCAAATCTTCAAGCATGGCTTGTAAGTCAACATACGCTTTCACAATGTATCTGCAGAGGTGAAGGGAGGTGGTATCCAAACTTGACTTGGCGAGTATTTACGCGTCTTTTGCATTTTCAATATTATCATGAACTAGCGTCTTTAATGGATACGGATTTATCTGACGCTTTCAACGTATAACGTGAAACACTACCGCACAGCATATCAACTGCAGAGCACTGCATTTTGAAGTGCGACATCATCTAAAAGCACAAATTTATCTCTTATCTGAAATGATTACAAGCCTACACAGTCTCGCATGTACATCCCATCGGAGCACCAAATGAATTCATGCATGCAAGCAAAGATGGAGCAGCATGCCTGAGCAATTATCATATTTATTTTTATCTTACTCAAACCATGTACACTGCGGAAGCTGTAAACATCTAGATAAAAATATTTTGTAAATGAGATAACGTCATGAAATTCTAACCCGTCACTTCCCAATGGAATTATGAACATCATACATTAGATCATAGATGAAATGGCTATTGGACACGAATGAAAGTTATACATTACATGAGAAAGTATAGTAATTAGAAACGAAGCTGCAAGAAGAGATTATCAGTACGGCATTTATTGAAAGTTGTTCTTGATGAAATACCCTTGAAAAAAATTTTCAGTGTGCCTACAAAATTTCTAAATTTTAAGAACCTACTATGGCCGAGAGTTGTCATGGTTTTCGATGTGCAATTTACGACGTCATGTTACGCAAAGGTCATGACTTTTATGCTGACAGATAAAGAGTGCCGTGAATATTTGTGTATTAAATATGCATACACTTTAACTGACTGATTAATGGGACGCTTGACGTCAATGGCAATATAATATATCAAATTTGGAATGCCCACAGTTGATATGAGTATAAGCTTATATAATGCTTACACATATACGGTTATCTGTTTTCAACATTTATAATCAATTTACGTGTACGTGTCTACTGCGCCGTGGAATTTGGAACTGTGAAAATGATCACACCAGCCGCATACCATGATTATTTGATCACCTTGACCAGTCCAAGGTGCATTTTCCACTCACTCAATGACATTATCCGCCTCTCGTATATTTTATCACGTCATCTCTATATGAATACTCAGCGTGAAAAACCCTTGACGAAATCCCAATTTATTATATCAGTTATTCCCGGAATCAAGCACTGTAGAAATGCCGGCGCAAATAAATATAGGTATACATATGTATACTTATTTCAATTTATATAATAATGAATACGGCTTATCGCATATTAATATTACACTACAAGTTGACTACGACGCAGAATGTAACATTACTGCACTTCAAATACATATTCCTTGGAACGTCCAATGTGTTCAAGTGGAATGAAGAAGCATTTTCGACCCTTGCACTTGTCGCATTCCACATTTTTCCCTGCTACATGCTCAATATGGATGCTGGATGACCCCAAAGGAAGATGCTTTTTCTGAAACCATAAGATATGAGTATCATATGGAAATGAAATGTTTAAAAATGCTGAAATGAATTGCATTATATGTGATTTAATGACTTACAAATTTGACTCCAACGAAAACCTTGTTGAAAAAGCCATTAATTTTGCAGGATGCTCCCACATAACCCGCCGTCAGATTATCGGAATCCGTCCGAGCCAAGACTATATCGCCCTCCTTGATTCCCTCAGCTAGTAGAAATGTGACCGATAATAAATGCAATGAAATTAAAGTGATGTTTAAAAATATTTACATTGTGAATATGCATACCTGGTGTTTCTTCAGTTCCACGTTCCCGGGCAACACAATTTGCTACTAGGTTACAAGGCCCACGGTTACCGCCGGCTACGTTGACGGCACCGCAATTAACCTGAATTACCGAATCTGTGATAGATAATGAAATGAAAAAGGTTACAACATAGTCATATACACTCATAGAAAACGATTGCATGGTTACCTGGCTCAAGTTTGTAAAGGCTCAGGAACTGGTCATCTTTGAGTACCCGCATTCTGATGTGTTGGAGTACAAGTGGTCCGGCGGACTGTTGCCCATTGAGACGAATATACTCATCCTTGAGTTTTTTCACTGTCCAATCAGAGTATGCGAGGACATCAAGCATCTTATCGCCATGACCTTGCATTTTCAACGGAATTTTTGCACTTGCTGATGGCGCCATATATTTGTCTTCAGCGGGAAATTTTGTGATTCCTTGAAGTAGCTTCTCCGGCTTCCCAGTAACTGGTGGTCCTTGTTGGGGTGGGTTCAGCCCAAAAATTGGTTTTATCAGCTTGGTGGGATTAGTTGAGAAATGTGAAAACACTTCAAGGATGTTGTTGTTGGTGGACAAGTTTTCCGCCTTAATAAGTTTCAGCTCATCTTGCAAGTACTTGTTCAATTCGGTGTAGAATGGATGAGTATTTTCCCATGTCAATACATAGTAGCGGATGGAGTGCCTCGTCGGTATTGACCATCTTGATAGTGCTCTTCTGTACGCGTACTTCGCGCTGTCTAAGTTAGACTGAATTCCCCTAGCTGATGTATGAAGATGCACCACATTGACTTTGTTCCCAGTTGTCTCCGCACCCAAAACCTCTAACTTGAAAGAGTCATACAAATTCTCAAGCACAAGGATAGAAGGCAATTTCAGGTTTTTGTCAAGTTTCACTTTTGAGAGAATTCGGTACACTGTTGGAAAATATTCTTTAATTAGAACAATTCGTTTGAAATCCGCTCTGGCGCAACATTCACGGAGGAATGACCGTTCTTTGAAGCGGCAGTAGTTGTGTGTAACTAGGAATACTTGGGAGATGCATTCATCCATGCTTGTGTCAACGAATTCCTTAACGCGTCGAAATAACTCCACTGTCAACGCTCTGCTTAGAGGATTTCCTCTGACAGAGTAGTAAATACAAGCATATATATATTGGACTGAAAGTGGCTTCCCCTGTTCATCTTTTGTCATGTTGTCGTAGTGGTAGCCCCAACACAGCTTCCCGTTGCTGTGCCTTATCCGAGCTTGGAAACCTGGTTTATCTGCTTTTGGATTGCCAAAGCTGATATTTCTATATCCCAGTCTTTTCGTGTACGCCACAACGTAGACCCATTCATATGACAGATAAATGCAGACGTACGAATCCAACTGCTCTCTCTTACTATTCCGAATCCTCTCTTCCTCCTCCTCCACGATGTTGCACCATAGTATATCCAACAAGTAGGTTAGATCATCTTTATGTTCTTCACTCATTCCATTTGTCACGAGACCCACAATTTTCTCATGCAGCTCATTCAACTTTTGATGGTCCAGCGCTGCTTGAGAGCCGGCTGCCTTTTTCATGAACGCCGCGTGGGTCTCAATTCGCTTCTGTCTGGAATCCGATGAAGTGAAGACAGGTGGCAACGGCTGCTCGGTTGACGCCATGGTAAAATCCCCTTTTGTTATTTCTGAACTTTATATTTTTGTACAAAATTGGACCAGGTAACTTCAATTTATTTAAGTGTTATCAGGTTTGTGTGAATTGAATGAGCACAAAGTGATGACTGCAAACAGAATGTGTCTGAAAAGCAATGCCGTCCATTATACACTTCCTTATCTCGCATGATAACCATTTTCGGATAATCATATCTGAAACCCATCGCGATGCATAGCTAGGTCGTGGTCTCTGATTATGATTTATTATAAAAACATGTTGCATTCAGTTTATACAATATATAGCATAGCATTCCCCAACCCAAATGAGCTTAAATTTTACTTTTCAACGTATTACCGAGTTGTACAAAAACGTAAAAAACTTGTTCACTTGCACACCTACAATTTACGTTGGTTGCTCATGCAGTCAGCAGGATAATTGACTTGTCAGATATCTATGGCGTACGAAATTCCTTCGCTCTTAACCATAATCTCAATCTCGAAATCATAATTTTTGTTAATATATGATCTCGTGGGCAATAAAATTTTCAAGCAATAAATTAATGTGTATGGAAACATAGTTTTCATTTTCTAACGAGAAACATTAAAACTTTGAAAATAAACGCACTGCTAATAAACTGCATCTCTCTATGCAGTTTTGAACGGAATTACAGAAAAAATTTACTTGGACTCCAATTTATCCTTTTAAATTAAGTGATGTCAGATACGTCTATCAAAGAAACTTTTCCATCTGCTCACATATAGACTTTTTTACGTACAACGAGTTTTGGGGTCAGTTAACATGATAATCGGCTTGTCAAAACTAATCTTGACTTGGTGTCGCAGCTATCAGTTTTATTGTCGAGCCTATCTTTACTTTCAACAATATATTACAAACAACGGCATTAAAACAATTACCAGTTCTTCCAAATTATTCTTTCGGTCACAGAGTTTTTCGAAATTTATTTTGGTGTTTGTATTCATACTGTATCGAGAAACGCGCATATTTTGAAATCGAACTTGAATATATAATGTCCGAATTTGAATATGAATGCATGTTTGGTCACTCGTGTATGCGTAAAGTATGAAATGATTCTACGAAAATCCTGAAATTCTTGAGGAAATTAAAATTATTGTTAGCCATTTACACGTTTTTGAAGAAGGTGAGGAACCAATTCTCATATTGCATCAGCGTCGTGCATGTAAATGTGAAAATGTTACTTTATCTACGTGTGGTTTTCGTTGTGTATCATACGTGTGTTGCACTATTGCAGCAGTGTATTGATTGAAATTAAAATGTTTAATAATGAGTAGTTTACATATTTTCGTTAATCAATTCATTTTAGGGAATATTTTTTCTGGGTTCACAAAGCAAATGTACCGTCACGGAAGAAACGCATGATGGCAAAAAACAATAATTTAGAAATTGCTCAAGGAAAAGATGTACACTTTACTCTTGAGGAAGAGGTTCAAATGGAACATGATCCTGACCATGACTAAGTTCTGTAGCATTTTACTTCACCTAAAACAGCACACTAACTGTGTTACCAAAAATCCAAATGGCATTATTATTAAGCCTATGTTTGCATAGTGACACTAATGAATTTACTTGATTATATCCCGTCAGGAGGAAAAAAATTACGAAAAAGAACCATATTCACTTTTCATAAAAATTTTCGTTTTGAGGAAGGAAAAGAATCGATGCTCTTATTGTATAAGAGTAAGGTAAGTGTATGTGAAAATGGTACATTATCCAGAGATGGTTTTCTCTATGCATTATGAACTCAATGTACAATTACAATAGTCCATTAATGAAAATGAAAATGGAACCATTTTTAGAACGTTGTAGGTATATTTCAATTAATAAATTCATTTTAGATAATATTTTTTCAGGTTTCAAAACCGAGTACCTTTAGTATTTGATTAACGTCAACAAATCCGAAAGCAGAAAAAATACATATTTTAATTTAAGAATTTCTGAAGTTTTGCACGCTTTTTACTTTCTTGCTTTTTTACTGCTAATTCGTCCGTGACGGCCATTGGCGATAAAATATACTCTCCCGGTCAAAGGCTACGTCAATTGAATGCAGCAAAATGACGGTGAATACGCCGCACTACGTATGATACTAAATATAATACGTTCCCTGATTAGTCCAGAACAATCCTACGCATTCCGGATCTGCTTTATTATATTCCGTTTCCCTCGGGCATACGTTTTTCTGCATATTGGATGCATTGAGTGATTGTAGTGAATATGAGAACCGGAAATAATAAATAACAAACAAATTAAATAATATTCCAGTATGACATGAAAATGTTTAATATTTTCAGTGCATCTGGTTCTGAAGTCGCTGGTTTTTAGTACATAAAAACCAGCGGTTACTGTTATCATTTGTATTCATAATGACAAAGGTCACAAACTGGTAACTTCTTAAACATATTTCGGCATGACTATGCATTTTGATGTCGTGATATTCATTGCTGTACTCTGTGATGATAGTTTGTAACGTAATTTATTTTACCAATGTAATTACCGTATTATTTAATTTAATGGTTGACTTACCGACTAGCGAGGAGAGACCAGCGAGATATTGGTAGCTACGCAGTTGCGCGGAATAAGCTTGCCGTCATATACCGGAAGTTTGATAATAAATGTGGTGATTTAGGTACTTGCGCTAATTTCACGTCCCAAGAAACAGCACTGTCCTTAGTAGGTTGCTGAAGAGTTATGCGATCCGTCTTCTGGCTTTCGTACCGTGTTAGTCACAGAATCTGATGAATGTATCCCTCCTCCCGGTGGTCATCAATAAATAATTCAGATTGGTTAAGTAATTTGAATAAATCAATAATGAACTTTTCGACATCTGCAAGCAAACCTTTGAATGAAAAATATTAAAACAGGGCTAACATATAGTAGAAAATTACGGAATAGATTATTTTCAAATTTAAACTCTAGTTTGTCCATATAAGAATTTTTTTCTGCGCTTCTCGCTATTTCTACCACACGTCATTATTCTTGCAAATAAATGTAAATGCATACGTCCCTGAAGAGTTTAAATCATCTGCATTCCGGTTCAGCCTCGAGAATGCCGCTTACTTTTGAAACACTTTTTTCTGCATGTTGAATATATTACGTGATGGTGGTGAATATGAGAACTGGAAGTAAAATAATACAAACAAATTAAATAATATTGTAGTAAGACAGGAATATGTTTTTTTCATTACATCCGGTTCTGAAGTCGTTGGGTCTGGGTACATAAAAAACCAGTGGTTACTGTGCTCGTTTGTATCCATAAGGACAAAGGTTACAAAGTGGTAACTTCTTAAACATATCTCGGCATGAATACGCATGTTGTTTTCGTGATATTCATCGCTGTGCACTGTAATTATACTTTTTAACGTTATTAATTTTACTGATTTAGGTACTTCCGCTAATTTCACATCCCAAAAAGCAAAACCGCCATCAGGAAGTGGCTGAAGAGTTATGTGATCCGTCTCCTGGCTTTCGTACCGCGTTAGTGGCAGCAGAATGTAGCCGTGCTCTCGGTGGTCATCAATTAATAGTAAACCAAATTGGTTAAGTAATTTGAATGAATCAAACATGAACTCTTCGACATCTGCAAGCAAAACCATGAATGAAAAATATTAAAACAGGGCTAACATATAATAGAAAATTACGGAATAGATTATTTTCAAATTTAAACTGTAGTTTACCCATATAAGAATTTTTTGCTGCGCTTCTCAACTGTTCACAAATTCGTTCCTCAGATTCTGCATTCTTCTTTTTGACACGAGGCATTTCTTCCTTATTTCAGCAACAATTGATTTCAATCTGACTTTCACCGACTTTTATTGTGCAGTAGTCTCCGCAATATTTTATGCACATCTTGCTGGGAATGTAAAGGGTAGACCACTGTATCATTAAGGGCGAACCGTGAGAAGATGCTTGTATACATGTATCGTGAATTATTAAGGCCATGAACCCCAATATATCCAGCTAAAAATAAAATCATGAGTAAATTTTAATGTTATAGCTATGTATACAATTTAGTGAATTAGTGAATAAGGTTTAATAAATGGTTACATGATCTTGCAGCGGCTGACGAAAACGTATCGTGATACAATATGGGAATATGTTTTTATGTGGGTCGGCCCATTTCCATCCTTTGGCGTAATTTCTGCTGAAAATGATTCTCGAGAAAATGTTTGCATTTTTTCGACATCGTTTTCGCCTTCGTAATCACGTGTGTATTCCACGTTCCAGTTTTCGCGTATTTGAATACTGTCAATTGCCGTTTCCACAATTGGTAAATAAATACGCATTGGTATTAATTTCTTTATCATATTATTTAATAGATTAGTGTAGGTACTTACAAGTTGTTTCTCGCTATAAATTTGGGTCTCCGACCCATCACTAGAACATCTTCTGTCGTCATAAGAGCCAGTAACTGAATGCTGTGGAACACTTGCCCTTCCAATTGGGTCATCCACTGCATTGTGTTATTTGGTGTTATTTGTAATGATGATGTATGCTCCACTGACTCCGGGCTACATACATCGTATCCTGCCGGTCGTAACGTTTTATGCAACATCATTCCCCATATTGTGACCTACATTTAAATGAAATATTAATATGACAAAATATGTTGACGGAAACGTTGATCATATAGCTTACCAGTGCTGGCGTCACTGCGATGATGACTTTCGGAATCAATGCTGCTACTGCAGGTGGAAATTATGTCAGAAACAGGAACTAGGCCATTTCCGGCTTTCCGACGTCCCAGCGTGATACACAAATCTACCCCATAACAGGCTAATAATATATAAATGGTACACCAAATTCCTTCGCTTTTAATACTAATCTGATACCCATAATGTTTTTTTATATAAAAATAAGCCGCTGCACTACGAAAAATCTTTAAACATCTACAATGAAAGTGAAAAGTAGTGAACGTCGGTAGCCATTTTAATATGGTCTGTTCACGTGAAAGTATCTACAATGTTGGACAAAAATGGTATCTATTGAACAAGAATAACCCAAAATTGTAATACCAGTGTATAAATGATTTCGACTGTTTCTTACATGTATTGAGGCTGATTCGCGTCAGATACAGTACCCTTGTTGACTCCAGAAAATTCAAAATGATTCCATGTTTTTCCTCTTTCCCTCTATCAAACCACTTTAAAAATAAATTAAACACATGTCACATTTGTCATTATAACTGTTTTGTACCTGTTAAATACATCTATAATTTTTTTTGAGTGAGTAATTAATATCAGCTTTAGCCTAGAAAATGCGGCGGAACAATGTTTTTAATTCAATTACCAAATGCAATATGTATTGTAGACCCAGTAAACTAGTGAAATGAATTGGGAGTGCGTTGCCCAGTAAATATAATTATTACCACTGCCATGAAATGCCGGATTGAATACAACTACAACTAGATAGATCATATAAGACGATGTCAATAGTTGTATTCCATTTATGTGGAAGCACGAAGATTGCGGCTTGAAAATTGCGGATCGAAGATTCCGGAAACGAATATTGCGGATCGCGAAAATTGCGGACTATGAATATTGCGGACTATGAATATTGCGGACTAGGAAAATTGCGGAAAATAAACCTAGTCGATACTAATCGTTGTAACATTCTAGTAATTGACTTTGTCCACACGGTGACTGCGTCCCAATCATTTCATGTCATATGAATAAATTGTTACGTAATTACGATAAAAATGACATATTTCTGAGTTCACGACTAAATTTAGGAAATTTCTACTGAAGTGTGCAAACTACTTAAAATTACGTAACTCAAAAATATGGGGTTAATTAAAAAAATCCTTTTTTTGGAATGAATTTTAATGTTAAAATCATTAATTAAGTGCAGGGGTGTCCGTCTGCTTGTCTGTGCGTGCTCTAACTTAAAAACAGTTAGACTTTTTAAAAGTGCTTTCGGCAATCAATAGGTAGTCACCTCAGAAGGGTCCAGCGTGATTTTGAAATACATAGGTCAACGGTAACCGTTAGAAACCGTTACGATGTCAATTTTTTTTAATAGTAACATATGACAAGTGACGTATCATTCAACTTTTCAACTTGTCTGTGACCATTACACATAGATGAGGTCATTTCGGGTTTGACGGTTACTGTTTAACTGATTGCTTGTCCTGCTTAAGTTAATTGGAATTTTGGACTTATGTTTTCGGCAAACGACTTGTCATCACACGGGCTTTGCTGACATGCTTACCAGCTTCAAATGTCAACGGCAACGGTTAGAAACCGTTTCGAGTTCAACTTGTTTAAATGACAGCATATAGCAAGTGACATATCATTCGACTCGCCTAACAACATAACACAATGATCAACGGTCATTTTGAAGATTTACGGTTTAACGGTTACGACGCTTTCAAATGGTCCTGTTTAAATGGTCTTGAATTTTGGACTTCGGTTTTCGATAAACGCTTGTCACCACAAGCGTTTTATGTGAGAAGCTTGGAAGGCATAACGACCAACGGTAACCGTTAGAAACCGTTACGATTTCGAAATTTTTAAAAACTACTTGGGGCAAGTGGCATATCATTTGACTCCCCTGAGTGTTCGTTATGCAAATCCGAAGACATTTTAATCGTAACTGGTACCGTTTAACGGCAATAAGCATTATTGGTTATGTCCTAACATGATAATCGATTGAAGTACATGCATTCTGTTTTTAACAAACGAGTCCTACTCAGTGGTCTATTTCGAAAGATTCATGTCAAGGGTGTCCCTGCTCCGCCACTTTGCTACATGCTAGCTTGCTGAGTTTATTTCAAATTGATCTCTGCATTCGCCCATGGGCATATTGAATAGCTAATATTTTAATTACAGTAACCGTCAAACCCGAAATGAAATCATCTATGTGGTATGGTCACAGACGAGTTGAATGATACGTCACTTGTCATATGTTACTGTTTAAAAAAAATTTACATCGTAACGGTTTCTAACGGTTACCGTTGACCTATGTATTTCAAAATCACGCTGGACCCTTCTGAGGTGACTACCTATTGATTGCCGAAAGCACACTTTTAACAAGTCTAACCGTTTTTAAGTTAGAGCTCGCACAGACAAGCAGACGGACACTCCTGCACTTAATTAATGATTTTAACATTAAAATTCATTCCAATTAAAGGATTTTTTTAATTAACCCCATATTTTTGAGTTACGTGATTTTAAGTAGTTTGCACACTTCAGGAGAAATTTCCTAAATTTAGTCGTGAACTCAGAAATATGTCATTTTTATCGTAATTACGTAAAAATTTATTCATATGACATGAAATGATTGGGACGCAGTCACCGTGTGGACAAAGTCAATTACTAGAATGTTACAACGATTAGTATCGACTAGGTTTATTTTCCGCAATTTTCGTATCCGCAATTTTCGTAGTCCGCAATTTTTGCATCCGCAATTTTCAAGCCGCAATCTTCGCGGACCCTATTTATGGTATTTATGCCCCATAAAAAATGATGAAACCGTTAATTGTTTATTCTTAATATCTCCAATGCTACACATTTCTCACCATATAACTGGATAACCCCTTTCACCACTTGTTCCCCAATGGTAGTATAATATGGGGTGAGGAGACATGCACGCCGGTTCAATCACATAATTTACATCAATGTGAAACGCAGGACAGACTGCAAATGTACTCAAAGCAATGTTGCTTCAATAGCCGACTACGCCAAGGATATAAAAGAATGAATCGTTGTTGAGGTATCAAAGGATTTTTAATGATATCGTCAGTTCACTAATCGCTATCCATGACATCGCCAAAAGTTACTGACTCCATGGAAAAGTTACTGACTCTGTAGGAATGAATACATGCCGTTTCATACTAAATCATGTAACTGAAACCGTAGCACGTATATCCTATAGGATACTGCATATGGATATGATATTACTTGCTGCTGAGGCTGAACGTGATCAAAATTATCCTGCTTACGCAAGCTCAGTTATCTCATCGATCCTATCTGTACTATTCAGTAGTTATTTATCTGATCATTCACATGACCGCATTTTGCACAGAGACTCTCCTACGTGGCAACGTTACCCATATACCAAAAATAACTGGATGCATGATCTCATTGCCAGTGAGAAAAACACTTGACAGCTTAATTATTATCAGAATTGTGCTTACGGGAATCAGTGGCAAATGAACAGGCCTACATTATTCATCATTATTCATTATTACATTTAACAGAATAACATGTACACACCAGAAAATCTTAATATTTCACAAGAAATGTACTACGCAACAGAATAAATAATCATTGAACCTTGAATAAATTGTCCTTGGATGCTTCCAATGTGATCTAGTGAAATGAATCAGCATTTTCGTCCCTTACATACGTCACAATCCACATCCGTCCCTGCCACATGCTCTCTTTTGGATTCCTGATGACCCCACTAGATATTTCTTGTGTATGGCTGTCGTATGCAACACCAATCTTTATCAGCCTGTTCATTATAGTTTTGGAATGCTGAGACTGAGTTTTTTGCATCATTAAGAAGAACATGCATCATCATCCTCATGGCATTGCCATGCTTCGTACTTTACATTGCGGTTACATAAGGAGTGTGCTATTATCACATTTTCTTCTCAATATTGAAAAGTACAAAAGTTCAAGTATGTTGTTCTCACCATCTTCCCCAAACCACGCAGCGTATAGTATGAGGTGTCATGTGCTTGACTTTGATGCTAAATGTAATGCTGCAGTAGGGTAAACTGGAATTGCCTTGGTTATATGGGTGGCCCACCCACAACTAAAGAATGGTTATGCAAATAATCATAGAACTACACCACGTCAGCAGAAGAAGCCCAAATTATTACACATGCTAATACTTATGCCTCCCAACAATTGGAGGTATATACCTTTCAACAAATAAATTTACGATCAAATTGTGGCTATTATTTGATGAACTTTATTAACATGTGTTTACATTACAAATATTGCTACAATTTTGACTCGTATTAAGATATGATTACATACTGTATTAATAATGTGTGATTGATTAATAACAAAAGGTATGTATGAATTTATCGCCAAGAATGCGAGTAAACGGACATAATTGATATCTACCTAATTACATGTTAGTGAAGGAAATTATTATGTTCGCCCAATAAATTTTACTGAACTTGAAACAAAGAGTCCTTGGTAAAGCCAATCTTATCCCGTGGGATGAACACATATTTCCGGCCCTTACACACATCACAGTACCCTTCACCTCCGGGAACGTGTTGTATTTTGATTCCAGAGGATCCCAGTACAAGCTGCTTTTTCTGTGGATTTTGAAAGCCGTTATCCCATTTCCGAAAATAACCTTTGGCACATATATTTTACTAAATTATTGTTATGCTTACAAATTTCACTCCAACGTAAATAGTGTTTCCTAGCCCGTTAATTTTACAGATGGCGACAACTTCCCCGATCATGGCAATCCCGCCATCTATTTTGTCTACCCAATTTTTCAGTTTTATTCCTGTAACTATAAACGATTAATTAAAATTTTAACTGATCGGTTTGTAGAAAGCTTTTGTCAAGATATATTTGCAATACCTTCTTCCTCCACAGCGCCGTACTTCCGTGCCAAACAATTACCAATTAATATTGTTTCCTGTTGTGTTTTTCCTGAAGCTAACTTCTTGACATCATCCAACGATGTTTTTGTATTACCGACAGTAGCATCCATGGAAAATGTTGATTTAGTAGCATGCTCCTTGAAACCCAAAGATTGGAACAACTCATATAATTCTGTCGCTTCTGGACCGCCCATCATATCTTCAGATACGGCAAGTTTTGCTTGTTTAATGGTCTCGGTGACGATTCTCCGGTTGAGAGCACCCATGGAGACAGTGCCATCCGACATTTGCTGTTCCATTGTTTCACAAGCCTGAAGAAGCATTTCCTTCGCACTCATATGTCCCTTTCCAGTGACTTCTCTTTTGATATTTGCTGCAGCGGTGATGCCTGCTGGTGAGCTTGGAGTTGAGGAAAATGGTTCCTCTGATCTCCTATTACATTCCCTTTTAATACCTTGAGAATAACCGTCCAGTTTATATGGATACGTGGTGGAAGGGAAAAATTCAAGTAGTAATTTGAACAATAATATATCTAATGAAATGCAAATGATGTTATAAAAATATTTATATTGGGAATATACCTACCAAATATGTCCTCAGTTCCAAGTTCCCGGGCGACAAAATTGGGAACAAGGTTACGTGGACCACCGTTACCACCGGCTACGTTTACAGCACCAGAACTAACCTCAATTACCGAGTCTGCGATATAAAATGAATAACAAAGTTAAAACATATTCATATATACTCATGGAAAATTATTACCTGGTTCCAGTGTGTAGATGCCCAGGAAATGGTCGTCATTAAGTACTCGCGTTCTGGTGTGTTGGAGTACTATGGGTCCGGCCGCCTGTTGCCCATGAAGACGTCTGTACTCGTCCTTGAGTTTTTTCACTGTCCAGTCAGAGTATGCAAGGACATCAAGCATTTTTCCTCTCTGACCTTGAATTTTCAGTGGAATTTTTGCTTTTGCTGGTGGCGCATTATTTTTGTCTTCAGTTGGAGATTTTGTGTTTCCTTGAAGCGGCTTCTCCGGCTTCCCAGTAACTGGTGGTCCTTGATGGGGTGGGTTCAGCCCAAAAATTGGTTTCATCAGCTTGGTGGGATTAGTTGAGAAATGTGAAAACATCTCAAGGATGTTGTTGTTGGTCGATAAGTTTTCCGCCTTAACAAGTTTCAGCTCGTCTTGAAAGTACTTGTTTAATTCGGTGTAGAATGGATGAATATTTTCATGTGTCAATACATAGTAGCGGATGGAGTCCCTCTTCGGTATTGATAATCTGGATAGTGCTCTTCTGTTCGCGTTTTTCGCGCTGTCTAAGTCCCATAGACTTCCCCTAGCTGCAGTATAGAGATGTACTAAATTGATTTCGTTCCCAGTGGTTTCCGCACCCAAAACCTCTAATTTCAAAAAGTTCCACGAATCATCCAGTACAAGGACAGAAGGCACTTCCAGGTTCATGACAAGTTTTACTTTTGATAGGATTCGGTACACCGTAGGAAATGATTCTTTAATTAGAACAATTCGTTTGAAATTTGCTTTGACGCAACATTCACGGAGGAATGTTCGTTCTTTGAAGCTGCAGAAGTTGGGTGTAACTAGGAATACTTGGGAGATGCATTCATCCATGCCTGTGTCAACGAATTCTTTTACGCGTTGAAATAACGCCGCTGTCAACGCTCTGTATTTAGGATTTCCTGCGACAGCGTAGTAAATACAACTAGATATATATTCGACCGAAAGTGGCTTCCCCTGTTCATCTTTTGTCATGTTGTCGTAGTCGTAGCCCCAACACAGTTTCCCGTTGCTGTGCCTTATCCGAGCTTGGAAACCTGGTTTAGTGGCTTTTGGATTTCCAAAGCTGATATTTTTATTTCCCAGTCTTGTTGTGTACGCCACAACGTATACCCAATCCCAATGCAAATAAATGCAAATGTACGAGTCCAAGTGTTCTCCCTTACTCTTCCAAATCCTCTCTTCCTCCCCCTCCACAATGTTGCACCACTCTATATCCAACAAGTATGACAAGTCTCCTTTCTCTCCATCGCTCATTCCATTTGTCACAAGACCAACAACTTTCTCATGCAGTTCATTCAGCTTTTGATGGTCCAGCGCTGCTTGAGTGCCGGCTGCCTTTTTCATGAACGCTGCGTGGGTCTCAATTCGCTTCTGTCTGGAATCCGATGAAGTGAAGACAGGTGGTAGCGGCTGCTCGGTTGACGCCATGGTAAAATCCCCTTTTGTTATTTCTGAACTTTATATTTTTGTTCAAAATTGGACCAGGTAACTTTATTTATTTATGTGTTGTCAGGATTGTGTGAAATGAATGAGCACAAAGTGATGACTGCGAACAAGAATGTGTCTGAAAAGCAATGCCGTCCTTATACCCTTCCTTATCTCGCATGATAACCATTTTTGGATATCAGAAAACCATTGCAATGCATAGCTATGTCGTGGTCTCTGATTATGATTTATTATAAAAACATGTTTTATTCAGTTTAAACAACATATGGCATTGCTCAACTCAAATGAGATTAAATTTTATTATTCAGGTGTACCGAGCTGTACAACAACTGACAAGCTTTTTCACGAGGACACCTGCAATGTATATTGGCTGCTCATGCAGTCAGCAGGATAATTGTCTTGTCAGATATCTATGACGTACGGAATTCCTTCGCTCTTAACATCAATCTCAAAACCATAATATTTGTTAATACATGATCTCCTGGGCTATAAAAGTTTCAAGCAATAAATTAATGTGTAAGGAATCATAGTTTTCATTTTGTAACGAGAAACATTAAAATTTTGAAAATAACCGCATTGCTAATAAACTGCATCTCTCTACTCAATTTGGAAGGGAATTACAGAAAAAAATTACTTGTTCTCCAATTTATCTTTTTCCATTAAGTGATGTCAGATACGTCCATCAAAGAAAGAAACTTTTCCATCTTCTAACATATATACTTTTTATGTACAACCAGTTTTGTAGTCAGCAAACATAATAATCGGCTTATCAAAACTAATCTTGACTTGGTGTCGTAGCTATCAGTTTTATTCTTGAGGCTGTTCTGACTTTCAACAATATATTACACACAATGGCATTAAAAAAGTTACCAGTTCTTCCAAATTATTATTTCTGTCCCAGCGTTTTTTAAAATTTATTTTGAAGCTTGTATTCATATTGTATCGAGAAATACGCATATTTTGAAATCTTACTTGAATATATTTTATCCGAGTTTGAATATGAATGCATATTTTTTCACTCCTGTATGCGTAGAGTATGTAATTAAATGAAAATCCTGACATGCTTGAGGAAATTAAGAGAATTGTTAGCCGTTTACCTGTTTTTGAAGATGATGAGGAACCAATGCTCATATTGCAGCAGAATCATGCATGTAAATTTGAAAATTGTACTTTACCTAGGCGTGGGTTTCTTTTTGTATTATGAAGTGTTACAGAAGTGTATTGATTAAAATTAAAATGACTAATAATGAGTAGTTTACATATTTTCGATAATCAATACATTTTAGAAAATATTTTTTTGGCTTCGCAAAGCAAATGAACTGTCACGGAAGAAACGCATGATGACAAAAAAAAATAATTTTGAAATTTTTTGTACCATTGATTTATCAGGTATGATTGGTAACGTTGTTCTTGCATAATATAATTACTTTAAGCGTACAAGATTTTTGCTGTCTGACTAAGCTGTTCACTGTGCTTTTCCTGACATCAAACATCAAAATAAGTTTTTAGAAAAATTCTGCAGACAAGGAAAAGGCTTGAAACAATTTTTCGGATGGTGCAAATGTTTGTAGTTTCCTGTCATCATGAAATGTAAGTAATCTCGCATTATTTAAATGAATTACATATAATTCTAACAAGTTTCATTTTGATGTGTTATTAACTACCGGAAGCATGTAATGCTTGAAAGGTAGTTAATGCGATTAAGTTGTTTGTCTGTGTGTCTGTTAACACGATCACGACTCTCCACGTTGATCGAGTTGGTTCAAATGGTGCACGGAGGTACCTTAAGTCAAAATTAAGTTCGCTATTGACTTTGGGGTTTCTAGGGTCTGCTGTAACGGCACGGTGACCCTGCGAGGTCATCATGCAACATTATGGGCAAAACCTTTTTTCTGCTTATCTGATAGAGAATTTTACGCTGCTCATTTTTTATCATGACACCATGGGTCAATTCCACTTACTGTCGGACTTGTCGCTCCTATGAGGTACAGGTGCGGTTAATTTATCTAAAAAATTGTAAGATAAGAGTTTTGGTAGGTGAAATGAGTATCCCAATTTGCTGAATTTTACATTCACTGCACTTTCTGCAGTTTTTTAATTCGGGTTTACACCCGTCCTAGTTTGGAATGGTACTGCTAAAAAATTGATTTGGCTGTTCCTATTTTCCATTACACATTATATTTTGCTAGATATGTAATGTAAAAAAGCTGCCTATATGATCATGCATCAACTTTTAACTTATTTCGAGTTTTGTAATCAGAAACCGGGATAAACGGTATCTCAAACTAATCCTGACTTACAAGGAAGGATATTTTACTTAAGGCGGAGTTGGGGCCTCAAACTTTGTAAAAATACTAAATCGGGGACGCTGAAAACCATGGTAAAGTTTATTTTTGCCGAACACGTCGTCCTAAGCCTCCACTGCTAAACCGTGGAAAACAAGTAGCACGTCAAGAATCAAATGTTATAATGGTTAATAAAATATAGTTTTCAAGCAAGCAAACAAAAATATCCAGTCGTTTGTTACGAAGTTGTATTTACTTACCAGGATGTAACTATTATGAAGAGTGAAGGTTAACAGTTAGTTGGAAAATGCATCCCACGGAAGATCATTGAAACTTTTGGTAGAGGTGTTGCATTACCCTATACCATAGTCGAGGTATACCCCTTTAGTATAGACGCGTATACCCCTTTACTATAGACGCGATATACTCCATTACTACGTCGTAGTGCACATTACCATTGGTATGTCCTCTTTGCTTTAAATAGTTCCTACCTTTTGTAAACGAAAATCCTTAACGTTTTCAGACGCTGACGAAAATAATTATTATCGGTTACAATAAGATAAACCAGATTAAGAGCCAAATACAATAAAATAAAAATCAGTTCATTTTCTTCCACTACGCCTATAAATATATATTTTGATATCACGTTAGAATACTTGTACTTATTACAAATGTCCTTATCTAACCAAGCGCATCCGTCACTCCAATAACTCCATGGAAACTGCACCCAGTATAGTAGATGCAGCAGTCAAAATCTAATAATTCTGTTGATTTGTCGTTTCATTGTTTGAAATGACAATTTGCCATTAATAGCACAATGAGCTCCGACAAAAAATGTTGATTTGCCACTTGTTTTCCACGGTTTAGTAATGGAGGCTTAGGACGACGTGTTCGGCAAAAATAAACTTTACCATGGTTTTCAGCGTCCCCGATTTAGTATTTTTACAAAGTTTGAGACTCCAACTCCGCCTTAAGTAAAATATCCTTCCTTGTTAGTACCGTCGCTTCCGGCTTTATTCTCGAGACTGCTCTGATTGTCAAAAGCATACTACATACAACGGCATTAAAAGAGTTGAAAAGACTTTCAAATTGTTATAAAGTTAATAGTGTGTTTCAAAATAGATATGCAATTCTGTATACGAGTTTTATCGAGAAATGCGCAAATTTTGAAATCGCGCATGAATATATTCCGTACGAATTTGAATTTGAATGTACACTATTTTTACAACAAATATGTGTACAGTATGCAAGCATAAAATGGAACTCGATGAAGGTGAGGAACCGATGCTTCTATTGCATCAGAGTTAGGTATTTTAAATGCAGTGTAAATAAAAATAGGAGATAAAAATGCATTGATGTTTTTATTACTACACCACTTTTCCTTGAGAATTGCTTACATGCATATTAAATAATAATAGTTAATAGCAGTTATTGGCAACATTAAACAAAAAAAACTCCTATAGTTTCTATGCCCTCGTCATCTCAAGTACTTGGTTATGCCTGCGCAATGCTACGCGAAATTTTTGTGTACATAAAAACGGGAAATAAAATATAAAACGTTTTTGCAGTTTTTCCAAAAGTTTTAAAATACATCAAAATCATTTATTTTGCCCAGCTTTGAATCTGGTTTTTATATAGTTTGCTGTGTGTCCATAAACACGCAACGATTACCGTCCTCATTAGAATCCATTCGGACAAATTTCGAAATATGTCAACATATTAACCATTATTCGATTTTATATTATGTTGTCAGATACGTGATGCAAAGAAAGCTACCTATTTGCTCAAGTGTGAACTAATTATTATCAGCACCCATGATAAGTGGCTTATCAAAAGTAATCCTGACTTGATTCCGTGGCTATCAGTTTAATATTCGAGAGTATGCTCATCTAAACAACATATAACTAACAACGGTAATTCTTAAAAATGTTACCAGATCTTTCAAATTGTTCTTGTTGTCACATAGTTTTTCGAAATTTATATTTGATTTTGTATTTGTGTTGAAGCCAAAAATGCTCATATTTTGAGATCACACATGAATATATTTCGTACAAGTTTGAATGTAAATGTATATTTTGTCACACGTCTACCCATAAATAGTGTAATGATGCAGTCGAACTCCTAACGTCTCAAGATTGTTGCTGCAGTTTGTATGTTTATGAAGGAGGTAATGAACCGATGATAAAATTATGTCTGAGTCAGGCATATGAATTGGTTCATATTACAGGCACGTCTTTCTTTGTGCATTTCACATTGATTACATAATAAAAAGTGCATTGATTGAAATCAATATAGCACCATTAAAATCACGTAGTTTATATGGATACGCTAATGAATTTAGTTTAAGATGTTTTCGGAATTTTGAAAACATTGATTTTCCTATTTATTACCGTCAACCATCCGAGTACAAAAAATTACAATGGAGGAATGTGAGCATTTAAGGTACAACAATTACCGTCTGTAGGGCAACCTGAAATAAAATAACTATTTACATTTGCATTTTTCATAACTGCACCACTTTTCATTGAGAATTCATACTTTACATACTAATATATAACAACAGACAACATGAAACCAAAAATTCTGCAATTCCAACCCAATTATCTTATGACAATTTTTTTCCACATGTATGAAATTATGCAAGATTTCTGTCAATGTAAAACCAGGAAATAAAATATTGCACGTTTAAATGGCTTCAGATAAAATATGAAAACACACTGAAATAATTTTTTCTGCCCGGGCTTACATCCGGTTTTCCAATAGTTGGCCTTGGACGCAAAAAACACGCAGAGAATATCGTCCTCGTGGTTATCCACTCGGACAAATCTGAAGATGTCACAACATCTAAAAAATAATCATTGCGGCCATCATCCCCGTGGTCGTAAGCCGTTCGAAACCGCATATTAATTAGAATAAATGAAACACAAGTTCGTCAAGATCTGCAAAGGATATCATTACAAGTAACATTTAAATGAAACTATCATCACGGTATAAACACATGGTAGCAAAAAGTTATAACTTTAATATTTCTTTTATAATTGCATTAGGCCTACCTGTAAATAACACATCTGTCTAGTCGTATATGTTTTGCATCCATTGACATTTATTTTCAAATACCAGACATTTTCCATGTTGTCACCGAAGGAATAGAGATGCTGCAATCTCACATGTTCTACTAGGTGCATTGAATCCAAAACAACCAGCTGAACAGGAAGTGAGGACTATAATTTTAACACTGTCAATAGAAAATATATATATCAATGGGAAAGTCATTTAAAACCCATTTGTTGCCGTTGCAATGGTGCAAGAAAAATAATCGGGTTAAATATGGGGATAGTTTGTTGACTAGAGAGTTATTTCCCTTCATTCTCCGGCATTTCAAGTATCAATGAAATCTCCATGTCCAACTGCATGTTCCTCAACATCGGGAAACAGTTTTCAAATTCAAGATTCCGTTCATTGGAATCTCCTCAGCGCCGTGTCGGCACCTATATCTGAATACACAGTGATTACGTAATTATTGGTTCATTTTAAATACTTATGATTCGAGAAATGTAGTCGTAGAGTATACAGTATGGTATTGAACTGGTACCCGGGACTTTCGTAATATCGACTTGATCGGCTCTGCGACATGGTAATCAGTTCTGGTATCTCTTCATATAAACCAGTATCAAGTATGGTATCAAGTATGCATATGTTTCCTACTAACTTGAATGTGAATGTATATTTATTCAAACGACTACGCACAGAGTGTGCGAATGAAGATAAAGTGGAAATTCTAAAGTACTACGATTGTTGTAACAATTTGCATGATTTTGAAGGAGGTAAGGAACGGATGTTACAATTTCTTCAGTCTCAGGCATATTAATTGTTAAAATGGTTCATAATCCAGGCACGGATTTTTCCGTGCATTTCGCATTGATTAAACAATAACAGTAGTGTGTTGATGAAAATCAAAAAGGGATGATCAAAATAATGTTCTTTACATCCATATGCTAATGAATTCACTTTGGAGTACTTTTTTAGGGTTCTATGAACTGATTTTCGTATATTTTACCCTCAGAAGTCTGAAAAAATGTTACAATGGAGGAAAGTGATCATTTATTAAATGTAATGCACATATAGTATAAATTAGATAAGTACATTTTGAATTTGAAAATTTAAGAATTATTGCTCGCTTTCTATTTGACTGCTTTCTTCCTGCTAAACTATTTGTGACAGCTTCTAGAGGTAAGGTAAACTTGCCAAGTCTCAACAATGCGAAGCGAATCCATGTAAATATATTTTAAAGAAAGACAATGCTGATGCATGCCGAAGAAATTGGCGGTTCTAAATATAAAACTTCGTTTGGCTTCGTCCGGTTAGTCTGAGCGAAATGTTCAAGGATATACACTTTAGACATGAGGACATATTTTTGTGAAAATAGGAACCTGAAATAAATTGAACATTACTAATGCTGAAAATTATATATAATAAACCCAGCAAAGCTAACACGTAGCAAAGTGGCGAAGCTGTTTTGTAATATAGACAAAAGCAACGAAGTTTTTAGATTCTGTCAAGTTTTCCAGTAGTTTTCAAATTGGGCAACATGATAAGCAGATTTGTCTCTGAAAGTACATCTATTTTGATACCCCACATGCCTTATCTAGCTAAAAATTAACAAATTTGAATTTCAAACGGCCAAACGGTATTTCGAAAATTAAAAATTGTGCATGGAACAGAGTCACTATCAAGAGACGAGTCGAATGACATGCTGCATGCTATAGGTTGTCAGGTCAAGATTTCGAAACTTTAACGGTTTCAAACGGTTACCGTTAACCGATCATTTTCAAATTCAGTATTTAAGGTCCTTGGGTGATGAGCAATCGATTGCCGAAAACCGAATTCCAAAATTCCTTACCGTTCCCGAGATAATCCTGGGACGGACAGACGGACAGACAGACAGACAGACAGACGGACAGACAGACATTGCATTTTTATAAAGTGACTTTGCCACTTAATAATGCACCACAACAATATATTTTACATCAGGTTCTGAAACCGTTGCCAGTGGGTCCATAATCATGCAGCGATTATCGTTTTCATTCGTATCCACGCGCGGGTATTTGTCAAAAGCCAACTGAAAAGGAAATGTACAATATATTATCAACACTTGATATGAAAATAATAATGAAAATTATATATATATATGTGTATAAAAGTCATTTTAAACTGCTACTTGAACTTGTAATGGCCGAAGAAAATTGATTGGGACAACAAGGGAAATATTGTGTTTACTTGAGGGAGTTACGGCCTTTCGTCTGAACTGCCACTGCCGTCCTCATTCAGATGAATATTTACGTTACGGCCTTGAGGTTATCCGTGCTTACAGGTGCTTGGGAGTGAACATCACGGACCGAATACGATTGCTTTTCTTCATCTTCCCAATTGTCTTTTGGAATTAGTTGATTTAAATTTCCAATGCATCTGTCGCAAATGAAAGAAGAAATAACTTTTACAGCCATAATAAAATTATTTCTACTATTTCGTGTATGCAATCCTACTTGTTCGTCTTTTCTTTACACTTACTGTTTGCTTTGGTTTTGGTCGCTCACGGATAAGCGAACTGTTACCGTATCCATCAGTTCATTTGCATTAGGCATCTGTAATACATTCATCATGGACTCTACAACATCAGAAATATATTTAGTAACATTGAAATTGAAAATTCACTTGTCTGTGTGCACTCTTGAAGATATAAAATACCAACTAGCTTGTAATTGAATCCGAACAGCAAGAAGGCACATGCATCCATTTAGTAGGAATTATTATGTACTTGAATTCCAATAGAAGCGGCTGAAAAATGAAAAAAATATTGTTGTAACGTTTGCAATGAAAGTGAAAACCAATAAAAATAATTTGAATGGGTTACGGCAGTTTTAAGTGGACACAGAAAGTTTCTCCTTGTAAATGAGTTTACTCGATTTGAATGTCCATTACAAAAGCTTCATTTCCGGTCTCCGTGGAAGTTGTTGGAATATCCATTTATGTTAAATGACATAGCTTAGTGCTTTTGATCCTCCCTCTACCTAGATTGGTCCCATGTTCACTCACTACATCTATTTACATACATACAAGTTCATTAAATTTAATTAGTTGCATCATGATTTACTTAGTGACATATGAAATAAATTCCTGGACTATGTAAGACTGATGGGAATTTTTCCATTATTGAAATTATTGGATAACCACATTAGTAATGTTACGCATTTTAGCCATTAAAATCTGCCAATGATCCATCCAGGCCAGTAATACTGCTTCATAAAAACCATTCTACTGGTCTGTAGGTAGTTTCCTCAAGATTTTTGCACATTCCGAGAGATATTTCACATAAGTAATGTCGCAATCCATTGCAAAATGGTAGCCGCAAGTGAAAGTATCTAAAATATAGGATAAAATGATATTCATTGAACAAGAATAACATAAAATTGTAAAATAAGTGTTTTTTATTTTGACAAATTCTTACATGTAGTGTGGCAAATGCGCGTCAGACATCTCTCCGTTGTTGACTACTGCAAAAAATTCAAATGTCTCCCTAGGTCTCCTCTTCATTATTTAATAATCTTTGTAATTTGATTTGAGTGAGCAATTAGTGTTATCATTAGCTTAGAAAATGCTGCGGAACAATACTTTACAATTCAATTACCAAAAGCGGTGATTATTGTAAACCCAGTAAACATGTGAAATCACTTGGAAATGCGCTGACAGAAAATATAATTATTACCATTCTCACTAAATGCTGGACTGAATACAACTGTATTAAATCAGCCGATGTCAATACCTGTGCTCCATTTACGGTATACTCCATTAAAATGATGACAAAACATTATTTTATTTTTCACATCTCCCATGTTACACAAACATTTCTCAATATGTAACTGGATTGCCGTTTTCACCACTTCTCCCACAACTGAAGTTGCAGATGCACTAAGGAGGCATGCATGACAGTTCAATGCAAACACTTGCATCAACGTGATATGAAAGACTGCCTGCAAAAATTTACTCAAAGCGACGCCCCTTCAATAAATGACAATGCAAAGGATACAACAAAAGCAATGAATCCATGCAGAAGTATCATGGGATTTTGAAATGATGATGGGAATCCACTGTTCCCTGTTGCCTCCAAGACCGACGGGAATTATTACATGCAGTTTGATACATTATCATCTCAATATATCCATATCAGGTATCAAGTATAACGCACTGCTTATACATATGGATTTACTGGTTGCTGAGGACGGACGGGATCAAAACTATCCTGCTTACGCAAACAAAGTTATCTCAAATGTCCTATTTGTACATTGCCGTCCTTCTGCACATGATCATTCATTCACATGACTGCTTTTTGCTCAGCAACTTGCAGCATCATGACAACATTATCATTATACCAAAAAATAAATGGTTATGTGATCTCATGTCCAGTGTGAAAAACACTTGAAAGCTTCATTTTTATCAGAACTGAGCTGACGCAAATCAATGACAAATGAACACGCATACATATTCAGGAATTAAATATTGTTTATTACATTTAGTTGGATAGGTATATGTTAGTTTATATTAATATGTCACTACAAGTTTACTACGCCTAAGAATAAATGATCTTTGGACTTCAAACACGCTGTCTTTGGACGGTCCAATGTGGGGAAATAGATAACTATGCCATAATGAAGTCAGCAAATAAAGTCAGGTAACCATTCATTGACTGTTTTTCATCAATTGTATATACCCCTTCAGCAAATGAATTACTGCTACTAAATTGAATTTATGAAATAATGAATGTAAATTAATGCAAATTACCACATAATTTTTTACCAATGACTAACCAAAATATCCAAGTATCCTAGAGAATAATTTGATAATGACTACTTACAATTAATTTGTTGCCAATTGAAGTTCAAAATTATTATGATGCTCACATTTATTTTACTGCACTTGAAACAAATAGTTCTTACCACTGCCTATCTGATCCCGTGGGATGAAGAGCAGTTTCCTTCCTTTGCAATCATCACAATAGCCGTCGCCTCCTGGGACGTGTTCAATTTTGATTCCAGACGATCCCCGTACAAGCTGCTTTCTCTGAGAAATATGCAACATATTTCTCTACTTTTTAAACAACTACATCATTGATTGTATTTGATTTGCACAAAAAGTTTGTTACCTTACAAATTTTACTCCAACGTAAACATTATTGCCAAGACCATTTATGGTACAGGTAGTCATCACTTCTCCTACCGAAGCGTTCCCCTCGTCCACTTTTATTATCAAGCTTTTCTTGCTTATGCCTGAAACTATAGAACACGAACTATAATTAATTTGATGGGTTTATGAAATGTTCATATCATCAAAATGTTGGCTAACCTTCTGTCGGCTGAGTCCCGTATTGCCTTGTCAAACAATTACCAATCAATGTGACTTCATCCACTTTGGGTTTGGAGGGACGCTTCGAGTCATCAAAAGTAGATTTATTCATGTTACCGCCTTTTGAATCCGGTGAAAATTCTGATTGAGCAGCATCTTCCATGAAACCCAATGATTTGAACAACTCGTACAAATCCGTCTCTTCTGGACCACCCATCATCTCTTCGGATACGGCAAGTCTTGCTTGCTTTATGCTATCATTGACAATTCACCGATCCAGTGCTCCAATGGAGACGGTCCCGTCTGTCATTTGCTGTTCCATTATTCTGCATGTTCCAGGAAGCTTTTCTTTTGCACTCACACGTCCCTTTCCAGTGACTTCTCTCTTGATGTTGGTTGCTGTGGTAAAGTGTTTTGGTTTCTCGGTAGTAGTGGTAAGTGGCATTCCTGATGTCGTTGCACATTCCTTCTTAATTCCTCCAGAGGAACTGGCCGCAACTGGAGGTTCAGGAGCGACAGGGCAACCTGAAATATTAGAGTACAGTAAACCATTAAACCGGATTTTATCATCCTTGACTTTCTTGCCCGTCCAGTCCGAGTACACCAGCATACTTACCGCAGTGCCCTTCATTCTTCAAGGGAATATATGGCTTTTCTGGTGGCACGTTTTTGTTGTCTCTGGGATGCGGTTTTGCGATTCCGACTATCGGTTTATCGTATTTGCCAGCAGGAACTGTTAGTTGATGCGGTGATTGTTGACCCAAAAACAGTTTAATTAGTTTGGAGGGATTACTGGACAACTGGGAAAAGAGCTCAAGTATGTTGTCGTTGGTGGACAAGTTTTCTGCTTTTGTGAGTTTCAATTCATCTCGTAAGTACTTATTTAATTCGGTGTAGAAAGAATGCCTATCTTCATACGTTAATACGTAGTAGCGTATGGAGTTTCGCTGCGGAAGCGTTAATCGTGCCAGTGCGCTTCTGTATGCGGCCTTGATACTCTCTAAATTATACCATTTACCCGTTGCTGCAGTAAGCTGACGCACTGCATTAATTTCGCCTCCATTCATATCGAAACTAAACACCTCCAACCGAACAGTACCATAAAAATAGTATGATACAAGAAAAGAAGTTGGCTCAAAATTTTGTTTATCCTCCGACAATTTTGAAAAGATTCTGTAGGCCGTTGGAGAGGGTTCCCTAATCAAGACAATCTTTTTGAAGTTGGCCTTCTGGCAGCATTCGCGCAGGAAGGTCAGTTCCTTGAAATTGCAATAATTTTGTGTAATCATAATTATTTCAGGAATGCTTTCTTCCATGCTAGCATCCACGTATTCCTTGACTCGCTGAAATAGCTCTGCTATCAATTCTCTGCTATTCTGGTACCCGTAGAAGAGAGTCGGGGAAATATGTATATGTTGTAATATATACTCGATTTTTAGTGGTTTCCCCTGTCCATCTTTAGTCAGATTATCATAGTCGTCGCTCCAACACAGTTTACCGTTTATGTGTCGTATTCGAGCTTGGAAGCCTGGTTTATTTGCTTTTGTATTGCCAAAGCTGACGTTGGTAATTCCCCGCTTTTTCGTGTACGCGACGACGTAGACCCACTGCAATGATAGATAAATGCAAACACGAGCCTCAGAACGTTCCCCTTTACTTTTCCAAATCCTTTCTTCGTCTTCCACCGCAATATTGCACCAACCTGTATTCAGTAAGAATGTCAGGTCATCCGTGTCTTCTGCATTCAATCCACTTGTCACCGAGCCCACAATTTTCTCATGCAGCTCATTCAGCATCGTATAGTCCAAAGTAACCTGAGCGCCCGCTGCCTTCCTCATGAAAGTGTCATGGGTTTCGACGCGCTTTTGCCATGTATCCATTGAAGTGAAGGCAGGTGGTAACTGTTGTACGCTGGACGCCATGCTGAACTCCGCTTATTAGTTTTGAATTTATCGTATTACTACTTTGTGACTAAGACACAGCTTTAATCTATGTGGATAATAGTTGAAGGTTGGTTTGTATTGGCAGAACTCAAAATTCCGTCTGCCGTCAACACTCATTGGGAACGAGGTATCACCCATTGGGATCCGCGTTATCTCTGATATTATCTTTTATGATTGATAATATTTTCTGGTATAAACAAATTACGTTAGGCGTGTATAGTGTGTAGTGATTGAATGCTCTGATCTCCACGCGTTTCCTTGAAGTCAAATCTTAAAATAAATTATTATTCTGGAGACAATCAAACAGGCTGGACAAAATTATTCACAAGGTGTCAACTTTTAGTGGTTTCCTGCCATCATGAAACATAAGCCCACATTTTATACAGAGATCACATAGAGTGCTAAGAAGTTTCATTAATCTATTTAGTGTGGAACGGTAGCACTGAGAAATTATTTTGTCTATACTTTCTCTACATTTTATGTAGCCAGATATTTGATATGCAGAAAGCTTCTTATTTGCATGAAAGCACCAACTTTTAATGTATTTCGAGTTTTGTAATCAGCAAACATGATAACTGCTTTATCAAACGTATGACTTGATAATGTCGCTATCAGTTTTCATTGTCTGTCCGAGACTGTCCTGATTTTCAGCAACATGTTACAATCAATGGTACTAACAAGTGAAAAAGTTCAAATGATTCTAACGCTACAATTTTGTTTCAAAGAAGACATTCAATTTTGTATTCGTGTTATAGCGAGTTATGTGCACATTTTGAAACCGGACATGAATATGTTTCCTACAAATTTGAATATGCATGCATGCATATTTGTTCACACTCTTCTGGGTTAAGTATGTAAAGATACAATGAAATCCTGAAATATTTGCGCAGTCACGATTTTGTCACAAATTGCATTTTATTGAATTTGCTAAGGACAAATGACCATATCAGTCAGGAATGTGCATGTGAACATTGTACATAATTCAAAAGCGGCTTTATTCGTACATGATGTATTTATGATATAAATACAGTAGTGCACTAAAGAAAATCATTTTGAGTTGTAGTTATGAGCTTCCGGGTCCAATCTCTTTATGATCACACGTGACAGCAACATCAGCCCCTTTTAATGACATTGGTTCTAGCTGCTAAATCACGGATGTAAAATTATGATGGCGAAAAGTTACTAATTTACTTTACCGATTATTTTTCCTACTACGATCACTGCATAGTGCATTCTTTCCTTGTCATGGCATTTTATATCCATTATTCGTCCAAAATATTGGTCTGATCATTTCTTCGGATTATATAAAATAGTTTGGTTAAGTGGGGCAATGCAACTCTCAAAGAGTGTTCCGTCCATTACCAAGTATTATTTCATGTATACTGGAATTGCTTCAGACGTATATAAAATCTTCTTGTGGGCCGATTTAGACAAGGAGAAAGTTTATTATATATAAAAATCACTTCACCCGGTTTAGTTTAATATTTCAATTAACTCTATATACTGTATACTGATACATGGATATTTTGGAAAAAATATTTGAAAACTATACATTCACCTATGCACATCACGCGGCAACATTAACATTCGCCATTTTCATTCGTGCTATGTTGTTTGTCATGCCAATTATTGTATAGATTTCCTATAAGACTAAGCTCCATTAACTTGAAATCAGAATGTACGGCAATGAAATCGGTAACCATGTGACGTGTTTCTAATCCTTAGATATGAATGGAGACATAATTTCACTAGAGATATTGCCATGATTTCAGAAAAATAATATTTTATCTTTACCGTCAAGAGAACCATCCACTAATGAGCAAAGCAACTGTATATACATGTGCAGATTGTATGAGTATCAAACGGAGTTGTCTATACTCTAATTTCATATTTGTGGTGTGTACTGTGGGTATAGAATGAGCATCATAGTTATCTACCAACCATTATCCTATAACGTGCATAATGTAACACGTAAATTGGCTGTGGAAGCATAACGTATGATTCATTTTGAATACATGGTTGAATGCATATTTTTATATTCTGGCCTCAGTGCAAATTTGAGTAAACAGCTAGTTGGTTCATGTAAACAAAAAGTTTTGTTGCGTGGCATTAGAAATAATAAACGCCGTTAATAATTTCCTTAAACATTTCAGATATTGAAGAATTCATAATTGCCTTCTTCAACACAATTAACCCTAATGGACTGTTTACTTATGACCACGGCGGTGGCGATCATATTCACCAGATCCTCCAGCCAATGTATTGTGACGATAGCCCGAAGATGAAATTCATCACAATTCAGTATTTGCTATAAGGAAGTTTTGAAGCATCGAAAGTAAAATTACTGGATGTTCTAGAAGAAGCATTTATCATGAAGCAACCAGTCGTGAACGGGAAGTTGATTCCATGCAGAGCTGTGATATCCAGGCTCACCTCGGTTATGTTTTCCATTTTAAAAGGTAGAAATTTCACTGATCTGAAAATCAAATGTATAAACTCATTATTTCATTAAAATGTGCTTATCTCCACCGATAATAAGAAGTGCAAGAAGACGAGAGACAAGCAAGACTGTAATAAAATTGCATGCAGTTATCTGTCAACGCAATAAAAATTTTGCTTCATTTGTCAGCATGGATAGTTGTGACTACGATGATAGTTTGATGTTTATAGATTCAAACCCTGCGAGTGGTGTTCTTGAGGTTTGTTCATTTTTAATGAATTTATTTGAATGAATACAAAATTTATTTATCACCAAATATATTTTCTAGGTAGATATCGTAGAAGAAGTATCCAGAAATATCCACAGAAAATCTTGACTTTGGAATGAAAGTGCACAAAGGATCTAAACCAAGGTGCGGCGGCTTCAATCTCTTTCGGGACGCTTCTATTTGCATTTACGTACCGGAACATTAACAAAACAATGAATAATTCAACTAAATATGTATCAAATAATTGTATTTTATAATTAAATTAATATTTTTCTCAGCAACAAAGTTCATTTTCTGCGCATGCGAATCTACATGCCATGCAGAGTCAATAGTCTGCCTTATCGATCAATGTCAGGCTGCTACTGCTGATGATAAGCAACCTGAACTTGGAACATGGTAATGACATTAACTTTCATAATACATCCCATAGATAAGCAAATCTTCGTATGAATGTACACAATGCTTATCGTATTTTATGCTATGGTACGCTGCAGTATATTATGTGCTATCTGAACACAAATTGTTTAACACACATACAAATGAAACAAAATAAAAATGAAGTTCATTAACTAATTCCGTCAGGAAACAATCGAAAATGTACAATCAATCAAGTTTCCAAGAGCATAAAAACGAACAAAAATAATAGGTAATGGACTGCTATAGGAAGGGTTAACTATAAAACAAATAACCACTTCTTGCTCTAGCGACAGCCTTACCCTTTCCCAGATATTAGAAGGAATTGCATTGTTTTTTGGAATAGCGTTAAGGACAACTTAAAGTTGTTGCATGTGTGAAATTAAACATTCACGCTGCCAGGGGAGATGCATCCGAGTATTGATTTCAGAAGAGTTTTAAGGGTGGTTATATTTTGGACCAGCAGAAACGAGAATTCTGAGTGAAATGGTAGGTTAAGAGACATGCGAAGAACATCAGTAAAGAAGCGCATAATATGTTATGCCTAAGAAGGGCATGTATGTAAGAATACATTTTACCTAGCCACATGTTTCATTAGTAGTGTATGCTTGCTCTTGCATTTAGACCACTTGTTTGGTGTTAGCAAAACTAAAAGAAGCAAAATTATTTTATACAATATACTTTTGTACACACATGCCATTACGTCGTACGACGAAAGCAAAAATCTCAAACAGTTGATTCTTAATTTGCATTGTGTTTCGGCCATGCTCTGCCAAGTTGATGAAAACCAATTTGCATGGTTCCTTCTTATTTCTGCGCTTGACAAGGTTATCACATGACTCTTAATCTTCAAGAAAAAAGTAGATGTTTCTAAACCCAACAACTCACACTTTACTGTAGAATAGAAATTTCTCGGAGACATTATTGGAGGCATTAAATTTGCACTTGAATTTGTTGAAATCACTTTTATTCGAAAAGTTAAACTATTGCAGCGGAATGATTACTGTGTTGAGGCCACGAAGAGATAACTTGACGCGGGGTTTCATTTCAGTGACAACGCAGAGATTACGTTTACAACTGATCATTATTATCAGTGTATTAAATTCATTCATAATGGACATGTGCATGTGATGGCAGGGTGAGCAATATATAACATTATTGTGTACGACCGTCGTATATAATATTAAACTGCTTCCGCGTGTTCATTATTTTTTGATATGCTTACAATTTTAACTTGTTGATTGTCCTCGAGATACGTCCGTTCAAACATGATTGTGGCATTTATCGCATCATCGTGCCACGACCATCGTTCAAGCATGAGAGACTCACCACATGTCCCCAATCAAGAAAATTATATGGAATGAGGAGCCACTGACGTCAATTCAGCGACGAAAGCTACATCTGAAAGACAATGGCGGACAAGATGACTCTACCCACTGCATCAAAAGAGGCGTTCATACAAGTAATGAATAATTAAACAATAAAGTTAGCAAATAACTCTCAAAATGTTAATGTTTATTGACGCCTGTCACATATTATACATTTACTCATTAACCATTAAACTAAATACAATTAATTTGGAATAATTTCATGATGAATTTTATTGAATATACATTAACATCACAACAAGTGCTACGTCATTAATAATAATATGTAAGTATGTATTTGTCGTAATGACATGCTATGATAAATAATAAATTTTGATAATCCCCACATCTATTAGAGAATCGACGGGATGAGTGCGGATGGCTTTTCCTTACGTTGCGCTGATAAGCCGGTGTACGCTTATAATTATTGCTTTATACAGTTAGATAGAGCTTTTAATTCTGCACAAATTGGGCATCTTCAATTTAACCGAAATTGTTCGTCAGCAATTACACAGACAGCAGAGTGCGAAGCTCGCCGCCTGTGTTATTGAGAAGTACAAAAATGTGTTTAAAAGTAACAAAGTGAAAACGTGACAGTTTTCTAAAAATGAGGGTTATAAGTGGAATACTATCCAGAGATGGATAAAAAATGCTGCTGAATCTGATAGACGCAAGGTCATTGTCCAAAGTAGTCGATTGCCCTGGATAATGACGAAAACCAAGATGGCCGCCATTAAACGCTTGTTCGAGCGCTGTCCTGGAATTTGCACCTGAAAAGCGGCCATGAAAATGAAAATTATGGAAGGAACTTTGAAGGAGATTGAAGCTCGGAAACTGGGGATTCGAGCGAGAACTATGATGAGCACCTCCAAGCAAACCTGTTCTCAGGAAGCGACTTTCAAAGACCGCATCCCATTGCTGCACAAAAAATGGCTACGAAATGTTGTCATCATGGATGACGAGACCTACGTCATACAGGATCCCTTCCAAACCCCCGGCAGGCGATTTTTTCATGCTTCCGACCCTAAACTAATTGCCACACCTGAGAAAATCAAAGGGGTATCCAAGTTTCCTAGGAAACTTTTGGTTTAGCAGGCGGTGGACCAAAATGGGAACGTGAGCAGACCTTACATTAGACATGGCACCCTGAACGAAAAAACCTATCTGGAAAAGTGTTTGAAGGCAATTTTGATTCCTTTCATTCAGGGTCATCATAATTTAAACCAAGTTGTCTTCTGCCCCGACCTAGCGTCCATTCGTTACCAAAAAGATGTGGCGGATTTTTTGCGACAAAAAATGTCGTTTGTGAAAAAGCATGAGATTCCTCCCAGCATGCCTCACCTTCGACATATCGAATAGTTTTGGGCACTGTGCAAAAGAGAATTTCATGACGAAAAGGATGAGCCCACAACCATTCGCCAGTTCCGTAACCGATGGGAGAAAATTTCAGCCAAAGTTGCAAAGTCTTCCGGTGAAGACCTCATGCGCAACATTAAGGAAAAAATCCACCACGAACTTCAGAACGGTCCTCATGCTTCGTCTTTGCTGGGTTTTGAAGCTAATTTTACGGGCTACAAAACTGCTATAACACTTTTTGTAAACCATGCTTTTGCTTTGAATAAATTGGAATTCTAAACCCATCCGCACTCATCCCGTCGATTCTCTATGTATCAACTTGAAACCGAAGAAAAAGGAATATGTACCTACCTAGGAATTTGCTAGTGAAATAGTTATTTATATCGCACAAAGACATTTTACTGGACTTGAAATAAAGAGTCCTTAGTAACGCCAATCTTTTGCCGTGGGATGAACAGGTATTTCCTGCCTTTGCACTCATCACAATAGCCTTCGCCTCCGGGAACGTGTTCTATTTTGATTCCCGAGGATCCCAATACAAGCTGCTTTCTCTGTGGATTTTGCAAAACGTCGTCCCATTTCCGAAAATAGTAACCTTTGGAACATATACTTTAGTAAATGATTGTTATGCTTACAAATTTCACTCCAACATAAACAGTGTTCCCCAGCCCGTTTATTTTACAGATGGAGACTACTTCGCCCATCGTGATTATCCCGTCATCCGTCCTACCCACCCAGCTTTTCAGTTTTATTCCCGGTGCTATAACATATACATATAGTTTTACTCTATTGGATTGTAGAAAGCTTTTGTCAAGATTCATTTACAATACCTTCTTCATCCACAGTCCCGTACTTCCGTGCCAAACAATTACCAATTAAAATTGTTTCCTGTAGTGCTTTGCCTGAAGCTAACTTTTTGACATCATCCAACGATGTTTCTGTATTACCGGAAGTAGCATCCATGGGAAATTTTGGCTGAGTTGGAATTTCCTTGAAACCCAAGGATTGGAACAACTCATATAAATCTGCCGCTTCTGGGCCGCCCATCATATCTTCAGATACGGCAAGTTTTGCTTGTTTAATGGTCTCCGTAACAATTCTCCGGTTGAGGGCACCAACTGAGACGGTACCATTCGACATTTGCTGTTCCATTGATTGGCATGTCTGAAGAAGCCTTTCCTTTGCACTCATCTTTCCCTTTCCAATGACTTCTCTTTTGATATTTGTTGCTACCGTCATGCTGCATGGTGACGTTGAAGTTAAGGAGAATGGTTTCCTTGGTGTTCCTTGACATTCCGTTTTAATACCGTGTATTTTCAGCGGAATTTTTGCCTTGGCTAACGGCGCATTGTTTTGGTCTTCAGTGGGAAATTTTGTATTTAGTTGAAGGGATTTGTCCAGTTTCCCAGTAACTGGTAGTCCTAGTTGGGGTGGGTGCAGGCCAAAAATTGGTTTCATCAGTTTTTCGGGATTAGAGGAGAAATGTGAAAACACTTCAAGAATGTAGTTGTTGGTGGATAAGTTTTCCGCCTTAATAAGCTTCAGTTCATCTTGAAAGTACTTATTCAATTCGGTGTAGAATGGGTGATCAATTTCATATGTGAATACATAGTAGCAAATGGAGCCCCTCTTCGGTATAGATAACCTTGCAAGTGCTCTTCTGTACGCGTTCTTCGCGCTGTCTAAGCTCCATCCAATTCCCCTAGCTGCTGTATGGAGATGTACTGCATTTACTTCATTCCCAATTGTGTCCGTACCCAAAACCTGTAAATTGAAATCGTACAGATTCTGCAGCACAAGGATAGAAGGTACTGCCATGTTTTTGTCAAGTTTCACTTTTGAGAGGATTCGGTACACTGTTGGAAAAGATTCTTCAATTAGAACAATTCGTTTGAAATCCGCTTTTATGCAACATTCACGGAGGAGTGTCCGTTCCTTGAAGCTGAAGTAGTTGTGTGTAACAAGGAATACTTGGGAGATGCATTCATCCATGCTTGTTTCAACGAATTCCTTGACGCGTTGAAATAACTCCACTGTCAACGCTCTGCTTTGGGCATTTCCTCTGACAGCGCTGTAAATACAACTATATATATAATAGACAGAAAGGGCCTCCCCCTGTTCATCTTTGGTCATTTTGTCGTAATCGTAGCCCCAACACAGTTTCCCGTTGCTGTGCCTTATCCGAGCTTGGAAACCTGGTTTAGTTGCTTTTGGATTGCCAAAGCTGATATTTTTGTTTCCCAGTCTTTTCGTGTACGCCACAATGTACACCCATTCCCATGAGAGATAAATGCAGACATACGAGTCCAAGTGTTCTCCCTTACTCTTCCAAATCCTCTCTTCCTCCTCCTCCACAATGTTGCACCACTGTATATCCAACAAGTATGACAAGTCTCCTTTCTCTCCATCGCTCATTCCATTTGTCACAAGACCAGCAACTTTCTCATGCAGTTCATTCAGCTTTTGATGGTCCAGAGCTGCTTGAGTGCCCGCTGCCTTTTTTATGAACGCTGCGTGGGTCTCAATTCGCTTCTGTCTGGAATCCGATGAAGTGAAGACAGGTGGTAACGGCTGCTCGGTTGACGCCATGGTAAAATCCCCTTTTGTTATTTCTGAACTTTATATTTTTGTTCAAAATTGGACCAGGTAACTTCAATTTATTTAAGTGTTTTCAGGTTTGTGTGAATTGAATGAGCACAAAGTGATAACTGCGAACAAGAATGTGTCTGAAAGGCAATGCCGTCATTATACCCTTCCTTATCTCGCATGATAACCATTTTTGGATATCAGAAAACCATTGCAATGCATAGCTATGTCGTGGTCACTGAGTATGATTTATTATAAAAACATATGTTGTATTCATTTTGTACAATATATGGCATAGCATTGCTCAGCCCAATTGAGATAAAATTTAATTTTTCAACTTATTTCCGAGTTGTAGAACAACAGATAAGCTTGTTCACGTGACCACCTAAAATTTATATTGGTTGCTCATGCAGTAAGCAGGATAATTGCCTTATATCAAATGTCTATGACGTACGAAATTCCTTCGCTTTTAATACTAATCTGATAACCATAATATTTTTTAATATATGATCTCGTGGGCAATACGATTTTCAAGCAATAAATTAATGTGTAAGAAATCATAGTTTTCATTTTCTAACTAGAAGCATTACATTTTTGAAAATAATCGCATCGCTAATGAACTGCATCTCTCAGTTTGGCACGGAATTACAAAAAATCACTTGGGCTCCAATTTATCCTTTTCCATTACGTGTTGCCAGGTTTGTTTATCAGATAAACTTTTCCATCTGCTAACATATATATTGTTTACGTAGAACGAGTTTTGTAGTCAGCAAACATGATAATCGGCTTATCAAAACTAATCTTGACATGGTGCCTGTTGTCAGTTTTATTCCCGAGCCAGTTCTGACTTTCAACAATATGTTACAAACAACAACATTAAATAGTAACCAGTTATTCCAAATTATTGTTTCGGTCCCATAGTTTTTCAAAATCTATTTTGACGTCTGTATTCATATTGTATCGAGAAACTCGCTTATTTTGAAATCTCTCGTGAATATATTTTGTGCGAATTTGAATATGAATGCATATTTTGTCACTTTTGCATGCGTAAAGTATGTAAAGATGCAAAGAAAATCCTGAATTTTTTGAGGAAATTAAGATTATTGTTAGCTTTTGAAGAAGGTGAGGAACCATTGCTCATATTGCATCAGCGTCGTGCATGTAAATGTGAAAATGTTACTTTATCTACGTGTGGTTTTCGTTGTGTATCATGCGTGTGTTGCACTATTGCAGCAGTGTATTGATTGAAATTAAAATGTTTAATGATGAGTAGTTTACATATTTTCGTTAAACAATTCATTTTAGAGAATATTTTTTCTGGGTTCACAAAGCAAATGTACCGTCACGGAAGAAACGCATGATGGCAAAAAACAATAATTTAGAAATTGCTCAAGGAAAAGATGTACACTTTCCTCTTGAGGAAGAGGTTCAAATGGAACATGGTCCTGACCATGACTAATTGTAAGTTCTGTAGCATTTTACTTCACCTAAAACAGCACACTAACTGTGTTACCAAAAATCCAAATGGCATTATTATTAAGCCTATGTTTGCATAGTGACACTAATGAATTTACGTGATAATATCCCGTCAGGAGGAAAAAATTACGAAAAAGAACCGTATTCACTTTTTATAAAAATTTCGTTTTGAGGAAGGAAAAGAATCGATGCTCTTATTGTAAAAGAGTAAGGTAAGTGTATGTGAAAATGGTACATTATCCAGAAATAGGTTTCTGTATGAATTATGAACTCAATGTACAATTACATAGTCCATTAATGAAAATGAAAATGGAACCATTTTTAGAACGTTGTAGGTATATTTCAATTAATAAATTCATTTTAGGTAATATTTTTTCAGGTTTCAAAAAGGTGAACCTTTCGTATTTGGTTAACGTCAACAAATCCGAAAGCAGGAAAAATATATATTTTAATTTAAGAATTTATGAAGTTTTTTACGCTTTTTACTTTCTTGCTTTTTTACTGCTAGCTCATCTGTGACGGCCATTGGCGATAAAATAAA
Organism: Sinella curviseta; assembly: GCA_004115045.4. NCBI lineage: Eukaryota > Metazoa > Arthropoda > Collembola > Entomobryomorpha > Entomobryidae > Sinella > Sinella curviseta. The sequence continues at coordinate 1,327,978 of CM023201.3, read as the reverse complement.
CTCGCCCCGGTCAAAGGCTACGTCAATTGAATGCAGAAAAATGAGGGTGAATACGCCGCACTAAATGTGATACAAGATATAATACGTTTCCTGGTTAGTCCAGAACAAATGAGAGATATAAATCAATACATTCTAAATACCTAAATACCTCATCCCTTTTCTCTGTGTTCATAATATTTTTTTCAGAGATTTTTAATGACAAGAGACACCACATAGATGATTTTAGTAAGAAAAGAACGTGTCATTATTGTATATAATTATTCCATCAGTACGGCAATTGAAAATCAATAATTACATTCCGTTTTTCATTCCCGCACCGCTCGAGAGTTCATAATAAATATGTTAAATAATCACAATTAACATTTGGGAATGCAGCAAGCAACCAACAATGCCCATTATCAAATTCCCGCATAACTCTCACAACTAGTCGAGCAATAATATCTCACAAATCGTTGAGAGCGAACGCTATTTCTACAGCGTGATTATTCCGGCAAATAAATGCAGATATTTAAGTCTCCCTGTAGATTTTAAATCCTTCGCATTCCGGTTCATCCTTGATTAAATACCGTTTCCCTGTGGCATACGTTTTTCTGCATGTTGGATATATTGGGCGATTTTGGTGAATATGAGACCCTGAAATTATAAATAACCAAAAATTAAATAATATTACAGTACGTCATAAAAATGTTTTATTTTTCATTACATCCGGTTCTGAAGTCGCTGGTTGTGAGAACATAAAAATCAAGCGGTTACGGTTCTCATTTGTATCCATAAGGACAAAGGTCACAATGTGGTAACTTCTGAAACACATTACGGCATGTACATGAATTTTAATTGTCGTGCTATTCATCGCTGTGCTCTGTAATGATAATTTGTAACGTTATTTATTTTACCAATGTAATTACTGTATTATTTAATTTAATGGTTGACTTACCAACTAGTGAGGAGGCAAGGGAGATATTGGGATTACGAAGTTGCATAGAACAAGCTTGCAGTCAGGTACCGTAAGTTTTATAATGAATGCTGATTTAGGTACTTCCGGTAGTTGCACATCCCCATAAGCAACACTGTCCTTAGGAAGTGGCTGAAGTGTTGTGTGATCCGTCTTCTGGCTTCCGTCCCGTGTTAGTGGCAGCAAAATTTGATGAATATAGCCCTCCTCTCGGTGGTCAACAATAAATAATCCAAATTGGTTAAGTAATTTGAATACATCAATCATGAACTCTTCGGCATCTACAAAAAATATGTTGAAAGAAAATTATTATAGCATGGCTAACATTAAGGACGAAACTACGCAACATATTATTTTCACATTTGTACTATTATTTACACATATAATTATTTATTTCGCTTCGCCACTTTTCCACAAACTCATTTCTCAGTTTCTACATTCTTTTTTTGACACGAGGTCTTTCTTTTTTCCTTATTTCCGCAACAATTGATTTCAATCTGACATTCACCGACTTTTTTTGTTCAGTATTCTCCACAATATTGTATGCACATCTTATTGGGAATGTAAGAGGTTTGTCCATTGTATCATTAATTAATGGCGAACGATGTGAAAATGCTTGCATCCGTGTAGCATGAATAATTAAAACCCAGTCCCCCAAAATATCCAGCTGAATATTAAGTCATTAATTAATTCTTAAGTTACAGCGCGAACGTTATAAGAATTAGTGAATAACGTTTAAAAAATGGTACTCGATCTTGCAACGGCTTAACAATTTATCGGGAAAAATTATGGAAATAGGTTTTTCATGTGGGTTACGCTATTCCCATCCCTTGGCATCATTTCCGGTCCGAATGATTCTCAAGCGAAATATTTGCATTTTCATCGACATGTTTTTCGGCTTCACGATTCGGTGTATGTTCCACATTCCAACTTTGTCCAACCTGAATTCTCGCAATTGTCGCTTCATCTATTTTTACATAAATACACATTTGTATTAATATATTTAACACTTTATTTTATAGATTAGTGGAATGTACCCGGAATTTGTTTGTCGCTTTCAATTAGGGTATCCGACCCGTCATTGGAAAATCTTCTGTCGTCATAAGATCCAGTAACTGAATGCTGTGAGAATACTCCTCCCTGTGGAACACTTGACCTTCCACTTTGGTCATCCACTTCATGTCTTATTTAGTGTTATTTGTAGTAAAGATATACGCTCCATTGACGCCGGGCTAAATATATCGTATCCTTCCGGACGTATCGATTTAGGCTACAGCATGCCACATATTGTGACCTACATTTAAATGAAATATTAAGATGACAAAATATGTTGACGGATACGTTGATCATATAGCTTACCAGTGATGGCGTCACAGCGATGACGACTTTCGGAATCAATGCTGCTTCTACAAGTGAAAATTATGTCAGAAACAGGTTATAGACTATTTCCGGCTTTCCGACGTCCCAGCGCGCTGCCTGAATGTACCCGATAACTGGCTAATAATATTTATATGGCACACAAAATTACTTCGCTTTTAATACACATCTGATAAATATAATATTTTTTTTAAATATATGATCTCGAGGGCGGTAACAATAAGCGGCTGCAATACAAATAAATAGTTTACAATGAAAGTGAAAAGTAGTGAAAATAATTTTAAGTAGTTACGGTAGTTCTAAACGGACAAAAAAATCCTCCTTGTAAATGATTTTATTCGATTTTAGATTTATTGGATTACTCGGCTAACCGAAAGCCATTTATTTCTCTGCAGATGGTTTCCTAAACAATTTTGCACATTTCCAGAGATCTGTCTCATAAGTAATTTTGCTAGCCATTTTACTATGGTCTGTTCACGTGAAAGTATCTAAAATGTTGGGCAAAAATAGTATATGTTGAACAAGAATAACCCAAAATTGTAATACCAGTGTATAAATGATTTTGAATGTTTCTTACATGTATTGAGGCTTATTCGCGTCAGATACAGTTCCCTTGTTGACTCCAGAAAATTCAAAATGATTCCATGTTTTTCCTCTTTCCCTGTATCAAACCACCTTACCAATAAATTAAACACATGTCACATTTGTCATTATACTGTTTTGTACCTGTTAAATACATCTATAATTTTTATTGAGTGAGTAATTAACATCAGCTTTAGCCTAGAAAATGCGGCGGAACAATCTTTTTAATTCAATTACCAAATGCAATATGTATTGTTGACCCAGTAAACTAGTGAAAAGAATTGGGAGTGCGTTGCCCAGTAAATATAATTATTACCACTGCCATGAAATGCCGGATTGAATACAACTACAACTAGATAGATCATATAAGACGATGTCAATACTTGCATTCCATTTATGTGGAAGCACGAAGAATGCGGCTTGAAAATTGCGGATCGAAGATTCCGGAATCGAATATTGCGGATCGCGAAAATTGCGGATACGAAAATTACGGACTATTAATATTGCGGACTAGGAAAAGTGCGGAAAATAAACCTAGTCGATACTAATCGTTGTAACATTCTAGTAATTGACTTTGTCCACACGGTGACTGCGTCCCAATCATTTCATGTCATATGAATAAATTGCTACGTAATTACGATAAAAATGATATATTTCTGAGTTCACGACTAAATTTAGGAAATTTCTACTGAAGTGTGCAAACTACTTAAAATTACGTTACTCAAAAATATGGGGTTAATTTAAAAATCCTTTAATTGGAATGAATATTAATGTTAAAATCATTAATTAAGTGCAGGAGTGTCCGTCTGCTTGTCTGTGCGTGCTCTAACTTAAAAACGGTTAGACTTTTTAAAAGTGTGCTTTCGGCAATCAATAGGTTGTCACCTCAGAAGGGTCCAGTGTGATTTTGAAATACATAGGTTAACAATAACCGTTAGAAACCGTTACGATGTCATTTTTTTAAATAGTAACATATGACAAGTTACGTATCATTGAACTCGTCTGTGACCATACCACATAGATGAGGTCATTTTGGGTTTGACGGTTACTGTTTAACTGATTGCTTGTCCTGCTTAAGTGAATTGGAATTTTGGACTTCTGTTTTCGGCAAACGACTTGTCATCACACGGGCTTTGCCTGACATGCTTACCAGCTTCAAATGTCAACGGCAACGGTTAGAAACCGTTTCGAGTTCACCTTGTTTAAATGACAGCATATGGCAAGTGACATATCATTCGACTCGCCTAACAACATAATACAAGGATCAACGGTCATTTTGAAGGTGGCGGTTACGGTTTAACGGTTACGACGCTTTCAAATGGTCCTGTTTAAATGGTCTTGAATTTTGGACGATAGTTTTCGATAAACGCTTGTCACCACAAGCGTTTTATGTGAGAAGCTTGGAAGCCATAACGACCAACGGTAACCGTTAGAAACCGTTACGATTTCGAAATTTTTAAAAATTACTTGGGGCAAGTGGCATATCGTTTGACTCCCCTGAGTGTTCGTTATGCAAATCCGAAGACATTTTAATCGTAACTGGTACCGTTTAACGGCAATACGCATTATTGGTTATGTCCTAACATGATAATCAATTGAAGTACATGCATTCTGTTTTTAACAAACGAGTCCTACTCACGATTTTCGTCAGTGGTCTATTTTGAAAGATTCATGTCAAGGGTGTCCCTGCTCCGCCACTTTGCTACATGCTAGCTTGCTGAGTTTATTTCAAATTGATCTCTGCATTCGCCCATGGGCATATTGAATAGCTAATATTTTAATTACAGTAACCGTCAAACCCGAAATGGAATCATCTATGTGGTATGGTCACAGACGAGTTGAATGATACGTCACTTGTCATATGTTACTATTTTAAAAAATTGACATCGTAACGGTTTCTAACGGTTACCGTTGACCTATGTATTTCAAAATCACGCTGGACCCTTCTGATGTGACTACCTATTGATTGCCGAAAGCACACTTTTAAAAAGTCTAACCGTTTTTAAGCTAGAGCACGCACAGACAAGCAGACGGACACTCCTGCACTTAATTAATGGTTTTAACATTAAAATTCATTCCAATTAAAGGATTTTTTAATTAACCCCATATTTTTGAGTTACGTAATTTTAAGTAGTTTGCACACTTCAGGAGAAATTTCCTAAATTTAGTCGTGAACTCAGAAATATATCATTTTTATCGTAATTACGTAACAATTTATTCATATGACATGAAATGATTGGGACGCAGTCACCGTGTGGACAAAGTCAATTACTAGAATGTTACAACGATTAGTATCGACTAGGTTTATTTTCCGCAATTTTCGTAGTCCGCAATTTTTGCATCCGCAATTTTCAAGCCGCAATCTTCGCGGACCGTATTTATGGTATTTATGCCCCATAAAAAATGATGAAACCGTTAATTGTTTATTCTTAATATCTCCAATGCTACACATTTCTCACCATATAACTGGATAACCCCTTTCACCACTTGTTCCCCAATGATAGTAAAATATGGGGTGAGGAGACATGCACGCCGGTTCAATGACATAATTTACATCAATGTGAAACGCAGGACAGACTGCAAATGTACTCAAAGCAATGTTGCTTGAATAGCCGACTACGCCAAGGATACAAAAGAATGAATCGTTGTTGAGGTATCAAAGGATTTTTTAATGATATCGTCAGTTCACTAATCGCTATCCATGACATCGCCTGTAGGAATGAATACATGCCGTTTCATACTAAATCATGTAACTGAAACCGTAGCACGTATATCCTATAGGATACTGCATATGGATATGATATTACTTGCTGCTGAGGCTGAACGTCATCAAAATTATCCTGCTTACGCAAGCTCAGTTATCTCATCGATCCTATTTGTACTATTCAGTAGTTATTTATCTCATCATTCACATGACCGCATTTTGCACAGAGACTCCCCTACGTGGCAACGTTACCCATATACCAAAAATAACTGGATGCATGATCTCATTGCCAGTGAGAAAAACACTTGACAGCTTAATTATTATCAGAATTGTGCTTACGGGAATCAGTGGCAAATGAACAGGCCTACATTATTCATCATTATTCATTATTACATTTAACAGAATAACATGTACACACCAGAAAATCTTAATATTTCACAAGAAATGTACTACGCAACAGAATAAATAATCATTGAACCTTGAATAAATTGTCCTTGGATGCTTCCAATGTGATCTAGTGAAATGAATCAGCATTTTCGTCCCTTACATACGTCACAATCCACATCCGTCCCTGCCACATGCTCTCTTTTGGATTCCTGATGACCCCACTAGATATTTCTTGTGTATGGCTGTCGTATGCAACACCAATCTTTATCAGCCTGTTCATTATTGTTTTGGAATGCTGAGACTGAGTTTTTTGCATCATTAAGAAGAACATGCATCATCATCCTCATGGCATTGCCATGCTTCGTACCTTACATTGCGGTTACACAAGGAGTGTGCTATTATCACATTTTCTTCTCAATATTGAAAAGTACAAAAGTTCAAGTATGTTGTTCTCACCATCTTCCCCAAACCACGCAGCGTATAGTATGAGGTGTCATGTGCTTGACTTTGATGCTAAATGTAATGCTGAAGTAGGGTAAACTGGAATTGCCTTGGTTATATGGGTGGCCCCACCCACAACAGGACAAAGGTTGCTTATGCAAATAATCATAGAACTACACCAAGTCAGCAGAAGAAGCCCAAATTATTACACATGCTAATACTTATGCCTCCCAACAATTGGAGATATATACCTTTCAACAAATAAATTTTATACGATCAAATTGTGGCTATTATTTGATGAACTTTATTAACATGTATTTACATTACAAATATTGCTACAAGTTTGACTCGTACCCAGATATGATTAAATAGTGTAGTAATAATGTGTGAATGATTAATAACAAAAGGTATGTATGAATTTATCGCCAAGAATGCGAGTAAACGGACATAATTGATATCTACCTAATTACATGTTTGTGAAGGAAATTATTATGTTCGCCCAATAAATTTTACTGAACTTGAAACAAAGAGTCCTTGGTAACGCCAATCTTATCCCGTGGGATGAACACATATTTCCGGCCCTTACACACATCACAGTACCCTTCACCTCCTGGAACGTGTTGTATTTTGATTCCAGAGGATCCCAATACAAGCTGCTTTTTCTGTGGATTGTGAAAGCCGTTATCCCATTTCCGAAAATAACCTTTGGCACATATATTTTACTAAATTATTGTTATGCTTACAAATTTCACTCCAACGTAAATAGTGTTTCCTAGCCCGTTAATTTTACAGATGGCGACAACTTCCCCGATCATGGCAATCCCGCCATCTATTTTGACTACCCAATTTTTCAGTTTTATTCCTGTAACTATAAACGATTAATTAAAATTTTAACCAATTAATATTGTTTCCTGTTGTGTTTTTCCTGAAGCTAACTTCTTGACATCATCCAACGATGTTTCTGTATTACCGACAGTAGCATCCATGGAAAATGTTGATTTAGTAGCATGCTCCTTGAAACCCAAAGATTGGAACAACTCATATAATTCTGTTGCTTCTGGACCGCCCATCATATCTTCAGATACGGCAAGTTTTGCTTGTTTAATGGTCTCGGTGACAATTCTCCGGTTGAGAGCACCCATGGAGACAGTGCCATCCGACATTTGCTGTTCCATTGTTTCGCAAGCCTGAAGAAGCATTTCCTTTGCACTCATATGTCCCTTTCCAGTGACTTCTCTTTTGATATTTGCTGCAGCCGTGATGCCTGCTGGTGAGCTTGGAGTTGAGGAAAATGGTTCCTCTGATCTCCTATTACATTCCCTTTTAATACCTTGAGAATAACCGTCCAGTTTATATGGATACGTGGTGGAAGGGAAAAATTCAAGTAGTAATTTGAACAATAATATATCTAATGAAATGCAAATGATGTTATAAAAATATTTATATTGGGAATATACCTACCAAATATGTCCTCAGTTCCAAGTTCCCGGGCGACAAAATTGGGAACAAGGTTACGTGGACCACCGTTACCACCGGCTACGTTTACAGCACCAGAACTAACCTCAATTACCGAGTCTGCGATATAAAATGAATAACAAAGTTAAAACATATTCATATATACTCATGGAAAATTATTACCTGGTTCCAGTGTGTAGATGCCCAATACATCGTCATCATTAAGTGCTCGCGTTGTCGTCCAGGTGTGTCGGAGAACTATGGGCCCGGTTGGTTGTGGCACATTTAAACGAATACACTCCTCCTTGAGTTTTTTCACAGTCCAATCAGAGTATGCAAGAACATGAAGCATCTTTCCGCCATGACCTTGAATCTTCAGGGGAATTTTCGCTTTTGCAGTTGGTGCCTTGTTATTGTCATCAGTGGGAAATTTTATATTTCCTTGAAGGGATTTGTCCAGTTTCCCAGTAACTGGTGGAGCCTGTTGAGGTGGGTGCAGGCCAAAAATTGGTTTCATCAGCTTTGTGGAATTAGTGGAGAAATGTGAAAACACTTCAAGGATGTTGTTGTTGGTGGATAAGTTTTCCGCCTTAATAAGCTTCAGTACATCCTGCAAGTACTTGTTCAATTCGGTGAAGAATGGGCTTTTAAATTCCCATGTCAGTACATAGAAGCGAATGGAGTCCCTGATTGGTATTGATAATCTGGCTAGTGCTCTTCTGTACGCGTTCTTCACGACGTCTAAGCTCCATCCAATTCCCATAGCTGCTGTATGGAGATGTACTGCATTGATTTCATTCCCAATTGTGTCCGCACCCAAAACCTCTAATTTCAAAAAGTCACACAAACTCTCGAGCACAAGCACAGAAGGTACCTCCATGTTTTTGTCAAGTTTTACTTTTGTGTGGATTCGGTACACCATTGGAAAGGAGTCTTTAATTATAACAATTCGTTTGAAGTCTGCGTTGACGCAACAATTACGGAGAAATGTCCGTTCCTTGAAGCTGCGGTAGTTGTGTGTAACTAGGAATACTTGGGAGATGCATTCATCCATGCATGTGTCAACGTATTCCTTTACGCGTTGAAATAACTCCACTGTCAACGCCCATTTTTGAGGATCTCCTCTGACAGCGTTGTAAATACAAGCAGATATATATTCGACTGAAAGTAGCTTCCCCTGTTCATCTTTCGTCATGTTGTCGTAGTCGTAACCCCAGCACAGTTTCCCCTTGCTGTGCCTTATCCGAGCTTGGAAGCCGGGTTTAGTTGCTTTTGGATTTCCAAAGCTTATATTTTTATTTCCCTGTCTTTTGGTGTACGCCACAACGTAGACCCATTCCCGTGTTAAATAAATGCCGACGTACGAGTCCAACTGTTCCCCCTTACTCTTCCAAATCCTCTCTTCCTCCTCCTCCACAATGTTGCACCACTGTATATCCAACAAGTATGACAAGTCCCCTTTCTCTCCATCGCTCATTCCATTTGTCACAAGAACAACAACTTTCTCATGCAGTTCATTCAGCTTTTGATGGTCCAGCGCTGCTTGAGTGCCGGCTGCCTTTTTCATGAACGCTGCGTGGGTCTCTATTCGCTTTTGTCGGGAATCCGATGAAGTGAAGGCAGGTGGTAACGGCTGCTCGCTTGACGCCATGGTAAAATCCCCTTTTGTTATTTCTGAACTTTATATTTTTGTTCAAAATTGGACCAGGTAACTTCAATTTATTTATGTGTTGTCAGGATTGTGTGAAATGAATGAGCACAATGTGATGACTGCGAACAAGAATGTGTCTGAAAAGCAATGCCGTCCATTATACTCTTTCTTATCTCACATGATAACCATTTATGGATATCAGAAAACCATTGCAATGCATAGCTAGGTCGTGGTCTCTGACTATGATTTATTATAAAAACATGTTGCATTCAGTTTATACAATATATAGCATAGCATTCCCTAACCCAAATGAGCTTAAATTTTACTTTTCAACGTATTACCGAGTTGTACAAAAACGTACAAACTTGTTCACTTGCACACCTACAATTTACGTTGGTGTCTCATGCAGTCAGCAGGATAATTGACTTGTCAGATATCTATGACGTAAGGAATTCCTTTGCTCTTAATATTAATCTCAAAACCATAATATTTGTTAATATATGGTCTCGTGGGCAATACAAATTTCAAGCAATAAATTAAAGTGTAAGCTAACATAGTTTTCATTTTGTAACGAGGAACATTAAGATTTTGAAACTAATCGCATTGTAATTAAACTGCATCCCTCTACTCAGATTGGAACGGAATTACAGAAAAAATGTTCTCGGGGTACAATTTATCTTTTTCCATTATATGTTGTCAGGTACGCCCATCAAAGAAACTTTCCCATCTACTCATATATATACTTTTTAAGTTCAACGAGATTTGTAGTCAGCAAACATGATAATCGGCTTATCAAAACTAATCTTGATTTGGTGTCACCGCTGTCAGTTTTATTCCCGAGACTGTCCTGACTTTCAACAATAAATTACAAACAACGGCATTAAAAAAAGTTACCAGTTCATCCAAATTATTGTTTCGGCCACATAGTTCTTCGAAATTTATTTTGAATTTTGTATTCATATTATATGGAGAAATACGCATATTTTGAAATCTCACGTGAATATATTTTGTGCGAATTTGAGTATGAAATTAAAATTAAGCCATTCATAAAGCGTAGCTTACATATTAACGTAAATCAATTCATTCTAGAGAATATTTCTTCAGGGTTCACAAATCAAATGGGCCGTCACCGAGGAAACGCATAATGCCAAAAAACAATAATTCACAAATTTCATGAACAATTGTTTCCGTCCCAACAGTGAATAAGCCATCTGACTGCCCGCATAAGTGCTGAATCCATCGACATTTACCCTGAAATATCATATATTACCTTCGTTGTTGCAGAAGGAAGATGGAAGATGCAAACTTACATGTTACAATGAGTTAAAGATACATACGTTTAATCTAAAATAGGCAACTGAAAATTAAGCGGTCAATTTATTTCCAAAACTGTCAATGCATGTGATATAGATGAGTAAAAGCTCTGATCTTATCCTGAATTTTTTAATCGTCAATCATGTTATGTGGCCTCTCAAAAATAATGCTGACTTCAAGCCGTCCCATTCAGTTTTATTATCAAGACTGCTCTTGTTAACAAAATTATACAAACATCTTGGAATCAATGCTGCCTCTACAAGTGGACATTATGTCAGAAACCGGAACTAGGCCATTTACGGCTTTCTGACGGCCCAGCGCGCTACCCGAATCTACCCGATAACAGACTAATAATATATAAATGGCACACAAAATTCCTTAATCTCGATGGCGATAAAAATAAGCGGCTGCAATACAATTTTTTTAAACGTTTACATTGAAAGTGAATAGATGGTTTCCTCAATAATTTTGCACATTTCCAGAGATCTTTCTCATAAGTAATATCGCTAGCCATTGGAGTATGGTCTGTTCACGTGAAAGCATGTAAAATGTTGGACAAAAATGGTATCTATTGAACAAGAATGACCAAAAATTGTAATACCAGTATAAATGATTTTGTCTGTTTCTTACATGTATTAAGGCTGATTCGCGTCGGATATATTTCCCTTGTTGACTCCAGAAAATTCAATATGATTCTATGTTTGTCCTCTTTCCAGTTAATATTGTAAACACAGTAAACATGTGAAATGACTTGGGAATGCGTTGCCGCAGGTAATATAATTATTACCGCTGCCAAAAAGCCAGACTGAATGCAACTACAACTATGTTAGTCAAGATGATATCACCGCTTGTGCCCATTTATGGTATGCTCCATAAAAAAGGATGAAGCCGTTAATTAGTTTTGTCTTCATATCTCCAATGCTACACATTTCTAACCATGTGACGATATATGCATGTCGCTTCAATGATAATATCTACATCAACCTGAAGTGCAGGGCTGACCGCAAATGCATTCTAAGCAATGTTCCTTCAATAGCCGACTACGCCAAGGATATAACAGAATGAATCGCTTTTGAGGTATCAAATGATTTTGTAGTGATATCACCAGTCTACTTTTCGCTATCCACGACAGTACCGGTAGGAATAATTACTTACCGATACATACATAATTGTGTAAATAAAACCTTAGCAGATACAACCTATAAGTTATTACATATGGAGATGAAATTACTTGCTGCTGAGGCTGAACGTGAGCAAAATAATCCAGAGTACGCAAACCCAGTTATCTGATCTGTCCCATTTGCTCTCTTCTATACTTACGTATCTCATCATTCACATGGTCCCATTTTGCACAGCAACTCTTCTACATGGCAACACTATCCTTGTACAAACATAACTGAATGTGTGATCCCATGGCAGGTGTGAAAAACACTGGAAATTATAATTTCTATCGGAATTGTGCTGACGCAAATCAATGACAAATGAACACGCATACATGTTCAGGAATAGGTTATTCTTTATTATATTTTAAATAACCATATAAACATACATATTATACATGAATATTTCACTACAAGTTTATTTTGTACACGACAAAATTATCATTGAACTTCCAATAAGTTGTCTTTGGATGGTCCAATCTGGTCCGGTGAAATGCATCTGCATTTCCTTCCCGTGGATTTCCCGCATTCCACATACTTCCCAGCTACATGCTCTATTTCAATTCCTGATGAACCCATTGGGACCTTTTATCGCTGTGAAACAGAATAGGAAGTGGATGGATTATTTTCGGTTTTTATTTTTTTAATTACTTACGAATCTCACTTCCTTTTAAATTGCGTCACCAAAGCCATTTATGGGACAGGTTGCTCCAACTTCACCCAACGTTAAATTAAATGCATTCACTCGAGACTGGAGGACAAATCGTATGTGTCCATCTTTGATCACTTCAGCTATATGATAAAATATATAAATTTGAATTAACTGGTTGTCATTAAATAAGCAAAACTGCTGCAGGTTCTTCCTGTGTAAATTTTAACACTCGCGCTGTAAAGGAAATAAATGTAAGTATTTATGGGAAAAATACTTTTAACGATGGTATCAATTTGAACAAGCCTGAGAATGCAGATTTCTGACTGAAATGTAAAGAAATCAAAAAAGAACATATGGCAAGAGTGGTGCTTAAGAATACATTTTAAGATATCTGCTGCATTTGCTATTAGTCATTGTTTCTCCTTACACTAAGAACGTGTTGCGAAACCAGTAATGCCAGTGTTCATTATGACGTATGCTTTGTGCATTTAGAAAGCCATTACGGCTTCAAACAATGTATACTAATCAGCATGAAACCGGCATTCATTCCTCAGCCATTCATTCATACCAGACTTAAAAAATTAACACATTCTCGAAGACACAAAATTATGCATTAAGGTCACTCTTAGCTAATACATTTAACAAACCGTTAAATGTTTGCAGAGAAAATATTACATTACTGACAGCTTTATGGAGACATATTTTCATCGTGCATCGTTTCAATGATAACGAAAATATCAAATTCCACCAATGACTGTTATCGCAATGATGATATTCAAGCATTTCCTGATGGTCAATGGTAACGATAAGAGAGTTTAATATACAATTTGGTGCATGACTGTCGTATGCAACTTTAATCTAAATCAGTGCGGTCATTATTGTATTGGCATGACGCGCAATCCAATTTTAAGCTCAATATTGGGAAGTACAAAAGTTCAAGTATGTTGTTCCACCATCTGCCCCCAAACCACTGAAGCGTATAGTATGAGGTGTCATGCGCTTCGATTCAATAATACATATAAAGGTTCAGTTACGTACATTGGCAATGAATTGGTGATTTGGGTTGCCCCACCCACTACTTTATATTCACATAATCACTGCACTGCAGCAAGTCAGCGAAAGAAATCCGAAATAACACTCATTTCGATACTTATCGACTACCTTTCATCAATTAGAGGTATACATTGTAACAAATAACTTTTATAAGATCAATTTACTGTAATTATTTGATGAATTTTATTAACATGTATTAAAATCTATTACAAATATAGTGACACATATGGCTCGTATTCAGATGTGATTAAATATTGTTGTAATAGTTTGTGATTAATAATAATATATATCTATGAATTTATCGCCAAGAATTTGTGTAAACGGACAGCGTGAATTACGACATACTTACTTACATGTTAGTCAAGGAAATTAGTATGTTTACCCAATAAATTTTACTGAACTTGAAACAAAGAGTCCTTGGTAACCCCAATCTTATCCCGTGCGATAAACAGGTATTTCCGACCTTTGCAATCATCGCAATATCCTTGCACCCCGGGAAAGTGCTCTGTTTTGATTCCAGAGGAACCCAATGCGAGCTGCTTTTTCTGTGGATTTAGAAAGACGTTTTCCAATTTCCGAAACTAAGTATTTTCTCTACATATATTTTAGTAAATGATTGCTACTCTTACAAATTTCACTCCAACATAGGTAGTGTTCCCCATCCCGTTTATTTTACAGGTGGAGACTACTTCTCCCATCGTGACAATCCCGTCATCTATCTTGGCTACCCAGCTTTTAAGTTTTATTCCCGGTACTATTAAAAATGTTTGGTTTGTTAAATAGAGTTTAAGAAATATTTTACAATGATAAATTGTGTTACCTTCAGTCGGCACAATCCCGTATTTTCGTGCCAAACAATTCCCAATTAAAATTGTTTCCTGTGGTGTTTTTCCAGAAGCTATATTTTTGACAACATCCAACGATGTTTCTGCATTACCAGCAGTAGCATCCATAGCAAATGTTGGTTGAGCTGGAATTTCCTTGAAACCCAAGGATTGGAACAACTCATATAATTCTGCCGCTTGGGAACGTCCATAAAATACGTAACGCAAAAAATCCGATTTTTTGACCCCTCCCTCCCCCTTTGTAACGAAGCGTAACGCAGGGCTTGACCCCCCCCCCCACCCCTGGCCGTAACGCGTAACGCTAACCATATAGTTAAGTATTACTTGTTACATAAATACATAAACACACCTTTAACTAAACATAGGAAGGCATTAAACAACATCTTTTCTGTTGTAGAGACTATAATTTGTTCTAGTTGACATACTTATTTCATATTAAGTACATAGACAGCACATGTCAAGTGCTGCACAGCAAGGTCATGTTCAGTGATACTTATAGATGGGATTAACGTATCGTTTATCAATTAGTGTCACGGAGAGACGCGGACATTCTCGCCGCGTCTCAATTCTTCGACAAAAATAAGCGAAGAAAGTGATAACGCAATATATGAACCGTTAAAAGGTTATATTCACTTTAGCAGCTAAAGTTTTGCTAAGTCGATCATATTGCTTAGCCAAAAATCAAAACAGCGATAAATTTGGGTTCAAAATCAAGGTAACAATTAACCAGCAATCATATCCGTTAAAATGAATTCGTGTCGAATTAGTTCATGGTATTATTTGAAAATGTCGGAAAAGTAACACTTACGGAAGTTATCTGTTTCTGTTAAGCGATTTGACTGAGAATCAATACGGGCGACTACGTCTCTTTTTCATGCCCATTTTGGTTTACTGGTGCAAGCTTATGAGTTATGAGCTGTAAAATTATACATGGACTAAGATTCCTATGTTAATATTTGTTTCGCTTAATGATGAAGCCTTCATCTAAGTAGTACATCGTTGTAGAAAACAACTATTTTCTGCACGGTTGTCTTAACTAGTCGTCTCAGTCGTTTATGTACATGCAGAATGCTAAAACTCAAATCTATATTTACTAAAATACAGATGCTCCAGCGTTACGTAACGCCGGGCCAGACCCCCCCACCCCTGCGCGTACAAAATCGTAACGCTGCTGAAGACCCCTCCCTCCCCCTAGCCCCGTTACGTATTTTATGGACGTTCCCCTTCTGGACCGCCCATCATATCTTCAGATACGGCAAGTTTTGCTTGTTTAATGGTCTCCGTAACAATTCTGCGGTCGAGGGCACCAACTGAGACGGTACCATTCGACATTTGCTGCTCCATTGATTGGCATGTCTGAAGAAGCATTTCCTTTGCACTCATCTGTCGTTTTGCTGTGACCTCTCTTTTGATATTTGTTGCTAACGTCATGCCGCTTGGTGACGTTGAAGTTGAGGAGAGTAGTTTCCTTGGTGTCCCTTGGCATTCCGTCTTAATACCGTGTATTTTCATTTTTGCTTCATTCATGTACCGAATTTTTGCTTTTTCTGCCGGTGCCTTGTTTTTGTCTTCAGTGGGAAATTCTGGATTTCCTTGAAGGGGTTTCTCCAGTTTCCCAGTAACTGGTAGTCGTTGTTGGGGTGGGTGCAGGCCAAAAATTGGTTTCATCAACGTTGTGGGATTAGTTGAGAAATGTGAAAACACTTCAAGGATGTTGTTGTTGGTGGATAAATTTTCCGCCTTGATAAGTTTCAGTTCATCTTGCAAGTACTTGTTCAATCCGGTGAATAATGAGTTAGTATATTCATATGTAAATACATAGTAGCGGATGGAGTCCCTCGTCGGTATTGATAATCTGGCTAGTGCTCTTCTGCACGCGTTCTTCACGCTGTTAAACCAAGTTAAACCAAGTTCTAAGTTAAACCAAGTTAAACCAAGTTCTAAGTTAAACCAAGTTAAACCAAGTTCTAAGTTAAACCAAATTCCACTAGCTGCTGTATGGAGATGTACTGCATTGACTTCGTTCCCAGTTGTGTCCGCACCCAAAACCTCTAATTTCAAGAAGTAACAGAAATTATCCAGCACAATAATAGAAGGTTCTTCCATGTTTTTGTCAAGTTTCACTTTTGTGTGGATTCGGTACACCGTAGGAAATGATTCTTTAATTAGAACAATTCGTTTGAAATTTGCTTTGACGCAACATTCACGAAGCAATGCCCGTTCCTTGAAGCTGCAGTAGTTGGCTGTAACTAGGAATACTTGGGAGATGCATTCATCCATGCATGTGTCAACGAATTCCTTTACGCGTTGAAATAACTCCACTGTCAACGCCCTGTATTTAGGATCTCCTCTGATAGAGTAGTAAATACAAGTAGATATATATTCGACTGAAAGTGGCTTCCCTTGTTCATCTTTTGTCATGTTGTCGTAGTCGTAGCCCCAACACAGTTTCCCGTTGCTGTGCCTTATCCGAGCTTGGAAACCTGGTTTATCTGCTTTAAGATTGCCAAAGCTGATATTTCTATTTCCCAGTCTTTTCGTGTTCGCCACCACGTAGACCCAATCATATGTCAGATAAATGCAGACGTATGAGTCCAACTGTTCCCCCTTACTCTTCCAAATCCTCTCTTCCTCCTCCTCCACAATGTTGCACCACTGTATATCCAACAAGTATGACAAGTCTCTTTTCTCTCCACCGCTCATTCCATTTGTCACAAGACCAACAACTTTCTCATGCAGTTCATTCAACTTTTGATGGTCCAGCGCTGCTTGAGTGCCGGCTGCCTTTTTCATGAACGCTGCGTGGGTCTCAATTCGCTTCTGTCTGGAATCCGATGAAGTCAAGACAGGTGGTAACGGCTGCTCGGTTGACGCCATGGTAAAATCCCCTTTTGTTATTTCTGAACTTTATATTTTTGTTCACAAATGGACCAGGTAACTTCAATTTATTTATGTGCTGTCAGGATTGTGTGAAATGAATGAGCACAAAGTGATGACTGCGAACAATAATGTGTCAGAAAAGCAATGCCGTTCATTATACTCTTCCTTATCTCGCATGATAACCATTTATGGATATCAGAAAACCATTGCAATGCATAGATAGGTCGTGGTCCCTGATTATGATTTATTATAAAAACATGTTTTATTCAGTTTATACAACATATGGCATTGCTCAACTCAAATGAGATTAAATTTTATTATTCATCGTATTACCGAGCTGTACAACAACTGACAAGCTTTTTCACGAGGACACCTGCAATGTATATTGGCTGCTCATGCAGTCAGCAGGATAATTGACTTATCAGATATCTATGACGTACGGAATTCCTTCGCTCTTAACATTAATCTCAAAACCATAATATTTGTTAATACATGATCTCCTGGGCTATAAAAGTTTCAAGCAATAAATTAATGTGTAAGGAATCATAGTTTTCATTTTGTAACGAGAAACATTAAAATTTTGAAAATAATCGCATTGCTAATAAACTGCATCTCTCAACTCACAAGTAAAGTAAAGGAACGGTCCCCTCGATATTTTGATGGCATTTTACCTATTTTGTAGAGAATTTTCCGCTGATTCTGAATATGCCTACCTAAAACCCTACTTTTTTGATTTGGCTTCAGTAAAGTGCAAAATACCTCAAAGAATGAGCAATATGTACGTATTGACTGGGGTAGATGTTAAGTGGGAGCTGAAAATGAGGCCGCATGTGTTCATGAAAATTACCCACGTCTAATTTAATGTTACTAAAACTTGTCTCTGTTGATCATAGACGTCCCAAATATTACAAAAGTTTCCTTTAAGCAATGATTTAAAGAAATGTGCTTCTGGTTTTTAGCATCATTGAGTTCGTGCTGATTCGAAAACCATACTTTTGTTAGATACACTATTAATCACTCTTAATTATCCAAATCATAGGGTCGAATATAGTTAGTTTCGTCGTGTTTGTGTTCTAGCTTCGCAGACGAAAATTACAAACAATAAGCAAAGGGCTTGTATTTTTCGGGGAGCTTATGTTAGTTGCGTTTCAGTCAGGTCAATAGTTTGAAGATCGCGTTCAGTAATCCATCATTTTCTAGAATTTGTACATTCCATTGCATAGAAGTTAAAAACTGAATTATAAATGATTGAGTGTGTTGTGACGACCAATATTATGATGAGAAATAAATGATGACAATGAGCTTCCAATTACAGAGTTCAACGTTTTCCTAAAATTGATAGCACACGCGATGATATTACCTATATATGTAAATATATATATGACTTTGATAATCGGCTATTTGTATCATCAATTCAAGATTTATGATTCCTACAATTGAGAGAAACAAGTTTAGTAACATTAAATTACACGTGCGTAATTTTCATGAACGCTTGCAACCTCTTTTTCAGCTCCCGCTAAATATCTACCCCAGTCAATACGTACATATTGCTCATTCTTTCGAGATATTTTGCCCTGTACTGAAGCCAAATCAAAAAAGTAGGGTTTTAGGTAGGCATATTCAGAATCAGCGGAAAATTCTGAAGGGTTATGGCAGTTTTAACGGGATACAGAAAGTTCCTACTTGTAAATGATTTTATTCGATTCGAATTTACATTATAAAAGCTTCATTTCCGGTCTCCGTGGAAGTTGTTGGAATATCCCTCTGTATGAAATAAAATATTTTAATGCTTTTAATCCTCCGTCTATCTGGATTGATCCCATGTTCACTTACTACTTGTATTTACACACATACAATTTCATTAAATTTAATTAGTTGCATCATGATTTACTGAGCGACATGTATGAAATATATACCTGGACAATGTCCTATTTATGACAAGTTTACGATTAATAATATTATTGGAGAGCCAAGCCAGTACTCTTACGCACTTATCCCAGTAACATCTGCCCGCTATCCATCCGAAATAGAATGCCTGCTAAAGTAAAGCCATTTTATTGATCTGTAGGTGGTTACCTTCACAATTTCGAAAGATATCTCACATAAGTAATATCGCTAGTCATTTTATTATACTCTGTCAATGTGTAAGTATCTAAATTATAGGATAAAATGATATTAGTTGAACA
Source organism: Sinella curviseta (assembly GCA_004115045.4). Lineage (NCBI taxonomy): Eukaryota > Metazoa > Arthropoda > Collembola > Entomobryomorpha > Entomobryidae > Sinella > Sinella curviseta. Next base: position 1,308,339 of record CM023201.3, on the reverse strand, counting down.
AGAGGAACCCAATATTGTAAAATAAATATAATTTATTTTGACAATTTCTTACGTGTTGTGGTGAAATCTTTCCCTTGTTGACCCCAGAAAATTCAAAATGTTTCTTTGTCTTCTTTTTCACTTTATTTAACTACTTTAGCAATAAAGTGAACATGTGTCAAATTTGTCATTATAAAGGTTTTGTATTTGCCTTAAAATATTTTTAATTCGATTTGAGTGAGTAATTATAATTATCTTTTGCTTAGAAAATGCGGCGGAGCAATGCTTTATAATTTTATTGCCAAAAGCTGTTTGTATTGGTAACCGAGGAAACATGTGAAATCACTTGGGAATGCGCTGTCAGAGATAATATAATTATTACCACTGTCATTGAAAGCTGGTGTAAATACAACTGGATTAAATCAGACGATATCAATACTTGCGTTCCATTTTGAGTATACTACATTATAATGTTGACACAATGAATTAGTATGTTTTTCACATCTCCCATGTTGCATATACATTTCTCAACATGTAACTGGATAGCCGTTTTCACTACTTCTCCCCCAAATGAAGTTGCAGATGCAGTGAGGAAGCATACAGGTCTATTCAATGATATGGTTTTCACCAACGTTATATGCTGGACAGACCACACATATGTATTCAAAGCAAAGCCCCTTCAATAACTGACCACGTAAAAGGATATTACACAAGCCATGAATACATGTAAAAGTATCATGGGATTTTGAAATGGCATCACCAGTCCACTGTTCCCCATCCACGGCAGGACCGACAGGAATATTTACATGCCGTTTGATACGTGTACATTAGCATGTCAATACATCCATAGCACCTATCACGTATAGAATGCTGCTAGTAGGTACGCGTATTTTCTGGTTGGTGAGGATGCGGATGTGATCAAAATTTCCCAGCTTACACAAACACAGTTATGTAATATGTCCTATTTGTACTCTACCGTCCTTCTGCACATGATCATACATTGTTATGACCGCTTTTTGCGCAGCAACTGGCAGCATCATGGCAACATCGTCCTTATACCAAAAATAAATGCTTATGTGATCGCATGGGCAGTGTGAAAAACACTTGAAAGCTTAATTTTTCTCAGAACTGTGCTGATGAAACTCAATGACAAATGAACACGCATATCATATTCAGGAATTAATTATTATTTACTACATTTCATTGAATAATATGTTCATTCCAGTTCGTATTAATATTCACTACAAGTTTACTACGCATCAGAATAAATGATCATTGAACTTTAAACTATAAATAAGTTGTCTGTGGACGGAACAATGTGGGGAAATACGCGATGTCGTAATAATGTCAGGGAAAAATTATTGACTGTCTTTCATAATTCTTATCTACACTCTTCAACAAATGAATTACGTACTGCTGCACTGTTTTATTAATTTATGAATGTAAATTAAGGTCAACTACCACGAACTTTTAGACCAATGACTAGCAAAAATGTGACAACTTTTCGGAAATAGTATGATTTTGCAAAATTCCAAATCCAAATATATTTTGTAGGTACTTATCCTAGAGGACGTTTCAAGGAATCATGACGGAGACCGACAGTCTTGAGTTTGGAATGAAGCTGCATAAAGGATCCGATCCAAGGTACAACGGCTTCAATCTCTTTCGAGATGCTTACATATGCGTTTATGTACCGGAACATTCGGACGGCAATGTATTTAATAACTAAATTACATATAATTAAAATAAATGTCTTTGATAAATAATTGCTATCTCAATCAGGTTGAATAGCACATTCTACGTCTCCTGGATATTTTTCGTAGCCATAAAATTCATTTCCTGCGCCTGCGCATATGCATGCCATGTAGAATCAGGAGTCTGTCTTGTTAATAAGCTGCCTTATCGATCAATGCCGTGCTGCTAATGATAAACAACCTGGACTTGGAACCTGAACTCGTATGAGTGTACACAATGCTTATCGTAATTTATGCTATCGTCTCGCTGCAGTATATTATGTGCTTTAAAAGCGCAAATTGTTTAGCATACCTACAAATAAAACAAAATAAATATATTGCCTAGTTCCGTCAGAAATCAATTGAAAATGTAGAAACAATCAACATTAAAACAGTATACTAGCGAACAAATACAAGTGATAAAGTAATTCTTGCGACAGGAAAGGATACCCGTCTATTAGTTAGCCACTTCTTTTTCTAGCAACGGCCCTTCCACATACTATATGATGTCTATGAAGCGTATGCAAGAATACATTTAACCAAGGCACATGTTTCAGAACTAGTGCATGCTTCTTCTAGCATTTAGAACGCCTGCTTAGTGTTAGTAAAATTAAACGAAGCAAAATAATTTTATGCCGCATAGTTTTTTACACACGTCATCATATCTGGGGACGAAACCAAACTCATAAGCGGTATCTTCTTACTTTGCGATTGCATTCCGCCATTTTCCTGTATCTTTCAGGAAAACCAATTTGCATGGTTCCTTCTGCTTTGTGCATCTGACAATCCTTAAAATGACTCTTAATCTGCAAGAAAAGAGCATGTGTTTCTAAGCCACACACTGCTCACACTTAACTGTAAAAGTAGAAATTTCTCGCAGACATTATGTGAGGTATTAAAGTCACACTTGAATTTGATGAAATCACTTTTTTTCGAAATGCTGAGCTTTTGCAAAGGAAAGATTACGGTGTTGAGGCCACGAGAAGATAACTTGACACGGAGATTCATTTCAGTGACAAGCATATATAACATATTAAAACTGACCATTATTTCAAGTGCATGAAATCCACTCACAATACATATGTGCATGTGATGGCAGGGTTAGCAATATATAACATTATTGTGTAAGACCGTCGTATGTATTAAACTGCTTCAGCGTGTTCATTATTTTTTGATATGCTGACAATTTAAACTTGTTGATTGTCCTTAAGGTGCGTCCGTTCAAGCATGATTTCGGCATTTATCGCATCATCTTGCCACGCGGTTGTCACCACCTGTCCCCAAGCGAGAAAACTATATGGAATGATGAGCCATTGACGTCAATTAAGTGACGAAGGTTACATCGGAATGACGATGGCTGAGAAGATGACTCCACCCAGAACATCAACAGAGGTGTTCATATAAGTAATGAATGAATACTCAAACGAGTCAGCACCTAACTCCTAAAACAATACCAATGTTAATATTTATTGACCGCCCTTCATATATTTTACATTTAATCATTAACAGATGTACTAAATACAATTAATTTGGAATAATTTCATGATAAATTTTAATGAATATATATTTGCATCACAAATTGAGCCACATGCTTAATAATAATATATAAGTATGTATTTGCGCAATGACATGATATGATAAAGAATAATTATGATATGCCCCACATTTATTATATGTCAACTTGAAGCCGACAAAATGAATATATATCTACTTATGTATTTGCTAGTCAAATAAATTATTACGTTGCCCGAATATATTTTATTGAACTTGAAATAAATTGTCCTTAGTAACGCCAATCTTATCCCGTGGGATGAACAGATATTTCCTGCCTTTGCACTCATCACAATAACCTTCGCCTCCGGGAACGTGTTGTATCTTGATTGCAGAGGATCCCAGTACAAGCTGCTTTCTCTGTGGAGTTTGTGAAACGTTTTCCCATTTCAAAAAATAATAAACACCGTTGCATATATTTTAGTAAATTAATGTTATGCTTACAAATTTTACTCCAACGTAAGTGGTGTTCCCTAACCGGTTTATTTTACAGGTGGAAACCACTTCGCCCATCGTGATTATCCCGTCATCCGTTTTACCCACAAAGCTTTTCAATTTTATTCCCGGTGCTATAACATATTAATATAGTTTCATTGGATTTGTTTGTAGAAAGCTTTTGTCAAGATATATTTGCAATACCTTCTTCTTCCACAGTCCCGTACTTCCGTGCCAAACAATTACCAATTAATAGTGTTTCCTGTTGTGATTTTCCTGAAGCTAATATTTTAACATCATCCAACCATGTTTCTGTATTACCGGCAGTAGCATCCATGGGAAATGTTGGTTGAGTTGGAATTTCCTTGAACCCCAAGGCTTGGAACAACTCATATAATTCTACCGCTTCTGGACCGCCCATCATATCTTCAGATACGGCAAGTCTTGCTTGTTTAATGCTCTCCGTGACAATTCTCCGGTTGAGGGCACCAACTGAGACGGTGCCATCCGACATTTGCTGTTCCATGGCTTGGCATGTCTGAAGAAGCATTTCCTTTGCACTCATCTGTTCTTTTCCTGTGACTTCTCTCTTAATATTTGTTACACCCTTGACACCTCTTGATGAGGAAAATGATTCCTCAGATGTTCGTTGACATTCCTTTTTAATACCTTGAGAATAACCGTCCCGTATTGATAGACACGTGGTGGAAGGGGAACATTGATATAGAAATTTGAACGATTCTATATATAATTAAATGCAAATGATGTTTAAAATGTTTACATTGGGAATATGCCTACCTGGCATTTCTTCAGTTCCACGTTCCAGGGCCTCACAACTGTCAACATGACTACATGGACCTCTGTCGCCACCGATTATGTTGACGGTACCAGAATTAATCTGAATTACCGAATCTACGATACAAAAATGAAATATAACGTTACAAAATAGTCAAATATAGTCATTAAAAATTATGCATGGTTACCTGGTTCCAGTTTGTAGATGCTCAAGAAATGGTCATCGGTAAGTATTCGTGTGTGCTGGAACACTAATGGTCCGTCGGGGTGTTGTCCATTGACACGAATGTACTCCTTCTTGAGTTTTCTCACAGTCCAGTCTGAGTATGCAAGGACATTAAGCATCTTTCCGCCATGACCTTGAATCTTCAACGGAAGTTTTGCCTTCGCTTGTGGCGCCTTATTTTTGTCTTCGGTCTGAAATTTTGATGTTCCATGTAAATGTTTGTGCAGTTTTCCAGTGGGTATGGCAACGTGTTGTGGTGGGTCCAGTCCAAAAATTGGTCTCATCAGCTTTTCTGAATTAGTAGAGAAATGCGAAAACACTTCAAGGATGTTGCTGTTGGTCGATAAGTTTTCTGCCTTAATAAGTTTCAGGTCATGTTGCAAGTACTTGTTCAATAAAGTGTTGAAAGGTTGAGTATCTTCATATGTAAGTACATAGTAGCGGATGGAGTTCCTCGTCGGTATTGATAATCTAGCTAGTGCTCTTCTGTACGCGTTCTTCACGCTGTCCAAGTTACTATAAATCCCCGTAGCTCCGGTATGGTAATGTACAGCATTGACTTCGTTCCCAGTAGTGTCCGCACCCAAAATCTCTAGCTTGAAAGAGAACATATTCTCCAGCACAAGGATGGAAGGTACTTCCAAGTTTTTGTCATGTTTCACTTTTGAGAGGATTCGGTGCACCGTAGGAAACGATTCTTTAATTAGAACAATTCGTTTGAAATCCGCTTTGATACAACATTCACGGAGAAATGCCCGTTCCTTGTAGCTGCAGTAGTTGTGTGTAACCAGGAATACTTGGGAGATGCATTCATTCATGCTTGTGTCCACGAACTCCTTAACGCGTTGAAATAACGCCATTGTCAGCGATATACTATGAGGATCACCTGACACAAATTTGTCAATATGATTATATATGTATATCCCCTGTTCATCTTTCGTCACGTACCCTACCTGAGAAAGTTCTGATACCGCCGACTCAATGCAATGATGTATATATTCGACTGAAAGGGCCTTCCCCTGTTCATCTTTGGTCATATTGTCGTAATCGTATCCCCAACACAGCTTCCCGTTGCTGTGCCTTATCCGAGCTTGGAAACCTGGTTTATCTGCTTTTTGATTGCCAAAGCTGATGTTTTTGTTTCCCAGTCTTTTTGTGTAAGCCACGATGTAGACCCATTCTAGCGACAAATAAATGCAGACGTACGAGTCCAACTGATCTCCCTTACTCTTCCAAATCCTCTCTTCCTCCTCCTCCACAATGTTGCACCATTGTATCTCTAATAGGTAGGTTAAGTCGCCTTTCTCTGCCTCACTCAATCCACTTGTTACGAGACCAACAATTTTCTCATGCAGCGCATTCAGCTTTTGATGGTCCAGCGCTGTTTGAGTGCCGGTTGCCTTTTTCATTAACGCCGCGTGAGTCTCACTTCGCTTTTTCCATGAATCCGATGACGTGAATGCAAGTGGTAACGACTGCTCGTTTGACGCCATCTTAAAATTCCCTCTCCTATTTCTGAACTTGCTATTTTTATTTACTCAAAAATGGACCAGCTAGCTGTAATGTATTTGGTTATGTGGTGACGTGATGATGTGAAGTGAATGAGAACACAGTGATAACTGGTCACACGAGTGCGCTTGAAAAGCAATACCGTCCTTGTCCTGTTTCTTATCTCCCATGTGAATCATTTATGTATATCAGCAAAGAACTCCAAAACTAGGTTGTACCTAGATGTTAGGAGTTATTATTACAGCATGTTGTATTCACTTAATACGAAATATAGCATAGCATTAGTCAGCCTAACTGGGATTACATTTTATTTTTCAGCGTATTGCCCAATTGTACAACAACGCAGCAGCTTGTTGACGTGAGCATCTAAAATTTATATACGTTGTCCATGCATCCATCAAGATAACAGGCTTATCGGATATCTATGGGTCAGCAAATTAATTCCCTTTTAGTATAAACACGGTGCTTAGTATTTTGTTCATGATCTGGGGAGCACAAACATTTTAAATTTGTACACATGCAACTGTTCACATGGAACATCATGAAAGACATTGCTAAATTGACAATAAAAAATTAAAGTATTTTGACATCCCCATGCATACACCCAAACAATTTTATTAGTGATAATTATACTAGAACATTTGTTTATTTTTTTGGTTAATTGAACTAGTTTGTGACGAGAGGATCAGTTGAGTAAAAGATGCTTAGTTTGGTTATCCGTATGTGCTATATCGCGGATAGATGCTTCCCATATTCCCCATTCCGACATCACAAACACATGCTTTTTCGTATGGTTTGGTGCACAAATGAATTAACATGTAAGCAAATATGGTTTTCAATTTGCAACGAAAAATATAAAAATTTGAAAAATACAGTACCAACAAGCTTCATCCTTCTATGTTTTTTGAAACTGCATTATATAAAAAATCTACTTGCTCCCGTTATACATTTCCATTATGTGCTGTCAGAAATGTCAATCAAAGAAACGTTCCCATCTGACCACATATGTAATTTTAACCTATTTCGAGTTCCGTAGTCAGCAAACGTGATAATTGGCTTATCAAAAACAATCTTGACATGGTGCCGTAGCTATCAGTTTTATTCTCGAGACTGTGCACATTTTCGACAATATATTACAAGCAAAGGCATTTAAAAATGTAGCCAGTCCTTTCAAATGATTATTAAGCTTCCAGAGTTTGTCGAAAGGTATATTAAATTCTGCATTTGTATTGTAGCGAAAAATGCGCATATTTTGAAACCGCACATGAATATGTTTCGAACGAATTTGAACTTGAGAGTGCATGTTTTTACACGTGATTATGTAAATTGCCATTGCATAACGATGCAACGGAAATCCTTAATTCGTTGCGTAATTGAGATTTTGTAGCAATTTACTTGTTTAGGAAGATGTAATCAATCAGCCTTTCAAATCAATCCGCCAATACCGTCCAAATATTCAGTAATTAAAATACCAACTAGGTGCGTTCCTGCGGTAGGAAAATGTCCTGCCGTTGTGTTATATTATTGCCCCGTCATTAGGGCAAATTTGAGGAAAATTACTGACATCATTTTTTTCCATACTGCATCAGTTTTCCTTCTGAATTCTTACATTGTATATTAATTAAATAACAACAATTAACAACAGTTTTTGCCAGCAATAAACAAAAATCCTCCACTTCGAATCCAGGTCACCTACTAAAATACTTTTTTCAATCTGCCTAAAGTACTTCAAGATTCTAGTAAATATGAAAAAAATACTGAACATTTCCATAGCTCCAGATAAAATTTGAAAATACCCAGAAATAATTCATTCTACCAAGGCTATATCCGGCTTTGAGATCGTTACATTTGGATCCATAAATATTTAATGAAATGAAATATTAAAATAAGTTTTTATTCTGCAGACAGGTAGCAGGCTTTAAAACATTATTCAAATGGTTTGAATTTTTACTAGTTTCCTGTCATCATGAAATGTAAGTCATCTAGCATTTCTGACATGCATAACGTAAAACATTAACAAGCTTCATGTAGCTACGCAGGTGTGAACGGTGCACTTCACAAAATTACCCTGTCCCCATAATCCTATTTTACATCATGGGTTGTCAGATATGCGAAGCAAAGAATGCTTCCTACTTGCTATAGTATAAACTTTTAACGTATTTCCAGTTTTGTAATCAGCAAACATGATAACTGTCCTTATCAGAAACAATATTGACTTGATACCGTCGCCATCAGTTTAATTCTCGGGATGTTCAACAACATATTACAGACAACGGCAATAAAAATGTTTTAAAAATGTTTCAAATTATTCACACGTTAACAGCCTGTTTCGAAATTTTGATTGAATTTTGTATTCGTGTTGCACCAAAAAATGCGCATATTTTGAAATGAAGCATGTATATCTTTCCTACTAACTTGAATATGAATGTATATTTTTTCACACGCCTACGCATAAAGTGTGTGAATGAGGGCACAGTGGAAATTCTTAAGTATTACGATTGTTGTAACAAGTTGCATGATTTTGAAAAAGGTAGGGAACGGATGCTACAACTTTTTCAGTCTCAGGCATATTAATTTTTAAAATGGATCATAATCCAAGCACGGATTTTTCCGTGCATTTCGCATTGATAATACAATAACACCATTCAATTCATGAAACTCAAAATGGCATTTTTAAAACAACGTGGTTTACGTAATTGTTTATAGTCTAAGAACAAAAAATTCCAATGGAGGAATGTGATCCTTTATTAAATGTAATGCACATCGAATGAACTATATAAGTACATTTTGAATTTAAAAATTTAAGAATTATTGCTCACTTTCTAGTTTACTGCGTTTTTCCTGCTAATCTATTTGTGACAGCTTCTAGAGGTAAGGTATACTCGTCCAGTCATCAGCGATGTGAAGTGAATTCATGTAAATATACTTTAAAGAAAGACGATGATGATGAATACATCAGTATTTTGCGGCTCTGAATATACAACTTCCTTTAGTTTCGTCCTGAGAGACTGAGAGAGATAAATATACAAAAATGTACGTTGCAAACATAAGTACAGATTTTTGTCTGAATAAGAACATGAAATAAATTGAGCATTGATAACGCTGCAAATAAAATATAAAAACGCACCACAATAATTTATTTATTTATCAGGTTCTGAAATCGTTGCATGTGCTCCACCTACATTCTGAGATTATCATTTTCATTCGTATCCACGCTCGGGTATATGTCAAAGCCAGCTGAACAGGAAATGTACAATTTATTGAATTATTATCACTTTCTATGAAAATTACATATATTTATAAATGGGACAACGAGGGCAATATTATGTTTACTTGAGAGTGTTGCTGCCTATCATGTGAACTGGCACTGCCATCCTCATTCAGATGAATATTTACACAATATCGCTTGACGCCATCGCTGCCTGCAGGTACTTCGGAGTGAACATCGCGGACAGGATATCGGTGATTTTTCTTTTTTTTATCAATTGCCCTTTGGAATTAGTTCACTTAAATTTTCATTGAATCTGTCTCAAAAGAAAGAAAAAATAACTGCTACTAATGTAATCAAATTATTGCTACTACGTCGTACATGTGACTCTGCATGTTTGTTTTCACATACTTACTAATTTCCCTTGTGTTTGTAGCTCCCGGAAATGAAAACCGCTACGATATCCATCAGTTAATTTGGATTAGGCATTTGGAATACATTGATCACAGACTGCGCAACCTCAAAAATAAATTTAGTAACATTTATATTAAAAATTTGCTTGGGTACGTACGTACGGAAGATATAAAATATCTACTATCATTTTTTTGAATCTGAAAAACTAGAAGACACATGCATACATTTTGAAGAAGTCATTATGTACCTGGATTCCAAAATAAGCGGCTGAAATATGATAAAAATAATTCTTTTAAACGTTTACAGTGAAAGTGAAAAATAGGGATAATAATTTCAAAGAGTTACGGTAGTTATAAAGGTATAAAGGAAATTCCTCCGTGTAAATAATTTTACTAATTGTTGGATTTTCGTTAAAATAGCTTTATTTTCGGTCTCCCCAAAAATTGTTGGAGTGTTGATCTTTCTGATGTGAAATATTACAGTGTTTTTGTTTATTCCATTATCTAGATACGCAACATGTTCACTCAGTTTTGTTATTTACATGCATACAATTGCATTAGTTTTATTATTAATATCATGACTTACGGAGTGACATCCATGATTCATCCATGACTTTATAGGACTGTTGGTGGTCTCCTCAACAATTTTCCACATTTCCGGAGATCCATCATCAAACTCCAAAGATCATCATATCGCCGATCATTGAACTGTCGTCTGTCGTCGTGAAAGTATCTACAATGTAGGATAAAAAATATATTTATTGAGCAAAAATAATCCAAGACTGTAATATCAGTATAAATTATTTTGACAATTTCTTACATGTATTGAGGCTTATTCGCGCCAGAAATCATTCCCTTGTTGACTCTAGAAATTTCCAAATGTGTGCATGTGACTCATCATTTACTGTATTTAACCACTTTGGCAATAAAGTAGCCATATGTCGCCTTTGTCAGTATAATTATTTTTTACCTGAAAAATAATTTGTTTTGAGTGAGTAACAATTATTATCTTTAGCTTTCACAATGCGGCGGAACAATGTTTTTTAAATTCAATTACCGACTGGCGTATGTATTGTTAACTTAGTAAACAATTGAAATGAATTGGTAGTGCGTTGCCACAGAAATATAATTATTTTCACTGTCCTCAAATGTGGCACTGAATACAACCACAACTAGATAATATCACATGATATGGATATTTGTGTTCCATTTATGGTATTTATGCCCATTAAAAAATGACGAGACCGTTCATTGTTCTTTCATAATATCTCCAATGCTACACATCTCTCACCATGTAGCTTAATAACCCTTTTCACCACTTGCTCCCCAATGGAAGTAGCATATGGTGTGAGGAGACAGGCATGCCTGTTCAATGATAAAATTTACATCAACGTGAAATGCTGGACTGACCGCAAATTTATTCAACGCAATGTTCGTTCAATAGGCGACTACGCCAAGGATATAACAGAATGAATCGTTGTTCAGGTATCCAAGGAGTTTGTATTGATATCGCCAGTCTACTATTCGCTATCCACGACATGTTCGGTAGGAATAATGACATGCCGTTTCATACAAAATATATGTATATAAAACCGTGCCGCGTTGAAACGATAAGGTACTACATATAGATATGATATTACATGCTGCTGACGCTGGACGTGATAAAAATTATCCTCCTTACGCAAACCCAGTTATCTCATCGGTCCCATTTGTATTCTTCTGTCCTTTTGTACCTGATCATTCACATGACCACTTGTTGCACAGCAACTTGCAGCAGCATCGCAAAATTATCCTTGTACCAAAAATAAATCCTTATGTGATCTCATGGCCAGTGTCAAAAACACTTGAACGCTGATTTTTTCAGAACTGTGCTGATGAAACTCAATGACAAATGAACGCGCAATCATATTCAGGAATTTATTATTATTTATTACGTTTAATTGAATAATGTGTACATACATGCCAGTTTATTTTATTATTTCACTACAAGTTTACTACGCATCAGAAGAAATGATTATTGAACTTCCAATATGTTGTGTTTGGGTAGTCCAATATGGGGAAATGCATTACGATGTCACAACAAAGTCAGCAAATAAAATCAGGTAACAACTTATTGACTGTCCTTCAAAAATTTTATATAAACTCTTCAGCAAATGAATTGCATGCTACTAAATTGTATTTATTAAATGATGAATGTAAATTAATGCAAATTACCGCATAATTTTTTACCCATGACTAACGAAAATATATACATATGTATCCTATACAATAATTTGGTAATGGATACTTACAATTAATTTGTTGCCAATTGAAGTTCACAATTATTATTACGCAATTTTTCTAGTCAATTTAATTAATATGCTGCTCACATATATTTTACTGCACTTGAAACAAATAGTTCTTGCCACTGCCGATCTGATCCCGTGGGATGAGGAGCAGTTTCCTCCCTTTGCAATCATCACAATAGCCGTCGCCTCCAGGGACGTGTTCAATTTTGACTCCAGACGATCCCCGTACAAGTTGTTTTCTCTGCAAAATAGGCAACACATTTCTCTAGTTCTGAAACAACGACATGATTGATTGTATTGAATTTGTTCAAAACAAATTTGTTAACCTTACAAATTTTACTCCAACGTAAACTGCATTGCCAAGACCATTTATGGTACAGGTCGTCATCACTTCTCCTACCGAAGCGTTCCCCTCATCCACTTTTATTATCAAGCTTTTCTTGCTTATGCCTGAAACTATAGAAAAACGAATTAAGGTTTATTTGATGGGTCTATGAACGGGTCATATCATCAAAATGTTGGTTTACCTTCTGTCGGCTGAGTCCCGTATTGCCTTGCCAAACAATTACCAATCAATGTGACTTCATCCACTTTGGGTTTGGAGGGACGCTTCCTGTCATCGAAAGTAGATTTATTCATGTTACCGTCATTCGAATCCGATGAAACTGCTGGATGGGTATCATGCTCCTTGAAGCCCAAAGATTTGAACAACTCGTACAAATCCGCCTCCTCTGGACCGCCCATCATCTCTTCCGATACGGCAAGTCTTGCTTGCTTTATGCTATCATCGACAATTCTCCGATCCAGTGCTCCCAATGAGACGGTACCGTCTGCAATCTGCTGCTCCATTATTTGGCATGTTTCAAAAAGCTTTTCTTTTGCACTCACACGTCCCTTTCCAGTGACTTCTCTTTTGATGTTGGTTGCAGTTGTAATGTGTTTTGATTTCTCTGTAGTTGTGGTAAGTGGCATTCCTGATGTCGTTGCACATACCTTCTGAATACCTCCAGAGAAACTAGCCGCCATTTGGGTTTCCAGAACGACAGGAAAACCTGAAATATAGGAGTATGGAATACCATTGAACGGAATATTATCATCCCTGACTTTCTTTCCCGTCCAGTCAGAGTATACCAGAATACTTACCCCTGCGCCCTTCAGTCTTTATGGAGATATTGGCATTTTCTGGAGGTACGTTTTTGTTGTCTCTGGAATGCGGTTTTGCTATTTCGACAATCGGTTTTTCGTATTTGTCAGCAGCAACGGTGTGTTTATGCGGTGATTGTTGACCCAAAAACAATTTAATTAGTTTGGAGGGATTACTGGACAACTTGGGAAGGAGCTCAAGTATGTTGTTGCTGGTGGTCAAATTTTCTGCTTTTGTGAGTTTCAGTTCAATTTGTAAGTAGTTATTTAATTCGGTGTAGAAAGACTGTCTATAATCATAGGTTAATACGTAGTAACGTATGGAGTTTCGTTGCGCAACCGTTAATCGTGTCAGTGCTCTTCTGCATGAGGTCTTGGTACTATTTAAATCATTACAATGTAAGCCCGCAGCTGCAGTAAGCAGACGCACTCCATTAATGTCGCCTCCACTCATATCGAAACTCAATACCTCCAACCGAGCATACCAGTAACTGTCCAGTACAAGAAAAGAAGTTGGCTCCAAATTTTGTTTACCCTGCGACAATTTTGAAAAGATTCTGTAGGCAGTTGGGGAGGGTTCCCTAACCAAGACAATCTTTTTGAAGTTGGCCTTCAGGCAGCATTCACGCATCAAGGTCAGTTCCTTGAAATTGCAAAAAAATTGTGTATTAATAATTATTTCAGGAATGCTTTCTTCCATGCTAGCATCCACGTATTCCTTGACTCGCTGAAATAGCTCTGCTATCAATTCTCGGCTATTCTGGTTCCCGTAGACGACAGCCGAGTAAATATGTTGGGATATATAATCTGTTATAGGCGGCTTGCCCTGTCCATCTTTGTCCAGATTATCATAGTCATCGCCCCAATATAGTTTCCCGTTGCTGCGTCTTATATTAGCTAGGAAGCCTGGTTTATTTGCTTTTGGATTGCCAAACCTGACGTTTTTAGTCCCCAGCTTTTTCGTGTAAGCCACAACGTAGACCCACTGTCTTGATAGATAAACGCAAACGCGAGCCTCCGAACGTTCCCCTTTACTTTGCCATATCGTTTCTTCTTCTTCCTCCATCATAATGCACCAACGACTATTCAACAAGAGAGTCAGGTCACCATTGTCTTCTGCATTCAGTCCACTTGTCACCAAACACACAATTTCCTCATGCAGCTCATTCAGCATCTTATAGTCTAAAGTTGATTGAGCACCGGCTGCCTTCCTCATGAATGTTTCATGGGTTTCAATGCGCTTTTGCCATGTCTCCGCCGAAGTGAAGGCAGGTGGTAACACCTGGACGCTGGATGCCATGCTGAACTTCGCTTGTTGAACTAGTTTTCAATTGGTCGTATTACTCCGTATTTGTAGCTAAAACACTGCTTTAATCTAGGTGGTTAATAGCTGGTGGTTGGTGTGTGTTCGAGCAACTCAAAATTCCGTCTGCCGTCAACACTGAATGGAATAGAGGTATCACCCATTGGGATCCACGTTATCTCTGATATTATTTTTTATGATTGATAATATTTTCTGGTATAAACAAATTATGTTAAGCGTGCATAGTGTGTGGTGATTGAATGCGCTGATCTCCACGCCTTTCCTTGAAGTCAAACATTAAAATAAGTTATTATTCTTGAGACAATCAAAGGGCTTGACAAAATTATTCACAAGGTGTCAACTTTTAGTGGTTTCCTGCCATCATGAAACGTAAGCCCACATTTTTGACACAGATCACATAGAATGCTACGAAGCTTCAATTATCTACTTAGTTTGGAACGGTAGCACTGAAAAATTTATTTTGTCCACATTTTCCCAGCTTACATTTAATGTAGCCAGATATTTCATATACAGAAAGCTTCCTAACTGCTCAAACATGAACTTTTAATGTATTTTGAGTTTTGTAATCAGCAATCATGATAAGCCGTTTATCAAAAGTACGAGTTGACACTGTCGCTATCAGTTTTTATTCTCGATACTGTACTAATTTTCAACAACATTTTACTGACCATGTTACTAAAAAGTGAACAAAGTTTCAAATTGTTCTAACGTTGGCCGTATGTTTTGGAGTAGACATTCAGTTTTCTATTCGTATTATAGCGAATAATGTGAACATTTTGAAACCACACATGAATATGTGTCGTAGTATTTTGATTATGGATGTATTTTTGACAATGGTATAGGTAAGGTTTCTTGGATAAGCTAAGGACGAAATGCTCATATTGCATCAGAGTCTAGAATATATATGTGAGCATTGTACATAAGTTCGAAATCGATTTACTGGTGATTAAGGTTCTTTAAAACCATACGTGACAGAAATATCAGCCCCTTTTAATGACATTGGTTCTAGCTGATAAATCACGGATGGAAAATTATGATGGAGAATAGTTACTAATTTACTTACACTTTAACTAATTATTTTCCTACCAGAATCTATGCATAGTATATCCTTTCGTCGTCATGACGTTTGATTTCTATTAATATTACAAAATATTGGTCTGCAAATTTCTCCGGATTATGCAAAATATTTTGTTTAAGTGGGGCAATGCGACTCTCAAAGAGTTTTCCGTCGATTACAAAGTCCTATCTCATGTTTACTAGAATTTCTCCAGAGATGACACATTCAAGGTCGGCCGTTCAAGCCCGTATATAAAATTTTGTTGTGGGCCGATTTAGACTAGGAGAAAGTTTATAATATTTAAATAAAAATCACTGCACCCGGTTTAATTTAATATTTCAATTTACTCCATATAATATATACTGATACCTGGATAATTTGGATAAATTGTTATACACATACATTTTCATATGCACATAGCGCGGCAACATCAACATTCACCATTTCCCCCGTCCTCTGCTGCTTGCCATGGCAATTTTTGAATACATTTCCTGTAAGACTGAGTTCTATGAACTTGAAATCAGAAATGTACGGCAATCTAATCGGTAGCTATGTGACGTGTTTCCAATCCTTAGATATGCATGGAGACATAATTCCACTAGAGATTTTGCCATGATCTCAGAAAAATAATATATTATCCATACCGTATCATGAGAACCATCC
Organism: Sinella curviseta; assembly: GCA_004115045.4. NCBI lineage: Eukaryota > Metazoa > Arthropoda > Collembola > Entomobryomorpha > Entomobryidae > Sinella > Sinella curviseta. The sequence goes on along the minus strand of CM023201.3, from coordinate 1,292,015 downwards.
ACTTATAAGTCAACTGCGTATATGTGTGTAGTCTGTATGGGTATCATTGGGAGTTGTATATACTGCATTTTTATATTTGTGGTGTTCACTGCGGTTATAGAAGGATCATCGTATTTACCTACCAGCCATTATCAGAAAACATGCGGAATATAACACGTCACGTTTATGTTGGAACATAACGTATGATACATATTGAATGCATGGGTGACTACATATTTTCATCTTCTGACCTCAGCTCAAATTTGAGTAAAGCAGAACAATACCGTGCAACGCTAAATTCGCATACAAATGTACTTATGCAAAGAATCATTGCCATCCACGATAACGAGTTAATCGATAATACCTGTTATCTGATGGCGTGCTTGTGCTTTGTCGTATGACTTGGTAATGCACAGTTTTATTCCCGTTAATATCACTCATTATTATTGAAACGCGGTTAGCCAATACAATACACTGTTCATGACAGAAAAACAAAATTAACTAAATAATTCTTCGTTTTAGTTTGAGTTGAAAACAAAAACAGACGCTTGCCAATTTTAAATCAACACAATGGACGTAGATACGTTGGAAGTATACCGCGACCTAATTAATAAAAATGTCATGTACTACACGGAAGAAGGCGGAGTAGAAAAATACGGAACACTTTTAAGCATATTCCCAGGGGACACACATTATCGGGAGTTTGGGAAGTTTATTTGGGATACAGGGTAGTAATGGCTCGAGCTACATGGATGCGGCGATCTTTTCCCTTTTTACATTTAACAAATCATTGGATCACCTACTCTACAACGACAAGGGTGGGATGGAAGGCATCTAGAGTGATATGTTGAAACATATTCTGACTGAAAGCATTATCAAGCCGCTTAGGACAAAATATTTCGTGACGCAGAAAGAAATGAGAAAGTTACGGAAGACGATGGGAAATGAAAATGAATTACCGAACATTGGTGGACAATTTTTCTAGCTGATTCATGTCAACGGTCATGAGTTTTGTTGCATCGTATTAGAAATAATAATAATAAAATAACTAGGACGGGTGTAAACCCGAATCAAAAAACTACCGGAAACGTGTGGTGTGTAAAATTGAGACATTTGTCACCCCGTTCACTTTCGCAAACACTACTCTTGAATTTTTCGATGAATTTCCAAAATAATATATGTTGGCCCTTTCGTGACCCTGTGACCCCTAAGGGTTATGGAGCCACCACTTCTACAGTTGGTCGAATTGACCCATGGTGTCATGACAAAAAATGATTGGCTTAAAATTCTCTATCAGATAAGCCAACAAAAAAATTTTGCCATAAAGAAGTACAGGGGACCATACCCCCCCCCCACCACCCGCTTGGGGGTAGGGCCCGGAGGCTCAAAATCAATAGCGAACTTACTTTTGCCCGAAGGTACCTCCATGCAAAATTTGGACCGAATCGGTCAACGTGGAGAGGAGTAATCGTGTTCACAGACACACAGACATACGGACACACGGACACACGGACACACGGATACACAGACACACAGACAAACAACTTAATCGCATTAACTACCTTTCAAGCATTACATGCTTCCGGTAGTTAATAATTATTGTAATTTTTAACGAATTTCAGATATCGAAGAATTTATGATTGCTTTATTCAACCAAATAAATCCTGATAGGCTGTTTACCTATGACCACGGCGGACGCGATCAATGATCGCCGACCAGATTCACCAGATACTCCTTGCAATGTATTATGACGATAGCCAGGAGATGAAATACATGGCAGTTCAGTATTTACTGGAGGGACATTTTGAAGCATTGGAAGTAAAATTACTGGACGTTCCAAAAGAAGCATTTACTATTAAGCTACCGGTCGCGGATTGGTAGTTGAATCCATGCAGAGGGTAATACCCAATCTCACCTTCGATCTGTTCACAATTTTGAAAGGTGTGACTTCTACTGCTTAACAAAGCAACTCTGTGAATTGATCATTTTTTAAATATTTTGATTTCCGCAGATAACAAAAAGTACAAGAAGAAGAGCGACAAGGCAATAATGAAGTTACATGTAGTTATATGTCAACGTGACGCCAGCTTTGCTACATTTGTCCGTATTGAGAGTAACGATGACCAATACAGTTGGGTTTTTATTAATTCAAATCCTGCCAGCGACATTCCTGAGGTTTGTGATTTATGAATGCTGAATATTTTCCGAAATGGTATACATTTAACAAAATTTATATATCACCAAATATATTTTGTAGGTACTTATCGTTGAAGATGTTTCTAGAAATATCATGACGGCCACAGACAGTCTTGACTTTGGAATGAAAGTTCGCAAAGGATCTGAGCCAAAGTGCAACGGCTACAATCTCTTTCGAGACGCTTACATTTGCATTTACGTACCTACCGGAAAAATAGCAAGACAATGAATTTAATAATTAAATTAAATATAATTAAAATAAATGACTTTGATAATGCCATTAAATTAATTTAATTTAATGCTATGTATATCTCATTCATTTTAAATAGGACACTATGTCTTATGTATATCTTTCTTAGCCATCAATTTCATTTTCCGCGCATGTGTAGAGCATGTACATGCCGTGCAGAATCAAGAGTATGCCTTGGTAATAAACTGCCTTTTTAGATCAATGTCATGCTGCAGATGATAATCATTTTCTCTGGCGCAATTACGCATCGAAATGTGAATAACTGCTAATGTGGTGGATAGATGCAGATAGATTTCATCACGTATGAGTTTAATTCAGTCAAGGCTATGCACACAAGTACCAATGATCAACCTGAACTTGGAGCATGATAATGACATTAACTTTCATAATGCATCTCATTGATAAGCAAGCCTTTGTATGATTGTACACAATGCTTATCGTATTTTATGCATTGGTCTCTCGGCGTTTTATCATATGCTGTGGGAACGCTAAATGTTTAGCATACCTACAAATAAATCAAAATAAAATAAAGTTCATTAACCAATTCCGTTAGCAAACAATCAAGAATGTAGAATCAATCAAAGTTCTAGCATTGTACTAGCGAACAATAACGTGAGAAAATTTTATCCTAAAGAAATCATGACTTTAGTGCTAATTTATCATTTAACTTTTCTTTGAAACAAAAAATTCTTTAGGTAAACGATTATTTTTTTAATACCAGTTTAGTATTAAATATGGCGGCTAACTGAATATTTATTAACTACCGGAAGCATGAAATGCTTGAAAGGTAGTTATAGCGATTGATCTGTTTCTCTGTCTGTCTGTCTGTCTGTCTGCAACACTCTAACTTCCCTTCATGTTGACCGATTTGGCTCAAATTTGGCATAGAGTTACCTTGACCCAAGGCCACGTTCCCTATTGATTTTCAGCCATACAGCTCATCGGTGACCGGAAGTAGGGGGGTCAACGTAAAGTGTATCTACTATTGAAAGCCACTTTATCCAAATGAGTATTACCTAAGATAAGAGATGAAATAAGGAAAACCGTTTTCATGCTAAGATTCCCCAACTCCTGAAGGTACTATTCCCATCTTTCTGGTTTTCTACATTTTATTTTTCACCATGCAACAGCCGAGAGAAGAAGCGCTTGCCCAAGACGTAATTTCCTGTTACGTAATTACAGCAAAAAGGTCAAAGGTAAAAACGGTAAACCAGTTTTAAAACGAAAGGATGTGTAATAGCTCGATATACAGAATAATCCTTAGGTATAAAGCTACAAATGCAGTAGGTCATCGACCATCCAGCTGACGTAGGTGCACGGTGCGAACGACCCGAAACCAAAAAGTGATTACAAACCTGTTTCCAAATTGTCGTTCTACTTCTGTCGCTGCTGTCGCCAAGAAACTCAAAATAAAACCATCAACTCTGGGTTGTATTAAAGCTTAGAAACAGGGCTTCAATTCCTACACCAAGATAAACGCTCCAACATAAGCCCAAGACCTAGAACGGAGAGCGAAATCTGGGTTCCTAATTGTTAGCAAAAAAACACGTCAAATGATTGTCATTTTTTATGATCAACTTACACACCATTGGATGCCCAAAATGGACCAGGAAGGAAATTTAAGCACGCCGCGGGTCCTAATAAAGTATCACATAGTGAGAAAGTGCAGGCCTAAGCAAAAGTTTTAAAATAATCCCAGTTAGGCAATGGATGGTCGAAAATGGCTGTGTTTCCGAGTCATTTGTTTCATAGGGCACAGTTCCAGCAGACGTGTACTTAGAGGTGTGTATCAAATGTCGATCGATTCCCTCCATATATAGACATTATAATCGTAGTGAAACAGTTTTTTGACCTGACATGGCATGTGCACATTATGATAATAAATGACATCGTATTTTACCGATAATGGCATCAAATTCGTACAAAACCTAGGAATGCACCTGTTGTCCACCAGGTAGGAGCAAACACGTGGTTTTGGGCATTATTTAAAGCGGAGTAATCCAAGTGACAATCCCCATCTAACATTTGAGAGAATTCGCAACAGTTCGGCAAAATATCAGCACCTACATCGCCAAAAACTCGGGAAAACCGACGCTTGTAAACGCCTTGTAGAAGCTCCGACAGATCAGGTACAATGGAGTCGAGCAATAATAGAAAAGTCATTTTTTATAGTCTAAAGTACGGAGATTTTTCTACAAATAAGTATTTATTAATAAGGGTTCCATGTGTGCCAGAATAACCGCACAGAAAAAAGTGGCTTTCAATAGTAGATACCCTTTATTTGGGGTGGCGCGTGTCACAAAGCAGTGAAAATTTTTTATTGTATGAATGGATAGAGGGGTTCAAGATGATCATTTTTTGCCAAAGCACCATGGGTCAAATTGGTCAAATGACGCTGGAAGGGGCCCCCGAATGTATAGAGGTCCACATGCGTAAAAAATGTTATTGCATAAATCGGTGGATGTGTTCAATTTGAATTTGTTGGACGTAGTTTAATGGTCAAATAAGTCTGAAATGTAGTTATGTCGTGATGCACGATTCTTCCGGAAGTTACATATTAAAGGTTTTACACCTTACTAGTTGATGGATATTTTTAGTTAAATTTTTTTGCTATGTGAATAATTTTTATTACAAAGTCATGATTTTTGGAATTTTTTTGTGCATTTTTCCGACAATGAAATTGCATTTATACTCTGACGGTATGCATGCTTATAATTGAAATGCATTACATAGTCTGAAAAATAAATGAAATTTTCAGGTGAATAGCAAGTAAAGTAATTAATGAATGGCAGAAAATTAGAAATTAGCTGAAAGATTACTTGCTCCAGTTTATAATTGAAATACGCAATAGACTTATCAACTTTTAAGATTGTTCACATCCATGAAAATCATACTTTCATGTGAAAAAATAATTATTCCTGAAAAACAATACTAATTTCTCATCCAACGAAAATATATTTTTTCATGGAAAAGTTTGATGATAAATTACCACCAAAAGCAGGATTTATTTTGGATGTAAAAATACCTGCCTAATAATAAATGTTGATTTAGGTACTTCCGCCAATTTAGCGTGCATCACTGAGACCCTGTATACCAAAACATCCAGCTGAAAATAAAATCATGAATTATTTTTTTAATCACAGCGCGAAAGTTATAAGAATTAGTGAATAACGTTTAACAAATGGATACTTGATCTTGCAACGGCTTCATAAACCTTATGAAGAGGAGAAATAACCTTTTCATTTGAGTCGGCTAATTCCCATCCTTTGTCGTCATTTCCGTTCTGAATGATTCACAAAAAATGTGTGCATTTTCATTGACATGTTTTTCGATTTCACGATCCGTTGTGTATTCCACGTTCCAGTTTTCTCGTATCGGAATGCTCTCAATTTCCGTTTTCACTATTAGTAAATAAATACGCATTTGTATTAATATCTCTATCAATCATACTATTTAATACATTAGTGTAAATACCCACCATTTGTTTCTCGCTATCAATTTGGGTCTCCGACCCGTCATTGAAAAATCTTCTGTCGTCATAAGAGCCAGTAACTGAATGATGTGAGAATACTCCCTGTGGAACACTGGACCTTCCACTTTGGTCATCCACTCCATGTGTTATTTGTTGTGATGGTATATGCTCCACTGACTCCGGGCTAAATACATCGTATCCTTCCCGTCGTACCGATTTAGGCTACAGCATGCCCTATATTGTGATCTACATTTAAATGATGACAAAATACGTTGACGGAAACGTTGATCCTATAGCTTACCAGTGCTGTCGTCACTGCGATGTGGGGAAATTATGTCAGAAACAGGAACTATGCCGTCTGGCCTTCCGACGTCCCAGAGGCAATACAAAAAAATCTTTAAACGTTTACAATTAAAGTGAAAAGTAGTGAAAATAATTTTTAGTAGTTACGGTAGTTACAACCGGACAAAACAAATCCTCCTTGTAAATGATTGTACTCGATTTTTGATTTCCATAATAATAGATCCACTTCCGGTCTCCCCAAAAACTGTTGGAGTGCTCATCTATATGAATTGAAATATTTCAGTGTTTTTGCTTCTCATTCATCTGGGTCCACCCCGTTTTTATTCACTGTTGATATTTACATATTGGAGACCCACATTAGTGACGTTAAGCATTTTGTCCACTAAAACCTGACAAGCAATCCATCCAAAAGAGAATGCCAGCTAAACTAAAACCATTTATTTGTCTGTAGATGGTTTCCTCTACACTTTTGCACATTTCCAGAGATGTTTCACATAAGTAATATCGCTAGCCCTTTTACTATGGTCTGTTCATGTGAAGGCATCTAAAATGTTCGACAAAAATGGTATCTATTGAACAAGAATGGCCCAAAATTGTAATATCAGTTTAAATGATTTTGACTGTTTCGTACATGTATTGAGGCTGATTAGCGTCGGATATATTTTCCTTGTTGACTCCAGAAAATTCAAAATGATTCCGTGTGTTTCCCCTTTCCCTGTATCAAACCACTTTACCAATAAATTAAACACATGTCGAATTTGTCATTATTACTGTTGTGTACCTGATAAATACATTTATAATTTGTATTGAGTGAGAAATTATCATTACCTTTAACTTGGAAAATATGGCGCAACAATGCTTTATAATTCAATTACCAATTGCAGTGAGTATTGTTAAGCCAATAAACATGTGAAATGACTTGGGAATGCGCTGCCACAGAAAATATAATTATTAACACCGCTAGCAAATGCGGGACTGACTACAACCACAACTAGATTACATCAGACGGTATCAATACTTGTGTTCCATTTATGGTGTTTATGCACCATAAAAATGACGAAACCGTTAATTGTTTTTTCTTCATATCTCCAATGCTACACATTTCTCACCTTGCAACTGGATAACCCTTTTCACCACTTGCTCCCCAATGGAAGTAATATATGTGGTGAGGAGACATGCATGCCTTTTCAATGATAATATTTCAATCAACGTGAAACGCTGGACTGACTGCAAATTTATTCAACGCATATGTTCGTTCAACAGCCGATTACGCCAGGGATATAACGGAATGAATCGTTGTTCTACCATTACAACACATTACCGGTCCAAGTGAGCATTTAAACCATCGCAAATTATGGAATTAAAAACAAGCATATAATGTACATTATATTTATAATGTGTAGGAATTGTAACATATGTTACAGGCCAGGTGAGTCTGAATCAAGGCAGGATGAGTTTTGGATAGATAACGCTTATCAATATGCACAACGGCTGAATTTCATGTGCCAGTTATATGATAGAGAGCTTTACACGCATATACGTTCCGCTATGCTTTATTTAAATTCACTTAAAATGATTCACATGCGCAAAAAAATATGTACCTATATGCCCATTCAGCACACAAAATTATTAATGTCATATAGCAACAAAGATAATAAATGTTATATGATGATGTTATATGAGCAGCGCGCTAATCTCATTCCTTGACCTCATCCTTAAGTCGTTTATCGTCCAGATAGTTTGCGCCTGAATCTTAAACGTTTTTCCTTCCAGCGTACGGGTGTTCACGGGAAAATTTTGCGACATTCGGAGCGAAAGTCTTTGTTTTTCTGGGGACGGGGGTGGGAGAAACTGGTGACCGCTTAGATATTTGAGGAGTTGGTTACTCTGCTTCAGAGTCTGAGGTTTCAGACGATGACGAATCAGAATTCATATCCGTTTCAAAATAAATGAATGATTAGTCTAAAAAATTCTAATTTGTATGAAAAACAAAATGCGGTATACAATCGATCAGCTTTCGTTTCGCTCCACACTACTGGCCGACACTTCCGATCCCATTAACCCCAAATTCATTTACAGTGGAAAACAACATGCAAAAACACACAGCAACTAGAATGTATTTGAAATGTACATATCCACTTCAACGTAATAAACCGTCAACTTCTGAGCAATGGGCTTATAAATTTCTCTGAATGAGTACATATTTATTTTTAATTCCATCGCAGTCTGATATCACCGTCTGCATCGTGTACATGAACACAGTAAACATTTGTGTGTTTTTTTAATATTTGTATTATGTAGAACGAATTTAGGTCAAATGAATAATACATGTATATTTTTTGAAGTCACGTAAAGTTGACTGAACTATTTTAGTAATCCTATTTTAATGAATGGACATACATTCAGAAATGAATTTTAAAATGTAGCATCAAAATTTATTTAAAATTGTGCAATTGGAATAGCTCCTCAACTTCCCGCGCCTCCGCACCGTCAATCACGTCAACCTCGGCAGCCACTCTCCCCAATCTTATCGCTTCCAATATGATTTTCTTTGTGAATCTTCCGACCAATACAGTTCCTTCCGCAATTTGCGTCTCCATCTTTTTGCATTTTTCCAACAGCATGTTTTTCCTCTGAATGAATTCCTCATCGACATCAATTTGCGCTCCTTGGTGATTGTCATCGCTCTTAGGCTCGGTTATTACGGAAGTGGCCATGACGTCAAGGAATTTGCTCAGCTTTGATGGGTCCTTAGAGAACTCGGACAAAGTTTCCGAAAATACATCTCCTGTTGCTTCCGCTTTTGACAGCTTTCCCTCGCCACTGAAGTATTCATCAATATTCGCTGCCCAAGCTGACTGGTCACAAATGAGAGCACAATACAGAATGGAGTCCCGCAAATTCATTTCCAGCTGACGCAAAACTCTTCCAAATGTCGCCCTGATTGTTTCAAGATACTCCGGTGGAAGCTGTTTTAAGTCTGATGCTGCATCACGATCCTGACGTACTGGCCATCTTTCAGTTGCTATTGCTAAGACGCGAACTCCATGCATTGTGTCATCGCTACTACCACTGGCAAATATCTCCATTCGAATCATGTCAACTTGAGCGGTGATAATAACCACAAACTCTTGGGTGATCTTTTTATTCTGTCGAGCCAGTGTTTTCATAGTCTGGAATGCGATCAAGGATGAATCCGTCAGCATGGTAGTCTTTTTGAAACCTGCCTGGGCACAACATTCCCGAAGACGTTGTCTGTGGGAGAAAGCAAACCAGTTGGGTACGACAAGAACAACTTGGTTGAAGGCTGCTTTCACACCTCCTTCGATGGCTGCCTTAGTTTGATGAAAGAAATTTGTCACAAGTCTCTGGACAACATTTGAGTCCAAAGATTCATTAGTGATGAAATCAAATAGGTAACCATGATGATCTAGTGGATACTTCTTTTCGTTGATTACTCTTATGGCGTCGTAGCCCCAACCAAAGTACTCTCCTGCCGTTGCTAATACCGCTGCAAGTCTCGGCATTCTTCCGTCTGGACCTGGGAAGGCTACTCGTCTGCAGCCATGTTCTGGAGTGTATGTCAACACAATAACCCACTGTTGTGTTAGCCGTAGGCCAAGATTATTATCGGTATGTTCATCCGAAAGGATTCCCATGTTGTTTTCATATTTTTCCATGTCATACAAGAAGTGAGTACCCAATAACAACTTAAGCTCTTCTTCATCTGTTCGGGGCATTCCCTTCGTGATACGGTCTACAATTAAGCCATGCTTATGTTTCAAATCGGTTGGTCCGAAACACGTTTTTGCTTCCTTTTGTTCTTCCATAAGTTTCGAGTACAGTAGCTTCCTTGCATGATAACCCTGCTCATTTGAAAATGTAGGTATATCGATATGAAGAAAATGTGACTTTATTTTATGTTCAAAGTAGTCATCTAGGGACTTTGTCATCTTTACAGAGGCTTCAGACATGATACTGCTCAACTTGACACCGTATTTCGTTGCTCGTTCCACGATGGAAACACACTGGGTCCGCATCCGGCGGTGAATGCCTTCCAGCTCGTCTCTTGTCAATGTGGTATTCCCGACCTGCATGTAACTTTGGAGTGATCTGTAATATACGCGGGTGAGTTCCCGAACTACACTTTCAATTTGCTCACACTCCGCCTCTATAATTTTGTCGTTGTGCTCACAGTAAATTTTGACAATTTTATCGTGGGCAGCTTCCACAATATCCAATGTGAAGCAGGTACCGTTGAGACCACAGGATTCCCATCGCTCCGATGCTCTCTTGATTGCATATTGAATAATTGTGTTCATTTGATTTCTGTCTCGTTCTCCTTGGAAGCACACGTAATCATCAAACATGTTTCGAATATCCATATTGAATCCTTTGATAATATCGTGGAACTTCACTAAATTGTCAAGTAATGTTCCGTCTGGTGTTGAGTCGGTCAGATGTGGAAACCCATACTCAATATTGTCTACATCCAAATGCTCGTTAATCCACACTAATAATTTCGATATTATATGTTTCTCCATTATTATTAGAATAATTGGAGAACAGTTTTGCGTAGATATTTATAAGTTGTTTCGTGTGAACTTGTAAAGTTTTACAATCTGTTGTTATATTGCACAAATTATAGTGAGATTTGCCTTTTACATCTGCATCTCCCTCACACTCTGCACTCAAGTGAATATAGTCTGATGTGGTAATGCACGTTCAAATCCCAGTAAGAAATTATGGTTGGCGTTGGTTGTCACTTTCATGTGCATATCATTGTGATTTTAGGTGATCCCTTCATCAACAATTGCATCTTAAATTCAGTGTCCTGTTACTTGAAATCCATCGTTGCCATGTGTATTCATATTTCATACCATTTTTTTATCCAGAGAATCTGGTTAACGAGATTCTATTCTGCTGTCAGCGCCTGGATTGTTTTTCCAATCAACCGATTTTAGAGGGTAGTAGTGGTAGTTTTCAACAGTATAAGCTCATTTTTATGTATCTGATTGTGAGTTACATGTTTTTGGGATGAAGCGGCTTTATTTCCGTAATCGCCCTATTTAATTTAACATTATGCAGAAACCGTTAAATATGCAAGAATTAACCAAATACGTCCACTACATGATATGAATATAAATTTACCAATGACGACACAAAAGCTTAACCACACGGTTATCATTTGTTTTAATGTCTTCAGTCATTCATAAGCAACTTGTACGTTGTCCGAAAACTTCATCAAATTCTTTTGGACAATTTGGCATGCAAAATGGACCGATGTGTTATAAAATAAGCTAAACTTCCACTGGTTTTGCCGTTTCAGTACAAAATGTTTTCCAGGTCTGCTTTTTGTGTTTGTACGATAGAGAAACGCCGCCGTTTGTAGCAGGATTTACATCACAATTATATTTGAAAGGTGGCCCGATTGGTTGTGGCACCTCAATTAATAATCAATTTATACGGTTTTTGATTTTTTCATCTTTTTGACATTGTAAATTCCCATGATTACGATTATTCCGGCTTATATACGTCATTTAAACAGATTAGCAAAAACAATCTTACTATGCAGAAAAGTCCAACTAGGTATAACTAGGACGGGTGTAAACCCGAAATAAAAAACTACCGGAAGTCTGATGCGAGAAAATTTGAGTACTAAAGCGCATATTTCATCTTCCAAGATACTAATCTTGAACTTATCTGTCAATTCATTTTTTTTGACTCATAGCCCACGCCCATGTTCACAGAGCCGCCGCTCCTACAGTTGTCAGAATTGACACATGGTGTGATGACAAAAAATGATCAGAATAAAATTCTCTATAAGATAAGCCAATACAAGATTTTTGCCATAAGGATGCATGGCGGACCTTACCCCCCACCGTGCCCCTGGGGTTGGTCCCCGGAGGCCCAAAATCAATACCGATCTTTAGAATCACCCTATGTACCTCCATGCAAAATTTGAATCAAATCGGTCAACGTGGAGGAAAGTTATGGTGTTTACAGACAAACGGACACACAGACACACAGACAAACAGATCAATCGCAATAACTACCTATATAAGCATTTCATGCTTCCGGTAGTTAATAACAAATCAAACAAAACGTTGGAGAATTTGCCGACGTCGATACGTAAACTATGTTTACTGGGATGACTCTATTGTAATGATGGATGTATATTTACACATAATTCGTATCATGTAGACGGGTGGAACTCTCTGACTGAGAATCGCTACATTACATGCGACTATTTTCTCGGCATCGCTTCATACACTTGGAACAAATAATTATGGATTGATTACACACACTCACGATAGATGTGGTCGCTTTGCTTGATGCTGTCGTGATGCTCTTATTTCCCTTACAAAACGTAAATGTGTATTGACATGCTGAAAATGCGAATGTAGTACAGAATTTGTACATATCAGTACATTTGCTTACCGTGATACTGTATATGTTTAGCGAAAATATTATGTGACCTGACCAAAAAAAAACTTCACATTTGATCATCATCGGGATTTTGTTGTATAAGGAGACTATTGTTACGTATAATTGTGCACTTTTTTCATGCCTGCATCAATACTAACTAGTTTTCCTGGGATCCTGGTGATCAAACTACTGCATCGTATGTGCCTTTTTATTTTACAAATCATTGTTGGCAATTTTATGTGCATGTTATCTCATAACAGATAAGATATTAATACCATCATACCAGAAATAGGCCGTATTCAATTCATTAAAATTGCTTTTCTTATTGCTGTGGTATCACAACGATGGATAGCTAACCCAAATCGGCTTTTGAGCAATGCAATTTGTAGAACACGAATGAAACTGGTAATGCATGTACTTTTCCGTTACCGTTTTGCAAAACGTAATATTCGGCATGCGCTAGCACATACATTAAGATTGATGAAATCATACAGGTTCCCTTCCAACGACGACTGGGCTGAGTGAAATATGCAAGTAGCCGGATAAGTCAATCAATATCAAACGAGCATAAATAAGTCACCAATTGGTGTTTGCTTAAGCAGGAAGTTCCCATATCATAAAATAAGTACAACAAAATATAATTTTTGTGGATAACAGATAATATTAATACAACGATTGTCTCCCAGCTAATGGCATTGTTTGTTGATACATTGGATTTTGATTTGCCTTTATTATTATTGTGTGTTCTAATTATATTGAACAAAAATGAACCGGAAAGATTTCAATGCATAGGTGAATACAAGAAAAAGTTTATTGACCATGAACAATGTACATAAATTTTCTCTATTGTATTTTCGTTAAATATTATAATTGAATAGTGATATTTGCTTAGAGTCGGAAAACAGGGTTTGGTTTCAAACATGTTTGCAATATTTTACTACTACTATTTTAAATAATTATGATTATCTTCTTCACTAAAGCATATTATCGTGTATTTGATTATACGTTGCTATTCACTTATGAAATAAACAGCGGTATTTAGCTAAAGTTATGCAGGTTGAATAAGTCTTCAACTTCCCTCGCCTCTGCACCGTCAATCATATCCTCATCAGCGGCCAGCCTCCCCATTCGAATAGCCTCAAGTATGATCTTCTTCGTCAACCTTCCAACAGAAACACTTGCTTCTTTGATTTGGGCCTCCATTCTATCACACTTGTCAAGTAGCAACACTTTTCTACTGGTAAACTCCTCATCGACAAGATTTGCTTTTCGGTCGTCCTGCTGAATGTTTTGGTTTTGGATGTCTTTGCCGATGGAAATGGAAGTTGCCATGATTTCAAGGAATTTGCTCAGTTTTGCAGCGGCGCTAGAGAAATGGGGAAAAGCATCAAACATTATATTTTCCTCATTATTACCCACCTTCTTTAGTTGCTCCTCTTCACTAAAGTAGTGGTCCAATGATGGCTCCCAATTTGCAGTGTCGACGATGGTGGCGTAGTAGCGAGCGTGTTTCCTTTGATTGATGTCCAATTGAGCCATTACTCTGCCCCATGTGGTTTTAACCATTTCCATGTAGACGGGCGGAAACTGCTGTAGAATTGTACGCACTTGACCTTCAAGTTTTGGCCATACTGCAGAGCCAACGGCTACAATTTGAACCCCAACATCTTCACGCTGATCCTTTGTTGTTGAAAATATTTCAATACGAATTCCGTCCATGTGGGCAGTTGCCACTGCGATGAGTGCGTTACTGTCATCATCGTTCTCGGGATCAAATGATTTGAAGGTAGTCAATGCCGTCATGGATGATTCCGTCAACATTGTCACTTTACTAAACCCCGCATCACTGCAACTGTCACGAAGACGGCCCCGATGAGAAAATGTAAACCAGCTTGGTACTGCAAGCAGAACTTGATGAAAGTTTTCGTTCAGCTCTACCTCCACGTGCCGCTTGGTTGCAGTCATCAACGCTGCTATGATAGATTGTGCAACGTTCGGGTCCATTTGATTGCTTTTAATAAAGAGGAATAAGTATCCCCGGTAGTCTGGTTTATAGCTTCTAATATTTAGTAACGTTTGTGCGTTGTATCCCCAACTAATGCGAGTGTCGCTGATGGACACCAATGCCGGATATCCTGGTTGTCTTTTGCCACCGGGGCCAGGAAAGGTAATTATTGTGTTACCCAGTTCACTAGTGAATGCAGATACATGCATCCTGAAGTTTGTCAGGAAAAGGCCGAGTTGGTTTTTGGATTGGTGGGATGGTAATTGTGTCCTTTTGTATAATTCATGTTCCATTATCTGCAAGAAATGAGTGTCCAAGATCACATTGAGCTCATCGGTCTCAAGATTACTCATCCCGGCGGTCACGTGTTCAACGATGCGCTCATGTTGCTCTTCCAACTGAATTGGCGTGTATGCTTCTTCCGATAATAATTCCTTTTGAATCAAGTCCCAGTACATTTGTTTGTTTGCTCCGTAATTTTGGTGTTTGGAGTTTAATTGTGTTTCAGTGGGAAGAGCTTCCATGTGCTCCTTAAAGTGATCGTCCAGTTTGGTTGTCATTTGTATGGTGGCAACACGCATGACATTATTTAATTTTCCACCATATTTCGTTGACCTTCCAACTATGCCTGCGCACTGGGTTTTCATCCTCTTATGAATATCGTCAAGTTCTTCTCGCCTGCACTTGGTGGTTCCAGCAAGTGTGTACTTTTGTAGTGTGCTCTTGTATCGGTCGGTCAATTGTTTAATTACTTCTCCAATCAGGCGCTGTTCTTTCTCAATAATCTGCTGGTTGTGGGTACGGTAAATTTCAACAAGTTTATCTGTAACGGTTTTCAAATGATCCAGTGAGAAGCAGGTATCGGTGAGACCACAGGATTCCCACCGCTCAGCTGCCCTATTGTCTGCTGTCTGGAGAAATCTTTTCATTTGATTTTCGTCTCGGTCGCCTCCGAAGCATACGTAGTTGTCAAACATGTTGCGCAGGTCAACGTTGAATCCCTTGATTATGTCGTGGAATTTTATTAAGTTCTCGTGAAATTCCCCATCTTCAAAGACAGCGCCTATGTCTCCCAACATTTGGTCAACATTGTTTAAACCCAATCGTTCTTCAGCCCAGGAAAGCAGTTTCGGGATTATGTTTTGCTCCGTTATTGTATCCACTTCAATCTCTGGTGGAGGGTGATGTTCTGATTTCACGATTTGTGAAGTGGCTGTGGCTGAATCGGTTCCATTAGCGGGTGTATTTTGAACGTCATTAAGGGTGCCCATCGGCTCAGCCATAGCATCGTCGTTATCTGTGCCGATGTTGTCAACCATTTTGGCTGGCGATGTGTTAGTTGCTGTCGTTTGGACGTTTTCAGAGTCAGAGATATCGAAGCTATCGGTTGGCTCTTCTGGGATGGGAGATCCAACATGTTGAAAGTGGTCGGTGCCAACTAATGCATCGGAAATTACTTTGTCGTTCCCTCCCTTTTGGTTCATCTGTAGTGTTAGTACGTCTTCGGATGAGCTTGGATTGACCGGTGGGACGGATATAGCCGCTGTTTTGGTTTGTTGCATAGGATCATCGACTAATTGTCTCTGGAAGTCGGAAGTTTGTTGCATCTCGTTTTCAGCACCAATTGGCGAGTTTTGGGGTATATTAGCCATCACGCTGTCGTTTCCGGACACTTCTTCTGAGGGAACTTCGTCCACTTCGATTTGCATCGGTGTTCCGGTTTCAGGCGCAGGAGTAATCGGTGGGCATATTTGTGATGGTTGCTTATTGAGGGAATCTTTGTCAATATCTGGAGTGTCCTCCGAGACATTTATTGGGTTGTCGTCATCGGGATTGCTAACTTGGTCGCCAACATCTGCAACTACAGTGCTGCTGGAATCGTTATCTTCATGGAGTGTGGAGTCCTTCGTGGCATCGGCATAATTTCCGATGGCTTGGTTCGGGAAGATGTCTTCAACTTCCTGGAACGCCCCGGAACTGTCAGTTTCATTAACTGAAACGCTCACTCTCTGCATATCGGTCCCGTCTTCAGCATCTTGCTGACTTGTATTTGCTGAAGCTTGGCTGGTGCGGGCCGCATGAGATAAGTCGTTTAGCCTTGCATCTTTTTTAGCCGAGTTACAAGTGTCTTCGATTGGAATACCCTGTGTATTCGAAATCGGCTTAAGAGAACCAGTGTCATCAAGTGGCGAGGCTGTACCAAAAACGATGCTTTCGTGGAACTCGGAGCACGCTTCAGGAGAACTATTAACGGTTTCTATTTCGTCTTGTTTCGAGAAAGCTCTACGAGTTGAACTACCGAAGTGATTTTCCATCGAACCATCGGCAGTGTTTGGAGGCTCGTCCAAGTCTTCGTCATCAATGGACGTACCGGTGTTGGGATCGGTGCTAATGCTGGTGATTGCCTTCTGCAAGTTGGTATTGGTACTCCGAGTGTCGTTGGACTTGATATCGTTAACTGCCGCCAGTTCGTGATTAATCTCCTTAAAGGCCGCAATGGGTTGATTTGACTGGACGATGTAGCTGGGTGGAGCTGGTGTCTCTGTAATATCATCTATCGCGGTAGTGTTGTCAGTGAAGTCGGCGTCACCATTTTCATTTCTTAGCAGGCCTGTTTTAACCAGCGTCGCTAGAGTCGAATCAGAACTCTGGATGTTTGTACTATTTGTGGTTAATGCTGAAACGCCTTCTGCTTCCTTGTTTTTCACTGCAGCACTGACATTAGACCTGTTTGTAGGTACGCCTGCTCCGCTTTCCGAAACTGATGATTGTTGTTTGCTCTCCTCCAAGTACTGTTTTGGAGGATGTTCATAATATGGAAAATTCTGCGACTCATTGGATTTGGTAGCCGAATTTGTTTGTTGAAGTATGTTGCAGATGTCGATACTGCGGCCTTGTGTTTTGGCACCATCACGAGTTATGTAAGTCTTCCTGTGAGGGTGCTTGTCAAGAGCCAGAGCATCGGGGTTCTTGTGTTTGGTAAATCTCGGCATGCATGTAATTCCGCTTTGTGTTGGTGAACCTGCCGATGTAGACATCAAATTTGCCTTCCCCTCATTCTTGGTTGTGGGTGTGGTGTCGACTTTAATGGAGTGATCGGCTACTAGTGGCTTCAATGGTGATGTTAATGAATTTTTTTGATCCGCGTTTCTGAATTCCTTTGACTTCGGAGAAAACGCTGCAGGAATTTTTAGTGTTCCAATAGTCTTCCCAGATGTATCCTGCACAGTTGAGTTTACTTCCATCACCAATGAAGTAGATTTTGGAAGCCAATTTGAAGGACGGTGGACAGATTTCATGGATGGTGTACTTCCACTTGTTAGGACTTCAGAGTCGCGGTTAGCTCCTGTGGATTTTGGTTTTATGCTGCTTAGGTACCTGGAAGAATTTCGCGGTGGCGAAGACTTCAAGCGAAGGTATTCGCTTGATAGTTCAGGACTACCCGCAGTGGTATCATCTTCAAAATTTTGTCTTAGGATACAGACCTTATTCAACGATTGATTGGGTTGTGTTTCCTTCTCCACAATTAACACGTCCCGGGAGTCACTATATATGCTGCCATCTTCTTTCAGGACTATATTTTTGCAGATGGGCTCATTTGAAACTTTGAACTGGTCACGTAATATGTTGACTGATGGGACTTTCTGTTGTCGTTCTTCAGGTGTTTTGCTTAATTCACCGCGATCATTGGATATCGGAGTGATTTTGACTCGATGTGGATCACTTCGTATGTCCTGATTGGATTTCGGTGACGTGAACGGGGTCTTGGTCTGATCAATGGAGAATGATTGATTGTATTGGCGACAGACAGGTGGTTGTGGAATATACTGTTGTTTTCGCTGATGTGTTGTTATCAAGTTATCCGATGCAGGTGGTGGGACGGTAGATGTGAGGCAGGTCTCAGGAAAATGAGTTTTGCAACACCTTATCAGATGCTTTGCCGATGGAGACATTGTATTTTGGACTTGTATGCTTTGACAACGTCCCGCAGGTATATTGCTATTCTCCGGATGTAATGACTCAGTATTTTGGAAGTTGTTACTATCCCGATGAGTCAGTGTGCGCTTACCTTCTGTCGTGAAAGTTGGGTGACATATTTGGGATGATAGCGTCTGCCCTGCAGCAGTACTTGTTTTGCCAACCTTGGTTACCGATGGCCGAGTAGGTTCCTCTGTTGTGTTCAAATTAAGTTCACATTCTACGCTCTCAAGGTACTCAGTGAAGACTTGCAATTTTAACCGTTTCTTTTTAAACACCAGGGGAGTCACCCGCAATTTATCTGTCATTTTTACATTTATGCATTATACTTATGTTTTTGGCACCAATCAAGATAATATTGGTTGACGTGACAGGTACAAATAATTTCCAAAAACACATACCAATTTCAACGAAAAGTTGATTCCATGATTTCACAATCCATTCCGTTGAGTGTTGGTTACCAGCCTTGAGCGGATCTGAAGCATCCACTTCAATTGGGATGGTAATACGCTTATTGCCCTGGGTAGTCCGGATAATTTCATGTACATTGTCCTGTTATTACAAAATAACGTCAAAAATGTTTCAGCATTATTAAAGTACTTAGCCATTGCGCCAAAAATATATTTTATTTAAATACACGACAACTTACATTCCCTAAAGAGTGTAATGTAACCACTGCTGAACTGATGTTCAAACAAAAGTCATCTAAAGCTTTTGAGTTTTGTGAGTTCATGACATATACAATCCAAAGCAGCATAGTCGATTCAGTCCCTCTTTTGTACTTCGGATTTTCTTTAATGTGGTAGGGGAGTGGCCAAATGTAGACTCCATCTTGATAATGGTTAGTTGTGGAAGAGCCGGTAACATATTTCATTTTGATTTCACCGGTACGAAACGTATTGTTCCAACTGCTTATTCCATCCTTGTCCTTTCCACTGGAGAAGTAATGGATTATCCAGTCCGTGTAAAATGCCCGAAGATCATTTTCGTTCGACCCGAGCACAGATACAACACCTACTTGCAGAGACTTCAGGGTACCGACTCCAGACACGATGCGCTCCAGATTCTCCTTAGAAACGTTTACTCCATTTTTCTTTGACAGGAATGCAATTTTATTGTCTGGCGATAACAGCTTCCCCTGGGATGCCATGATGTCACCCAGTAAATGACCACGTCTTAACATATAAAACGGTGTATGCTAACTACATGTCATAAGAATTTTGTCGAATAGAACTGGAAATATGGGCCATTGTCTTACCTTTTTATGCAACGTATGTACTACTGCCTTGCTGGTGGTTATGTCGATGTGACTGAGGATCTAACTTTTGACTGTGGGAGTACAAATGCTGGTGTAAGATTACCTATATTTCTTATCTCTTGGATCGTCAAATAGATAAGTGAACCTGTATGTGAAATAAGAATGAAGTGTTGATGCGGCATATGCAGAACGGTTACATGTTCTATATACTGTGTAAATCCATTTCAGTGTAAAGTATCAAACGTATGAACCTACTGCCATTCCACTGCCAATCAAACAGGCGCAAGATAAACAAATCCTCGTACATATCAACACCAAACTGCTTGGCCATCATGCACTGACATTAATATTTTTTATTCAATGTTATACCCTTGTACATTCAGGTTCAAATAAACTGCAATCACTAAACTTCCTTCGCACTGTTGCGTTGAATATTGAGAATAGTACGCATTCCAGAGATAGTTATCGCGCATACTGGTAACTTAAAACTAATAACGAGTGAATTAAAAAGCACCATTAAGGTTGCCATTACATGTGTGGTGATATCCAATGAGCGTTGGTAGGTAGCTCACTGGAGGTCTGTAGAATATGGAACAGTGTCTAATGTCTTACAACGAACCATGTACTTATGTATTGGGTTGTAAGTGCAATCTACCGAATAAATCTGAAAACTCGGCTATCATTTGGAGTTTGCCCCATTGAGATGCAAGATATATGTATGTTCAAAATAATATTTCAGATGTCGACACATAATATACTTCTGGTTTGTTACATGATAAAGGCCCATATTCAAGTGAATAAATAATTTACAGTTTAATTTTATACTTACGTGTCAGTCTGACAAATGTACATCACGGAAATAAATACAATATAGTAAAAACTTGAAGTGATATGAGAGGTAAACCGGTTTGATGCGCATGCACATATTGGCATACATTCCATTTCGAACTACTTAAAATATATTCATCAAAACGACATGCATTACTAACACAGTGAAAACGTTGCAGTACGAAATCAATGAAATAAGTAAGTACAAGGTTCATGTTCACAACTTATTATGGTCACAGATTGGCTATATGCCTATAAATATAAGGATGATGTTGACCGTAATTGCTGTGTGTTAGTTTACACATATCATTGCACACTATCAGTTGATTAGCGAAATAAGAGATTACATTTCAGTTGATGTGCATGCTATACTGCTGCAAATGCGAGAGTAAATACTCAAGTGGTAAAATGTTATGTACATAGTTCATGGTTGCCAGGTGCATTTCTTTAAACTAATACCAATTCATTTCTCAAATAACCTCCCTTCTCCACCATCAACTCAAACAAGGTAAACATGTAGTGATATCATAAGTTTTTAAATATAAAGTATTTACTAACAATCAAATTTAATATATTTCTGAAATCAGCTAGAACGACGCCAACCTTAGTGATGTCAGCAGCAACAGTTCCGGGACCAGCCAAGATAGAAGTCCACGTCCGCTCAATGGAAGGGAAAATAACCAAAGTACAGGCTTGCGAGACTTGGACGCTTTCAAGTTTTAGGGAGTCGCGGCGGCAATGGTACGAACCAGACAAGTCGCTAACCCTCCTGTATAAGGGAGTGCAGTTAACCGATACTGATAACGACAAAACGCTATCGGAACTGGAAATCGAAAATGGTATTGATTTTTAAATACTATTTTCTTCAAGTGATAAAAAATTCAATGATTGCATGCGAATTCATTCACATTATTTCAGAATCAATGGTGCAGTTGGTGGTGAAAAGCGTTGGAGGATACCTTGAAATTGTTTAAATTATTTTAAAAGTTAGCAACATAATATTTTATTAAACAATCAATATAGAATATTATATAGGTATACATATATGAATTGAATAAACTATGTTATCTTTATTTTTAAATTATAACACTAATTATATACTAAAAAGTATCATGCGTGCTTAGTGAAGTGTTGCATGGCGCTGAGCCGACCGTTTAATCTAATAAAATAAAATAAATAGACAATGTTCAGTAATTACAAAAATACAATTTAAAATAAAAATATGTTTTTTTCTGATGTGCTATTTACCTCGTCCTTTATTTTGATTTTAGTATCAGCATCAATGGCAAGACAGTCTGAAGTGATAGTGATCCCCTTCTCGTTTCCCATGGACAGTGAAACCGCTTTCACATGAAGCAATCCATTCCCATCTATCGTCATGGTGACATTTGCTTTCTCCTCCGTGGCCGGTTTCTCGGGAAGCCCTTCCAGCAAAAACTCGCCCAATCGTTTATTTTCCGACGCCTTATTGCTCTCCCCTTGGAGCACAGTGAATAGAATGGCAGTTTGGTTGTCTACTTGGGTCCTAAACTCTTTTGTCTTCTCGCACGGGATATTGGAGTTTCTGTGGATGATTCTGGAAAAGAAGTCGGGATGGGTATGGATTCCCAGCGTCATTGGCGTCACGTCCTGGACCTTAATTTGCCTAACTCCAGCCGACTCGTTCAGGATGGCAGCTTGTACCGCCGCCCCATATGCCACTGCTTCATCCGGATTGATGTACTTGCAGAGCTGCTTCCCGTTGAAATGCTTGGAGAGTAGCTTGGCAACAAGCGGAAGCCTTGTGGAGCCACCGACCAAAATGACGTCATCGATGTCATTCTTCCCATAAATATTCTTCATTCTAGCGGCCTCAATGGCACGGTCGACTATCTCCAACGACTTTTGGATCATTGGCGTTATCAGCAACTCAAATTTGTCTCTCGTCACGTCCACAGATAAATCCTTATCTCCGCTAATCCCGTCCACATTTATTGTTGTCCTCGCCGCGCCAGACAACTTTTCTTTTGCTTTCTCGCACTGTAATTTAAGACGAGATATTGCACTCCTGACACGATCCCTTACCACCTTCTCGTCACTATCCTTACCGTCAAGTAAATTGATTACCTCCTTGGTCTGAAATTCTTCAATGCACAGGTTCATCAGCAACTGGTCGAAATCCTGACCTCCCAAGTGCGTATCCCCATCCACCGCCAATATGTCAACATGATTTGACTCCACTACAGCAATAGAAACATCAAATGTACCTCCACCCAGGTCGTAAATAAGGGCCTTCCTGCTATGCGTCTTGTCCCTCCGCTCCCAACTGTACGCTATAGCCGCTGCCGTTGGCTCACTCAATATGCTCTGCACTTCCAGCCCCGCAATTTCCGCCGCCTCTGACGTTGCCCGTCTCTGTGGCTCCGTGAAATAGGCAGGTACGGTAATAACTGCTTTCGTCACGGATCCGGGTGGTAAGCCAAGATACTCATCTGCCATGTATCTCAGCTGAGCAAGAAGCTTGGCAGAAATTTCATGCGGGTATCGCGTGACTTGCCAGGTTTTAATTTTTGGATGATTCTGCTCTTCAACAATATCGAAAGGCCAATGCTTCCTGTCATTCTGAAGGTCTTCATCTTTCCAGGGTCGTCCCAGCATTCTTTTTGCGTCGTAGATAGTCGTCTCTGGATTCAGATAGGCTGACTCCTTAGCTTCCATGCCAAATGTGTCCGTTCCGTCTTGCAGATAAGCTACGTAGCTTGGAGTCGTCCTGGAGTTCCCGGAGTGGCTGTTTGGTACGACTTCCACCTTCCCTTTGTGATAAACCATCACGCAGCACATTGTGGTTCCGAGGTCAATCCCGATGGCAGGATCCTTGTATGCCTTTTCCGTCATCTTGGCTCGTGTCTTGTCATCTTGAAAGCAGTCCTCAATGTCACGCTTCAGGTCACGGATGGTCTCTGCGCTGACCTTGTGCACATCCTTATCCTTACATAAAACAGGTTTTATGAGCCGGCCGGGCTGGAGAACGTAACATTTTTACTGCTGCTTCTCTGCTAGCAACCAAAACTGGCTCACTTCCAGTGCTGAATGTAAAGCAGGAGACCAGAGTAGTTAGTCGGATTCCTCTGTCTTTAATATTTCTTGAAGACAGTTTTAGTTCCAGTTTCAAGGAGGACACTGCTTTTTCTTGTCGGTTTTTAGTGTGCCACAGTTTTTTCTCTCGTCTGAAATATATACCTACTTGGGATCGGGATGCTGCTATATTTCCATTGATATGCAAATAACTTCTGCACAGATAAGTTAAAAATTTACATAGTATATGTAGTTCGAAGAGTACATCTTCTTACACATTGTACGCTTCCCCTCAAGATACTGGCACACTGGATTCTTGTTTCTTGCAGTCAGTCCTGTCATCATCATGCCTAAAATTGAAGACCTAATTGCCACTGCCACCGTACACAACATAATCCTGACAGACTTACCAGAGCATCATGATGTACTTGATGATTACTTACGATGGGACTTGCAATGGGAACCCCTACGCCTAGATGCCATGGATCATGAGTATGTAAACGGCCCAACTTGCCTGATTTGTGGTCTGATCGCTATAACTGACGAACGAGTAATTACCATGGATGGACAGCATTATACTCTCATCTTTAAGAATCCTCACAGAAGAGACAGTATCAGAAAAGTTTACGGATTTCTTCAATGCACGTACTGCTTCCAGTACTTCCACCGCAATAAATGTTCGTTGTCTCTCTCGGATTCCTCATATTACAACAGCAAGTGCAACCGCACATGGAGCTGCCCTTCTTGCATTCCGACGTTCAAACCACAAGCGAAGACAGTGAAAGACGAGCATTTCTTGGACAATCTGCATCATGATGAAAAGGATGGACACATAGATCTACGTTTTCTAACTAGATTTTTTGTTGCCTTGTATCATATGTACAATTTTCTTGGGAGTTCTCCTCCAGTATTTGGTTTATTTGAGCTAATGTATTTCATTCACAATGTTTATTTGACTTATGCATTTTTTCTCGAAATAACATGATTGTTATTAACATTAGAAAATTATTTTTTGGCTACGACATGGAATTGATTTTGGACTTGCCCTTGTTATCTTGGAATGGATGTTTTTTGATTGTATGATTTTATGACTCGGCTTTGTTCTCACCGGACTGTCCTTTGGTTGCTGGATTGATTGTCAGACACATATTTATTACTCTGTTAAACAGGGATTATAGTTATTATATTATATTGACTTGACATTATAAGAATTTACATCATTTTCTTTATAAATATGTGGGTAAAGTGTTCGGATTGGAAGAGCAATTACTTTTGTAACTGAAATCAAGTAACACGTAAATAAAGCTTAATTTGAATTCCTTGGCCTGCTTAATGGCGGCCATTGATGCTTTGGTGTGAGCTATTATGACTTCCTTCACATTGGCTCCGGGGTTGTCCTTCATGTACTTATCCATCTCGTCCTTGTATAGCTTCAGCGCCAGTTCCTGACCCGCCTTTTCATTGTCTCGGTTTTGCTCCTTCAGTTTGGTCTGTTGGAAATGTCGGCTGAGATGGACAAAAGATTGATCAATTTTGTCGGTTACCTTGGTAGCTATGCTGGCTGGCATTTGCCTTGGTCCAATTTCCACCGCCCAGTCTTCAGCAAGTTTGCTGAGAATTTCCCGCTTTCGATTTTGGTGCCAGGTCGCAAATTCATTTGCGGTTGTTGACGTGGAAAGTGGCTCCTCCATCAACTCTTCGTACTTGTCTAAACATGTTCTCAGGAAATTGTTCTCGGCCGTTTTCTGTCTCTGGAACTCTTCCTTTTCTAGTTTAATGTTATTTGCCATGTTTATTGATTCCTGAGTCTAACCGCTTGAACTAACAGTCAGTTATTAAAATAGTTTAATGTTATTGATATTATTTCCGAGGAATTAAATTCAACCTAAATCTTGTACATTTCTAACTGGAAAAATATGTATAAACTGGCTCATTAATGCTCAGGTGATGAAGCGATGATAAACTCCGAGTTGATAAAACTATCACTTGTGCAGCCGTCCTCCTAATCAGGTTACATGTTCATAATGTTGATATTCATTTAACTACACGAACATGAAAATGAAATGTGAATGTGTGATATGGATACATGGAAAATAGGTTATAACAAGTGTTGCAGTATATCCCTGAGATTTATCTTGGTTGGAAAGTAGGCTGTTGATAAGCAGATGAATTTCAAGTTCAATTTTATATAGCCTCTGTGCATGTACATGTTATCAGAATAAATTATGCATGCTTACCTGAAGACCAGAACAATGCATTCACAATACCAATGCCAAAGTCCAGTGGCTTGGCATTGCATCATGTAACCTCATTGCAAAATGTTTGATTTCAATAAAGAGTATGATATCCTAAAAGGTGCATACGAATTCACGGTGATATCAACTCCTTAAACTTATGCGAAATGCATAAATTCTCCTACCAAACGTATTTATTATAATGTGAATTGATTGTTTCTACATTCAACATAAACAATTGTACAAACTAATTGAATATGTTCAAATCCAGAGTTTACAGAGTTTCTTTTTCGCCGCCATTAAGATATCTTAGGCAGGAGTCCAGCTTAAATCTATGTCAATACAAACTTTCTTAAGCTTGATGATATGCAGATGTGGAAAACCTTTCATTTTTTTCCTCTTCTCGTTTGCCTTGAAAGCATACGTAATTATCAAATGTATTTGGTAGGTATGCATGTAAGCGTTTTAATGCTCCACTCCTATGTATGGTTAATTACAAATACGATGTAATGGTTTTTTTACACTTGCAGTACAAGTTTACTTGGACAGTTTCAAAAGCATGCAGTTCACCTTAGTTTCCAAACCATTACAGCCATAACAGGAAAATCCAACCTGAGTTTTGAATGTGTCCTTTCCCCCGTTCATCGGTAACCGGACTGTTTAACGTTAGAGGCTGTAATGATATCACCCACGGCGGCAATTGTTTCAGGTGCAGTTTGGTTCTGCATCAGTGATGATAACAAATATTTGTTTTTTTCAACTGCATCATCATTCCGTGGATTTCCGTTCAGGTCGGAAATAACCACTCTAGTGTCCTGAAATACATCTTGACTATTCGAAATGGTTCCATTATATGTGGCTTGCGTTTTACCATCCTCGCATTCCTCTGAATGACCATTATTGGAGTCCCGTTTACTTCCTGCTTCCATTTCATGAGCATTTCCACCCAGGTCATATACATTGTTATACCCCTCAACATTTTGTGTAATGGCGAAATACTCTTGATGCTCCATAGGCTAATTGCCTTAATGATCATAAAGAAATGCATAACCTGCATATTTACACTCACATGCCGGACACTGATGCAATATGAGCATCGGTTCCTGACCTTCTTAAGAAACACGTAAATTATTACATGAATTTCCATTGTATCATTACATATATTTCGCACGCCATTGTGAATAATGTACATTTATATTGAAATTCGTGTCCAACATATTCATGCTAGGTTTCAAAATGTGCGCATTTTTTGCTACAACACGACAACAAAATTCAATATAGGTTTCGAAAAAGTCTATGACAGCAATACTAATTTGAAAGAACTTGTAACTTTTCAAGACCGTTGTCAATAAACCGTGGTTAAAATCAGGATAGTCTCGAGACTACAACTGATAGCGACGGCATCAAATCAGGAGTATAATTGATAAACCGCTTATCATGCTTGCTGATAACAATACTGGAACAAGTTTAAAGTGTATACTTGGTCAAATTGGAAGCTTTCTTTACATCACATACCTGACAACATATGTAGGAAAGGGATAATGGGGCCAAACTGTTTTTTGTAGTATTGTTATTCAAAACTACTTAGCGAAATGAGGCTTGTTAGCGTTCTATATGGTTTTGGTCAAATATGACATGACTTACATTAGTACATATGTATTACAGACGTAAATTGCATAACAGGAAATAGCGTTGCACGAAATATGTATGTTTTAATATGTACACATGTTGGGATCCAATGGCGCAACAGCTACTGCTGCATGTTTTGTTTTCCCCCTTTGCATTCGACAATTCACTCGATCCTTTTATCTTCAAGGAAACCAGTCAGGATGGAAATACAGAGCACACGCTTCCACCAGCCCATGAATTAAGCTCGGGTTATACATTCATTTACCCATTCGTAGAGAATATTTCGTGTAATGCCGCGGAATGAAGAAATTATGTTATCTTATCGGGAAAACTATGGGGGAGCAATACCATTCCTTCACGGGTAATTACTAGATGGAACATCAATTTGGTTACGATTTCATAAGCATAATAATTTAATTGGAATAAAGCACATTTACCATCGTCGTTATTAATGTACTAAGTATACCAAACTTATTCACTTTTAATCACGGAGGAATGAACCATGTTCATCAATTTCTTCTGTCAGTGAGTAGGGAAGAAAATGAAAAGCTCCTATATGGTGTTTCCGTACTTCTTGCACATGTTCATGACATTATCATCCCTTACCGTTGGTAACTATTATCAACGACGATCAAAGGACCGACTTCTTGTGAAGCGCCACACATGTATAAGTATATTAATTCGATGATACACTCTGGCCGGTTTGCATTAAAATGCACTGATCTATGCGGAAGAGTGCATGTTACGTTGGTGATGATAACATTATGATAGCAGGTTCATTTCAATACGGATTGTTCCGCACTATCTGATAAGCAGGAATGCTTGTGCGCTACCGAGCCAGCAAATACATTCAAGTTCATTGAATGTTTACAACCAGAAAAATTATCAAATACTTGCAGTGTGCTACCTCAAAGCGTTTCAATTAAACATATTGCGAAAGGTGGACCTCGTTCACTAATGAATATAGCCATTGTTTCATAAATCTAATATGACTAGATACTACTTTAAGCATTACATTTGACTGGCCACCCGTCTAAGGAAATGTGATGACACAGTCAATGATGGTGCTAGAAAGGGTGTGAAAAAATGTAATGGTGGTTGAAACGGTGTTGAAATAAAACGCTCCCGTGTAAATCTTCAACGCGGGGCAGCTCAACAACACCCTGCGAAAATCCTGCTGCTTTGTCTGGTACCAGGACTGAATGCAGCTGCAGCCCAGGTCAAACACTTCGGCGACCAAAGTTAGAATTCTGTTGATCAATAAACCGATTATCGTTTCCGTTTCTAAGGTAAATGTTTGCTCAATTTTGCAAATTGCGTTTTTTCTTACATAAACATTTGAGTGCAGCAATACAGTACTCCAAAAGGGTACGTCATCACCCCTGGAAATTCCTCAACAAATAGTTGATTGATGCTCCGAATTGTGACATAGCCGCATGGTATTATGGAGGATGCCAATGCAATTTTAATCGACGGGATTGCCAGAGGAGCCATGCAATCATTAAACAATTTGTTGAGGACCATCATGGTTTTGTATGTCGCTACCGCATTTTCGGGTCTTCGCAGTTCGTCGCTTGTATAGTCACTGTCGTTGTTGTTGCTGGAAAGTGTAATGGAAACGTAAACATGTACTAACCAAATGCTAAAAAATGTCAAGCACACAAACTTACTGTATTTCTCGGAGCCAAAACTGTAGCGAATTTGAATGCGTCACGATAATCCATAGTATCAAGTAGGTATGAGTCATGACCACTCCATCCGTCACCAATTCGTGAAGCGTGCCGGGAATTAGCCAATACGGTGCAATCTTGGGATCCATGCCGAGATAGGAACTGACGTACCAGGGTTGAAATGCCGTGCTTAGATACAATAGCGTACCGAAAGGAATTTGGGACATGCAGTTGAAAAAGAGCGGACTGCTAACCGCCAGACCACCGCGATCCTTAAATCCCTCCAAGTGAATCAAATACGCCTGCACGCTTTGGTGGTTATACTCAAGCATTGAGTTAATGTATCGCCGTATCTAAAAATTAAAGCCCAAAATGGCATATATTTAAAATTGAGCTAGAATTTTCTTTCTCGAAAATTTGTGAACGAAAATGTACATCATCTTGAAACAGGAACATGTTGAGTCTGAATGCCACGTTGCAAAAACTCCAACTAAATCCACACGCACTGATGAAACGGCTCCTATTCGACAAATCGTGGTTGCTGAAGCTTTGAAAAAATATGCACAGTTGGAAAATGCATAGTGCAAATGCTTGGATGACGCCGACGCCCATTTGCCACTTCCAGAGTTTTTCAAAACGATCGCTACGCTTATCTAACCGATACTCATCACCGTTCCATTTCCAGGGAAATGTTCCAAACATTGATCCAGCATAAACTACTTGCTGCAGACGTTGAATGGAGTTTGAATTCAAGAAATGACTTCGATTTGCAAGTGTTCGTTCATCCAGATGGATTGTAGACTCGGGACGAGAACCTTGAGAACCCTGATAATTAGTATTTGCATCCAAAATACTCGACGATCGACGAAAACTGGCCAAAGGACTTGACGACATTCGCAGCGCAGAGTATCCGCCGGATCGAACCATAACTTTTTCGGACGATGTGTCGTCATCATTATAATTCCTGACTGTAGCAAAATGACCAAGTGCAAAGGTATCCCGTGAGGAATTGTACGGAATTGTTGACAGACCGTTCACCTATTTAAATTAGTAAATAAATGTCAGTTAAGATTTGCAAATGAACAAACATGTTTTTGAAACATTAACATGATCACATTAAAACCTTTGTCAAATTTCGTGTTCGTCGTTTGCTCAGAGTTCCAGCTTGCTGCATTTTCAGAATTTGATAGTTTCCTTTAACCTCACGAAAGTCTGAATGAGCTGAGTGGTGGATAGAAGTCTGTAGTTCATGGAACAAACTTACCCCACAGTATGGAACGGTCGTATGGGTTTTAAGTTGAACAATAATTTAATTTTTATGTAGTTTTAATGTGTCGCGTCTGGCTTGAAACATTAAGATGATAGAAGGGCAGCAACTAATGCTGTGCTACTTTGCAATTACTGTGACTCTGCATTACAGTATTACCGTCTGAAAGGGCAATTATTTGGCCCAGGGTCAATTTAAGTCCATTATGCTGCTTATGTCTCAAAACTATTTCTGGCATTGCTTGCGCAACCTGCACATCACTCATTCACTTTTCTTTCGTGCCTACTAAGCACGTGCATGAAACATAAATGTATAACGTGAGTCGAAGGACAAAATGCATAGGCGACGGTTGTTTCCAAGCCAAATACATGGCATGACGAATGGTATGAATGCCCACAGTATTTAAATATCCCTTGCCTAGATGAATTATACTGGTAATTGGTGGCTTATGAAAGTAGCAACTCTTCACACACGCGAACATTGATTGTGTAAAATGCTTTAAGATCTACTATTTTATTCATCCGTAAATTGGTTCTGGAAATTATATACTTTGGCACCGTAATCTACTGAATTGTTAAATGCAAGTTTAAGCTGTAATTTCAGTAAGTTGAGGAAGGAAATCGAGCAGCAAGAAAGTTTTTATAGCCTTATACACTTGGAATGGAACCCAACGGAGGAAATATCCATTATATACTGTCGCTTGCAAACGTGATTGCAAAAGCTTCAAGTAATAGCCTAAGCACTTTATCAGTTTCCGCAGAAATTTAGGAGCGTACCATAACCAGTATTGTACTGAAGCATCGTGAGCTTGGTACATGGCCAATTGCAATAATTTCGGAGCTTGAATCGGATATTAACAATCATCGCAGATTGTACACTGACTGGCCCATTCACTACTTTTCCAAAGATGGAGAAAACAACGCAAAACTTGAATGGAATAATACTCATACTGATAGCCGTGAATAATGATAATGTGTACGTACCCAAGTAGCCATTCATCCATCGGTTCCAAACCAGTTTTAGAGTAGTCGCAATGGGAAACATTTGACCATATCTTTCCTTGTCTACATTGAGTAAGCCATATTGAGTATTTTGTGAAATTAGCTATGTACAAAAACGATGCGTAAAACTATTCCAATTTTGAAGTAATGTCATTCGAAGCTTCCTTTTCGATTTGGCATTGTGAGTCTATGTACGCACAACATAATATATTATACTGTTTAAGTACACATCCGATACGGGATTCACGATATCACTTTATCGGATAATGATAAAAGCAGTATGAGCTCAGAAGCATGTAAACGATCATTATCCATGCAGTGACGCATCACGTTGGAAGTATTCAAGATATCTATCTGAATTATGCAGTGAACATGACTACTGGTCCTGACCCATAAACCAAATTATTTGAAGTGGATTCTGGTTTATGTTCATGTAACTCTGGAGTTACGCAGTAGTTTGTCTTTGCCAATTGAACGAGCAAGGTGAATGATGTTGTATTATTTCGATATTCCTTCGATATTCACGATATTCATAGACCAAATCAAAATGAGTGCAAAATCGACAGACAAGAGTAGCGCCACCAGAACCGGTGCCGAGCTGGGAAATGATTTAGAAATGTTAGTAAGGGAGCTGCTTTCGCGTCATAGGAGTGAGTTATCGGATAAGGACAAGCTCATTGCATCGCTACGGTAGAAAGTATTTAATAATTTATATTTGATTCCGAACAAACCTCGCTATTGAACTACGTAATGATTTTGTTTCCTAATTATTAACGATGTTACTTTCAAATATGTTTTGTCCATCTGCCCACACAGCTTCGCGAAATGAGGGAAGACCTCCAGAAATTATTCCAGCAAATGCAGAAGGAACGAGATGACGCCATTGGACAACTCCGAGCCCAGCAAGTACTAACAATGCAGGCTGAGAATAAGTTGGCGACGATAATGTCTCGTAACGACTTGAATAACATCAGCGCGCACGCACAAGCTGATGACCTTAGGAAGAAGGAGCGCGAGTGCCGGATGCTACAACAGGAGCTCACACAGGAAAAGGAAAAGTTTAACCAGATGACTCTGAAATGGCAGAAACATTTACAGGAGCTTCAGAGAATAAACGAAGAGAACCAGAGAAAGTTGAAGCCTCAGATGGAGTTAGATTCCAGTGATTCGGAAGTGGAAATCCAAAAAGGTTGGCTTGCTGTCCCCGACCCACAAATCAGACGCAGGGACGGATGGCGCGACCAGTATGTGGTTATGTCCTCAAGAACCATTACATTTTACACTTACAATTCAGATCAAGATAGGAAGAATCCCAACCATGTCCTAGATATCAGGTTGGTTTTTGTTCAAATTATAAAGTATTATGGTTCTGGTATATTTTACAATTTTACTTGACATGTACATTTTATGTTTAAACTATACATTTTGAGTTCAACAGGAAAATAGTTCATGTACGATCAGTCACACAAGAGGATGTGATTTATGCAAAAGCTGCGGAAATTCTGAGAATTTTTCAGGTAGGAAAAATTTTGCTTTTCTAAATGTCATGAAATACCATCAAACCACAATAAAACGCTTTTCAACGTTATCTGTGAATATTTAAGATAATATATGCAGAAGATGACACCGGAAGAAATTCCGAGAAGGTCATGCCCGATAACGCGGAGAAGTCCAATGCGATTATTCATGAAGAACATGAGCTAGTCCCAATGCCATTCCACAATTTCCACAGTCCGACCACATGCAACGTTTGTACTGAGCCAATTCGGCGTACGTTAATTCTATCACATGGCTTGGAATGTCGACGTAAGCACGAAATGTTTTCAAATTTTAAGTTTCTTACCTTTATGCCGCTTCTAAGCATTTATGTTCCATTATTAGGATGCTGTGTCAAAGTACACAGAGATTGTTACAGTAAAGGTGTGATGACACCATGTACAGTCCAATATGACCAACGAAGAGCTAAGGAGCTTTTGCTACTCGCGCCCAATGCGGACGACCAGAAGGAATGGATTTCGCGAATAAGTGAAATGATTCAAAAGGGTGGCTATAAAACTGGGGCAGATTCCACCCAGTTGACAAAATTCGCTGGCATCGCAGCGATTTCGCTTGCCCAGCTCGCTATGCGAGTCGCGGATAATCGCATTGGATTAGTACTCGAATCCAAGGATATTTGTCCGGTGGAACTGTACGAGCTCTGTGCGATTCGCTGCGATTAAAAACGCAACGAGTTTTGTGCGATTTCTCTGCGATTTCGACGGCCGTACGCGTACGTACACGCATGCTTCTTGCTATTTCTACTAGCTTGTTGCATACTATTGTGTTGATGAATGAAGGAAGGTATGAAACTGATATGATCGTAGTTATAAAGTTAACAACACTATCTATTAACTAATTTAAAAAAATCATCAATTACCATCCATTGTAGACATTCAATGAGCTGCTTGTATCACAACATCGTGATTCAGCACTTAACTTACTTATCGTGTCCATGAGCAAAGTCGTTTTAAGTTTATCAATGACCAGTATCATTACTGGCTTATTGTTAATCTCAGTGAACATATGATTCGACAGTACATATAAATTATATTTCTGCAATAAAAGAGCTACATTATTTTGTAATGTGTTGTACCAACATTACAGTAGTGAAACGAATTATTTAATTTTTAAATAGACTGCTTGGTAGATAACCACTTTCCGCACGGCCTTTGCTGCCATATGTTTAGAACTGCTTAAATGCATTGGGGGAAAATCGCCGGATTCGCAGACTTTTCGCATAGATTCGTTTCGAACAGGGAGGAGCTAGGAAACACCCCCAAACCAAATTCGCTGCGATTTCCAAGCGATATATCTTTCGCTGCGAAATAAACGCGAAAATGTGCTAACAAGCGGCTAGAAATAATTAAGCTGGTCTTACGCTAGAATCGCAGAGATATCGTACTGCGAGAAACAGCTATTTGTCAACTGGGCACCAGCAGCCTTAACGTTACCACTGTATCAACAAAAGGTAGCTTTCAAAACAGTAATAATTTCACTGAAACGAATGAAATGTTTGGGTCCAAAATGAAAACATTGCAAAATGACTCCATGGCGATTATTCAACAGATACGAACATGAAGCGAGAGGTCACAAGCAAAATGACGTCAACTTCAAGCGTCAAAGGGAATGAAAACGCGTCTATCAATAAACCAGGGGTTCACAAACAGGAAATTGCTGAGCTCTGCGATAAAATGGAGAAACAAATTTTGGACGGCACTGTCAGCATCGGCGCGCTGACCAAAAGAATGGTTATGGATGCTATAAAGCAGGCAAGACTGGCCATTTCCGAAGGAATGGAGGATGAGGAGGTGGAGAATGAAATTTATGAGTTATTCAAGTCTTTGAATTTTAAATAAGATTTATTTTATCACGAGGAATCAAACAAGTGATTTATTGTAAAAGTTTTGAATGCATGACCGTCATTAACGTGTAACATTTTAGAATTATAAATATCCAGCATTCCTTCAATAACTTATTTAGGTTTACACTGTGTTGAAAATTTATTTTAATGGCACGGACAGAAGACGTGAACAGGCATACGATGGATTTTAGTTAGGACGTTGATACTCGAACGAAATGATAAGATAATGTGCTTCATCATGGAGTTTTACAGAGAATAATGTACTGTATAATTTCATTTACTTGGCTAGCACGAAACAAATTAGTTCACTGCTGAAATGCATAGGATATAGGATAATGTGTAGTTCAGCATTGGGTAGGCTGAGCTAACACCAAGGAGGTCGGGACAAAAAAGCGTGATAGGAATTTTTACAGAAGAACGTAAAGCCCGATGATGCAGAGGTTATCATCAGGTTTATCATTGTAGCCACACATTTTTACTTTGTTCACTTGGAATAAAACAGATAAGATATCAGTAATATACAGAAAAAGTGGTAACCACTGTGATCACGACGACTAGCGGCAACAAAAGTGAATTTGAAGTATGTAAAAAACATATGGGTAGTAAAATAAAACTCTGGAAAAGAATTGATTGACATTTTTAATCTTACCTTCAAGGGACTCATTAACAACTCAACTCAACCAACAGCTATGGAATGAAACGAAGGTAATTAGTAAAAACCGTCTATTTACAATCGTCTTCCAATTTGATTGGAAGAATAGCAAGAATTTTCCGAAACACTTTATCAGTTTCTGTAGGAACTTTGGAGCGAACCATAACCAATAATATCCGTAAACGGCCTGAGCTTTGTACACGGTCAACTGTCAGTTCAGGTGTCCTCACAATTGACCACAAGTGGCCAATAATCGCCCGAATGAAATTCTGGAACCAATTTGTCACAGAAATTGGTAATTACAATTACACTGTACATTTTAAATGATGGTTTCACTGCCATTAACATATTGTTTCAATGGTGACTACATACCTATCAGACAAATAAGTGTAGGCCATTCTATTACAAATGAGATAATAAATGAGCATTGCAGCAAGCATCCCAATAAAACCCGCAATATACAACGGAGAGTGGCTGACCTTGACGCATTTTATTTGCTTTATCATTGACATGGACCACATCGTCAACAACGGGCATCAAAATTGTGCAAAAATGAAGACAATGCGATCAAATACAGGATTACATGAAAATGCCTCTGAGCAAAAAAGTTCCAACAGCGGTAAACACGGTAACAATGCCATTCAGTACTGTTGTCAGACGTAAAACTTATTTCGTGGTGGTATAAAAATTTGGGTTGGATTCGGCATAAGGGGCGGCACGTAAAAAACGTTTAATTTTTAAATGGAAGTGTAGATAAGGTGGAAAGTCTCCAAATCGTTTTGGAATTCCTCCTGATTGCCAAAAAAATGATTTCCAGTCGTCTTATAGTAATATAGTTGTTGCGAAAAATAAGTAAACAATTTCGTGTCCGCCCCCTTATGCCGAATCCAACCCAAATTTTTATACCACCACGAAAGAAGTTTTACGTCTCCCAACAGTAATTATTTGTGGCTCCTTAATAAACTTGACCTAAACATATTTTTGGAAATTACAGTATATATTCCGTTTCACAAATTGGCCAATTAAAAATAATTTTATTTACTGCAGCCACTGCTGACAAGAGTGTCCTAGCTGGTAATTCGGGTGGTACTGATGAAGATAAAATGAAATGGCGTACAATGCTGGGCGACGTTAGCACGAGTCTTCAAGGCCACAAGCGTAATATATCACACATCCCCAATACATAACCGGTTGAAGGGGAATGTGACAAAAGAAATACATCCCGTGCATTTTTCACAAAAGAGCAGTAAATATTACATCAAATTTTGCATTTTATGAATTTGGAGTGGGTCCGCCGCATTGAAAGTATTTGTTGATGATTAACCTATTTGCATAATGTTAGGTCTCGCCGCAACTAAAAACCGGCTAGGATCCGATCGTGATTGCAGTAAAGAATGTAATGATACATTGAATTCCAAGCGGGAAGGTAATAAGTGAACTAACATTCTAACCTTGTATGAATATTTGAAACCCTGGCTCCTGTTAACCAAAAAGTTTTTATAAATTTGTAGTTAACAATACAGAGCCCCATTGTATGTATAAAGG
Organism: Sinella curviseta; assembly: GCA_004115045.4. Classification (NCBI taxonomy): domain Eukaryota; kingdom Metazoa; phylum Arthropoda; class Collembola; order Entomobryomorpha; family Entomobryidae; genus Sinella; species Sinella curviseta. The sequence goes on along the minus strand of CM023201.3, from coordinate 1,254,865 downwards.
AGGGAAAGTCGAGCACACTGTAGCAACTAACATTAAGAAGGAATGCACTGGAACGTCTAGAAAGGAGCTACTTCTTGAAACATGTAACAAAATGGAGCAGCAAATTTCCGATGGAACCGTAACCATAGGAGCGCTCACAAAGCGTATTGTTACTGAGACGATTAAACAGGCAAGACCTGCCGTATCTGAGGATATGTTGGGTGGAAAAGAAGAGGAGGAAATTTACGATTTGTTCATATCGCTGAATTTCAAGGAAAATACCGGTGACATAACAAATTCATTGAAATCAAACACAAGCGAGAAATCTAAAACTGCTGACGTGCATGCCAACTGCTCAAGAGATCAACATGAAGTAAAATTAATTGGAAACCGTTTGGCACTGAGTCCGGACATTGAGCACACAGACGGTAATGGTAATTTAATTTATAGTTGTAAATCGTTTATATTTATTAATTTAAGGAAATGTATCCACTCTACTCGCTTCTAGATTCGGAAATTAAGCAGCATAGTTTAATTGCTAAAGTGGACGACGAGAATATTTCGATGTGGCAGGTTTTCACCACCTGCAAAATAAATGGACTGGGCGATACTGTGTATGTTGGAGTGCAATTTGTAAGTTACATTTACCGTCAGGAAACCAATTATATGCATATATAATAAGAAAGTGCGTAGGTATGTAAATTAAAGGTCCTAATCTTCCCTTGCCAGAAGAAACAGCTTTTCTTGGGGTCATCTGGAATTACCATCGATCACGTCTCCACTGGGCAAGGTCACTGCGACAAGTGTAAAGGTCGCAAAATATTGTTTATCCCGCGGGACCTAATTGGGACTTCCAAACAATACTTATTTCGAGTGCAGTAAAATAAAGTTATATAAAAACATCCTCATTGGTTTTGTTAATATTCATGTGCCGCCAAATACGCTTTGTGTTGGCCAATGGCTTTTAATGTTGCCTTATAAATAAATAAATATCTGTAAAACTAAGTATTCATCACTCAATGGTTTCTTTCATACGGTAAATGTGCGTTGCATTATACATCCGTTGAATGGCCACAAGTTAGGAGAATTAAATTCATAGTCAGTTCATACTATGTATTATTGGTTTGTGACATTTGATGCGAGTGTGTGTCGTGGCCATAGACTGTGTAAGTATTTTGTTTCACAAATATTCGAATCAAGATAAACGTCATTCGTCATGCCAGTCTTTTGATGTTATGATAAGGACCGTGATAAAATAGCGTATACGGATTAAATGTGTTGAAAGAAATATTAGAATGGTATAATTCGAATTAATGAAGGACAAAATTGTTCATTGGCCCACTTCACGGTCATGCCTTATGCATTCTCCAACACAACCGGTCGTATTTATCAAGATCGTGTTATTGGGCGTCTTACATAATTGATCGACCTATCGTGTATGTAAGAAATTAGAGCTAGGGGCTAAAAATTTCCATGGAACCTTTTGATGTTGCCCTTGTTCTCTCATTTACTTAAATGGGTATACATTTTGTTGCAAATTTATTTTAATGGCACGCATAGAGGACGAAAACTGGCATTGAATGGATTTTATTTAAGACTCTGACACGTAAACGAAATGATAAGATAATGTACTTCATCATGTAGTTTACCAGTAGTATCTGGACGGTAAATGCTTTCATGAACTTGGATAGCACCAATTGAATTATTCCACAGCTGAAGTGTATAGGATATAGGATAATGTTTAATTCATCGTTGGGAAGGCTGAGCACACACACTAAGGAGTTCTTGATACAAATAAAATCATGACATGCATTTGTAAAGCAAAACGTAAAGCCCGATGACGGAAAAGTGATTATCACATTTAACATTGTAACCACAGAGTTTGCTTTGTTCCATTTGGAAAAAAACTGATAAGGTATCTGCAATGCACAGAGCAAGTGGTAACCACTGCGTTCACGACGACTAGCGCCAACCAAAGTGAATTTGAACGCTATATAAAACATATGCCTAGTAAAAGGAAACTCTGGAGAAGAACTGAATAGAAAGCATTTGTCAGTCTCACATTCCAGGGACTTATTAACAACTCTACTCAACCAACAACTATGGAATGAAACGAAGGAAATAAAGGTAAAAAACTTTATTTACTATCACCATACAATTTGATTGCAAGAGATTCAAGTAATTTGCCAAACACTTTCTCAGTTTCTGCAGGAACTTTGTAGCGCACCATATCCAACACTAGTGTTAAATCTCCTGACCTTTGTACACGGTCAATTACCAATTCAGTTGTCCGTTCTAATGATAAAGAGTGGCCAACGAACGCTCTAACAGAATTAAAATTATTCGTATATTTTAAATGTTGATTCCACTGTTATTAACACCTATTGTTTATATGGTGACTACATACCTATTAATACCTGAATACTAATATACTCCAAACGTTAAGAATGAAATAATAAATGTACGTTCTAGCAAACACGCCAATAAAACTCGCTGTAAACAACGGAGAGTGGCTGACCTTGACCAATTTTATTTGTTTTATTCATGACATGGAACCAACAGTCAACAACCGCAATCAAAAGTGTGAAAAAGTGAAGACACAGCGATCAAATACCGGATTATTTGAACATGATTCTGTGCCGAAAATTTCCACCAGCAAAAAACACGGTAAAATAATTATATTCAGTAATTATGCGCGATCCTTTAATACATTTGTTTTAAACGCCTTTTCAAAAATTTCAATATATATTCCATGCCATAAATATTATCAATTAACAATAACTTTATTTAATGCAGCCACTGTTCACAGGAATGCCCAGGCATGCAATTCGGGTGGTACGGATGAAGATAAAATGAAATGGCGTGCAATAATTGCCGACCTCAACATGAGTCTTCTGAACACGTACGACGACTACGTCTGCTTTCACGGCAAACGCGACCGTAATCAAATGGAGAAAATGCTAGACGTTGTATACAAACAGGCAAAGATGATGTGGGAGATGAGCAAGATAGACAAACAATATTTCCACTTGGATATATTTGAAGCAAGGAAAAACGAGACCATCCAGTTTCATATGAATGATAATGACGCTATCATAGCAAGAGAAAAGGAACTGACTAGCCTAGTTATCGATGCAGTAATATACGAGTACAAGCACAATTTGGAGGAATACATGCACCTGGAAACTTCCTTACCCAGTCGCAAAGAAGTTCACCAGAGAATGAAGGCGCATTGCATCGCATCTAGGGATGCCACGTGTCAGAAAAATTCCAGCCGTGTCGTGCCGTGTTAATTAATTATTTTTTTCAAAATTAGCCGTGTCGACACGGCCGTGTTATATAAATAATATATAACACAAAATAATGCAAAACAAAAACACTTCTATGCGCCATTTTGCACTTTTTCGCAGTACATCGTGTCAACAAAGCAAACTGCATCATGAAAAAACAAAACCTGAGGTCTAACTAAGATACTATATTATAAAATCTTTGGAACTAACATACTAATTGTGCTAAAACAGCCATGTATGCATCATTTTTGATGAAGTAGAAAATATGGAAATTAACACGGCAACACGGCAAATTAAGGGTCTGACACGGCAACACGGCCGTGTTATTAAAAAACGCAAAAAACAGCCGTGTTGCCGTGTCAACACGGCAACACGTGGCAAGTCTAATCGCATCAGTTAAGAGGTCAATGAACTATGGTGGGAGATTTAATAATGTTGTGCAAACGAACATAAAACGGATGGAGGAGGCCCTAAACCATCAATTTGAAATACAAGTCGCATCCCTAAATTTTCAGCGCGAGCAGATGGAACCTGAACAAGAGTATCAAGATATTTTTCGGACATATCAAGAAAACATGGGAACACTAAAGTCAGGAGTTATGGGAGACATTGCTGCCTGGAAAAAGGAGCATGACGCGACCGTTGAGAAAACTGTGGATGGCTTGGGAGAAGCCGAAAGGGAAGATCTTACACTTATATTTGACACTTATTGGATGAACATGGTGGAAGCACAATTTTCGACAGCAGGGTATAGTTCCAGACAGCCTGGAGAACATAGCCTGGGTTTACATCTCACTAACCAGTGGGTGGGTCTCACCGTTGGAAGCGAAGCACTAAGTAAATCAATCTGCTTTCCGGGATTCCCGGCAGTTGTGGCGTGTTGGAGGGGAAATCCACCATTTTATAAATGGGGATATAATGCCAGTGTAACAAAACACGAACATGCACCATATTCGTCCGGGTATTTACTTGATGTTATCTCTAATGACATGGGTAGTAAGGAGTTTCCACAAAACCTGATGATCAAATTTATTTACGAGACAAATGCTTTCGTCGCAAGCTCCATAAATTCTCCCCTGCACCGACTACTGTTGACAGTACCGAGTTGGCTCAATTTTACCCAAAGGAACCTTCTCCGTATAAGCAGCAACTTGGCGGGTTTGAAGGAAATTACTATTTTGACGGAATCGTCCCTTGCTGCATACCAGCATTTTTGTTCACTCCCCTTGCCCCATGAAGGTACACATGATACCCTGATGCTTGTGGTTATGTCTCGGACCGAGTCGATCCGGTTGGAAATATTCGGGCGGTACATTGAAAATGGGGAAATTGTGGGTGTTCACTTGTTGGCAATAGCGTCCGAGAAATTGCCGCAGATTGGCAGTTCTCGGTCTGGAACATATTTGAAGTCACTTCCTCCAAATTACTTAGCCATCACTAAGCAGCTTTACGGACATGCATTGACACAGCTTGAGCAAACGCGAAGGGACTGTGTGAGGAATTTTTTGGTTACCACGGATGTTAATGGATGGGAAACCGCATTTGATCCTTACTTTATTCATGAGAAAAAAATTATAAAATTAGGGAGCATTGGAACCTTGACATACAATGGATTATCTACCTTGTGTATGAGCCGACTTAAACTGTATAAATTCCTACATGTACTGGCCACCACTCCAAAATCATTGGCGTGGAGTCCTAAGAAAGCAAATATTCCGAACAAAAAGCAACATGCGTCTCTAGTTGAAAAATGCGACCGAATGGAAGCACAAATTGATGACGGTAGCGTACAAGTGGGGAAAATAACGATGAAAATCATTATGGCGGCTATCGAGAATTGTAGGCTGGCAGTAACGGAAGGAATCGTAAACGGCGAAGAGGCAAGAGCAATTGATGAAATTTTCAAAATACATAATTTCAAGTCGTAATAACGAATAAGGTTCAGATTAGAACGGCAGTACTTCCGAATCAATTAATAATACACAAATAATAAACTTATATAATGTGAGTAATGAAAAGTTTATTGTCATGATCGTTCCTTCATTTTTAGTTACTTCCACCACATGCATATCTACTTTATCAATAGGCATATATAATTTAAAGTCATTGAGATTTAGGCCGCAAATCCTCCTTATATTTACGATATTTTGCATTTGTTGGAGGTCAACAAAATGGTAACTGATCGAGACTTAGTAGTTGGCAATGAAAAAAAAGATTAAATATTTCCTAACTGCATTTGCTTCACCAAATGTTTGTAATAAATGAAATTCTTCTGAGAATTTATTTAATGTTGTCGAATCGATATAATGCAACCTGCTTACGCTGTTCATAACATTGTTGATTACTGTGAAAACTGATAACCGTGAACACATTGTGTACCAATTAAATGGAATCTATTGGTATATCGGCATTAACCTACTGTCGGGCGGATTGAGAGTTTATCTCATTTCACCTCATTTTCACTGCAGAATGATCACACATTCTATCATTCACAGCATACCAAATACTAATACAAGCGCATTGACCGTAAGTTAATGAATCAACCTGATGAAACCTTGATAAATAAAACCTCATTTTTCAGATAAAGGATAATCATGCGACTGCATACGCATTCAAGTTTATGGTAACAATTTATCCATGCATGATCATCGCTCATAACTGCATTCAAGGCAACACTCTCAACCATCCTTCACTTTATTGATGAAAGCATTTATTCAAAACGTGAGTACAGAAAAGCAGCCATCTCTCTCTCTAAGGCTTCGCAACTATAAATTCAATTAACATTGCTCTGTGTGCTCAATGCCTAGGATCTCTGCCAAGCGACTTTAAATTCATGGTATTCCTTTTTTTGTTGTGAGCAATTGACATGCACCTCAGCAGTTTTCAATGTATTGCTTGAGTTTGATTGCAATTGATTTTGCTTGGCACCGGGTTCTTCCTTGAAACCCTGCGATTTCCTCCTCTTCTTGTCCGCCCAACATATCATTAGATGCGGCAAATCTCGCATTTTTTATCGTATCAGTAACAATACGCTTCGTGAGCTCTACTATGGTGTTGGTGATATCTGAAATTTGTTATTCTTTTTTTTGGCATTTTCCCAAAGGTACCTCCTTTCTCGACCTCCCAGCGAATTCCTGCTTATTGTTAGTGGTTACAATTTCGTTTGGCGCTCCTTTAAATGTACAATGGAACTATATATTGTTAACCGCAAATTTAAAAAAGGCCTTGGTTTGTCATCGGCTATGCATTCATGCATCCAAAGTGGAGAAAATGTTAACAAGCTTTTTACCTTGTAACTTACCCGTGTAACATTCTACTATTATTATGTTTACTCTTGCATTTGAAGCAACATATCAATCATGCGAACTGAAATGTAATCTCCGAATTTGATAACCGACTGAATTGGTATATCGGTGTGCTCCAATGTGTGCATACAAATTTAGACAAAAATATTATTATCTTATTAAGCATGTAAACTAGTGAGCCGGCTGGGATGTGAATTGTTGAGAAAGAAAATTGGCAGTGAGCAAGTTTTTGTCCTGCCGGTGCCATCTATGATGATTTTATATGTGTTGGTGCCGCTATATACGCGTACTTAACTGAGTGTTAGTTGAAGCCATTTCGGCCGTGAAAGTAACATTTATTTATTCTCACAATACTATTATTTCTTGAGTACAATAAATTCATAAGTTGGTAAATTATCAACGTTAACAGTATAAATACGCTACAGTAAGGTCTGCTGGTTCAAGCGGAATAACAGGCTATCGGCATACATCAAGTAGTATTTGATTTTCTCTCTGATTGCTTTCAATAATTACCAGTCAAAATAAATTGGATTACAGTTTGATACTTAAAATTATGGGACTTCAACAGTTCATCTATTTCATATGCTTCTATTCGGCTAAGTTTATTCTATGCAGCGGCCAGGCTTCCATGTGGGATAGATTTAATTGTAAACCCTGTGTGCTTTCCTAACTAATATTCCTAAGTGATGTCATTCTCTCTTGGAATGACTCATTAAGCGATGCCACCAAGTCTCTCGATGCCACGTATGCTACATTGTTAAACTTTCCACCACACCCAACTGCCGCCGCGGTGACTTTATTTACTTGAGCCGTTATTCTAGTATGAATTACATCCAAATATCCTCCATTGGACCAAGTAGGTATTACTGCAACATACGCATCCAACATTTTGTTGTAATAGCGCTTGTTCTCATCGTGTGCATTTTGGATAACTACTTCTTCGTTCTCGATAATTTGCTCGTTTTGTTCCTGGTAATGCTCTTGACAGCATCCAATATGTCCATGTAGAATCCGGCCAGTGCGAGTTGTGCCTTTTCCCATTCCTTGTTTGCCCGCTGATAAGCAAGATTCAGAAGCATCTTCATTTGTCCCCTATCCGTTTTTCCATGGAAGCCTACGTAGTCATCATACATGTTCAGGAGCTCATCGTTGAAGTTTATAATTATCTTATATATGGTTTGGAGGGATTGAAACAGGGCCGCAATGTCTTTGAGGTTCTCGACATACTCCAATAATTCGTCAATGTTTTCCACATCCAACCGGTTCTGAATCCATAATATTATCTCCAAAGAAGCTGTTTCTGGCGTGATGTTAGCTGATAGGTTGCCATAAGATCTGAAGTGCTTCCTTCCATTTCCAAAGCCACTCGATACTTAAACCTTGGTGACATGGCTGATTTCGGCAGTGGTAAGTAAATTGCTGGTTGACTTGCTTCGGCCTTGAAGGTTGCCTTGGATGGATGTAGGTAGCGGTTTTATTGGCTTTTGATCGCTATGGTTACTGATATTTCCAGTTTCCTGCTTGGCTGCTTGGTCGTTTCCTTGCCTGAGGTCAACTTCGGATTTGCAACCTATATATGAAAATTCACTGTGTGGCCCTGCCGAAATTTTGGGGTGATTTACGATGTGTGTGAAGAAAAAACCAAAAACCAATTTTACAAAACCAAAAACCAAAATTCACCCCACAGCACACAAATTTCATTCTGCCATGTATTACTATCCAATATTAGCTAAGACATAAATAATAGCCCCCGAAACCGTATGTCGCACTTCCTATGGGCAAACATATTATTCCTCACCTGTTTCTCAGAAAGCGTTTCTAATAAGGAAAGTGCTAAAGTACCCATGTGAGATTGAACACAGACGAAGCAATAGGACTCATATACTCGAAATGTAGATATGTAAAGAGCATATCCTGAGGAAAACTAGTTAAAACGGGTGACAAGTCACAAGGTCTCCAAATATCATATGCAAATCTGTTTTGTGTTTTTTTTCAATTTTCAAAGTGAAGACGATCTTGTACCCGAACGAAACTTTGCACGGATGAAGTATCTAGTCATATGTAAGTACCATGTAAATATAAAGAAAATTCATCGTGCGGAACAATGTCCAAAATGGTTTCGAACTTACTAACCCTTCAGCTCGAAAATTTTAATGCGCTGAGTTTTTTCAATTTTCATAGAGAAGACGATCTTGTACCCAAACGAAACTTTTCACGGATGAAGTACTTGGTCATATGTAATTACCTTGAAAATGTAAAGAAAATTCATCGTGCGGAACAATGTCCAACATTTCTTCCAACTTACTAACCCTTCAGCTCGAAAATTTTAATGCGTTGAGTTTTTTCAATTTTCATAGAGAAGACAATCTTGTACCCAAACGAAACTTTGCACGGATGAAGTATCTAGTCATATGTAAGCACCATGCAAATATAAAGAAAATTCATCGTGCGGAACAATGTCCAACATTTCTTCCAACTTACTAACCCTTCAGCTCGAACATTTTAATGCGATTAGTTTTTTTCAATTTTCATAGAGAAGACGATCTTGTACCCGAACGAAACTTTGCACGGATGAAGTACTTGGTCATATGTAATTAACTTGAAAATATATAGAAAATTCATCGTGCGGAACATTGTCCAAAATGGCTTCGAACTTACTAACCCTTCAGCTCGAACTTTTTACTGCGATTAGTTTTCTCAATTTTCATAGAGAAGACAATCTTGTACCCAAACGAAACTTTGCACGGATGAAGTACTTGGTCATATGTAATTACCATGCAAATATAAAGAAAATTCATCGTGCGGAACAATGTCCAACATTTCTTCCAACTTACTAACCCTTCAGCTCGAACATTTTAATGCGATTAGTTTTTTTCAATTTTCATGGAGAAGACGATCTTGTACCCGAACGAAACTTTGCACGGATGAAGTACTTGGTCATATGTAATTAACTTGAAAATATATAGAAAATTCATCGTGCGGAACATTGTCGAAAATGGCTTCGAACTTACTAACCCTTCAGCTCGAACATTTTAATGCGTTGAGTTTTTCCAATTTTGAGGAGTAGACGGCTTTGTCGAAGGAGCAATGGATGTCTTTCCGGCATCAAAGAAGGATGCAAATGGCGACTCGAACTCAACTCGAAATACTATATAAAATGGTTCACTAACCTTCTGGACCAACTAGATAAAACTGGGGAAAAGTATTTGATTGTAAGGTTTTAAATTGGTAAGGGTAATGCGTTATGATCAAATTGACAATGACAATGTGATTACTGATTATTGTCATGTTCAGGACAATGCGGTGTATCATGGTGCCTCAGATGTTCCGCGGTCTCGGGATACGAAGAAGATGATGTACGACTGGCTGGAATATAATTTGCCGTTATTGCAAAGACGTGCGTTGCTCCCTATACAGTTGTACAGGAAGTTCGAATTACGGGGTATGGTGCAGGAGAGAAAGAAAAGCAGCAATTTGTACGTTGTTGACCAAATGGCTGAAGAGAGATGGGACACAAAGTTCTTATGTACGTCAATTAATGTGATGTCATAAACGCATCGCAAAAAATTAGCGCAGGAAATTGCTCAGCTTCTGTTGTGTTTTCACAGGCTGCTTCCCTATAACTGCGACCTTTCACCAATCGAATATGTGTGGAAGGACATCAAGGAGTGGGTGAGGAGGAACAACCTGGACCAAAACATTGACACTATCATCCAACTTGTGAAAGAATGATACAGTTCGGATGAGTGAAAAAACATGTGGGACATAAAGGAAGGTAGTTTGTGCGGTTTTACGTGTTTACCCGTTACAATTTAAGTGCCAAATGTAACACCATGGTATGGCGTTGTTGATGTGTTAGGCTGGAGCAACAGTACTGGGAGCAAGACTGATTCTTTGAGGAGTATTATGAAAAGAACTTTGAGCTGATAGTAAGTAAATCGCGCCGTGTGCTTGGAAGTAATCTCGTTCGAATGGTCCGTACTGTACTATACCTGTTCCTGTGATGATTTCTGTTCTGTTGTTTGCAATTGACGATAACGATGAAGATAAAGAAGTAGAGTACAATGTGGTGCAGGTGGATCCTAACTTTATTACCAGTACCGTTCACGACAACTTACTGCTTAATGAGTAGGTAGACATTGACGATGAAACCTTTGAGGAGGATGAACTCCTGGATGTGTAAAATTCTCAAAACTTAATAATTTCAAATTTTTAATTTTGTGTTACTTTTATTTGTTAATTATTGAATATTGCTTTGATATGGGATTAAAGTATAATTTACAGACGTTTTATAACTAGTATTTTAGACAGTTGTATAACTAATCACGGTTACTTATAGTGATCCACTGATCCATAGTACACTTATAATTTTATCCATGAAAGTCAAATCAACAAGTTTCTACTTCCACATGATGTCCTTATGCTTCTGTGAGCAATTCGCATGATAATTTGATAGTTTTAAGTTGGTAAATATTCTTAAACTATAATTAGAAGGACTCACTTTAGTATTACGCTTTTTGATTCACTTGCATGATTAGACAAGTTGATAGATATATTATTCACATGACTCAATTGTGTTCAATGGTAGCTCCATTTTAATTCGTGTTAACCGTTTGAACTGTAAAATTTTATAATTGCTATCCTTACCTAAGGTGTCTACTAAATATGAGTAGAATCATTCAAACGTAAGAGATAATTTATTTTTAAAGGGAGCCCAAGGCGTAAATGCAACACTTTTCTATTGCAGCACAATGCCAGAAGCACAATAAAAGAACATATTGTCATTTGCAAAGCTCAAAGTCGACTGACCATTGGCCATTTATGCTTTGGAATATTTATTTATAATATTACTGTAAGATTTGACGATTACAAGTTGGCGTTGTTCTAAATTTTAGAAGTATTGAAACAACTACAGCACGTAAGGAAGAATTGGGCGTCGGCTGTTGGCGTAGGCAGGTCGGCATTATTCTAGACCAACAATTTTTTATACCACCGTGGAAGAAGTATTGAGTCTTAGGGCAGTAAGTTTGAAGCCATTTTGGACATTGTTCCGCACGATGAATTTTCTATATATTTTCAAGGTAATTACATATGACCAAGTACTTTATCCGTGCAAAGTTTCGTTTGGGGACAAGATCGTCTTCTCTATGAAAATTGAAAAAAACTAATCGCAGTAAAAAGTTTGAGCTGAAGGGTTAGTAAGTTGGGAGACATTTTGGACATTGTTCCGAACGATGAATTTTCTATATATTTGCATGGTACTTACATATGACCAAGTACTTCATCCGTGAAAAGTTTCGATTGGGTACAAGATTGTCTTCTCTATGAAAATTGAAAAAACTCAACGCATTAAAATTTTCGAGCTGAGGGGTTAGTAAGTTCGAAACCATTTTGGACATTGTTCCGCACGATGAATTTTCTTTATATTTACATGGTACTTACATGTAACTAGATACTTCATCCGTGCAAAGTTTCGTTCGGGTACAAGATCGTCTTCTCTATGAAAATTGAAAAAACTCAACGCATTAAAATGTTCGAGCTGTAGGGTTAGTAAGTTGGAAGAAATGTTGGACATTGTTCCGCACGATGAATTTTCTTTATATTTTCAAGTTAATTACATATGACCAAGTACTTCATCCGTGCAAAGTTTCGTTCGAGTACAAGATCGTCTTCTGTATGAAAATTGAAAAAACTAATCGCATTAAAATGTTCGAGCTGAAGGGTTAGTAAGTTGGAAGAAATGTTGGACATTGTTCCGCACGATGAATTTTCTTTATATTTTCAAGGTAATTACATATGACCAAGTACTTCATCCGTGCAAAGTTTCGTTCGGGTACAAGATCGTCTTCTCTATGAAAATTGAAAAAACTCAACGCATTAAAAAGTTCGAGCTGTAGGGTTAGTAAGTTGGAAGAAATGTTGGACATTGTTCCGCACGATGAATTTTCTTTATATTTTCAAGTTAATTACATATGACCAAGTACTTCATCCGTGCAAAGTTTCGTTCGAGTACAAGATCGTCTTCTGTATGAAAATTGAAAAAACTAATCGCATTAAAATGTTCGAGCTGAAGGGTTAGTAAGTTGGAAGAAATGTTGGACATTGTTCCGCACGATGAATTTTCTTTATATTTTCAAGGTAATTACATATGACCAAGTACTTCATCCGTGCAAAGTTTCGTTCGGGTACAAGATCGTCTTCTCTATGAAAATTGAAAAAACTCAACGCATTAAAAAGTTCGAGCTGTAGGGTTAGTAAGTTGGAAGAAATGTTGGACATTGTTCCGCACGATGAATTTTCTTTATATTTTCAAGTTAATTACATATGACCAAGTACTTCATCCGTGCAAAGTTTCGTTCGAGTACAAGATCGTCTTCGGTATGAAAATTGAAAAAACTAATCGCATTAAAATGTTCGAGCTGAAGGGTTAGTAAGTTGGAAGAAATGTTGGACATTGTTCCGCACGATGAATTTTCTTTATATTTTCAAGGTAATTACATATGACCAAGTACTTCATCCGTGCAAAGTTTCGTTCGGGTACAAGATCGTCTTCTCTATGAAAATTGTAAAAAAACTAATCGCAGAACAAAGTTTGAGCTGAAGGATTAGTAAGTTCGAAGCCATTTTGGACATTGTTCCGCACGATGAATTTTCTTTATATTTGCATGGTACTTACATATGAGCAAGTACTTCATCCTTGAAAAGTTTCGTTTGGGTACAAGATTGTCTTCTCTATGAAAATTGAAAAAACTCAACGCATTAAAATTTTCGAGCTGAACGGTTAGTAAGTTAGAAGACATTTTGGACATTGTTCCGCACAATGAATTTTCTATATATTTGCATGGTACTTGCATATGACCAAGTACTTCATCCGTGAAAAGTTTCGTTTGGGTACAAGATCGTCTTCTCTATGAAAATTGAAAAAACTCAGCGCATTAAAAATTTCGAGCTGAAGGGTTAGTAAGTTCGAAGCCATTTTGGGCATTGTTCCGCACGATGAATTTTCTTTGTATTTGCATGGTACTTACACGTGACTAGATACTTCATCCGTGAAAAGTTTCGTTCGGGTACAAGATCGTCTTCACTTTGAAAATTGAAAAAAAACACAAAACAGATTTGCATATGATATTTGGAGACCCTGTGACTTGTCACCCGTTTTAACTAGTTTTCCTCAGGATATGCTCTTTACATATCTACATTTCGAGTATATGAGTCCTATTGCTTCGTCTGTGTTCAATCTCACATGGGTACTTTAGCACTTTCCTTATTAGAAACGCATTCTGAGAAACAGGTGAGGAATAATATGTTTGCCCATAGGAAGTGCGACATACGGTTTCGGGGGCTATTATTTATGTCTTAGCTAATATTGGATAGTAATACATGGCAGAATGAAATTTGTGTGCTGTGGGGTGAATTTTGGTTTTTGGTTTTGTAAAATTGGATTTTTCTTCACACACATGACTGCATCCTTAACGGTGTTTCTACAAGTGGGAGCTCTGCCGTAATCAGTATAACTGGTTGGATTGGCTACTGGAGCGCTTGGTTCTGTGAAATACCAGTCTGGTTGCTGGGATTTCAACGGGTCACGCTTGCCCTTGCTTTTGCGACCATGTTTTGACTCAACTTTCCCCATTTTAAAAGCACTTGACGCAAATAGATTTCGAAAACACTTGAAAGTGGAGACATTAAATATAATAACTTAGGAATAATATTTTAATAAATGACTAAAATGGTTCATTTTTTATACTTCACTCTAATGTTTTATATGTACAGTTATTAAGACTGCACTCACAGTGTAATGATTTGTCCATTTGCTTCGTTTAGGCATATATACGTACTATATCTAAATTTGGTTAAAGGACACATTATCAGTTTGATGTCAGGATCTCAATGGATTGATTGACACATGCTTTTGTATTGATTTATCCAGACTAGGTTGTATTTTCTACTGACTATGGATTTGAGCACTTTTTACGTTGGCAGAATATATGTCTCAGTTTGCAGATTTCTGCTAGGTTACAAAAAAACCAAATGCTGAAACCATTTTGAATTCGGCCATTAATTTTGCGTTGATAACAGGTGGTCTCCTCCAATCGGGAGCATATTTTAACACAGCTGCTGTCACAAAGTTTTTGAGTTTAAAAGCAGTTCGGAACTTGGCTAATGCAACAAGTATATAGGTTAAAACACCCATAACCCAGTTTTTTATGTCAACTCAATCTTTGGCACTCTTTAATGATTGACAGATGTAGATTATAATGTCAGTCATTTTAAGATACACGCTCTCGGTTAAAAAATATGCATTCAAGTTTAATGTAATAGGGCCTGAAGGCTGGGAATGCAGTCATGATCACGTCCAAGGGTGAAGGGTGAATATATGTATGCCAATTATTTGTGACTATTTATTCCTTACTGTAGATACTATGTTACCATTTTGAAGGAAAAACTAGTCCAAACAATTAATAAAGCATTTTAAATAATTTTTTAGTGTGCGAATTTTATTTTGACTAATTTTATTAATTCACTGAATTTGAAATGAGTGGCTTGAAGTAGCTCCGAAATGTGCATCAGGAATAAACATGAACTTCCTCCCTTTGCATTTGTGGCAGTATCTTTCCCCGTTGTCCACATCCTCTATTTTGATTCCCGATGACCCAATGCAAGTTGCTTTTGGTGTTAAATAAGAAACACGGCTACTCATAACTAAACATGCAATGTAGCAAGCTTTAAATATATTTGTAGCACATTTCCTGAACTTACAAATTTGACGCCAACATAAACTGTATCTTCCAGGCCAATGATTTTGCACGTCAGCTTAGCTTCTCCTGACGTAGGCCTCTCTTCATCCATTCGTGCCATAACGAGAGATCCTCCATCTATTCCCGGAACTGAAGAAGAAGAAAACATTACAAATATCTATGCATCTAATATTGTATCTAAACTTCCATTGAGAAATGCTTTAAAGTTGAATATTTGTTTACCGCTTGCGGTCATAGTTCCCTTTTGTAGAGCCACGCAATTTCCGATTATCTTTACCGGCCTTAACTCCAATTTTAAATCAAGCCCGGAGTCGCTGCTAGTTTCAGGCGTTTCCACACATTGGAAATGGTGCCTTCCTTTTCGTCACCGCTTTTGCGTCTACGCATTCTACCTTCATGTATGGGTCCACAAGGCTCACTCCTGATCCATATGATGCAGCTCTGGAATCTTCTAAATTTTCTGAATAAAATTTAATGTACAGAAATTTCACGATTTCTTATAACAACGTCGTTCAAATCAGTTCCAAATACATTTTTATACAAATATTAAAATTACCTGCAGGAGCAGAATCATTTATGCTAGATTCCTCCTTCATATACATGTCGATCATATTGGATGAAGGCGTTTCCACTTTGTTGTTGCATGTAGTATCATCAGACGGCACCTCCACTTTATTGTTCAACGCCATCTCATCGGATATGGCCTCCACTTTGGAATCGCTGGTTGAAACATTATTATCGACAGTAGGCTTATCTTCTGTACTTAGAAGGACCTTGCGTACTTCAACTGAAAGGACTTCATCAATGAAATGTTCCGAGCCTTCGTACAGATGACCTTGAACTGCAGCGCCATATGTTACAACGTGTTCCGTGCTAATGCTACTGCAAAGCTTCTTGCCATTGAAGTGTTCCAAACTGATACCGGAAATTTGTGAAAGCGTAGCAGAGTCCCCCACCAAAATAACGCTGTCAACATCCTCCGTTCCATTGATCCCGGAGGATTTAGCAGTCTCCAATGCGGCGTCAACAGTATCCAGCGTCTTCTCTCCCAGTGGCCGAAATAATTCCTGCACTCGATTTCCACTCACTCCCGCATTCAAATTCTTACGTTTATTAAAATCTTGATACCCAACCTGATGGTCAACATGTGTAGCTACTATGGTCATCTGGTCGGCATCTGTTGTCAACACACTTGCAGAAAATGAGCGGTCACCGAGATCGTAAACCAGGACCTTCTTTGGACTGTTCCTTTGCTCCCATGTGTACGCGATGGTCACTGCAGTTGGTTAATTCAGGATGTCGACTACTTCCAGACCGGCGCACAGCGCTGCCTCACGGGTTGGTCGTCTCTGCCGCTCATTGAAATGGGCAGGTACAGTGATAACTGCTCTTCTAACAGATCCCACAGGTAACTTTAGATACCTGTCTGCCATGACTCGAAATTGTGTTATTAGTCTTGCGCCGACTTCATGGGGGTGACGGGTTCGGTTCCAGGTTTTCACTTTGGGAGATCCGAGCATGTTCGCAACTTCAAATGGCCACTGCTTCATGTCTTCCTGAAGAGATATGTCTCTCATGTTTCTGCCCATCATCCGCTTGATATCGTAAATTGTGGTCCCGGGATAGTTGGAAGCCTTTTCTTTGACATCGTATCCAAATGAGTACAAACCGTCTGTGTGAAATGTCACGTAGCTTGGAGTAGTTTTGGGAGTCATTGGAAATTAAATTAACTTTTCCGTTTGAGTATACGCCCACGCAACACTGAGTGGTTTCGAAGTCAATCCCAATGACGGTGATATATTTACGTGTGGGGTTAGTACCCATAGTTACCCCGCAAGTTCTTACTAAGAATTTATGAAAATATGTGTATCGGCTGGAATAACGTATCGCATAATAAACTAACGGTATATTTCCCCTGAATCCATATTATTGTATTGGAAATTTGGGCAAGATTGAATGGCTTGTTATGGTATATACTATTGCCGATAAGTTTGGGAATGAAATTATTATCGCGATAATTGTGTTGCATCAATATGGGACTAACGAGATAATACATGCCAATGGAAAGTTTAAAATAACCGCTGTTTGGACTTTCTTTTGAATAGTTTGGGTTACAAAACAATACAATTTATTTTAAGTGTATTAATAATACGAAATTAATTGATATTAAGCATGATTGTTGCCTTCCAATTAAGTTTTTAACATTAATTAACTTGGATGAAAAGGAATCATATTTTTTTATAGGACTCATTCATGCCACAAGGATTCAATTTAATTTACGTATACATGGCTGTGAGTCCATAAGTACCCAACTGCTTTCCTTGCTCATATGGTCCACGTAGACGATTGTAACAGATTGGTTACTTGGTAAAAATATAACTACATGGAGGCACATTATCTCCCGGTTGCCTTTTGTGGAGATTTGATATTATCTTCGTAAACAAATAAATAAAATTCAAGTCGTACTTTTTAAAGTAACATTTACTGAAATGAAAAATTCATACCGGGTAAAAGGATTAAAGAATTAAAATTTTAATTACTCATATTTCAAGAATCTAAAGTCAACAGCATTCAGTCGATTTAGGTTCATGTACTTTCAATTGATTTGTTCATGCAATTAAGGGTAGAGCAATTTCTTCGGCAAAGTAGTAAATGAATTAATTAACGTATTAATGTAACCACTTGATCTGTTGGTAGAGTTATCATACCACATCATATCATATCACGGTACCCGCACTTCATAAGAATTGCCAATGCTAGTGCCAACGTACCCCACGGTCCAAAATTGTCGTTCTATGGCTTATTACTCTTAAGTAGAATTAATATGACAATTGCTATCAACAATATTCATTCATGTAAATATAGGTAGGCATTTTCGTAGTTCAATAAAGTATACAAAAACGGACCCAGTACTTGAAAATGATTTTGATAATTATATTTATGCATTCTATGCTGACTTCAATGGAACACTTTTAACCAATACTTGTATTAATTAGGAATAGCATAATATAAGAGTACGAAAGGCCATATTGATGCCAAATTTTTGCTATGTAAAGAAATACGTTGGCCCGCTTTTATCTACGAAGCAGATAACAAGTAATTGCGAGTTTATCTTATTTTACACACATTAAAAGATATGATGCTCTGGTTGTCAGCTAACCCAAATACACGAGCAAAAAGTTCAGCATACAGAGTCAAAGTCATAGTGTGCGGTGTTCAACTACGTTCAAAATCTAACATAAAATACGAGTAAGCAGAAATACATTCTGGACCATATTCTAGGTGCACTGCTCGTTCTTTAAAATGGGTGATATACCGAAAGGCATAATGTCTGTGAAGCAGACAACACTCACTGAAGATGAGAGAAGCCGCATACAAATACAAAAGAACAACCCTACAGCAGAAGGAAAAGCGTTTGTAAAAAATTATCAGGTAAGCGGTCAGTCAATACCGCCGTTCCGGAAGTTTCTAAAGACTTCACCTGACTCAAGCAAAAGCACAGGAAAGTCAAATGACTTTAACAAACCACAAAGCCTGCGGTCCAGTTCAACTTGGTCCAATGCAGTCACAACAGAAAGGACCAAATTGGTGGACGCCGACCCTGTGCCCTTTTTAAGTGACATACGATCCCGTTTCAATGGTGGTGGTGCAAACGAAAAAATCAACTCAGGACCTCCAATTACCTCAGACAAAGTTAACCAAAATTATCTTGCAGTCAAGAGTTCAAACACCGACTCGCGGACTGGGGACGACATCGCTTACAAAATTGACGATTGGCTTATAACTGAATTTGGAGTGGCCAGGACTGGGAAGCCCCTTATGATTTTCAAGGACCTTGTAGTAAGCACAGCGGAAGTAAATGATGTTATGAGAGCCCTTCAGTCAACTGTAAGGAATTTCCTGATGGAACTTTGGAATATGTACGACGACTACGTATGCTTCGTAGGTAGTAGGGATAAGCGCCTAATGGCGAAAATCTTAGACTGTGCTTACCACCGAGCAAAGGTGGGATGGGAAAATACAGGGCTGCCTTCCAGAGAACTTGGAAGTGATATCTTGGAATATGTCGGGATTAAATTTTGTGACTATTTCCACGAGCAGAACAAGCGAATTATTGCCAATGAAGAAAAGATCATTGAAAATGTGAAGTCAATTATCATGACCTCATACAACATTTTGATGGACTGCTACATTAAAACAATGGAAACAAAGCAGCGCAAATTCTTTGAGGATATTCACGCAAGAATGCTGTCTCAAATTAATGAAACCCTTGGCAGGACCTTTGCTTATGGTTCTAAAATTAATAACCTGGCATTGGAGGCATCCAATGAGCTACAGGCAAAACTATCCGAGTCATTCGAAGAGAAAATGATGTTCCTCACGTTTGCTCCAGAAGGGATGCCCCAGCAGCACATTATAACAGGCAGCGAGGAAGCAATTCCAAAAGAGATTATCAAAAAGAAAACTGCACTGCTGGAAAAGTGTGATAAAATGGAGAAGCAATTAAAAGATGGAACCGTATCAGTGGGGCGGCTAACAAAGATGTTTATCTTAGATGTGATCCAGCAGGGTAGACTGGCCGCTGAAGAAAATATTGTCAGCGGAAGAGAAGCTAAAGATATTGATGAGATATTTAAGCTTCACAAGTTTAAGAAGTAAATACCATTACTTTTATCATAAATAAATGTAACTAATATAAATAAAATATTTAAATGTATATATAATTACATAAATTGTTAGTTCCTTATCTCTCGTATATACATATATGCACATGCGTCAACATGTCATATGTCAATTAAATTGATGATGAATGAATATGATAATAAAAAAATATTAATTTAATAATATAATTCACAACGTGTTTAAATATGGTATTTATTTTTCTGGTCTTGAAATGAGAAAAATGATTAGCTAAATTCATTAAAGTATAAAGTGCAACGTAATTCCACTTGATACCTGGCTGAGTTGGCATGATATAGTATTATTAATTACGCCTTCATCCGCATTGAAATTATCATGACCTTGAACGCCAGAACACGACCTCTGGATCGATGCATGTCCAGCGTAAGTTATCCGAGGAACTCGCATACATCACCACATTATTTCATCCGTTTACCTGCATATTTCTAATTGTATTCGTCATGCGACCAATAGGTGAGCCAATATAAAACAACAATATGATTACTCAGTGACCCACATGTATCATGACGACATATATGGTTCCAAACGCTGTCGTTTTGCTGTAAATGTAATCAGATAAAAATATAATGTAAGCATGCGACCTGTGCACGTATAACCACTCATTCGAATTGTTTATATTCACTATTATATCCATTAATTTATGTATGTTATATGGATAGTTTGGTGCACGTAAGTACACTAATATACCTGACTTGAGGCTTGAAACAATTATGATGAATGACTGTAATCCATCTATAGACTCTGTCTTTTGTGCAGATGTGCAATCTGTAAGAAATAAATTAGACCTCCAAAACCAAAATTATGTTATTACTTTCAAGCTTTCTTGAATTCACTTTGGTTTTGTTCTAGAGGACTAATCGATTAAATTCCACCCAGTTTACCTAGCACCCTTTGGAGTTAACTGAAACATTGTCATTCTCAGCAGCTCAATCTCAATACAAGACGGGAATATATTATAAGACAAATCAGGAAAAAAATCCCTCGACGATACCTTGAACATAAATCCGATGGTAGTTTTGTATATATTAAAAGGAAGATATCATTTCATCTTGGAGTTTTTTACTGTTGCAATAGGGATGACTTTCATTATTAAATGAGCAGATGTGCATACCTATAAGTTTGGAAACATTTTGTATTTCCACAGATAATAAAAATTAAGAAGACCCGACGCAAGACCGTAATGCAACATACGTAGTTATATACCAATGCGATACCACTTTTGATTCATTTGTCCAGATGCACTGAACCGATTTAAAATACTGTCGGATGTTTATTCATTCAAATCTTACTGTCGGTGTTCCAGAAGATTGGATATTTTGATGAAATCTTTTGACAGGTAAGCCGTCTACGGTTTTGTATTCATTTTATAAAATTTATTTACACTCAAAAGTATCTATGGGTACATACCTTGGACGACGTTTCGAGAAACGTCATTAGCGCGATGGAAAAGCTTGACTTTGAAATGAAAGTGCACAAAGGATTTGAACCAAAATGCAACGACTACAGTCTTTATTCAGACGCTTACATATGCGTGTATGTACCGGAATTATAGTGAATCCATTATTAATTCAAAGGTAAAGATGCCCACATTTGAAAAAATAAAAGGAGTTCAAGTAGTGAAATGTGCATGTATTGCTGGGAAATCCTTGTACCATTTTGTCCAACATCGCTTGCATATCGCTGAATATGTTGCCCATATATACGCATCGTATACGCCCATGACATTGCTGAATCAAGAGTCAGCCTTATTATTAAGCTGCCGTATCAATCAACGTCGCGTTGAAAATGATAATAATTTATCTGACACTTTTGCGCATCGAAATGGAAATGGTACTGAAGTTGGTGCAGCAAAGTACAAGCCTGGGTGGATAAGAGGTTCATTGGCACTCGTTGCAGAAAGCCCTGTCTTCACACATTTCAAACGTAACACAATGAATGACAAACATAGCAGTTAATTTTGCAGTATTTCAAATAAACATCCCAAAACGGAAAGTCTTTATGCTACATATATATTTTTCGCTGGTTGAATTTACATTTTCGTCCCACTGTCTAGCATAAGCATGAGAAATTAGAACACGAGCGTGGACGCTCTCTGGTTTTGATGTATAGCATCCTACAGCTTCGGCAAAATTGCATGTTTCATAATTTATGTTCGTTATTCAGCAAATATAAATGCATGCTGGATGACGATGAAAATGTAGGTACTTATAATACAATACATGGAAAATGTAGTGGCTTATAACGATATTACAAAACAGGTCGTATGCCAATAATACAACATGACTACTCACACAACCACCTGGAAAGTTTTGATAAGCTAGATTACCAAATTGTAGTAGCATCCAATTTAATACCGGTGGCACCATTACCGCTGACGTGCATGAACAGCATTCATGAAATCATTCAACATGATAGCGCTCCGCCCATACAGTACTCGTTGCCCTTGGCTATATTAAAAAATATAAATACTAGGTTATATTTGATGAAAAAATTCGTGGGAAACTTGGACATGTTTCACGATTATGCATACAAAATCATCAAAGAAAGGAAAGTCCCCGGGCGGCCTTGACATAAGATGACTCGTGGGGAAAATCATGCAACAAGTCAACTCAGAACTGGTCCAAATTTACAAAATCCGTAACTGGCAAATCATTAGAATGGAGGTGGATCGTATGACATATGAAGAAAGTAATTCAGATTGTGCAATATGAGTACGAAGCCACATGCTGAAGCTTTATATTAACGGTCTTTGTGTTTGCTTTATTAATTTGATAATTATTAAGTCGATTGGTATATATTTATTGAACGGTCTCAATGACCTAATGCTTAAATATTATGTTGGATACAATTTGAACGAAACTTATTAATTCTCAATTTAGCTCGTGCTATAATCCACAAAAATGATTTCATATTTCCACCGGTACTCCGTATATTTGCCATGATGATTGACTCTAATGAATTATTTCGTTGGCCAAAAAGAAATATTTCAGCAAAAAACATTAATACTTGTTTGAAAATTGAACATGTCATATTTTTCTTACTGGGTCCAATATTGCATACGCTAAGAAGGCAATCAAGGGATATCTAACGACTTTTGATGAAACATGTTTATTTGGGCTAGCAGTTTTGCGATTCAAAAGAGAAAAATGCAATGCGTTTTCGATAGTAAAAAATGAATACTAAACTAGACAATGGTTACAATACCAACACTCCGTAGTATATGCAACGAGTCATGACGATCGAGATGTTGACGGAAATAAAACAAAAACATTTGAAACTGCATATGCTGAAGCTAATGTAATAAACACTGCGAATAGGATTATCTGGTAAAATATTAGTATTATATTATTCATATTATTGTATCCTTTTTCTTTGAAAAGGAAAATTTCGATTAAACTGTGTAGCACTTACTTCCACGCTTAATGATTAATTTGTTTGTAAGTTTGACAATTATCGTGTTTGACATGTTTGATCAGTTTAAATGCTTAAAATGAATCCTCACTTGAATATGAGCCCCTGTAGTTTACAGCCAACTTGTCATGTATATGATGCATTTACCATAATTCTTACATTGGGCCATTGCATTTGGTCTGGAAAAAATAATACAGCATACTAAGCATTTGGGTACCATTTATTAACTACCGAATACTTTGTAAAAGTATATATAGGTAGTTAATGATTCGATCTCCCTGTCTGTGTGTGTGTGTGTGTGTGTGTTAGTCTGTGTACACGATAACTCAAAAAATACTCAACCGATTTGGATGAAACTTGGCATACCTATTCTATGGCAAAAAAGTAAGGTCAAGTTCGTTAATCAGCCGAATCGGTCAAGGTTTACCGTTAGAAACCGTTATAACTTCAAAATTTTCAAATGACAGCATATGCACATGTCGCATGATTTAGGTTCCATTTCTGACAAGGAACACTAATCTGGTGCCAGATTTTCAAAATTCGAAATCGTTACCGTTTGAACGGCCGTTATATTCGGACGGTCCGTGTCAGGTCAATTGTGTTCAGAAGGGTGATATCGGGCTGAAACTTGGTATACAGGGGTTTTCAATGACGGAGAATTCAATGAAGATCATCTCATGATACAGTGACTTATGACTTCCGTGTCAAAGGTCAACTGTTCTAAGAAGAGTGCTATCGGGCTGAAACTTGGTATACAGGGGTTTTCGATGACGGAGAATTTAATGAACGTCGTCGCATGATACAGTGACTTATTACAATGCATCTCATCACCATCATCACACAACACACCTCAATAGTTGACAATTAAAAAAATATTTATTCGTCATTAACAATATTTGAAAAATAGTTCTTCGTTTGATACAACGTGTATTCGGTAGTTGTTTCTAAAGGTTTTACACCTTTCTCGTTCCAGTTGATTTTCTTTATTTCAACTTCTATTATAACCGCTCATGTCATCTGGCAACATTCCATTTAAGACTAGGAATAATACCATGAAAGCAAGACAATGAATTGACAAAATATATGTTCTTAAAAATATAATAAATTTGGCAGCTCCTTAATTATAGCATACCTAGCAGAATTAATTAATGGGCTGTTTACCGATGAATAGTTAAAAAAATCATTGATCTTGATCAAAACTACAGACGACGTATTACCGCTTTTTAAGAATAAGTATTGTCAGTAGTTTCGGTTTTCTGATTTTTTCCTCACAATTTTTTGGTTGTGCTTTTTTTCGTTTTCTTCTTTCCCACATCCATATTTTGCATCTACAACACAAAATCAAAGTTGATTACAAATAAATACCGCATCGTTTTGAGCCAATGATTAATTGTAAGTAAATCTTACGCCACTCTCCATGTTATCCAGGCCATCCTTTTCATGATTGAGCCTATCGGACGAAATGGTAATCCCCTTTGCGTTTCCCGTTGACTTCGAAACTGCGCTAACATGTAGTAACCCATTCTCATCAATTTTCATCGTTGCAATGGCTACCTCCTCGCCAGCAGGCCTTTTTGCAAACCCTTCCAAGAAAAATTCTCCCAGCAGGTTATTTTGTGACGCCATCTCACCTTCCCCCTGGAATATCTTGAAATACATGCTCGTCTGGTAGTCCTCCTCGAAGCAGTACTCCTTGGTTGCCTCGCAAGGAATTTTTGAGTTGCGAGGAATAAGCGTGGAAACACCATCCGCACCCACATCAGTACCCAGCGTCATTGGCGTAACATCCTGAACCCCAATTTTGCCAATCGTCTCGTCACGGTTCAAAATGGCGGCCTGGACCGCGGCACCGTACGCCACGGCCTCGTCTGGATTGATGTGCTTGCTCAAGGTTTTGTTGCCAAAGTGATCAGAGAGCATGTCAGAGACGAGCGGGATTCTAGTGGTTCCTCCCACCAAAATAATGTCATGAATGTCCTCCTTCCTCCCTATCCCCTTGGACTTGACCTCCTCAAAAACGCGGTCTACAATGGTCAACGTTTTTTTGACAAGATGCTTAATGAGCTGCTCAAATTTCTCTTTGGTGACTTCAATGGACAAATGCGTATCATTGTGAATGCGATCCACACGTACCGTTTGCTTGATGCCAGAGGAGAGCCGTTCCTTGGTCTTCTCGCATTGATATTTTAGGCGGGCCAGCGTTCCCCGGACACCGTCCCTGGTCTGCTTCACGGTACTTTCCTTACCCTCCAGCAGATTTATTCCCTCTTGGTACCTGAACTCGCTAATGCAATAGTCCATCAGCAACTGGTCAATGTCCTGTCCACCCAAATGCGTGTCGCCGTCCACGGCCAAGATTTCCACGCTCATCGCTTCTACGACTGCCACGGCCACATCAAATGTCCCTCCGCCGAGGTCATAAATCAACACGTTTCTTCGCTGCTTCTGGTTCCGCCGCTCAAAACTGTGTGCAATGGCTGCCGCGGTAGGCTCACTCAAAATGTTGAGTACTTCCAGTCCTGCCCTCTCTCCTGCTTCCGCCGTAGCTCGTCGCTGTGGCTCGGTAAAGTAGGCTGGTACGGTGATCACTGCCTTTGAAATGGTGCCAAGGGGCAGGTCTAGGTATTCATCCGCCATTAATCTGAACTGCGCTAGCAGCCTCGCCGAAATGTCGTGGGGGTATCTTGTCTTGTTCCAGGTTTGGATCTTGGGATGACCTCCATCGTCAACCACCACAAATGGCCAGTGCTTTCGGTCGTTTTGTAGATGGGCGTCGGTCCAAGGTCGCCCAATCATTCTTTTGGCGTCGTAGATTGTTGTTTCCGGGTAGCGGTGGGCTTCCTCTTTTGCAACAAACCCGAAAGTGTCACAGGTAGCGTCAGGGTAGGCAACGTAGCTGGGCGTCGCTCGGATATTTCCCTGAGTCCGGTTTTCAATCACTTCCACTTTTCCATTGTTGTAAACTGCGACACAGCACATTGTTGTGCCAAGGTCGATGCCAATTGCGTGGTCATCTTTCTTGTCAAAATTCATTTTGGAACCTCAGACTTGAAAGCGAAATACGTTACAAAATTAACTTGTTTGTGAGCTTGTGATGCTTGAGTGCAGCAAATTCGTTTGCACTGTAAAAATTACACAATATGTTTTAATGAGACGTGTATATGCTTTACTTTATCAGTTTGATTGATGTGAAAAATGATAAAAAAAAGTTAAATAACACTGAACCCAATAAAGCGCATCCCGATATTGGTAGCGAGGCTAGCTGCGAACATTGATCAATTAGTTTTCAGGTATTAATGGCAACCTATTCATTTTGTGTGTTAATATTGGATACGTGAGTTGTATTTACCTGATATATTCGACTGAGCAAAAACGTATCCGTCCATTTAATATCATGAATTCATATTTCTCATTTTAAAGTTGCCATTATAAATTTAAGCCTGCAGGAAAGGGAATATAAAATGCAGAAACGATACCAGATGAGCAGGACGTAGTACCATTGCAGTCCGACTTTGCTATAACCGTCAAAATGAAAACACCTTCCTACTTGGTTAAGTAATTTGTGTGTGGGTGTGCATGTACAAGAATAAACTGTTAACACGTTTATCAGCAATATATAATATTAGTATATTGTATTAGTACATACGGTGTCTCCTGTGGTAGCAATTACCTACTTTGATATTTATGAGCACAATGTGGACAGTATCGCTTGTACCATAATTGTATCATATTAAATCTGAGTACACGCCCAAATCACATGTACCGAGGAAAATTATATGCATACCATACCCATACGTTGTCTTGCCGCATCACTACATCACTGCTTGCTGTGCATATCACCACTACCTCACTGGGTCCGAGCTGCCCGAAAAATGGAGGAACAAGATGGGAGGAAGCGATATGTCGCCAATTTCTTGCTACCAAAGTAACCCAAAAAATTGATAAATCATTTCTGAAGCTCAGAAAACACTTTGAGAACACCAAGTCGCGGGACGAAACCGCTGGCGAAGAGAAACAATACAAAGCCGCGTGCTGGATGTACTACAACGACGAGATGAACAAGTTCATGAAAACCAACAGGAAGACAAGCCTCAGAAACATCATAATAGCGCATATGGAAGCGTCAATGAAGAATGCAAATGAAGTTCACAAGGTTTCCTTACTCTTTCCGTCCTTCAAGCACAATAGAGTTCACAGGAAAACGTATGACACTATACGTCATTTAATAATAAATGAATGGGCTTACTTCGGATTGCCTCTTAAAATCGCTTTTTCATCTTGAAATCGGATTACTTTCAACACATTTATAAAAAGAAAAATATACCCATATACTGCGTGTACCTACGCAACATGCATTTTAAAATTCACCATCGTTGCTTCCAATTACCTAGTACCAACAGATGAAGTTGTTTGTTCAAATGATTCCGACGATGATTAACTCGAAGCACGGGCAGAGGACAGACTGCGAAAGATGTTTTGATTCTAATATTCGGTTATACATGTAAAATGTGTACCTAACTGCTACAATTGTCCTCGCCCTGTACCTAATTGTCATGCTTTGGGATTGTTCACCTAAGCGATATTGCATATTATTCAGAATGCGACGCAGATTACGACAGTACCCAGAAATAAGCAGTTCCTCACCTTTGATCACTGAAATTAATTTATTCACGTGAAGTATTGTATTACAAGAAACTTGCGGACGTTATGTCCTTAATTACAAATTTTAATATCATATACTGTTTAAATTTACTTGGATAGTAAAATCAAATATTAATTACCTATTATTTTTTATTTACATTGGATGCTGCGAACTTTACATGCGATTGGTTTAAATATTTCTCACCCTCATTTATGTTTACGTCTTTGAGAGAATAATGTACAAAATTCAGTTGGTCAATCGCAAAATTATGCAACTCAAACAATTCATCAACCTTTCTCGACTCCGCACCACAAAGCATACCTTCAGCCGCAGCTAGTCTCCCTTGCTCAATTTCTTCCAAAATGATTTTCTTGGTGAGGACGCCAACTTGCACGTTTCCCTCCCTCAGTTGCTTCTCCATGCTGTTACAACGGTTCATTAAAACCATTTGTCCTACCACAATTTCAACTTCTTCCGCGGTTTGCTTCTTGTGTTGATCATTTTGATGTTCCGTGTTATCATCTTTTACCTCGCATGTATTAATGGTACTCTTGTAATGAGAATTTAATGAGTCAAGCATCCCCTTTGTTTCTTCTAAAACAACATGGTTCATTTTTCCGCCATACCGCATCGATTTTCCCACAACCTTCCCGCATGCCAACAGCATTCTCTCATGCATGGCTTCCAAATCTGCCTCCTGGACATCTTGGTCTGAACCGCATTTCTTTAAAGCGGCGCAGTGGGCACCCCGTATTCTATTAACCACTTCATCTGCCAGCATCTTCTCGACTTCCATAATTGCTGTATTGTGGTTCTCGTAAAGCCCGGCAAATTTGGTTTTTGCGGCCTCCAAAATGTCATGACTGAAACCATTATCTTGCAGGCCACTGTCAGTCCAACGATCCTTTGCCCGCTGGTAAGCGGTGTTAAAAAATCTACGCATCTGGTCCCCGTCACGCTTGCCATGGAAGCATACGAAATTGTCGAATGCATTTCGAAGGTCATCATTCAAGCTACGTAAAATGACCCGCGCCTTCTCTAGATTAAGTGTGGCATCGGTCCCGTCGTAGGTACCGGGACATGAATTGTGTGAGGCATCATTGGCCAGTGATTCTAGAAACTCGTTCACTGTTTGTCCAATTTTGTCCAATGTGCCTAGGCTTTCTACCTTCAAACGTATTGTTTCCTGGATCGGGGATTTCTCCTGTAAAGGTAAAGAAAGTAATGCGTGACTTACAATGGCAGAGTGATGGCAAATAAAACAACTTACCTCAACAATTTTAACGTCGGAAGGCGTCAGAGCTTCAGCTCCAATGACCTGATCTTTAGTGCCGCGAATACCTGGGTTTCCTTCGGTTTCCGAATCTGCTAATGCAGAAAATTGTAAAACAGGAAATGCGTCACTAATAGTCTCGGGCACATCCACGTCTTCCATGGAGATGTGTACGAAATCACCTTCACGACAATCCTCTTTCATTCTCTTGTATTTTCCGCCTTGTATGGGACCTTCGTAGCCGCCTCGGTTTGTATATGTCGTGTTTGGTATCGATTACAAATTTCGGATTGCAGACGCCAAGCATTACAAAGCAGTGACGTACAAAGTCACATAGGACAATTTGGTGCTGCGTATCGCGGGTGCAATATTATCTTACTAAGCAAAATTACTCAAGGAGTAGTTGAGTCAAGTTGACAATTTCTTATCAGTTTCAAAACTTCTGAAAAAGTGTTTTTTCTGACAAGGGAATGTTGTCTGGTGTAGTGAGCGTATCTGCGTCATTTCAAAAATTGGTGTACCAACAACTTTTCTAAATGTTTCTAAATGTATTTGTATGCTGCCAAGACGTTATCTAATGTGTCACGGCCAACCAAGTGAACCAACCATCCCATTGGAACAACTTCGGAAGATTAGACACTACTGCAAGTTAATTAATTGGCATAAATAATTCATTATTCACACCGCGCTCTCAATTAATGTCAACGATTAAGAAATGACTGGAAACTGAAATGGTATGGAAGAAAACATACCGCATTCAAATGTAACTAATAAAATGTGTATCCACACAATTACTCGGTACGGCGCAATGCAATGACATATACTACTAATAAGCATTTCTAAAATATTAGGACCACTAGCTTGCAAATACCTGAAACGTTTACGTAATTAATCGTATATAAAATAAAACTCCCTATGTTGGAGCGTGAAGTAGTTACTTATTTTAGTTTAGTAGTTTAGTTTATAGTCGCTAAGGAACTAAATTAGTATTACTAAAGTTACTAGAGTTACGTCGGGCGCGCCGTCAGTTGAAAGCATACAGTGATACTTAATCCTCACTGTCAGCGCATCACTACCACTCCTATGTAGGTGGTACAATAAAATCGCCAAATTTAGTAAAAAAATACAAGTACAATGTGCCGTTAGAATCAGTTGGAAAAACTGATTCGGATACACATCCTCATTTGTCGTTACGCTCTCTACACCTCACACTCCCTTGTGAGTGACAATTTCTTATTAATCAGAAAATGTATCGCATAATTTACGATATGTGTGTCTTTCGTTTGTAGAAAATTACTCTGTATTTTCTGACCATGCAATCCATTTGTAAATGAAATTTGTAATCTTTACCGATCACGGATGTAAGCCAACTCCATATATTTTGCAAAATTTCCATGTGGTCCCTCAAATGTATATACGTTCGACGGCGTTGTCACTTTACTTAAAATGAACAAAGCCTGACGGGAACGGCTGAATAAAATTAGTTAGTATTAGTACTGTGTGCACAACTTTAACTGAAAAGTTAAATTGGTCGCATTAAGGCAGATAAATAACTCTTGATAAATATGTTTTCGTTGCATACATTTTGTTGTAGCATTATTAATGAATACGATTTAAGAGTACGGTGCAGGCTACCGATCAAGTGGCTAGTATATCCCACATGCTAACCCTAGAGTATCATGGCACGTCCTTTACTATAAATACTTTTTGGGCAATGGAATGGGAATGATATTATACCATTGATATAAGATCTAAGCAGCCCTGCCCACATATTATTCTTGACATGTGTGGTATGATGACAAAGTTCTACTAATGAACAGTTCACATGATGTATTTTATATAATTTGTCCATCTATCTAACCACCCTTACACATACATAATTAAACATAATGTAATACTTTTTTGCGCTGCATGTTTTGGTACCACATTGCGGCTAATATTAGTAACTAGAAAGGCCAGCCAGCTACGCTTGGCTATTAACATATACGTGCACTCCAGTTCTTTGGAACGAAGGCATCAATCATTTATATCTTTGCTTTGGATTTTGTTTACCCAATGGAGCTACAGTCCAATCAAATAGAATCCTTGGTTTAACTGCCTGAATTGATGGTTATATGTTTTTGTGTAGGTAAGATTTTACGCACCAACCTTTCCCAACTGAGCGTCAGTCCGACCGAGCTGAAGCTCAGCTCAGTCCGACCCAGCTGAAGCTCAGTTCAGTCCGACCCAGCTGAAGCTCAGTTCAGTCCGACCCAGCTGAAGCTCAGTTCAGTCCGACCCAGCTGAAGCTCAGTTCAGTCCGACCCAGCTGAAGCTCAGTTCAGTCCGACCCAGCTGAAGCTCAGTTCAGTCCGACCCAGCTGAAGCTCAGTTCAGTCCGACCCAGCTGAAGCTCAGTTCAGTCCGACCCAGCTGAAGCTCAGTTCAGTCCGACCCAGCTGAAGCTCAGTTCAGTCCGACCCAGCTGAAGCTCAGTTCAGTCCGACCCAGCTGAAGCTCAGTTCAGTCCGACCCAGCTGAAGCTCAGTTCAGTCCGACCCAGCTGAAGCTCAGTTCAGTCCGACCCAGCTGAAGCTCAGTTCAGTCCGACCCAGCTGAAGCTCAGTTCAGTCCGACCCAGCTGAAGCTCAGTTCAGTCCGACCCAGCTGAAGCTCAGTTCAGTCCGACCCAGCTGAAGCTCAGTTCAGTCCGACCCAGCTGAAGCTCAGTTCAGTCCGACCCAGCTGAAGCTCAGTTCAGTCCGACCCAGCTGAAGCTCAGTTCAGTCCGACCCAGCTGAAGCTCAGTTCAATCCCTAAATCAATTCAATCTCTATAATCCCAACCGACCTGAAATCCCAACGGACCTAAAATCCCAAATAACCTAAAATCCCAACCGACCTAAAATCCCAACGGACCCAAAATCCCAACCAACCTAAAATCCCAAATAACCTAAAATCCCAACCGATCTAAAATCCCAACCGACCTAAAATCCCAACCGACCTAAAATCCCAACCGACCTAAAATCCCAACCGACCTAAAATCCCAACCGACCTAAAATCCCAACAGACCTAAAATCCCAAGCGACCTAAAATCCCAACCGACCTAAAATCCCAACCGACCTAAAATCCCAACCGACCTAAAATCCCAACCGACCTAAAATCCCAACCGACCTAAAATCCCAACCGACCTAAAATCCCAACCGACCTAAAATCCCAACCGACCGAAAATCCCAACAGACCTAAAATTTCAACCGAACCGAAGCTCAGCTTGGTCCGACGGAACCCCTGTTCTGTTCTACATCCCAAAAACTCATGATGGTACGGTCGGACGTCGGACGGACGGGCTACAACGGCTTATAATATATAGGATTAGCACAACAAATGAATGTACTGCTGTATTGCAATTGAATTGTGGTACGAAACCTGATGATCGCTCAGCCCATTGCTATGCATCCATTCATATCAACGAATATGGTATTACTCAACTTCCATTCTGATACGATATTTACATATATTTAAATTATGCATGTAGATGATATGGTTTTATTTAATCACACTATACATAAAACGAATAAACTCTTATCGTCAATAATTTTGCCCAGCGATAGTTATGCCATTCTTTAAATGCGTACGCATTTCAGTTTATTTGTGCAGCATCATATTAATTATTCACTGCATCAAACATACCCATAAACACCGTACCAGGTAAACTTGGACTAAATGCCACCTTGCTATTGCATGCTCTGAATTCCGATAAAGCTGTCAATCATATTTTTAGATAACATTAGATAGCATAGCAGCAGACGATGCATTCAAGTTTAGGCAATGACGACCTTTTACAACCATGCAACGGCCGTAACCTTATTGATGGTAATGAACCTCACAATTTACTGTGCTAGTTACTGTTAAATTGACTAGTACATTTTTAGGTTATGTTTGAATCCTAAAATAGGAACTAGGAAGGAGAGTATTTATCCTATGTGATTACTCAGTTGTTAATATATCAAAATGTTTTAATTTGTAAACGATCATTTGCTGCTAACAAAGCCAATTATATATGATTTTAATGTATAGTGTCTATAATAGTACATAAGATACAGCATCAACAATAAACTGTGGTATATTCCATTAATTTTGTACAGGTTTATTGATACTTTTACTGCTGTAATACAAACTTATTTTTTAACTTTCCAAAAAACTTTGGAAAGAATACAATATTTAAATCACATAATATACATATGAGTTAAGCGATGTGATCATGGACTTTGCAATGGGCGTAATTTATCAGTGGATGGATTCAGCAATCTAAAAGAAAGTAAAACACACGCGTTTGCAATTAACCTATATGCATGCACCTCAAATGTCCATTACTAAATGCATTAAGTAATACAACTCCTACCTCTCTTTTCAAGTTTTCCTTCGCGTCAGTGTTCATTGTCAGCCCATCAAACGATATGGTGATCTGATTGGCTCGTTTTGTTGAGAGGGAAACCGCATGCACCTCCAGTAAACCGTCCTCATCTATTTTCATTGTAATTTCCGCTTCCTCTTGCCCAGCAGGTCTGGCAGGTATGCGCTCCAGACGAAATTCGCCCAGCTGCTTATTTTTTGCTACCTTATCGTGCTCTCCTTGGAACACCATGAACCGCATCGATGTCTGGTTGTCCTGGACCGTAACACGCGTCTGAGTAATCTCGCAAGGAACTTGAGAGTTTTTTGGTATTAGTCTGACAAATTTTCCATCCGCATTGCGAAGACCAAATGTCATTGGGGTGACGTCCTTGACAATTCGTTGCGTGGATGAGTCCCTGCTGTTCAAAATGAGCGCCTGTGTAGCCGCCCCGTATGCCACAGCCACGTCTGGGTTGATGCTACTGCATAACTGCCTTCCATCAAAATGATTTTGAAGCATGGTCATCACAAGCGGAATCCTTGTTGAGCCGCCAACCATAATAATGTCGTCAATGTCGACCTTTGTCTTGATTCCCTTTGACTTGACCTCCGCAAGGGCATGGTCCACAATTTTGATCGTCTTGGCAACCAGTGGTTTTATGAGGGCCTCAAATACTTGCTTTGTTAGAGTCTGCTGCAAGTGCTTGCTATTATGTATGTACTCAACATTTATTCTTGTCGAGTCGGATGTAGACAGTCGCTGCTTTGCTTTCTCGCATTGAAGTCTTAGACGAGCTAATCCGCTTCTGGTCTTGTCTCTGGTTGTCTTGAGGGGACTGTCCTTACCATCCCGCAGGTCAACTTTCTCCTTCTTCATAAACTCCTCGATGCAGTGGTCCATCAGCATTTGATCAAAATCCTGGCCGCCCAAGTGAGTGTCGCCATCCACGGCAAGTATTTTCACATTTTCGGACTCCATCTTTGCAATGGCAACGTCAAAGGTGCCACCACCCAGGTCATAAATTAGAGCAGTCCGAGATCCCGTGTTTCTTTGCTCAGCGCTGTAGGCAATGGCTGCTGCAGTCGGCTCGCTGAGAATGCTGAGGACCTTCAAGCCGGCACAATCTGCAGCCTCCATCGTGGCACGTCGCTGAGGCTCGGTGAAGTAGGCTGGAACCGTGACCACTGCTTTTCTTACTGATCCCTGCGGCAGGCTTAGAAACTCGTCAGCCATCAGTCTGAAATGCGCCAGGAGCTTGGCCGAAATCTCATGCGGAAATCGCTTCTGATCCCAAATCTTCACCCGGGGATTCCCATTTTCATTTACCACCTCAAACGGCCAGTTCTTCAGGTCGCCTTGAAGACAGTCGTCTGTCCAGTACCTTCCAATCATTCGCTTGGCATCATATATGGTTGTCTCGGGAAACAGGTACGCTTCCTCCTTTGCCACTGATCCAAATGTGGCGGATCCGTCCTCATGATATGCAACGTAACTTGGCGTTGTGTTGGAGCTACTCTGCGCTCTGTTCTCGATCACAGTTACCTTCCCGTAGGAATGGACCGCCACACAGCACATTGTCGTTCCCAGGTCGATCCCAATGGCGGGGTCGCTCTTGTTGTTGTCAATCATTTTGATGCGAGCTTGGTACTCTTTGAAGCACTCCTCCATCCGCTGTTTCAACCCTGACACAGCAGCAGCCCTAACCTGTGTATCCAATTTTGCAATGGCTAGTGCAGCGGAAATGGCAGCGTTGTGAGCCGATGTCGCGTGAATCAAATCCGTGCTTATTAGATTAGTCATGTAGTTTTCCATTTGACCTGTGTAGTGCTTGAAGGCAGTTTCCACCGACTCGCCACCAGTTTGTTCCTTTTGCTTGCGCAGCTCAAAATGTCGTTTGAGGCGGGTATATGTTGCGTCAATTGCTTCTCTTGTTTGTGGTGTGAGTCTTGTGGAAAATTTGGCGGATCCCATTTCCTCTTTCCATTTTTCCGGGAGCTGCTCCAGGATTTCAGTTTTTGTTTTGAGATGGAAACTCTCAAAGTAGGATGTCGTTGCGGCGGAACTGTATACGTCAAGCATTAATTCCTCGTAATGGTCCACGCTTGTTTTCACAAGCTTGGCAAGTGCCTCGTCTCGCTTCCTGTTCCGAAACATGATGATTCAAAATGTATTGAATGTGTGATTTTTGCTAGTTGGTAGTCTCGTTACAGCGAAACCTCCAATAGAAAATTACTGTTAATATTTTGAAGGATAACGTTGGACTTCATATGGTTTGTATTTACGATAAAAAATATATCTCGCTGAATGTTTTATTTCTGCCTGACCAAATGCTGCCAGTCAAGCTACTTATCTCCAGTGTCGCATTGTGTAGGACTCTTATCAGTACTGCATGATTATATTCATTTTAATAAGGATATTACTACCAACTGAATTCTCCTTAATTGAAATGTAACCAAGTGGATATACTCACGGTATAAACTTACTGGATATACTCATTGTATTCTGTGAATGTGATAATGTAAACGTATTTACACATAATTTAGAAAAAGCTATACGCTGCAACGTTTCATTAGTATGTGCACAGGTAAAATCATCCACTACTCTGTATCTACTTACTAGTTCATACAGTTGAAATACTTAATAGACTTCATTTGAAATGAGTGGACTTTGACACTGATTGCATGTAAAGCGATACAAGTATGGGATGCGATGCTATGCTGAAATAAGTATGGGATATATTTATACTTTGTATATGTAGGTATTTTCAATCACTTGTATTTTCATTTTCAATAAAACTCATATATTCGGTAAAAAAAACTTCACCATTCATGTCACTTTTGATACCAGTGTGCACCATTGTCTGTCTGTTCTTATCAAATGGCATTGGTAGATTGAATGTGGAATGTATCATTTTGACAAAAAATGGGTACGCGTAATCTTTTAATCGATTTAAATGTATGTTTGAACTAATACTTATTAAAGAAATGGAAATGGCATTATGTGTTGTGCATGTAAATAATACATGCATGGGGTAACAAACCCGCATTCAATGACTGAATGTAGAAAAAACATTTGGAAATTACAGCTACGTTTATTGTTATCTGACACAATCTGAATACGACAGATTATTCGCTCACAATGTAGGAGTAGATTTTAAAATATGTTCGTGCCCACTCGTTAGCATTTAGTGTATCACATGCATTATCATAATATGATATGAATAGGAAATTACTCTATACGTTGTCAGCCAATTTGGACATTTATATTAAGCATTATATTATGATACAAAGATCATATTAAACACAAAGACTTGCATGTAGATTACTCCAAATTTCAAATTTACACCAGCCCATCGGAAATTGTTTGTATTCATCAAAATTATTTTCCATTGTTTCCACCAGCCATCTCTTGAAATTAAATTTGTTCATCAACTTTATTCATATTCAAAGCACAATATCCCATTCCGGTGAATAAAGATTTAGTCCGACAAATTATTAAGCATAATGGCGTCAAATGACAGAGTAGCCAACCTGCGCGGGAAGTTTGAGAAACCTAGGTCGGTTACGGGAATACGCGAAACTGGAAAAGTGAAGGAAGTGGTAAAGAAGATTAACAACAACGGTAAGATAGACAGCATATTTCTCAAACACTACATGTATGAACGACAATTGAATTTGTTCACTGGTTTACTTGACTCTCCCAGGAACTGATGCTGATACAAGCAATTTAACAAATAAGGTCAACGCAGTAGTGAACGATTTCGAGGCAAAATCGAAGCAGAAAAATTCCTACGTGAGGAGTGTGTCCATTTCCAATGAGGCGTTAACAAATGCTCTAAAAACAAACACGATTCAAGGAAAGCTGAATAATTTATCCGCTACCTCTCTACATCGCCTTCAGCCCAGCCAGCAACATCAGAAAGGCCAACATGAGTCAACCAGTAAACCAATACCTCCCCCAAAGCCCTCAGCCAAACCCACTACAAGCATACATAAGGAATCAAGTAGCGACAATGCTCAAGGGCAGTCGGTGCCATTACAGAGGGTAAACTCAATAAGTGCACCTAGATGCAGAACAGAAACAGAAAAAGATGCCGAGGCGCTCAAAGAAGCTACAACAGTTACTACAACAACAAAAAACGTGACCAGAGTAGATAAACCTAACATTGCGCCAAAGGGAGTAGTTACTTACCCGACAAACGTTGGTGGAGAAACTAATACATCAACAATTCCAGAAGGAACGCAAGCTCCACCAACACGAGAGAGAGCGGGGTACCCGGCATCCCGAGAAACAAAGGAGACTCTGCCAACCAAAAAGGTTTCAGGAACTGTGCCAGGCGTAAAATCTGATGAAGCCGCTAAACAGCTGGAGAGGGGAGTGGACGCCACTCAACCACTGAAGCGGGAAGGGGAAACGACCAAACCGTTGGATAAGAAAACCACTACCCCAATGCAGGACGTGACCCCGCAACAATCAAACGAGGAAGAGACGACCTTGCAACAGCTAATGGAGGGAGAGGTTACCCCGCAGCAGCTAATGAAAGGCGAGGAAGCCATTCAACAACAGGAGGGAGAGGAATCCCCGCAAGAACTGATGGACGGAGCAGGAACAACACCTATACCAAAGGAGGGACCAGCATCCCCGCTTCCGCCGAAACAGAAAGTAACAACCCCATCGCTTCCGCCGAAGGAGGAAGCAGCAGCCCTGCTTCCGCCGAAGGAGAAAGCAGGAACCCCACCGCTTCCGCCGAAAAAGAAAGTAGCAACCCCATCGCTTCCGACGAAAGAGGAAGCAGCAGCCCCGCTTCCGTCGAAGGAGGAAGCAGCAACCGCGCTTCCGTCAAAGGAGGAAGTAGCAACCCCATCGCTTCCGCCGAAAGAGGAAGAAGCAGCCCCGCTTCCGTCGAAGGAGGAAGCAGCAACCCCACCGCTTCCGTCGAAGGAGGAAGCAGCAACCCCACCGCTTCCGCCTAAAAAGAAAGTAGCAACCCCATCGCTTCCGCCGAAGGAGGAAGCAGCAACCCCACTTCCGCCGAATGAGGAAGCAGAAACCGCGCTTCCGTCGAAGGAGGAAGCAGCAGCCCCGCTTCCATCGAAAAAGAATGCAGCAACCCCGCTTCCGTCGAATGAGGAAGCAGCAACCGCGCTTCCGTCGAAGGAGGAAGCAGCAGCCCCGCTTCCGCCGAAAAAGAAAGTAGCAACCCCGTCGCTTCCGCCGACGGAGGAAGCAGCAACCCCGCTTCCGTCGAAGGAGGAAGCAGCAGCCCCGCTTCCGCCGAAAAAGAAAGTAGCAACCCCGTCGCTTCCGTCGAAGGAGGAAGCAGCAGCCCCGCTTCCGCCGAAGGAGGAAGCAGCCCCGCTTCCGCAGAAGGAGGAAGCAGCATTCCCGCTTCCGCCGAAGGAGGAAGCAGCATCCCCACTTCCGCCGAAAGAGGAAGCAGCAGCCGCGCTTCCGCCGAAAAAGAAAGTAGCAACCCCGTCGCTTCCGCCGAAGGAGGAAGCAGCAGCCCCGCTTCCGCCGAATGTGAAAGCAGCATCCCCACTTCCGCCAATGGATGAAGCAGCAACCCCACTTCCGCCGAATGAGGAAGCAGCAGGCCCACACCCGCCGAGGAAGGATGCAGCAACCCCACTTCCGCCGAAGGAGGATGTGAAAACCAATCAACAGCAGAATGGAATAGCTGAATCCATTACGCATTTTGTTAAAGATCGATTTGATGTGGGAAATATCGAGGGAATGTTATGTGAGATATATGATGTGGTAGAAAATGGCGCATTTCATGAGATTGCATTGACAGTTTATGAAACCATCAAACATTTCAACTCGGATCTTCAAAATATGTTCGACAACTATGTTTGTTTCGCAGGTGAGCGTGATAGCGATCAAATGGAAAAATTCAAAAGTGGAGCTTACAAACGTGCGAAAGAGAGATGGGAAACATCAGGACTCAATTCCAAAGGATTCGACACCAGCATTTTGGAATCTGCTAGAGATAAATTGTTTCAATACTACGACGAACAAAATAAGGAGATAATCAAGAAGGAAGGTGAACTCATTCAAAATGTTGGTAACGTTGTGAATCAGAAACATCAGAAACGCTGGACTCATCTATTCACAAAAGCAAGGGTAAACTACGGCGATCAGAATATGAAGCCGTTCACGCCAGGATTATCCTTCACCTAGGCAAAATCATTCGGACGGCCTTCAACTATGGTGGAAAACTTAACTACCCAGCAAGAGAGGTCGCGGAATTTCTGATGAAAGGATTTAGTATGGTGTTCGAAGAGAAAATGAAATCACTTAAATTGAAGCCAGAAAAATCCCCTTTACGGGACGCAAAATTGAAGAAGCAAGAAAAGTCTCCAAAAGAAACTCGCAAAATGAAAGATAAACTTCTAAAAAAATGTGACAAAATGCAGAAACAAATGAAGGATGGAAGCGTGAGTGTTTCAGTACTCACTCAGAGGATTGTTGCGGAAGCCATCACGCAAGCAAGATTAGCCGTTGAGCAAGACATGGTGCAGGGAAAAGAGGCAGCCGAAATTTACGAATTATTTAAAACCAATAAATTTAATAAATAAAAAGCACCCCCATTTGATGGATCGAGGCGAACTCATTTTCCGACTATTCTACATTTCTTGTTTATAGCTTACAATTAGAGTGGGTAAAATAAGCGATTGCCATATTATAATCGTAGTAATGTTTAAATCATTAATGTTATAATACGTCATGAGGAAACGTTAATATTAATAATATATAATTTTGATGTAATAAGTTAATTACTGGAATAAAAAAAATTTGGCTGATAAAACAAATACTCATAAAAATGTTTCTTTGTTCCAACTTAGTCATCATCATATAATGACTTGACTTGACATCCGTTCCGCTTTTGGAGTCGTTGAAGGACGCTATCCAAAATTTTGGTACAAAATGGCCATAAAACGTCAAATACGCAGCTCATTTTCATCAAATATAATTTCAACATTTAAATCATACTCTTCATATATCCTTCATATGTCCTACATTTATCATGCATTATATTACTTGTACTGATAAAAGGTAAATATGTAAATGTGTGCGACCTTGAACACTCCCGTGGCTCAAATGCCTACCCGTTTCATTTCACACAGCCATTGAATTATAGAAATAACGCGGTTTAATTGGATACGTGCGTAGCATAATAGGAGGTGGCTTACTGGTAATATTTGACACTTCACTTTTAATATTCTGGTCAACTACACCTAAATATAAAGTAAAATGTAAAGTGATCAATGTGTACGTATTGAATATATGAAAATGTAAACGCCAGTTTTTCACATCACTAATATTAGCCTTTGCGTTTCTACCTTCATGTGTAGGAATAAGAAAGGCGGGGTATGATTAGATCATAGATGTCGACGAACAATAAGGTATATATTTTTACAATATATTGCATGCTGATGGAGAAGCAGTCTAACAAATATTAAGCATATATATTTGTAATGGATAAACATAATTACGTTGTTGTATGTAGGCCATCCATCAACATAAGTTGACATTGTTTTTTGACGGTCAGTTCATTATCATACTTATCATGAAAGAACAAAATCAAGGTTACGCAATTTTGAGCAAAACCCCAACTCATCTGTATGAATGTATTTCTTCCCACAATTTCTTACCCACGAGTGTGCTACGATGTTGTTGAGCAATTACGACATACTACGTGCAATGATCACACTCACGTGTTTGATTGATCGATCATCATATTGCGCAACAGAAAATGGCAAAAGTATCACAAGGTATTTAGCTAATTTCGAAGTAATGACATTGTGAATATTTTCAATTTCACTGAGTACACTTCATGTCGTATGGTGGTAGAAAACTACGTTGGTTATAACCTAATATAGGCTTTTCAATCGACTTTGGTTTTGTGATCTGATGTAAAAGATTACAGGCGTAACGAAATCGGTTTGGTCATAAGTATCATAAGTATTACATATATTATTAAATGGAACACTTGTGACTAGTAATTCTAATGTAATGCAACTTATGTAGCCTTGCGTATATCACTTGGTAACACGTCGTACTATGTATGGTTTTCATAAGCAGTGTTATAACAATTTCGTACCCCTATACAGGATCATTGGTAGTATACTTGACAATGAAACGTCATTTCAGTTGACGCTTTATCAGCAACTAACAAAATTCCCATGTTGTTCACCAATTTGGCGATTTTGTGAGGGGATATGCTGGGATTCCCATTTCATAAGTGCGGTACGCTGGTTCCGTTTTTCTTCATCATAAGCCCGTCAGTTAATATTGGCATATTGAATCGGGCCGGTATCGTGAAATAAGTTCAGTCCTTACTAAACACCATTTAATTACTCTACAACGAATGCCATCTGCGGAATTGTTGGGAAACCATCAGCATTTGGTTACTCTGATCGCGAATGTGATTTGATGAATTCCAATGATAATGCACGTTACGTTTGAGGATGAAGAAATTCTGTTCGTTGATTAAATATAAATAATTCGCGTGTTATTTTCGTTCAAGAGATAACATGTCATCATTTGATAGTGAGCTGCATGAAATGTTTAGCTGAGGATGGAAATCACCACACAGCGACACAGCAACGGGATATGATAATGCTAAACGTATTGCAAATGTCTTACACGTATTGGTAGCATCAGAAATAGTTTATTCTCAAATTTACAGAATTCAAACAATTATACATGTTGGACGTACCCATTTCAGAGTGTTCAGACTAGTTTATGCTTCGGTAACAGCACAGCACTACTGATACGTAGCAGATATAGTACTAAAGGCACAACTTCAACCAGCATCAAAAGCATCAAAAACCAATTTTAAATGTGTACAGTGAAGACACAAAAATTGATGTACAGGAAAAACTATTCATGAGCCCATACTGTGACTTCAATGAACATATTTATTTACTAAAACATAACATTGTCAATAAATATGAATCAAATGTTCGATATATACAATTAGATGCGAATTTATGTTAAAAATATATGTATGCTTCGTTTCGAATTTCCTGGTTAATATGTCAGCAGGTAGGCGTATATAAATTTCGGCACCCGCAATGCTACATCAATGAATATTATTAGGTACATACATTTTCGCATTAAACATCGGTACAAGTTTATAAAAGTTCAAATGCTATGCATGTAGAAAACCATGTAGAAAAACGAATGGATGGGGCTCTGGCTAAACTTTATTCGATAAGGCGTTTGCTGAGTGAAAATATAATGAAAATGATGTTATCGGCCTATATTGTAAGCATTGTAGATTATGCCATTATTATTTGGGCGGTAAAACCCATGAAGCTAAATATACTTCAAAGGAAAGTGAACAGATTTCTGATAGCTTTTTTCCTCCCATCATTATACAAACGTCGTAGTAAGAAAAAGTGTAATTTAAAAATGGGTGACGTAGTAATAAATGATCTATTAAAAAAGATAAATTTACTCACATTTAGTGAACGTAGAACTCTCTCTGTATTAAAATTTGTTCTAAAAAAATATAGATCAAAATTGTTCTCAACATATTTTTCGACCAGAGATGAAATTACTGAAAATCAGTTTGATTTTAGAATGATTGTTCCATCGCCGAACACTGAATTATATAAGCAGTCAATAAATTGGATAGGAACTAATTTATGGAACCAATATTGTATACATTTTAAGCTTACTGATTGTAAAAAATGTCCATTTGACCAATTAACAGAAATATGTAATCACAAAATTTTAGAAGCAGGAGAGAATTTATATGTGTAGGTTTTTATTGTTA
Organism: Sinella curviseta; assembly: GCA_004115045.4. Lineage (NCBI taxonomy): Eukaryota > Metazoa > Arthropoda > Collembola > Entomobryomorpha > Entomobryidae > Sinella > Sinella curviseta. The sequence goes on along the minus strand of CM023201.3, from coordinate 1,211,341 downwards.
AATGATCACAACTTGGTTTTGGAGTATGGACCGGTCATGTTCAATTAATTATAGACGGTAGTTTGTAAATGCACTTATTGTTGTTATATTTTAATTGGTATTACTACATTGTGTTAGGGTTTAAAAGCAGTTCATGTAAGCACTGAACCTTCAAAACACACTAATAAAACCACTATCTATCTATCTATCTAGCATGCGCAAACAATAAAATGCAATGCTAACCATACAACTATGAAGATGTAGCAAATTCTTCTGTAACGTGGTGCTTAGCAAAGGGACAGTATCTGGATATAATGTTTGGCTAAGCATATATCCATTTAGTGACTCAAGTTAATATGATGATGAAAATTTCATCATGAAATGCTTTATACATATAATGATAGTGACCGCAAGCACTCGTTCATTCGTATGTTGTAAATTTGAACATTGCGAGAGTATCGCCTGATAATGCCGTTGAGATTACAACTTTCAACGTAGCAAGAGAATCCGAAATAACTTATCGCCATAATGATAGCATATCCAGAAACGTGGTAAACAACAAAACACCGTCTGGAAAAATAACAAACAGAAATATAGATTTTATTACATTTCATGGGCCTGGATGGTCCAATAGATTTCTGGAACAGTTAAATCATCAAAAGACAGCGTACATATATAGGTTCACAAATACGATATATGATTAGTAAAATAACTCAAATATTTCTTCAAATCGAACTTAAGTTTTGTATGAATATTGCTGTGAAATGGTGTGATCAGGAGAACTGACACCTGGATCATTAAGATTCATGACATATTTAAATCTTGGTTTAATAGTTGGAATCCTTCTTCCCAACAGGTATGTATTCAAGTAAATATTAAATAATTGATACATATATACGCCTAGAAGTCAGTGCTGTCAAAACTATTTATAATTTTACTTCAATATAATTGAGATTATTCGAAATTTGTGCACGGAAATTCATTTCTGCATACTTTGTTGTAACGTAATCAATTCGTCATCAATATAGGCACCAAATTTCTTGTTTCGAAAACAGCAGAGAAGATTGCCATACAGGCACACGAATAATAAAGGCATTATTGAAATTATTTACATGATTCACGTGCAATATTATTACAATGGGGGACACCGATAATACAAACTGCAACCCCAAACCAATGGGCAACGAAGGAGACCCCAAACACGTGGGCAACGAACGAGAACCCAAACACTTGGGCAACGAAGGAGACCCCAAACTAGTGGGCAACGAAGGAGACCCCAATCCCATGGGCAACGAAGGAGACCCAAAACACTTGGGCAACGAAGGAGACCCCAAACCCTTTGGCAACGAAGGAGACCCCAAACACGTGGGCACCGAAGTAGACCCCAAACACGTGGGCACCGAAGTAGACCCCAAACCCGTGGGCAACGAAGGAGACCCCAAACCCGTGGGCAACGAAGGAGACCCCAAACCCGTGGGCAACGAAGGAGACCCCAAACTTGTGGGCAACGAAGGAGACCCCAAAGCCGTTGGCAACGAAAGAGATCCGAAACCCGTGGAGAACGAAGTAGACCCCAATCCCATGGGCAACGAAGGAGACCCAAAACCTGTGGGCAACGAAGGAGACCCCAAACTTGTTGGCAACGAAGGAGACCCCAAACTTGTGGGCAACGAAAGAGATCCGAAACCCGTGGAGAACGAAGTAGACCCCAATCCCATGGGCAACGAAGGAGACCCAAAACCTGTGGGCAACGAAGGAGACCCAAAACCTGTGGGCAACGGAGGAGACCCCAAACACGTGGGCACCGAAGTAGACCCCAAACCCGTGGGCAACGAAGGAGACTCCAAACCCATGGGCAACGAAGGAGACCCCAAACCCGTGGGCAACGAAGGAGACCCCAAACCCGTGGGCAACGAAGGAGACCCCAAACTTGTGGGCAACGAAGGAGACCCCAAAGCCGTTGGCAACGAAAGAGATCCGAAACCCGTGGAGAACGAAGTAGACCCCAATCCCATGGGCAACGAAGGAGACCCAAAACCTGTGGGCAACGAAGGAGACCCCAAACTTGTTGGCAACGAAGGAGACCCCAAACTTGTGGGCAACGAAAGAGATCCGAAACCCGTGGAGAACGAAGTAGACCCCAATCCCATGGGCAACGAAGGAGACCCAAAACCTGTGGGCAACGAAGGAGACCCAAAACCTGTGGGCAACGGAGGAGACCCCAAACACGTGGGCACCGAAGTAGACCCCAAACCCGTGGGCAACGAAGGAGACTCCAAACCCATGGGCAACGAAGGAGACCCCAAACCCGTGGGCAACGAAGGAGACCCCAAACCCGTGGGCAACGAAGGAGACCCCAAACTTGTGGGCAACGAAGGAGACCCCAAAGCCGTTGGCAACGAAAGAGATCCGAAACCCGTGGAGAACGAAGTAGACCCCAATCCCATGGGCAACGAAGGAGACCCAAAACCTGTGGGCAACGAAGGAGACCCCAAACTTGTTGGCAACGAAGGAGACCCCAAAGCCTTTGGCAACGAAAGAGATCCGAAACCCGTGGATAGCGAAGGAGACCCCAAACCCGTGGGCACCGAAGTAGACCCCAATCCCATGGGCAACGAAGGAGACCCAAAACCTGCGGGCAACGAAGGAGACCCAAACCCTGTGGGCAACGAAGGAGACACCGAACCCGTGTGCAACGACGGGGACACCAAACCCGTGGGCACCGAAGTAGACCCCAAACCCATGGGCACCGAAGTAGACCCCAAACCCATGGGCAACGGAGAAGACCCAAAACCTGTGGGCAACGAAGGAGACCCCAATCACGTGGGCAACGAAGGAGACCCCAAACACGTGGGCAACGAAGGAGACCCCAAACACGTGGGCAACGAAGGAGACCCAAAACCTGTTGGCAACGAAGCAGACCCCAAGCTCGTAGGCAATGTTGGGGACCCCAATCCTGCGACCAAAGTATGCCGAAGTAATGCCGTGGAGAATAAACATCCTAGAATACCTAGACCTGATGGTTTGTCCCAGAAGGCGGATGATGAGACCAAGAGTGGACATGGCAGGAAACTCGCTGATATAAACGCCAGCAAGAAGAAGGTAACATTATAACTGGAATTGCCGTGACATAATGAAGCGAATATGCCGGTTGCATTTGTGAAAGATATAACCAGAATGTTGGATATGTTGCAAAACGGCTCGCCATTTCAATGTCAAAGATTTATTTTATTTCCCAAATATAAACATGCGCATTTTCATCTCTACAGTTTCCCCTTACTGTTGCTGAGGTAAATAGACATGTCATATCGTGGATGAAGGGTATCCGTGATTTCGACAAATTTGATGAAAGGATGGACTATCTTAATGACATCATCCCAAGAACGCCAGTTCATGAGATAATTGCGACTTATGATGTTGGCAACAGGACTAAAGCCTTTTGTGATGACGTAAAGCGGATTCAAGTTGCCCTGAAAAGCTTCAATTGTGACATTCGAAATAGTTTTGATAACTATGTGTGTTTCCATGGTCAACGAGATCAAGGCCAAATGCAAAAATTCTTTACGTCTGCTTATAACCGCGCAGATGCTGGTTGGAAAAGCAACGGTTTTGGTTCCTTGGGATACAGCGCCGACATTGTCGCCACAGCTCATACTAGATTCCTCAAAGTTTACGCACGACACAATGACAAGATTATTGAAAATGAACAGGCGCTCATTGCCAAAGTCGCATCGCGTATTGAAGACGAGTACAAACAAATGTTGAAGCAATGTATAACAAATACAAACGAAAATGTCTCAAGGTCATTTTATGAAGCCATTCATCGGAGAATGCTGTCAGGTTGTATGGCTCTTCTCAGAAAATCAATGAATTACGGCGGTAGACTCAATAATGTCGCACTCGAAGCAACAAAGAAAATGGAAGAGGCCCTGAATGACCATTTTCTGAAGGAGCTTGACCGTATTACCAGCCAATTCCTACTTGACCATACACCACCCAAACGGAAGCAAGGTCCCGTAGAGAAATACGAAGTTGCAATGGTATTTCAGTACGAGTTGGGTGCTGATGCATTGCAGAAACGCCATGATGAGATAGTGGCAGTGGTCACCGGTGGCATGAGTGAAGACAACATGAACGACTTGACCTGCATTTTGCAGATGCGCTTTCTGAATATGTTGGAATATCATTTCCAAAATGATACAAAATGTGAAGGTAAATATTTGAGCATCAAATTATGTATCAACCACACCAACGCCATTACTATTTGCTTTGAACATTACGGTTGTCTTTTTTATCTAATCTCAGGTGATATCAGAGACAACTCTGGGAATATGGGCATTCACCTAACCCGTAACTGGATGTGGGTCGTGGCTCATACGGACAAATTGGGCACCGTACGTATTGGTTTCCCGTCATCCCGAGGGCCAACGGAAGGATTTCCGGCAATGGTAGCTCGTTTTAATGACGACTGCAGATGGGGCTACGGCGCCAACAAGTTAGCCACCGAACGTCAGGGACGTCTGAACGTTTATGGATCCCTGCTCGGTCTTATGGTGGACACCAACTACATAAACGAAGCGTTCGAGTTGACAACAAACATGATTGCAGGAGTGAAAGCATGTGTGGAGGGTAACATGCAGCAGTCCATGCGAAATGCAATATTGGCAGTTCCCAGCTGGTTTAGCTTCTCAAACAGATCTCTTCTCCGGGAGTGTTGCTTGGCAGCTGGTGTTCAAAATGTAGTCATGGTAACTGAATCCTCCCTTGCTGCACACTACATTTTCAGCTCATTCAAAAATGATTCCAGTGTTCAGGATCGATTGATACTGGTCCTGCTGATTCGACAGGATGACATCTGTGTTGAAATATTTGGGCCAGGTGATGGTGACAAAAACCTTCAACTTTTTGCGGCATCTTCAACGAAATGGTCCTTCTCTGGTGGCCGTAGAGACCGAAAGAACGAAAGGCGACTTGCGGAAGACTATATCAATATTGTAGTGGCGACATACGAACAAGCCTTGAAGCAGCTACGGAAATCCCAAAGAAGTTTAATCCGATACTACACAGTAATTTATGATGCTGTTAAAGTACCTTCCACTTTGGATCAACACTTAAGTTCGCTGGGCTTGACGAAAATGGGTACTGACGAAATGTTTTCTAAAACCTTCCACGAGTTTTCCACGGATCCGGAGAAAGTGACAGGATTTTTACAAGGTTTGTCCACTACGGCACCCAACATTTCTCATCATTTTAGGAAAATGAAAGGGAAAGCTAATGATGTTGAGGAAGCCGTTGATGCACAGTCCTACCATCAAAAGCAGGACTTGCTAAACAAATGTGATAACATGCAGCGACAGCTCGAAAATGGGGAGGTGAGAGTTGGTAAGCTCACAAAGAAAATTATTTTGGAGAAAATAGAGCAAGGGCGACTTGCTGCCGCTGAGAACATGGTGACGGGAGAGGAAGCTCGAGAAGTTGACGAATTGTTTAAATTGCATAATTTTAAGCAATGGGTTTAGCCGGATAACGCTTTCCTTTGGCAAATGTATACAACAATAATATTTAAACATTTTTTTAGAATATTGTGCCTGTAAATATTATCCCATTTACGTCTAAGAACAATTAACGTTAATGAATCATATTTCCAATGTTAGGGTGTAAGATGTCTTTGATTAAAATTTGGTGAATAAAACTCATTGGTTTTATGGCAACTTTTGGTTCAAATATTTGCATCATGTGTGCTCAACATTTCAACCATATTGGAACACGTTGGCTTCATGTCGTCCGTAATTATCATTTATCATCGTAAAACTGACACACGATATCTCATTGTGTGAAAACTATGATTCCTTAAAAAGTGGAATGTTCACCCAATACCTGGAAAAAATGGCATCCTGGCCTCACTCTCATATGATTGATCAAACCACCAAACCTTGATAGTCTAGTTTCGCATCACAATTTGTGCTTCACAAAAGATAAGCGCAACGGTCAATTTCAGTCACCCAACCTTGATCATGAAATCACGTTTCCAATTGCAATACAAACATTTGTGAGCATCTGTCAACTTGTGTGTTTAAAGAGCAACAAATGCAGTGAATAATTACTAAATAATGTAATGCACACATGCATGGCAATTAAAATTATAATATTCCATACCGCTGTCGAAAAATTGTTGAAGGAATTCTATATAACGGCAACGATAGATAATGCAGTGATACATTCAAATAAATAATTTCTCAAAAATCGGTTAAAGAACATTTTTTTCTAGAGTTTCCTGTTCCGTTTACAGGTATTTACAGTTACCCATTTTCTTGTTCAAATAATACTTCTCTTAAAATAGACAGATTGCTTATAAAAATTCTAGGTAATATTATCTTACCTAATCTGAAGGTCAAAATTCGAAATTTTTAATTGAACAAATCGAAGCTTTATATTTCATGTATTGATAGAAAAAGCTATGCAAAATTTTGGATACACGTTATTTTCGTTATTAACAGACAGCAATGATGAAATAGGCAAATTTTACGATATAATGATGCAAATCTTGGCACTAAAATACATTTTACACGCATACAATTTTTTTTAAAGTTTTCGTTAACGTCATTACAAATTTTGCTAAAGCTCATAACAAACGGCGGTACTTGTATTAGACCATGATATAATTCCAGAAATGTTTCATTGCTGAAATAAAACTGGCTCATAGATACATATATACCCATCCGATAAGCTGCGCTTCACGGGAGTTGGAATCTCTTGTGAGTTAAATATCTCAGCGTCAGTCGATAACTTATCCAGCCAGTTACGCATCTCGGGTACAATTGTTACCTAATAATAACAAAAATAGTTGAAATGTAAATATTACATAGTATCATCAATCTAAAAGTACTCTTATTAATATACCTTAGACATATTATTTTAAAAACTCAACTATATTTTTTTACCTCAGGATATCCACCAGTAGGATCAATAAAGTACCACGTATCGCCTTCTTCCTTGTTAGCAAATTGCTCTTTGCTGGCTAAAACGAAGGCCACAAAATTACGACCACGTATACACATGATAGGGTTAAGTTTCATTTTCTTCCGGCTAACTATCTCCTTATTCTCATAATTTATTTATCTTGCAGCAGCAACCACACAAACTTGGCAAATGGGTTTGATTGAAGGGGCCCCGATATTTCCACGCAAAGTTTGAATTTCCCATTATGGTTCCTTTTAACCGCACCCACATGTTGCTAGAAATACACCATATTTTCAGAGTTTTGGTCCCCACATATTTCATTATTGTTGATAATTGATACCAATTACTACCTGCATGAACACACTTTTTATTCTCAATTATCGGATTTGGGATAACCGCGTTGTAGAGTGTTAAAAGTATGTCACTACTTGGCATTCCCATAATAGACGCAGGCTTGGGTACACCAGCCATTTTGATGTTTCCGTTAAATGCAAAGCTGAACTCCATCGTCCGCCGAACTAAACTGTGCCGATAGTGACGTCTTCTAGATCAGGGGTCATCAAAAGCAAAGTCTCCCCAGTCGCTGCTTCGTTTACGTCATATCGAATGAAATGGGGTTCCTTCAGAGCCGTATCGAAGAGAGTTACAGCACTTGTTGCGTATCTGGATTGCGGATAAAATTACGGAAATTTAAAATCATACATTTTCAAGATTAAATATATTTAGGATTACTTGTCAGTTACCCGTAAAAACTCTCTCAAAATGCCCATTAATTAGACCTAAATGTTCCATAGGGTTCCACACCTGTTCAAATTTACAATAGAACGTATCCGTCAGAGGCTTAACAATTTTGTCTACTAAAATTGACAGTCTTTTTCATATCATCCGTGTCAGCGGCATTTGGCTTCAAAATGAAGTCAAATATTTTGGTGGAGTAAAAGGCCGGAAAGAGGAATGCGTCCAAGTAGCAAGAGTTGTGAGCGCCTTCTAAATAAATGGAGTAAATATAATGAATGATGTAGGGGGAATTATTTCATTTATAAATACTGGAAAGTACGAATCATACCGACAGGACCACCCAGCTTCAATTTCATGGCTCCAGTTTCCGACTCGGTATGGTAAATGGATGAATGGCTATGTCCGGCCATTTTGAATTCGTCTTCCGCTTTCTCCGCATGATCTTCAGAAACATCCCGTGTGTGCTCCACATATGTTGAAGACGTCAACCCCGCATCATAATCCGCTGGAAATTTACGCTTCTGGCTGGCATTATGTATCCCCTTGCGGTCTTTAAAGTTGGTTTCATTGAACGCGACAATATATGTCGAAATGGTTTGAAAAAAGCTGCAGTAATATTGAGGGCAAAGTCCAAGACCATCCATCGACGGCTGCAATAGTTGATTCCTATCATAAAAAACTAAAATTCATGTTTAATTATTGAATACATCATGCATTATGTATAGCGTATAAATATGCATAAATATTCACCCGTGGAAGTAGAGAGCGATTTTGGTGATGCTCCTCTTGATTTCATGTCACTTCCGGTTGTTCGGATCACCTGCGGTCACTTGGTAGTACTTGAGGATCTGCGGAGTCTACCGGGAAAATTCAAAAATATATTTTACTTCAAATGCTGCAATATCACCATATTTTATTCAATTACATTTCAACAATTATCTGTGTTTGTTGAATCACATTCCGGAAGCTGAAGATCCGATTTCTCTTTTGCTGTAGTCGTCAATAGATCATGTGTGCACGTTAAGGAAAAAATATAATATATTAATATATAGAACGTGGTGTGATCCGCAGAATGTGTAATTATTGTGTAATTAATACATAAATAGGTATGTATTTTACGCAACTTACAATTTGTTTTGGTGGTTGCAATGTCTGAAATTACAGTAACCTCTTGAAGTTCATCGTCTGATCTCTTTCTTGGAAGGACTGCTTCCATAATGCTTTCTTCATACTAATTTTGGACGTGTTTGGGTCCGTTGGAACATATTTTTGTTCGTTGGTAATGTTTCAGAACAAACAAGTAAAATACATACTAATCTTACTCAAACTTGTTGAACAAATGAATGAACGCTTGTCTATTTCTGCGTGTGAGATAACACGTGTACATTACTGAAACTTTCCATTGCAGTGCACACGTCGGAATGTATATTATTCTGCTCTTGCTGACTGAGTGGCTGGCAATGATGTAGAGTACGCTGTAATGAAGGTTATATTATTTGTGAGTAGTGTGCAAACACCGATGTATATATGAGCGTATGGGCCCTCCTATCAGATATCTATTTGAATCGCGGTGATGTAAATGAGACATCCAATAGACATACGATTAAGTCTATTTCGGTATACAATTAAAAACAGTAAGCATAACGCAAACTGTTGGCAGATGTATGGGCGTCTCGAGTTGATAGATCTTTCAGGCTACAAGAAAAGCTGAAGGTGGTAAACGTCAATGTTCATGGAACAAGAACACAAATGCAAAAAAACAAATATGCTTCAGATGTGGTTTATCTGATATGCTCCCGTTATGTGTTTTAATGAACGTGTTACTGCACAATACTTGATTCAAGTAGGTCACTGGCGATATCTGTCAATCATTCCGCTGATAAGCTTGATATATGCATTCAAGTTTGAAGTTTACTGCCACGATGACGATGCTTGCTGCAGTGGTTAATTTTATTAAATACTTAAATAACGTTCAAGTAATTAAATTATTATACATGCAACTATACATGAAATGGTGTAGTTTAATTTATTTAACAATCAGAACAATCATTTTTAGCTTGTATATCAACATAAGTTTCCTTGGCTTGCAATTACATAAAATGGGAACTTAAGCCAAAAATATATGCCAATCATTTCATTTTATAATCAATCAACACGATCATCTAGTTTCTTAAATTGTACTGTTTAAATAGCTCATCAACTTCTTGCGCTTCCCTTCCACTTATCATATTCTCAGATGCTGCCAGCCGTCCTTGTGATATTGCATCCTGTATGATCCGACGGGTAATTCGCCCTGCGGGTACACTACCGTCATTCAACTGTCTCTCCATCGCGTTGCATTTCTCCAGCAATGCTTCCTTCCCGTTCGTTAATTTTTGGTCCCTCCTTAACTGTTGTAGATCAGGAATGGTTTTCATTCGTTTTGCCATAGCCACGTCATGTTCGTCCACCAGCTTTCGTTTCTTAGAAACCCTGCCTTTCGCGGATGTAGAGGAAAGCGCAGTGATTGGTTTCATTGTTTTCACTTTCTCGGCAAATACGCGTGCCATAGCAACTTGCATTGTCCTTGTTGCCTCGTGTACCACATTGTTCAGCTTTCCACCGTAAGCCAGGGACCGTCCCATGATAACGGTACATTGCTTCAACATTCGTTTATGAGCGTCTCCAACTTCTTCATGATTCAGTCCTTTGCTGTAATTCATCAGTTGAAGTTTGTATACATTGGTAATTTTATCTATTACCTTACTAGTAATCGCTTTCTCCTTCTCTATAATCTTTTCGTTCTGGTCTTCATAAAACGCTTTAAGTTTGTTGTTGGCTCGAAATAGAATGTCGGTGGTGAAGCCGTTTGCCGGTAGGTCACTTGCCTCCCATGATGCCGTTGCTCTGTTGTAGGATGTGTTGCAGTATCGCGACATGAGGTTGCGGTCCCTTTGGCCATCAAAACATACGTAGTTGTCGTACGTATTTCGTAAATCCACCTCTAGTCCCCTAACGATCCGCTTTATATCTTCAAGTGCAGGAGCGGGTACTCGATCAAGTGCAGTGTCCTTTAGGATTTCTTCTACATTTATTATGTCCATATTGTTCACTTTATGAGCGAAATGGTTAACTGTGGATGTACTGTGACTGCATCAATTTCAATACCATTTCCATTCCCATGCGCAAACGCGTTAGATAAATTCTTATCAATTTCAACATGACGTTGATTGATATGGCAGCTTAGCAGAAATGATAACTCTTTAATGTATAATTTCATGGATATATGCAATGTATTGCAATTGCATGAGCAAAATATTCAGGTATATGTATGCCATAATGGGTAAAATGGTACAATGATTACCCGGAAATACATACACAAATCACTACGTAAACCTATTTTAATTAAAAAGTGGGCATGTTTGATATTTAATTAGTAATGGTATTACTAGATTCCCCGTCGCTGTTATGCCATTTCTGTAGACGTTTTTTATGATACATAATTTTGAGTGGAAAATAAATTCGATGAAATGAATACATGAGTTAACATTTACCGGCTAAAAATTACTTGCAAGTATTCAGTGCTTCCCCGTCATTCCACAAATGTCTTTGTTAAATTCCACACTTGAACAGGTTTTACCAAATAGTTTATCTAAGTTGCGCGATAATATATCTCGTGACAATTTGTTTGAATGAGTCAACGCTCTAATTACTTTTCGTCGCCATACTCGGCAATGTAAAGTAAGTTGTCCAGGAGTTTCTTTAAAGCAAAAAGGGAGAAAATCGTTGAGTCCATGCAGCTCGTCCAGTTACCTCACTCAATTTCAAACAGCTTTCTATGATATGTAAATTAAATTAGAGTACCTGCAAAGCTGGTACTGGCTAACTTTGCATCTTTGCATTACTTTTGACTTCATTTGCTAATTTACCGGCATAATATTCGCCAGACTCACTCAGTCTCTAGTTAGATTATGGCCATTGCTCATTTCCATTTCCAGCTCATTATGATCTGATTTCTGTTTTTGTCATGTTATGTTGTGTACCTACTTGTACCTCCCCCTAATTGGCTTCCCCCTCCTCATTTTGGCATATGTTTCAAGGTATTCCGTTTTTTGCGCCTTATCCCTCAGTATTGTAGAAAATGACATTCTGAATACCTACGCTACGGAATAGTTCCAATGAATCTTGATCCATTATGTGGATTAAAAATTTGTCAGCAGTCCCCTTGTATTTTGGAGTCGATAGAAATACAACGAATAGTTTCAAGATGACCTAAATATGGTGACCGTAATTATGTGGGTATACCACGTATCCGTATCGCATACATAAACAAATGGTAATACGAACGAGTTTACAAAATTCAAATGAATGGTTAGATGTACTAACTTTATCAGTTCACATTACATTTTTTTATCAGATAAAATTTGCAACACGGCGTTTTCTTGAATAAAATATCCTCTGATTATGTAATTCGCTGATTCAGCATTAGGTTGTATTATGTCGCCGTACAAACCATAATTTTAATTACCATGGTCATATCCATATCAGAGCATTCACGTCGAATATGCGTCTCCTCAAGCTTTCAAGTGCATATATATCATATGATATCATTATACATAAAAGTTTATAAATTGTACTCTGAAAATGGTAAATGCGACCTCTGTCAGAGCTGTGTTCTTATGTCCAAGGCCAGGACAATTTCAATGCAAATGCAAACATGATGTATTACAATATATCGTGAGAACCCAGTCATGACTCAAGTGGAATTACGTGAGTATGTAATTGACGATATAGTACACATCGCTTAGAATCTGCTTCTTGTAATTAAATAAATAGGTAATACACATCTCCATTTGCTCTCTCACTTTTATCTCATATATTTTGTGATGTTTGATGCAGACCATTACCTGGTGCAAGCAAATTAAAATGACAAGAAATAATTAAACATTTTCCAATGTTTCACTGGGCCTTTGCTCCACAATTGGTTTTTACAAACTTTTTACACTAACTTATATCGCACTTAAAGCGTTTCGTGCCAGTAGTATTACTAGAATATTGTTTATTCAAGCACGCGATTGATTCCAGATTACTACCTATATTCTTATAAAAGAACTATATGCATTTAAAATGTAGTGAATTTTGTAAATAAATTCATATTTTTATTAACATATTTATTCATCATATATTTCATTTATACATGTTATGTTGACGTATGTTTATTTATATATTTACATTTATTGATGATAAAAACAACAGTAATTATTTCTTAAATTTGTGAAGATTAAATAATTCATCAATTTCTCTGGCTTCCTTCCCTTTGACCATATTTTCTTCAGCGGCAAGTCTACCCTGCTTGATCGCTTCTAAGATAATTTTCTTTGTGACTGCCCCCACTGACACAGTTCCATCTTTCACTTGCTTTTCCATTTTGTCACATTTTTTCAACAGTTCAGTTTTCTTTTTAATAACCTCTTTAGGAATCTCTTCCTCGCTTCTTGTGATAATGGACGCTTTCGGAACCTTTTCAGGTGCAAACGTGACGGACTTCATTTTCTCTTCGAATGACTCGGATAATTTTGCCTGTATCTCCTTGGATGCCTCTAATGCCACGTTATTAATTTTTGCGCCATAAGCAAAGGTCCTGCCAAGGGTTCCATTCATTTGAGCAATCATTCTTGCGTGAATATCCTTAAAGTATTTGCGCGGCTTTGTTTCCACTGTTGTATTAATGCAGCCGTCCATCATAGTGTTATATGATGTCATGATAATTGACTTAACCTCTTCAATGATGTATTCTTCTTTTGCAATAATTAGTTTGTTGTGTTCATGGTAGTGTTCAAAAACTTTTACCTTGACAAATGCCAACATGTCACTGCCAAGTTCTCTGCAGGTTAGCTCTGCATTTCCCCATCCCTCTTTCGCACGTTGGTAAGCACTGTTTAAGATTTTTTCCATCAGTTCCCGATCCCGCTTCCCTTTGAAGCATACATGGTTATCGTACATGTTCTGAAGATCCGCCAGATAATTCTTAATGGTTGAATTAAGAGATCCCATGACATCATTTAACACATCCATGTTTACGTCCAAGTTCCCAGGTAGCTTGATTGTCTTCTCAGTCTTTGCTATTTTAAACTCAGTTAGGAGCCAGTCGTCAATTTTGTCAGCGATATCTTTTCCAGTTAGCGAGTCAGTTTTTATGACGTCTGGTGTTGGTTTTTGGTCTGGAGCTTTCCCACCACCAGCTGCTTTCAAACTGGGTTTTGGACCACCGCTCGGAGGCGACGGTGTTTGGTTTTCCTCTGGAGGCTCAGCAGGATCGTTTTTGGAGTCGGGCTGGTTTGCGGGACCAGCTAAGGACTCTGTAGGATCCGCTGAGGTGCTAGGTTGAGTTTTTGAATCCACTGAATGTCCTCCAGGATTCATGTCGGTTGGTGGGTCCGAAATGTATGCCGGTTTGGAGACCTGCTTATTTCCAGATTGGACATGTGCACTGCTGATTTCTTCTCCAGCACCTCCATCGCTTTTGTTTTCATTAGGTGCCACCTGGTTCTGAGTGATTGGTGTTCCGCTTGCACCTGTTCGTGCTTTCCATACAGTATTGGTTTCTGAATTGGCTGTGGAGCTATTTCTAAGTGCACTACGGCTTACAGGGGGTGGGGTTTTTCCATTTTTAATAGGAGGAGACTGGTTTGTAGGTATTTCCTGTTTATCACCTTTCGTATTCACCTTATTTGAGGTAGTTGGAGGCCCTGAGTATGATTTGTTGGTCCCACCATCGAAACGGGATCGAGTGTCACGTACAGGGGGCATGGGGTCGGCGTCCACCAATTTGGTCTTTTCATTTGTGACTTCATTGGGCTCAGATGTACTGGATCCCAGATTTTGTGGTTTCTCAAACTGTTGGTTTTTTCCGGTGATGTTTCCGGGGGCAGGTGAACTCTTTATTGTATCCAACGAATTTGGCTTTTCTTTTGTAGGATGTGTTGTGTTTTTATCTTTATTTTGATCAGCAGCGGAAGTTGCCTGAACTGAAATTGCTGGCTGACTTTTCTCGGCCGTACTGTGTGTGTTCCCGGATTTATTCTTTCCGTCGAGTGGTATGGGCTGATGCGCCGCCTGATCAATTTTGGCAACATGATCAAGCACCTTTCCTTTTGTTATAGTATGTTTGTCTTCTATTTTTACGGGTTTGCGATCCTTATTGAGTTGCTGCTTCTTCGCATCTACTGTACCTTTCGGAATATCACCCATCTTAAAGAATAGAATTTATAAAATATAGTTTGTGTTATTAGTATTTTAAGTTGGACAGTGGTTTACAGTAATTTTGAACCTAGTTACACACAACACAGTCATTGACTTCCTATGCTGAAAATGTTCTCATGGATATGGGTTTGCTGGCAAGAGTAAAACATATCGTTGAATGTGTGTGAAAATAGATAAACTCACAATCAATTACGTGTTATCTGCGAAGCAGATAGATAACGGGCGGACGGTTTACAATGTATACCACCAAATTGTTATCAATATAGTCTTTAGTATTGTTATGCTATTTGTAATTAACACCATGCATGGTCAATAGCATTGTATTCAACTAAGGATATCATAAAATATAATTAAAACTCAGTTTCAAGTAATGCACTTGTTCATGCATACCATGCCGCGTTATATGTAAATGCCTATATATTTTACATGAATGTATATTTTTGATAGGACTTGGCATATTGATTCTACTGATAACCTAACATAATCTTTACGAGCAACATCTTTGGGCAGTGTGTCACCTTTGCACGAGTCTTGGGAAATTTTGTAAAGTGCGGATATGGTAATTGCGTGCAATGAAAATATGCACATCCAAGGTAACAGAGATGACAGTCCGCTTCTGTGTTATCTTGGCGACAATTAGATAAACTAATTAAATATTTTGCACTAAATACAGCGTGCACTGGAACATACGTGAGGTTCAAGCTTGCGGTTTAAGAAGTCGTTTGTAAAATTTTACATTTTCTGGATGAGATCGCAAATTTACAACAGCAGAGTTGTTCAAGTTGTGAATCACCATGTGCTATGAACTGTGACGAATTCATTATTAGTAATCATGCAAGCTTAATTAATATTTCCTGAGATATCGACGAACAACAGTGTAAGTAATCCAATTTTTCATAATTCTGAAACTAAAATCTTCACATTTACCGTGATCAGAATACTAAGCCAATATAGAATAATACGGTTGCTAGTGTGTAAACTACGGACTAACATTTCATAGTGGCAACATTGTTTCGAATTGTGTTGGTCAGAAGACTATAGAGTGGGAACTTTACATGTGAGATTTATTATAAAATCCTATCACCGTATTTGCGTTTCACAAAAATTCCTAGCACTCGTTCCAAACGTGACTCGCGGATGAACAAAATTGCTCTTTCTGTATAACAACTCTTCACCAACAAATCAAGTGATTATATTATTACGTTCTTTAATTTGTATAGTGGTATTCTGCTCCGCAATGGTGCCATAATGAAACCACTGATATGTACTCGGTTATGAAGCACCATTTCAGGATTTTTACTGCACACGGCACATGCTGAAAATGAATTAAAACATCCAAGTGTTATTTTATTCACATGATGTAAAATTATATAACATGCAGTGATGTACATTGCGTACTCGTGATGCATGCGTACCGATTTATATGGAGCCACATCATAATAACATTAACTTTCGCGCATTGCCATTCTCTTAATAACAAAAACGTTCTATATCCAACGGGAATATGTACAAAGGAAAATTTTGGAAGACTTTTAATTATAAAATTACATGACAAGATGGGGAGGAGCTGTGCAGAGATCATGGTAAGCATTGTGAAATCAGTTAGCAGAAGAATTAGCGTATATGTATTATCTGAAATAGCATCATTCTAATCATAATAGAAAATTTGCACACGCAAGAATGGTTTTTATTATTCTAAATGCTATTCTACTGCTATCTTACAGACCTAAACAAGTCAGTATATTTCGGTGGGAGGCTACCACCAATTAAGATGATACGGAGGATGGTTTCTTCGCCGGAAGAAGGGATGGTCAGTCCTCTAAGCCCGGCTCATAAGTGAATAAAGAAAGCTGCGTCCGAGAGAGAACGAGTGACAAAAGTTTCGCGTGCTGATTTGTACAGGACCGTTTTGACTAGAGATATTGGCAGTAAGGATATTTTTGACGGCGCTTATCCAGCTATTTTAGACAGCTAAATATCTGGAAACAATGGGACGGAGGATATTGACAATGTAATTTTTGCGGGGGATTCCGCGACGCTTTCACACATTTCCAGCATCATTTCGGAACATTTCAATGGCAGAAAACTATGCAGCAACATTAACATAGAACACGTTGTGGCATACGGCGCCGCTGTGGAAATTTGCTACTAAAATATTGACAGTTTCATATAGGATATTCAGCACCGTTTTTCTTATTTTCCAGCGAAGGCAACTTGCATTGGGGCAGTCAGGTATCAAGATAAGGCATGTGGATACCATGGAAGGATACTGCGACAATTGCAAACGAAGGAAGTCCTCGTTTCTTAAAGCTATTCGTTTCGGAGATATTGTAAACCATTTATTTCTATTTCATTGAATTAATAAAATTAGACCAAAGATGATATTCATACACAATAAAATTTATACATCTGCTTTGATAATATCATGGATCCTAAAATAAAAATTTAAAGCAAAAAAATGCAATCACAATATTAAAGCCATGCCAGCAAAGTTAGTAAAAAATAGCTTACTCATTATCTCGTAGGGAATCTTAATTTGGATTTCATTTGCCTAAATTAATGTACTCTCTACCTTAGCATGCCGTAGCACAATACTGTCGCATAATCAAGGCGGCTCAGGAATGATCATAATAGGTTATCTATAATTTTCCACTTTTTCCGTAAAAATTGCAACAGAGAATCTACAATAAGTAGTAAATAGCAGGAACAAATTGGAATATATTTTGCCTTGGATGTGGTCATGACTGCATTCCCAGCCTTCAGTCCGGATTTCAATAAACTTGAATGCATGTTTTTCACCGAGAGCGATTATCTTAAAAATGACTGACATTTTAATCTACGTGTGTCAATCATTGAACAGTACAGAAAGGTTGAGTTTACATGAAAACTCGGTTATGGATGATATATTTGCTGAAAAATGTATTTTTGCTGTAGTGTGGATGTGACTGCGTAAAAATCTGTACCAGGAATAACATTTGCCCACGACATGAAAGTGAAAGTAATTCGCGTCATTTTATTATTAATCATGCAGAAACGAGAAGTATACATACATTGCTTTTAAAAACAAAATATGTTATGGTCTACTTCTGTGTTAAAATATGATTCCTGATTGGACGAGGCGACTAGTTACCAATGCGAAATTAATGGCCGAATTCAAAATGGTTTCAGCATTAGTGTTTCCGGTAACCTAGAAGATATCTTCAGGCAGTTACCTGCGTTCTGTCCATAACAAGAATTGAAACATATAATGGTCCGAAAATAATTGCTCACACTGGTATTAAAGTTAATGTGTGCAGACTAATGTATAATTTGCTGTGAAGGCAACGGGCGTGTAGCTGGAGTAGTGTTGTGGTACAAATAACACAATTTTATAAGCATAGCGATATGACCATATGATATATGTAGGTGCATAAGTGATTCGATAACGGCATATTGAATACATCAATGAGTATAAACGCTGCTATCCATTTTTATTGACTGGCAACAACTTAAAATGAAATTTAATAATGCTTTACTTTGCAAAACTGCTTATTATTCAACATGTCGTTTACGATATTATTAAAATAAATACTGGTTACTATTTTTACGCTAAATACTATTTACCGTTTTTTATAATTTCGCGAGTTTTTTGTAGTGGAGAATAAGCATTACTGCCAGAGTGAAAAAAAATTACGCCTTTACAATAAAATTGATTTTGCAAGATACGTACGGGGCAGGGACGTGCATAGAAACAACATCAAATGAGATAACAAGAAAAATACATAACTGATTTGAACATTAAAGTGTTGGCCGTGATACACTGCGTTGCATGATCGAATGCATATAAGGTTACTTATCATCTTTCACAAGCCCAGAGAAGTATGGTTAAAACAAATGAGCACAGCATTGGAGTCTGGAAAATGTGATAATGCTATCCAAAATGTTTTCCACATAGTCTATGGCAATGACACGTAAAACTGATTCAGTACAAGTTTACTTGCCATGTGTAAACCAATTAAGTGTCAATTTCATGTCGACACATTAACTCCCAGCATTCACCAACAAACACCAATCTTGAACATATGATATCGCATTGCCGTTGACATTGAAAAAAATAAACTGAAAGGTTGGTACTGTCAACTACGACAAAATGAAGAAAAACAAATCCCAACTAAACAAAAAGGAGGACAATTTCGTTAGTGCGAGTCTTGACGAGTACGAGAAGTTTATGTTAGAGCATTTTTTTACTTGCAACACGACAACTCATCTTGATCGTTGTCACCAGAGTATCAAGTTACAAGTCGTATCAGAGCTGCCCATAAAATGGAAGGAACAAATAGTAGGCATTCCATTGTCGCCACGCATCTCCACCAATGTAATAGAGAAAATTGATCAGTGCTTCGTTAAGATCAGGAGGCAATTCGAAGAAACCAAATTAAGAGACGAAAATCCTGACAGGGCAAGGAATTCGTGTATTACTTTCTACTTTGACATGATGGAAGATTACATGTGTAACAATGGGAACGCCAGCATGAATGATGTCACAATGGCTCATGAACGAGCTTCAGCGGATGCAATAAAGATGGTAAATGCACAGCACAAGGACAGTTCGGCCACTCTCACCGATTTGAAGGGTGAAATGGAGAAATCATTTCAGCCCTTTAAAACCCGAGCCATGATGACTCAAAACAACAAAAAAGATCCAGCTATCGGAATTGACCTTGGGACCTCAACGTGTTGCGTGATGGTATATTACAACGGGAGAGTGGAGCTGGTACCAAACCGTGGGCAAGGAAACTCTCGGACAACGCCAAGCTATGTCGCATATCGTGAAGATGGATCAGACACATTTGGTCACGTGGCAAAGGAAGAAGCATTCAAATATCCCGAGACGACCATCTACGACGCGAAACGAATGATTGGACGCCAGTGGAATGACGAACAGGTTCAAAAAGACAGAAGGAATTGGCCTTTTGAAGTTGTTAACGTGCGAGGTCATCCAAAAATCAAGACATGGGGACAGACAAGATACCCTCACGAAATTTCGGCGAGACTACTCCAGAAATTTCGAATGATGGTAGATGAATATTTGGGTCTGCAACTTGGTACCGTAGGAAAAGCTGTCATCACCGTTCCTGCATGTGCATACTTCAAGGAGCCGCAGAGGCGTGACACGGCTGAAGCGGCCGAATGTGCTGGACTTGAGGTTTTGGGCATTCTGACTGAGCCGGGAGCAGCAGCAATCGCATACAGTTGGGAAAGGAGAGACAACATGCACAAGAGATTTGCCCTAATTTACGACCTTGGTGACGCCAAATTTGATGTATCTGTGGCAGTGGTGGAGTCAACAGAGGTGGAAATATTGGCTGTTGTTGGGGACAGTCACCTGGGTAGTCAGGATTTTGATGAGCTGCTGATGAGTCACTGCATTCAACAGTTTCTGGCACGTGAAGGGATTGACTTAATGAGAGGTAAACATAGCCACGATCGGAGAGACCGTATTAGGGCAAACGCTGCACTATCTCGACTTAAGAGCCAATGCAATCTGGCCAGCGAACGACTCTGGAGTTCATCCAAGACAACAATACATGTCGACGCCATTGCAGAAAACAAAGACCTTGATGTTGTAGTCACAACAGAAATATTTGAGGCAATGTGCATACCGCTGTTACGGAAAACAATAAAAATTGTGGACCGGGTCTTGAGCATGACCGAGCCTTATGGGGTGAAGAGTAAATCTGACGTTGATGACGTCATTTTGGTGGGCGGTTACACAAGATTTCCGGCTCTGACTAGGCTGCTTTCAGAGCATTTCAACGGAAAGACACTTTGCACACACATTGACCCAGATGAAGTTGTTGCTTATGGGGCGGCAATCCATGCGGCTCTTTTAAATCAACCCCAAACTACTTCAATTACATTGGCCAGCAGAAATGAGACCGTAAGCTCATTCACACATACATCCGCGACACTGAACCAGATGAAGCGGGAAGTTACAAAAGAAATAAACCCCGTGCCTTCTTCACAAAGTGGTAGTTGTGCATCAAATTTTGCATTTTATGAATTTTCAGTACTTCCGCCACATTATTAGAATTATTGGTTAATTAAACTATTTGAATACTTTTAGCGACTAACATTAAGATGGAATGCACCCGACCTACTAGAAAGGAACTACTTCTTGAAACATGTCACATGATGGAGCAGCAAATTTCAGATGGTACCGTAACCGTAGGAGCGCTCACAAAGCGGGTTGTTACTGAGACGATACAACAAGCGAGACTTGCCGCATCTGAAGATATGCTGGGCGGTAAAGAAGAGGAAGAAATTTACGATTTGTTCAAATCGTTGGGCTTCAAGTAAAATACCGGTGACACACCAAATATATTGAAATGAAACATATGCGAGCCATTGAAATAATTTATCCTATTTAGAGCTCATTTAATTGTAATTCGGCCTTTAAAATAAATTCATAAAATACATCTAGCCAAACAAAACGTTTCTCATCTTGCATTTATTATCTTCTACAGTCTGTTTCACATCTTGGCAAATTTTTACATACAGTCATACATATTATAAGATATATTATACAGATTTATTCTCTTGAGCACTGTCGTGCACATTGCATAGCCTTGTATCAAATTTGCAGTTAACTTGAATGCATATTCAGTCGCATCATTCCCGTTTATCTGAAAATGAACTGAAGGTTGAATCAGCTTGGACCACCAATGCGAGAACTATAGGCTGGTATAGATTCAGTCGTGTTACATAGTGAGCCATAATATTTGTCGTGGCAATACAATATCTTGTTACGCAAACATTCGAGAGAGGTAAACGTCATTCGTCATGACAGGATGGTGATGTAGTGATAAGAACCGATGTCAAAGATTATTTACGGTAAAATATTATGAACACTTATTTGAATGGTTCAATTGAAATAAATGCAAGTCGAAACTCTTCACTAACTGACTTAACGCCGATCGCCTTCTTTGAATTCGTCGAATATGTACAAATAGGTCATACTTCTACCACAATTAATGTTGCAATTAGAGAGAACAATACATCCACGTTAATCGTAAAATAACTGCAAATGGATTATGATAAAAAATAATTTACTAATGAACAAATAGTGAACTAATGAAAAACACAGGGTAATTAATAAATTAATAATCTTTCTCCTGTTGCATGCTAAAATGTTTCGTTCACTCTGAAACCTACCCCTGTCACTGATTTATTTGACAATAATATATAATCTCATTTGATAAGAAAAGCATTGGGGAAGTGAATGGTGAATTGTTCAAATTGGTATGAAATAATAAATCAAATACACGGTTCATTACTGAATCAATGCATAAAAACAATTTATTCATGCCACTGAAAATTACCATTTTGCATTAGGTGACACGCATAGCACTGCTTTATCAATTCCTCCTATAATTAAATGAGATACTAAACGTGAGTTGCCCTATTTTGCACTCAGGTAAATTGTGTGTATGTTTAATTAGGCAAATAGTTCAGGCTTGATAGTTGCATATGTTATTAAGCAACTGTTTTTGTACATGTGTACTGATTTTGGTGGCTCTATAGTGAAAAATGTGGAAATAAATGAATGCACAGTGCGATGCATCCGTTCGAGGTCTTTCCAAAACCCTTGTTAAACTGTAGCTTGTCGTTGGAAAAAATCGTTTTTTTTTTCAAAATAGCAGCTCCAAAAATAGATTATTGATACATCAGGATATTCGATAGGGTGTCACGGATTTTTATAATTGTTTTCCCAAGTTGTAAAATTCTTCGTATTTTGCGCCGGAAGCTAGTATTCCGGTTTCGCAGTGGAAAAAGATATAAATCGTGGGCAATTCTCTGTTTGCGTACGTATTTTTGCATATTTTTGTTCAAATTTTTTTCACAGTCTGTAGAGATAGTTACCTCTGCCTTGGCAGTTGTCTTCGGGATGGGAGGGTTCTGTTTCGAAGTCTATCAGTTGACTTTTTAAATCTGAGATTTGGTTCGACTTTCATATGCTGTACTTGTGCAGGGCTGGAGAGACGGAATGAAGTGGATTCTTTTATTTTTCCAGCCCCACTAAGTATATCAAAGATAGCCTTTCTGTTGATGTCATTTCTACAGTTTTTAACGCTCTCTGACATGACCTTTGAGGTCAAAGTAGCTCTGGAAAGACCTCAGACGGATGCCTATCACTCGGCACTAATTTGTTTCTACATTTTTCTCTATAGAGCCACCAAAATCAGTACACAGGTACAAAAACAGTTGCTTAACAACATATGCAACTATCAAGCCTTAACTATTTGCCTAATTAAATATAAACACAATTTACCAGAGTGCAAAATAGAGCAACTCACGTTTTGTAATTTTTCTGCACTGTCAAAAAATCATCAATTTTGTTTTTTCCATTTAGCCTGTCTTAGAAAAAAAATTCTGAAATTGGATCATGAATTTTCAACTTATGGTAACATTTGAAAAATGAGACTCAAGTTGTTGTTATATATAGACATTTCAGAAGATCCCCGACCTTCTCCAAATGCATCAGCAGTAAACTTGGTGGACCCGTACATGAAGAGGGAATGTGAGGTCATGTAACCGGTTACCTAAGGGAATTCATATCTGCCAATATCTGTGGAAGCGCCTGAAACAAGCGACGACGCTAAGCTTCATTTAAAACTGAAATTATAGCCGCTAAAAATAATTGCAAATTGCGTGACGCAACCAAAAGGCACTGTTTTCGCTTTAAATATCGTTCTCGGATATATTTTTTAGTTCAGGGAGTAGGCGGAGGATCTGTCGTTACGGCACGAATGGACGACGAGCGACCTACATCGGGAGAAGTTAAGCTGACGTAGAATATTAATGGCTTGGGAGATACTGTTTACGATGGCATGAAATTTGTAAGTTGATGAAATGTTCTACTAATGTGTTCAAGCTTGATAGATTGCATGTTTAGTAATCAGGGTCGTTATTCCAATTTTCCGGTGAAAGCAGCTTGCATTGGGGTAGTCGCGAATCAAAATAGAGGATGTGGATATCGGGGAAGGATACTGCGACAAATGCAAAGGACCGAGGTCCTTGTTTATTCCTGCTCTCCATTTCGGAGCCACTGCTAGCCACTTATTTAAAATTCAGTGAAGTAATAAAATTATTTTATAGTGATATCATTGCACTCAAAATATGATAGATCTACTTAATTAATACCTTTCCTTCAAAAATTGTAACAGAGTATCTTCAATAAACAGTAAATAATTGGAATAAATGTAGCCTTCGATGTGGCCATGACTGCATTCTCAGCCTTCAGTTTGCATTTCAATAAACCTGAATGCAATTTTTTTCACCGAGAGCGTTTATTTTAAAAGGACTGAAACTTTAATCTACTTGTGTCAATCAATGCAGAGTTCCAAAGTATTGAGTTTATATAAAAACTGGGTTACGGGTGATGCATTTTCTGAACAAAATATATATGCGGTAAAGTGGATGTGAGTGGGGTCATTCCATTGCATATATGTGGTTATCATGCTTTTTATTTTGTCGTTTTAAACTATATAATTGTGTGCATTAGGCAAGTTCCGAACTGCATTTAAACACAAAATATGTTGTCTGCTAATGGGTTAAAATATGCTTACTGACTGGATGAGGTCTCGTGTTATCCAGAAAAAAATAATGGCCGAATTCAAAATGGTTTCAGCATTTGGGTTTTTTGTAACCTAGCAGATTTCTGCAGACAGTTACCTGCATTGTGGCAACGTAAAAAGTATTCAAACCCACCGTTATCCTAAAATATCATCGAGTCTGGAAAAATCAATACATTATGTCAATCAAACGTAAGATGCTGATATGAGACTGATAGCGACTCGATTAGATTACATTAAATATTATATGAAGTTTATGCTGAAATAAAAAAATGAACACACTTTTAAAATGTTAAAATTTTATTCAATGCACAGGTATAAACCCTTTCAGTGAAGTTTAGAAACAATTTAGTCATTTATTGAAATATTACAGACAATTTATCACGTTTAGTTATTCAAGTCTTACTGGTCTTCGAGAATATTAGGTGTCAAGTTTAGTCTGCATTATTAAAATAGGAAAGGTGAGTCGAAACATGCTCACAGTAATAAGGGCAAGCGTGACCGCTTCAAATGGCCATATCAGAATGGCCAAATGTTATACATTGAAATTCAAGAATGCTGCTGCAAGTTAGCTCATTGGGATCAAAAGTTAGTATAAGGATAGTATGAATGGATTTCATTTCTTAATATCAAATTTTCATTTGTGATCTATTCTTATAGTTTTTCTATTTTTCCTCTATCCAAAAATTATTCTCAGAAGGAACATAATGGACCGTTGAGGACAAGGTCCTACGAAGAAAAGGAAGTATGTACTAATACTGGTTTGTTGTTCACACGGCAGTGAACTTGATAAAAATGGTAATGAAATGTAACTAATTAAGAATGAGATATAAGCTGAGAAAATGATTAGTCTAATGATGTGAACACGGTAGTAATGCAGTTTGTAAGTAGAAAAGCCACACAAAAGAATGTACGTCATTTAGTAGGTATGTGTAAGAAATGTATTGTTTGTTGGTAGAATTATTCCTTGTTCCTTGTGAAAATACTATTCCTATAAAATTGGTAAACTTTGTAGTTGTAGTTAGCAGTGAGTCAGTAGACTAACTGTAACTCTGTGCGATGAGTGATTCCTCGTGAATAAATACAACTTTGTAAAATCTCATATTTTTACAACATCACCGCAAAATGTTAAATAAATGATATCTTCACTGGAACCGGATTCTGTTGATCCCTTTTGCACTCGGACACAATTAAATATGTAGCATATGTAATTTTGATTTTATGGTCAACTTCTCAATTGCACACATTAGTTGGAGTATATGCATGCATTTCATGGTAATGTCAGACAATAATGAAAAATCAATAGATTGCCCAGAGTCAGTAAAATGGTAGAATCTACGTTGAATTAGTTCGTACAGATAAAAACCCTTATCAGTAATTCTATAGGCAGCCCATATAATTTGATGCAACGCACAATAATTATATGGTTTATAAAAGCAGTAAATCAGTTTCATTCTGCTCAAATGAGTCGCATATTGAACATTGGATATGTTACTACTTTCTCAGATTATCATTGCAACATGACTTCAAGACCGACTTCAAATATACACTCGAGGTTTTCTAAAGTTTTCCGCATACCAGAAAACGACAATCATAAACGGGAAATCAACGTATACTCTAGTACACCACATACTGCGCCCATTCGCTCACCAGATTATCCACCCATTAACCCAGACAGTCACAGAGGAAATACGGTGTCGAGGAGCACCTCAAATTTCTCAGGAGGATGTGGCGAGATCATATCCACACAAACTACAAGTAACCAAAAGATTCACAGCGGCTATCCGCGGACTACATCCAGCGTCAATACAAATGCAACCGGAAGGAAAAGTACAATACATCCGCGCATCAGTTATAATGACACTGATGACAGAGTTGCCGAAAAACCAAGCTTTTCAAACTATAAAGCCGAAGTTACGTCTGCCTTGCTTCCCCTCAGCAAAGCAAAAGAAGCTTTAAGAAGTACATCCTTAACCGAAGCAATCGACACCGACAAAACTCCTGGCCGAACTTCACACTGCAATGAGGGTGAAAAATCCGATGCGATTGCCACATTAAATAGCATTTTCGCTTTCCATCCAACGCCAGTATCAAGGAGCAGGTCTGCTGTGAATGCATTTGCAAAGAATTCCGATGTAAAGGTTACCACTGATGATAGCACAAAGAGAAATACTAACTCAACACGAGTAGCTACTCTATTGCGTTTTGGCATGCGCGGGGAAGGTAACCATAAATAAATTTGTTTTGTTTAAACTGGTTTGAACATTATATCATAACCCACATTTGACATCATTACTATCTTTACATGCATACATTTGAATTATGTAATTGTAGAAGCGCCGAAATCCACATTTGGAAGATTTTCATCAGTCCAGAAAAGGACTCAGCATGCGCCGGTACCAAATGAGCCACCAAATAGTTTGGGGTGGAGTTCGTCTCCGACACAGGCCACATACAAAATCAATAGCCCATCAATATCAGCGGCGGATATTGCTGTCAAGAAACTTAATAATTCCTGGAAATCTGAGGTCGCCAAAGGCAACCACCATGATGAAACTTCTAACAGTGAATTTTCTGACGTATTTCTGAAAACGTCCAATAACGTGGATCAACTAAACCGAAAGGTTTCAAATGAGGGTAAGGCCACTAGTCCATCAAATGAAGGTAATGGCGAGTTAAAATTTGTGTATTTTTCAAGGTTAACCATCAAACACTTTTTGAATCATTGTGACCAGTATTTCTGATTAATATATTAGAAAACACTTTTACGACAAACAAATCTTACTCGGACCCTATTGCCAGAGAACTGATGAAGGAAAGTATGGAGGCATATGAGTCGAAGGGGTCAGGTTAGGGGAAATTAGAGTAAACAACCCGATGGCTAGTACTGTGCGAAATGCGTTTTATAAATTTGTTACTAATATTTTAGGGCCACATATTATTTTAAGTGGAACAAAAACAAACCATTTGAAGGCCACCAACGATCGCCGCTCGACTACGAACGGACATGGAGAATCATACTGTGAATCTTCTCGTGATGTGGATTGTGTGATTGCAGATACTCCAATTAAGTTTGAAAATTTCGCCTCTGAGCCACCATGTGATTTCGTCAATGGTGTTGACGACGACCGATGCAGTCATAAAAATATATTGCCTCCAGTAGTCGACAAGGTTCCACGAAGACAGTCAATGGCCTCAAGTGAAGCAGAGAAGGAAACTATTCCTTTCGCTCTGCATGTAAGACCATAAGAGAGTAAAATTAAATAACTAAAAAATAACGAAATGATATAATATTTGTTGCAGTGCACAGAAAACGATATTCAAGGCCCCTCGACGTCCAAAAAGCGATATGACACAAGCCACTGCGGCACTGCCAGTGGAAATAACATCCCGTGGACCACCTCAAGGACTAAAGGAATATTTGAAGGTGGAATGTCAACTGCATCTAGAGGAAACCACAGTAATCACAGCCACGATCTGCAGGACACATCCACGATCCTTAGAAATTCTGCGGAAAGTGAAAGTAACATGCGTCCGCACATAGGTTATACTGACGTTGCTGTCGGAGATGAAGAAACACAAAGCTCGTCCCCTACGTTGACAAATATTCATGACGAAATATTTTCTAATGATTCCTGGAAATCTCACGCCGACCAATGCAACATCCATGATGATCCAAACACTAAATATGGAAACTCAGTCGTGAATGCATCCCCAACAATGGATATGTTGAAGCGAGAGGTTTCAAAAGAAGATGATGCCATGAGTCCAACGAATGATCGTAATAGTGTATTGGAATTTGCAATCTATGTATGCATTAAGGCTAACATTTGCATGTGTCATTGTATAACCAGTCTGTTTGAATAATTTATTAGGTTGTTTTTCTACTACAAATAAGTTGGGCTCGGACCGTATCGATAGAGAACTGGAGAAGAAAAATGTGAACTGCAAGCGGCAAGGTAACACGTGTATTAGTAAATGGGAAATTGTAGGAAGGATAAAGTGTTGACTGGTGCGATACTCAAAGTTCTATGTAAATAATTTAGAGTCACAATGTACTTCAAGTGATGGAAATGCAGATGACGTGACCAATAACATCAAGAAGGAATGCACTGAAACTAATTGGGAGAATCGAATGGAGGTACTATTGAAAACATGTCGCATGATTGAACAGCAAATTGCAGATGGAACCGTGTCTATTGGAGCTCTCACAAAAAAGGTCGTTACTGACACGATCAAACAAGCACGGCTTGCAGTGTGTGAAGGTTTCTTGAACGATAACGAAGAGAAGGAAATTTATGAATTTTTCAAGTCACTGGATTTCAAGGAACAAAGCGAGATAAAATTGTCCATGCAAAATACGGATGCTGGAGGCCAATGGGAAACTGATACAAAGCATGGCGACAACTTACAAGAGAAAAAGGAAATAAAATTAATTGGAAATTGTTTGGCACTGAGCCTGGGCATTGAACATACAGACGGTAGTGGTAATTTAATGTATAGTTGCAGACGTTTATATTTTTATTTATTTGTTTTTATTTTATTATTTCTTTATTTATTTAAATATTTATATTTGTGTCTACTCGCTTCCAGTACCGGAAATAAAGCTGAAAAGTCCAATTGCTAAAGTGGACGGGGAGACACTGTCGCTGGGGCAGGTTTCTGCCACGTGTAAAATAAATGAACAGGGCGATACCGTATATGTTGGAGTAAAATTTGTAAGATACTTTTGCCGTCTTAAATTGAGTCATATGTATTAATCATGAATATAGGTATTTAAGCTAAAAGTGCTCATCATGCTTTCCCAGAAAAAACAGCTTTTCTTGGGGTCTTCCGGAATTACCATCGATCACGTGGCAACAGGGGAGGGATACTGTGACAAGTGTAAGGGACGAAGATTATTGTTTATTCCACGGGACCTGATTGGCAATTCCAAACAGTATTTATTTCGCTTGCAGTAAATCCGACTTGGGGGTAATTTTTGAAAATTTCCTCTCCGGCTTTGTTACGATTTATGACCTTAATAGATGGATTTTTATTGTAAATAACACTTCTTATTACTGTAATTAATATAAATTATTGCGCCCAATTATTCTAAAGTATATGGTTAGGCTTAAAACGTTGCTGTAAAGAGGCTACGTTATCTATTAGATTTAATTAACACATATAATAATAATTCAACTTATTTCCTGACCTCACATTATTTATAATTTAATCCTGCTCACCTAATTTTAATTGTAATTATGTTACTATACCTAACATTCAACACTTTATGTTGCAACATAATTTTGTGCGACATGATAAACTGTTGGATCCAATGAAGGTGCAGCGAAATAGAAAATGTAGTAGATATCAAAAAGTTAAAAGAAATTTGTTAAATTTAATTAACATTATTGATTAAATGTTTTAAATTTTATGTAATTAGTATAAAACTTGCTCCTAGCCCAAAAGTTAATTTAAGCAAAACTAATGTTGATACTCGAATGTTTCTATTAAATTTGGATTCCCGATGCGGTAGATTTACATTGAATTATGTACCAATGTGTCACAATTCGTAGTACCCATGTAAGTAGCGGAAATTAGAGTACATATTTTGCCGGCTCTGAAGAAGTGGGGCTACATTATAGGATATATTGTACGTTAGAGAAAATTATTCCAATTTGATAATATATGTTAATGCCTCATCCGAATCAAGAGGCGACAACGTTTTAATTAATTGCTAATAAAACGATAAACATAGTCTCGCAAATTGGAATCTAAATCTCATGTTAGCTGACTAGAAAAAATTCACTATTTTAGCAACATCAAAAGTGTCGGCGCTGCCTTCGGACATACATTTCTTTGGTATTGGTATTATTGTTGCCTTGAATGCAATCATGAACCGTTCAGGGCCACGGATAAATTTTACCGTAAACTTGAATGCTCATTCAGTTGCATGATTGTCCTTCATCTGAAAACTGAATGAAGGTTTCATCAGCTCGATGCATGTACGTCCTTACAATGAACTTGTATTGGTTTCTGGTCTACTGTGAAGGATATTTATGCAGGTGTTTGTGGTGATGATGGAACATTGTGCGGCATATATTAACTGAAACGAGATAAAATCTTATTCAGCATGAAAGTAGGTTAGTACCGAGATGGAGATAACAACTCTACAAACAACTATTTGAGCGATTAGGATATAGTTACCAATATGTGAGCAGCTACTACGTGTAAGAATTCACTTGGTTGGAATACACACTGTTCACACTGTTATCAGTTTGCACAGTAAACATTAACGTTATGTACAGCCAGCCTGAGCATGTTGCGTTATTTTGATTGCGCAATAGTTAGTAAATGCTCAGACCCAGGCTCGTAGCGGACTTTTGGACTGCCTGGAGCGGGGTCCATGATATGGCTTTATATTCTAAAATGCTCATACATACCAATAAACACGATTTTTTCATAGGGTAACTGAGTTTCAGATTATTTTGTATTGTATTCTTGGTGCTCTAATCGCGATGACTTTGGCGGTTGTTTAATTAATGCTTCAAAGATTCCATATGATGAAAATGATTTTTTTGCAGCCAAAAATTTTCAGATAGTAATTCGAACGGAGTTATATCCTTCCAGAATATGTCAATGTGAAATTGTTTTTCCCTCACGAAATAATAAATACTGTAAGTTTCCAACGACATTCATTCTAAACGTATGTAAAAATTACCGCATAAGCAACCCGTTTTTCCTTACATGAACATGACCGAAACGTGAACTCCATTGGATCAGATACGATAAGTAAGATATTTTAACCGCGGAATATATAACCTACTTTTTACCATGAAAATATATATGAGCCTGAATACATTGTTGTCCAATCTCTATTATATCTTTCGTGAAAATATGATTTAAGATATTTTAAGCATTTCATGAAGTAAAATGGCATAAATGTGAGGTGAAAATTAACTTGACGTCGACATAAACAGGAGTTGGAAAACAATTTGCCGAGTTGTTTTCTGCTCTTAGCTGTTTTTGTTGCCTGCCGAAATGCGGAAATGACCTTTAAGCCAGTACATTTTATTAAGTATGTAATCTTTATGTCTACTCGAACAAACTCAGCCATGGAGCATACTGAACAGATGATCCGGTGACATAATTTTGTCCAATTTTAATTTCGGTTAGACTGCATGAGAAATGTAGTTTAATGAACAACCTGAAAAGCAGCCAACCTGTAGCCCTGTTAATTATAAGCCAGCTGTCTTGTCTATGTAAACTTACAAATTTAAAATAGCAGGAATGATCCAGAGCTAATTTACAAATTAATAATTTGTTCCCATGGCCAAATGTGCAATAAAGGCCTTTAAAATCCACTGTATCATCTCTGGTATACAAAACTTAACACTGATTTTGACAGTAAAATCTGACATTTCAATATAATTGAAAGACGTGATATGAGCCACCATACACATGTTAATCCAGTTACACATGTGACACGTACCGTCGTACTGTAAAGTGTCCATGTTAACAGCCACAGTTCAGCAGGGCGTCCATATATATTTTTTCTTTCATTACTAAACTATTTTTCATCAACTGCACGGCCTTCCAACCCGGACGGCCTGGAACGGTCGCTCCACCGTAGCTACGGCCCTGTTCAGAAAAAAATCATTTTATTCAAGACTGACAACGGTTCTCATGGTAAATTAATTTGAGGAAGCAAAGGTAGATTACATATTTACATGTAATTGGATTAAAACCTACCTAGATTCTACCAGTTCCCATTTCGTTGACGACAAACAAATGCAAAATGTCGTGGATGTAATGAAGGTTTTAGGGAACTAAATCTAATGACTAAATTAAATTCCGATTGAGAAGGTACATGCATGTGTTTCAAGTAAGCAAAAATGAAACAGTCATCAATGCAATAAAATATTCAACACTTACGTTTAAATGTTTATTACTTATGTATTAGTTATGCTAACAAAAAGGGCTTACATTCTTATATGCAGATAATTCATTATAACTACTTGAAATTATGTATTTTGAAAAGTTCAATAATTTCCTTTGCTTCTTCTCCATCAACCATATCTTCCGCGGCGGCCAGCTTACCGTTATGGATAGCTGCCATAATGATTTTCATCGTTAGCCGTCCCACCTGTACGCTACCATCTTCAATTTGTGCCTCCATTCGGTCGCATTTCTCCAGTAGAGACGCTTTTCGTTTCACTATTTCGATATTTTTTTGCTCCTCGATGGGAATATTTGCTTTCATTGGAACCCACTTACCTGTCACAAATGTTGGCGTGGTGGCTAAAACATGCAAGAATTTATGCAGTCTAGTTCGGCTCATACACAAGTTAGATAATCCATTGTATGCCATGCATCCAATGCTCCCTACTTTTGTCATTTTTTCCTCATGCACGAAGTAAGGATCAAAAGCGTTTTCCCATCCATTAACATCTGTGGTAACCAAGAAATTCTTCACATAGTTCCTCCGGGTTTTCTCAAGTTGGTCTAATGCATTTCCGTATACCTGCTTAGCGATGGCCAAATAATTTGGAGGAAGCGATTCCGGATGTGTTCCATGCTGACGAATATCTATCTGTGACCATTTCTCAGACGCTATTGCCAGTAAGAGAACACCACTGCATTCCCCGTTTTCTATATGTCGGCCGAATATTTCCAAACGGATGAAGTCTCGTTGAGAAATGACCAAAAGAATCAGGGAATCCTGTGAGCCTTCATGTGGTAAAGGTATGGAAGAGAAATGCTGGTATGCGGAAAGGGATGATTCCGTCAAGATGGCGGTTCCCTTAAAGCCTATCCAATTACAACATTCTCGAAGACGGTTTCTGTCCCTAAAAGTCAACCAGCTGGGTACTGTCAATAGCAGCAAGTGTAGAGGAAATTGAACTGTGCTTTCAATGAAACATTTTGTACGGCAAATAAAAGTTACCAACATGTCCTTCAAGAGCTCCTCATTACCCATGCCGTTAGTGATAAAGTTAAGCAAATATCCATGATGATGTGGGGGGCATCCTGTTGGATATACGATTGCATAATGACCCCAGGTATAAAACGGTGGATTTGAACACCAACATGCCACTACAGCCGGGAATCCTGGAAAGCAGATTGGTCTGCTTAGTGTCTCGCTTCCAACGGCGAGGCCCACCCACTGGTCAGTGAGATGTACACCCAAGCACCGTTCTCCTGGCTGTCGGCAACTATGCCCTGGGGCCCCAAATTGGGCTTCAACCATGTTCATCCAGTGGGTGTCCAAAATTAGAGCAAGCTCTTCTTTATCACCATTGTTCATTCCATCGGAAACCTTATCAACAGTGTCGTCATGTTCTTTCTTCCAGTCCATAACATCACAAAAGTTTCCAGGCGGCAATAACTTTTTCATGTATTCATTGTAGGAATGTACAGGATCACGGACAGTTTCTTCAGATATCTGATGAATGGTCTGCGTGGATGGCATTGGACCTTCAATTTGATTGCTTAAGGACTGTTGACCCAAATTTTTGATCTCGTGGCCGTCACCTTCAGTTTCTACCTTTCTATCTTGATTTCCCTGGAAGTCTAATGATGCCATTGCGGTTTCAAAAAATTGATTGATGGATTCCTCCATCGTCTTGGTCTTCTCATAAACAACATTGTTGAGCTTTCCAGAAAAGTGCATTGACCTCGCCACAACAGCAATGCAATATTTCTTCATTCTTTTATTAGCGGCTTCAAAATCTCTCCGACTATGGACGGAAGGGCCTTGGAGCATATATTCCTTCAGCTTTTCTTTGTATGCTCCTTTTATTCTCTTTATTACTTCATCGGCGTGCTCCTTTTCTCTGGCTATGATAGCCGCATTATCCTTCTCATGGGTTTTGAAGATGTTCGTTTTACTTGCATCCAGCATACCTAGACTAAAGCAGTTGATGTCTACTCCACTCTCCATCCATTCTTGTTTTGCCCGCTCATAAGCGGAGTCTAAGAATCTTTTCATTTGACTACCATCCCGCTTCCCTTGAAAGCATACATAGTTGTCGTGCATGTTTTTAACATGTATGTTCAGGTGGTTAAGAATTTGATACCATTTTACTTTGTCCCTGTAGGTGCCATTTGAAATTGTTAACCTTGTTAGGTGTTTTATATTCATGATGATCTCAACTTCTTCGCTAGGAACCGTCCCACTCTGGTGGGTATCTTCAGTTGACGGCACCGGTTTTTCGTTTCCAGTCTCATCCGCTTCCTGACCATTATTGGCGAGATAACCTTCAAGAGTATATACATTTTTATAACCTGTCATGCGTTCAGCTTCAAATAAACAGTATTATTATTACTATCATCAGAATTAACATTAACTGTGAAAACATTCTAATGATACCTATATTGGTCTCCTTTGGATCCTCAGTGATATGGATGTCATCTCGTGATCCGCTGTTGGCACTCGTTATCTCCGGAGATTGGCTAATATGGTTAATATTGTTTACCATGGCATCCAGGAAAGGAATGAAACTTGTCAGGGTCAATGTCTCGCCCTTAAACAACACCGGTTTTAGTGGAATGTTTTCTGTAATTTGGGATAAGCATTTGAATTGAAATTAGCATACCGCATTATGTTAATGTATAATCACGTAAAGCTAATGCTTGCATGCGCCAGTACGAAACCATTAAATTAATTACCTATATCGGCAACAAATTGGTTCCAGGAGTCACTAATTACGCTTGTTGGCCACTTGGGTTGAACAATGTGAACGAGGGAACCATCCCTGAAATCTTCACCGATTTCTTGTCCTGATTGGGCAGCAGAGAAGCGGAACTCCAGAACGTTTTCCTGAAAATTAAAATGATATGACTGTGTGGTAAAAACATGGCTCTTAATGTTTTAAGATTCAGTAAAAATGCAAACCTTTCGCTCCTCAGTGAAAGTCAGGATGTTGGTACTGATGCATGCAGAAAACCTATCCATCAATTCTACATGCAAGGCGCCCCTCGAGTAAATAACCCAAATAACCATATTTGGTCTGTCCTTCCGTCCATCGGTTGTCCTAGTTCCTCCAAGGAGAAAAAGCGGCTGCCAAACGAACACTGCATTTTCTTCTATGTCGGACTCATGACAACTGCTTCCAATATACCGCAGCTTCTTTTGGGACCCATCATGATTACGCCAAAAACGAATAGCGTCTTTGTCTTCATTACTGGAGAAGTAGTGAATCAGCCAATCTGTGTACAATGTACGATGTTGGTTGAGATCCGAGCCGAGCACAGAAATTACTCCAACTGGCCATGTGCTAAGCTCAGGGTGCTTCTCAAGTATGCTGCTTATTGTGCCCTCCACATTTTTGGTAGAAATGGATATACGGCTTGGCTCACTATTTGGAACACTTGCTATTAAATTTAAAGGTGACAAAAGATCTCGTATTTTCCTTTCCGCGACTCCTTGTGACTCCATGATAATACTACCGGAAGACTAAGGATAAGTGGATATGACTAACGATTATTAAATCACTTATTTTAAAGAAATGTTAATCGATAATAATAATCCTTTACATGAATGACATACTGGTTTTATTTTTATTGAACGATGCTGGCAGCTTATCTCATTCGGATGAAGCCGAGATAAAGCATGAACGAGCAACACAAATACACCATGAATGACAACAAATTATTTAATTCGTGGCATGTACCTACGCGCTGGCTCAGGCCTGTGTGTTTGCGTTCAATTTTATATCAATATACACTAGAGATAAAAACTCATGCGGAACACAATATTTAATCATACATCGTCATTTTATCAAGCCCCAATGCTTTCCATAAGAATTTCCGATACCGTCTATGCATTATCCCAGGTGAAGCACAGTAAAAATGTGTGGCTGCAATGGTAAATGCGATAATAACCTTTTCATCATCGGGTTTTACTTTTTTCTGTAAATAATACATGACAAAACCAAGCAGGCGTGGCATGTGGTGTTCAGTACGAAATAATAAGGATAACAGGGACTGTCTACGTCGCGGTGCATTAAACTATGTATAAGCGCAAGTATCGTGCTACATTTATAGTCATTACGAATTATATAAAGTATAGATATTAAATTAATCGGTGATCGCATACTGGAATATAAACATTATACTCACTTGGGTGGTGACTATACTCAATAAAAATATCTCTGCCTGCATATTTGAGCGTGGATTCATTTATCTTGGCCATATGTTTTATCTGTTGGAATGCTTCAAATGGGCTCACCCTTATCTCATCACCTCATTCAAATACATACATGAACAAAAATAATTATTTCTAATTTTAAGTTTAAATACTACAATTTTTAAGGAATGAAACTACAATAGGCATTACTATGGAACATCTTTAGCAATACCGGATACCCACTGACATAAACATGACTATATTGCATATTAACGTATTCCTTATTAAGATTATTGACATATATCGCACCTATGTATGCTGAAGAACCAAACTCTGCATCTGTAATAAAAAATCAAAATTAAATGTGACAAAATTCCGCGAAAACGGTTTTCATAGTATTTAGTTCATATAATACCTTACATCTTTCTTTATCTTCTCTTTGTCGCCCTCCGAAATGGTCACTCTATCGGATGTAATGGTAATCCCCTTTGCGGTTCCCGTTGACCTAGACTTTGCCGTGACATGTACTATGCCGTTCCTATCAATTTTTATTGTTGCGATCGCTTCCTCCTCACCTGCCGGCCTAGCAGCAAATCCCTCCAACAAAAACTCGCCTAGCAAATTATTTTGTGACGCTCTCTCACTTTCTCCTTGAAATATCTTGAACTGCATGCTCGTCTGGTAGTCGTTGACAAAGCAGTATTCCTTGGTAACCTCGCACGGGATCTTTGAGTTCCGCGGGATCAGCTTGGAAACCCCATCCTCTCCCACATCCGTCCCTAGCGTCATCGGGGTCACATCCTGGACCTTGATGTAACCAATCCTGTCATCATGATTCAAAACAGCAGCTTGTACAGCAGCACCATATGCCACGGCCTCGTCTGGGTTTATGCTTCTACATAGCCTCTTCCCGTCGAAATGTTTGGATACCATCTCAGCGATTAAGGGAATTCTTGTGGACCCTCCCACCAAAATGACGTCATGGATGCCCGCCTTGCCCCGGATGCCTTTGGACCGGACTTCTTTCAGGACGTGGTCGACAATGGCCAAAGTCTTTTTAACAAGCGGTGTGATGAGTTGTTCAAAATTTTCCCTGGTAATTGGAACGTTCAAGTGTTTATCCATATGGATTCTCTCAACGCTTACGGTTTGCTTCTTGGAAGAGGACAGTCTGTTTTTTGCTGTCTCGCATTGCAGTTTGAGACGGGCTAGGGCGCTCCTTACTCTATCCCTTGTTACCTTTATGTTGCTATCCTTACCTTGAAGCAAGTCGACCTTCTCTTTCTTCATGAACTCCTGGATGCAGTAGTCCATCAGCAGCTGGTCGATATCCCGTCCCCCCAAATGAGTATCCCCGTCCACCGCCAAAATTTCCACACTCTTTTCCTCGACGACCGCAACCGACACGTCAAATGTTCCACCGCCAAGGTCGTAGATGAGCGCATTCCTCTTTTCCTCCTTCCTCCTTCTCTCCCAACTGTAGGCAATGGCGGCTGCGGTGGGCTCGCTCAAAATGTTCAATACGTCCAGTCCGGCGCATTCCCCGGCTTCGGCTGTGGCCCTTCTCTGTCGCTCGGTAAAGTAGGCGGGTACTGTAATGACGGCTTTGGTAACTGTTCCTTGTGGCAAGTCGAGATGATCATCCGCCATAAATCTGAATTGGGTCAGCAATCTAGCAGAAACTTCATGAGGGTACCTCGTCACATTCCATGTTTTTATTTTCGGATGACCACCCACGTTAACGACCTCGAACGGCCAAAGCTTCCTGTCGTTTTGGAGATGAGAATCTGTCCAAGGTCGTCCCATCATTCTCTTGGCGTCGTAGACAGTTGTTTCGGGGTACTTGAATGAATCGTCCTTTGCAACGGAACCAAATGTGTCGCAATCTTGATCTTCATCGTATGCGACGTAACTGGGCGTTGTTTTGCTGTTTCCCTGGTTTCGGTTTTCAATAATTTCTACCTTTCCGTCATAGTACACGGCAGCGCAGCACATGGTAGTTCCAAGGTCAATGCCGATGGCCGGATCATTTTTAGATTTTTCTGTCATTTCAACACGGGACTTGTAATCGAGGAAACAGTCTTCCAGCTGGTTTTGTAGTATGGGAAGCGTCGCCAGTCGTGCATATGGGGATGACTTGAAAAGTTTGGTGGCCGCTGCTGATGCTTCATTGTGTGCGGTTTTCGCCTTGTCCATTCCACGACCGGATAGATTTTCAAGTGACTTCTCCATGTGCTCACGGTACTTACTTAGCGCCTGTTCTACTACTTGCTGTTGTTGTCTGTCTTGTTGACGCAGCTGGGATTTCTCGTAGTGAACTTTAAAACGGGTATAGACTCCTTCAATTTTATCGGCTACGTTTTCTTTTAACTTGGCTGGATGTTGAGTGGTTCCCAAGACGTTTCTAACTTTGTTGGGCAGTTGGAAGAGTACCTCTTCTTTGGCTACTTGGTGAAACTCATCAAGCTCCCTAACATTTTGAAATTCACGTGCCACCATTTCCTCTTCGTAGTCGTCCACACACTTGTTGACAAGTACAATCTCTCGCGGACTTAGTGCGCACATGGTAGCTTTTTTGGAAGACGCAAGGTGTGGAAGCAATAAAAAATATGGGTAATCAATATGTATGTATTATACGTACGTTTACGTTTTAGCGGAGGTGCAAACTACCCTTGATGCATAAGAAGTGAATAATTAAATTATGGTATTACTTTTCTGAGCAATATTTATCAGTGACTGACGTGGAAGCGAGAGAAAGCTCCTGTCCCACTAATGAAAATGAATTATAATAAACCATTCGGGATAAATCACAATGTATACGTCAAAAAGTGATGTCTATGATAACATTATTCAGCCGAGATAAGGTTGAATAAATGGTATATGACTAGACATATTTGATAGCGAGCATTAAAGATAAATGCACCTATGTTAAGTAAAAGGACTCGCAATGGTTAGTGTTGTGATGATACTTGTGTAAGAAACCATTATTCTGGTGTGTAAATTAACTAAGCGCCGTCGCATACGGAGGCCCGGCCCGGGGCATTTAACCCAGTATATCTTAATCATGATAAGAATATATTGACATGTTTAATAAACGTATCCAAGTGCTGGACTGTTGTACTTTATTTTCAACGAAAACACGTCCAGAATTTCCGTCTCCCTCATAACAGCTAATCATTTCATGTTTCAATTCATTCATCCGGTTGCAACCGAATCTGGTCAACAAACATTCAGCACTTTATGCATTACAATCATTAAAGAGTATGCCAATATCTTTCTATTGCAGAACATAATAAGTGCATTCCACTTTTAGTTGTTTCTTTATTGTTGCATATCTTAAAGATGACCTAAATATCATAATTTTTCCAAAACTAACAGAAACTTCAGCCGGCTATGCTTTTCACGCTACAGTTAAGCTTTCAATTTTGTTTGGGATAAAGTGTTCACGACTAAGTTACTATCAGATGCATTTTAAAAGTTTACGTAAATCCTATCATCACCATCGTCGTGAGTATTGGAGCAGACCTGTCGTTTTGTGTTTTTCAATTCAAGTTAGAGTATGGAAGGAATTTGGATGTCACACAAGTTTAAGTAAACTAAAATGCAAGCATTACGAAGATGCAAAATAGCAGATATATTAGTATGGTTTTCAGCAACCATTACGTACAATTATTTCACATTAACTAAATTAGACTACAAGACCATGACAACGACAGGTAATCTGTTTTCGACTAATCTACAACAACTATAATAGAATAAAGTTAAATATACTAAGGTTTCATGCCACGCAACACTTTTCTGAAACATTTACGCAATTTGATGGTATGAATGATCTCAGCCGCGTCGCGGCCAGTACAACTGGTTATGTTTTGTCATGCGATTCAATGCCTTTAAGTTTAATGTATATATCCTAGAAAACTAGTTTATGTTATCATGATTATAAGACATACTGATCGTTGTTGAAAGAGTTCAGCAAATTCTGAAGAATATTTTAGAATTTTCTTAACCCCGTGGTGCAACGTGTGTCATTGATTATCTACATCGACACTATTTATTGCGATATCGGGAATGCATTAGTTAAATATTTACCACAACCCCAACACGCGTCAGCTGGATTATAAGGTAAATATTAACGCATTTTTCTCATTTTGCCGCTACTAGGGATACACGACGACGAGACTGCTCAACTACATATTGTATGATTCCTTTGAAGGGTCAAAGATAATTGATCAATCGTTTAAATTTTGTTGTAATACGTTCAAATACGCTGTGCTGCGTGTAAGTAATTGCATTTTAACCAGCCATAACTACTCCGCATGGCGTTGGATTAAAATGTATTCAGTTTCAGAACCTGAATGAATTTCTGATTTTAATTGCGAATTATATTGTAAGATTGTAATTGAAAATGCTACTAAAACGTACATTTTCAAAATACTAAACACATTATCCTCTCACCATTTTGAGACGACAACAAGATAGTCATCCACAAAGGATTGTCTCCTAAACATTAATTAAAATTTGAAAATTTAGTTATTTGGAAAAAAAGTTTGGCGGGAGTCGTATTAGATCAATTTCAAATAACTCTGCCAATTGAGCGTATGAATCACAAATAACTTACAATTAATCAATGTTAAACGAGAATACTTACCTGTCAAACGCAGTTGCATTCATCCTGCAGCATTCCCAAAATATAAATACGGAGTTCTTAGTAATCAGTTAGATAGGATAATGCAATTCAGATTGTGCAACGGATAAGCCAGGCTCAAGACTTCGCTTCTAAGTTGTCACTAAATACACCAGTTTTGAAGATTTAACATTTATTAAGACCACGGGTTATTTTCCTGCCATAGGGTGACGTATGAAATGGTATCCATTGCTAACATACCGGAATTCCTCTACATAATTCATTTTATAATCGATTTTGTATCTTGTTGGACCTTACTTAACCAGGTACACATACTAATTTGCATAATATTAATTTCAGAAGTGAAACGCAAACTAAAATCCAACCAAAGTAGTTTGCATTTGAAATTTAATCTTTCAATGAACTAATATTTGCCGGTTTTATATAAAGTAAATTGTTAGTTGGGCAATTAAATTCAAGGTGTTCAGAATATTTAACAGAAATCATATGTCGGTAGTTTTATATTAAGTACACATTTTACACAAACATTTTTATATCTTATACATCACCGGCACGGCATCTTCGGTGCCCGGCCCGGGAGGAAATCCAACCCTATCCCCGCAGGGTTACGGCCCTGCAAATAAGTATAATGTTTGATCGATGCTTGGCTGAAACATCCAATAAGTAACAATTATAATTAGTAATAATTATAGTCCAATTAATTATAGTTGTAACATATAATGACGTTAGGAGTGACAGGGTGACCGTACATATCAAAATTATTTTAATGAATCCTTAACAAAATACCGAAAGCGATTGACTGTAAACTCGTACATTATTTTAAGAATGAATTTTTGACATTATTTATATTCCATGTATATCTATACAAATTTATTAGAAGAATAATTTAAAATATATTTCAATAGAGATACATGTAACTCATATTTACAAAGAGATAATTGGCACTTCCTTGTATGTCGGTGTTTAAACCTCCGCGTGAACAAGAGCCGATCGAGTAATCTGAAAATGGAAATTCAGAAATTGGTTAAAGATTCGACTATCAAATATTTATGTTACATGTAGACGCGTTACCTCGCTCGTGAGCTTGCAAATTGTAATTTTGTCAACAGCAAGCCTGTCCGATGTGATTGTGATGCCCTCCTTGTGACCCATCGTTACTGAAACAGCCTCCACATGAAGCAAGCCGTTTTCGTCAATCTTCATGGTGACCGTGGCCTTCTCTTGTCCAGCCGGTCTTGGGGGAAGTCCCATCAAATTAAACTTACCAACTTGCTTATTCTCTGATGCTATCTTGTTCTCTCCCTGCAGGATTGTAATGGCCATTCCGGTTTGGTTATCACAACTTGTATAATATACTTCGCTGTTTTCACACGGAATCTTCGAGTTACGTTGAATAATGCCGGAAAATATATCCGGCACAGTTTTGATCCCTAGTGTGAGTGGTGTGACATCCTGTACCTTTATGTTCTTCACTCCTTCAGACTGATTCAGTATGGCCGCCTGGATTGCCGCGCCATACGCAACAGCTTCATCTGGATTGATGTGCTTACCCAGTCGCTTCCCGTTGAAGTGTTGGGACAACATCTTTGAGACCAGTGGAAGTCTCGTGGAGCCGCCCACCAGTATAACGTCATCAATCTCTGTTATATCCTTGACCCCCTTCAACATCGTCATTTCTATGGCTCGGTCAACGATTTTTAACGTGTTTTCTATCAACGGTCTCACCAGCTCATCTAGTTTCTCCCTTGTTACGACCACAGAAAGATTTTTTCCGTTGGTAATGGAATCCACGTTTACAGTTGTCTTTTGCGTCGTTGAGAGCTTTTCCTTTGCCTTCTCGCATTGAAGCTTTAATCTGGACAGTGCACCTGATATGCCATCCCTAACAATTTTTTGAGGACTCTCTTTTTCTTGAAGCAAGTCGACCTTCTCTTTAGTCTTAAACTCTTCAATGCAATAGTTCATCAGCATCTGGTCAACATCCTGGCCGCCCAGATGCGTATCGCCGTCCACAACCAAAATGTCCACGTTTTCCGACTCCACAACCGCTATGGAAACGTCAAAGGTGCCACCACCCAGGTCATAAATAAGAACTTTTCTCTTTTGATCTCTTACCCGCCTCCCCCAACTGTACGCTATAGCTGCAGCTGTCGGCTCACTCAAGATGCTCAGGACATCCAACCCCGCAATTTCGGCAGCTTCGGCTGTCGCTCGCCTCTGCGGCTCGGTGAAGTATGCAGGGACCGTGATGACCACTTTCGTGACTGATCCCAGTGGCAGCTCCAAATGTTCATCGGCCATGAACCTCAGCTGGGCAAGTAGCCGGGCGGAAACTTCATGGGGATATCTTGTTTGCCCCCACGCCTTGATTTTTGGCTGCTTGTGATCGTCCACAACTTCAAATGGCCAATGCTTTCGGTCCTCCTGCAGTTTGTCATCTATCCACGGCCTACCAATCATTCTTTTTGCGTCATAGATGGTCGTCTCGGGATGAAGATATGCGTTTTCCTTCGCCTCGTGTCCAAACTTGTCTGTTCCATCTTGTAAATACATCACATAGCTTGGCGTTGTGTTGGCGTTGCCTTGTAATTGATTGGGCACGGTGCTAACCTCCCCGTTGGAGTAAACCATAACGCAGCAATTGGTGGTTCCAAGGTCGATCCCGATGGCAGGATCCTGACTATTCTTCTCCGTCATCTTGGTTCGAGTTTTGATTGACTGGAAACATTTGTCTATGTCGCTTTTTAGTTCCGTTACAGTAGCGGCGCTTACTTTGAGCACATCTTTTGCATTCCTCATCGCTGCCATGGATGCTTCCGTGTGAGCGATTATTACATCTTTCAGCTTGGCGGTTTTGTTGGTCGTCATGAACTTGTCCATCTCGTCGTTATAGAGTTTCAGGGCCGCCTCCTTGGATTGCTGTTCTTTGCCACGAGACTGCTCCTTCAACTTATATTGTTGGAAATGTTTACTGAGCTGGGTAAATGACTCATCAATTTTCTGGGTTACGGTTCGAGAAATCTCAGTCGGCATTGGTTTTGCCCCCATTTTGTTCTTCCATGTCTCGGGCAACTTGGATATGACTTCCGACTTCTTTGTTTGATGCCATCCCTCAAAATCGGCGGCGGTTTGGGCAGAGTGAAAGTGTTCATCCATCAAGTCCTCGTAACTGTCCAGACAGAATTTTATGAAATTGTCCTCCTCTTTCTTCTTTTCAAACTCATGTTTCTCCATCTTGATACTGGTGGCCATGGTTATTTTCTTGGTGATCAGTTATTTGTTCAGTTTATATAGCTTAATAGGCTGGATGAGGAAATTAGTTCAAGGTTAAAACTTTAATACATATTTTGTAAGATGGTAATAAAACGTAATATTACGTACCAATGTGATGTTACTGTGGTGACGATAAGAAAAACGTTGAGAGCAGCAACGTGGCATCTGCAGCGGAATTTTAGGCTTAGGTGTTTTTGGGACTTGGCTCATATGACACGGTTTCATAAGTGATCATTTAATTGTTTATATTGAATTGTATTAGAACGAATGCGGGCATATGTTGTAGATTTACAATGGGTTTCATAATATTTTGATGGATCTTACAGGCTTAGGACGTCCAAACAGTTTGCTGGAGTTGCTCGTTTTTTTTATATTTTTGGT
Organism: Sinella curviseta; assembly: GCA_004115045.4. Lineage (NCBI taxonomy): Eukaryota > Metazoa > Arthropoda > Collembola > Entomobryomorpha > Entomobryidae > Sinella > Sinella curviseta. The sequence goes on along the minus strand of CM023201.3, from coordinate 1,166,397 downwards.
GTGGATTCCTATGCAAACAGCTGTGTTTGTTTACATTTTGCATAGGTATTTGCACCAGAATATAAAAAAAAACGAGCAACTCCAGCAAACTGTTTGGACGTCCTAAGCCTGTATGTATGTATATTTAGCATTGTGTTGTTAAGTGCAGACGGTATCAACATAAATGATACACATTTTCGTATAAAATATATACTCTATTTGATGCGTTATAAAATACTGTTTGCAATGTTATGCCATGGAAAGGTTTTGGTCAACGTATAAGCCCTTGTCCTTGATTCAGCTCAAGTTCCAAATGATTGCTTTTATATTATCGCTTGTGAGTTTGTCCATTGCGCCTGTCAGTAATCAATCATGCTGGAAGAGACTCGACGGCTGATATGAACTTATTTGATAATTTTGTACCTTGAACGTATTTATATGCACCATATTATCGAAATCCATGACTTCCATGACCATATCAACATCAAGTCATGAATTGAATAAAATTGTGAAAACCAGTGGTTTTGATTATGAATGTTTTGTAAGCTGTTTGTACGGTAAACTATTTATAATGCGCATAATATTGTATTATGTATTAAGAAGTTGACAAAAGTAGTTCATGATACTACCTCGTCACCTGTATTATATGCATACACCGTACACATTACAGGATTTTGTTATCACTACATGCTTCATAAAAATGATATGCAGGTCTGCTTACAAATGAGTTATGGTTTGCTTGGGTAAAATATGATGATGACCTAATTTCATAAATCGAAATGCACTTACGTTTGTATGCCAGTTATTATTTAAATGTAATATGAATGTGAGTTTTCACAAGCCAATACATTTTGCTAATTTTTTATTTCTTAATTATTACGATGTTGTTACAATGGAAGCACATATTCTTACAATCATATATGTATATGCATCGGACGCTGAATAATTTGTAGTTGCTTTCCTGATAGTATTGTCTTAATTAACTGCACAAATAATAGTATTAGTATTTACATTACGGAATTGAAATGAAACATTGGTATTTGTATATATTAAATTTCACTTTGATTATTTACATATGCTATAAATAAAAATGCCTGTTATATGTGTATCTTCTTAAAATTATGCAATCTAAATAAGTCATCTATTTGCTTTACCTCCTCACCAGACAGCATATTCTCAGCAGCTGCAATCTTCCCTTGACCTATGCAATCCAAAATAATTTTCCTCGTTAGCTTCCCTACATTTACCTCTCCATTTTCAAGTTGATTCTCCATTTGACTACATTTCTTCAGAAACCGCTGCTTTCGTAGCAAACTCTCCACGTCAACGGCTTCATCGTAAACATCGCCTTTAACTTTTGTCTTTCTAAAGTATGCAGCAACGTTGGAGGACATTGTTGTCAAGCCCTTCAGATAACGTGCCAGATTCTCCTGATGCTCAGAAAACGTCGAGAACGTTTTAAGAAATGCATCGTCGTTAATGATTCCCACTTTAGTCAAGCCAATTTGACTAAAATGATGATCAAAAGAGGAAGGCAGCTCAACGTTGTCTTTTATGATGGCGTAGTAGCGTACTGAACCTCTTTGGGATTTTCGGAGTTGCTTCAGGGCCAGATTATAAGCGGCCGTTACAATTTCCAAGTAGTTAGCCGGAAGCCGGTTCTCGGAATGTCTATTAGAATGCTGGAGTGACGACCATTTCTGACATGTAGACGCAAAAAGCTGAATATCGTCCTCACCTTTTCCTGTGCCATAAATCTCAAAGATGATTTCGCCAAGCCTAACAATTACTAGTACTAAAATGCTATTCTTTGCGCTTTTATCATTTTTGAATGAGCCGAAAATATTGTTTGCAACAAGTGATGACTCGGTTATCATTACAACATGTTGAATGCCTGCTGAAATGCAGCATTCACGAAGGAATGACCTATAGGAATATTTAAACCAGCTCGGGACTACTAGGATGGCATTACTCATAGTTTCTTGCATGCTTCCCTCCACACATGCCTTGGCACCTACAAAAAGATTTGCTGTGAGTCTATGTGCTGCTGGTGTAATGCTCGTATTCAAAATTAAATCAAATAGGGATCCATAAATCTCAAGTGGTCCTTCGGTTGTCTTTCCTAAGTTGATGGCGCCGTATCCCCATCTGCAGTCATCCTGGTTAAGGGCTACCCTGGCCGCAAACCCATTTGTCGGTATTTTAGAGGATGGAAAGCCAATTCGCACATTTCCCAATTTTGCGCTGTATGCTACGACCCATACCCAATTACGGGTAAGATAAAGACCCATTTGACAAGCGTTATCAGCTGAAATGAAATAAAGAGATAACCATCAAGTTCGTATCATGAAATGAGCAACACATTCTCGTGAATATCATTATTGGTGTTTGCTATATTGTAACCTTGAACTTTTCCTTTAGTTTCCACTTCATACTCGAACCTATTCAGAAAATGCATGTCCAAAATGAAGGTTAGGTCTGCCTTGTTGTCTTCATTCATACCGCGGGTGACCTCCGCTACAATTAAGTCATGAAGGTTCATGAAATCATCAGGATCCAAACCAGTATCGAATGCTATTGCCGCTTGATAGTTCTCCACAGGACCGGTCTTCTGATTTGGTGACGAGCTCTCAAGTGGGAACTTAATTGATGCAAGATGCTTCTGATAATGGGTATTCAGTGCGTCCTGCATTTTTTGGGTTGCTTCGAATACGACGTTATTTAATTTTCCGCAATAATTCATTGATTTCCTGAGAATTCCCAAACATTGTGAAATCATCCTCTGATGAATGGCTTCAAAATCCGAATATGAAAATTGATCTCCAAGATTTCGCGAGTACCGTTTCATCAAATGAAAGTAATCATATTTAATTGCATCAGTTACTGTCTGGACAATCTGTGCTTCACTTTTAATGATTTTCCCGTTGTGTTGTTTGTAAATTTCAAAATATCTTGTCTGCGCCGTAGTAATGATGTCAGAGTTGTACCCCTTGGAAACCAAACCGCTATAGTCCCAAGAGGCATTTGCCCTCTGGTTAGCGGATACAAGGAACTTGTGCATTTGACCTTCATCCCGTGCGCCGTGAAAGCAAACGTAGTTATCGAAACTGTTTCGAATCTCTACATTGAAGCTCTGAAGTATTTGTTGAATCTTCGTTACGTCGTCGACAAGTGTTCGGCTGCGTTTGTCAGAAGCATCTCTAGCCGTTCCAGCCTGACGACGTGGCTTCTTTTTGACGATGGAGTTAAGATACTCTACCATTTTGTCCGTATCATGAAGATTATGTACATCTTCCATCCAGGACTTCACATGCTTGCTTATGTCATCAACGGTTAGTGGCAGCTGTGCAATGCAAATATCATAATGAATGCGATACAATGGAAATGTCTATAAAATAGAAATTAACTGCAATTGCGTCGTCCTAGGTGAGCCACCACAATATTGATACTTGACTTTTTTGGCTTAAAGTCGTGCCATAAGACTTTGCAATTTGCATGTACTTGGATTACATATTTAAGATAACTAGATTCCATGTAAGCAGTGGGACCTTGTAAATATGAACATATTTAATGATGCCAAAATTAAAGGTGTATATGATATAAGTAAAGTTAAAACTCAATACCTTACTAAAATGTATGGTGTTTCTAATGCGTTTTTTAGCTTCACCTTCTATATTAACAAAAATATTATGTACACAAATGATTTTGTTCTGGTCACATGACCTGCGTGATCTAGCGTATGCATTCGAATGTAAAACAGTGTCGTGCATATGACATACCAACACCAACCTTCAAACAGTCAGGTCCGACTTATTCATAGGTAGGTGGATATGCTACGTACGGGTATATTATGTAATTTTTGCAATTACCTATGTAAAATTTATGTTCTACATTGCTACTCCTGAACCGGTGCTTAAATCCCTCTGTCAATATTAGCAATACTTTTTCCAAATTTATAAAATGCCGACAGTTACTGCTCTGCATTACATTCCATGTATATTGTAGTCACAAGACTACATCTCAGTCTCACAATGAGAGTACCCAACCTCGTGGAGAGTAAATTTAAAATTTGAGAAATTTCTATATGTAAAAAAGAGCGTTTAAAATGATGTTCGAACTGTCAGAATCTGCTAAATGTTAAGTGGTTAACCTCTACCGCCGTTGGTGTGGCTTATCTAGCTAAATGTACCATGTTACAGTACTTGAAAATCAGATCCAGAATATACATATCAAAGTTTAACAGAACGGAGCTATTATATTTTATTGTTCGTGTTTGTAGGATAAGCCTACTTGTACCTAGTGCCAATAAATAAGTCAAAGGGAGTCAATCGTGTATTTCATTCATGTTCATGAAGACCGTATCGATGGGTAAAAATAACAAGAAAGCAAAGAAAGTCAGTATTTCATTTAATTTGCTTTCGCAAATACAGGATTTTATTCACCAAAAGGTCACTAAATACTGTACGGTTATTCCAACATTTAATATATTTTGTACAAATTAATACCAGTTCATCTGTACAGTTTCGGAATTCATTCTAACATGCAACATTTAGCTATTTTAAGCAACACCAACGGAAGTAGAGGCTATCGGATAACCGCTATCCATTTAAGATTTAGCAGATTCTGAAAGCTGCATCACTTTCACCGCTCTTTGTTGCAAATAGTAAGTCCTTAAATTTAAAATTTACTCCCCATGACGTTGGGTACTCTCATTTTTGGGTTAAAATCAATCATGTGTGGGGATTAAAAGATTATACCACTAAATAATATAAGTTGCTAAACTGGAAAGTGATTGATATTATTATTACCCGTTTTGTTATTGGGGGCTCATGTTTGTCAGCAGGTTTTCCTTGTTTATTGTCAATTTCACATACCGAGTTATGAGGCATGGGATTGGATTTCATTTTCGTACTACACCGCGTCGTTTCGACACGAGTCTTAAATATTGTGGGCTATGACAGGTGCGTGAGGTAGTGCTATAAAACGTCCACTATATTGATCATTATATGCAATGGTATAACACCATACGGTAATATTTCATAGGAAATATATTTTTTCTTACAATATTCCGCACCAAGTCGGGATAGTCTCACCTTTGATCCCTCTTTAAAGATGCTTCATGCGTTTCTTCAACGGGAAAGCTCTTTCCACTTCGCCGCTACGTACATGACACAAAAACAATTTAATTTGGATACGTTACATCATACCCAACGTAAATATCATATAACTTTTCATTTGAAGCGAAAAGCTTTCTGAATTTGTGTGAAAATGTGGAAATATTATTGCGACGACAAAAATGTATTGTTGCTAATGAATTCTTCAGGATTGCGCAAATTTAAATGGTCTCGTACACGGTAACAAGGCTATGCTATACATTATATTAATTATATTATAATACGCACACAAATTACCTCTACTCGAGTAGGTGTGAAACAAGTATGTAAAGTGCTTCTCTATTTCACTTACAAATGAGTGATAAGGTACACGTGATAAGATAAACGGCTTCATCAATTTAGATGCATATTTTGGTCAAGTGTTGAAATTACAATGTGTTTTTGTAGTAACCTATGCTCGGAATCTACTTTGCGTACTTATGCAGAGACGAAAATTGTTATAATTTATAAAAATAAGTTGCGTGACGCATCTTGACAGGATTTGAAATAATTTTCAGAAAGAGTTGCCATTTGAATAGTATTTGCTATTTCAAATTGGTTCCTCGTATGATATTTTACACTTTTCTGAACTGAACGCCACAGTCAATAATAGCTGCGTGATGGTTACTATGATGCAAAACGAAATCCGGTTTTGATAGTGAATTTTCTTGACTACAGGTTGTAAATAAATAAATTACATATGCGGTTATTTAATTGGTAACAAATTCACTCCTGTAATTATCTGAATTACATCATCTCCTATTTGAATCACCCGTTCCTTCCTGCCTGCGGTTTCTTCTGAAGCTTGTGTGGAATCAATTATAACCTGAGCATGTCGACTACATCATTTCATGATTTTACGATTCACTGCTTTTCACATGCAGTAGCTAGTCGAATAGGAAGGCTCACATCAAATGTTATCAGCACCCATACTGATAAAAACTAATCTCTTTTGCATTGCTCCCATTTTTCATCCAACTTAAAATGTAAATCACAACTTGCTTTCACATTTAAATTAGAAACCAGTTTAATTTTATATTCACGATATACCAATATTTGATATATAAATCTTGATTGTTAATTTAAGCATCTTGGTGCTATTTCCAAGTGAACCACAATGGACAGAGACCCCACGGAAAGCGAAGAAGAGCTAATTGCGACAAGTGCTGAGAAATATGACGAAATAATGACGTCACGTTTCTCATCCTTCCTGCTAGCTGAAGAACTGGAGCAATTTCATCTTCAGACCAGACACGACATACTACTTGACCTGCCATCCGACCTCAACCCTATGGCTGCCGATGAAATAGATGACTTATATTCTGCCCATAAACGCCGCTTTGACCGGTTCAAGTCCCTGGACGCAAGCAATGAGCTAATCCAGGTAGCCCTGAGGCAATATACTGAACAGATGGACTCGGCATTTGAAAATCAGAGAGATATGGGAACGAGGGATACTTTAACCGCTCATAATACTGCGTCAGCAGCGGCCATCAAACTGTTCAAGGATTCCAAGCAGAGCAGCGTCACTTCCCTGGAAAAGTTGAAAGTCCAGCTTGAAGAATACTTCCAGAGATACAAGTCTCGGGCGGAAATGACAGAAAAGGCAAAAATGGACCCTGCAATTGGAATCGACCTCGGAACCACAATGTGCTGTGTGACGGTTTTTCTCAACGGAGAAATCCAAATCATTCCCAATCGCTCTCAAGGAAGCTCCAACACCACTCCCAGCTATGTTGCCTATGCAGAAGACGAATCGGACACATTTGGCTCCGTGGCGAAAGAGGAAGCCTTCAGAAATCCCGAGGCGACAATTTACGACGCCAAGAGAATGATTGGGCGATACTGGACCGACGAAAATCTTCAGAACGACCGGAAGCACTGGCCATTCGAAGTGCTTGAAGAGCATGGTCAACCCAAAATAAAAACCTGGACAAAGACGAGATATCCGCATGAAATTTCGGCCCGGCTTTTAACCCAGTTTAGGATTATGGCGGATGAGTACCTGGCACTCCCGGTGGGATCTGTTACTAAGGCTGTTATAACTGTACCCGCATATTTCACGGAGCCGCAGAGACGTGCAACAGCAGAGGCAGGAGAATGCGCGGGCTTGGACGTCCTCAACGTTCTCAGTGAGCCTACCGCAGCCGCCATCGCCTACAGTTGGGAGCGACGGGAGCAGAATGAGAAGCGGAACGCCCTCATTTACGACCTGGGTGGAGGGACATTTGACGTTGCCGTGGCAACGGTACAGGCCGAGAGTGTGGAAATTCTTGCCGTGGATGGCAACACACATTTGGGTGGACAGGATTTCGACCAGCTGCTGATGGACTACTGTATTCAGGAATTTAAGGACAAGGAGAACATTGACCTTCTTGTGGACAAGGACAGTGAGGTGAAGGTGAAGAGGGACAAGGCACGGAGTTCCTTGGCCCGTCTAAAATTCCGATGCGAGAAAACAAAGGAAAAACTTAGTTGCGCTGGCAAGCAGATAGTCAACGTGGAAAGGGTTCACGGGGACAAACATATGGCCTTTGAAGTCACCCGGGCAAAATTTGAGGAACTTATACGCCCACTGGTTCAAAAGACTATTAAGATTGTGGATGGTGTACTGGAGCAAGTCAAGTCCAAGGGTATCCATACAAAGGCGGATATCCATGACGTCATACTTGTTGGAGGATCCACCAGAGTGCCCTTGGTCTCCACCATGCTTTCGGAATACTTTGACCAGAAAACTCTATGCAAGAATATAAACCCGGATGAGGCCGTTGCCTATGGCGCTGCAGTCCAAGCTGCCATTTTGAATAATGCGGACAAGGTGAATCAGATTAAAGTTGAAGATGTCACGCCCATGACACTGGGCACGGATGTTGGTTTGGATGGCGTCTCGGTCCTGATTCCGCGCAATTCCAAAATTCCGTGTGAGGTCACCCGGGAATATGTCTTTTCAGAGGATTTCCAGACGGACATGCGGTTCAAGATATTTCAGGGTGAAAGCCAGAAAGCGTCAGAGAACAAGCTGCTTGGTGAGTTTTTCCTGGGCGGGTTTCCCGCAAAAGAGGCCGGAGAAGAGGAAGCCGTAGCGACTATGAAAATTGACAAGAATGGGCTGCTGAGTGTCTCGGCTGTGGCGAAATCAACAGGAAAGGCGGAGGGAATTACCATAATGTCGGATCGGCTTGCTATGACCAAGGATGATATTGCAAAAATAAAGCAGAAAGTATGTTTATATAAATTATGACATGCACGATTGCGTTAAACAGAAAAGAATGATATCTTATTTTGTATTCATGTTTCAGATGCAAGAGGCTGCCCTTCAACAACTTTGATTCGTGGTATCCGTTTCAGGCACATAATTCCCTATGGATACTACATACCTACTAAATTAACAAATTAATTTATTTTCCTTAAATGATACAAATAGAGTTACTTCTTCTTTGGATTACAAGTCAAACGCATTTAAACTGTAACTACATGTAAAATCAGCCGTACTTAAAATAAATGACTCAATTGACTCAATATTATAAAATGAAAGTAATATACCTATTTAAACAAACTTGTCCTTCGTAGTACATTTTTAAAATGACAGGGATATACTTCGTAATAGTACATGTTGTCATCTCCAAATTACGGGCTCGTAAATGCATAAATGTCCATCCGTTAAGCTCCGCTTCACCAGCGCTGGGATGTCCTCTTTGTGATACTTGCCGGGGTCACTGGTCAAATCAACAAGCCATTTGCTCATGCCTGGTACAATTGTTACCTAAATCCAAAGAAGATGTAGAAATGCTTTCGATCGCACAAAAATATATTCTTTAGTATATATAAAGTAGGTACATGCATGCCTACCTCAGGATAACCTCCGGCCATTGAATCAAAAAAGTACCATGCATTTTCGTGATTCGCATTACCAGCTTCCGTGCTACCGGCCAAGACGAATGCAACAAAATGGCAGGCGCGTATACAAATAATAGCGTTAAGTTTCATTTCTTTCCGGCTAACTACTGTTTTACCGTCCAAGTGAATCTCTGACGTTACAACTTTCCCGGTGGATAGGCATGTTTCACAAATGAAAGCAGGGGTAGTAATTTCATCGCTACCTCGTCTGCATTGAATCTCCCATTCAGCCTCATTGTCATTCTCACAAAACTGGCATTTTTCTGAAAGAAAATATTTATACGATTGGACAATAATTATTATAAGACGACGTTCAAATAAAGTGTTTACCTGGATTCAAAAGATGTTCTATGTTAAGTTGAGGATTTGGGATAACGGCATCGTAATGTATTAGTATTCTATCGCTTCTTGGCATTCCCAGAATAAATGCTGGACTGGGTACACTAGCCATTCGAATATCACCATTAAATTCAAAGCTGAATTGCAATATATGTTGAGCTGTAGAAATTCGGGAGGTATCGGACAGATCCGGTGTCATTAAGAACATGTAATCGCCCCAGTCGCTACCTTCAGATACGTCGTAGCTGATGAAATGGGGTTCTTCTAGGACAGTTCTGCAGAGAATGTACAGTACTTGCTCCGCATCTATTTCATGGTACAAAATTTTTAAATATGGAAAATAATTATAAATTATACTTAAATATTAAACACGATTACGTTACCCATAAATGATCCCAGTAAATCACCATTGATAGGACTGAGGTGTTCCCTGAGGCTCCACACGCGCTGGAATTTGCAAAAATGCATTTCTCTCAGTGGCTTTACTATGCCTGCCCTTAAAATCTTCCTCGTTTCTTTCTTGAACTTGGCGTCAGCTGGTTTTGAAGTTAATAGGAAGTCAAATATACGGGTTGTGTAGAATATAGAGAATAAAAAGGCGTCCAGGTAGCACGAGTTGTTAGCGCCTTCTATTCCCTTATGTGTTCCGACGGCCTTTGAAGCATGCTTCAAATAGGATCGCAAATGTTCCTTTTCTAGGATTAGATGTCCGACGTTATACGTTTTTAAAGTGAGGCCGACAATCGACGCCCATAGTGAAAGCAGTTGGTCTCGAAAACATGGCAGTTTAAGTAACCAGAAATAAATGCGCATGCATTTTTTCTTCCTCTGTGAATGCGGAATGGTGCCTTGATCCTGAGAGAAATTAGAAAACAATGATTAGCGTGTGTTTGAATACGTAAAACATAAAATAATGAAAACTAATACCATCCAGAGAGTAACGTCATTTTCGTTATTTCGCATTACTAACTCTCCACGTTCACGGTTATCATTGTCAACCACATATCGAGTTCCCACTGACGGAACTGAATCACATAGAACATTACATAAGCCTGCATTAAAAATGTATATGCACAATGCACGAATCTATTGAAAGGTTAATATTTACCTGCACATCTAATTCCTTTGTGATGGATACAATCTGTTGCAGCATTGGGCGGGATAGAAGCGATAAAAGCTTCTAGAGTCTTGTACAAATGCCCAGCAATATGGTCAAAATATTGGTACGGATCTGTAAAATTAGAAAATTTTCTCATATGCTGTATATACAATGCAGGTGAATGGATAATAAATAGGATTAAATAATTTTGGATTTGGGAAAATTACTTTGTGAAAAATCATCAGAGCGTAGGTACTCAAGTATCAGCTGTTGTAGATCATATATGGTTTTTCTCCTCCTTCTAGAAAAGAGTGACAGTAGACATACCATGGTTTCTTTTGATTGTTTTGGTCCGACCAGATGTTGATATTTTTGCCAGTTCAATTATCCGTAAATACAATTTGTAAGTATTAGTTGCATGCCACACCAATTTCCACTAATTGGGAATTAATTATAAATGTTTGTTTATTGAATATAACTACCTACGTACACAAACAGTGAAACAGGTCAAATAGTCCATTGAAATGGCACGAAATTGCACTGCTGTAAAAATGAATTTGTATTTGCTTCAACGTGAAAATTGGGTGTGCTGCCTCGATAAAGCATTTGTCCTTATCAGATAGTGCTTAACAATTCGAACTGAAGTGAACCCGTTATCATAACGTTATCATCACCAACGTCACAAACGCAACTCCCCATAGCTTGATGAATCTTCTAGCCAGCATGCTACAATCGATGGGATAGTTCACCAAAACCATATTCTTATGCTTGCATTAAGCTATATAAAAAAGTGAGAAAGTGGGACCTTAATCCTATATAATAATAATCCGTTAGTAATTAATTCCATAATACAGTTATTTTGAGCTTGAAATAATTGGAAATGAAACTATCCTGAATCTAACTGAAATTAATGAGAGTGGATCAAACCAGCAGTCACTGGGCTATTCATGGATGATTGGGGAGGACAGGATGTCATTCACCACATTTTGCTTCCTATAACTTGGGACGAGAGCCAAAATACGAATTGTACATATGCCACATCAGCATCTTCTTGAGAACAGTATTGTGGCATCGGAAGTGAAATTGGCAGAGATGCCGAAGTCTAGTTTTATTATCAAGATGCATGTCCGCACCAAATGGGAGTCTTATTAAATGTAATGGAGTCATATTAGCATCACACTAGATTTCTCCTAAGATACTTGGTACATGAACTTACTTGTGCCGATACGGGTTTGTAGAAACATTTAATTGATACTATTTTTATAATAATGGTATTAATGCATATCGCCACGCACGGCATTAAACGTACATACTTATATAATTTTGTTAGAAGGAAAATTATTAACAGTCTCTATAGTTTCTTCAAAATATCCTCATTTTTCGTCATGACTATCATTATATCCTAACAGAAAGTTTTTGTAATATTCAGGCGCTTGGGAAAAAACCTGTGTTTTCATCTTTTGCCAGAAGAATCACCGAATGAATGGTGTGCATTCCTACATACATACACGTTGTTACCTATACGATGGTCGGATGCTGCAACATGCATTTTCCCTTTTTGTGAGTGTGTAGTACAAACTTGACAATAATCAGTCATGATAACGAAGTTATCACAAGTTGAATGCAAACACACTGCCACAAAATCCTATCTGTTGAAAGACAGAATTTTGTACCACTTTCATCACATTTTATGAATGTGATTATTAAAAAGGATAAACTGGGGCCATAACCCAATAGAATCTAATTATAAAGTCCATGAAAAAAATCGGGTATTGATTATACAATGTGTGTGCATGCAACTTGTATGAAACCCTACTACAACAAAATACGCATTTTTTCCAGTTAGTGTGTTTTCTTTCAACTTTCCTTAACGATCAAAACCATCATGGCATCGCCTGAAGACACTCAAAAAATCAACCTTGATTTTGTATCAGCCTTCAAGATAATCGCGACTACTTCCAAGCCCAACAAAAACTCTACATTAGTTTGCGTTGAGGATTTGGAGGAATACATAACAAAGCTATTGGGAAAAGTTGCTGATCTTGACATGCTACCCATTGCAACAATTTCAATACTTGGATCCGATGCTGACAATCTACGAAAGTTGTACACTGACTGGTTAATTCATTACTTCGTGAAAAAAGAAGACAAGGACGGCATAAAAGAGTGGTGCAACACTTCGGGATATCCAACAAAATTGATGCATTTTGGTACGTCTTATCGAGAATCCTCCAAGGAAAACAGGCTGTATATTTGGCCATTTCCGTTCCCACTTGCGGAAATTGAGACAACGGGGAGGATGAATATTCTCCTTTTTATCATTTTTGCTACGAACGAGAGTCGGACGACAGCAATGGACAAATTTTGTGCTTGCATTAGCTCAAATATCTTGACATTCACTGAGCTGGAAAAGGTTTGCTTTTTAAATGTAAATTTTGATAACAATAAGAAAGTGAAGATGTAATATTTAATGTAAACAACACATTTTCAGAATAGAGCAGTTGAGTTTCGCCACTCTGTCATTGATGCTAATTCTGATTTGAATTTTGATGATACTTCAGAAGTTCATACGATTCACTCAAAATCGGCTTCAAACTCAATCGGTACTGCATGGGACCAGTTTATGCAAGATATAGGTAATCATTTTATAATTTTTAATACTGCATTTGCAATATTAATAAAACACTCGTACACAATTCACGTATACACAATGTAACGCGGAAATGTTGGGAAATATAATTTAAATATTGGAATTTGAATCTTGAATTACAGGAGGAATTCCATTAAAACCAGTGATGCATCAGGGTGGATACCTGCACTTGATGAATTTTAGCTGTTTCCTGAAAGACATGGAGAAATGCTCCAATGCAGAGGTTCGATCAATGGGGCAACGTAACAGTGGAAATCTTTCAGAAAAGTATAAAATACTTGATGTTAACACGAACATTGAAGATATGCTCGATGCGTTGGATGTAGTTGGCAGTAAAGACGCGAAAGCAAAATGGAAAAAGCTCATAATGGACTTGAACACTCTGCTCAGAAATATGTTTGACAACTATGTTTGCTTTCACGGGAAACGTGACCGTAGACAAATGAAGAGATTCTTCAACTCAGCAAAGCAGCAAACCCAGCAAATGTGGGCGGAAAGAAGCATGGAAAAACATATCAGTTTTGAACTGTTACAAAATAATACGGAGAAGCTCGTTATGATATATTCTGCTGCCAACAAAGTAATCATAGCCAAAGAGAAGCAAAATGTGAGTAAGGTGACCAGGGAAATAAAAGATGAGTATAATGCGAAACTGAACGCCTACATACATAAAACAGATTCTGTACAGGGTCCCGACGATTTACACGCCATTCATGACAGAATGAAGAAACAGTGCATTATGATTGTCACAAAATCGCTGAATTTTTCAGGAAAGCTCAATAATGTCGTAAATGAGAAAACCAAAAGAATGGGTCGGTTCTTAGATGACCACTTTCAAAAAAGTTTGTCGTCAAAAAATTTGTAACCATGTCGATAAATATAATCACAAATAAAGTAGTAATGTATTAGTATTTTCAATTAAGGAATTTCAATTGAGTTATAATATAGGTATGTATGATTGTCCATAAACAGATATTAATATCTACTTAGGAAATTTATTCCTGGAAATATTTATAAGGGCGGAACATATACACAAATATAGGCGTCTCTGAAGAGCTTATATCCACTGCATTCTGGTTCTCGTTTTGACATCACTTGAAGGTCAACATCCCTTTCGGATTTCTTTATCGTATGTGAAATTCCTTCCAAAATAATTACCTACATTCAACATACTAATTAGTTCAAAATATTTCACAATTTTACAAATAATCATTTCGAAAATTGAGCTTTACCTCTGGATCGGAAGTGGTAGGTTTTGAATCCATAAATACCCATGGACTCTCAAAATCTGTATGATCCATGCGCACAAACGTGACGAAATGATTTTTGCGGAGGCAGATAACTGCGTGTAGAGTCATTGTATTTTTCTTTCTCCGTTTTATATCTATATCAGAAATAAATAAATTAAACATGCACACAGAATACTATATACATATATTGTTTGATTTAATAATATACCCTTAGCAACTATATTTGAAAGATCCAGTGTCAACGTGGGTACCACCGCATTGCATGGAATCAGCTTTCCGTTGGACACGGGAAGTTTGATAATGAATGCTGTTTTCGGTACTTCTGCAAGTTTTACTTGAGACGCCATGAAGCTGTCCTCTAGCAGGTATTGGACTGTTAGGTAATCACGCTTTTCGATTTCTTCCCAAGTGACTGGAAGAAGAATTTGGTGAACATGGTCCATGCCACCGTGATTATAAGTAAATAGGCCAGGCTCATTTAGTAAAGTGAAAAGGGCAATGCTGAATTCTTCAGCATCTGAAATTAATTGTAATTTTATACATTTTATGACCATCAAACACTTTAGCTTGGAAATCGATTAAGTTACTTATTCTTTTAAATAATTACCCATAAAGGAGTGCTGGTATTGCTCGCCCATAGTTTTCCCGACCATATCACGTAATTTCTTCATTCTTCTGAATGACACGAAATACTTTTTGCGAAGGGGCGTAATAATATCTAATGCGAGTATGCGCTTTAATTCATCCGAAGGTGGGAGCATTTGTTCTTTATTTCCATCCTGAATAATTTCCTTGAAGATGAAATGGTCGAGTGAGTTGTTGAAAGCAAAAAGGGAAAATATTGTTACGTCCATGTAGCACGAGTTGTTGCGACCTTGGATCCCAAATTGTGTACCTGTTGAAGAAAATTTCAAAATTTCAATACGTATTTCACATCATTTAATTAATAAATTAAATGTGTGCAAGTTTAATTTGTTTTGATGTTGACAGAGTAATTACCAGTTTCTATTGCAGTTGCTACTTTCAAGCAAAATTCTTCCGGCGAAATTTTTGGCTGCCGTGTGAAATCTTTTGGAACATCATTTGCTTCTTTTGAAACATTTCTTGGTCCTTCTGCTGCCGACGAGAACGGAGTTCTTCCTATATCCCGTAACACTGGTTTTATTTCTGTATGTACTTCCGGTTCTGGATGGTCCCTTTGCACCAGATTCACACCTGAAGTCATTCCAACAATTTAAGCGATAACAACAATGAAAGGTAAACTTTTACTTGTATCATGAATAGTTTAGTGGAGTAAAGGACTGAATGTTTTATTAAGGCTACATGGAGAAAGGGCAACTTCAAATGATTTCTTGGACATTTCAAGCCAGTCTGCTAGCGGTAGGAGTTCATTTATGCTGATCATGTTGCGATTGGGCGCATTAAATTTTAAACGTCGCGATGCAGCTTGAGTCAGTTGGTCCTAAAAATTAAGGAAAACATTTTTAATCTGATAATACTTTTAAGCAAAAAAAATATGTATACCTAATCACACTTACAAATTGCACCAAAGCAATAATGTTTGTATCATCCCATTTCCCAGCTACCGCTCGCTTCCCAATCCAAGTAATTTTACCAATGAGCGATGAGCCCCTGTCATGACCCCATATGACGTCATCAAATATCTCCATACCGTTTACAGTGGCTGCTGTGTACATTTGGTTGACGAGTTTTATGACGTCGGCTCCAATGCTTGCCATCGAGTTCATTTCAGTTTGGTCTCCTGGAATGTCACTGTTGGCTGCTCCATGATTATTTGTGAGTGCTTTGGTCTCGGCTACAATATGTTCCAAAGGAACGACATCCTTCTTGGCGCGGTTCTTAATAGCTTGGGGTGCCAAGCCAGCAAGGGCATTCTTCTCTGTTCTCTGTGAGTTCAATGGAAACAAACATTGATAAAAATGCGCTTAAAATTGTAATGAAATAAACCGTTTTACAGTTTTTTAACGGATTTGAAACTTACCTGAAACAATGCGAAGGACTTTTGGTTAATTTCCTTGATATCAATCAGCGTCCCTTTGAATCTTTTTGTTGACAGTTCAAATGTTTCTCGGCCGTGCTTCACCACGCTTTTGTAATACCCCATGTCATCGCCAATCCTTGGGCGACATTTTGCTAGTGTGATACTGTCCATTGTTGGCGTCGTCATTGATGACTTGGGGATAAGAAAAAGTATCAACGGAACAAGACGTAGCTGTGAAAAAATGTCACGTTAATCAGATGACGAGTGGGAGTTGAATCATATAAATATATAAAGCGATGAGTCATATGTGCGACGTTAGCTCTGTGAAGACCAATAATTTATAGATAAACGTATGTACAGTAATTTACTGAAGTGTTTGGAATACATTAATATGTGCATGATATTCAACTGTGGAAGCAGTGTATGAAATGGTAAGGTACAAAGTATGTTCAGTGTATGTATCTGTGTTAACCTGTGTTTTGTGTTGATAAGCGTTCTCGTGATGATAACATCGCATGAAGTGAAGAGCTGTAGAGAGTAGCTCATAGTTTAGCATTATTATTTTTAAATTTATTGTTGTATAGCCTTGTGTGTATGGCTTATCACCGTCCCCGTGTGAACTCAAATCTCGCGTTATATCTTTGAGCACATGTAATGGAAAATGTTTATATGAGATATAGGTTTCCAACTATTATGTACATATTATTTGCTGTTGGTGCTTAAAGTAGATTGGGCTGCAGAGTCCACATCGATCATGATGGTTCATATACTATTCGTGTACGCTTATCTTTCCATATGTAAAGGAGTGAGAAGAAATTGGGACAGCAAATTTGTAGTTCAGTTCTGCAAAGAGTACCATATCAGCGCTGTTCCCAAAACATAAACCACTCCAAAAGTGCCCAAGCCCGAGGAAATGAATCATTTTTGTTGAATAAGTTCACTTAACCAATACAACGTACCGTAGGTTAATTTTGTTTCATTATCATGAACCGTACCTTGACCATGCAAGTAAGCTGGATCACATTTATCTACAAATGTTTGTCGAATATATTAATTCCCAATGCACAGTCATTGTCATATATCCTGAAATGTATATACAAATTACTCGTAGTGTATGCTAATGCATGCTGTAAGTTAGGAACTTTTTGTATCATTAATGCTGTCAGTCATATCAGTTCATATCAGAATTGATAACATCGTGTACCACAGCATTTCACCCAAATGTGAAGATGAATAAAATCTTCATTACATAACCAAAAGTATTTTTCTCACTAATCAGTAACCAAATTTCTTATTCGATTAGATTTTGTCGAATTCTGACATCCGGGTATTTTCCTGTTGCAAGATTATCGCCACAACTAAATAAATATTATCTACACTTCTTCGCTACTTTTAAGTCACAAACAGAACCATGTTACCATTTCGAAACGTGAGCAAGAAATATCAAGAAAAATTTGTCGAGTCATGCATAGAAAAGTACGAAAAGGAAATGTACGAGCACTTTCACTCGTGCAATAGCCTAAGTGACTTGGAAATGCATCACGAGCAGATAAAGTCGAACATTATATCAAATTTTCCCACGAATTGGAAGGCGACAATCGGTAAAAAAAAATGTCTGTGGAAGTAGCAACGAAAATTAATGACGCACTCGATATCTCCTTCAGAAATGTGACCCGAGCGTTCATGAAAGGGCACGATAGTAATTCATCCGACCAGGATATCGTCTACACGGCGCACATGCTTTACACAAGTCAGATGGATAAATATATGTCATCTTCTTCAACTACAGACTCCAGTTCTCTTCAAAGTATTCATAATGAAGTCTCAACAGCAGCAACTAAAATGATTAAGGAGTGCGAAGGGGCCAGTTTGAAAAGTCTTAAGGAACTAACCAGTCAAATTGAGGCATCCTACAAAATATACAGCGCACGCGTTCAAATAATAATCGATTCCAGAAAGGATCCAGCTATCGGAATTGACCTTGAACCACAATGAGCTGCGTTGCCGTGTTCTTTGACGGGAAAGTCGAAATGATTCCTAACAGAGTGCAAGGAAATACAAACACAACACCAAGCTACATCGCATATCTTGATGACGGAAGTGACACATTTGGCTACGGCGCAAAAGAGCTAGCATACATGTACCCAGAAACGACAATATATGACGCCAAGAGAATGATTGGAAGATACTGGACGGACGAGGTACTCCAAAAGGACAGGGAGCACTGGCCATTCGAGGTAATCGACTTTCAAGGTCGTCCAAGGATAAAAACAGGAGATTCCACTCGGTATCCACATGAAGTTTCCGCGAGACTCTTAGCGCAGTTTAGGCTCATGAGTCATGAGTCATGACAGATGAATATCTGGGATTACCGGATCCGTTACAAAGGCAGTTATAACCGTACCCGCATATTTCACGGAACCACAGCGACGCGCTACTGCAGAAGCCGCAAAAAAAGCAGGATTGGATGTACTTAATATTCTGAGTGAGCCTACCGCAGCTGCCATAGCTTACAGCTGGGAGCGACGAAATGACATACAAAAGAGCACAGCTTTGATTTATGACTTTGGTGGAGGCACCTTTGACGTGGCTGTAACAGTGTTGGAGGCGGGAAGTGTGGACATTTTGGCGGTGGATATTGACACGCACTTGGGTGGAGAGGACATTGACCTTGCACTCATGAAACGTTGCACAAAACACTTTCTTGAAAAGGATGGCATTGATCTGTGCAAGGGAAAGGACAGTCCACACAAGCAATCAAGAGATGCGGTAAGTAGTGCGCTGTCTCGACTCAAGTCGCATTGCGAGACGGCAAAGACAAGACTATCTAGTTCCTCCCAAACAAATATAAATGTTGAATACATTCACTCCGGCAAACACTTATCGCTCACGGTGACCGCACCAGAGTTTGCGGATATGGCGCGACCACTGATCGAAAAGACGCTTGCCATCGTTGACCGAGTTATGGAGGAGGTCAAGTCACAAGGGATTGTGAACAAGGGCGACATCGATGACGTTTAGTGCGCTGATCCCAAGGAATACCAAGATTCCTTGCAAGAAGAGCGAAGTACGCTGCACTGCCAAGGACAATCAAACTTTCATGAATTTTAAGATATTCCAAGGCGAGCATGACAAAGCTTCATTGAATATGTTGCTTGGAAAATTTACATTGAATGTTCTGGTTCCAAGACCGGCTGAAGAAGAACAGGCAAAGATAACCATGACCATAGATGAGAATGGGCTGCTACACGTTGATGCCATTTCACTGTCAACGGGAAAATCGACTGGCATTACCATATCATCAGACAGTCTGGCTATCGATGACGAAACCGTGGCGACGCTACAGCAAAAAGTAAGCTTCATGAATTGATGAATAAACCTAACATATTTTTTCAAGAAAGTCATTATTCATTTATTGATATTTCAGGTTCGAGAGTCTACAATGCGCCACAACTCGTAAACATTCCATAACTCAATAAACCAACTTTTAATCCATGATTTACGTTCAATAAAATAACCAATAAATTTGTACCAAGTACGCCATCATATTATAATTTGATTAACAAAAAGTTACAAGATCACTAATGACAATGATAGAATAAAATACCAGTAAGGAAATATTAGCAAGGAACTAAATAATTATTTAACCAACCGCCAGTACTCTTTTTGACTAGTTGAACCATTGCACCTGAAATAAAGAAAAATAAATTGTTGTAATCATTTATGTTTTGATAAAATACCTTAAAATTATTTATTGCATACCGTGTGCGAAAAACAAGTCCTTCAAAGTTTTCTTATCTTCCGTGTCCGTTAACTGTTTTGCTCTGTAGAGTATCGATGTATTTTGCTCGGTGGCAGGGGTACATTCTCTCAGCGCCTCCTTAAACTTTATGAAGGTCCATGTCTCCAAAGCCGTCAGTTCTTTAGTTATGCCAGTCAGAAAACGAGCCTTAATAGTCATTCCAACAGCTAATTTTACCTTTGAGTCTGAAATGCAAAAATATTCCATGTATTGGCCCAGTCATTATGAGCATCCTTGAAACTGTTGGATATTTACCGTGTCCGATGCCAAGTTCCCTTAACGTTTTCTTGTCGTCATACACGTTTAGGTCCTTTCCATTATGCGTAAGTATGTACGGTTTATCCACTTTGTACCACTCTTTCAGGGCCTCTTTAAACCGTGTGAGTTCCCAATTGTCCAAAGCCTCTATTTTCCCTTCCTTTCCAGCTTCAGTAGAGACGTGGACCGTTAACCCTGACATTGTAAGGCAGAAGGATGTACCCTAACCTAATTCCAGTGAATAATAATTAAGGATGGTACCCTTGTCGAATACGGAGGGAAAAATGGGAAGTGAATGGTGGAGAATCTCTAGAGCTGAACTTCAATTAGAATGTTATTGTATATTATTGGATTTATAATTGTGTAGCATACCTGCACCACAGGTGTTACCATCCCGTGTGTGTCAGATGATTGGAAAGAGAGCAAAATACACCTACGTATTGCAACGTGAACATCTCAACTTGCCAACGTTTTAACACATAACTAGCAGTAGGACAGGAAAGTATAGTTTGTGTAAACCAAGTAGTTATAACAACTATGTGCTATCTGTGTACGTGCATTTGGATGTGATATGTTAAGTGAATTGAATACCAGTTTCACATGACTCACGTAACAAGGCATATGTATCCAAACGGGAGAGAGTAATTCCGATAAAATCATCAGCTGGCTAGTAAGCAGCTTGTTAGTACATCTTGTAAAATAACCTACCGTTATAATAGACTTTAAATCCTACTGCGGCGGAAATCAAATATAAAATTTGAAAGGTAATCATGATGCTTGCAAAATATATTGTACCATTTGCCTTACAATTTAAAACGTTTTTACAAATAATTTTTGTGATGCTCAGTCTTCCTTTTCGTTTTAGATTAACCATAATGGCTGCTATGAAGCGCTTACAAGAGGATTTGAAGAAAATGCACAACGACCCACCTCCTGGCATCCACGCGGATCTTTGTAACGACAACCTGTTTGAATGGGACGCCATAATTAGCGGTCCAGGGAGAACGTGCTTTGAGGGAGGAATGTTCCGAATGAAGGTCACGTTTCCGCAAAATTACCCGGAATCGGCGCCACAAGTTTGGTTTTACTCCAAAATGTTCCATCCAAACGTTTATGACGATGGACTAATTTGCATTGACTTGCTGCAGTATAGTCACAAGTGGAGTAGGGAGTATGACCTTTCCACCGTACTCGTTGCCATCCAGGGCATGTTGGGAGAGCCCAATCCCGCTTCCCCTGCAAACTCTGAAGCAAGCGAGCTCTACAAAAACAATAGACCCGAATATGAAAGGCGAGTGATGGAAGTTGTCTTATTAAGCACCTTAAGATTACAGAGGATCACTCACAGGGAAGTCACTCAGCTGGAGTAACTCGTCTGAGTGAAGGCATTCAGATATTTTTAGTTAAGATTTCAAAGCATTCTTCCGAGCACTCACTATGAGAATTTCATCATCATCATCATCAATACGCGGGAGACAGGAGCATTACAAAATCATTTTAAGCAAAGAAGAATGAAAAGCTCCTTAGTCAGTTCATTCCCAACTTCTCAACCAAAACAACAGCATATTTTTTTGTTATACATAATTATAATTTAACTAATCATCGAATTCGGTTATTTAAGTAAATTTCAACATGAATACGCTACAAGAAATTACAAAGATAGTCCAATCGTTGAGTGAAGATGAGTATGTAAAGTTTATGAGAGATGTGCACATGGGATATGCCAGGAATCCAGCGTTAACTAATAAAATAGTTAATTTGTGGAAAAACGCACAAAAAAAGGAGGTCAAGAGCCAAATTACCGACAGTGGCCAGGGAAGTAATCCTGTGTCGAGTTCTGTAAGTTTTTATTTGTATTTCAAACATGCTTAAACTACTGTTTTACCATTCATAAGCTAATTTATGGTTTTAAATGGATACTAACTGAAGGACTTATCATTATTAAACGTTTCATAGGTAAACCATCGACCATCTCAAGGGGCTCAAGGTTCGGTGGGTATCCAGCCACAAAAACTTAACCAAGCTACAGGGATCAGCAGTGGTCAGAGATGTAAATCTGTGTCGAGTCTGGTAAATTAAGTTAACTATCGCAGCCGCTTTAGTAATGATTCTTTTGCCTAACTAATCACACAATTTTCATGTTTACATACGTATTCGTATCATTAATCTTGGTAGGTTAACGAGGAGAAACCGGGTTCCAGTGGCCAAGACAGGAAACTTGAGTCGTGCGTCCCATTGCCATGGCAGAAGAGTGCTTGGAAGGTATTTAATTTCCCGTTAAGCGCAATCACTTAATTAATTCTAAACATGGCAAGTTTTTGTAAATTGTTTATACCTATCTTTACAGTCTGGGTTTATTTTCCGCGGAGACAAGGTACCCGAGAAAGGAAAGCTGTTTATTGACGTGGAGAAGGTTACGCTGAAAAAATCTGTGGACCCATCCCATCCCCAAAAAGCGGCAACGGTTTGTTTGGTTAATGAGGATGGAAAAGTAGTTTTATGGGCGTTTATTCGAATTCCACACGAGAATATTTGCCAGTACGCTCCAAAGATAACAAACCTTAACGAAAGGAAGCTGGGAATAGGAGTTGACATTAACATAGTAAGGATATGAACAGATTTAAATGATTCAATTAACTAACTATTTGCTTGGAAGTAACTTACTTTAACTTTAATTTGATTCAGATACACAGATGCCTGGATATATGTTTGAAGGATAACCAGGTAATTGGAGTTGCAGTTAAGCAAGACTTGGCGTCTCTGGACTATCCGTTCTCTAACTACTTGGACTTACTTGACATCTACTGTGATAGCAAAGGTCAAGGATTTTCGCTAGGACTAATAGCCCAGAAGTTGTTGAACAGCCGTTCCGGCTTTCAAGCAGGACACCATTCTGCCATCGATGATGCGAGGATGACTTTGGCTGCTTACAAATTATACAAGAAGTCAACTGAATCATCATTTGCATCTGACTTAAAAAAGCTTACCGCAAGTAGAAAGGAATATAAGGCTAGCAGACCAAAAATGTTTTCTGAAAAATGTCAATGTCAAAAATGATTTATTCTCCACATTAATTATCGACTAATAAAAATATGATCTTTGGTAAATTTGTACGTCATATTATGCAACTAGATGAGTAGGTACAAGCGCACGATATACTTTACTTTGTATACCTCTGGCTTTTATTAATTAAAATAGAATTATTATTAACAATTAAGCAGCTAGTAAAATGGATAAATACATTTTCTTAATGAGAAGGAATAGGCGATTAGCCTTACGTTTATTTCTCTTCGATAAGCTTAACAAACGGGAAAAGAAATCCTTCGATATAAACACATATAACAATAAACAGTGCCTCTCCCTTTTCCGGTTTACCAAAGAGCAAATTATTAAACTTCGAAAACTGCTGGTTATTCCGTGGAAAGTTGTTTGCTCAAATGGAACGGTTTGCAATGGAATTGAAGGTAAATGCAATTTGTATATCCGTCAGAAAGTTAAAGATATATAAATAACTAATTAGTGGAGCGTCTATTACACATTTTATACATATATTTTAACCTTACATTTATTAAAATGTTTTAGCCTTGTGCATCATGCTCCGGCGAATGAGTTATCCGAACCGCCTGTTTGACCTTACACTAATATTCTACCGCCCAGAAGAGGAAATTAGCATGATATTTAACCATGTCATTAGCTCGTTTTTGGACACGTTTGACCATCTAATTCAAGATTTAAATCAGCCGTGGTTGACGAATGACATGTTAAATTTATACTGTGAGGCTATTCATAGAAAGGGAGCGCCTTTGCGCCGCTGTTGGGGATTCATTGATGGTAACCCCAAATTATCATCAATTTCAAAACTCGACTTAATTTACATCTTAAGCCACTGTTTGAATTGTTTAGGTACCGTGAGAGGTATGTGTCGACCTTCTAAACACCAGAAGGAATGTTACAACGGTCACAAGCGGGCACATGCCCTAAAATATCAATCCGTGGTAACCCCGAATGGTTTGATCGCCAACCTCTTCGGACCAATAGAGGGACGTAGACATGACTCGTTTATGCTTTCGGAAAGCAAATTATTGGAGAAACTTGCTGTGAAGAATCAAGGTGAAGAGATGCCTTATTACATATACGGGGACCCTGCTTATCCACTCCGTGTTGAGTTACAAGCGCCTTTCAAAGGAAGCCGTGTAACACATGAGCAGGCGGAGTTCAACAAACGAATGAGCGTTTGCAGGATTTCTGTGGAGTGGGCGTTTGGAAGCATCCTTTCTCTTTGGGCCTTCGTGGACTACAAGAAAAATCAACGGCTCTACCTTCAGCCGCTTGCAAAGTATTTTAAAGTGGCTACTTTGCTAACTAACATACACACCTGCTTAAACGGTTGCAATATTTCTACATTCTTTGGAATTTTACCACCGACTATTGATGAATATTTGCGCCCTTCCAATGTTTAATATTAAATTGCAACATACAAGTTGTTTGTTTTGCAACAACATTTTGTTTATTCATTAAATAGTTAAGTCACGTACTCATTTACATTTCAGGTTCCTCCTTAATCCTTGCGTAATTATAAATAAATTTGTATTGGATTTGGAATGTTTCTTATAGCTCAAATATTAATTTCATTAAATAAATAAGGCACAAACTGATTTACATTACAGTTTTCTGCTTACTCCTTGCATGCTTATTAATAAATTGTAGTGGATTTAGAATAATGTTTCTTGGAACTCAATTAATTTCATTAAATAATTAAGGCACAAACTGATTTACATCACAGCTTCCTGCTTAATCTTTACTTTTTTGAAGCAACTGCAGAAATAAGGCTCGTTCCGCCTGCTCCTTCTCCATACGGCTATTTTCCATCTCCATACGCCGTGCCTCCATCGCCACTCGTTTTTCTTCTAATTCCATTTGTCGTTTTTCCATTTCTCGTCGATGGGTCTCATTATCCTCGCGAAGTTTTAAATCGCGTTCCATAATTTCAAGCCTCTTCGATTCCATATCTACCACTGTTCGTTTGTTTTCCCGTTCAGCCTCCTCCGATTGTTTTAGAATTTCAAAGAAGTCATTGGAGGTCCGGCACAGTCGCTTGCGTTTTGGCGTGAAATCGTCTACTTCCTGAGGGGAGGGATCAGGTCCTGCAAATAATTACACGCAGAGGGAATGAATGGAAACATTTTCGTGTCGTGTTCACAAGGGATTTAAAAATAGGTTTACCTCGCATCCCCTCCAATGATGCATCACGAATCACTTGAGCTTTTCGTGCACTGTCATCTTTAGCCTTCTTTTCTCGGGAACTTTTTGTCGCCTTCACACCCCAGTCTTCGATTTGGCTCACGATATCAGTCATTAAAGATTTCTTCTCATTGTAGTCCTCCTCCAATCCTGACCTATAATTTTTAAACCGAATGGATGTTTAATATTCGATGTTTGTTCGTTTGTTATTTAATTGAAGGCACCAATAAAATGTTTGGAGTTGCTCACCCTCGGAAAGCAGTTCCTTCATCCTTTTTAAAAGCTTTGTAGAGTACTTCGAATCGAAATTTTATTGCTTTATAACTTTTGACCGGAATCTTCAACCGTTCGAAAATCCCCTTCCACTTCTCCACCGCTCCCTTTAAAGGAACCTGTTCAACAAGCACCTCCTTTAAAATTCCGATGTCCTGTTCATCGGTGTAGTGGTGGGGTTTCTTCCTTGTCGCAGTTCCAGGCAAGATAAAGCTTGGCGTGGGTGTATCTTTGTCGTTGGACGCTTCTTCCTCGTCGCTGCTGCTGTTGATGCTTTCCAAATCATCCATATTTAACTCGCTTGCATCAAACACTGACATCTAAATAAAATGCAAAAACAAGTACGTTTAAAGTTTTTGGTCCACAATTAAGCTTTAATTAGAGAAATCACGACTAGTCTTCCTTCCTATCCGCTTTGCTCTACTAATTGTAGTTTTTAGCAATGCTTTGGTTCACAATTAAGCTTTAATTAGAGAAATCACGACTAGTTTTCCTTCCTAGCCTCTGTTCTCTACTAACTGTAGTTTTTAGCAATGCTTTGGTTCACAATTAAGCTTTAATTAGAGAAATCACGACTAGTTTTCCTTCCTAGCCTCTGTTCTCTACTAACTGTAGTTTTTAGCAGTTTATTGGTTCACAATTAAGCTTTAATTACAGAAATCACAACTAGTTTACCTTCCTAGCCTCTGTTCGTTACTCACAACAGTTTTTGTTTCACAATTAAGCTTTAATTAGAGAAATCACAACTAGTTTTCCTTCCTAGTTAGTCTCTGTTCACTACTTACTGCAGTTTTATGATATAAACATATACAAATTATTTTAATTAATTAGTAATATAATATAAGCATCACCCTGCAGAACAAAATAATTAATTAATCAGTAGTAGTGTGCATATAATTATACAGCAAGTAAGAAGAGCATATGATAAAAACATGACAAGTTGGGCTTTGTTGGAGGTAAAGTGATGAACTCGCTATGGGCATGCTGACACAAAGCCATTGAATACCTGAGTGAAAACAGAGGCACTCGCCGAGCTGCTCGGGAGTGCCAAATCATTCTCCCTTTCACTCCAGGAATCACTCATCTCGTCCAGTGAGTGACTCGATGTGAGTAATTTTATGGAAAACTCTGTAATCTTAAGGTGCTTATTATCAGAAGAGGATGGCGCGGGCTCGGTTGGGCAAAATTTCAATGAAGGCTCGAAGCTCGGGCAAAGCTTTCAAGGGCTATTCTTAAA
The DNA here is from genome assembly GCA_004115045.4 of Sinella curviseta. Lineage (NCBI taxonomy): Eukaryota > Metazoa > Arthropoda > Collembola > Entomobryomorpha > Entomobryidae > Sinella > Sinella curviseta. The sequence continues at coordinate 1,139,217 of CM023201.3, read as the reverse complement.
CTAACCATGCCTTTGTTTTCAATTTATGGTTTCTTATCGCATGCAAATATGTTTCTAAAATGTAAAATAAATGTAGTAACGTAATTAGTAATATTCATTTGAAACCACATTCTAGCTTGTTGGATGAAGTCGTGTATAAATAAAAATGCAAATAGCTTGTGTAATATCACCGTACTTATCCATTATTATTTACTTCGGTACATTGAAATGCTGAGCATCGTTATCACAAATCAATCAAGTTTTACACATTTCATTCCGAGACAAGCTTCACTGTTTAAATAAAACTGGCTCGTAAATGCATATATGCCCGTCCGTTAAGCTACGCTTCATGTCTGCCCGGATGTTTTCAGTATCAAACTTTTTAGGGTCGTCCACTAATATGTCCAGCCACTTTCTCATATCTGGTACAACAGTTACCTAATAGCAAAACGGTTTAGTATTACATTCTGACGTCGTAATAATTATTATAATCACAAACTCAAAGTAGTTTTTATGGGATGGCTAGAAATGCTTACCTCAGGATATCCGCCAGCCATGGAATCAAAAAAGTACCATGTATCCACATCCTCATTGTTGTTATCAACTTTGCCTGCTAATACAAAAGCTGTGAAATGGCAGCCACGTATGCACATAATGGCGAGCAGCTTCATTTCCTTCCGGCTAACAACATATTTGTAATCAAACTTTGTATCCGCAGAAAAAAATGCATCGGCCCTTAAACATGCTTGGCAAATTGCAGCATTTGAAGCAGGCTCGTTACCACCTCGCTTGGTCTGGATTTCCCATTCTGGTTCCTTGTCGCCACACTGGTAGCATTCAGCTTCAAATACAAAAAAAATATGATGCAAGTGATAGCTATCTACATTTTAAATGATTTTCTTTTTGAAGCTAATTATTACCCTGATGAAGGTATTTCTGAATTTTAATTGTCGGGTTTGGGATGACTGCCTTGTAATGTATTAGCACTCTGTCGCTCCTCGGCATTCCCAGAATAAACGCCGGACTTGGCACGCCCGCCATTCGGATGTCACCATTAAACTCAAAGCTGAACTCCATAATACGTTGAACTGTACCGATGGTGGCGTCCTGTAGATCCGGAGTCATTAAAAACATGTAGTCTCCCCAGTCGCTGTCCTCCTCCAAATCATAACGAATGAAGTGGGGCTCCTTTAAAGCAGTTTTGCACAAGATGTACAACACTTGCTCTGCGTCTGGATTGTGAACAACAGGAAACATACTTGGAACGCCCATAATTTTTAATTTAATAAATGAAAGAAATATGTTCAAGTTACCCATAAAGGCTCCCATAAGGTCCTTATTGATTGGACTTAGATGTTCCCTCAGCTTCCACACTTGCCCATACTCGCAATAGTAAGCCTTCCTCAGAGGTTGAACAATGTTTTCTCTCAAGATTTTCCTTGTCGTTTCCACATCCGCACTATCATTTTGCCTCGACTCCAACAGGAAATCAAATATTGTGGTCGTATAAAATGTCGACACGAGGAAGGCGTCCAAGTAGCACGAGTTATTTGCGCCTTGTATTCCTTTATATATACCTGTCAGAAATAAGGAAAGTGATTAAAGTGGAAATCAAGAGCATCACAATTTTTGCAACGTACCTACTGGTCCTTCCGCTACCATTGGAACCACAGTGTCGCTGTGGTTACGCACTCCATGACTTTCTCCGTCCGAAGACACGTCGATCTGCTCTCGTGACGTTTCTGAATCCTGTTCTGATAAATCTGGAAGAGAAATGGCAACATGTGGGCGGTGGCCATCGGGTCCACTGTTTCCTGATGGATGTATGTTATGGTTCAAGTGAGTCCGCAGGTACTCTTTCTCGGGCACGAGTTGACCAAGATTGTATTTAACTATGACAACGTCCGTCTTAAACAACCAGCGTGGGAGCAATATACTTAACACGTAACGAAAAAGAAAGTACCACGGAAATAAAACTCTTAATATCATCCATGACCCCTTTTGTCGATTTGTGGTCCCATCCTAGAAAAAAATTGATTGATTGTTAAACTTTGATTATAATTATTATCGGCATTATCATGTAATTAACAGGAATGCTTACCATTTGAAGAGTAACGCAATTTTCGGTAGCATTAATATCAACAATCCTCCCTTTCATTGTATTATCATTTACGTCTACATAGCGCATTCCGAGCTGGGGCTCTGTAAAAAATAACGGTTTGGACAAACATTTTACTCTTTTTCATGTGGTCATGGGTTTAATCGACATTATTATTTACCTGGATAGTCTTCATTTGGTGTAATTCCCGTCGCAGGAACGCTCGGTATTTTGGAGATGAATTCTTCAATGGATTTATATTGATGGCTTGTGATGTCGGGTAAATATTTGTGTGGATCTTTTGACCGAAATATAAAATATATTTTTGGAAGACACACAAATGCTTAGCAATATATGGTAATGGATATATTCTACAGGAATGTTTTACTTGCCTTCAGAGTAGTTGTTGGAGATTAGGTATTCAATTATTTGTTTATGAAGGACACTTATTGGCTGCCTCTTACGTTTCGGGCTGAGAAACTGAAACGGTCCCATGGTATACCTAATGTACTATTTCTCCAAATGTTTTCTATTCCTTACAACAATTCAAAACTTGCTTCTTTGATATCTAGGGCAAGGCTTCAGAACGGTCCAAAATCAATATTCAGTCACCGTTTTCACATCCAAAGCTCAAATTAGTGGGACGTGTGCAACGTATGGATAGGGATCCGTATCCGAGATAACCGATCAATTTGTTTTAAATTCTGGAGATAAGCAACATACTTGTGTAAAGGTGCTTTCAATTCATATGTTATTAGATTCATGTTATCAGTGTGTGCGATAATTATCTCTGCACTCCATATTTTTCTGAGCTTTGAACACAAGAGTGTGAGGTGAAGTTGTGCTTGCAGTTTATTTGAACGTGAATGTACAAGGCCATAACATTAAGTATAACATTTAAATGCCAGCGCATGATGGTCAAGCAGATTTGTGTGCATTAGTTTAAGGTTTGCTTGTCCGATGCATGCTTGACTGACCGTGAATTGGCAGTGGGGTGCATACGCATGATACTGACATTGAAAATGTGTTTCCATAAAAGCACTACCGTCAAATGTATAAGCTGATGATAATTGTTTTTATGGAGAGCAGCATTTGGGAAAGCGGCCAATACACTGATTCTTTTAGTTCCTCGGTAAAATAGCATACTGTTTAAAAACAATTCAGCGTGGCTGAGATTTTTTTACCTCGGTTTTGGCATGGTAATGTTTTGATTCTCTGATGGGGAATCTTCAATGAGAAAAAACTTTCATTGATCACAGCACCACTGACTAGGGAACTGCCCGAGGTGAAGTCCGCAAATTCAAATAAAAAACATGGTTTTATACTAAATTGAATACGCTGAACACGATTCTGATGTTCGTTTTTTGTAAAAATCAGATTTTAATATTGACTATTTAAATATACGTGTTTTCTAAACTTAGTAATTGCTTGTCGTAAAGAACTAATTTATACGTAATTTAGGGTGCCGAATTCGAATTCGAGGTCAAATTTGAGCCATCTTTAGTATTACAGCCGCTACACATGGATTTTGAGTGTAGAATTGATCGCAGACAAAAAGGAACGTCCGATTCAAATTCTACGGGTTCCATATAGTATAAACATATACTATTTGGTCCATATTAAGAGATATCAGAAATGACAAAAAACACCTTCCAGCGTTCCCTTGTAAGTTTGACAAAAAACTAATCACGAATTCGTAATAAGCGCACTCGATTTGATATAAAAACATACCTCACTCAGCAATACGTAGACTTCACCTGAAATAGTTCCCTAGTGAGAAGCAAAAATGCCAGGAAGAAGGTTTTAATCATAATTGGCTGAGAAATTGGTACCTGGTACTTTCAAGTACGCTTAATAACATGGAGAATATAATTTCTAAGAATGTTGTAGTGAACTAAAAAGTTTTTGAATTATGCAATGAACACTCGGTGACGGGGTTCCCGTATTCCATCACAGATTTAATTCTAAGCAGACGGTACATTTCTGGGTATGAATATGAATTAATATCTGGTATAAGAGTTTTCATTGTGCTTTCGTGGGTATACATGATTATCGTTTAATATTCCAGTATATGTACTTACTAGCAACACGAGTTTAAAATAAATGCAAATGTAAGGTTTAATCCCGTGTGATTTTGAGTTCAAATAAATCAATAAATAATGTTTTCATAAATCAAACAATTTTGACAAATTTTGTTCCCAGACATACAGTATGTCACATACTACATTGTCACCTGCGTTTTAATATAACAAGATGCCATATGTGAATATCACTACTGATATAACACCGGCTCATAAATGCATATATGCCCATCCGTTAAGCTGCGCTTCATTAGTGGTGGAATTTTTTCAGTGTCAAATTTCGCAGGGTCATTTGCCAACTGATCCAGCCATTTTGTCATATCTGGTACAGTTGTTACCTGATAGCAACAATAGTTAAATGATTAAAAGTTAGCATAATTATTACCATTTAATAATTAATGAAGCATGTTAACATATCCAAATGCCTACTTCGGGATATCCTCCAGCCATTGAGTCGAAAAAGTACCAAGTATCGCCCTCTTTACCCTTTTCATTAGTTCTCTCGACTTCGATATTATTGGATTGCTCCTTACTTGCAAAGACGAATGCTACAAAATGACAGCCACGAATGCACATAATGGCGTTTAGCTTCATTTCCTTCCGGCTAACTATCAGCTTGTTATCCAATTGCATTTCTGACTGAGAAAATATTTCAGCAGATATGCATGCTTGGCAAATTGCAGTGGGTGGATTGGTTTCAGTGCTTCCTCGTCGAGTCTGAATTTCCCATTCTGGTTCCTTGTCACCGCATTCCTTGCAAGACACTAAAAATGTTAATTTATATTTGTAATCTCATTAACCATATACTTCATTATGGATTCTCAATTTAAATTAAATTTCAACCTGGATGAAGATATTTTGCAATAACAATTTTCCTGTTCGGAATGACTGCCTTGTAATGAATTAGAATTCTGTCGCTCCTTGGCATTCCGAGAATAAAAGCCGGATTGGGCACTCCCGCCATCTTAATGTCTCCATTGAATGCAAAACTGAACTCCATTATACGCTGAACTGTGCCAATATTTACGGCGTCCAAATCCGGAGTCATTAGCAGCATGTAGTCACCCCAGTCGCTATCGTCTATATCATATCGAATGAAATGGGGTTCCTTTAGCGCCGTTTTGCAGAAAATGTACAGTACTTGCTCAGCATCTGCATGTTATAAATAATATAAGCCATGCAATATATAATTGTAGTAAATGTACGAATAGGCGCAATGTACCCATAAATGATCCCTTAAGGTCCTCATTGATTGGACTGAGATGTTCCCTCAGATCCCAAACCTGGTCGTATGCGCAGTAGTATTCCTTCCTCAGAGGAGCTACTATACTTTCCTGCAAGATTTTTCGAGTCTTCTTCATATCATCCTTATCATCAGACTTTGGTGTCAAAAGGAAATCAAATATTTTGGTGGAGTAAAATGTTGAAAAGAGGAAGGCGTCCAGGTAGCTAGAATTATGCGCACCTTCTATTCCTTTTCGTTTACCTGCGGTAGAATAGTTTAATAAGACGGCAGCACGTTAGTAATTTTTGTTATAAGTTTTCAACCTACCGACGGGATCACTGACCTTGCTTTTCTTGGATGTAACCATGGCGTTAGTGGGAGAAGGAGGCTCATTTCTCTTTATTTTAATTGTGTAACATTGTTCCGATCCTTGCCCGTCTTCCGATCCTTGCCCGGCTTCCGATCCTTGCCCCTCTTCCGATCCTTGCCCGTCTTCCGATCCTTGCCCGTCTTCCGATCCTTGCCCGTCTTCCGATCCTTGCCTGTCTTCCGATCCTTGCCCATATTCCAATTCATGTTCTTCTTCCTTATCTGTTGAATTTTTGTGGCTTTCTACCTGTTCCGATTCATTGGGACCGCCAGCACCTTTCTTATCTAACTCAGATTTACTCGGTGAAACAGGGGAGTCTTCCGGCATTTCGATTGGAATTACAACGCTGTGTCCGTTGGATGCATTAATGAGGTTTGGAACCTCAGGTCGTGATAGTAACAAGGATGGGAAGGAAAATAAAACTCGGGATGGCCATGTAACGCAATATTGCACTGTGGAGAGCAGGGTCCATACAATCTGAAAGATTATCGCAATTTTAATACAAACGAAACTATTAAAACAGTTATTTTATTCATTGTTTAGACGTAAGTAGATTTTTATCTTTGAAATTACGCCGGGATTGTCAGGATTCCCTGTTTGTTTTTCTATCGCTCCTGTTTTGGTGGTATTTTCTGTGGAAAGGGTATTAATCATGATACCAATTTCATCTTCATTAGTCTATCAATGAAGCCTGTCTGCGTTATGGTATTACCACTATGTCCCCCATCTTCCTCAATTTCAATTAGACCTTGCTCAACCATATTATATAAAATTGTATGCGAAATAAACAGGTTATAAGAACTACGCCAACTAGCATTTATCAGACTTACCACCTCGACGTTTATTAACTTCTGGTTTCAGTGGTTTTCTATAGAGTTTCCTTCGATACCATATTGACATAATGGTCCACTGGGATACGCGACACTAGTTTCAGGTGTTCACTTATCTTGGAGCACAATTTATTTTCTTCGTATCTTGTATTTTCTTGGGCCAATGAAAGAGCATGCCTTATGAGCCGTACTTGAGAAAAACTACTGAATTTACGCTTGTGTAATGGATCGATGCGGCTTATCATCTTGCGGTGATAACAGTCTGTGTAAAACGTAATGCTCTCAGATAAGCAGATAGTTCCGTGTGACCCTCTGCTCGCATGAATGTGAGTAAATGGTTCTTTATATATCACAGTACACTTTCAATGGGGAGAATCAAAGTTTGCATATACATACATATTAACCAGAAACCGAAAACATAATTATGTATAAGAGTATACTCTTCTACTCTTATCACTTTTCAATTGTCAGATTAAGAAAGCATGAAATGACATGCTACTGAGACGATGCATAGCCTCACTCATTGTCAGTTTTATGCAGACACATCTTTTCAAGTGTACAGTGATGGGTGTTCTACATGTCATTCTCTTAATCATTTCTTTATAAAATGAGCTTATGAAATCCACATTGGAATATTGTACCACTTTATATCATACATATGCTGACCCTGGATTATGCCTCTTGGCCCTGCAATGTACTCCTAGCTAGTCTTGACCTAATGTGCCTATATTATAATTGCTTGCATGCTCTTTGGAAGTATATTCCATTTAATCATTTAAACATTTAAATCCTTTCCATTGTGGGTAAGTATATACGGCTTAACTTTGTTCCATTCCTTCAACGCTTCTGTCAATCTTGTTAGTTCCCAGTTGTCTAAAGCACTAATATGTTCTGTTTTCCCACACACATCAGAAACGTGAATGGATACTTCCACTTGTCGTGCTTCTGACATTGCAAAGCTGAGACTCGTCTGTGACACTTAATTTCGGTTAATTAAACAATATTGACGACGTAGACGTTAAACTGATGAGAATAAATGTAGTGAAAGGAACATACGACTGTCTTACTACTGGCATTATTTTAATAGTCAAAAAAACATCAATACAACTTACCAGTATGCTAACTTTCAAATCTGACGTAACAGTGCCAGTATTGAGGGTACACGACAGCCTTGGTTAATGCTCTTCATTAATGAGAATGTATTTTCAACTGCCTGGCCATGCACCATCTACAGCCTCATTGAAAGGCGTACATACATCACATAATCTAGCATTATCTTATATGTCCCACATGATATCTGCGTAGTGAAGCTTATGAATCTGTGTATCTGTAGTTATTGCATAGCACAGCACTTGAAAAGATATCGTCATTAGAGTTGTGAGGCAAAGGAGATTCACCACAGTGTTATTGCCAAAATAAGAGGTCAACTTTTAACGGCTGTCATTGTTCTTCAAAAAATAAAGGTGATGTTTTGATTCGATATGGGCTATTTCAAATAAATAACCAGCCATTTTGTTTGTTATAGGGTACATGATTATTTGCCCGGTAAAATATTACTAATATTTGTATAACTATTTTTAGATAAACAAAAATGGCCGCGGCGGCAAAGAAGCGATTACAAGAGGACCTGAAGAAGATGCACAACGACCCACCACCTGGCATCCATGCAGATCTTTGCAATGACAATCTTTTTGAATGGGACGCCATCATTTCCGGTCCAGGAAGGACTTGCTTCCAGGGAGGCGTGTTCCGATTGAAGATAAAGTTTCCTCAGGATTATCCCAACAGTGCCCCAACAGTTTGGTTTTATTCTCGAATGTTTCATCCAAATGTATATGATAGTGGGAAAATTTGTCTGGACATATTGCAATACAGGCACAAGTGGAGTAAGGAATATGACACCGCCACCGTTCTTGTTGCCATCCAAGCCATGTTGGGGGATCCCAATTCAAGTTCCCCTGCAAACGATCAAGCAAACAACTTGTTTCTAAGAAATAAACCTGAATACGAAAGACGAGTTATGGAAGTTGTCTTAGTGTCAGAGGAGGATGGCGCTGGTTCAGTTGGGCAGAATTTCAATGATGACTAATATATCCCGAATGGAACTAAAAGTTAGACGTTGTTAAAAATGGAGTCTACTTGTATTAAAAATTCATATAAACGTATATTCATGTATCTACAACATTGTACATGCATAACATGTAAGCGGATTTGCGTCGTCGCATATTATTGTGCTTAAAAATAATTATAAGTGGTAAAATAAATATAAATGAGACAGCTTGAAGCTCAACGTAGATAATACTTGGCAATAATTTATTATTCTAGTGTACATATCAACAACATGATTTATTAATCATTACAGATCAATTTTAAGTTCATATAAATTAATCAAAACTGTTATCATAAATAAAGCAAGGTTGACACATTTCGGTCGCAGACAAAGATCATTGTCAAGAGCGTTGCGATATAACAAAAGTGAATATCACTGGAAATATAACACCGGCTCATAAATGCATATATGCCCATCTGTTAAGCTGCGCTTCATTAGTGGTGGAATTTTTTCAGTGTCAACTTTCTCAGGGTCACCTGCCAATTCATCCAGCCATTTTGCCATATCGGGGACAATTGTTACCTAGTAACAATAACAATTTAATTATTGCAAGCTAGCATTATTATTATCATTGAAAAAATAGCAAGTTATGTTAATTTAAGCAAATGCCTACTTCCGGATATCCTCCAGCCATTGAGTCGAAAAAGTACCAAGTGTCGGCCTCTTTAACGTTATCATTAGTTCTCTCGGCTTCGTGATTATTTGATTGCTCTTTACGAGCCAAGACGAACGCCACAAAATGGCAGCCACGAATGCACATAATGGCGTTTAGCTTCATTTCCTTCCTGCTAACTATTTGCTTGTCATCCAATTTCGTTTCCGATTGAGGAAATGTTTCAGCAGATATGCATGCTTGGCAAATTGCAGCGGATGAAGTGGTCTCTGTTGTTCCTCGTCGGGTCTGAATTTCCCATTCTGGTTCCTTGTCACCACACTCCTTGCATTGCACTGAAAATGTAGATTATTTTTGTAATGTGGTTCATCATATACTTTATTTTGGATACTCTGAATATAAATTAATTTTAAACCTGGATGAAGATATTTTGCAATATCAATTTTCCTGTTTGGGATGACGGCTTTGTAATGTATCAGAATTCTGTCGCTCCTTGGCATTCCGAGAATAAAGGCCGGATTGGGCACTCCCGCCATCTTAATATTCCCATTAAATGCGAAACTGAATTTCATAATCTGCTGAACTGTGCCAATGTTAGCGGCGTCCAAATCTGGAGTCATTAGTAGCATATAATCGCCCCAGTCGACATCATCAACGTCATAACGAATGAAATGAGGTTCATTTAGCGCCGTTTTGCAGAGAATGTACAACACTTGCTCAGCATCTGCATTTTATAAACAATTTATAAGCCGTATTTACAATATAAAATTGTAGTAAATGTTTGAATGGGCGCAACATACCCATAAACGATCCCTTAAGGTCCTCATTGATTGTACTGAGCTGTTCCCTGAGATCCCACACCTGCTCGTATGTGCAGTAGTATTCCTTTCTCAGAGGAGATACTATACTTTCCTGTAAGATTTTTCGAGTCTTTTTCATATCATCCGTATCATTAGTCTTTGGAGTCAAAAGGAAATCAAATATCTTGGTGGAGTAGAATGTTGAAAACAGGAAGGCGTCCAAGTAGCAAGAATTGTGCGCACCTTCTATTCCTCTTCGTTTACCTGTGGTTAAATAAAGTAATGAGAAGGCAGCGCATTAACATTTGGTATTACCAGTTTGCAACTTACCGACAGGAGTAGATATCTTGCTTTTCTTGACTGTGACCATGGAGTCTGAGGGAAACAGAGGCTCATTTCGCTTCCTGCTGCTGGTGGAACATTGTTCGATTTTTTTGACGTCTTCCGCTCCTTGCCCGCCTTCCGCTCCTTGCCCACGTTCTGCTCCTAGCCCGTCTTCTGCTCCTAGCCCGTCTTCTGCTCCTAGCCCGTCTTCTGCTCCTAACCCGTCTTCCGCTACTTGCCCGTCTTCCGCCCCTTGACCATCTCCCTCACCTTTCCCGTCATCCGCTTCATGTTCTTCTTCCTTTTTTGCTTGATCCTTGTGGTTTGCTACGCGTGCCGAAACAATGGGTACGGAAGCATTGCTTATATTATCTAAATCTGGTGTAGCCGGTGGACACGGGGACTTATCTTGAGACATATTGATTGCAATAACGGTAGTGTCTTGTCCATCGGGTGCGTTATCGAGTTTTGGAGTCTCAATCCGTGATGATTGTAAGAAAGACGGGACGAAAAATAGAAGAAATCGACATGACACTGAACCCCAATATTGCACTGTGGAGAGCAGGGTCCATACAACCTAAAACCATATTGCAAATTTTAATACCGACGAAATTAAGAAACCGTTATTTTATTCAGTGTTTAGACGTAAGTTGATTTTCACCTTAGAAATTGCACCTTGATTGTCAGAATTTCCGATTTGGTTTACTACGCCTACTGTTTTGGTGGTATTAGCTGTGAAAATGGGATAAACCATGAAACCAATTTCATTCTCAGTATTTCATCAATGCAATATATTTGAACTATGTTGTTATAACTACCTGGCAGTCCTTTGTTTCCATGTCTCCTATCTTCCTCAATATCAATTACACATTCCTCAAGCATATTATATAAAATTGTATTCGGAATTAGTAGATTATAAGAACTACACCGACTTGCATTTATTAAACTTACCACCGTCACGTTTGTTTACTCTTGGTTTTTGTGACTTTTTATAGGATATCCTTCGATAGGTTTTTGACATTATGGTTCACTGGAATACGTGACACTAGTTTCATGTGTTCACCTATCTTAGAGCACAATGCATTTTCTTCCTATTTTGTATTGTCTTGGGTCAATGAAAAGGCATACCTTATAAGCCGTGCTTGAGAAAAAACTACTGAATTTAGGCTTGTGTAATGGATCGATGCGGCTTATCAGTTTGCGCTGATAACAGTGTGTGTACACCTTAATGCTCTCAAATGAGTAGATAGTGCCGTGTGACTCTCGGCTCGCATGAAGGTGAGTAAATGGCGTGTTATATATCTAATTGCATACATCCATACACATATCTCCTAGTTTACATTGTCGCTTATTCACAAATGTTATCTCCTTTCTGGTTCCCTTATCAGATGGGCTTATAATGTGAAAATTGGAACGTAGTGTCACTTTCCAACATATACATACGAGCATTAATTAATCAATATTATGTAATTACAAATTATCCTACTGACACGCTCGCATAGTAATATTTTGGAATGCATTGCTTTATTTTAAGTGTACGCACATTTCTGTAAACCTTACCAGTGAAGCAACATAATTTCGGATTGAGTACCTCTTATCTTGTCTTCCGTGAAGGCATCATTGAAATTATATTGATATACATCAGAAACCATTACTATTCTTCATGTGCCACCAAATGATAGTTTAAAGGGCAGTCGTATTTAAAGTTATAACATACGGGAATTAAAAAATATAAGTCGAAACAAAGTTGATTAATTATAGTTGATTATAAAATTCTACAGTAGTTGGGATCAAGTAAATATTAAATTTATTTTGTTTTCGAACAGGCTACGCTCATCTGAGGCAATGTGGGCACAAGATCAAGGGAAGCTGCTGGTTCGGAACAACAGGATAGCGTCAGCGTCTTCGGCACGACACAATGGCGTAACCGTTTCCAAGGAGAATCTGAGGCGCATTGTAGCAGATGTGGGTCAGCGGAATCCCCAATTTCGATCCCTGCCTGTTGGTGTAATATCTGTACTTGGCTCCAACGAGAAAGACATTCGGACCATTTACACAGATTGGCTGATTCACTACTTCACCAGTGGTCGGGACAAGGATTCCATAAGCAGTTGGCACAATATATTTCGTCCAGATGAAGTAAAGATGAAGCATGTCGTCGCCTCGTCGTCCAGTAGCTTGCATGAAGACGGCGTATACATTTGGCCACTGCCATACATTGTGGAGCGAGCTACTAAATCCCAGCGACCAACAAAACCCAAAATGCTCCTTTGGATTGCGTACGTCTTGAATAACAAAAAATCGGAAGTATTGCATGACTTTTGTTTGAGCATCAGTTCTGCAGTTGTAACATTTCACGAGTCAGGCAAGGTAAGGTACATCATATTTAAAAAAATATTCCAATGATTGGTAGATTAACAGTGAGTTTTTAATGCAATGACTATGCAAATAATTCAGACTACTGGAGATGGAAACGATTTTTCTATCCCCACCGTTATAAATGCTTCCGAAGCCGTTGCACTTTCCCAAACATTGTCAAGGGATGCGATTATGAGATCATGGGAACAACTTTTTACTGAAATTGGTAAGTAGTAATTATTGAAATATACTTCCAAATAGCATGACAGCAATTATAATGTAGGCGCATTATACCAAGACACGCCAGGAGTGCGCTTCAGGGCGAAGAAACATTTTCCCATGTGAAATATAGGGAAAACGTTCCATCTTTCAAAATATAACCTTCATTAATTAATGCCATATTTACGCAAAATTTCCAGAGAAAAAAAAGATGCGTCCTCTTATGCATATGGGGAAGCATTTAAAGCTGGATACCTTTATTGAGTATGTGGGAACTATACCAGACAGAATCAACTTGAAGAGAGAAGCAAAAGCAACTCAGCAGCCGCTAACCAGAGCTGGCGAGGTCACCACAAATCCCAAGCTGCAGCAGCCATTCAGTCAGCTCCGTCCCGATCCACCAACAAAAGGTAAGAAACAGTAAAATATATTAATAAGGTGTATACATGTTGTACGATATAAACGTATACGTAGGGTATTTGCCGCCAACATACATATTTCATATTTGCTTAATAATTTAGGAAACAGGCACGTACCCGGAAGAATCGGATCGAGTGCTGAAAGCATACCACGTGCGGGTGCCAACAACAGGCCATATCCAAACTACACGCATCAGGCAGCGACATCAGCTCCAAAATCTGCAACGTACGACCGCTCAACGGAACAGTCACAGAAAATAAGGCACCCGAACAGTCACGACGATGCATACATTAGCCAGAGAAGTAATACACTCCAAAACAGAAATGATGGCGTTCCTACTAATAATATCGACAAACTGTCACCGAAAGCTGATCCTAAAACGCCAGCCAAAATATCGGAAAGTGCAGAAGTTACGCCAAATGTACCGGAAACTTTTCATATATTTTCCAAGAAAGGTAATCATCCAATATCAGCAAACAAATTAAGCCAGCATGCACAAAGTAAATTCAAAACGGCTCCCAATTTTTCCAATAAAAAATGGGCGAATACTCCCAAGTCATCGTATCCAAAGCCAGCTTCAGATCTGAAGCCGTTGGGTCGAAAACAATTAGAAATGCCTCCAATTTTCCAACATTTATCAAAAATAAGAACACCTACAGATAAGAAGTTTCCTGAAGTACACAACAAATTAGCAAATTGTTCAGACCCACAACTCAAGAACCGTGGAAACGTAAAGCGACTTAAAAAACAAAATCTTATTTCAACTGCCAATTATTCTTCAAGAGCAACCGGCAACACGGTGAAGGATTCAATAGCCAGACTTGAACAAAAATGCAAGGATGGTCCCATTGTATCCAATTCAAAAGTGTCAATGAAACATTCCACTTCGATGCCGGTTTTGAAACAGGCCCCAACCTCGCGACTAGACTCAGTATCATTAGTGAAACAGGCAATGAAATCCAAAGGCAACAATGAAAGCAAAGTAGATGCAAATACCGATCCAAATCATTCACCGAAAACTACAGTAACGCCATTAAAAGCTGATCACAATGTCGTCAGGACAGGACTGCCAAGGAACAACACTCCAAGGGACTCAGCACCACCTCCACTACCAAAGCATGTGCATCCACCGACCAAAAGACCGGGAGTAGCCCAACGCATCAATCATGAGAAATTTGAAGTTCGCAATACCGACCCCAAATTCACCGATGCGAACACTACCTTAATCAAGTCGCCATCTAATGGAATTCATAAACTGTGGGAGAGTAGACAAATTGGTAAAGACAATCCTTTTATTCGTCAAATAAGACCACAGGGAATAGACACAAGTGAATACAGCGCGAGTACATGTGGGTCGAGTAGGTCACAAACTTCCCAAAATAGGATTCAAATAGATCAGAACACCATTCCACAGCCTGATATATCGGGACAGGGTTACGAAGAAGCGATGTACAACTTGACTAAACCGTCATCCCAGCCATCAAGGAATGCCAACACTATTAAATTGTATTCCGTGGCGGCGACCGGAGATAAGAGAGTTCCTAACTCGGATGGTTCCGAAAACGTTTTACCAATTAATTATCTAAATATAAAAGTTCCTCGAACGCAATCCCTCCCAGTCAAATGTGAAGATAAAGATCCAAATTCCAGAGAAATTGCCAAACTACCAAACAATGTGTCGGGAAATGTTAACATAACAATCGTCGATATTAACGGCAACAAGCCCATGGACCGCAATGATCTACAGAATCCTGCAACTAGTGAAGTCGACTCGAAACACAACAATTCACATATTGACGATTCGTCCGCTACTCAGAAACTGGATTATGAAAGAACGATTCCACACTACTCGGAATCATGCCAATCCTCTGAAAATGTTGATAGAGCGTCACATACACAAACATCAAGCCATGCCGCCTCATCGAATAGCGATGCCGTGCCAACGGTATCCGATGTTCCTCATAGAATTGCCACTGAAAATGGTAATTCCGCTGGCAACAACAAAATTTCAAATCGATCAAAACAGCCAATCCAAGTCGATTATTTGGACGATGAAACGAAGCACCACGTTGAGTCCGAAGAACATTCGGCAGTATTGACAAGAGACAGCAGTGTCAAATCCTGCACCAAACCGATGCACACAAATGCTTTAACGGAGAACTCTTCAAGCGTCAAATATGATTCAAATGATCCAAAAGGCACTATGGATCAAGGTAATGAACAATCAATGCCAAGTCTTACCAATTGTCAATCAGAATCACACGAGAGGTTGGAAGGAGACATTTCCTTGCAAGCGACACCAGATACCCTCACACCCGCAAGTGATGGCGCCGCACAAATTACTGCTGTTCGTTCGAGCATCGATAGCGAAGACAACTCAAATGCAAGCGACACGTCAAGCAATTCTTCAACACATTCGGGTCAACAGATTAATGTAGATAGCGACGCGTCTGTCCAAGATAGTCCCGAGAACGAAGACCAGTTGCCGGTGGCTCTCAGCAACACCGAATCCGGAGCCAAGTCCTCCATGCATGAACGCGATCATGTCTTGGATGAGCCATCCAACTCTGATTCGGAATATGATTCAACTATTAAACTCGCTATAGGCTTGAGTATGTCTCCACTTCCCGAACGAGGTGCCGACTCACCAACGCTCACGTCTGACGATCTTCATTCAGAACTGCATTCAACCAACATAGAAAGTGGACCTCCGGCAATTGCCTATGATCGAGCAAACATTTCCGACACCGATACCGAGTCTTCGACGTGTGACCCAGCAAACATTCAAACAAAAGAGAGCGGATATTCCGATCAGAATGACATACAAAATGCCAGTTCACTTCAAGTATACAATCCATATCTTAGTGATGACACACAGGCACATGATGATGCTGCGATCAACGGAAGTGGCGCTCAAATGAGAGCATCAGGAACCACATCAACAGAGCCATCAATGGTGGACGCAGGAGAAAAAACTAACTTACTAAATTTTGAAGAAAAGGACAAAATGTCTGAAGATGGAGAGGATCGCAAAACACGGGAATTCTCGCCAGGACAGACACCAGAAATCAGTGAAGACAACACGGAATCTGACTCTGAGCAGAACGGGAACACTAATGCTAATTTAATTGTGCCACCGTTTGTGACTGCTGCCGAATATGTTCCATCGAGTTACACTGATCATGCAAAAGAGGACACAAACCGTGATGATAACATCGACGGAACTCTTGGTCCCACAAATCAAATACCTCAAGCGGTGACAACGCTCATTTGTTCAACTCCAGACGCAACAAGCTCAAAATCCTTCATAGAACCTGTGCCCAAGACCGATCCAATTCTAACGGAGCAAACCATAATTTCTAAATTGTTGTCCGGTATAATGGAGCACTTGGATATAAGCAATGTTGAACGCATGCTGGAAATCGTGGATGTATCCACTACTAATGGGTCACTGGCCGAAAATTTGGTGAAGTTTCATGATATTATAAAGGGCGTCAACGTTGACCTCCGAAACATGTTCGATAACTACGTATGCTTCCAAGGAGATCGTGACGAAAACCAAATGAAAAGATTTATTAAATCTGCAATCAAAAGAGCATCGGAGCGATGGGAGTCGAGTGGCCTAAACGGTACCAAATTCACATTTGATATTATGGAAGCCGCCCATGATAAACTTGTCAAAATTTACTGTGAGCACAACACCAAAATTATAGAGACTGAGAGGGAGCAAATTGAAAGCGTAATTCGTGAACTAACCACCCAATACCAGAGCTCACTTCAGAGTTACATGCAGGTCGGGAATAACAACTTGACAAGAGACGAGCTTGAACATATTCATCGCCGTATGCGGACCCAGTGTGTTTCCATCGCAGGACGAGCAACGAAATACGGTGGAAAGTTGAACAATATCATGCGTGAAGCTACCGTAAAGATGACCCAGTCGCTAAATGAGCAATTTGAACATCAAATGAAATCACATTTTCTTCACATCGATATACCTTCATTTTCAAATGAGCAGGGTTATCAAGACAGGAAACTAGTGTACTCGAAACTTATGAAAGAACATAAGGAGGCGCAAACGGGTTGTGTACCAATGGAATTGAAACAAAAGCACGACATAATTGTAGCCCGGGTCACGAAGGGAATGTCCCGAACAGATGAAGAAGAACTTATGCTGCTACTGGATGCACACTTTTTGTACGACATGGAGGTTTCTGAAAACAAAGTGGAAACTATTTCGAGTCAACATTTAGTCAATTGTCTTGGAATATGGCTAACACATCAATTGGTTTTTGTGTTGGCGTACACTCCAAAACATGACTGCAAACGAGTAACCTACCCAGGTCCAGACGGAAGAGTCCCGAGACTTGCAGCGGTAGTGGCAACGGTAGGACAATACTTTGGTTGGGGCTACGACGCCATAAGAGTAATCAACGAAAAGAAGTATCCACTAGATTATCATGGTTACCTATTTGATTTCATCACTAATGAATCTATGGATCCAAATGTGGCCCAGGGACTTGTGACAAAATTCTTTCATCAAACAAAGGCATCCACCGAGGGAGGGGTTCAAGCCAACTTCGACCACATTGTTCTTGTCGTGCCCACCTGGTTTACGTTTCCCCACAGACAACGTCTTCGGCAATCTTGTGCAGCGGCAGGTTTCAAAAACACTACCATGTTAACGGATTCATCCTTGATTGCATTTCAGACTTTGAAAGTACTTGCCGGACAGAATAAAGAGATTATCCCAGAATATGTGGTAATTATCACCGCTCAAGTTGACATGATTCGAATGGAGATATTTGCCAGTGACAGCAGCGACGACAAAATGCATGGAGTTCGCGTCTTAGCAGTAGCAACTGAAAGATGGCCATTAGGTAAGGATGATGATTCGGAATCATCTTTAAAAGAGCTTCCACCTGAGTACCTGGAAACCCTCAACGCGACATTTGGCAGAGTTTTGGCTCAAGTGGAAATGAATCTGCGGGAATGCATTCGATATTACACCCTTATATGTGACCACTCAGCGTGGGTAGCTAACATAGATGAATACTTCAGTGGTGAAGGAGAGCTGTCAAAAGCAGAAGCAACAGGAGACATATTTTCGGATATTTTCGCCGACTTTTCAAAGGACCCATCAAAGATGAGCGATTTTCTTGCCGTCATGGCTACTTCAATAATAAACGAGCCAAAGAGCAAAGACGATCACCAAGAAACCCAAATTGATGACGGTGTTGATGAGGAGTTTCTTCAGAGGAAAAACCTGCTGCTGGAAAAATGCAAAAGGATGGAGACGCAAATGACGGAAGGAGTGGTGTCTGTCGGAAGACTCACAACGAAAATCATACTGGAAGCGATAAAAATGGGACGACTTGCTGTAGAGGAGGACATGGTTGATGGAGCGGAGGCAAGGGAAGTTGAAGAGTTATTTAAATTACACAATTTTAATTAAATATTATACTTAATTCTAAATATCATTTCCAAAATGCATGTCCATTTATTAGAAGAGTATTAATACATTCATGTAGGCAACCGTAGCGGCACTTAAAGAAAACGTTATACATTAATTGTATACTTAATTATTAAACTGCCTTTCATTTTAATTTCAAATACGTAATAAAATTGCACACTAATTGTTAACATTAACCTAAATTCACCATACAGGTTTATTTTACATTCCATGAAGTAGTATGCACAAGGTCAAAAATTTATCCACACTTGATATAAACAAATGTAAAATGATGTTGATAAGCTGACCCGTTGCTGCGTAATCAATAATACCAAGCAATCTTTATCTGCATGAACATTTTATCAGCAAGCAACTTAAGTAATTTGTTTGTACCTATTAGGGAAAAGTAGTCAAAAGAGTTTGTAACAACGCCGTCTGCGTTGTCAATCCGACAAGAAATGTTTAGGTATATAAATGCACGCGAGAAGCGTAACGTTCAAGACTAGCGTGCATTTTCTCATTCGAGTCATGAAGTCAGAAGTTAGTTCGTCAGCTAAATTATGTCAAGTTTAGGTAGCGAAGTCAATTAGCAAAACCCAAGTTAAAATTGTTAGTTAATTGTAATTAAAGTAAAATAAAAGTCTGTTATTATTGTTGTCAATCGTCCGTCGTCTCCCTCATCATACCATCATTTTACGTTACTGGCCTACGAATTGGTGTTGTCACAAGCTCACGATCACACCCACAAGTCATAAGATTCAGTGTTCTATTTGGAACAGTTTAGTCACAAGCTACGACATTCTGTTCCCGAAATAGTGGAGGCCCCTAGCTCACCAGTAACGAAACATGGCGTTGGAAATTGCGAAGACCAAGTACGAGACCAGGAAGAAGGCGTTTGAAGACAGCTGTTCGGAGGCAACGAAAGGACTAGAAGAAGACGTCCCCAACATCAAGACCCTCAAGGGCGTCTACACCAGGATCAAGCGCAGCTACGAAAGGGTCCTTTGCGCCAATGACAGCTACATTGATCTCCTCTTGAAGACGACACCGCTACCTAAAGATGATCTGCAAACCGTTGAAGATGAACAAATGAATATTGTTCAGGATGCTGACATCGTCTTATTGGAATTGGAAGAACTTTTTGGGAAGGACAAGCCACCTCTGGAAACAGCTGATGATGACGCTGGATCTTCCACAAGTCAAAGAGGAGCACACCTTCACCGCTTTCCCAAGTTGGAGCTGCCAAAGTTTGGAGGAGAAGCAAGAGAATGGTTGCAGTTTTGGAGTTCTTTCCAGACGATCGACGATGATGACTCCATGGCTGCCACGATGAAGTTTCAGTACTTGAAGAACTGTATGGTTCCAGGATCCCTTGCTCAAGAATTGGTCTCAAGCTACCCCATCACGACCAATAATTATCCTAAAGTGATCCAAAGCCTGAACGAGAGATTTGGACGGGAAGACATGCTAGTTGAAGTGTACGTCAGGGATTTAATTGCGCTTATCTTAGAAAACGCCCACAACAAATCGACCTCAAGCTTCTCGTCTCTCTTCGTCCGTTTGTCGTCTCAACTTCGTGCACTTGCCTCTCTTGGAGTAACAACGGACAAGTGCGCTGCTATACTCTATCCTATGGTGGAATCAGCGCTCCCAGAAGAAATCTTCGTCGCCTGGGAAAGGAATAGGCATCATTCTTCTACCGTCGCTGATGGAGTTAAACAAACAAGTGAAACTCATCTGGAAAAGCTGATGGAATTCCTCAAATATGAAGTGGAAGGCTCGGAACGCATTAGATTAGCGAGGCAACCATTCTCAACAGCAAACCAGTCAAGTAAGCTAGAAAAACAAGACAAGTTCAAGCCCAAGCCAACTGTGGCAACCGCTGCAAATCTAGTTTCAACTGAAGTGAAGCCAAATTCTGGATGTCTCTTCTGTGGAGGTAAACACTCAAGCGACAAGTGTTGTAAAGCCGTCTCGATGACTTTGGAGGAAAGAAGGAAACTGGTACAGGAGTCTCGACGATGTTACGCTTGCCTGAAAGGAGGGCATAGTGCCAAAAAATGTCGTGAAGCTATCCGGTGCGTATTGTGTGGAAGGAAGCATTACGCAATTCTTTGTCCCGAAATTGGAGCAGCAGCTGAAAATAAGAAGAGGAGTGACGACCAGGACAAGAAACCGGAAGGAAGTTCATCGTTTGGCATGTGTAACCAGCTGACTTCCCAAGACGTTATCCTCCAGACTGTTCTCGTTAAAGTTATTGGCAAGACTAAAACAAAAATTGTGCGTGTGTTATTCGATAATGGCTCCCAAACTTCCTACATCCTTCAGAAGACCGCCAAGGAATTAGAACTGAAGAAAACTGGTGAAAAGGAGGTTGTTCATATCTTGTTTGGAGGAGCACGGACGGAGCCGAAGAAACACGCATGTTACAAGATCCAAGTTTCGGACATGTCGTCAACTTTCTCCTGTGATATGTCTGTCCAGGATTCTGCCTCGATTTGTGGGAAGATAGGTAACCTGCCACGTGGAAATTGGCAGGAAGAGCTGAAGCAAAATGGAATTCAACTTTACGACAGTCAACATGGAGGATCCTCAGAGATTGAAATGCTCATCGGATCTGACTTTTACGCTAAGTTGCTGACTGGAAAGAAAATGGAGCTTTCATCTGGACCCGTGGCACTAGAAACAAAACTTGGATGGACCATTAGTGGAAAGTTTACTGAAGCGGATAAAGGAGACAGTACAGCGACCGTTATGTCTTATCACGTTCGAGATGCGACAATACAAGAACTATGGAATCTCGACGTTATCGGTATCCACGACCCAATGAAAGAAAAGAATAAGCAAGAGTTAGCTGACGCGGCCATGGATCACTTCAAGAAGACAGTGACAAGAAAAGAAGATGGTCGTTACGTAGTCAAACTGCCTTGGATAGAAGGACATCAGCCAATTCCCAACTACCGTTTCATTGCTGAAAAGAAGCTTCAGTCAACAGCAGCCAATTTAAAGAAGAAAGGAGTACTAGAAGCTTATCATCAAGTCTTTTCATCGTGGGAGCAAGAAGGTGTGATTGAACGTGTAATACAAGGAACTGGTCACTACCTAAGCCATCATGGAGTACTCAAGCCAGACAGTCAAACTACCCCAGTACGTCCAGTCTTCAACGCTTCATTCAAGACAAAAGAAAACCCCTCTTTGAATGACTGTCTTGAAATTGGCCCAAATCTTCTGGAAGAGATTCCAGATATTGTTACCGGATTCCGTTCTGGCCTTGTGGGAGTCACCTCGGATATAAGAAAGGCTTTCCTACAAATCGAAATTGCGGAAGAGGATCGGGATTTTGTTCGTTGTTTGTGGTACAAGGATAGCAGTTTCAGTCAAGTACAGGATTTTCGTCATTGTCGCGTCGTTTTCGGAGTCTCCTCAAGCCCATTCCTTTTAGCTGCTGTTTTGGATCACCACCTGAGTAACTGTCAAGAAAAGTTCCTAGCCACCGCTACAATTCTCAGAAAAGGATTTTACGTGGACAACTGTGTCGTCTCGTTATCATCAATTGAAGAAGCTCACAAATTCAAGGAAGAAGCGACAAAGCTACTAGCAAGTTGTCAAATGGATCTACGCTGTTGGGAGATTGGACCATCATTCGAAGAAAAACAAGTTCCTGTACTTGGACTCACCTGGAATCTGAAAACGGATTTACTTGCCTGTGATCTACGTGGAACTTTTAAGAAGATTGAAGATGGCCCTACGACAAGGAGGAAAATTCTCTCTGTTGCGCATTCTCTTTTCGATCCTGTAGGAATCACCTGCGCATTCACCATTATCCCGAAGATGCTACTACAATCTTCATACAAGTTGAAGGCTGGCTGGGATACTGTTCTACCTGAAGAAATTGATCAAAAGTTCAAGGCGTGGTGTCATCAGCTGGAAGATGTGCCATTACTCGGAATTCCAAGATGTATAGCAAAAAATCAAGACAAAAATACATGGTCCCTACACATTTTCCAAGATGCTTCGAGTTCTGCTTATGCAACGTGTGCATTTTTAAGGAGTGGTGATCCCGGACAAGTGGAAGTTCAATTGGTAATGGCTCGTTCTCGTGTTGCCCCTATGAAGGATTCGACTATCCCACGGTTGGAGCTAATTGGATGTTTGTGTGGTGCTCGTCTCGCTGATAAACTCAAGAAAATGCTGAACTTCCCAAATATTCCAGTGATATACTGGGCGGATTCTACTACTGCGCTTGCGTGGATAAAGGGAGATAAAAATTGGTCAGTCTTTGTTTCCGGCCGAGTCAAAGAAATCAGACAGCTTACGAAGGGGGAGGAGTGGAAACACGTTCCCGGTAAAGTTAACCCAGCTGATATTCCTTCTCGAGGGGCCAGCATCCGTTATTTAGTGGATACCGCATGGTGGGAGGGACCTTCTTGGCTAAAACAGGAACCTCAGTTTTGGCCATCTGATCCAACGACAGTCAACAGTGAAGAAGTAGACAAGGAACTCAAGAGGACTGTAATTTCTCACGTTAATGTTGAAAAGTGTGACATTCTAGCCAGGCTAAACAAGTTTTCCAGTTTCCACAAGATAACACGTATTGTTGTTTACGTACGACGCTTTCTCCTGTGGATTTCATCCAAGAAGCAAGAAGTGAAGACTGGATGGATTGGCTATGAGGAATTCCAGAAGGCTCAAGAAAAAATCATTTTTCTCATTCAAAGTGTTAACTTTGATGGAGCACAGGATCCAAAGTTAAAGAATTTGCGTATTTATGCTGACGAAATTGGACTATTCCGGCTTAAAACAAGACTTTTCCCGGGGGAAGGAGGAGAGTTCTCATGTCCAATCGTACTCCCGTCAAAGGATCCTGTTGTGCACAAGATGATATGGGCGGAGCATATTATGTCATGTCATGCCGGAGTACAGTTACTACAAACACGTGTAAGGCAAAAATACTGGATTCTTCATAGTCGTCGCACCATCCGAAGTGTCATAAAGTCATGTGCCAAGTGTAGAAGATTTCGAGCCCGACCCGTACAAGTTCCAGAAGGCCTACTGCCGAAGGACAGGATTCAAGTAGGCCCAGCGTTTGGAGTAACAGGAGTGGATATGGCTGGCCCCTTAGTGACAAAAGGAAAGAAAAAGGTGTGGATTGCGATTTTTACTTGTGCTACGTACCGTGCCATCCACTTAGAGCTGTGTTCAAGTCTCACAACGGAAACTTTCCTCGCGGCATTAAGACGCTTTGTAGCACGACGTGGGAGACCTTCCGTCATCTATTCGGATAACGGACTCAACTTTGTGGGTTGTAGCAATCTCCTGAAGAAGCTGGACTGGAAGGACGTGGTCAATTTTGCCACTACCCAAGAGATAAAGTGGAAATTTAATCCACCAACGGCTTGCTGGTGGGGTGGATTTTGGGAAAGGATGATTGGTATTGTGAAACAGCTGCTCCGTTCCGTTCTCGGCTCATCCAGGGTCACTAATGAGGAGCTTCAGACGTTGCTTTGTGATGTGGAGTCAGTCGTCAACAATCGCCCGTTGACCTACGTGAGTGAAGAAGGAGATGACCTAGTTCCACTCACACCAAGCAAGTTCGTCAGTTACTGTGCCACCGGAAGCATACCAGATGTAGATCAAGTGGACCGGAGTCACCTAGTTGCTTGTTACAGGAACATGCAATCCTGCCGAGATGAGATGAGAAGCCGATTCCAGAAGGAGTACCTTGCTATGCTCGTCTCAAACGGGAAGTCAAAGAAGGGATGCCGGACCGTCAAAGTGGGAGATATCGTGCTGATTGGAAGCGATAACCAGAAGCGGATTAATTGGCCAATGGGGATCGTTGTGGAAGCAATTCCTGGATCAGACAAGGAAGTACGCCTAGTGAAGGTCAAGACCGCAAATGGAGTGTTCCTGAGACCGGTGCAGCGACTTTTTCCGTTGGAGATAAGCAGCAATGAAGATTAGTTTTTTTTCAATTTAAAGTGTAAAATTTAAAGTAAGATTTAAAATGAAAATTGTTATCAGTGAGTAGATTTTAGGTAAATTTTAGTCATTGTATTCCTTAAAATTTGTGGGAGTATATTAGGGAAAAGTAGTCAAAAGCGTTTGTAACAACGCCGTCTGCGTTGTCAATCCGACAAGAAATGTTTAGGTATATAAATGCACGCGAGAAGCGTAACGTTCAAGACTAGCGTGCATTTTCTCATTCGAGTCATGAAGTCAGAAGTTAGTTCGTCAGCTAAATTATGTCAAGTTTAGGTAGCGAAGTCAATTAGCAAAACCCAAGTTAAAATTGTTAGTTAATTGTAATTAAAGTAAAATAAAAGTCTGTTATTATTGTTGTCAATCGTCCGTCGTCTCCCTCATCATACCATCATTTTACGTTACTGGCCTACGAATTGGTGTTGTCACAAGCTCACGATCACACCCACAAGTCATAAGATTCAGTGTTCTATTTGGAACAGTTTAGTCACAAGCTACGACATTCTGTTCCCGAAAGTACCTTATATTCCATTTCAATTATGCATGTTTTTGTTGTAAGCATTGACTATTAAATATAATCAATAGAATTGTTGGACCTTTTAATTTGAACTTGAGTTTCCTTCTACTAAATAAAATGATTGCTTTCGTAAGCCTGTTGCTTCACATTACGTGTTATATACACTATTTGATTTCATCACAATACTTGATGATATTACGTACCGCAACGTTTTTACTTATAATCCATTTCACATTCCATGAAATGATTGCAAAATACAATGCGCATCACAAAACAACAGCGTTGATGCCAACTTTTTCCACGGTGGCATCAGACAGTGATGGAATTATAAATAAATATGTACTCACTCAGAAAAAGTTGATAAGCCCATTGCTCAGACGCTGATGATTTATTACATTGAAGTGGATATGTGCATTTCATATACTTTCTATTTGTTATGCCGTTGCTTGTTATTCACCATCGTGAGTGTATTTTGGCTCAATGGGATCGACAGTGTCAGCCTGCGGTGTGTAGCGGAACGAAACCTAACCGATTCCAGACTGCATTTTCTTATTCACATAAATAGTAAGTTATTTTTTCAGGCTAATCACTAATTTACTTCGAAACTGAAATGGATTCCGATACGTCATCCTCCGAAACTTCAGACTCCGAGGACGAGCAGCCAACAGCTCCTCAAATATCTAAGCCGGCGTCGAGTACTCCCACCCCAGTCCCCAAAAAGAGAGAGACTTTGGCTCCGGGTGTCGCAAAGCTTCCCGTGAGCATCCGTACGCTGGAAGGAAAGACATTTAAAATTCAGGCGCAAACTGATTGGACGGTAAAGCAACTTAAGGAACAGGTCAAGGAATGGAATGAACGTGCTGCCCAGTGCATTCTCCAGTACCGGGCCAGGCGCCTTATCGATGACGACCTTCTTAGCGTTTATAATATTGAACCCGGTAAGAAACTTAAAACATGTACAACTCACTAATTTACTTATATATTTTTTGAAACAAAATAACAGTTTATTAATAACGGCATTATTTTTCATTAGATTCTATCATCCAGGCTAATTTCCGGAGTACAGGAGGGAAACTGGAATTATATATGTTTTAATACTTAATTTGAAGCTATGAGATATAAACATTATATAAAGTTTTGTTAAACATGTTTTAATATTCGGGATTATTAATAAAGTACGTGTAACATGCAACTCGAAATACATTCATGTCCTTGCAACATCATTCAATTTCAAGTGGATAGTTATGAATGCATATCGCGACGACGGTCAAAGTCCTTCAACTGATGCCATGGATTGAATACTCACATTTTCAGTGCAGCATAAAACCATTCCACAACATTATATAATATACCTATATTATAACACCGCACCGTACATTCATTATATCTGGTATGTTGTCCACTTGACAAAAATTTATAACATGTACATGAGCAAATGAAGAGAGTCTATCCTCTACACTTTCTAGTCGATCATTATGAGCGTGTTATCATTACGCTTAAATTGTGCATTGCGTCGGACTAGAGATGCCAGCATATAAATCAAACTTCAAACACAAGATAATATCGCCAAACGTGTTGTCTACGGCAAATAGTGTTAAGTAAAGTACATTGCTACTGTCCTCTCATTTTCATTTCAACGGAGTAATGTATTTCTTCGGGCGTGAGGACACTGAACAGTAACACGGCAATATCTACTAGCTTGGATAAAACGCAGTAATACATTATGTTATTTAATTATACTTCCAAAAAATTTAAAATTCCAATTAACAGCAATACTAAATACAATCCATTTCAGACAACAATGGCACAAAGGCAGCTGCAAAAAGATTTGAGAAAGATCCGAGAGGATCCACCTGTTGGCGTCAGCGCGGATCTGGCTGACGACAATCTCTTTGAATGGAATGCACTAATAGCCGGACCCGGAGGCACTGCGTTCGAGGGAGGAACCTTCAGACTCCGCCTCATATTTTGCAAGGATTATCCGAATAAGGCCCCGACCGTCTTTTTCTACTCACGCATGTTCCACCCAAATGTTTACCCAAACGGCAAGATATGCTTGGATATCCTGGAGAAGCCAGATATGTGGAATCCTGTGTACGACCCCTGTGCAGTGCTATCCGCCATCCAGTCCATGTTGGGGGAACCTAATCCCGAGTCTCCTGCAAACGGAGAGGCCAACCTGCTGTTTTTACAGAATACGGAGGAATATGAAAGGAGAGTCATGCAAGTTGTCCTCTTTTCTGAGGATGATGACGGCAGTGGCAACTTGAATAAAGAGGACGAGGAGGAAGCGGTGAAGAGCCGGCTTGAGGGACTGGACTTGACTGGAATCCAGGGTGACCCCAATGCCATTAAAGAGTTCCTCAGCAATTAGTATGTAGTACCATGAAATATGATTATAAATTTTCAACACCATGCCATTATATACACGTAGCATAATAAATCTGTAGAAAAAACTACTAAAGCTAACATTTAATATTATTCTTAAATTTATTTCAGTATGTATAGATATAACATATGAATATTAACAGTTCATAATGATTTTAAACCAATTATTATGCACAATTAAAATTGAATACCAGTCTACTTAAAGTTATGTTCCTTGAACAATGCATCCAATTCTTGGGCCTCCTTACCATCAACCATATATTCCGATGCTGCTACCCGTGCACGGCCAATTGTCTCCGTTATTATGTCCCTCGTAAGCTTTCCTACCGGGATCTTGCCGTCCTCCAACTGTGCTTCCATGCGGTCGCACCTTTTCATCAAATCATAACGCCGTTTCCGGAGACCTTCATCCTGTGATTCTTCCTCTGGAACGGCTAGCTCCTTGGGAAGTCTTCTGGGCAAAGTAGAAGGATTTGGGACTTTTTTGGTCAGGGTACCCAAAAACGTGCCTACTTTACTCGGATCATTAGAGAAGGTGGAGAAGACGTCTCGAAATATCTTGCCACTAAAATTGTAAATTTTCTTTAAATTTTGTCCAATCCTGAAGTAGCCATCAAACATCATTGCCCAATCAGAAAAGTCTGGAATGACTTGGTAAAATTGCACCAGTTTTCTCTGGCTTTCCTCCAGTTGGCTTAATGCTCTTTCATAGGTCCCGTGGGCAGTTTCAAGGTAGTCTGGCGGAAGTTGTGTTACTTTTGTATCTGGGATCTTAGGACTCCATGCCGACCATTTCTCGGATGTCTGGGCTACCAATGTCCCACCGGTTACCTCTCCATCTTCAGAACACCTGCCGTATATTTCAAATTGGATGCCTTCAGCCCGGACAATTACAATAAGTATCAATGGACCAAATTGTGTTTCCATCGCGTTTGGAAGTGATCTGAGTGCCGCGTATGCCGCCGTCGAAGACTCCGTTACCATGACAACTCTTTCAAATTGTGCGTCTTTGGAACATATCCGTACCAAATTTCTGTCAGAAAGTGTAAACCAGCTCGGAATTACGATTACTAACTGGTGTACGTCTTCCTCGTGTTCTGCAAAAACTGCTTTCACTTTCTGCATGAAATGCGTTGTTGCGCCTGAGCTTGATCCTGTATGATTTGTAATCATGTCAACTAGGTACTCGCAATGGGGTCCCGTGACACCTTTAAGACTCCCAGCCTTGTACGCCTTCTTGACCCACTTGAAATCGCTATTGGATGATTCCATGACGGCAGCGTAGCACGGTTTTTTTCGCTTGGGTCCAATGGGTAGGGATATTTCACCATCTCGCCTGATACATAGTAACGGCCAAACCCATTTATATGTTAAATGAATTCCAATGCAGCTGGAAGAGTTATGTTGGCGATTACTGGTCATCGTTTCTTCATGTTGCTCCAACAAGCTCAGGAAATACGTACCCAGAAGGAGTTTCTTTTCATCGGCATCACTCATGGCGCATTTCACATTTGCGATAAATTCATCTCGTTTCATTTCCAGTTCATCAGACGTACAGTTTTTTCCTATTGCTCTTTTCAGTTCCTCGCTGCGCTTGTTCACGTCTTCTTGAAAACATTTAGCCGCTTGCTCAAAAATGCAGGGTCGTAATAGAGACTCCACCTGGCTGGTGATTTCACGAAGCGCATTGTTGGTTTTTCCGCTGAAATTCATTGCTTTTGCAACAATCGCTACACAATGCGTCAGCATGCGCTTGTTAATGTCTTCCAACTCCTCACGAGTATAATTTTGTGTAGTGTCTAAGATGCAGCGTCTTATAATCATTTCGTACTCAGTCTGTATCCTCTGGATTACATTTCTAATGAGCTGTTTCTCGTACAGAATGATTTTGCTGTTGTGCTTTCTGTAAATTTTGGAAAATTTGGAATGAACATTTTCGAGGATGTTCTTAGGAATACCGCTGGAACTGAGGCAACTTAAATCGAATCCAGTAGTTGCGGATCTGTAGGCGGTGTTTAGGAATTTTTGGAGCTGCGCCCGGTCGTCCTTCCCGTAGAAGCACACGTAGTTGTCGTACATATTTTGAAGGTCAGCACGCCAGTACTTTATAATTTGATGTAATTCTAGTGTCTGCTCGCGCACTTCGTCACTTTCTTCATCCAGCTCAACATCGGCGAGCATGTCGTCAACGTTAGCTAGGTCAAGGTTATTTGTAATCCACAACTCGATTCGATCCAATACAGTTGTAGCTGACATTTTGAAGGAGGAATATATGAATGAAATGAACTGCTGTAAAACGCAACGGGTATGCACAATATATGTGCAAATGAAAAATATGTGGGAACGGAAAATAGTGTCTTGAAAAAAATTCCGACTGAAAAGCTACTGAAGTACAGTGGATGCGGAAATTGGGCATGAAATTGGTAGAAATGATTCCTGATATCATCCCATGATATATTCACCATTACCATCCATAATATTCACTTTACTTGTTATGATGTGCTAAGTTTATTTATGGTCAGTCACAGATAAAGTCTTATCAGCTCGAAATCAGGGAAGTAAATCTGAGCTATGTGCTTGTTTCTCTCCATGCAGACACATACTACAATAGTGATTTATTCTGCTGTAAAATGAGTGGTATATGTATTACACGGCATCATCAGGACATGTTGCACACTAATAATCATCATTTTCAATTTGAAAAATTAATACAATCGTTCTGGTAAATTTGTCTAGTGGGCACGGTGGGGTTCGACTTTGCCTCTTTCTGCTTATCCAGTCGATCGCTAAACATCTCTAAACATTTATCCATTTCCGCCTTCAAATCTGTTACCGCACGGATACTGACTCCTGCAAATTCCTTCACCATCTTAGTCGCAGCTTCCGATGCTTCGGTGTGCGCTTTTGTAAGTCCACTGGTATCTCTACTGCCTGGACCTTCCATATATTTTTCCATCTCATCAACGTAGTATCGCATGGCATTTTCTTTGAAGATTTTGTCCGGCCCCTGATCACTCGTCTTCTGTTGAGAATGTTCAAAATGATGCTTCAAGCGTTCAAACGAGTAATCCAGTGCTTCGGCCACAACGTTGATAAACGATGGCGACATTTTCTTTCTCCCAAATGCCAGCATCCATTTCGTAGGAAGCTGGGAAATTACCTCAGACTTTGTCTGGTTATGGCCTTGCTCAAATTCGATTTCGGATGCCGAAGCGTGAAAATATAAATCCATTATAGCTTCATATTCGTTAATACACACTTGGACAAATTGATTCCTTTCTTTTGTTTTTACACGATACATTTTAATTGAAATGGAGGAAATGCCGTTCAAAATTAAGAATAAAAATTTTTAACTGTTAGTTTCACCACTGGTTTATGTAGTAGGTAATACTCACGAAATGTTGCGTACTCTTTCCTGAGCACGTATTTGTTCTCAGTGATACTGAGATAAGTGTTATCAGTTTATCAAATGGATATGCTGAAGCGTTGGTAGATGGTAGAGAAAATACCGAGTACGATAGGTATAATTTATTTAAGTATTTCGTATATTTATTAATGTAATTTGTTAACATTATTATTAAATGAAGAAAATGTTATGAAATGGCAGGCATGTATTTACATCTAGTTTTTAAAATTATACTGTTTAAATAGCTCGTCGACCTCTTGCGCTTCCCTTCCACTTAGCATATCCTCAGAAGCGGCGAGACGACCCTGTTCTATCGCATTCTGTATAATACGCCTCGTGATTGTTCCAACGGAAACACTGCCATCATCCAACTGTCTCTCCATCGCATTACACTTCGCGAGCAATGCGTCCTTCCCTCTCAGTAATTCGTCGTCCTTTTCATCTACCAGCTCCGCATCCTTTTCATTAGACGTTTCCCCATCCTCAGCCAAATCCGGTTTTGAAGTGATTGTCAAGCATTTCAGGAACTGGTCCAATTTCCGAGCATCTTTATTGAAATGGCGAAATGGTCGGAATATTGCACTGCCGCCTAAACTCTCCAACTTTTTCAGTTTTTTTTCTTTCCCCAAAACTTCATCCAGAGCATCCATGACAGCATGGTGAGATGTAAGCGACGTATAGTAAGCCACTGAACTCTGCGTGGACCCAGGAAGTGATGCCAAAGCTCTCTCGTAAGTAGTGCAGATAATTTCATTCAAATCTCGGGAATAGCCGGAAATTTCCTTGTTGGTCAAGGGTACACGCCACTTTTGAACAGCGACCGTCACCAGCTGAACACCGACATGACTACCACTGTCGTCAGGGATGCTTGAAAAGACTTCCATTCTAACTTCCGTCTCGTTAGTGGTGATCACCACTAGCAACTTACCACAAGGGATATTTCCGATGGTTGGCGGTGTGCATACAAGATGCTGATAAGCCGCAACGGAGGAATCTGCTAGAATCACCACCTTTCTGAAACCAGCATCACTGCATGCATCACGAACAAATGATCTGTTTTCCAGCGTAGACCAGCTTGGAAGAATAACGGTGACATGATGCATCTTTTCATTCATGCATTTCTGGACAGATTTTCGGACAGCCCGGAAGAAACGTCCTGTCATTTTACGTCCCGCGTCACCCATTCGGACAAAGTTCAATACGTAATCATGGGCCAGAAGATGATGACTGATTCCGTTTATTGCATTGCTGGCGTCGTGACCCCACAGATATTCAACATTGCTCCTATTGGTCATTAGTAATGGCTTGCATGGAATGTCAACCCAAGCACACAGCGCCGGGAACTCCGCCTGCTTACCCTTGTGACTGATGGTCACTAGGCCGTCCTTCTTTGTGAAAGCCATCACCCACAGCGACCTTAAGGTTAGGTAGATGCAAATTTGTGGAACCTCGTCTTCCAGGAGTGGTGGAATGTGATGCTGATGTAATTCAATTAGATTGAGGAGCCGCGTCTCCAGATGAGCACATAGTTCAAGCTTTTCGTCAGCTTTCATATCCTTGGTAACTGTTTGGACTACTGCATCGTGGTCTCTCTTGAGCTGTTGTAGGTCATTACTATTTTTCATTCCAGTTTCCATGGCCATGTCGTAATCTTCGACAGGATTTGAACTCTTGGGGGACGGAGGGGGCGGTTCAATGAATGATTTGGCTGCTTTCATTTCTTCAAGTATGCTGCCCAGCCCTGCTTGCATGTCTTTTGTAGCTTCACGTACAACGTTGTTCAGCTTACCTCCATAAGCTAGGCACCGTCCCATGACAACGGTACACTGCTTTAGCATTCTTTTGTGGGCGTCCTGGACTTCGTCTCCATTCGCCCTCTCTGTAATATTCTTCAGCTGGGATGTGTACTCATTTGTTATTTTTTCTACAACCTGACGGACCAGCTCCTTCTCCCTCTTGATAATCATCTCGTTCTGATCTTCATAATAGTCAACCAATTTGGCCTTGACAGTTTGGAGGATCTCAGAACTGAATCCATTGGATGGCAGGGCGCTGTCCTCCCATGCCTCTTTTGCTCTGTTGTTGGCAGAGTTGAAGTATCTCGTCATGTGGTTCCGGTCCCTCTCCCCTTCAAAGCAGACGTAGTTGTCATACGTGTTCCGCAAATCCACCTCTAGGCCCTTTATGATTTGCTGCATGTATTCCAGTGATGGTGGGCTTACTGCAACAAATCCACTGTCCTTGATGATCACCACGTGATGATGTTTCTAGGAAACGAAAAGCAATATTTTTAATTTTGTACTGTATTATCATAGGTAATTTCTAAAATGAATTTACCAATTGCTTGATCGCCAAGATTTCTGCAAGACAGTTCAAGTATCAACAATTTATGATATTATTTGTGTACCACAGGGAATGCATGAAGTGTTTACCATAGCTTGTGTAGGAACGCGTGCAAAATATTGGCAGTTTGCATCGCCTTGGGATGATAAGCTTATCAGTTACATGACAGATTGGCCCATCTCCCAAAACACGTCAACGCATAAAAGTTTTTCATTTTGAGCATAACGGTTAAATAATATAAAACCAGTCAGGGTATTAAAATGCTCGTTGCATACAAATTTATTTCAGACGACGAATTTCAGAGCTCAAATCAATTTGATTCACAATAAACATGTATTTGTAAAGTAATGTAGACCTGGAGTATGTTGTGCTTTTTACGGTAAAAGGCATTTGTCCATGCAGATTTTCCTTGGCTTGTTTACTTTATAACGTGATCAGTTTGTGGAATGCTTCCTGGTTGATAAGTACAGTGGACCAGAGGCATACATTGCATGTCATGCATTTGTAAGGCGTTTATTCAAGCTTGTGTATACAATGTGTCGATATCACTTTATTGGGTCCATCCAATGGGTACATACATTAATGCTAACATCATAGCTTATGACATATATATAATGTGTTAATTTTAAATAGTATATGCTATGGTTACATTGCCATCAATATCTATTGGAATAAAAGTAACATATCCGGAAAATGTTATGAAATTGTAATACTACACAAAATGGAAACTCTTTTGAATATTCTCATTAAGCTGTCATTATTATTTTTAAAAATTAATTAACATTATCGCAATGAAAAAACAAACTTCTGAACTATTCAGCCTCTGCTTTCATGCCGTTTTGCATTGTTTCCTCCTTAGCTAGTGGCTCGTCGCGTACAATTTTTGGACGGTCATCTACAACTTCTTCCTTGTGATTGGCAATTTCTGGCTCGTCACGTATCATCTTGGGCCTGTCATCCACAATCTGTGGCTCGTCATTGGTAATGTCTACCCATTCCTTTAAAATGTCCTCCTCTTCGTCATCAACTTTCGACTTGTCGTTCACAGTCTCCGGCTCGTCTCGAACGATCTCGGGCTCCTCACTGGCATTCTTGGGCTGTTCGTTAGTATTTTCTACCTCCTCGCCAACAATCTCTGCCTCCTTAACAATATCCCGTTGCTCGCCAACAATCTCGGACTCCTTAACAATTTCAGGCTGCTCGGCAACAATCTCTGGCTCCTTAACATCAGGCTCCTTTACCTCGGGCTCCTTATCCTCCGGCTCCTTAACAACTTTGGGCTGCCTGGTAACAATTTCAGACTGCTCGTCAACAACCTCAGGTTCCATAACAAACTCGGGTTGTTCCCCAACATTTTCGTGCTGCTCCCCAACATTTTCGGGCTGTTCCTCTACATTTTCGGACTGTTCCTCTACATTTTCGGGCTGTTCCTCTACATTTTCGGGCTGTTCCCCAACATTTTCGGGCTGTTCCCCAACATTTTCGGGCTGTTCCCCAACATTTTCGGGCTGTTCCCCAACATTTTCGGGCTGCTCCCCAACATTTTCGGGCTGCTCCCCAACATTTTCGGGCTGCTCCCCAACATTTTCGGGCTGCTCCCCAACATTTTCGGGCTGTTGCCCAACATTTTCGGGTTCTTCGCCAACATTTTGGGGCTGCGGCCGGTCTACTTCCGGCTGTTCACGGGCATCCGCGGGCAGCTCGCCGGGTACTTCCGGCATCTCACCTTCTTCAGGCCGCTGGTCAATATCCTCAGGATGATCGCCAATGTGTTCCGCCTGTCCATTTAAAACTCCAACTGGTATATTGAACATTTGGTCCAGATTATTCAAAATCCCGATAAAGTTGTTTTCAATTTCGTCCAGAACAGCGCCTTCTTCCAGTTCCCCAGCAAACATTTGGATAACTCGAGGACACAGCCCCTCATGTACAACGAGGCAAGCTAAACAGTTTCGAGCCTTGCAACTCTCACAAACAACGGTTTGGATAACCCCATCAAGAACACAAAACCATCTGCACCCAGGAGTAAGGCAGTGGAACACGTTTTGCATTTGGTTAGCAGCCTCCGTCAATGACAGGTCGACAACGTGACGCTCATACTCAAGCTGATCCACAAGCTGAAAAATAATAATTTCTTGTGAAGTTTGAAATCCTGGTAAAGTGAGTACAAAATTATTTGTGCATTCCATTTAACTTACAGCTCTCATTTCACTCGTTTTCAGTGGCTCCCCGCATTTGTAATCTCGATCCACATACGGACAAATGACCTCAGCTTTATCCGTCTTCTTAATGTGTGCCTTGATGCATTCCCTAAAATGTCAATATTTTATTAGTGATTCTTACAATGAAATAATACATTTATAAATTTCTAACTTACTTGCAAAACATGTGTTCACAGTCCTTGAGAACAATCCCATCTCCAGCGGGAATGATTTTATCGCTACACAAAGGGCATTTTATTTTCCCTCTTGTTTCAATAATGGTCAAATTGTCCAATCGCATCAGCGCTTCCTCATTAGTTAGCCCATCCAAACGAACCAGTTCATCAATTAGGGATGCCTTGTGGGCCCAGCCGGTTAACTTTTCCTCGAGACTCATGTTCAAGTCGTTTACAGTGGTTCTATGTCTGCCGCCGTGTGCATTTTGAGCGTTATCGATGCCGTCATCTGGATTCAGGTTACCCTGTATCAATTAGACATACTCACAATTTGTTCAACGCCGATAATAGTAACAACAAGTAGTATATTTTATATTTACGGCCGCTGCGGTTCGTTTAAGGTAGTCTTCAAAAACATCTTCCGGGAGCATCTGAAAAAATAGAAAAGAAGAAATAGTGAAAATTTTATTCCATTTTTTAAAAATAAAGTTGTATAAAGTCTGAAAGAACGTACTGCATGTAAATCATCATGTTTGATCCTGCCGCTGCATTTGTACACTTGTGCCGTAGCACTGCATATTATGCCATTTGATGTCGTTCCCTTTACGAATTTTATAATACATTCCCTGGCATTAATATAAAAAACGGAATATTTTGTTAGATATGTTATATTAATATTAGATTATATCACCGCAACAAATTATGTAGTACTTTACGTGCAAATGTAATGCTGGCAACCCTCAAACTGTGTGCCTCCATTGTCCAGAACGCTCTTCTTACAATCAATGCAATTCATCTTAATTTGTGAAAAGGAGGTGGACCGTCGCGAAAGTGTTTAATTATTGGAAGGGCGACTTCACATATCAAAATAAATTCTTTACTGACTATTACCCCGCGCTAGTTTACTTTACGATAATAGATTGTTTCTACATTATTGAATGTTTTCTGACAGGATTATTTAATAAACTTAATTTTGTTTTTTGTAGGTATGCTAAACAATTTGTGTTCCCATACAACATACTACAATGCAGCGAGACTAAAGCATAAAGAACTGTAAGAATTTTGTACATTCATACATAAATTTTCTTATCATCTATGAGATGCATCATCAATGTTAATGTCATTATCAAATCCCGGATTCACGTATGGCATTGTGAATTAAATAGCTAGCCATTATCCAAATTATAGTCATAAATGATAAGATGTACATATCTGCATCCATCCACTAGCTTTACAGTTAATATTCGTCAACAGCCCAACCATGTTCCAATACCGTGAAACTGGCACATGGATTTTATCCGAATATCACTGTGAAAGTGGCCGTTTTATATGCTGAATGTTATAATGGTAACTAAAGCACTCATTTATTCTCCAACTAGGTAACTATGCGTTCAGCTTTGTCCAACCTGTCGTGTATTCAAGGGTGGGCATATTTCAACATTATTTTCATTTCGATGCGTAAAGTGAGAATAAAATGTTTATCTGCTGCAGCATGACATTGATTGATAGGCAAGCTGATTACGAAGTCTGACTCTTGATTCTGCATGGAAAAATATGAATTACGTATGCATGAAAAGAAACGTTAACTTTATGAGTACTATAAGACGCAGAATATCTTACTCGGCATGAAAAAGATAACATTTAATTATCAAACGCATTTAATTTCATTGTAGTTACCTTAATGACTAAATGCATTGTTTTAATATTGTTCCGGTACGTATGTATACAAAAAGGTAAGCGTCTTGACAGAGATTGAATCGGAAGCATTTTCGTGATGTTCAAATATTCAGGTATGATATTATTTATTTTGGTATCATTATTTGGTATTGTAGGATATTATTTTCACCGCTTTCGTAAACATGAGATATGATTTTTGGCACATCATAAGCATCAAAAACGCTTACGTATACACTAAAATACCGAGCTGCAATAACACCTATAGTACACCGTGTACGTGCATGTCATATGCTTGCGTAATTCAAGCTCTACACAGCATGTTATTGTGAATTTACCAAATGTATAAATTCACATATTGGATGTTTCAGCGGACCAAAATTTGCTTTGGGGGATGATATTGATAAACTCTTGTTATTATTCAACTGTTATCGCACTCCACCATGTACACATTTATCATTTGCCACTGTGTCATAGTTTCCAGAATTCATTTTCAGCATCCCGGTTGTATCCATCGTGCTGCAATTATTCTATCACCACAATTTTAGAACCCCAAAAGTACTACTTACCGCCCATCTTGACATCGTTCTAATGGACGAACAACTGTTTGTTAGTTGTATGTGACTGCTTGGCCAAAATATTAAATATAATTCAGTCATTGGCACAGAACAATATTATGGAAGACTACATGATATAAAGTTCCATGACGAGGAGAAAATACACTATCCAGAAATCCTGGTAAGAAACATAATTGAAGAGAAAGAAAATTTGTAACTTTCCCCAACATAATTTAAAACTGGGATTTATCAAGTAAGGTCAGTTTCATTAAAAGGAGTGAATATTTCTGTCGCGCATGATTTTAAAGAGATTGGAAACACAAGCCCAAAACTACAACGCACACAGACTAACGAGGGAATTTAAGACTTCAATCATCGATTGTGTTCCGCTGGAACGGATAAAAATGCTAAGTTACCACCCGTCGGGCACATTCAAAAATGGATCTGCGGCTCAGATGGAGAATACTGATAGGGTCCTGGTATTTGGGTCAAACCAATATACAGCTACTACAGTGGAGGGAAGGAAGATAAGCGACGACGTTGTCTGGGTCCGTCCAGGTGAACATTTGATTGGAAAAATTACTTGGATCGGAGGAAGATGGCTATGGAATGGAACAATGGATATTGTTGCAGATGTTCAATTTGTAAGCAAAAATACTACCGTAACATTGGAGAAGTTTGTTCTCTATCTCGTGTATACAATTATTTTTTTGACTTACAGGACCAACCATCTAGTAAGCATCCAGGTTACCTACCCGCACCAGCTGTAAATAGGAACATTGTTTATCTCAATGAGTTGCATGAGCTACAAGCGTGGAAGAATTCATATTGCAACGCGAATGAAAATGCGACGAAATTATTTCCAGAAAAATCATCAGTTGGTCTAGGTACACTTCCGCATTCCAATGGAAACGGTATTCTCTGACGAAATGCATATATTGTTAGTAGATGTGTCGGCTATTTAAAAATATAATTGCAATAACAATTAATTATTTTGGCTTAGGTGACATATCTGAAAGTCCTACACTCAAACCACCCGTAAGGAAAATCAAGGTGGCTGACGAATTTGACGATAGCACCTTTGGAACAAGTTCCGGTGCCCATTCCGGAAATACCGACCAAAGATCGAAGAGGAGGAAGAAGGATGAGTCGGACCTAGGATGGGAGACCAAAATAATTCCCACTGACTTTCGAAGCGCCGTATTGACTAGGAATTCTCAAGATGGTAGTAATCCTGTCTTTGTCAAATATGTAATGTACTTGTAAATTGTGAAATTGAAATAACGGCTTATGTTCTTCTCATATTGCAGAGAAAATGATAGGAATTCAAGGAAGAAATAATTCATGCTACATGGATGCGTCCATATTTGCTCTTTTCGCCTTCAACAACACTTTCGATCCTGTTTTAAAAAGCGAAATAGAATCCAGGCGAGATTCCGATAACCTGAAGTCCTTAGCCGAGGAGGTGACAAGAATTATTACACGAAAGATTTTGAAGCCGTTGAGAAAAAACTATTTTGTAGCTAGCAAGAAAATGCAAAAGTTAAGGGACGTTTTTGTAAAGGAAGTTGGACCACAATACGACCGTGATTACATGGGTAGTTGGAGATATGTGTTTTGAGCTAAAATATTTTGAAGTTTCTTTTAATTTATAATGAGATAATATTTTACAAATTTGTTTTAGATGCTGAGGAATTTCTCATTTCATTGTTCAATCTAATAAATGTTGACGGCCTGTTCAGTTACGACCATGGTGGAACAGATCACATTCACCAAATCTTACTTCCTACATCCTGGGATCATAGTAAAAAGAAGAAATATTTAACACTTCAGTTCCTTCTGGATCAAAGTTTTGACGGCTCCAAAGTAAAACTGCGGGAATATCCAACCCATGCTTTCATTATCAAATTGCCAGTCTCGGATGGGAAACTGATTCCATGCAGTGGCGTGATACCGAATCTGACCTTGGATCTATCCACCATTTTACACGGTAAGTATTTTTTCATTGCAATAAGTATATATATTTCGAAGCCATTAATTGAACTATATTTATTTAACAAGGGGGCAGTAAATCCCTGAAGAATGGCAAAAGGACGGAGATGTACCTTCATGCAGTTATATGTTTACGAAGTCACCATTTTGTTACATTTGTCCGCATGGACCATAAGGATAAAGAAAGCAGTTGGGTTCTTATGGATTCACAGCCATGCTTAGGTATTCCTGAGGTTAGACTTCAATAATAAATAATAATTCATTTTCCTTTATTCAGAGAGTAGAAACAAAATGAACTAAACTCAGTTTCTTGTATGTGCTGAAGGTAACGATTTTAGAGGACTTTTCAAGGATTATTGTGAAAGCTACGCAAAATGTAGCGGATAACGCGAAAGTACACAGGAAATCTGAACCGAAATGTGGCGGATACAGCTTGTTCCGGGACGCATACATATGCGTTTATGTCCCGCATTAACATTTGTAGGTGTATATAAAATTAAATCATATATTACTTGTATTAAGAAGCTTTCCTAGAAACCAACAGAGCATCTGTAAAAAGCTGATTAATTAGAATACGATGGTTTAGTAATGTCCATACAATAAAACTAAAGTGAACAATTTATCAATGTACCAGAGAATATTGCTTCTAGATGTATTTCAGTTTGGTTTATCCGTGACAAGTAACGTATGTAAGACGAAAACATACAGTGGAACCGCGGCGATGATGACATGCACGCCTATATATTTTACAGTGCATTACTTGTTACTAAAATTGTGTGCCATATTTATGTATGAATTTCGAATTGAAAATAAATTATCTTAACTGCTATCACATCCACTTAATCCTTACAAATTAGGGAATGTGTAACAAGGAAAAGCACCGAAATGCCGTTAAATTTACGATTGAATAAAATACGCATTCAGTACATGAAACGTATACTAGGTTGGGCCAGCGAGCTACGCTTGGCGCATAAGATATTGAAAAACCACCGTACGTTGGACCCAAGATATACATTGAACCCAATAAATCGTGTTGTGTGCAACGACGCTTTTAGACTATTATTGAAATACAACCGAAGAAATTTGAATATGCATCTGAATTGTTCTGTAAATTTGATGTAAAGGGTTATTATGCAATGCTCAGGTACATCTGTCTCATCCCTTTCGCTACTACCAAGCCCTGCGAATGCAAATCACGAAATAATCTCATCGATTGTGAACATTATCTATTTCAAAACACTGTAGCAATCTCTTTTTTGTAAGATTTAAACAAATATTTTCATCATTTTTAAAAACTCAATATGTGTCGACAAAATTACATGCTTATAGGTGTTTCCCTTACATTAGATATATTTTTTTGATATGATATGGATGCTACTCTAACATTATTTGGTGCAAAGATATTTTACGTCTATAATAATGCAATTAACTATAGTTATTAATTAACTTTAACTTCCGATTAATTACTAAGAATTTCATGAAGCGAAATCATAAGTATATATGGTTGATTACCAATAATCTAGAACGGTTTGATTCTAGGTAATGGATTGGATTTCTTTACGATGCAGTGGCTGTCAAATGAGCACATGCTGCTCGTTTAGGTTTTTCTCAATCGACAAAGCATCATTCTTGTCCCTTTATATGTTGGGTTCATTTTGCGCAATAGTGCTACATCATCCCTTCCTGAGCCTCGCCGCATGCACCTGAAACCCTAACGAAGTTAAGGAATGAATCAACGTAAAGGGATTATGTCAACAAAATGCCAAACTTTACAAAAACATAATGTACTTACCTATCAAAACAGGACCAAGAGTTAGCATATGGTCCGACTGCGCATCGGTTTTATAGCAACCTACCCTGCAAAACCAGCTAACATACAATTCAGAACTGAAGTGAGGATTTACTATGGTCGGGCTGCTCGCTTGTAGAATAAGATAGATCCAAAGCCAAAATTAATGCTCTAATAAACCTAAAATGTACGGATCCAAAGTCAACCTGGACCGCGAATCCACGCTCTCTAATCCACTAACAATTGTTAGTGAATCTCATATAATCTCCGAATATACGAGTGATGGAGAATGATTAAGTCATAGTGGAAGCGTTTTTGCGTTTCTTTCTCAAGGTCGTGGTATTTGAAGTAATTAGATGAAGCGAGTTAAATGGGAATAGTACAGAGCAAAGATAAATCGTCCGTCTAAAATTTCTAAAACCATCGGCGGTTCAAAAATGCATACCTATGCCATGTTAACTTTAATCACCAACTGCTTTTTTATTTTTATAGGAAGTTGGAAGGTACAAGATAAGTAGTAGATTGTTTGAAGTTGGTTGTTTGAAGTATTAAATAACATTTTGAAGTGAACATAATTGAAAGGAATTGAATTAGGATAGTTTCATAATTTCGTAGTTTTAGATGGTTTCAAACTTACATGTAAAATGAATGCATACATAATGGCTTTGCTACTGACATTGGTTGTGCAGAATGACTTAAAATTCTAATCGAAACTTGGAATTGGACCGAACATGAGATGATAAAAAGGTTAAATGTGAATGATTGCTTAGAGGTGTGTTACAACGACATTTGTAAACTTGAAAGTTGGCCAATCAAGGAATGGTAAAAGCGAACATTGAAGCTAATTTGAATAAAGCGTAAAGAATGAACTATGTAGGAAAAGACTGAAACGTTTACAATGAACACGTGTAAGGAGGGTAATGAAATGAAAAGAAATATTTTACCTTCTAACAGTGTGCCTCTGGAATAAGTTTTTCTGAAAATAAACCCCAAAATTACAATCCAACACCAAACATGATTATGTGCGATGGTACGGTCGGCAGGACGAGCAGGTTATAGCGGCTTCTTATATATATGATTAGAAACGAAATGATTTTCGTCACATTTTTTACCAACTTTACAACATGATTTGGGTATAGCTATTCACATCCAAGTGTTAAAGCTGATTGAATGGCAATTGAACCTCTTATCACTACTGATACTCAATTTCAACAAACTGATAATACTGGTTGGTTTTGTACATTACCTGAATATTCCCTGATGAAAGCCATTCGTTCATGCATTGCATTACCTTTATACCATTCATACAGAAAACCAAACAATTTTCAAAGTGTATACCTTGGCAAAAAATATTTTATCGATTTCAATAAAAATGTCGACCAGTGTAACGAGAGCAAGTTGGGAAGAAAGGGAAGAGTTTATCGACTTGTGTCTTGACCAATATGAAGACCTCATGGACGAATATTTCCTATCCTCAACATCTTCAGCTTACTTTGAGCGGAATCACGACCGGGTTAAAACAAAAATCGTCTCAGAAATTCCTGGAGCATGGGAGGCCAAACTGGAAGGAAAAAATATGCCGTCATCCATTCCAACCAAAGTGGCGGAAGCAATAGATAAATCCTTTAAACGCTTGAAGCGCCATTTTGAACAGTCCAAATTACGGCAACAAAATCATGTCCCGCAACAAATTTCAAAAGAAAACGCCATTAGGTACTACGTTAGCGAGATGGAGAAGTATCTAGATGGAACTGAGAGAGCTGACACGAATGGACTAACAAATGCTCATGAAGTGGCGTCTAAGGCGGCAGCCAAGATGGTGAAGGAGTCTGAAGGAGCCAGTGTTAGTTCCGTTATGGATTTGAAAGCGGAAATGGAGGACTGCTTGGAAAGGTTCAAGACTCGACTGACTATGAACAGCAATGCGAAATCTGACCCGACCATTGGAATCGATGGAACCACCATGTGCTGCGTAATGGCGTATTACAATGGGAAGGTGGAACTGATTCCCAATCGTGCTCAAGGCAGCTCTAGAACAACACCAAGCTACGTCGCTTACTTTGAAGATGGGTCGGACACATTTGGCTCTGTTTCCAAGGAAGAAGCTTATCGCTATCCAGAAAACACCATATATGATGCCAAGAGAATGATCGGGAGACCGTGGGATGACATGGAACTTCAAAACGACAGGAATCACTGGCCGTTCGAGGTGGTTAAAGACAATGATACTCCAAAAATCAAAACATGTGGGCAGTCTCGTTATCCACATGAAGTATTGGCAAGGCTCCTAGCACAGTTT
The DNA here is from genome assembly GCA_004115045.4 of Sinella curviseta. Taxonomy (NCBI): domain Eukaryota; kingdom Metazoa; phylum Arthropoda; class Collembola; order Entomobryomorpha; family Entomobryidae; genus Sinella; species Sinella curviseta. Next base: position 1,095,014 of record CM023201.3, on the reverse strand, counting down.
AGGCTGATGGCCGATGAACACTTGGGACTGCCACTGGGAACAATTACGAAAGCAGTTATTACTGTACCCGCGTACTTCACGGAACCGCAGAGGCGAGCCACGTCAGAAGCAGCTGAGTGCGCCGGACTGGAAGTACTGAAAATTTTGAGTGAGCCAACAGCAGCTGCCATTTCTTACAACTGGGAGAGAAGAAACAAGAATGAGAATAGGAATGCCCTAATTTACGACCTGGGTGGAGGTACATTTGACGTAGCCGTAGCAACAGTGAAACCGGACAACGTTGAAATACTTGCGGTCGATGGTGATACACATTTGGGTGGACAGGATTTTGACAAGCTGCTGATGAACCACTGCATGGAGAAGTTTAAGGCAACAGAGGGGATTGACCTTTTGAAGCTCAAGGGCAGCAGTCAGAAGCAAAAACGTGATGGAGTGAGAACTGCATTAGCTCGCCTTAAATATCAATGTGAGCGAGCAAAGGAAAGACTGTCAACGGCATCTAAGACGACTATAAATGTGGAGATGTTTTACGGCGGCAAGCATTTAGCCGTAATCGTAACAAAACAGAAATTAGAGGAGTTAATTACGCCGCTGGTTCAAAAGACACTTGACATCGTTGCCCGCGTCATGAGTGAGGTAAAATCAAAGGGCATCAAAGATAATTGCGATATCGATGATCTAATCCTTGTGGGTGGCTCTACCAGGGTTCCTTTAGTCGTGAAAATGCTGGCCGGGTATTTTAATGGAAAGCAAATCTGCAAACATATTAACCCCGACGAGGCTGTTGCCTTTGGTGCCGCAATACAAGCTGCCATTTGCATAGATGAGGAAATGATTAAACCAATAAGCGTTCAAGACGTAACACCAATGACTTTAGGAATCGGAAAATTTGGGGGCGTCTTCCGGCGAATGATTCCTCGAAATAGTTTGATTCCTTGTCAGATGAGTATTACTCAGGTGTCGCCTCTCGATAATTTAACGGTGATGGAGTGTGCAATTTTCCAAGGAGAGCAAGACATGGCACGGGAAAACAAGTTTCTCGGCAAATTTCGGCTAGTAGGTCTTCCTCCTATGCCCGCCGGAGAGCAGCGTGTTTTGGTTAGTATGACTATAGACTCAAATGGTTTGCTTCACGTGAAGGCATATTCATTTAGTACAGGCGAATCGAAAGGCATAACCATTACATCCGACAGACTAGGTATTGATAAGGAGAAAATAGCTGGGATAAGCAAGGAGGTAAGAGAATATATTATGCAGCGTGTAGGTGACTACCCGTTGTCTCTTAGTTTCAAGTTATCACTAATGGTTAATGGTTCAAATGTCTCTCTAATACTCAGGTTGACGAAAAGGCTCGCAGTCACTTTACCGATGGCAATGATTAGACTGAGCAAAGGCAATGAAATGAAAATAGTAATGAACCTAAGGATACAAATTTCCCTTTCCCCGCTGAATGAATACAGCAACAACAACAAGGCCAACAGAACAAAATCAAAATCACGTTTTAATCATATTTCGATACATATTGTTCAATTAACTGTTATTAATGTATACCAACTGCTGTGAATGCATTCCGTAATGTATACGAGGCGAGCTATATTTTAATGTGGAAGGTATAGCTCAAAGAAAATAAGAATAAATGTGAAATGAAAACAAAAGACACATAACCGTAAAAATGTATATTGTTTATAATATTTCATTCTCGTTATGTCAATACGTATTCAAGCTATACATTGCACCTGTCTTTGAGGGACGCCATTGAAAGAATGGAATATGTATTTTTAGATGTATTTCTTGTTAGAATTTTTTTTCAGTCAAACTTTGGTTGTATTTGTTCAATGCATCAGTTTTGTCGTTAAAGTTCCATTTTATGATGCGTTTATCTCTCTGCAGGACGTAGAAGATTGAATGAGTGGTCGTAGGATAAGGAGTAAGCCGCAATGAAGAGAAATATGAGTAGAAGCATGAGGCGTACTTCGTTATATGCAAATATACTGGAAGCGCGTTGGCAATGCAAAGAGAGGAGATCTTTGTTTGTTCGGTATGTGCATTTTGGAACTATTTGTAGCCACTGATTTCGGAGTCCCTGAACATCTGGAACCATTGGGATTCATGTGTTCGCAAAACTAATTTACTGTAAATAACTACTCGTATGTCTCTTAGGTAACAATAACTACTGTAATATCGTAATATAAGATATTTCAATTCCGTTTGATACATAATTGAATTGTGACGATAGTGTTCTTCAAATTCATTCGTAATATGAAAGTATCGCTTCTATACTCGATGGAGTACTTTATCTTCTGCATAGAATTATTTTTGTACAAATTACAATATCGTTTGATTTTCATAATTAAAGAATCGGAATGAAAATATGTTTCTTTTTTAAAAATATGAACATGAATAATGAATCCTTTTGACTCAAGGCATGTAAGAGCCATGAAACGATTCTAATATGCAATATATAATTTATTAGTTTTTATTTCAAAATTACAAACAAATTATGTATTGAGCAGTATATAGGTACCAGTATCTTATTACACTATACGTTGCCTTGAATATGGTCATGACGCACATCTGCATCCCAACCTGCAATCCTCATTTCAATAAACTTGTATGCACATTTTGCCACAGAGCGACAACTTAATCTACCTGTGTCAACCATTGATCAGCACCAGCCGCACAATGCTGAGCTGTATTTTTGCAAAACAGGGAATGATTGATATGTGAACGTGTTGAGGAAAACATTTGCTTGGGAGCGTGTGTGTGACTGCGCATAAATAAAACAATATTTCCTTCACAGAAAATTGTAACCGAAAAATGAAGATGTATGTGAACTTATATCAATCATAAACATAATTCCCGTTATCTTATCATTGAAAATAATATGATGCAGACCAACCAGCAAGTGATAATCACATTAAAACAAGCAGTGTGAATGATACAATTTGCCTTGAAATTTTAATGGCAATCGCAACACAGATTTGGCATAAACATTGCTGCACTGTTCCCCACTGCGTACATTGTAATATTTAAGCCATGCATAAAGCGAATATTTATTATTAAAAATTGAATCTAACGCCCCTAAAACCACTTGTTCCTAAAACGGGAAATGGTATGTCTATTTTAGCTATATATTTTAATACAGCTTATTTCAATACATTTTTGTACTGTTAACATCGCACCTAGTTATCAATTTTTGAATCTCTTTGGTTTCATTTTCAACTTACAACGCATTAGGTACCGCAATGATGTCGCAAGAAAATTTGTTCGAAATATGGCCGTACCTGTTAAACTCGTCCAACAGAATTGCATCTGGTTCTTCAAATGACGCAGATCAATTATCCATTTCCTTTCCAAGTATTGACCGTATCGTAGCAGAATCCGTCGCCTCCAAGCGCGACCATGTGGAGTTGGCATCTCCGATTGGAATAATGTCAGTTCTCGGCTCCGATGAAAACAATTTCCGCAAGGTATACACAGACTGGCTCATTCATTACTTTCAGAGGGGTCAAGACCAGGACGCTATTAACAAATGGCTGCTCTGTTGGAGTCCAACCAAGTACACAGGAGGCTGTACACCTGTCCCTGACCAGCAAGAGAGCGGGTTATACATTTGGCCAGCACCGTTTTTGCCACAAAACCATTCCGGAACAGGTATGTTATTATGGATTGTTTACGCTCACAATGTGCAGAATTATCCACTGTTGGACCAATTTTGTGCAGCTATAAGCTCCACAGTGGTATCCTTCGGAAAACCCAAAAAGGTAATTTGTTCGGCAAGAATGCAATTTAAATTACATTAAAACAATTAACGATGAGTTTTTTAAAATTTAGAATTGGTCCATCCATTGTTTCAGAAGACACTCTGTAAAAATCTAAAGCAAATAAACCGGGATGGTGATACGAGCGAGCCGACGTTTCTCAAAGTTTCCGTCCCTCAGCTCTATGGAACGTTATGGAACATTGAAAGAGCTACCAAGTCGTGGGATAATCTTGTGACCTCAATTGGTAATTTGTGAAATTTGCCATGCATTAGTAATATGTAGTTATAAACATATTTATTTATTGCTTCGTTTAAATTCATAGGTGAGCAACAGTTCCATCCAAAGATTTTTCAACAAAAATATCTGACCTTGAACAACTTGTCACCGTTTCTGGAAACCATTCAAGTTAGGATCAATGGAACAACAACGCGTGTTCCCAGGAGTCCCATGAATATTTCAGCGGAGGAAGCGGCAGACCAAATCTTCAATTGGATTCAACGTGACATGAACATTTCAAACATTGAGAAGATGCTGACGTTGCTTGGCCTTGAGAATGGAGACGGACCAGTACATCAAAATGTACAAACTCTACACCAGATAATTGTTGGACTAAAGGTTGATCTACGCAACGCGTACGACAACTATGTATGCTTCCATGGAAGCAGAGACCTTGGACAAATGAAGAGATTCCAGGAATCTGCATATCAACGATCAAAAGAAGCTTGGGAGTCCAGTCACCTGGATTCGTACTGCTTTGGCAGCAATATTCTCTATGAGGCTAATCGGAAAATGATCACCATTTTTGAAGACGACAACATGGAAATCATAGAAAAGGAACGCAATCTTGTTCTAGAGGTGACAAAACGGATACAGGCAACCTACATCAAGATGCTGAAAGGAGCAATCAAGGAAGCGGATAGAAAGTGCAGGAGGGATGACCTTCAAGCACGTCACGACCGAATGGCAAGTCAATGCACTGGGCTGTTTGGGAAGTCGCTGAAGTATGGCGGAAAGCTGAACAACGTGGTGCGGGAGAAAACAAAGGCGTTGGAGGCATCCCTAAACGACATATACGGAACTGAGGTAAAGCGAGTCAATTTTTTGCCGGAACAGCCTGTTCAGAATTTGGATAACTTGGAGATGGACAGACAAAAGCGAATCCAGATGTACGACAACTCAATTAGAAACATCATAACTGTCGCCATGCAAAACGAACATGAACCCACACAACTTCAAAGGGATCATGAGAAGAATGTCGATTCCATTACCAATGGAATGGATAAGGACAACAAAGTTGCACTTGCTACATATCTTAATGCCCATTTCCTAAACGTTAATGAGCGAGAAGAAATTGTGTTTCAAAAAATAGCCGACCAAATTTTTTCTCCACACATTTGCATTTTCCTGACTCCACAAGTCGCTGCCATTGTACTGAGCAAAAGAGGCGATGATTCAACAGTGATGAGGTACAACGACAAAGCAGAGTTTCCCGCACTTTGTGCACTAGTCGAGGGCAGTGGAACTAACTTGCTCTGTCCATCGAATGGAGCCTGGAAAACCGAATGGGGTCTTCATGCTGAAGCGGCAATGAAGAATCAAAAGAAGAAAAGCAGAGTTCAAGAGGGTGACTATGTACTAAACTTTGTTAAACACGAAGACCCAAACACGGGGCGAGATATGACCAAACGCTTCTTCCAGTCCATCAGGAACTCGATGGGGAAATTGAAGAAGACCAAATTTTTTCGGCTCACAGTAATTGCTCCAAGCTGGCTGACATTTGAGGAGAGATCATTTGTGAGGGGATGCTGCTGGGCGGCCGGTTTCAAGCAGGTGTTATTGGTGACACATTCTTCCGTTTCGGCCGTCGAGCATTTCAGTGGTACATCCTCCAAAAAAGGAAAAAATGAATTTGTTCCTCTAGCTCTAGTGGCAATGGCACGAATGGAGGGAATCAGGATGGAAATATACAGGCAGACAGACGGTGACGAAAAAAACGGAATACACTTGCTAGCAGTAGCATCGCAGGGCTGGCAGACAAATAAAAACGTCCCAGCTGACTTATCGAAAGACTTTCGAGATACAATCGAAGATACCTATTTTCGACTCCTTCAACAACTTCCACTGTCCAGTCGAGACTCGGTCACCTACTACATTCCCATCACCACGGAGCCAGCGTTGATGACTGCCATGGACAAGTATTTTAGAGATACGAGAAACATCACCAGAGCCGAAAGCGTAAATGGCGAGACCCTTAGCGACACATTTGCCAAGTTGATAAATGACCAGTGTAAGCTGAACAAATTCCTTAAAGATTTGTCGACGATACCAAAACTTGCGCCAATTGCTACAAAACCTCAGCAGCCTGTGGATCAGAAGGTAGTAGTGGAAGATGCTGAGGATAAGGATATGTTGAAATTGAAAAGGGCCCTGGAGGAAAAATGCGCTAGGATGGAGAAGCAACTGGACAGTGGGAGTGCTGTATTTGGTAAGCTAACAACGAGAATTATCAAGGACGCCATTGCACAGGGACGGCTAGCCGCTTCTGTGAACATGGTACAGGGAGTGGAGGCGAGGCAGATTCATGAGTTATTCAAACAACATAATTTTAAATAGAAATAAGTTCAGATTTACGAATTAAATCAATTTATTGAACACTTGCCAAAATTATAGAACCGTATATTATACGTACCTTAATTACATATTATAATGCTTACTATTTAAATGTATTGTACGATTTACCCAATAAATTATGGACGGTTTCTTAATCCGCATTATTTCTTCGGGATCCTTGTTTACAGTTTTTTATTCAGTAATAACAACCAAAGTGCATTTATTTCTGACATTGCCTGACTGGCAAACGTTTAGTGGAATTAATTTCGGGTGACACTTCAATGCCATTTACATTATTATGAAATCATGATTTGTCTGAAATTTCATCAAATCTCACCACACAAAGCATCATGTTTTCCTCTTTCCAGGAAAAATAATATGTGTTGGTACTTAGGTTGATGCATCACTGCGAAAGCTCTTCAATCTTATCATATGTATGACAACTAATCAATCATGAATAACTTTGGATGCTCCGGGTTGGTTGTCACTGTCATTGAGTTATTGTGCCGTAATTGTAACTTCCATTTACTATCCTCAAGGTCACAACAATCAGTCTCCTTGCTGAATATTTTGGCACAGTATGCACAAAGAGCAGCGTATAAACAAAAGACAGCTAATGATAAATATGTGCTAGTTAGCTGCAAGTATGTCACTTACTTTGGTTATCATAAAGTTTCATAAAGAAATATAGGCCAGTGCAATTTTTCCGAACGTGGGAAGAAGCACACTGGAGCCAGTGGAATAATTTTATGAAACACATACGACATCTATGTATTTTGTGAGCATATTTAAAACAATCAACATAATTAAATAACACTTAACTTAACTTTTCTGGTAGCTCATATGGAAGCGCATAACGCAATATTATATCGTGTACTCCAACCGATTTATAATACGACTTATTATACATATCATACGAGGGTGTTCTCCGTCTGGTCCGCCAAAATTTCAGTGTGCTTTTCTTTTCAGAATCATTTGTATATGGATTTGTATATAAGCAGATAGGAACTTTATTGCTCTTTGAACTAGATGTGGACTTTTGTATTTTATTATTCAACTGCGACACTTATAGCCACACAATTCATGATGTATGCTTCTTGTTATAAATCAGACAGCTGCACAAATATCTACAGCTGAAAGAGAATGATCATATCAGCATCAATAAAAAATTCACTGACCGACTATGCCAGTCGAAAAGCGGGCGGATTTGATCGAAAACACCTTCGTATACTGACATGCATCGTTTCGATTTTATGCTTATCATGCAGATAAGGTAAATACTTATCATCACACCACATCATCACATTTATATTTCATTGTAAACGCATATTTTGTTAGTGTACGTATAAGTGAAAAACGACTCCATAATTCTATTTACATTTTGCATTTTGAAATTTCCACTGCTTGAAATTTCTACACTTGATACTGCCAGTTAGGCAATTGTCATCATGTTTGGTAGGGCCAAAAAGAAAAAGCAGGATGCATTTGTTAAAGACTGTGTGGATAATTACGAGGAGAAACTGATCCTGCTTTTCGACACTGCACTAACGGTCTCCGAGCTTGAAAATGGGCATCAACAAGCCAAAGCAGCTGTCGTTCTCGATATGCCTGTAAAATGGGCGGCCATTTTCCCTGGCAAAAACGTAAAACCTGAAATGTTCGACAAGGTAAATCAGGCAATGGATAAAAACTACGCTACACTTAAAGGCACATTTACTTCAAAGCTTGAAGAGAAAACTTACGAGATTGACGATGAAGCCCTAAAAACTGCTATGGACTTTTACGTCGTCAAGATGGACGAGTTTATAAAAAAGAACCGTAGCGCCAAGCTTGGGGACCTGGAAGCTGCTCATCAAGACTCGTCTACTGCAGCAGAGTCCATTATCAAGAAACGTCAGGGCATGAGCTTGAAGACGTTGGAAAAACTGAAGACTCAGATGGCAGAATCCTATAGCGCCTACAAAGTGCGAGTGGAAATGGCAGAAAAGGCGAGAGATGATCCTGCCATTGGGATCGACCTCGGAACCACAAATTGTTGCGTGATGGTGTATTACAGCGGCGAGGTGGAACTGATTCCAAATCGCGCTCAAGGAAACACAAGGACCACTCCAAGTTACGTGAGCTTTCTTGACGACGGGTCCGACACTTTTGGTGCGGCCGCCAAGGAGGAGGCTTATAAAAACCCAGAAACCACCATTTACGACGCAAAGAGGATGATTGGCAGGGAGTGGAAGGATGCCCATCTCCAAAACGACAGGAAGCATTGGCCCTTTGAGATCGAGGACTACCGTGGTCAGCCCAAAGTGAAGGCGTGGAAGCAAAATCGTTATCCCCATGAAATATCCGCACGGCTCCTTTCCCAGTTCCGGCAAATGGCGGACGAGTACTTGAACCTACCGTTGGGAACGGTATCAAAAGCCGTCATCACCGTGCCCGCATACTTCACTGAGCCCCAGAGACGAGCTACAGCGGAGGCAGCCGAAGCGGCGGGAATCACTGCCCTCTGCATTCTCAATGAGCCAACCGCAGCAGCCATTGCCTACAGCTGGGAGCGACGTGACAAGAGTCAAAAGAGGAACACTCTCATTTATGACCTGGGTGGCGGCACCTTTGACGTTTCCATTGCGGTGCTGCAGCCGAATAACGTAGAGATCCTTGCGGTGGACGGCGACACGCATTTGGGCGGCCAGGATCTTGACCAGTTGCTCATGGACCACTGCATCAAGGAGTTCATGGCGCAGGAGGGGATCGATCTACTGGAGGGTAAGGATAGCAATCAAAAACAGGTGAGGACTAGAGTCAGAAGCGCCCTTTCCCGGCTGAAGCATCGGTGCGAGAGGGGAAAGGATATACTATCCGCTGCCAATAGGACTACCATCAATGTTGACCATATTCATATGGAAAAGCATTTGTCGGTCACGGTGACCAAAGAAGACTTTGAGAGGATGTCACGCACGTTTGTTGAGAAAACTCTTGAAGTTGTGGACAGAGCAATGGAGGCCGTTAAGTCCAAGGGTATAAATGGAAAGGATGACATCCATGACGTCATATTGGTTGGGGGAACCACCAGGATGCCCCTAGTGGACAAGCTGCTGTCTCAACATTTTGGAGGGAAGACGCTTTGCAAAAGCATCAACCCAGACGAAGCCGTCGCGTATGGGGCCGCTGTGCAGGCTGCCATGCTGAATCACTCTGGAGAGGTAATTCCAATCGAGGTCCAGGACGTGACCCCGATGACGCTTGGGACGGATGTCGGCCTGGATAGTGTTTCCAAACTTATCGAGAAAAACACAAAGACGCCATGTGAAGTTACCAAGGAGTACAGCTTTGTAATGGATAATCAGACGGAAATGCGGTTCAAGATATTCCAGGGGGAAAGTGAAAGGGCTTCCGAGAATAATCTGCTGGGCGAGTTCTTTTTGAAGGGCTTCCCTGCAAAGCCGGCGGGGGAGGAGACGGCAGTGGCTACTGTCAAAATTGATACCAATGGACTGCTGAGTGTTACGGCGGTGGCGAAGTCAACGGGCAACGCCGAGGGAATCACTATTGAGTCCAACAGATTGGGAATGGACAAGGAAACTATTATGAACATGAAAAATAAGGTATGTATTTACACTTGCTTACATGTACTGTTTTTATTCAAAATGATGAGGTTTACCACTTAACTGACTACCTTATTTATGACACGTTACAGAATAATGCGGCGACATAATTCATCCTACTACAATTATTTTTTTTCTTGGAATATTTTCTGTCTGGAGGACCATATCGGGGGTTCGTTTGGCTTTCTTTATGGTGTCTCATTTTTAATGAAGAGGTTAATCGAATTTCCTGTAATGCAAATAAATCTATGTATTAAATGTATAAATTATCCATGCTGATTACTCACATGTGAATATTATATTTTAAAACAAATTATTTTACATGGTGATGAGCATGCACTTGACCATAGTAGTCATAATTTATTTAAAGAATGGTTGATGCATGAACGCTTGCATAAAAAGCATTCAGGTTATCTGGATTCTCAACGCAAAAACAAATAGGGATGTTATCAGATCGCTCATGCGCACTGTATGCCTGACACACAAAGCTTGAATCTCTGAATGACTTTTGCTCTTATTTCGCAGATGCTACCTGAATGCATTCATATTTATGCTCGAGTACTATTGGCAATCTTGTATCAATAGCGAATTTGATTGATGACTCCATTTGAATTCATTACAAAGATAGCTTGTTATTTCAAGTGCGGTCTTGTGTTAAAAATGTATGGCCAGCGTATAAGCTCAATATTATTTAAGACAGCCGAGAACACTAATCCTACGTTGCACTCGCATTACTAACCTAGTGACCCGAATGCCCTTGAACCTTGACCTGAAGAGTTGAAATCATTATTTCACGCAGCTATATACTTAGGGTGCATCAGTTTATCTCATTTTATGTGTATCTCTGTTCATATCTTGTGTACCCATTTTGTATTTAACCCAGATGCATGTATCTATAGGCCCAGTACCATAAATGTTTCATACATACATGATCAACACTTTGGTAATACGTTATATAATGTTTACGAATTTAACGAGCCTGGTTTTTAAAGATACGATATTAATGGTTCCATTCAAAATGGATTCCAAATCTCTGATTTTTTAACCTACCAAAAATATGTACAATCTATTCATTTATTCTTGCAATGTTGTAAAAACTGAAGTCCGCAGTGGCAAGAAATTATTTGCCAGCGTTAACGTTAAATAATGTGTACATATTAATTGATGGGAAGACTGGAATATTTAGCTAAAGTCGTGTTGTGGTGAATATATTGAAACTTTACCGTGATGATATAAATGTCGAATTACCGTAAATGATTCTACCATTCAACTCCCCTCTTGACACAGATTTTATATTGTATTGACTCTATTGGGTTATTAGGTACGCAATGTCAGAGCATGATTCCATCTGGATGTCTGTAGCTAATTCCACGAGAATTGTGATGGCTGTTATGGTTAATATTGCATTAATGCTCACTTAGGTATATATTTTATTTGAACTTATGAGATAATGTGGTGATGCATCACTTTCCTTGTACTTGAACCTTTAACAACATACCTACTAGATTGGCTATATCGCTTACACTTTTGTATGCAATAGTATTACAAGTTAAATAAATATGAGATCCATTTGAATAACAATAAATTAATTATTTAGTAAATTATTTGATCATTTTGCTGCACTTCAGTTTACGCCTTGAAACTTTATTTTTGAAATGGGGAAAAGCGGATCGAAAACTGCCCGCAAAACGACATTTAGGCATGCATCGAGACTACCAGTGCATTATCCTGTGGTCCTTAGCTCAAAAAGAATGGGTCCAAAGAATCTCCCTTTCCGACATAGTAATGGGGACGGAAATAGTTCCTCTGGAAATGCCGAAGTATTTAATATCAAAGGAAACGATGTCGTCATAGAAAAGGAATATAGCATTAATGTTGGCAAAGGGAATTTAAACAGCCCAGTTACTTTCTCAGCGCTTTCATCGAGTGCAAGTAGTGACATTTCAGTTCATTGTAAATCTGAAGCTGACCTCACGCGTGTAACCAATCACGACAATAAGTTGGTATCAGGTACCTGCGGAAAGAAAAGTATGAATGTCACGATTCAAAAACAATTTGCATTCGGCCTTGGTAACAGTAAAGGCCGAAGCAAGTCCGAGAGCAACTTACTTGCTGCTACTAACCACACATATCTAAAAAAGGAAGTATCATATGACATCACCCCAGAGGACGTAACCTTGGAGATAACTTCGTGGATTCAAAACGGATTTGATGTGGGACACATTGACGAAATTTTGGAGATATTCGAGCACACGAAGGAAAATGGGGCTCTGTTCCAGTCACTTCAAATCATTCAAAAGAAAATGGTAAACTTCAATGACGAGCTCCTTAACATGTTCGATCACTACGTATGCTTCCATGGTGACTCCGACCAGGCTCAGATGACGATCTTTCTAAATCTTGCCTATCAACGAGCAAAAGAAGAATGGGAAAAGGCGAAACTCTCTTCTGCAGGATTGTGATATGAGATATTGGAGGCTGCCAAAATGAAATTGTTTGCTCATTTTCATGAACAAAACAAACAAATCGTTACGAACGAAAAAATTATAATTGAAAATGCCATTTCAATAATTAAATCAGCGTACACTGAGCATCTCGAAGGCCATGCTGCATGGATTACAACACCAACTCAGCGCAATGATCTAGAAGCCATCCATACCAGAATGATGACTCAAATGAAAAATACCATAGCTAGCGCCAAAGGATACGGTGGGAAGTATAATAGTTTGTTATCCCAAGCATCTATAGATATGGAGGCGTCATTAAACGATTTATTTGAAGAGAAGTCACTCAACGTTTTGCTGGACGAGTTAGCTTCAATTCCAAATGATCCGAGTAATTCGGAAGAAATTCCCGACGAAACTTGTGAAACAAAAATGACGCTTTTAGAAAAATGCGAACAAATGGAGAAGTAAATAGAAAAGGAAAGCGTTCGCTTAGGAGTACTCGTGAACAAGATTGTCTTGAAAGTCATTGCAAAGGGAAGACTATCCGCTGCAGAAAACCAGGTAAACGGAAAGGCAGCAGAAGAAATTGATGAAATATTTATTGTTCATAAATTTAAGTAAATGTATGCTTTATTCCAATTTTTGAATTTATTCTAATAAATAAATAAGCAAATGTATTTGAAATAAATCACAAGATACGGTACTATACCCGCAGTCATTTATCTTCACGTTCCTTGTTGAAATTTGTGCCGCTCCCATCATCCTCTTCCGACAGATAAACAATTTGCCTAACTCTGTTTTCGTATTCCTCCTTGTTCTTTTCGTATAGGACGGTAGCCTCCGCGTTGGCAGGGGAACTTGTATTTGGAGATCCTAGCAGCACTTGTATTCCGACTAAAATGTTTGAGGTGTCATATTCAGGCTTCCATTTGCCCTCGCCTACTTGCAAAATATTGAGACAAATTTTGCCATTTGGGTAAACGTTGGGATGGAACATGTGGGAGTAGAACCAAACCTCTGGAGGTCTCTGCGGGTAGTCAATGGGAAACTTGAGTTTTAGTCGAAAGGTTCCGCCCTCGTAGCAGGTGCCGGCTGGGCCGAACACTGTGGCGTCCCATTCGAATATGCTGTCTCCTGCTAGTCCCGCACATACTCCTGCAGGCGGATCTTCAGTTATTTTCTTTAATTCCTGGCGGAGTCTTTTCTTCGCTTCAGATACCATTTCTGAATTCCTAATTGAAAAAACAGTTTTAACAAAGAAACTCGTAATACCACAAATATATTTAAGTAAGTAATTACCAGATGAGTCTTCTCTTCTAACTCTGAATTACACTGCTCATCAGTTTTTATTCCAGCTGACGCAGTTGAGGTCTCTACACACAGCATAAAAATTAGTAGAAATCATGTATTCATTTCATTCTGTCGATGTTAACGTGATGATGGATTTCTATGTCCAATATCAATATGTTTCCCAGACATGTGCATCCGGGTATTAATGACCGTGCACGTTTACGTACTTGTCGTGAATTTTGAAAAAATGCCTGCTCGTTTCTTCTTTGTGCCCCTTGCTAGTTATGGAGATTTTTTACAAATTGTATATAACAGGATTTGAAAATTCTAGCGCAAAACTGAGCAATAATGCTGAAACTGTAACAGAGTCATTGTCCAATTCATTGACAACTATTGCATATGTGCTGATAAGGTAGACACGACAGCATTCGATCTCCGATCCCTTAAAAATTGTTTTGTTAGAGTTGACGCTCGTTCGTTCGTACTAACCGTGTAACTATACCAGTAGCTCTGTTCGTCAACCCGTACTGCACATCTCTAACAAACCGTGCAAACTGGCACTTGAGATTAGAGCCGTCTCTGCAATATGCATGAATGCATATAGTTAACATTTCAGTCATACAGCGGTGCATTGCTTCTTTTTGGCACGGAATCATTGCGATGCTAATATACGACCAAGCTGAGCAAAAAATATCCGTCCATTACGACCAGCAAGTTAATATGAAAATATAACAGAATAATAGCCATACGTAGTGCGCAATAAATTAGCATTATTATATGTTGTAAGTTTTATTTTAGTAGCTACAACAATTGGGAATTACATGAAAGGAATTCAATATGAATACCTACTTGAAATGTGGATGCCATTTCTACACTTAGGAAATACATTTTGCATTCAAAGTTAAGATACTATATGCATTTACCATTAATTAACATTTTCATAAAATGAGGCATTTACAAATATCTATACATTTTTATGTATTGAATAATCTATATTGTATTTATTGTGAAGTTATTTCAGTAATAATGTACTCGAAATTATCCTTCGTGATTAGTGTTGGGTTGCATGACACTGAGCAGACCGCTTAATCTAATAATACAAATTAAAAAATGTATAGTAATTCCGTAAATAACTTTTCAGATAAAAATATTTTGTATGATGCACTACTAGTTACCTCCTCCTTAAATTTGCTTTTAGCGTCGGCATCAATCGCAAGACAGTCGGATGTAATAGTGATTCCGTCTTCATTGCCCACGGTTAATGAAACCGCTTTCACATGAAGTAGCCCGTTGACATCTATAGTCATGGTTACATTTGCTTTCTCCTCCTCAGCCGGTTTTGGTGGAAGTCCTCCCAGCACAAATTCGCCCAGTCGCTTATTTTCCGATGCTACGCTGCTCTCCCCTTGGAGTACGGTGAAAAGAATGGCAGTTTGGTCATCCTCCAGTGTACTAAACTCTTGAATCTTCTCGCAAGGAATTTTGGAATTTCTTTGGATCATCCCAAAAAAGCAGTCTGGATAACAGAGGATTCCCAGCGTCATGGGCGTCACATCCTGGACCTTGATTTCCCTCACTCCAGCCGACTCATTTAGAATGGCAGCCTGTACGGCCGCCCCGTACGCCACGGCCTCATCCGGATTGATGTATTTGCAGAGCTGCTTCCCGTTGAAATGCTTGGACAGCAGCTTGGCAACAAGCGGAAGTCTTGTGGAGCCTCCCACCAGAATGACATCGTCTATGTCATCTTTCCCCGTAATTCCACTCATTCTAGCGGCGCCAATGGCACGGTCCACTATCTTTAGCGACTTTTGGAGCATTGGTGTAACCAGTGACTCAAGTTTTTCTCTGGTCACGACGACAGATAAATCCTTACCTCCACTAATCCCATCCACATTTATAGTTGTCTTCACCGTACCCGACAACGTTTCCTTTGCTCTCTCGCATTGCAATTTCAGCCGACACATTGCGCTCCTCACGCCAGCCCTTACTACCTTCTCGTCACTGTCCTTACCTTCAAGTAAGTCGATTCCATACTTTGTCTGAAATTCTTCAATACACAGGTCCATCAGCAATTGGTCAAAGTCCTGCCCGCCCAAATGCGTATCCCCGTCCACCGCCAATACGTCGACTTTATTTGACTCCACTACTGCCAAGGACACGTCAAATGTTCCTCCACCCAGGTCGTAAATCAGGGCCTTCCTGCTCTCCGCCTTATCCCTCCTCTCCCAACTGTACGCAATAGCGGCTGCCGTAGGCTCACTCAAGATGCTCAGCACATCCAGTCCTGCGATTTCCGCTGCCTCCGCCGTAGCTCGCCTCTGAGGCTCCGTGAAGTATGCAGGTACGGTGATAACCGCTTTCGTAACGGATCCGAGTGGTAAACCTAGGTACTCATCTGCCATGTACCTTAGCTGGGCAAGGAGCTTAGCAGAGATTTCGTGGGGATATCGGGTGACTTGCCATGTTTCAATTTTGGGATGATTCCCCGCCTTCAATATATCGAAAGGCCAATGCTTCCTGTCATTTTGAAGGTCTTCATCGTTCCATGGGCGTCCCAGCATTCTCTTTGCGTCGTAGATGGTCGCCTCGGGATTCATGTATGCCGTTTCTTTAGCTTCCGTGCCAAATTTGTCCGTTCCGTCTTGAAGATAGGCTACGTAGCTTGGAGTCGTCCTGGAGTTTCCAGAATGACTGTTTGGCACAACATCCACCTTTCCCTTGTGATACACCATCACGCAGCACATTGTAGTTCCAAGGTCAATCCCGATGGCAGGATCCTTGTCCGCCATCTCCGTCATCTTGGCTCTTGTTTTGTCGTCCAGGAAGCATTCCTGTATCTCATGTTTCAAGTCACGGATGGTTTCTGCACTCACCTTGTGTACCTCCTTTGCCGTCTTTAGGGCGGCCATGGATGCCTTCGTGTGCGCTATTATGACATCCTTCACGATTGCTCCCATGTTGTTCTTCATGTACTTATCCATTTCGTCCTTGTACAGCTTCAGTGCTAGTTCCTGACCCGCCTTTTCGCTGTCGCGGTTTTGCTCATTCAGTTTGGTCTGTTGGAAATGTCGGCTGAGATGGACAAAAGATTGATCAATTTTGTCGGTTACCTTGGTTGCTACCGTGGGTTCCATTTGTCTTGATCCAATTTGTTCCGCCCAGTCTTCAGCAAGTTTGTTCAGGATTTCCAGTTTTATTTTCTGGTGGCAGGTCGCGAACTCATTGGCGGTTGTTGCCGTGTCTAAGGGACCTTCCATTAATTCTTCATACTTGTCGACACGTGTCCTAAGGAAATTGTTCTCAACGGCTTGCTGTCTCTCGAGCACTTCATTTTCGAGCTTAACGTTATTGGCCATGATTATTAATTGTTACCGCTTGACCGCAGTGACTACAAATATTTAATGTTAGTGATATTTTTGTTGAGTAATTTAATTAAATAAAAATTTTACTGCACATTTCTCACTGAAAAATATGTGTAAACTTACTTGTTGATGTCAAGTGCTGAGGCGATGATAAGCGACGTGGTTATAAAACCATCACTTGTGTAATCGTATTCCAAATCTAGGTTTTCATGAACACCAGATCCTTATGAATGCGTCTCATGTTTCGACATAACATGTATGGACTGCAACCAAATGCGACACTCGATTACATATTATAGTGTAAAATATACCTACCTGAATAGTATATGTATATCTAATTCATCTCATAATTACTGCAGCAAATACATGAAAGTTATTTTCGCTGGATAGTAGGTCGATGAGAACGAATGAATTTCAGGCCGAAATGTACATAGTCACAGTGTATGCACATGTTATCAGAATAAATGCTGCATGTTTATCTGACGACGAGTACAATGCATTCCAAATACCAATGTCAAAGTCCACTGGCGAACTTGGCATTGCATCATATGTACTTGTTGCGAAATTATAGTATTACACCTCATGCCGAGTTCATGCAAATATAAAGAATGAGTGAAATGTGTATTCAACTTATGTGGAATAAATTTATCCATCTAATTAACGTATTTATAAACGTAAATATTTATTGTCTCAATATTAATTGTAAACAATTATATTAACTGATTAAAATTAAAAACTCCATAACAAAATTATGCATTTTCCCACCGTAGAACATGGATTTACGAAATATTTCTATCCATCTATTTCCGCGTTGATGCTTTGAATGCGATACCTGATGACACGTGTCCTCAACTTGAACAAATGCTCCAGGAA
The DNA here is from genome assembly GCA_004115045.4 of Sinella curviseta. Lineage (NCBI taxonomy): Eukaryota > Metazoa > Arthropoda > Collembola > Entomobryomorpha > Entomobryidae > Sinella > Sinella curviseta. The sequence continues at coordinate 1,077,063 of CM023201.3, read as the reverse complement.
TTAGAAGGAGTAGGTAACCATGATGACTTGAGGATCTTAGATGACCAGCACGAAATTGATGATGGTCACCGTAAGAATGCTGTGGCCCAAAAATATATTCATCCTATCGAGAATTATGGTGTGACTGAGGAGCACAAGACATACGGCGAAGATGAGAACATGTAACAAGCTAAGGCCGAAGTGTGTACACTGCTGCGATACCCTGCCATATTCCCCACTCGTTGCGTCGCAAGTTTCGGTGGAGGTTGGCTCACTTTGAATAATAAATGCTTAACATGTTGTAAATACCCAACCGTGCATGTCTGGATCCCGTTTTGCCATAACATCAAGTTTGCTTCGACTTTAGCTTCTCTTATCTGCAATTGTATTGATCCCCAGTAAATATTATGTTATCTCGATTGAAATACTCTTTTTGGTGCTATCGCATTTTTATCGATATGGAAATTTGTTTAAGAGTGTATGTATTCCAGTCAAATATTTATTATGGGCTACACTACATTCAAGTTACAACCGGCGGAAACTGAAGTACATTTTTATTTTGGTTTCTAGACGAGTTCCAGTCCACAGAAATGTCGACGCAAGAACAAATCAGACTGCTATCAACCTTCCATAACATTGTATCCCTAGATAACCAAAATGGCTTGATTTGTTCCCGCGACAACCTAAATCGCATAGTCCAAGGAGTACTGACTTCGAATCCAGACTTTGGTTCACTACCAATGTGCATAGTATCGGTTCTAGCTACGAACGAGAAAGATATGCAAAAGGTGTACACGGACTGGCTCATTCACTACTTTTCCAGTGGCCAAGACAAGGATGCCATCAAAAGCTGGCACAATCCATTCCGTCCCAATGACGTGGAGATAAAGTATATTGATTCTACATCCACAATAAGTCAACCCGAAGATGGGGTGTACCTTTGGCCAGTTCCGTATGTCGTAAAAGGACACGACAAAAGTGACCAGTCGGACAGTATACTCATCTGGATCATTTACTCCTTGAACAGTATAAGGAGCAGATGTTTGGATAACTTTTGTGCGTTTGCCAGCTCAGCAGTGATTATTTTGAACAGCATGGATGAGGTGCGTTTTATTCGTCTCACATTAATATTTTAGTTTCAAATACGTTACATCCCAAATAAATTGATACTGGCCTGAATACTAACATTCCACCAAATTGTATATCTAATTTCTTATTTCTAGATCGTAGGAATTATGCAGACGGATAATATGGTGACCGACGACGGTGACGATGTATCTACCACCTGCATTATAAATGGATCGGAAGCGATTGCCCTTAATAGCCGATGGTCAACGGCCACGGTTATGAAATCATGGCAGCAACTAGTTACTGGAATACGTAAGTAGAAATTTTGTGGAGAACATTATCATATAATCTGCATCACTTAGCTATATGTAAAGAGGAATCCTTTTTTCCATAATTTTTGATTTCAATAATTTTCATTTACCATTTCAGAAGGAATGCCAATGGATCCACTTATGTTTCAGGGTAATCACCTTACGCCAGATACATTCATTGAGTATTTGAATGTCATTCAAGAAAAGGTTAACCTTACAACGAAAACTATCCAACAAACAACAAAAGCTGATGATGTGGATATGACAAGCCAAGTGGCGCCGATCCAAATTCCATTTCATGGAAATGTATCAAAGCGATACGGAATTAGAGCCCCACCTACAGGAAATATGAAGTCAATATCCACTCAACTCCCAAAAGGAATATACAGGCATTCACTCGTGACTCTTAAAAATAAGCAGATATCCCCTCCCAGATGTTCGCCCTATATATCTCTACCAAAAGCGTCCCGAACAATTAATATCACATCAACACCAGGGCCGAATATACTTAAGCCTACTGGTGCGGCAGAGCGATACAATTCTCCTGAGAATGACCCCATTCAACATCCAAATGACGCAGTTCCTTCAACTCAAATAATCCAAGTCACAGCCTCAGCGATCGGATACGACCCCAACAAAAATGAGGACGATGATCCTATAAACCACAAAGAACCCTTGTCAGTGTCACATGTGATAGAAGTGCAGCAGATGGAAGCAGTCAGAGTAAATCATCCAACAAGAGCGGGCAATGTCGCAAATGATAACAAACTAATAGAAATTCCTCCTACATTCCGTCAAAATTTCCCCAAACACGATAAATCACTGCATCAATCTGGTAAGGATGTACATAAATATTTAACGGAACAAAAATATTGCTATGGGGACACTAATCATAAATGTGAAACCAGTTGACAGAGAGGATCATGGCGTTACATCCGAACAATCCGTGGTGGGATATAAAAAAGAAACCACACATCACCATAACCATTTAAAACGAGAGGTGTCAAGGGAGGCCAAAACAAACAAAGCAGCCCAAGATATATGCGTGGGTGGCCTTAAGAAGGAATGTGTAAATTTGAGGAGTTCCAACGAAGGTAGTGAATTTATAAACACATCAGCAAGTAGAAATCATGATGTTTAATTTACATTTTAATTAATAACGCAGAGGTCCATCCTGACTCAAAGCCATCTCCAGTAAACTTGCCAACTGCTAACATCAAAAGAGAGTGTATTAAAAAGAGAACGGGGACGACTCCAAATGAATTACTTCTTAAATCATGCGAGCAAATGGAAAAGCAAATGTCGGATGGCACCGTTACCCTTGGCGCACTTACAAGAAGAATGGTCACAGATACCATAAAACAAGCTAGACTCGCCGTGTCGGAAGGAATGAGCGACGGCGAAATAAGTACCGAAATTTACGAATTGTTCCAATCTCTGAATTTCAAAGAGAGTAGAGATAAAACATTGGATGCGGGTGGTAAGAGGAAATGGGAAACTTCAGATGACGTCGATGCTCCATTGCCTTCCCAAAAACATGATAGGACGGTCAAGTTAATCGGAAATTGTGTGGTAACGGACCTTGGAATGGAACAAATAGACTGTATAACAAATTATAATGCAAAAACATTTCATGTAACAAACGGAAATAACATTAGTTAACATTTATTTTTAATTAATTAATTTTGCAGTACCCGGAATAAAACTGAAAAGTTTGGTAGCTAAAGTGGAGGAGGGGATCCTGACATTGGGCGAGGTTGTATCCACGTGTAAAATAAATGGTCATGGCAACACGGTTTACGTTGGCGTACTATTTGTAAGATTGAAATTAATGTCTTAATGCATCTACATACCTATACATTTGGCGAGGTTAATGTTATCAAGGAATTTTGGTTTGGGTTTCAGAGAAAACAGCTGGCACTGGGGTCTTCCGGAATTACAATTGAACATGTCTCAGGAGGATATGGATACTGTGACGAGTGCAAAGGAAGAAAAATTTTATTTATTCCGAGCGAGCATCTTGGAAATTCCACCGACCATTTATTTCAAGTGCAGTAAAATAATTTGCAGTTTTTCAGATGTAATTCTGTATGCAAATACAAACTGAACAATAAATTTCGTTCATCATTTAACAGTCAAAAGTGTGGAGCATTTAATTATCCATTAGGAACATATTGAGTGTGCAGAAATTGTTTGCCCTTGAATAGATTTGGAACGTGGGGCATTTTCCTTGCGCTTAAAAAATAATTGATTTGTAACAAAACCTCTGCTGAAGAGAAACCAAGCTCCATTTATCTTGAGGTTTCCATTGACATGTATTATCTCTTTATTTACACATTGAAGTGACATCATCATCGCGATAAAAAAATCATTCCCAAATTGCTCACCTGCAGTATATAATCTACCAAGGCATTCGATCTGGCCCAAACTACCAATACTATAATATTCAGTCATGCTTAATATAGGATTATTCAACAATTCATTATTTCAACCAATATGCATATTTTCGTAAATGTACATTAAGAAACATTTAATGGAGATATTACTAAGGTTTAAACTCATTGTATTTATTTTCTAACGTGCACCACCTAACCCTCTGTTGAAACAGGTTAAAAACAATAAGTTTGTATATAGGCAGTAACAATGGATACTAACAACAATCGCAAATCTATTCCTGTCATTGGAATTGACTTGGGAACGACCCAGTGTTGCGTCGGCGTATTCACAAATGGAAAAGTTGATATAATCCCAAATGGCTCACAAAACAATTCCCAAACTACTCCAAGCTACGTCACATTTAACAAAGACGGTATGTACTCATTTGGTCACGAGGCAAAAGAAAAGGCTTCCAGTTTTCCTGAGACCACAATTTACGATATCAAACGGATGATGGGCAAAAATTGGACGGACATATCTGTTCAGGAAAACATGAAGCAGTGGCCATTTGAAGTTGTGGACATGCTAGGATCCCCCAAGGTGAAAACATGGAACCGCACCCGTCATCCGCATGAAGTTTGCGCTAGACTCCTGACACAGTTTAGGGTCATGGCAGATAAATATCTAAACTTACCCGTGGGATCAGTTAGGAGAGCAGTCATTACGGTCCCTGCTCATTTCAATGAGCGCCAGAGACGAGCGACTCGCGAGGCAGCGCTGTGTGCTGGTCTGGAACTAGTTGACATTCTGAATGAGCCAACCGCTGCTGCCATTACTTATACATGGGATCAACGGAACAGCCCAAAGAAGGTCTTAGTTTACGACCTCGGCGACCGATCATTTGCAGCTAGTGTTGTGACAACGGAGGCGGACCGGGTGACCATAGCAACAACACATGTTGACCATCAGGTCGGGTATCAAGATTTTAAGAAACTTAAGAATCTGAATGCGGGGGTGACAGGGTACCGACTGCAGGACTTATATCGGCCGCTGGTAGAGAAGACGCTGGATATCGTTGACGCCGCTTTGGAGACATCTAAATCATTGAGGATCAATGGAACGGATGATATAGACAATGTGATTTTGGTGGGGGATTCCGCGACGCTATCACACATTTCCAGCATGATTTCGGAGCATTTCAACAGGAAGAGACTTTGTAATAGCATTAACACGGAACATGTTGTGGCATATGGCGCTGCAGTTCAAGGTCACTTGTACGAAAAAACCGAGCACTTTATTGATGAAGTTTTGTCAGTTGAAGTACGCAAAATTATCATCGGTACTGAAGATGAGTGCATTGGCGTTAGTAACGACGTTGGGAACAACAGTTCCAAAATGGAGACTCCATCAGATGACATTGATTGGAACAACAAGGTTGAGGCCCAGTCTGATGACATGATACCGAGCACCAAATTGGAGGCACAACCGCCAGCCAATGGAGTCGACATGTTCCTGAAGCAGGAAGCCAGCATCAATGATTCTACTTCACTAGGTAATATGAATATCATTAACAGTATATTTATGTTTGTCACTAATTTGAATATCGTTTTATTAGCATACATGAAATAATAAAAAATGAAATTTTATTTAGAAAAATTAGAAGATTCTTGTGGTATGTCTCACGATACCCCTCTACCAGCGGCGCCTCCAAATCTCTGCCGTTCCGTCGGAGACAACCCGGCAACCAATCAGATGCCTCCACCTCATCCTAAGCCACGTCAGCAGAAGAAGAAGGCAATGCGAGCTTGATCCCACTCGCCATCATCATTCTCATTACTACTTTTCGCCTTGTCCATCAGACAAGAGATTCTGTCTTATCATTATTCTAATTGTAATAAAGATAATTAGTTAAATATAACTAACCGTGCTAACGCTTCGAACCTCATTATCATCACCATCAGTCGTGACATCACAATTCTCAACCTGAATCTTCATCTGGAGTGAACTTGCTGGATCCATACATGAAGGCAGAATGCGTTGACGCGGAGACAGTGCAAAAACGGAAGGCACCACTCCCAAATTGTGTGGAATCGCTTGAAGCTAGCGACGGCTCCATGTTTGATTTAACATTGGAATTAGCGCCGGTAAAAATAATAGGAAATTGCATGGCGCTACAAAAAGGAACAATATCGGCTCACGGTAAATGTATACTCAATTGCACCATATTACCCAACATGAATTTAAATTATCTTTTAGGAAATTTTTTTTCAGTTCCAGGAATAGATGTTGGATGCGTCGTTACAGCACGAATGGATACAGAGCGACCTACATCAGGGGAAGTTAAGCTGACGTGTAAAATCAATGGCTATGGCAATACTGTATTCGTGGGAGTAAAATTTGTAAGTTTTGGAAATATCATCATAAAGCATGCAGAGAGGATTAAGTGACTTGTCTGGTAATGGGATATATGTATGGTTGTGGTTTCCAGCGAAAGCAACTTGCAATGGGAACGTCAGGAATCAAAATAGAGCATGTGGATAACGGAGAGGGGTACTGCGATAAATGCAAAGGACGAAAATCCGTGTTTATCCCGGCTATCCATTTCGGAGCTAGCTCAAGCCACTTATTTCAAATGCAATGAATGAACGAAATTTGCAAAAAAAATCATACACTAAAATCACTACGTTGGCTGCCTTCAAATTAAATCGTCATGCTAAAGTGCCGCTGGCAAAACTAATAAAATCATTTACTCTTAATTATATATTAAAAATTAAATACTATGTGCATATCGATACATAATAGTGTCGCTAACAACAATGAGTTGCATAAAGGATTCTGTGAGAGAATTTATAATTGTATAGTTTTTCTTTCAAAATAAAAAAAAGCTTTAGTAAATACAATAAGTTTAATTATCTAAGTGGAGTATCCGTTGCCTTGGACATGGTTATGACTGCATCCCAACCTCCAATCTGCATTGCAATAAACTTGAATGCATATACGATCATCAAAAGCGTTTATCTTAAAATGACTGACAGTTTAATCTACTTGAGTCAATCATGAACCATCGGGCAGCACCAAAATATTAAGCTGAAATAAAAACTGGGTTATGGGAGATGTGTAAAGTCGTTTTACAGGCTCCTTATACTATACTATACTACTGATATAACTATATACAGTACATGCATATATGTGTGTTCTATGAGCACTGATAGGGTGAGATGGGACCAAGTTTATATCATTCTCCATTTCAGGGTATAAACAGCCTTGCAAACTTTTCACATACAAGGCATACCTTGACGGTCACAACTTCAATTGAAGTGATAAGATTGTTGGTTCATATCATTCATATTACTGCACTGAAATGGGACCAAATGAATTACAAATTTAACATTCAATATTCATACCAATTTTGTACACAGTTTTATATTTTGGGTATCTACCATCTCCCGAAAGTTTTCCTTGCAACTTTCACCTGACCAACAACCACCATGGCAAGATTTTTTGGAAAAGGCAGAAAGGAAAAAGACGAGCAACAGGGCCGATTCATAAAAGCATGTGTGGACGACTATGAAAACAAAATGGAAACACATTATGAGGCTGCCAAAACGGTCAAGGATTTCGACCTTGGCCACCATCAAGCCAGGTCAGCACTAGTGAGTGAAATGGCAGCAAGATGGGAGGAAATACGTAAAGGGTCAAACATGAAACCCGACCTGATGGCCAAGGCCACCGAGGCAATAGACAAATGCTACGCATTGCTGAAACGGGAATTTGAGTCAAGGTTGAGTGATAAAAGTGCAGATCCCATCGCATTGAAAACCGCACTGGAATATTACTCTAACAAGATGGATGAGTTTTTGAAAAAGAATCCAAGCGCCAATATCCAAGACCTCAAAACCGCTCACACGGACGCCTTCAAAGCGTCGCGGGACTTGATCAAAAATCGGGACGACGTCAACGTGAAAACGCTTACAGAATTGGATAGTCAGCTTAAAGAGTCCTTTGAAGCATACAAGGTCAACGTTGAGATGGCAGAAAAGGCAAGAGACGATCCGGCGATAGGAATCGACCTGGGAACCACAAACTGCTGTGTTATGGTTTATTACAATGGCGACGTTGAGCTCATTCAAAACAGGGCACAAGGCAACTCTAAGACAACCCCAAGCTACGTCAGTTTCCTTGACGACGGATCAGATACATTTGGCATGGTGGCAAAAGAAGAGGCCTTCCGATATCCCGAAACCACCATTTATGACGCCAAGAGAATGATTGGGAGGGAGTGGGACGATACTCATCTGCAGAACGACCGGAAGCACTGGCCCTTCGAAATTGTGGACCAGCGGGGTCAGCCAAAGGTCAAAACCTGGGGCCAAAGCCGATATCCCCATGAAATTTCGGCAAGGCTCCTGGCCCAGTTTAGACATATGGCGGATGAGCATTTGAACGTGCCGATGGGAACTGCTACAAAAGCGGTCATCACCGTTCCGGCATACTTCACGGAACCACAGAGACGGGCGACTGTGGAGGCGGCCGAAGGCGCTGGACTTGAGGTGCTGAGCATACTAAGCGAGCCAACCGCAGCGGCCATTGCGTACAGCTGGAAAAGAAAGGACAAGTCACAGAAGAGGAATACACTCATTTATGACTTTGGTGGTGGAACCTTTGACGTTTCCATAGCCATTCTGGAGGGGAACAATGTGGACGTTTTGGCTGTGGACGGAGATACGCACTTGGGCGGGCAGGATTTTGACCAGTTGCTGATGGATCACTGCGTCAAGGAATTTTTGGACAAGGAGGGCATCGACCTTATGGAAGGACGAAATAGCAGCCAGAAACAGCTGAGGGAAAGGGTGAGGAGCGCCCTCTCCCGACTCAAGCTCCAGTGCGAGAAGGCAAAGGAGAGACTGGCGGCCGCACAAGTCACGACAATAAACGTTGACATGATCTACAAGGACGTTCATTTGGCGGTGAAGGTAACCCGACAAGCTTTCGAAGAAATGGCGGAGCCGCTGGTGAGAAAGACGCTTGGCATTGTTGATCGCGCCCTGGCTGGAGTTCAGTCTGATGAAGTGAAAGGACGAGAGGACATCCATGACGTGATATTGGTTGGGGGAACTACCAGGATGCCGTTGGTGGACAAAATGCTGGCAGAGCATTTCAAAGGCAAGCAGCTCCACAAAACCATTAACCCGGATGAGGCTGTGGCGTTTGGTGCCGCGGTTCAAGCTGCCATATTGAATCACTCCGGTACCATAATTCCGATAAAGGTGCAGGACGTGACCCCGATGACGATTGGGACGGATGTTGGAAAGGATGGTGTTTCTAACCTTATTCCGAAGAATACAAAGATTCCGTGTGAGCTAACGAAGGAGTACAGCTTTGTCATGGACAACCAGACGGAAATGCGGTTCAAGATATTTCAGGGAGAAAGTGAGAAGGCATCTGAGAACAATTTGCTGGGAGAGTTTCTTTTGAAGGGGTTTCCGGCCAAGCCGGCCGGCGAGGAGAGGGCCGTTGCTACTGTCAAGATTGACACGAATGGATTGCTGACGGTTACGGCGGTGGCGAAGTCGACTGGGAATGCGGAGGGAATTACTATCGAGTCCAATAGATTGGGAATGGACAAGGAAACTATTTTGAATATGAAAAACAAGGTATGTATATTTAATCACATTTCCATTTTGTGCAAAATTATGAGGCAATTGCATAACTGGCGACCTTGCTTATATAAAATTACAGAATACAACACAGCCAAGTGCGACATAACTGATCATGGTAAAAAAAATATTCCTCGGAATCCAATTTCTTGTATCCTGAGGACATTTTCAATGCAGTATGTCGTAGTCGTTTCGATTGCGGCGACTTTTTATTATTATAAATATTATTAGTATATTAAATAAATATACTATATCCTTATAATTATGATGACAAGCAACAATACATGTTTTCAGTTAATCCATATTGCATTATTAATTGCAAAGCTATGTAACTCATTTCCAGCAACATTACCATTTTAGAAACAGTACGTATAGTATTAATGGTCGTCTGGATGCGACGCATTTAGTTAACACAAATTCATCCTTCTCATTTTTCGTATTATTTATCTGTTGCATAAATATATGTTGGTCAGGAACACGGTCTTCACCTTAAAGTAGAATATTTACATTAAGCACCAAAAATGCAACACCACTCAGAGAACAATTATGTTTACGTGGGTTCTTGCCAGTAAAACACGGCTGAGGTGTGTTATCACTTACACATATCTTATCTCGGTGAGTTTCATGTTGCTGAATGCAATACACATGTATTACCTTGGACAACATTGAGAATCTGTAGGTGAAAAAGAGTTAATTTTGTGCATGGCTTGAATAATACTTCAAACAGCTTGGAACACATCATGTTTGCATGTACGTGCTTACCTAATAACCCCAATGCACTTGAACTTTGCCTCCAATTGTAGATGATCAGCACATATTTCGTTTCAAGTTATTTGCCACTAACGCTTATGCGTGTGATGAAACTATTAAATAGCCAAATATTTGCTACCGGATTGTATGAAAGGATCTGAGAGATAAGTTAAGGCTGAGCTCAATGCTACACTATGTGTGTTTGTACAATTTTAAGTGTTCATTTTACAATTTGGTCTCGTTGTAAAACAATCTGATTACGTTGGGTCATCGCACAATACATATGTGGGTATCCCGTTCTATATTATGGCGTTTTAACCTATATATGTACATGCACTACACAAGGTGCGACCTGATTTAAGCACGAAAACATGTTGGGATCTACTGCCGTGTAAAATTATGATTTCTGATTGGAGGAGGCCTCTTGTTATCAAAACATAGTAATGGCTGAATTTAAAATGGTTCCAGCTTGTTTTTTGTAACCTATTAGAAATCTGCAGAGTTACCTGCATTCTAGAAACGTAATAAGAATTCAATCCCACAGTTACCCAAAAATATAACCCAGTCTCGATATGTCACTACATAATCATGTGTGAATCAAACTTGAGATAGCAATATCAAACTGATAATGTCTCGTTTAAATAAATTTTGGCATATAATGTAGTATCTGCTTAAACGAAATATGAACACAACTTCATATTGTTAGTGTATTTGTAATTAAAGTGCATATAAAAACTCTGGCATAAGTGTACAAAAACAAAAGTGTACAAAATTCATTTTGGTTTTTGAAATGGGGAAAAGTGAATCAAAACATGCTGGCAAAAACAAGTACAAGCATGGCCCGTGGGAATCAAAGCAACGTCCTCAGGCAATCACAGGTTCAAAAAGAACAGCTCCAGTAGCCAATCCAACAAGCTATGCTGATTACGGCGGCGTAACCACTTCTAGCAGCAACGTCAAGGATGCCATCAGGCGATTCGATGTCCCGCAAAAGGAAATGGACCTTGATGCTGGTCAAACAAATACAATTGATGGCACCATAACTCGTTCGACATTTTCGGTAAGGCCGCACAGTGACTTTTCATATATGAGCTGTAAATCTGAAGTTGACCTTAGTCAGGTAACCAAGCAAGGAGCGAAGCAGGAAACTGGACTTATCAGTAACCATAGCAAGCATATCCCATGGAAGCCAGAATCCGTCCTGGCCAATATTCAAGGTCGAAGCAAGTCAACCAGCAATTTACTTACTGTTACTGACAGCAATCATGCCACCAAGTTTGAAGTATCAACTACCCATTTAAGTGAAAGGAAGCTCTTCCGATCCTCTAGCAATCTATCAGCTAACATCACTCCAGAAGCAGCGTCATTGGAGATAATCAGGTGGATTCAAGACCGGTTGGATGTGCAAAACATTGAGGAAATGTTGGAGTATATTGAGGACTTGAAAGAAAATGGCACCCTATTTCAGTATCTACAGATCATACATCAGATAATTATTAACTTGAACGACGAGCTCCTGAACATGTACGATGACTACGTGTGCTTCCATGGAAAAGCTGATGTGGGTCAAATGAACACGTTCCTGAATCTTGCTTATCAGCGAGCAAACAAGGAATGGGAGAAGGCACAACTCGAATCTGCAGGATTCAGCATGGATATACTCGAGGCGGTCAAAACTAAACTATTTGAGCATTATCGTGATCAAAACCATCAAATCATAATGAAAGAAGAAGTACTAATTCAAAAGGTACACACCATGCTCAACTTGTTGTACAACACTATGTCGGATGGATATGCTGCAGTAACACCTACCACGACCCCGCGGGATGATTTCGAGGTAATTCATACTAGAATAGTGACTGAAGTAAATAAGGTTATGGATGCGGCTTTTGCATACGGTGGAAAGTTTAACCATGTGAAATGCGTGGCGTCGCGAGAATTGGAGATATCATTGAATAAGTCATTCGAAGAGAAAGATAACAGCAAATATTGAATGGTTTTTGATCGAAGAAAATATAGTATTATTCCACATATACGACTAAGTTGTTATCAAAATGTTGACTATAGAGCCCAAATGAAATACTTATTGTAATTAAAAAAGAATGAAATTACATAAATAAATATTTGCATTTATTAAAATGATTTTAGCACATGCCAACTTTAATATGCATACTAAGCGGTACTTAAATATTCAGTCGGTTAGCACCAGCATTCATTTATCCTCAAAATACTTATTGCAATTTTTTCCACTATCATCTTCTTCCGAAAGATATACAATTTCCCGTACTTGTTTTTTCGTATTCTTCCTTGTCCTTTTCGTATAGGAAGGTGGCCTCCGCGTTAGCAGGAGAAGCTGGGTTTGGTGTTCCCTGCAACACTTGTATTCCAACGAATATGTTGGGCCGTTGGGCGTGTCAGACTCAGGCTTCCATTTCGCACCTTTAATAAATACCCATGAGTTTTACTGATACGTTAAATTAGTGCCGCCTCGGTAATTTGAATGGATATGTTTTGTTTATTTACATTTCGGTCATACCACGCTGCTCTGCTTCTTTTTGGATTCTGTTCTATGTGACGCTGATGTTGCTGTGTGTGCAATGTGTTATGCGATTATGATATGAGATGATATTACATTATGATAGTCAAGCCAATTAAAATGCAGTGCATAAGACATAAAGACTCTTGCAAGGTTCCATCTCCCTTGTCCACGTAAATTTTATCCAACATTTTCCCAACGCTGTTGGAATCAAAGTCATGTTTTATCCAGGTAACAACATTATCATTCATAGCTAACAGAAACGCTGCGTCCTTTTCAGATGCTGGTTGCTGGTATTGACTTTTATGATTTTCTCTGTTAACGTCCTACTTCACATTAATTTCCTGGAGTTATGTTGCGTTAAAGAACCTATCACGGTCTTTGTTTCGGGCGACCAATGTTACATAGAATATGTTAAAATTGTTCTGACAGTTATCATAAACACCGATAGAATTATTATTTTTACTACTCACCTTTTATTTAAATTTGTGTCTGTAAAGAAACGGGATTTGACACCAATTATTCTCCTTTCTTGGATTAATATTTTCGACTATTTTTTCCACATTTGAAATTGTCACCGTCTATAATGCAAATGTATGTTGAAATAATTTGAATGAGATTACAAATCAATTATGATTTATGTAATACACAAGAATTGAACAGATTACCTACCTAATCTGGAGTCTTGAATTATTCCATGGAGCACATATGTTATGGGCTTAATCGTTCCTATCCTTAATGTGGATAAACCAGTCATTTTTGTCGTTGGCATTTCCAATGTAATTCATTAATATAGCGTGTATTTACATAAAATAAGTCGCAATGAACAGCATACACACTTGTGTGTTAGGGCGCACATGCGATCTACCGAACGATTCTGTAAATTTCTCATTTCATGTTGCGTCGGTTATCAATTGCGAAGCAAAATAAATGTTGAAAATCAAATTGCAGATGTCGACACATGATATGTTTCTCGTTTGTTACATGATCTCGGTCTACCTTGAGGTGCATAAACAATATGCAGTTTCATTCTATACCTACATATCAGCCATCAACTGAAAACAATTATAGTGCTAAAATATTATGTGCGTAGTTGAAGATTGTTGGATGCATTTGTCTAGACTAGACAATAATTTATTTTCACAACAAGTTCCCTCTCTGGCCATTAAGACAAATAAAGTAAAGGCATATTGATATCCAATTCAATTCAATTCAATTCAACTTTATTCATTAGAATAATCTGACTTCAGTTTACAAGACCAATGAATGGAGCAAGCAAATTGTTTTAACAGTCATAAAACGACGAAGAACCTAACAATGTGTTCCAAAAAGAGTTAGACAAGATACAATATTCATACCATATTCAACAACATTAACATCCAATTTACATTTAGTAATATATATACGAGTTTTTTCGTTTTTCAATAATAAATGATTCTACTAATTTCAGAAAAAGACTACAATTAATTTCATCAACATCTTTACATTGCCGTAAATACTCATTCCAAATATTACACGCCTTCCATTTGATCGAATCTTTAAATTTTTCCGAATTACATCTTTCAACTTCGATACTACCAGGAAAACAATCCGTACCATTTTTGAATTTGAACCAATTTGAAAACATTTCATTCTTTCCGAATCTAATCACAAACTTTATTAACATTATTGTTCTCCTTTCGTACAAAGTAAACATATTTACCTTTTGTAGTAAACTATATGCATCATTTTTTACTTTATTACCACTCCTGCTTTTCGTTTTAAACATTAACTTCCTAACAAGTTGGGGGTGGAAGAACGAAGTTTTTATATATCGAAAACTAACGATACAAATATTTTACACTGCGGAAACAAGTTAGGACTGCGTTAACCTTAACCATGTCAGCAGCAACAGCTCCAGCACCGGCCACGTCAGCTCGATGGAAGGAAAAATATCCAATATACAAGCTTGCGGGGCTTGGACACTGTAAAGCTTCAGGGACTCATTGCGGCGTTCTTACGAACCATACAAATCAATCATACTTCTTTATATCGGAATAAAGTTAACTTATAGTGATGACGCTTTGTGTTCCGGAGAAAATATCTTGTACTGGGGTCTTCCGGAATTATAATTGAACACGTTTCGGAAGGACAAGGATACTGTGACGAGTGCAAAGGAAGGCAATTTCTATTTATTCCAAACGATCTTATTGGAAATTCCACGGGCCATTAATTTCAAGTACAGTAACATAATTGGTAGTTTTGCAGATATAATTTGATATTGAAATCTAACTGAACAATGAATTTCATTCATCATTTAACAATGAAAACTGTGCAGCATTTAATTATCTATTAGGATGGTCTTGAGTATGCCTAAATGGCAATTTTGCTTTACATTGAATTTGTCCCGAAATTTATCTGGACAGAGTTGAAGCAACACACTAAACCAGATTGCATGTACATATAAATCCCACTTTCATAGTAATATGTTGAGTAGGTATGATAAGCGTTATCAGTGATATAACTCAATTCATATGCATTGGACCATATTCCATATTCCTTTCAGTGAAACCTTGTGTAAACGCATCTGCGACTGTGGAACGAGATCATAATGATAAACCATATTATTACTTACCCATTTTAACCATAAACTTTACAGATAACAGCTGTGCATTTGCTATCCTGCGAGTGCTGGCAGTTTTATGCCGAAATTTCCATCATGCATGTAGGTATTTTTAATGTACTCCCAAGGACTAATTGTGGAGCAGTTACTAACATTTATCCAGAATTGATTAATTAAGTGGTGCAGTATTTCCAGACAAATGGTTTCATAATATACATAACAGTTTTTAGACACATTGCTACCGTAATGGAAGACGTCTCTATATATTCCCACTTTGTTGGCAAAACAATTGAATACAAGGCCCAAAAAAAGTACTACCTTGCATGCTTTGGAGGGACGACTAGGAAACAGGGTGTATTGAAATCTGTGCATCCTGGATTTGTAGAGATACAGGTAGGATGTATAACATAATTTCAAATCTCATTTTAAGTAATGATAATAGTACCAAGATGCTCTTCTGCTGAGTTTTAGAAACAGAGACGCAGGAGATCCCGTAATCCTGATAGTAGCACTGTTCGAGTGAAATTGGATGACGTAATTCTACCCAATAAACCACCACTAAAGAAGAACAGTAAAAATGAGAAACGGAAAGACATTTCAAGAAATGGTCATGGATTTAATAACGGCCACATAAATCATACTCCGAGTAGCACCCGCGTCGTTGCAGGTCATCCAGCTTCCAAGCGTCGACGCTCCAAATTCCCTACCACACTGGACCATGAGGGACACAAATATCATTCAACGAAAATCTTAGACAGCTTTAAAGTTGGTGATGAAGTTGTATGGTCTCACGGCAATGACTCTATACTAACGGGTTATATCGTCTGGATTGGACGCCGGCAGACTCTAGAGGGTACATGGGATAAACTAGCTATTGTGGCATTTGTAAGTTAAAATAACATGTTGACCATTAAAAATTAAGTTATGGATAATGCATCACATAGATTTGCTGTGTTACTAGGACCGGCCAACAAACTTTCTTCCGTCGTATTCAGACCAGCCCAATAGTTACAGATATATTGCAACTTTAAGCAATTTAATTCCTAAGGGGATTTGGGACAAGAGAAATGACGCCCCAGCACTGGTTCCCGATGAAGACTCAGAAATAGGATCGGACAGTGAGCAGGGAGAAAGGAAAGCCGACAATGAAGTCGTATCTGTTTCAGAGATTATTTCCTCCAATAGAAGCAGCATTACATCCGCAAATATTCATAACAATGACGCCAGCAGTGGTAAGATGTATAGTTACCGTGTCATTCAACAAATTATGTCAGCTTAATATTTCATTTAAATGCAGGTCATGATTTGGGGCATGTTGTACCCAAACCTAAATCGAGACATCCGGAAAACGAGGATGTATTCAGTTTGGAGTCGGAGGACCAAATATCATCGTTCCATATCACAAATGAAGAGGATGGCCAAAGTGCAAAGTCAAGTGTTCTGGAGGAAGTAGAGTCAGGTGATTCAGCGATGGGCTCCTTTAACGGCCGACGGCTTTCCAACGACTGGCCAGACATCCAAACTGATGCCGACAACAAGAATTCCGGTATTTTTGCTCCAATCGATTGAATAGCGTTTTTAATCTATAAATAAAAATGCGTATTTATGTACACGTAGTTGAAACGGAAATTGCGGGAGTCCAGCCGGACCACAAATGGAACAAAGAGCATGATGCAGATGATGACGAAAATGATCAGAAAGGAACACATTTGGATGAGAATGAAAATGTGCCGTTAAAGGTCATTCAGATCGGAAATGAGGCCAATATAGTGGAATTAAAACAGTCAAGTGTAAAGGGCCTTCCCACCATTTCCCCCGACGAGTTTTCATCAGCCGTTGCGAGATCAAGTAACCATATACTGAAATAAAATCGCTAATTCTTAAAACTTTTACTATATTAATGAATTTTGTTTCAGCTGGCTATTTTGGAATCCAGGGCCTTAATAACTCATGCTACATGGACGCGAGCATATTTACTCTGTTTGCATTTAATAATGCGTTGGACTATATCTTATGCTCACAAGAAAATGCCAAATCAGAAAATTTAGTGCAAGACAGGCTGAAATCAATAGTAAAAGAACTAAGAAAAAAGTATCTGGTGTCAAGCAGGAGAATGAAGAAACTGAGAAATGAATTTGTGAAGGAAAAGGGACCACAGTACGAATATTCTTATATGGGTAAAATTTTAATTACGAAATAATATTTCGTGACGGTGGCCTACTTTTAATGTTGCTGTTAACAATATTGCTGCAGATGTGGAAGAGTTCATGATTGACTTATTCAAACTACTCAACGTATCTGGATTATTTTCGTATGACCACGGAGAGGAGGACTATATTCATCAAATTTTGTTGCCGTTGACATGGGACGAAACTCAGAAAACGGATTACATAACAGTTCAGTCTCTTCTTGAAGAGAGTTTTACTTCATCTGGCGTAAAATTTAAGCACGTACCTAAATCAGCATTTATTATAAAACTTCCGGTATCTGACGGCAAGCTTATTCCATGCAACGGTGTTATCCCCAATATCACACTGGATCTCTCCGAGCTAGTTGGTAAAGAAAGTCTTAAATTAATTAAAATTGTAATAACGTTGTAAATAAAATGTGCATGAAAAACTTTGTACGCAGAGGACAACGATGAGGATCAGGAAATTATAATGCACCTGCACGCCGTGATTTGTTTAAGAAGTTGCCACTTTGTGACATTTGTACGTATGGATTTCAATGAGGGTGCAAATCGTTGGGTATTTATGGATTCACAGTCAACGACTTCGGAACCTGATGTAAGACAAAAAAAACTTTTATTTTACAATTATATTCAAGTTTATTTTTTTAAATATCGTTTCAGGTTCTCATATTGACCAGAATCACTCAGCATATTCAGCAGGTGGAAAAAACTATGTCCAACGGGAACGGGATAATCAAGGCTGAACCTGAATGCGGAGGATTTAAGCTCTTCAGGGACGCTTACATTTGCATCTACTTGCCGGAATAATTACCTGTTCGAAATGGCTGTCCATTTCGACTTCAATGTGTCACAAATACACTTAAAAGTTTCATGATGTAACTTGTTGAATGATAAGCATGATAGGATTAGCACATGAAAAGGCACATACCTGCTTGCGAATAAATATTTTCGACTACTAATGTAATTGATGAATTTTAGCAATATTTATTGATTTTATTCATAGAAAGACATTTATACATTATAATCATTTGTGTTTAAGAATATATACCTATACGCAACTATTTTTTGGAATTACAATGATCAATTTTGCCAGGTTTTACTTTTTGAAAATAAACATTCTCGGGATCTTTATACTGCATTTTTACCTGAAGGGAAGATACATTTTTGTTTCCTTTTGCTGTTTAGATGTATTAAATGTGCAACAAAAATTAACACTAAAGAAAGTAGCAATGCGAGCACGTTTTCGGAGTGCAGTCCATACTTGAAATTAGGGAAACCAAACTGTTTGGAAAATAAATTGACTGCAATGTTTGCTGTCTACTCAGCAGACGATATGCAACCGGAAGGAATGTGCAAAAAAATGACTAATGAGTTTAGGCCAACACTTTAAAGAAGATTCTACTTGAATCATGTTGAATTCACATAATATGTGATGATTACGCTCTAGTTGCCAAATTTGTGCATTGGAGCACATATTTTAGAAAAAGCACAAAACCAGTGGTGAGGAAATCATCACTAGAAAGGAAGAAAACTTCTGCAAGCGTTGAACTGTGTGTGAGCATTTCAATTTTTAGGCGATAACGTTATTGTTAAATATTCAACCAATGATGACAAAATTAAAGAGAGCACATACATACATTTACAAACATTTCATGTTATGAACAGTAAAATTTCAGATACATCTCAAGCTTGCTGAATAAAAAGCTTGCAAGCTTGCTTATCTTCTTTGGGTCCCATTTCCCTTAATACTGCAAAACAATAATAAAAGGTAGCTGCCAAAGGAAAACACCGAGGAAAAATATGTAACTTGTTAACATCTAGTAACAAACAATCTCCAACTTACAAATAAAAGACGACAAAACAAGTGGTTAGTTTGCCTAAAAATTTCATAATATTTTCAAATTCAAATTCAAGTTCAACATCCTTTATGTTACATTATTACGTACGTATTCAAAGTAAATAGTATGTATTTCTAGTCAAGTTGCAGGTGATAAATTTATTTTGGAAATTATCTTTCCGAGCATTATGTCCATATCAACCTACTGGCGTAATTAGCAGCAACCACGAAAACAAAAGATGCATTTTACACAATCTGGTTTGACTGAATCTTAATGCGTGTAATCTTTTTCCCATTGGAATTGGAAGGAACGAATCGGTTTGTTGTTCACAAAATGTTCTTGCTGATTATTATTGTTAGTGGAGCTATGTGATTAATTATGCGTATATAAATTCAGTTTCCTATTCAAAATCATATTGGAATTACAAATACAGAATGCAAATGGTTCATGTTCATGAAACATTGGAAAAATATGTATAAGTTTTTTCATGAAAAGTGATAACGTATTCCTGAAAAGCAACTCTTTGACCAATAAGTCGTTGAATGCACCGGAATTCACTATGGTTGTTGTAATCGCAAAAGCTGGATGACTTTAAAAATAATTACTCTAACTATGAAATGATGGTTTAATCGACTTTTTTAATGAAATAATTGAGAACAAAACGAATAACCTAGAGTTTGCTTTATTTTCTCTCCTTTCCAATTACCACAATTCTATAGCCAATTATTATATATCAATCAACCGAAAATTTAGCTCCAAGTTAATGCGATTTTGCAAAGTGAAGTTACCATTTTACCCCGCATTAGAGTGGTTGCAATCTGGAATGGTCGTACAGTCCACGTTAATAAACGCGTCCATGGCGAAATTGGCCAGCATGGTACTCTTGGAGACCGTCTCCACCGTGAACTGATCATAATCCCTCACGTAATCCATTCCTGGGGGTAACAGAGCTCTCACCTCCCGCGCCTCCAATCGTCTCCCGAAATCACTGCCATTAACCTTAAGATACGCATTATATGGAATAGGATATCCCTTTACCTTCTGCAGATAGCTGGAGGCCATGCACTCCTTGCAGCTTGGAACCTCAATCACTTGACGGGTGGAGATGCTCTGCTCATTTGTGACAATTTTCTTGGAGGTGTTGGTCAGCGTGTCACCCCATTGGTGAGCATAGTTGAGACCAAACTTTGTTCCCAATTCCCCGCTCACAATACCCTTTACGCCCATTTCACCTGATACCTTGAAACTAAGGCTAAATCCCAGCTTGTGCATTGTCGTCATGCTATGCGACAAGCCGATATCCAAAGTATTGCTGACCTTTTCCGAAATGACGTATTCCTGTGTGATCTTGGCGGCCTTGTTGTTTCTCATCTTGGAACTGGTAGCCAACTGAACGTTCTCAGTAAATTGGGATAAACCTTCAACGCCGCTGGTCGATTGGGAGTTGTTGGTGAATCTGAACTCGGTGACTGAGGCATCCAACTTTAGGCATTTGTAAAGGCTGGCATACCGAAAGCTTCTGATATCAAATTCTCTGTCTGGCCAGAGCGCCCTTGACTCCATGCTGTATCCGGCTGGTAAAACCTTTGACTTTCCGGTACAGTGCTCCTCAGAGAAAAATTCAAGGCCATATCCCATGTTAACCACAGAAACCTGCTTGGTCTTGCCCAACTTCAGTTGGTATGGAATGTTTCGACAGCCACAGACATTCGCATACATTACTAGGGGGACACCCTTATAGTCCACTTCGCTGCTAATGCCCACGCCTGCGCGATCAAAACCACCGATCAGTTCATTGCAAGCGTGAAAACTGCCGACAGTTGGGAAGCTTCTCGTGTGGCTATAAACTGATGACAAATTCGGCTCATCCTTTTCCACGCGAAAACTTAATGGAGGATATTTTGATTTTATCGTAGCATCCCCCAAAAAGCATCCTGATGTGTTGTAGAGAATCAGACAAGTATCCGTTTTCAATGATCCTACTGACTCGCTTCCGGCCGAAAAGTTTGTTTGGACACAGTACGAGTCCTTAGTTAGCTCAACTTCCTTCAGCAACCCTGAAAGATAATATACAACATTACACCGTTTCCTTGAACACGACATGGTAATTGAGATTGGACAAATGCCGGAATAGTTTTGTTTTACCGGAATAGTCAGCATGTTGGAAAAGTTGGACAAAACTACATTGACTGCCTTCAAGGGCTACAAGTAAGCAGAGCAGGACTGATTGTCCGAATTTCTCCCTTGTAAAATTATTTCTCTTTGCAGCTGCCATTGTGAAGGAACGTTTGCCTTTCTCTTCTCAGTTTGAAGTTAGTTGGAAATTATGCAGCATCTCTTTCAGAACGAACATTTGTCATGTGGGTAATTAAGGTAAGGATTTTGGGTTTCTGATGTGTCCATCTTTCATGAGGATAATTAGAAAAACATAGATAACTATAATGCGAATGCATTCGAAACAATACACATTGGTGCATTAATATTTTATGGAAAATGCACTGCTAATGGACTGACAAGCTTGCCATTAATTTTCAATTACGGTATTGCAAAGCATAACATGCTCATTAAATTCTCATTGGTGTGGAAATTTCCAGCATAGCAAATTTAAATCATATTAAGAAAGGACAAAGTCAAAGTCTCATGAGCGGTCATGGTCAAACTTCTACGTGTTAGCATGTTAATATGTTTTTTTACCAAGTGTGGTCAAAGCTAAAATGAGATAAAAAAAATTCCGCTTCTACAAAACATTCAATACATAATTACCATCTTACACGAAATGGAAATGGTCGTAATGTCCATGTTAGCTTGCGTTCGGGAGAAACTAATTAAATATTATGGCTCTTAATGACACATCAGCGCATAACGGAGTGTGTTTATTAGTAAACTGAGATAAGAATTTTCCGCTGTCAAAATCGCATTAAATACATAAACCCGGTGTTGCATTACGCGGAAGTGGTCGTAATGTCCATGCTTGATTGCGTTCAGGAAAAAACCAAGTAAATATTATTGCCCTTAATGGCACGTCACCATCATTTCTAATCGCATCTCTTATCACACAACATAATGCTGACTGAATTACCATTGCCGTGGAAGCTTTATGGAATTTACCATGAAAATAGCCCACATCTCATTAGTACCAAGAGTGGCCATTAGTAAAATGCGATACGAAATTTCTCAATTATGCAGATAATTTCTAAGTACCATCCCTATGGTCTTTCTATGTGTGTAAGGGTCATGCAAATTGATGGTAAATTAAAATATGGATAATTAATTGGTTTATTTTTGCACATGTTTATTATCGTTTTAATTGATGTTCAGAACACAAATATCACTGTTCAATAATAATGCCAACATTTAATGAATCGGAACAGGTATTATGTACTTTACATTATTTTTTGCAGACTCACCATTTTCACCACCGCAGCCCCGAATCGGTTTGCAGTCCACGCTAATAAATGCCTCTAGCCCGCAGTCTGCCTTCATCTCACCCACAGATATCGTCTCAATCGTGTATTTATCAACATCCCTTTCGTATACTGAACCCTCTGGTAAATGCTGCCTGACTTCTGCTGCTGTCATTGGCACCCCTGAGGCTGTTCCGGTTATCAGTGCGACGGCGGTGTACATGAGCGGATAGTTTTCGATTTTTCGCAAATAGCTGGAGATGAGACACTCCTTGCATTCCGGAATCTCCACTGACTGCGTGGCCGATAGAGAGTATTCTGTAGTGTTGACAACTCTATCGCTCTTGGATTTTGTGTCGGATCCGTCATATGCGTAGTTCAACGACGCCTTCAATTCCGCCTTGATCGTGGCAAATGGCCAAAAGCCAAAACTTGCTGAATTTTCCCATCCTGCACTCACATCCACGTGGTCCATTTTTGTAAAGGCATTTGCTATCGTGACGTCAACTGTTTGTACCACCCGCTCGGAGAGAACATACTGCTGGATGATTTTGGACGCGCCATTGTTCCTCGCCTTCGTACTCGTTGCAAATTTCACTTCTTTAGGTAAGCTAGTGTCGGAGCCGTTTTGAAAGTGGAATGTGGAGATGGAAGCCTTCAGTCTGAAAAGACATGCAACATTAAAATATGATTGCATATGAAAATGTGCCGAACGAAAGCATGAGGATTAATTAACTTACTTGATGCAGTCATTTGAGCTGGCGGGGCGGAAAGATCGAACTTCATCGAATTTTCCAGCAGATGTCTCAAGTGAAAGGTTGCTTGTTCCTGCGGGAATTAATTTGGACTCGCCGAATTGGCGGACTCCACAGTATTCCTCACCAAATAGCTCAATGTCATTTCCATGGTTGTCAAGGGAAAACCGTTTGTCTCTCCCGAGATGTAAGGTAACCGGGAGGTTCCTGCAGCCGCATAGACTTTTGTATTCTGCCACCACAGGGCCGCCACGTTGAGGTTCTCCATAAAAGTCAATGTCCACTAATGGTCCCCCACCCTTCTCCTGACTGCATACGTGAAAGCTACGCGCTCCCAAAGGATAAATGTATTCTTCCAAGTCAAAGTCCAAAACCGGCTCGTTTTGGAATACCTTGAAGCTCTGTCCATACCGTGGTCCGTCACCGATGGTACAGTGAGACTTCTCATAGAACATGAGACATCTGTCGGTTCTAATGGAGCCGAAGTTCAGTGCTAAACCAAAATTTGCAATGTCGAAACAATGTCCTTCCTCTTGTTCGGATAAATCCACCTCCGACATGAAATCTAAATGAAATAAATTATTCAGAATTCGACTTTAGACAATGTTTGGCAATGTCCTAGAGTCGAAATAAATACTAGTATTTTCTCACCGATGTAGTTATTTTGGGCATAGAATTCCACAAAAGAAGCGCGCCCACCTTGAGGAAGCAGAATGGTCAGGAATGCAAAGTGAAATGCAATTCCCAAGCGGGAAAGCAGTAGTTCATTAGACATGTTTCCAGTTTCAATTCCAAAGAAAGAATATGACTTTGATGAGAGGAACAATATTGCATTGGCGAAGAAATGACATCAAGGAAGAAAAAGCCATTAACGCCTTTCATAATGTCATTTTAATTACCTTTCAAGCATATCATAACCTATCATTATGAGACGGTATGTGAACAAGTGGGTGTAAACCCTAACAAGCAACTACCGAAAGCGGGATATATTCGCCCATAATACACGCGTAATTTTTTAATCGTGCAATGATCTTGAGAGTTGCAGCACTTGAATACGTATTTACTACTGAAAACTCTATGTTAAGCCATGGTGGAAAATACGTAGCTGAAGAATTATTTGTTTTAAATTACTTAATTTTGTCTTTTAAATGGCGTAATATTTGCAAGTTTCAGTTTCAATATGTATAAAGTTGACATTTGTCACGGATGAAACAATGTCAAGGGGTCACGCGACCACGCTCATCGGATTCTCCATCATTGAAACCCCCTGTGTACCACGTGTAAGCTCGCTAGCACATTCTGAATAAATGTAACCTTTGACAAGGGTCCAACAATGTCAAGGGGTCACGCGACCATCCTCATCGCGATCCCCATCATCAATGCCCTCTGTGTACCAAGATGCCACTCACGTAACACGCATATGCAGCCCAGTGGAGTGCGGTTCGCTCTTCCAACACCACGGGTTCGTGTTCGAATCCTGGCAGTGGCAATAATTTTTGTTCTGTTTTGCTTTTTTACGGTTAAACGGTTACCTTTGACCTCAAATTGACTACAGATCTATGTGTTATGTTGATAGACGAGTGGAACGAAGTGTCACATGACATATGCTGTCATTTATTTTTTTTAAATCGTAACGGTTTTTAACAGTTGCCATTGACCGTTTGAGCTGAAAATCTCGCGTTGTCATCCCGGTGACCCTAGGTACCTATATACCAAGTTTGGTGTCAATCGGTCAAGTGGGTTCGGGGGCGATGTGCGTACAGACAGACAGACAGACAGGAAGGCCATCTCATTTACTACCTCTCATAAGCGTATACACGCTTTCGGTAGTTCATAAGTGAATATATTTATCGTAATGCAACATAAATTGGATTCATGGCAAATTTTAGAGCGTAATTCATGAACCAACATTTTCCATGGTCCTTCATATTATTAACTCTGTCCGATGGTTAATGTTTGTTTAGCTTTATGGAAGGATTTAAAAAAATCATAATCATACACATCTGCTTAAACATATAAACTTTTTGTTGTGATAAAACATGCATTGAAGTTGTTTTTAGCAAAGAGTTGACCAAAACGCAACATTGCCAACAAAACATGAACCAAATTTAGTGAGTACTAATAAGTCGACTGGGCCCTGTAAGACAATAACAAAAAATGTGTAAGCTAATATATTACTGCTCACTGCTGAATGTACGAATTTTATCATCACGGGATATTTTATTCCATAAGAACTCATATTGTTCCAAATTTTATCTGATAAAAAATGTAAAGTAAATAAGCGACGTTGGCACGTATAACCACTCATCTCAATTTTATATACTAATTCGAATGAAAGTAGCATTAGTTTCAGATTATTGTGCTGAAAGTTGGTACGCTTAGATAATAACGGTCAGCAAAATCAAGTTGCCTTGAAACCGTTCTCATTATTACTGTTTGCTCCAAAATACTATTGACAAAATCTTGAATAAAGTCAATGGATCAGAATACATTGGAAGTATGCCATAACCTTATTAATCAGGATGTAATGAACTGCAATGAGATAGGCGAAGAAAAGTGAGGAAAACTTTAAGACATATTCCAAAATGGAGAGGGAAAAGCAAATTATGCGGAGATATAGGTAAGCACACTATTCAGACCAAAAGTGAAATAAAAATACCATCACAGCTTTTTAGCAGGTTTTAAAGCACTGTTATGGCAACAGAATTATATTCTGTGACGTATTTATTACAGAGGGTGGCAACAACTGAAGAATGACATTAATCCAACCATAGACTTATGAAGAGATGGTAGTGGACGGAAGGAAAATAGGCGACCAGTTGGTGTAGGTGCGGCCAAGCATAAATGTTTTAATATTTGATATATGTTTTTTAATATTTTAAATTTCTATGATTTTTTAAACATTTTGACTTACCTACGATTTCGATTTTTTTACTTACCTATGACTTTTTTAGCATCTTAACTCCCCAGATAATAATAGGTTTAAAAAGAAGAGAGATAAAGCTGTAGTGAAACTTGACGCAGTTATATGTCAAGTAGAAACTATTTTTGTTTCATTTGTCCGGATAGACAGTAACGACGACGAATTCAGCTGGGGATTTGTGAAGTCAAATCCTCATACCGGTGTTCCTGAGGTTTGTACATTTTAATGAAATATTTCGACAAGTAAATATTTTGTAAAATTTATATACTCCTATAAATTGTTTATATATACAAATCGTAGAAGACGTTTCCCGAAATATCATGACGGCCACAGAAAATATTGACTTTGGAATGAAATGCACAAATGATTTGAAACAAAATGCAGCGGCTACTATCTGCATAGAGACTGCGGAATAAATAAATGTGATATATTTTCTTCGGGTAATCATGGGATCCAAATTATACGTAAATGACTGAAGATCTAAAAAATATGCATACTGAATGCTGCGACAGTTAAAGTCAATACTGCGATACATACGGTGATTTATACCAGGTACTCCAAATGGTAAAATTACTTGAAGTGAAATAACGAAAAAAGTAATAAATTGTTCACACATACGGTTTTAATTTTCCCATGACAGTATAAAAATATGTGTGTACGCAATAGCTTCATTGGCGTTGTTTTATTTCAGATATTCAAACTTTTCTCTAGAAGACATCAAATGAGAATACCCAGTTTACCGTTGCGTTTTGGTAATTTTAACCAATTTGTTACCGCTGTATGTTCAAAAGCTTTATTGTCCCATTCACTTACTTATGCATATGTTCCTGATTAGGTTTAAGGTAAGCAAGATTTATTGCACTGGTACCAGTTTCAAGAAACAGTACTAGTTAATTTTGTATGCAATGATTTTTTACTTTTAGATTCAGAAATGTCATTTTCAATACAATCATATTTTCACAAATAATTTTCTTCTTGCAAACTAGCCATTCCGGTTCATTGTATATGTATGTGTAGCGAATGATTGCGTCTACTGTAAAATCAATGACATTCTTTTCAATCTTTTCAAAATGATATTGCTAAATCAACATTATCATTACATGAAAATGTGTTAAAATGACATTAACTCTATCATATGCATACGAGGTTGGCATTTTCAAGCATTCGTTTTAGCCAGCCAGGAGCAAGTTAAAAATAACGAGGAGAAGGGTGAACAGTGGTACTTTCTTATTTCATGGCAGCAGGTTATAATGAGGTAAAATTGTTTAGATGCAGTGCATTCTGCTCAGGCTTTCATTATAACAAATATTTTAGAAAGATGATGCGACATAATGTAATAACTTCAATTACATTTTTTACCAGGTAACAATTGTACACGAATGAGCAAGTGGCTGGATAAACTAGCGGTTCACCCTGAAAAATTTGATGATGAAGAGATTCCACTTCTGATGGAAATAAGCATGACGGAGGAGAATCTATGCATCTGCGAGCCAGTTTGACTCCAACAATGATGTTTATTTAGGATTCAGGTTTAAGCTGAAATGCGAAACTGGATTTTATAAAATTTAAAATTTGTTGACCCAAAAATTCAAGTATCTCTCTGCTAACAATATCTTCCAATCGGTCTATTGTTGCCTAAATTGTATAGCGTGGGAAGAATTTTTTTTGTTGAAAATTCATTAATCTGTAAAAACCAATATATGCATACATACACATTGTCATTCCAAAATGTATTATCTGGTGTACTGTTCCCAACGTTTGTATGAATCGTGCAGAAATAGCCTCTCATGGTTAAATGTACTACTTACACATGCACTCCTTCAAAATCATCGTGTTACTTACTTACACTATGGCCATATGGCATTATGTTGGCACTTGATAACGGATTGATCTTGAGCTTGATAGTACGTGTATTATGCATAAGAATTGAAAATTACTGAGTGGAAACGTTAGGCCTGTCTATTTGGTAATTGACGTGTTTTTATACTTAAAAATTGTTTATTAGCTGTTATTCGATTATTTATTGGTTAGTAAATTGTATTGAATTTAAATATATTTGTTGCCATCAAGATACATGCGTATTACTTTTTTAAATGTATTCAAAATGCTAAAAAAATTCCAACCAAAAAAAATCGGTTCAAATTTGAAGTTATTTAAATCAACATGTTTATCAGTGAACTTTACTTTCGTGGTTATGCTGATTGGAAATGCTGATTTCTTTTTGGTCAAATAAAAATTAGCGGCGCAGAGTGCTTAGTTGGTCATGAATAATAGCGTGAGTTAATCATATGTCGCAAAAGCCACAAACAATCCACTTATTAAATATTATACTGAAAACTGATAAGTGGGTTTTTGGAATAGTATGCGGCTGGCAATGTAAAGACGTCTAAACAAAATAATATGATAAATATAAACAAGTATTTATTGACTGTATTGGTTAAATGTCCGTCATACATTATTATCATTTTTGTTTATGAAGATATACCTATATAAATAATTATTAATTATTATTTAGTATTATAATGATTAATATTGCTACGTTATTGAGAATAGTGTTTCTAATCTAAAGAGGTTTCATATTTACACAATTGCTGAATAAATTGTATCCATATATGTACATATTATATCACACGGAGTGAATTCCTTTATTTAAAATTATAAGCTTTAGATAGTCGATCAATTTCTGTTGCTTCTTTTCCCACGGCCATATTTTCGTCTGCAGCTAGCCTTGCTTGAACGATAGCTTCCAAGATTTCTTCCTTCTGGAGCTTGCTCACAACCACGCTTCCATCTTCAATTTGATTCTCCATTTTCTCACATTTTATGAGAAGTTCCGCTGTCCTATTCTGGGTTTCTTCTGGAAGCTCTTCTTCCTCTGGTTTTGATTGCTCGGGAGTTGAGTCATCAACCAGTAAATTAAGTGACTTAATTTTCTCTTCAAACACTTCGGTTAAATCTTTTAATGCCTTGTTGATTGCTTCACGTAAAAGGTTGTTAATTCTGTTACCGTAGCTTAAAGTCCTTCCCATACTCTTACTTATATAAGCAATGATTCTGGCATTAGTCGCCTCAAAAGCAGGGCGACTTTTCTCATCATTCATTGCCGTAATGCACAAATCCATCATATTATCATAGTCCGATTCTATACTTTCTTTTACCTTTTCAGCAAGCCTCTGTTCATTCTGGATTATTCCTCTGTTCTGTTTCTCGTAATGCTGGAAGAATTTGTTTTTGACATATTCCAAAATATCAAGGCTGAATCCTTGGGTCGGGAGCTGTGTATTTTCCCATCCTACTTTTGCGATTTGGTAGGCTCCATTTTGGAATCTTTCCATTTGGCGTTCATCGCGCTTACCATGAAAACATACGTAATTGTCAAACATATTTTGCAGCGCAATGTCAAAATTATGTGTAATGTGATGTAGTGATTGTGCAACATGATATGCGGCATCGTTTTCTTTTGCATATTTGAATTCTTCCAATATATTATCAATATTTTCTCCATCAAAATGACTTTGGAACCAGTTCTTAATATATTTGAATATCTCACCATCCGAGTGCCGAATCTTTGAACGGTGAGCCTGAACATTTGTTCTTCCGTTAGAGCAATCCGGTTTGTTTGGACAGTCCACCTGGATTGCCGGGATGTTGGCTCCTTCGTTAATGTTGGTGGTAATGGTTCCACCTGTTGGAAAGGTTGGAACCGGAACTCCTTCTCGACTATTACGGGGAGCTCCTGCTGAACTTTTCATGTTATCCCTGATGACCGGACCTTGGAAGGCTGCCCCGTCTTCTGAACGTTCCGAGGTTTTCGATTCTTCCCGGCCTTTTTGGCTTGTACCATCTCTTGTAATTAAAAGTCGGGGCTTGACATTACCTTCAGCTTCACTATATGATTTTGCGGGACTTCCGAGTCGAATTGGTGGCGTTGTTGCCCGTTGCCCATATATTGTAGGGCCTGTGGTTGCACCCTTTGCGGTCTTCGGGATTGTGCCGCCACTTATGGGACTTTGAGTTGATGAAGAAGTGATTGTTTTATTTTTCAAGGGATGGGTGGTGGAGCTAGTCGCTGCATTCTGCGGAATTGTCGCTGTTGATCCTTGATTTGTGGAAATGGGGGGAATTTTTTCTGGTGTAGTCACCACAGCTGCATTGGGCGGGGCTAGAGTCCCAGTATCTGGATATTTGTTGGGTAGGTCAGGTTTTTATTTTGAACTTTTGTTGGTACTAGCTTTTTGTTTGGTGTCCTTTGTTTTTAGTGTTCAGACGCTTTTTCTGCTTTTGTCTGGAACTCCGATTTCTTCTGTGGGGGTTTTGGGATGGTAGAGTTCAATGCAATAAAGTTGTCACTTTGATTAGTTGACGTATTCGTGATTGTTCGTTGGTTCTTGTTATTCAGCATATTTGGTCCAGGTTGATTGATGTCGATAATTCTAAAGGTCAGGGGGTCAGATCAAACGTTTGATCCAGTATTTTTTTTAAATCTCTAAATTTTCAAATGTATTTAATTATTTTCCAAACTTGCGTATTTTGGATGACTCATAATCCAAAACTGTATATTTCTGCCAATTTTTACTACCACTTGTCGAGAAATGTCAAAGTTGTGGCGCATTTTTCGAAAAAAATATGCGTTTTTGAAAGTTGATTATCTCAGAATTGTCTAACTTTCCACAATCTTTAAGATGTACCACGTCTAGAGACAGACCTGTACTTTAATGTTCTAAAAGAATTTTTTGCGCAAATTACGGCAATTAAGATATATTGGAGTTTTAATGAACCAGCAGATTGTCAGGTATATACGTGTACAACGTACTTCTGGAAAAAAAGTTTCGTGAAGGTCATCATTTTCGTATACGTATTTCACAGTCTGCAACCAGTTAATGTCACGTTTTGAAATGCGCATGGGCGAATTTTGGTTTTGTTAGTATGAGGTAAACAAATAAAGATTACAAAAGAATTCATGACCAAGTTCACCATACTTTTTGCCAGAAGTAGGTTGTGCACGTACGGAGCTGACAATTTGGTGGTTTATAAAAACTCGAATATTTCTTAATTGCCGTCACTTCCGCAAAACATTAAAGTACAACTCTGTCTCTACATGTGGCACAATTCTGAGATAATTAACTTTCAAAAACGACTATTTTTTTCGAAAAATGTGTCACAACTTTGACATTTCTCGAAATGGATTACTGAAAATTGACATTAATATGCAGTTTTTAATGGCGAATCATATTAACAACGCAGATGCGGAAAATAATTTAAAATATTTGAAATTTTACAGATTTTAAAAGTCCTGGGTCAATAGTTTGGCCTGGTCCCCTGACCGTTAGATGCGTTGCTGGGGTCTCATCGACGTGTCAAAATGATCACGTTTTCCTACTCTCTCCGGGTGTGTAAATAGTTCCAAATTAATTTTTTGCTGTCGTTCCCAACCCAGACAAAAAATGACTGTAATCCGCCTGGTTTCAAATATGAAAACATAGACATAACATGGTTGAATACTTGTTATGTATAAGTTATGTGTTATATATATCATAAATTCACTTTTCCTCAATAAAATTATTTTCATATTTTTTTCTTGAATCGTCCTCTCCACCGTTTGTGGCATTCGTTCGCGAATGGCCTGGACCCCGGGCTCCTCTTCGATTCAACCGTCGTTACGGCCCTGCACAACATATCCTGCCAACACTGATTGCATTCACATTGTCTGATGGCATATTTTCACCACGAATTTGTTAATGTAATTTGATAAATAGCGTCAGACTCAAACAATATTGAATATGGGCAGTATATACATACTGGCAGCACATTATCATAGTGATGTTGTTATTGAGTTACAACAGTCAAGCATTCTTTGCGGAAGTGGGCAATTGTAGAATCGTTTGTAACTTGATATAATGAATTGGCATGGATATTATGGATACCTAACATAACTAATTTACACGTGCTCTTAATTCTTTCAACTAAACTGTTGGTTTGGTTATTTACGGCGCAATTAGTGAACCGGTAAACCATTTTATCATGCGGTATAACGAGAAATATTGACCAGGCAAGAGCAAACAGGTTTTTTGCAATAACTGATGTATTTATCCGAATAAATAAAGGAGCAGAATGGTGTAAAATAATGGTAGTAACGATTTCTACCTGATTTGCACTGTAAATGTTAAATATTATTTAGTATTTTCTCGCGGAAGCGGAAAATGGGAATCGAGTGTTTTAGCAGTCATATTAAAACACTATTCAATAGTATTGGGTATTCAGGGAGAATGTATTGGTACTATAACTATTTGATTTCTGGAATGAAAGCTCACCTGTGAAGCCACCACCAAATTGAGCACTTTTAGTATCAACTGGGACCACACCGATTAACGTGTATAACGCTTTCCATTTATAATTTGAAGTTGGATGCATTATTTTATTTCTTCCTACAACTAGTGAGAGGAATAACATCCGCCTTCTGGTGACACTGACTATGTGCTAGTAACGTTTATAAGCGTTAAAAATATTTTTTTTTAAACAAAAAAATTCTATTGTTACATATATAAAGCATGATACAACACCGCTGCCGCATTTCAATTTGCTGTTGCGTCTTAGCTTCCCGAAGGAGTTCACTGATATTTTAAGATTTTAAAGCTTCAGCATGTCAGAAGTCATATTAGAAGCTAACAGTTAATGGTACAGTTAAATGTACGTTGCCATGAAATGGGTTATATCGATTGCATAATTAGACCTTCGGCATTACCACAAACTTGACTGCAAATTCTGTCCAATCATATCTAAAAATTGATTTATATCTTTATCGGTGTTATTGTGTTTGCTGGAGGCCTTCCTGCTGTCGTTTTCACATGGATATGTATCTGGTAGTGAGAATCGCTAAAAACAAACCTACGATAACAGCAAATTTCTATCATCACATAATCACTGTAGCATGATGTCAACAGCAACACATAAGAGCCCCTCGTTCGTTAAAGTCAAATAACAAATTAACATATTTTTATCACTGACCCGTTTTGAAACAAATATGAATAAACGGGCATGTAGTTAGTACGTGGCATGTTGGAATTTGTACCCATTCAAAAATGTTGCATCATATTAATGAGTTCATCGGTGTGAATGAGGTTACAATCTCAAGCGACAAAATAAATTATATGCTCGGATTCACGAAAATAAGGACATGAATATATTCATTCCCCTAATCTGTTATCAGTTGACTTGGGTCTACATTTATTGTTGGACTATATACATTTTATCATATACCATATAACCATGAAGTGGGTTATTTTATTACAGGTGGGAACAAATAAAAGCGATGCATTCATGAATATATATTATGCAATTGTAAAGCTACGAAAATTGTGGGTAGTGTACCGAATCAAGTAGGAAGGAGGCAAGTTGAGCTTGACCGCACTACGTATGACGAAGGGCCAAATTCTTTATCTGTAAGGAAGTGACAAAATAATATAATGAATTTCCCAAAATCATTTGCTTCAATTTACAAAGCCAATAAAGTTTTACATCTTTCCGAATCTTGTCAATGGCATCCATCGACATGGTCACTCTATCTGATGTAATGGTAATCCCCTTTGCGTTTCCTGTTGACTTGGAGACGGCGGAAACATGTAGCAGCCCATTTGTATCAATTTTCATCGTTGCGATAGCAACCTCCTCGCCAGCCGGCTTGGCTGCAAATCCCCCCAACCAAAATTCGCCCAGCAGATTGAGCAGATTATTTTCTGAGGCTCTGTCGCTCTCTCCTTGGAATATTTTGAACTGCATGCTCGTCTGGTAGTCGCTCATAAAGCAGTATTCCTTGGTAACCTCGCAAGGAATTTTTGAGTTCCGAGGAATCAGCTTGGAAACCCCGTCAACACCCACATCAGTACCGTTAGTCATCGGCGTCACATCCTGTACCTTAATTTTGCCAATCTGGTCATCGCTATTCAAAACGGCGGCATGGACAGCAGCCCCGTATGCCACAGCCTCATCCGGGTTGATACTCTTACATAGATTTATCTTGCCAAAGTGGTTCGATAACATGTCAGCGACCAGCGGTATTCTAGTGGTTCCTCCAACCAATATGACGTCATGTATATCCGCTTTACCTGTGATACCTTTGGACTTGACCTCGTTCAAAACACGATCGACAATGACTAAGGTTTTTTGAACAAGCGGTTTAATGAGCTCATCAAATTTTTCTCGGGTTATCGGCATGATCAAATTTTTGTCATCGTGAATTCTTTCCACGCTAACTGTTTGTTTCCTCGAAGAGGAAAGCCGGTCTTTTGTCTTCTCACATTGACGTTTAAGCCGCGCCAAGGCACGCTTTGCCCCATCTCTTGTTTTTTTGTCGTCGCTGTCCCTACCCGCCAGCAGCTTTATGCCCTCCTTCTTCCAAAACTCGTCGATACAGTAGTCCATCAGCAACTGGTCAAAGTCCTGTCCACCCAAATGCGTGTCGCCATCCACTGCCAGAATTTCCACATTCTTTGCCTCCACCACCGCAACCGCTACGTCAAAGGTCCCACCGCCAATGTCGTAGATCAAGGCGGTCCGTTTTTCTTGCCTGTCTCTCCGCTCAAAGCTGTATGCAACGGCTGCCGCCGTAGGCTCACTCAAAACGCTCAGTACGTCCAACCCGGCGCACTGTCCGGCCTCCGCTGTTGCGCGTCTCTGCCGCTCCGTAAAGTATGCGGGAACCGTGATGACCGCCTTGGAAACCGAACCCGGCGGCAAGTTCAAGTGTTCATCGGCCATTAATCGGAATTGAGTTAGCAATCTTGTGGATATTTCGTGGGGATATTTGGTACGGGTCCAGGTTTTCAATTTTGGGTTACACTGCTCGTTGACCACAGTAAAGGGCCAATGCTTCATGTCATTTTGAAGATTGGGATCCGTCCAGGTTCTCCCAATCATTCTCTTGGCGTCATAAAATGTCATTTCCGGGTATCTGTACGAGTCCTCTTTTGCCACAGTGCCGAATGTGTCATTGGTGTCGTCTTCGGGATACGCTACGTAGCTTGGCGTCGTTCTCGCATTTCCCTGAACCCGGTTTTGAATCACTTCCACCCTTCCGTTCGAGTACACAGAAACACAGGAATTTGTTGTGCCAAGATCGATGCCGATGACGGGATTGTTTTTGGATTTTGTTGACATCTCACCACGCCGCTTATACTCATCCAGGGAGGTATTCAGTTGACTCTTCAAAATGGTCAGGGTCGCTAGTGATGCGTCCCTGGAGTTGCGGATAATTTTTGTGGCAACATCGGACGCTTTTTGGTGAGCGGTTATAACTTGGTCCTCTTCAAAACTTGCCATATATTCAAATGCCGTCTCCATTTCCTCATTGTACTTCTTGAGTGCCTCTGCAATAATTTCTTGATCTTGGGACCTCAACGTGGTCGTATGCAAGCGGCCTTTAAAACGTGAATATACCGCTTCAATTTCTTCCTTAACCCTTTTTTCTAAGCTTGGAGGAACTCGAACGCTTCTCAGGAACTGTCTGCATTTTCCGGGTAGTTGGAACAATGCTTTTTTCTTTGCGGCTTCGTGGAAGCGCTCCATTTCACCCATGTTTTGATATTCACGTGAATCCATTTCTTCTTCGTACTCCTCCAAGCACATTTTGACAATCGTGTCCTCATTTTCGCTTGTTGCCATTGTTGGTCCACCGGAAATCCACGAAATGGGAAAGAAAATTTAAAATGAAACGCTATTTTTGGTTTGTGTATTCAGAGGCACAAACTGAGTGTGGCTGGTAAAACGGAATGGTGCGGCCTTCAATGGGATGATGATAAAATATTCTTTATCTGTTTGACTGACTTGGAAATGACATTAAACATTAAACATTAAACAGCTCTTTATTGAAACGTGTCTAGCCAACATCACAGTACATAATACCATGTTCTTCAATCAGTGACACGGAAGATAATATAAAAACATCTGCTAATAACTACATTCAACATTAAGTAAAAATTAAATTAAAAATATATAAAATCACTTTCTCTATGTTTACACACAAAATTCTTCAAATATTCCTTAGTATAATGAAGACCTAGCGTGACAATTTTCAAGTTTAGCAAACAGTTGATGAGAGCAAGCCATACAGTGCGAATAAAATACGAAGCCTAAAGGGTTGGTAGAAAATGATGACACCAAATTGGATTACAGTTTAAAAACATTATTTTAAACCGGAATGTATAATTGCATTTAATAGGCTACAAAATATATTTGCCCATAACAACCCCAATAATTGCTTTATACCCGTTTCCTCCAATGTTCTTATTCAGGGTTTTGCTAACGAAGTTTCATTACTTCACTGCGCTAATTTCAGGTCAACAGTAGGTCACATATGTATGAACCCAGTCAAAGATGTTGGCAACATATATACCTAGATTATGATCCTCTGACGTTATATCGTGGCCAAGTATTTGCAAATTATTTCGGTTTGACACCACCAGATGGATTTTTTATTGGGAGTAATGTTGATGTCTTCGACCTTATAGGATGTAGCCAGGTTATGTTTCACTCGGGGCGGCTGTTTCCGGAATGACAAGGATGACGATGACGGTTGGGCCTAGGAAAACATCTTTGCTTTTTGTTCGTTATAGGGCTTGGCCTTTATGCTAAGGTGCGCCTTGTTTACTTTGGTGAGGACACTTGGAAGTAATGACTTGGAGGACGAGAGAACAGTCGTATGGATCCGTCCACTTTTTGGAGTCGTTATGTACATGGATACCTGTATCTAATCCCTCCCGCTCTATTTGGGAAGACCGTGGTTCTGTTTCAAAGTGGGGCGTATCTGTCTAGGCGTTGTGTAGATGCTGGATGCAGGGACATAGCTGTTGTAAATGAAAGGTATGGAGTGACGTGACCGCTATTTTTAAGTTAATTCCAGTCGAAGTTTAGTAATCGGATCAAATCAATGCCGCATAGAGATTAATGTTCCACAACTGGGATGTCGTGGGGAATCAGCTATCAATCGTAACTGATGACGCAGTTCAAGTCGTTTCGCGATGAAAATATTGAATTTCAAATTGTCGTAGTACTCGAACATCATCCGCTAGGAACTGAGGCTAGCTTCCGCTATGAAAATTTGCAGAGTTATGCTAACACTTGAGGCTGTGGAGTGTATAATGTTTTAATCATTTCCGTCATGTCAGTGAGTGTTGTCTTCTGGAGCGTCCTTGGTGCTACCATATATTTGAGAAAAACGCAGTGCTGGATCCCAATACTTGATATGAAAACGGCTAAGGTGAGAACTGAGGAGGAACATAGCTTCAGTGGATAAGTGTACTCCCAATGTCGTACAACGCGTTTTAAGTGGAAATGCGTTACACAAACACACAACAATGTTTAATTGGAAAGTAAGGCTTCATAAAATATGATGTGAAACCATTTTCTGAAGTGTTGAAAAATTTCGGGTGCGATGAATATAGTGAGCCAGTTTATTGTCACTCCTTTATTCCCAATGTACCGAAATGTATCATATATGGCAAAAACCAATATCTAACGAAGTGTGAACCTTGCCCATTTTGTGTATAAACTTGTGACACGTCATCAATGATGCATTGGTAAAAATAAGCACAAATTTTTCGTATACGTAACCTCGTAACGCCGTCTAGTTTAGTTTAAGGTTTGTGGGCGTGGGAAAATACGCAACCTCAATATACAATATCAAATCACCTAGTGTGTACTTACTAGCTTAAAAAATAACTTCCACTATAAACCCCAACCCGAACATTGTAAAAATTCTAAAATGGCAAGCAAATAAATTTTCGATTCTAATTATGTTATATTTAAGTCACTATTCCATCCATTCTTTAGTTATGCATATTGCAAATGTGCTTTTTATCCATTCCCTAGCATTTTGAATTTGTGCCACGTAAATTCGTCTGCATTAACTACCCACTTATGTGTGCGCTATAATGAGATGACGTAATGAAATCAATGAAATCACTTATGTCGAAACAAAAAAAACTTGTTCATGTTGGGTACAAGTCTTACCTAAAAGCAATCATTCCATCATTTTCCGAGCAAATTCAGGCATTTGAATTTCCTCGGAAAAAACCAGATTTCCGAGCAAATTAATTGAATTTACGAGCAACTTATTGTTTCTACGATGCACAATAAAATATTTTCTAAAAGTATTGCCTGTTTATCAAAAAGCGAGAACAGGTGGCTACTAGAGTCCGAGCAAAACACTTCCACCAA
Organism: Sinella curviseta; assembly: GCA_004115045.4. Lineage (NCBI taxonomy): Eukaryota > Metazoa > Arthropoda > Collembola > Entomobryomorpha > Entomobryidae > Sinella > Sinella curviseta. Next base: position 1,038,463 of record CM023201.3, on the reverse strand, counting down.
GCTGAAACTGATTACAACCATTTATTATCATACCCAAGCGACACTCCTACTTTCCCATTTGAGTTCCACTCATTCTCATTTATCCCCGATCCAACACGGACATGATCAGGTTATATATAGCTAGCATACCATGTGCACGTCCAATTAAGCTTTGATTTTTTCTGCTGATGCTTTGGTATCTACTTGTTCGTCTTTTCGAAACCATGATATATTTAGTGTTTTCAGTAGGCAGGGCGAAGGAATGTACATGTTACAACCGAAATATTTTCATGTATTGGTTGGTGTAATTAAGCTACCGGTAGCACTCCTGTAACGTGACATGGTAGGTTTCACAGGAATTTGTGGAATCGAACAGAGCATTATCATCGCTAGTTGAATATGTACTGGTACGTATAGATTGCGATGGGTGAAAACAATTTTACAAATTGTTCCTTGTGCCATCTGCATTTTTGTGTTGGAGAATTGTTCTCGTTTCATTGAACATTTATTTGTGATCATTATGGTTCATGAACGCTCAGCTTAATTTCTAATCGATAGATCCATGCACACAATAAAAAATGTGTATTCAAGTTTGGTTACCTGTGTAACTGGAATACATCCGAATTACAAACATTATCTACTCATACATGTTACTATATGTTTAAATCGGCATGCATATCAAGTGGACAATTTCGAGTATACTTGTATGCTCCAACTGTTTATGTGTATATGCATTTAAATAATGCCAAGGCATTCCATGTACTGTTGTAAAATATTTACTCACATAAGGAATGAAAGTGCTAAATCATAACTTTAATTCATTAACCATTTATTCTGAAGTTATTTAAAATTTCGACATGATGACATGTATAGTTACACTAACCAACTCTATTAACACTCTATTATTTCAATTTGAATAACTTTTAAAATCATTAAATTCTTTCCAAGACTAAAAACTCAGCACGTTTTCCTACATGCAAAAATATGATGTTATGGAAATGATTTTGGGGAGACGGTTACAAGGACAGCTTAAATGATTATACATTTCAAGTTTGAATATTTACAGCCATGTTATTTGTTATCACTTAGTTTAGTGCTGCAATAACTTAAAACCGTTTATATATCCGAGTACAATATTTTCTACGTAGTATCTACAATTTTAATGACATTTACTTAAAATTATGAACTTTAAATAGTTCCGCAACTGCTGCTGCCTCATGTCCTCTCACCATATTTTCTTGGGCTGCTAGCCTACCTTGAGCGATGGCATCCGTAATAATACGTCTAGTGAGTGGCGGCACTTGAACGCGTCCATCATTTATTTGCTCCTCTATTTTTTCATTTCTCGATAAGTGCCATTTTTAACCGAACAATTTCTAGCGGGATCACTTCTTGGAAGCGTATTGCATTTACTTGCGTAGGTAGATCCTCAGCAACAAAGTTCATTGATTTCATTTTCTCGTTGAAGTTTTCATTAAGAATGACATGTATCTTGTTGGATGCCGTAAGCACAACGTTATTGAACTTTGCTCCGTAGGAGAAGCTTTTCCCGATGATTTGATTTATTTGAGCTAACATTCTAGCATGGACGTCATTCAGTTCGCTTCTCAGATAATGGCGCTTCTTATCGGCAGTATATTCTTCCATCTTACGATGGTATTCCTTCCTAATCCTCTCAATTGCAGTTCGAGATAGCTTCATTTCATTCTTTATAATTAGTTCGTTCGCCGACCCATAATATTCAACAAATTTTAGTTTTACGTGCCTTAATATGTCCAAGCTGAGTCCATCCGAACTCAACCCTGCCTCTTCCCATCCGTCTTTTGCTCTTCCATATGCATCATCTATGAACTTCTTCACTTGCATTTTCTCTCGTTTGCTGTCGAAGAACAAATAGTTGTCATACATATTGCACAGCTCTATATTGAAATTATTGATCGTCTGATGAAGTGATTTGACAATCCCAAAGTGTGGGGAACCTTTGAATACATTCTCAAGTTGGTGCAACATTTTGTGAACGTCAGCCGGATTGAAACGTTGTTGAACGTAGTCGCATATTACCTCCACGACCTGCTCTTTCGTCAACTCCGATCTTGATTGATAATTGTGTTTCGAGTGCTTCCTACCATTAGCAGTGACCTTCCCAGCGCCAGTTGCCTTACCCGGGCTAGGACCGCGGGTGTGTTTGTTCGCTTTGACATCTTCAATTGACAATTCCTGCTTGCTTTCAAATTTTTTGATAAATTCTGGATCCAGTTTCCGCCCTGTCTTTTGGATAACAACGGACTTGGTTTCACTTTCTTCAGTAGGTGTAGGTGGTACGGATGAAGGCAACTTTGTCGTCATGTTTCAAAGCTTGTAATACACTTGTATTTGAATTATGCAAAAATAATTTCTTTCTTATTTTCTCACCGTAAAACTGTTGTTGTTATAGCAATGTAGCGACTGAACATATTTGTGGCAATGATGTTACCGAGCTTGGTGGAATGTACGAAGATGGGATATGCAGAGTTTACATGAACTCGGTAATGTGAAGCAGAATATGGATACATTTTTATGAAGATATATACATGGATCTGGAACGCCAGGAGATTACAACTGCGTCGGGAGATAATTTTGATTCCACAAAGCATACGTAAGCATGAACCACGTCCGATAAGGTAGCCTAATTTACTGTAAATTATAGCATTCATGTGATGGGGTTTAAAGCATTCATAATGAATATCAAATTAAATACTACCGTTTCAATACCAGAGCGCAAAATTTCTTCTTATCTTCAAATTGTAAAACATGGAACTGCAGTCAATATTAAGGTTAATAAATAGACTATGCCTAGTATATGCCCATAACATTATAACCTAGCATCTGGAATCATCATAAACTTGAATGCATTGTTTGTCATATAATGAATCTGCTGACTGCCTACGTTTATCTCCAAATGATTGACAATTCAATCATGTTGTGAAAAGCCATGGACTGTTCCAAAAGTTTGGATTAATATCAAATAACGCGTTTTTGACCATACTCGATATTACCCATCGCTCTTCATTTTCTGTTAATGGATGTAATTTTAATGGAAGCCCACTCCTTCGATATCTTATCTGTGCATTGAAGATAATACATGACAACATTTAAAATACATAATTTTTGCACATATTGCGCCGTATTGGTATTTTTTTGTATGCATCATCATCGCGAATCTGAATACAGTTTTTAAAATAAAAATAGTTTAAAAAGTTGGTACACCAAACTACCGGTTAAATTTTAGCGTCTAGTGCATAGAAAATACACACTAAGTAGCAGTGTGTTGTATAACCGCGGTCCACCTTCCTGTAAGCAGTAAAAATGAATTGCATTGTCTGCAAAGGAAGTGCAGATGACAGAGGAGGGACACTGATGGAGGGATGCAGTCATTTCCTTTGCACGTAAAACGAAATTATGTGAGATTAAATGCGACGATACATAATCATTCAGAATGTTTTAAATTGATTTTCTTAATAGTAAATGCATATCCAAAGCGGCTAGACGGACCACTTCCAGGGGAATAAAATGTTCCGTATCCATTGGGATGTATGCATGCAATGGAAGAATCAAACACGAGGATTTGAAATTTGCACGTAGTATCGCATTTCATCTAATTTTGTCACACAATCAATGTCGATAGGAAGTTCGATTAACATTATATCTTTCTTTGCAGATGTTGTCCGAAAAAATTTACAACAAGTATATCGAGAGAACGGAAAAAGCGGTATATACACAGCCTTTAATAATATGAAAAGGAAATAACATAATAGCACGTTAATATCATTTTCTGTTATATTCCTAATGAATGTAGACTCAAGAAAAGGGTCAGCAGCAACAAGTTGGAAAAATGGTTGTCAATGATTTGGACATGAGTCCTGAGGAAAAGGAGACTGGATGGGCTCACAAGGCAGTCCTAATTGAAGAGTTTGTACGTATGGAGGGAATTTCACATGAGGCGGCATTGTTGCGAGTGGATAATTTGCCAATTATTTGGACACGAGGACCCATAAAGTGCCCCTTGTGTGTGGATAAAATAATTCCGGAAGGGAGTGGTATCGTACTAAAAGACTGCCTCCATATGTTTTGCAAGTGAGTAAAAAATATACTCTGACAAAATGCACAAAATTCGCCACATGAATCAAATGGTGTCATCATAATTTATAATTACTACAGAAAATGCATTAAAACGCATATTGCCAAGTCGAAAACCGGACGGATCAAATGCCCGTACAAGGAGCCTGGCTACAAATGTGGGGAACCACTGACAGAGAGCGAGGTGATGGCGGTGAGTAAAAAATAAATATAAACACACCGACCGCGCAATTACAAAATTGTGTAGATAAAATAATGACCAAATGCCTATAGCTTGCTGATCCCCTTGACGTTGAGCCGCAGTTCATGGCGTTATCGATAAAGGAAGCTGCAGTGCCAACGGAACGTGTATTCAAATGCGTTACGCAACACTGTCAATGGTACTGCGTCATCGATGGAACCGTCGCCACAGTTACCTGTGAAATATGCAAGGCTCAAAACTGCGTGAATTGTAATGTCATTCACGAGGGCAAGTGTCCGAAACTGAAGGAAATTTTTCCGGATGATTTTGAGAACTATTATGATGATTTTGAAATGTTAAGCGATTCCGTAATTCCGGATGCTATATTAGTAAATCCTGTACCCGCAAATGGCAAAAAACCTAATAAGAATCAAGCTGCAGCAGAAAATGCGCTGAACGCTACTACAGAAAATCCGAAAAACACAACGATAGTAAAAGCGAAGAACACTACAGCAGAAAAACCGGAGAAAGCTGCAGCAGATAAAGCGCAGAACGATACAGCAGAAAATCCAAATAACACAGTGATAGTAAAAGCGAAGAATACTACAGCAGAAAAACCGGAGAAAGCTGCAGCAGAAAAACCGGAAAAAGCTGCAGCAGAAAAAGCACAGAACGGTACAGCAGAAAATCCAAAGAACGCAATGATGGTAAAAGCGAAGAAAGCTCCAGCAGTAAATGCCGAAAACGGTACAACAATAGAGGCGAAGAACGATACAGCAGAAAAACCAAAGAAAGCTGCAGCAGAAAATGCGCTGATAGCTGCAACAGAAAATCCGAAAAACACTACGATAGTAAAAGCGAAGACCGCTACGACAGAAAAACCGGAGAAAGCTACATCAGATAAAGTGCAGAACGATACAGCAGAAAATCCAAAGAACACAATGATAGTAAAAGCAAAGAACGCTACGGCAGAAAATCCGGAGAAAGCTGCTGCAGAAAAAGCGCCGATAATTACAGCAGCAAATCCGAAGAACGCTGCAAAAGAAATAGAGGATAACACTATGATAGTAAAAGCGAAGAACGCTACGGCTACTAAGGTTGATAACAATAAGGTCCAACTTGAAGTGAACGATCCCAATAAAAGCAAGCCGGAGAGTAATTCAACAGTCCAAAATGAAGATGTCAGGGGCTTGAAGGCGGAAGTGGGAGCCATTATCAAACTGAAACCATAAAACAAGGTTTTTCGTGAAATAATTCAAATATAATATATGTTATAATTAATGTACTAATTACTTAAAAGACACGAAATATATTTTGTTTGAATTAGTAAGTCATATAGTTGTTAATGTATACATATATTAATTCCAGAATAAAAAAATATGCTCTGCAATATCTCAGCATTCCGTCACACCCTTACACATCGTATAAACACAGTAACCCAATTTTGGTAGAGGGCTTCAATTTTTGAGTCTGCTGAGTACCTGCTAAAATAAGTGCTGTTTTTATTAATGTAGTGTCATGCTTTCAAGTGGTATATATTGCATATGAGACCGGAGATGCTCAAAATATACAATAAGTTACAACCAATGGGGTATGTAAAATTATATTCCATTTTAGTCATGGATATCTTGATTAGGTAGCATTATGATATGTCGAATTAATAACGGTATACTTCAACGTAAGTCTGCATAACATATTTGTTCCGCCTACTGATTTCCACATTGTCCATAATATTGCCAATTAGCAACGTCACAACGTAAGCGCGTAATTTATCAAATGTATGGTTCTTGAATGTGATCACGATCATGATTACTACATCAATAAACTTGAATGCACATTGGGCCATGGTTCATACTTATCTTAAAATGACTGACAGGTTCATTTGATCGTGTTTACCTTGGAGCGTAATAAATGATTGAGTAAATATACACACAACAGGGTTTTGGACCATATTATATTTACATGACAAACAAAATGTGTTTAAAATTGGATCCACTGTTAATCCGAGTTTCCAAATAAGTATATGGATATGATATCGTATGAAGAATGACGAATGCATTTTCAATTCCACTTAAATATATGGAAACAATCATATTGTTGAAGGTAATTAATTGTGTGAATTAATGTGGATTAATAATTGGAAGTTCACTTGCGTGATACGATATAAAACTAATTCAAATAATAATAAGCCTTTATTTTGCAGTCATTCTCTTGTCCGAATACTTTTCTGTAAATGGCAACAAAATTTTGACACAATTAAAGTTAGCAAATACAATGATCATCAATGAACTATTTTTTATATTATGTATCAGCAGATACAAATGGCCGCTGGTATGCCGTTCGATGTCCTACTTATATTTATGACGCATGACTGGGAGCAGACCATCCAATCTGGAATAAACATAACTCATTTTCAAGTACTTTATTAAGAAATTATACCACAATGATAAACACTTTACCTCTCTTTTTAAGTTTCCAATAGTAGTACTGTCAATAGCAAGCCTATCGGATGTGATGGTGATTCCTTCAGATGTGCCAGTTGACTTTGCCACAGCACTAACATGAAGCAGACCATTGACATCAATCCTCATGGTCACCGTGGCGGCCTCAATTCCGGCTGGTTTTGCGGGAAGTCCCTTGAGTACAAACTCACCAAGCAATTTATTTTGTGATGCTTTATCCTTCTCTCCTTGACATACTCTGTACATCATCGTGGTCTGGTCATCATACATTGTAACGTCAACTTCTGTAGCCTGGCATGGGATCTCGGAGTTTTTTGGGATCAGTTTGGCAAACTCATCGATACCGTAGTCCACTCCCAACGTCATTGGTGTCACATCCTGAACCTTTACCTGTTTAATTCCTTCTGTATTATTCAAGATAGCAGCTTGTACCGCCGCGCCATATGCAACCGCCTCGTCCGGGTTGATATGCTTGCAGAGCTGCTTCGCGTGGAAATGTTGACTGAGCAGCTTTCCCACGAGGGGAAGTCGGGTTGAGCCACCAACCAGAATGACGTCATCAATGTTACCTTTGTCATTTACCCCCTTAGATTTTGCCATGTTCAGAGCCCGGTCAACAATTTCCAACGTCTTCCGAACCAGAGGGGTTACCAGTGCTTCCAACTTTTCCCTGGTCACGTCAACGGAAATGTTCTTGTCAGGTACAATTTCTTCTACATATATGGTTGACGTGACGGAACTTGACAGCTTTTCCTTTGCCTTTTCGCATTGCAACTTGAGCCGCAACAGGGCGCTCCTGGCACGATCCCTGATTGATTTCTGCAGACTATCCTTTCCTTCAAGTAGGTCCACACATTCCTTTGCCTGGAACTCCTGAATGCAGTGGCTCATCAGCAACTGGTTGAAATCATGACCACCCATGTGAGTGTCTCCGTCCACTACCAATATTTCAACGTTTGATGACTCCACGGTCGCAATGGAAACGTCAAATGTTCCGCCACCTATGTCGTAAGGCCTTCCTCTTCTGGCTCTTATCATACCTTTCCCAACTGTATGCTACTGCTGCTGCTGTGGGTTCACTCAATATGCTCAGCACATCCAGTCTAGCAATCTGAGCCGCCTCTGCCGTAGCTCTCCTCTGGGGCTCCGTGAAGTATGCAGGTACCGTTATAACCGCTTTGGTGACTGAGCCCGCCGGTAGGTCCAAGTATTCATCTGCCATCAGCCTAAGCTGAGCATCAAAGGGCCAGTGTTTCCTGTCGTTTTGCAGTTCTGCATCCGTCCACTGTCTTCCTATCATTCGCTTAGCGTCGTAAATGGTCGTCTCCGGATGTCGATATGCCCCCTCCTTAGCTTCGTGTCCAAATGTATCTGATCCATCCTCCAGATACGTCGCATAGCTTGGTGTCGTCCTGGAATTTCCCTGCAACTTATTTGGAACCAATTGCATTTGGCTTTTATGAAACACCTTCACGCAACAGGTTGTCGTTCCGAGGTCAATGCCGATGGCTGGATCATTGGTGGCCTTGTCGCTCTTTGTGATTGCCTTCTTGTAAATCTGAAAGCATTTTCCAATTTCCGCTTTCAATTCGGTGACAGTGGCCGCACTAACTTTATAGACATCCTTGGCCATCTTCATGGCGTCCATGGAAGCCTTGGTATGCTCTACTATCAAGTTTTTCAGGACAGCGTTTCTGCTATTCTTCAGGTACTTGTCCATCTCTTCCTTGTAATGTTTCAGGCATGCGTCTTTGGACTTTTTCTCTCCATCCAGGTTTTGTTGCCGTTGCTTGTGCTGCTGGAAATGTTTCCTGAGGTGAACAAAAGCCTGATCAATTTTCCCTGTGACCTTGGTAGGTAGGCTTGGCGACATTTGTCTCGGTCCCATTTTGTTGCCCCATTTTTCAGACAGCTTGGATATGATTTGGTTTGGTCGTGGGACCGGTCAAATTCCGCGGTCGCAGTTGCGGTGTGAAATGGTGCATCCATTAACTCTTCATATGATGCCACGCAGGCAGTAATGAATGCAGCTTCGTCCTTCTTTTGCAGGAATTCGTGTTTTTCGATTTTGATGCTGTTAGCCATTGTGACTTTTAAAATAAATATGGATTTTTAGTGAATTTGTTTTTAAACAGTTCAGTTAAATATTAAATTATGAAGAAATTATTGAAGGGGTATTTTTCAACATTTGCACATTGGAAACTGAAACGCAAAATATGATAGATATTACCAAGTATTCAAGATGATATTGGCTACGCGATGATAAGGAAAATATTTGTACATGCGAAGCGACACCAGAGTACTGATGCGGCACCATATATTTTGTTGTGGTACAGAAATGATAAGTTTTTATAATCATGCCTCCACGATAAGCACGCAGATATTTTACATGATATGATTCACGTTAACCACACAACATTTTTCAAGAGTGGTGGATTTTGGTTAACATGTGATAACTCACCGATAGACTTTCATTTACCTATCTGCATTTATGTCGTGTATACCAAATAATAATGTAGTACCGCTATTCCAAATCAATACATTTTTCCTTGAGAGTATTAAAAATGCTCAGCAAACCTATCCAACAATTATATTCAGTAAATTCTTCCCAACGAATAATCTACGCAGCAATTATTATTTTAGTTTGTGTCATTACGTCCGCGGGATTATGTTGCGGTACCCAAGCTGTGATTGTTATTAGGTAAGAGTTGTGCCCAAGATGAACAAGTGGCTTGTGTAATTAGCGAATACCCTGAATAATTTAACACGCCATATCTTCCACCACATGTGAATTACAGTTTAACGAATGGTCATATTGTCATTTATGAGCCTATTTGTTATAAATACATTTACTGCAGACACAACATCATACCATACCATTATTCACTAACTCAAGAATAATAAATTGTACCTTACACAATTATATCGCACGTTAATATAGCCGAAGACCGACTTAAAAATATACAATGTCCTTATGGCTAAACTACTGACTTAACTGTGGGTTTCCAATCGACAGTCTGAGAGGCATTACTCCCATTTCCGGGGCGAGAGTCACCATCCAATGTTCTCGTTGTCGCTAAGGGCCAGTACACACCTATTTCCCCTCCCTGACTGCCATATATTTAAATCATAGAATATCCTCCTCGACGTGGGATCGACCGGGGTTCCTCAAGTCCTAGTCCTTAGCTAACATATCCATCCGGCCGCCTGCCTTATGAGCTATTGTTTCATATACCTATACATTCGATGGGCTTAGATTGTTGCAAATGGTGACAACGTTATGAATATCAATTTTGGGATTACTGAAACATGTCAGTGACGGTGATCGAGCAATCCTCAGCTTGTCCCAATCATTATTTTCATTTTGTATTTCGTTTAAAAATTACGCATGCATGTTGTTTTTTGTTGGCTTGCGTTCCACGATTGTTCAAGAACAAGGAACGGCAGGTAGTATGAAGGGATAGGAGCATCAAGCAAGCAGCATAACTCAATCCAGAGTCTTCTTATGAGACTAGCTGCATTTCTATGCATTCAGTCTTCAGTTGCAAATTTGCAGCAAGAACTCGGCAAGAAGATAGATAGTTAATTTTTTGTGCATTGATTTTGTGCTCCGTCCTGAGCATTTTAAATGCCTTTTTGTTTTAAAAATCATTGTTCCTTAATAAAATTAACTGTTATATTATTATCAATTAATTAATGTGAGAGTTTGTAAGTTGTTAATTGTTTAGTGGCATTTGAGGTCATTCCATCAGTTAGTTGTGGAACTTTGCACTAGTCCTGGGATAAGCATCAGGGCTCGCTTACACGACACTTTGTTTAAATCATTCAGTTTAATTAACTTTTCCTTGCAAGAAATTAGCACCGCTTTATCTAACTAAACTAGATTAATTAACTAGAAATTAATTTGGTTTTATGTTTGCAGCACATTGCCCATAAAATTTCCGATATACAACAGTCCGGCGTGTTTAGTTTTCCGGCTTATATTTCAAATTGGCATAATAAATCGTTGCCAAGGAGTAAATTATATTACGCTACTGGAACTGTATTGCCTTGGCTATGGTCATTACTGCACAACATCCTTCAGGTAACACACCAATAAACTTGAATGCATATTTTTGACCGAGAGCGTTTATCTTGAAATGATTGACATTTTAATCTACTCGTGTCAACACTGAAAAAGTGCCAAAATGTTGAGGAAATATATAAACGGCTACATGCGATAACGTTAATGAACAATGCGTTTAAGTGAGGTCTTTGGATATAACTGTTAATATGTTAGCAGTATTCATGTCACCCATTGATGTTTAAACGTAAGTATTATATTTAATGCTATTTTGGCGCTACGTGATCGAGCTTCAAAAAATGCTAGTGAATTCGCTCGCCTATTTAGACTTTTGCATGTCGGTTTCCATAATGTGCGCGGGACATGAAACAAAAAGTCACATGTATGGTGTGGTGAGTATCCGCTCGAGCCATTGTTTTCTATTGTCAACTTTACCTTCTGCTCTAGGTTTTTAACGCATACCAATATCTATAAATTCATCAATATCAACAAAGAGTAATAAATAACACGTGTGCATAATGCCAGTTTTGGAATAATATAAAAACGGGGTGTTCATTATTTATTAACTGTATACTAGAAAATCCCGTCCTTAATAAGGACGCTGAAACTCAATAATAATATTTTTTGTTCCAAATACCGATATGGAAATAAATTAGTGTCAGTCACCGCAGCATACACTTTTTACAGTTACATTGGAACGAAACGTTTGTTAAGTGGCTGTGTCCGTTTGTAATTTAATTTAATATTAGTATTCAACTTCTAAATTGCGCTTAGTTATCATGGTGAACAATGGAGGAATGCAATACCACCGAATGCTTTGATTTTCACTCAATTTTCAAACTTGACCTTTGCCCTCAAAAATCAACGATAACTTTGCTAAAAACAATAACTTTGCCATGATTTGTATTAAAATTGACTGTTTTTTATCGAATTGTTAGCAAAAATTACATCGTCAAGGATTTTTTTTGACGAATGTTCTTATTAAAAGTTGCAATTTTGGTGTGGTGAGTTGAGTGGCTGAGTGGTGCGTGAGTGGAGTTGTCATTCTTTTGAGGAGTGAGTTGTGACTGGAGTTGAGTGGATTTTTAATGCCCAGCACTGTCCTGGAATGCAAACATGGCAAAGAATTGGGTGTCTGCATATCATGAGTTGTTTCTACTGTCCATTCCGATATGCAGAGATTTAGCACCTTCCATAATTTGTTTATCTAAAAATACACAACGCAATACAAAATTCAGTACGGTAATAATTACATTTAACATATTTTTTTCCGGTCGTGATATACGCCATTCTAAAATGGTTACATTTGTTTTATTCGTGTAAGCACCTCATATACAAAATCTTCCATTCTTTTGTATTCTACATTTTCGTCGTTGCCAGTTATTTCAGAAATTACTTAAAATATGCTAGTGCCTGCATTCAGGATTTTGTCGCAAGGGATGTACACATGTTTTCTTCCTTTACATTTCTGTCAGTAATCACTTCCTGTGAGAATGTGGTGCAGTTCATACCTCTGGTAACTTGTCGGCTACGGCTTATCATTTAAATGTGATAAATTATTACTTGCAAACATCAAATGCTTATTAGGTACTAATAAATATATACACTTACAAATTCAACTCCAGCGAAAACTGTGTGATCCATGACGTGTATCGGACAGGTCTTTTATTCATTTGCTAACATGACGTCATCACGTAAATTAGCAATCACCGTGTATCCTATTTGTAGTTCATCCACTACCATGAAAAATAACATTTATTCATTCAGTCAAAACATTAGTGCCATGTCAACCCGTATCGCGGTTAGAAATTTTGAAATCGTAAATGTATTACCATTCTCATTTACGTATCTATTTGAAAGCACTAAGCAGTCCCCGATTCAATGAATTGTGAGCGTTGCCTCTGAAATTTGCATTTTAATATCAGCCAGGTGCTGCTGGTAAGCTGAATTTCTCATTCCGGGCGACGGGTTATTTCGTTTATGTGAGCGACCACGAGGTGTTTGCTTTCCTGCATTTACTTCGTCTATACTCTTATTCTATCCCGTAAGACTTGCCTGCAAAAATATTCTTAAATTGGAGACATAAGTTATAGCCATTAATGTCATTGCGATGACATTTGGTTTTTTACATTTCGGTCCCGTTTACTTGTGAACTCTTTCCCGTTATCAGCCGCTCCATCATAATTGGCGCGTTCTTGGAATGCTGATGTAGTGTTTTCCTTGAATTGTTCTGAGTGTTCCATATTTTCTGCTTTTGTAATCTGATTGTCATCATTGGTTATCGGTTTCTTGTCATTATCAGTTGAGGAGCTGGACGCACATCCTAATAGATTACATCCGAATAGATCAATAGAGTCTTATTTTATGTTTGTGAAGTCAATTTAGTTGGACATACAAATTATTGCCATCCAATATCACCTGCGCAAGCATCACGGTTACACATCATTTGTTCTACAAATGCGTTATGCAATGAGTTGGAGTTACAAATTGTTAACGTCTTCATCGTAAATGCTTGAGCTTTTGACCCACTTGCATGAAGTGGATGACGGTTGCGTGTACTTGTAGTTGAAATGTGGGAATTAATATTTCCCTTGCGAGTTTTGTTTTGTTTATCAGCTAAGCCGGTACCTAAACGAAATTTCAGATCGTTACTCATTATTCATGTTATCAATACTGCACCAACAAATCCATATATAAAATTGTTATTAATCCTACCAATCAAGTGATCCCCTCTAGTATCATACATGCTTTCTGAATTTTTGACAACATTTCCATTGTTACCATCAACATTTCCAATATCGTCAATATCCATCAGATAAGAGTCAGCATTGTCGTCATTTTCACTAGCTAAATAAATAAATATATAAATAAATCATGTGTCCACGTACGGCATGCGACAGCTATACAGCCATATATCGTCCGTAAATATTTCACTTGCATTTTATTACATTCCACTTGCCAATCCTTGGCAGTGTGTAACTTCTGGAATACCGGGAGCTCGTAGACCTATTCAATATAAAATTTCTCCACATGATCTATCTTCATCGTAAAGAAATTTAGGGAAGGTCTTTCCTAACCTATGTATGAAAACACCATATACATTGTTGTCTCGATTTATTCGGTACGTGACATTAATTAATATATGGAATTATATATTTTTATGTTAAGGATATCATGAATTGGATATGGGATACTGTATATACCAACTTACTATTGCAATGAATGTGTATACAATAGGCTGGTACATTTTGTCAGAGAAACGAGGCATCCAGCCCGAGCCAATAAAAACGCCTTGCCAAACACCAATCGTTTTTCAAATGAACATACAGAGTGATCCAAAAATTAGTATTTTTCGTCAAGCAGTAGTTTTCTCCGTGCAAATCAATAGGATTATTTTTGCCAGTTGTGCAATATGTTTCTTGTTCTGAAGGATGAAGAAGGAGCTCCAATGATATAGTAATGCTATCCCCATCGGATATTCCAATTTTCCTTTCGACTAACCATGGCCGGAGTTGGCACTCGTCCTATGCCGTGAAAAATTAATTACAATTTATGTTATAAATGTCACATATTTTTTAAACCCATTCCTATATCAATAATGTAAAACAAACAAACGTTCACATTTGCTCGCATCCCATAAAGTTAGCCTTGCCGCATCTGGGTTAATGCTGCGATCAACAGCATCAGCAATTTCAGTAAGCTCATGAGCTAATACAGGAACTGGCAGGTGCATATGGGGTTACTTACAATGCTTCCTTATCCGACAACATATCCGGAAATAATACTTTTCGAAGTAAATAGGTACTCTCGCTTACCTTGTTAGATTAACAACACTATGATGTATTAGGTTAAGTCTGTTGAACCAAATGAGTATTAAGATATCAGACGATGTTGTTTATTTCAACGGGTAATACTACCAACACTACTCACATAAGCACATACTCACAAACATACAAGTGTGTATCTATGCGTACTTTCTGGTGGTGAAAATAGAGATAACATTATTCTGTTCTGTAATCATAGCATTATCAACATCATGTAACGCTTATCATAAGATAAACGTTCAGTGCTGAGTTTTTCCACTAGGCATAGTATCCATATTACAGACAGCAAATTTGTAATTACACATGTTTTTTTCTGGATGTGTATTGTAGATTGTTCACAGGATGATATAAGCCATGAATTGGTTTTTTGTGGTTTACATTTCTTGCATGGTATAATACAGCAATTTAAGAAAAATGTAGTTTCCTCTGCCGTATAATTACCAATGTTTAATTAAAATTCACATCTCAAACGACGCCGCCAATATTTTAATTGTATTCAGTTTTATTTACATGAGATATTTGAAGTACATCCAATACGCTGGATATGGAGGCATCGCTTTTCTTCCAATTCGACACTCACAGGAAAACTTGGGACAAGGCAGTACAACACAGAAGGTACCGAAGTGACGTAGAGTATTATGTTCAGCCAGGTCTTCGTGAAATGGTCAAAGGAGTAAAAGAAAAGAAATGCTCCGGAATGTTTCTTAAGCTTTTACAAAAGAACGGAAAGGATTTTGCGTCAATATTGGTACGAGAATGTTTCAAATTAATCAATCATTTGTGTATTTTAATTTCGCTTTAATTCATAACATTTTTTCATTGTCTTTCCAGCGGGTTGTGAGAATAAATGGCGACTATCAACCAAGCCGAAACTTCTTGGGAAAAGCAAAGGTAGACGTAGTGCCTGTTGCTAAGGTAAGTTTGCTCCTACCAAATATTTCCACTAATGTTGCAAACGCTGACACTGTTGCTACACAAGCTCGAGGAGAAATTACATACGATTACAGCCACCAAACAGACACCGACCCATGGACCCCGAAATCGTATACTTTGACACATGACCGTGGAAACTACACTAGTACTACCACTGATAGAGTTAAAATTGGTCAGCATGTCGCATGGCATATTAAAAACTCTAAACTACGAGGAAAGGTTATATGGATAGGAGAAAAGACAGTGGATGATACGCACATTGAAATAGTCGCTGTTGTAAAGTTTGTAAGTGTAAATTCGAAATAAAATTAAACTTCTTTTATATCCTTTACGCATTATTATTTTTTGTTGTTTTTTTCGTAGAATCAGGCAACTGATCATCTTCCCAGTTACATACACGGGTCGCCATCAAATCTTAATATTGTTGAAATCACTGAGCTAAAAATTTTCTCCTTCGACTCCATGCCGCCTAACGAAGTTGGCCAAAATGCTCTCATTAAACAAACTATCCAAATCCCACCACGGCCACCCATTCCGATTGTAAAGTCAATAGATGGTCCAGCAAAAACTCTCCCTTCCGCATGCCAAATTTTGGAATGTTCATGGACAGAAGATTCAGATATTTTATATTATGAGGGTTCACAATTTACCAGAACAACATGGCAGGGTATGAGCGTCGGTGACAAAGTTGTCTGGAAGCATCATGAATACACGGCTGCGTCCCCATTGACTGGAATGATCATGTGGATAGGAAAAAGTTCACTGGATAGCCAGCCAACGGAAATTGTTGCTGTCGTCCAGTTTGTATGTCTATGTTTCCATTGACAAATGCAAATGACATATTTATATTTTTATACTTACACATCTTTAAATAATTTCACAGGAGGACTTCACCGGCAACTTCCCTCGTTCCTTAATCCTGTCAAAAGCTAGTCATAACATTGTCAATTTAAGTGAACTTGTATTGCTGGCAAACTGGTTGTCGCTTTACGAGGTACAAGATGAGCTCAAGTGGTTGCCATTAAATGAAGGAAAAATTATCCCTGAATTTGATGACAAGAAATTAACCGTAGCTGAAGATCCACTGACTTCAATTACCGCCACCTTGAACGACAACAAAGGTATTATGCGAAAATAATCAACCTGTGTAACATTTCCGTATATTCTGACATTAACATTCATTTTGTTTACATTGTAGAAAGGACAAAGGATGAAGAGGAAAAGGATGCAGAGCATACAAATGGGAAAAACGAGAACTGCGGTCTATCTAAGGCGTCGGAAAAGGCTTCCATACCAGAATTAAGTGATGACCCAAGTTCCGAGCCGAAACTACAATCATATTTGAAATATGCCGAAAAGTTGTCCTTAGCAGTTACAAACTCCGATGTTCCTGAAGGTCAGTGATGTAAATATACAGATAGCGCAAAGCATACTTCAAATCATGTTACATGAGTGCTGTTGTATATGATGATACTTTATATGTTGTTACGTGTTAGGAAAATTCGGAATTCAGGGATCAAACAATTCGTGTTACATGGACGCAGCAATATTCTCACTATTTACATTTAACACGTGGTTGGATGAGTTCCTGTTCCCGAAAAGTAAAGCAAATGAAGACGAGTCTCCGGCTTTGGAATCCGTTAAAAGACTGGTATCAATCATCAAGGAGATGCGAAAGCATCACTTTGTATCCAACAAACGAATGAAAAAATTGAGGAACGAGTTGGTTAAGAATCAAGGAACGCAATACGAGCATGACTACATGGGTATATTAAATAAAATAAAATTGATACATTTATAATTACTAAATTCTCTGCAATTTATTAAACGAAGATGTTGTGCTATTTACATTTTATAGATGCTGAGGAATTCCTAATTGACTTATTCAAGTTGCTGAATGTCACTGAATTGTTTGCATATGATTATGGCGGTGAGGAATTTATTCATCAGATATTGCTACCAGTGACGTGGGAGGAATGCCAGAAGGTGGATTACCTGACACTTCAATTTCTCCTGAAACAAAGTTTTGTCGCGTCTGAAGTGAAATTAGCAGAACTGCCACAATCTGTCTTTATTATCAAGCTACCGGTTTCAGACGGGAATCTTATTCCTTGCAACGGCGTGATACCAAACCTTGCGTTGGATTTTTCCGAGCTAGTCGGTAAGTATAAAATGTTTTAGAGAATTTGACACAAAACATCAATTTAATTTTTGTTACATTGTTTGCATCAAGAATGTGACGAGGGCGAGAAAAATGCGGGCACGATGCGACTTTCTGCCGTCATCTGTCTGAGAAGTTGCCATTTTGTTTCGTTTGTCTGCCTGGATCCTACAGATGATAATAGTCGTTGGGTATTTATGGATTCGCAGCCAACAATACAACAACCTGTGGTAAAAGCTTCAAGTTGAACTACAAATAAATTATTGGTAATATCGAACATTACTAATCATATCAAACGTAATTTTTTAAATTCAGGTTCACATTTTGGAGGACATGGCAACGAGCATTAAAATGGCAGATGAGGCATCAGAAACCAGGGAAATAAGGAAACATGAACCTAGCTGCGGCGGATATAAGTTTTTCAGGGACGCCTACATGTGCATTTACGTGCCGACATAAGTTCACAATTTTAATTGTAATCCAAACTTAGGTTAAATACATTAGTTATCTCCATAGCGTAAGTGTATGGTTTTGTTGTGATTAACTTTGCCAGGCATTTCCATTTCCAGCTCATGTAACAAGGTCATGCTTATCAAAAAATTTCGTATTCAATTTTCGTGTATATTGCCTTGATGAATCACATTTTAATATTTGATTTGCCGAGTTTATCGGCGAAGACGCTTGTAATCTAAATGGTAACGTGATCACAACAACAATATTTTTGTCTCAATTGTAAACAATGCATGATGCATATATTATGACTGTATGGATTTATTCAGAATCTTGCATGGATTGCTGAAATATTGAGGCAGAATATCCCGTATAAACTGCATGGATGAACAACACAATATGCATACAGGTTTATCCCAATGACACTGATTCACTTGTTGACCTCTGCATAGGCCACCTTTCTGTCGTGGGGCCCTGACGTTTGTCTACATATAACTTAATATAAGGAAATACGTTTTCTTAAATTCCCAACACGCCAGTGAGTTTGACCATTTAGAGCTTCAATCTTCGTTTTCTTGGCAAAACCATGATTTATATAAATCCGAACAGCAGGGAACACAATGCTTTATCACTTTGTTTGATGTGGGGATTATACAACTCCCATTAAAAATGCAGTCAGATATCGTGTACATGACTGTTGATATACCAATACATATTCTTGTAATAATGGCCTTTTACACAATTAGTATGATTGCGGCGAATTTCGTTACATAAATTGTGAGTATGAATATACCTATAATGTTAATACATCAAAATGCATGCTCGCGTACGTAACCTCTATAGATAATTTTCCAAGCCATTGTAGGCATGAACATATGGCAATTCTTATAATGAGTATTATGTTTCCATATAGCCTACAAACCCACAAATAAATTACATTTTACATTTTGGTGCTACGGCGGATTGAACCACGTAAAACAGCATAACTCAATTATAGTTTCGTGTTAATCATCCAACAGCACACCACTGCATTATCAGTCTCAATACACCAGATAAACATCTGCGTTCTCCAGATTAATAAATAATAATTTTTAAAAATAGTTTAAGCTTTGTATCTTAAATATAAAATATGTTTGATAGTCAATAACAATCATTAAATTTTGTACAACGTAATAACCAAAAATCATTAAAAATTTGTGCTAGTTTACCTTAAACGACGGCAGGACATCCACATCCTAGGGTGGCTGCAACAGTACCGCAAGTAAAGTTCAATGGAGGCAAATGAAATAAGTGCTAGCAGTGGCATGGCAGCAAATACACCGCCCGATACGCAAATACTAACTATCAGCTCTCCCAAGAGCGGAGCAACAGGAGGCGCCGTTTCTGTGAACGGCGATAGAGAGGATGTTGTTGCTAATGTTAACTCCTTTGAGACAGGGGTTTCCCCAAATGGACCGATAGGAGGTATTACAGCCCAATAGGAATCAATGGAATGCGATGCGGCGTTATGCATATTATCCGGAAGCGGTGATGCAAACGAGCACAATGCCAACGGTCCCGACTCGCCACGCTTGAAATCAACGAATGCAGCATCAGAGAGTCAGGAGCATGGCGTCACCACAACAGGGAAACTAGAACCCGCCGTCACCGCAGCAGTGGAACAAGAGCCCTGCGTCACCACAACAGGAAATCCGAAACCCGGCGCCACCACAACATGAAATCCAAAACCCGGCGCCACCACAACGGAAGAGTCGGTGGCCGCCGCCACCAGAGTAGACGCACAGGTGCCCGGCGTCAACATAACAGAGAAGCCGGAGACTGGCGTCACCACAGCGAGAGATCAACAAGGCGGTGCCATGGGCGGTCAGGAATCAAAACCGGATCAGGGATGCCGAGGTACAGTACAGGACGAAATGGAAACGGGAAATTCGCATTTCACGCAATCCCAGGTTAGCTCAGTCATATTACTTGGAGTAAAGAATAATCTGCCCAGCAAGTTCATGGCAATTCTTATAAATGGGTCATGTATGATCCCTAAATTAAAGTAATTATTCCAATGTGTTTATTTTACTCTATGTTCCTTACACTTAAGAAGTGCGCCTTCATTCGTAATAACTCAAAATCATTCCACCTGACATGAGTTGTAATGGTCCTCAATTGTTCCAATTTCTTTGTCCCAAACAGAATCACTGATCATCCAAATTATGTAGTGATTCTTTTTATTTGCAGGAACAGACTATCGTTACAGTTTTCCATTCCTCTTCCGTTGAGGAAATAACTTCAAAGATTATTCTTTGGATTTCACAACTGGAAACATTGGACAGCGTAGACGAAATGATGAATACCATTCATGATTTTATGACAGCGGAAGATGAAACACTTTTGAGGACACAACCCGTTAGTACGGAGTCCATTGTAACTAAGGTTGACATGGAACAAATACAACACATTTTGAATAATTTAAATGAGGGCATCCGAAACGCTTTTGATAACTACGTATGCTTTCATGGAGAACGGGACAAAAACCAAATGCTGAGACTTTTCGAATCTGCCTACCAGCATGCTGAAGAAAATTGGAAGGTTAGCAGCTTGCACTCCAAGGGCTTTAGCCTCGCGATCCTAACAAAAGCAAAGGAGAAATTCTTTCAACTTTATACGTAACACAATAACAGCATTGTTGTGAAGGAGCAAGAGGTTACTGGGAATGTAACGACGCAGTTAATTAACGAGTACATAACAGCTTTTAATCATTGCTCAGCAACCGATAGGGAACATCTTCCTGCAGCGCGTTTCGAGGCCATTCATCGTCGCCTTCTGTCCCAATGCATTATCATAGTTCGAAAGGCCTTGAACTATGGCGGTAAGCTGAACAATGTCGTACTTGAAGCAAGGAAAGCAATGCAAGATAAGATGAACGTGTACTTTCATGAAGAAATTTCATCAAAGATACTTCCATCTGAGCCAGCCCAACCACAACAGGAGCAAAGTGTCATAGAAAAATATCAGGCAAGTATGCAGATTACTGCGGATATCCCACCAGAGACGCTGAAGATCCATCATGACTTGCTTGTGAAGGAGGCGACAATGAGCATGAAAGGTAATCATAAAGAAAACCTATCTTTAATTTTGAATACACATTTGTTGAACATGTTGGAGTATCAGTTGGAGATGGAAGGGAATTCTGAGGGCAATTACAACTCGCGGCAACTGGGACTGTATTTAACGCACAAGTGGGTATGTGTCGTTGCGCACACCCCCTCTCTAGGCACAGTAGGGATTGGCTTTCCAGGGTTCGAAAGGCCCAGAAATGGGTTTCCTGCCACCGTGGCACGTCACAAGGACGAATATAATTGGGGTTACGGAGCCAAGAAACTCATTTCCGAAAACCGGGGCAAAGTGGACATTTCAGGACAGCTATTGGATTTTGTAACAAGCACCGATAATTCTAATATAGCGCATGAAATGGTAACATGCTGGATGGAGGGTGTGAAAGCATGTTCAGGCGGAAGCGTTGAAAGGGTCATGTATCTCTTGTTGCTTGTCATACCAGATTCATTATCCTTCTCAGACAGATGTCGTGTCCGTTCGTGCTGCCAGGTAGCAGGTTTCAAACGGGTAACTATATTAACCGAATCATCCATCTGTGCAAATCGCATCTTCAGTTCATTTAGTAATGAGCCACGCGGTCCAGAAATCCTGGTAGTTGCTGCAATAGCGGATACTAATGGGATTATCTTTGAAATATTTGGTTATGGTGATCCAGATGAAATCATCCACGAGGTTCAAATGTTTGCAGTCGCTGCTAAGAAATGGTTGCCAGCGGACCATGATGGGTTATCCTACAAGGATAACTCTCCAGACTACCTGGAAACGGTGCAGGCCACTTACCAAAAAGCATTGAAACAACTACATAGATCCCGAAGGAGTAACGTACGGTATTATACGGTGATCCAGAAAGACCCTCACACTTCCTGTTTGGACCAGTATTTCAGCACTGAGAAAACGTTAGTCAAAATTGGAGCCCACAAGAAAAACTTTTTCTTTGATGCTTCCTCGGAATTTTCGAATGACCCAACCAAACTGGTAACTGTTTTGGAAGGAATGACTAAAACGCTGTCAAATGTTTCTTCTTATTTTGATAAGTTTAGAATACACGGCAGTGTAAGCGAGGAAACTGTTGATGAGAAGACGAAAGGACAACGAAAGCGTCCGGTGAATAGATGTGACAGCATGGAAAAACAATTAAACGATGGAGTTGTAAAGGTGGGTACTCTGACGAGAAAAATTATAATGGAAGGTATTGAGCAGGCTAGGTTGGCGGCCACTGCAAATATGGTGTGGGGTGTGGAGGCTGGTGAAATTGACGAGTTGTTCGAATTACATAAATTTAAATAGCTAAGAATTTACTGCATTTGGTGCAATGTAAACTTGATTGGATAAAATAATTATGGTTTATTAATTAGTCAATTATTTTTTGGCATATGTCGACATCAACATGTACAAACATTGTTAAGTCTTAAAGTTTATTTAGTCCAGCAAAATTAAGTGTTTTAAATTAATAATTCATAATATTAAACCAATAAAAGGATATCGAAGTGTTGTTATGACCTTGCATCAATTGTTTTGAACATATGTGATTCATACGCCTTACGTATTCATTGTCACCAAATACGGATGAGATGTTACCTAATCCCGTAATAAAATGGGCTAACTGGCAAGAGAAGCAGTTCACCCAGCAATGCATTTAGCATAATTGAACTTTAGCATATGAAGGATTTTATGCCGAGCATCATTTCCACTCATGCTTGTTTATCATTATTGTGGTATTTACGTGAAAACATGTTCCGATAAGCCGTTATCTCCGTTGGTGTTTACTTTGTATTCAAATGTAACGAAATTCTGGCATTGTGTATTTAATTGTTACGCTCGGATGGACTGCATATACAAAATTCAATAATGGTAAACCACCAAACAAATGACTGACTACGCTAATGATAGGTTACAATATGCAACACAATGTATTTCAGTGACCTTCCGTGATTTAGCGACCCAATTTTAGGGTGGCTCTAATGCATAAACATGCTACGGTTTAACTTTGGAAATGCGTAAAGCCGAAACAGATATGAATACTGAGCCTTTAAAAACAGACGACAAATGGGCCATAAAACGCACACCATTCAGCCCTGCGCACATACAATGTCACCAGGTTTCTCGGAAACGGGTCAAAAGATGCGTAGTTGGGTTTTGTGAAACTGACACGATTTTGCGAAGTAATGCACACTCAACTGTAGTCTCAGATATAAACATACGGGTCATACGTGTTTCCTGTGACTTGTGGAAATGCACATCGACCAAAATTTGTACAGTCGCAATTGATGTCCTTTACATATAATACGAATATGATGGTTTTAAATTTAAAAAAATACATATTTCGTTCACCCTTTTTTATTATTGGAAAGAATCGTGCCAACGATGTGTGAATAACGTATTACTGCTCCAACGCCAGCTTAAATGATTCCACCATATTTAGTTAAAAATCAAATTTATTTTTAATACTTGTGAAAATATTTATCAAATTTGTAAATTCGCCCTAGTCTCTTTATCCTTGGCCGGCCGACTTGAATCAGTGATGATTTCTTCAGCGTTCCCGGTCGACTTGGCTACTGCGGAAACATATAGCAGTCCATTTCTGTCAATTTTCATGGTTGACGCCGCTGGTTCCTGTTGTTGTAATATTCCAATGCTAACGTCATTGCTTGCTCATTTACTCCCGAATTTTGTAACGTTGACTCAAAGTGGCGTTTTAGAAAAGGGAAACTTCGGTCCAATGCTTGAGTTACCTTGTCAAAAATGTCGGGCCTCATTTTTAATTCCTGGGTAGTTGCAGTCAATTTTGTGGATATTTCCACAGCTATAGCGGACTTGTCTTGCTAGTGCGACATTTCAAATTCCTTGAGCGTTTTGGCTGAATCAAAATGCGCTTCCATTTTTCCGTCGTACTCTTCAAAACAAATGACCGCGAAATCTTCCTCGACCTCTTTTGTTTTTCAGTAGCACTTCCACATGACGACGGACACTCAAAGTATGACACACGTCTTGTAAGGAAATGATTGGTAAATGGAAACTGGACTTTTTCATTGTCAGTTCTTATGGCATAATCTCTTGTCCGAAGGACCGTGTAAACACGCCAATGTACTGGGAGCCTACATTTACGGTAACTACAAGGTAACAAAATTGAATAGAATAAATTGCCTAAAATTATCATCGAATTTGTTTCATGCGCCGTCTTCATTCTTCATGACATCACTTTGAATGAAGAACTATCACATCCATATACACAGTACCGTACGGTTCCATCCTAATCTAATGCTGCGTAAATATTACCTGTGAACAAATTGTTTGGTTCATGCACCAAACAACACGATTATATACCTAAACATTCAGCCGAATATTTATTATTCCGATTCCAAAAACTAATCTGTCAGTCATTTTAGTGTAAACGATTGCTGAATAAACATGTGTAATCAGGTTTGCGTTGATGCAGGGACAAGGCTTTGTTCAAGGCATGACTACTCATAATTGAAGTAGGTAATATGTTGATATACATATAATTCAGTTTATTCTCTGCTGATGCACTTTAGTGCCACAAGTGTCACCTATTGGTTGAGTGACAAAATATATAGGATTCTATGTACCATTCAGGAAATACATAGTTACGGTGCAAGAAAAAACTTACAAAAACTACCTACCATGGTATGTTGTATGCAGTTCCGAATGGATATGAGCTTAATGAGATCCAATACTTTATGAATTCTCTACTTGAATGATGATTTATTCGCTTAATATTTTATTATTTTTTTCCAATACTATTACAGTTACACCTATTCAACTAAGAAAGTTATCATACAATTTATTGTTTATTTTCCTGCATCTGTATGCAACTCAGGCGCCGTTATTCATTGTAATCACTAATCAGTCATAAGACGACGAGCGGACAGGTCAACCTATACAAACAATATGTATTAACTTCTAGCAAATCCAAGCATTAAAAACGTGCAAGTACTGTAATAATGGTGTTACCTCGGCTTTAAGTTTGTTAATTGTATCCTTGTCAATGGTAAGCTGGTCGGATGTAATGGTAATGCCTTCGGATGTACCAGTTGTTAATGACACAGCTGTCACATGAAGTATGCCGTTCACGTCAATCTTCATGGTCACCGTGACTTTCTTCTCTCCAGCAGGTTTTGGAGGAAGACCAGTCGCTGCAAACTCACCAAGATAATTGTTCTTTGAGGCTATCTCGTTTTCCCCTTGGTATACCGTAACTCTTGCTCCAGTTTGGTTGTCCTTGGCAGTGGCATAAAGAAGGCTGGTCTCACAGGGAATTTTGGAGTTTTTTGGAATATGTGGCGAGTACACATCCAAATATGCCCCGATACCCAATGTCATTGGAGTTACGTCTTGAACCTTGATTTGTTTAACGGCTTCCGACTGATTCAAAATGGCAGCTTGGACTGCGGCTCCGTACGCGACCGCCTCATCGGGATTAATATTCTTGCAGAGTTGCTTTCCGTTAAAATGCTCCGAGAGCAGCCTTGCCACTAACGGAATTCTTGTCGATCCACCCACCAAAATGACGTCATCAATGTCGTCCCTACCATTGACCCCTTTAGTCCTCGCCATGCCCAAAGCCCGGTCAACAATCTCCAGCGTCTTTCTTACCATTGGTGTCACAAGGGTTTCCAAATTATCTTTGGTGACTTAAACGGAAAGATCCTTGTCACCCTTGATGCCCTCAACGAGCACAGTAGTCCTTTTTGAACAGGACAGTTTCTCCTTTGCCTTCTCGCATTGGGACTTTAGTCGGGATACTGCACTCTTGACTGCATCACGTGTTTTCTTGTCGGGCTGTCCTTTCCTTCCAACAAGTCAACGCCCTCATTCTCCTCTTCCTTTCCAAACTCGTCCATTCAGTAGGTCATCAGCAACTGGTCAACGTCCTGCCCACCCAAGTGACAGTCCCCATCCACCGCCAATATCTCCACGTTGGTAGACTCCACAACCGCCACAGAAACATCAAACGTGCCACCGCCCAGGTCGTAAATCAATGCCTTTCGCTTCTGCGTTTTGTCCCTCCTCTGCCAACTGTACGCAATGGCCGCTGCTGTAGGCTCACTCAAAATATTGAGGACGTCCAATCCGGCAATTTCCGCCGCCTCAGATGTTGCTCGCCGCTGCGGCTCGGTGAAGTATGCAGGAACCGTAATAACCGCCTTCCTAACTGATCCAACCGGTAAGCCCAGATATTCATCTGCCATAAGCCTTAACTGAGCAAGTAGCCGAGCCGAAATTTCATGCGGAAATTTCGTTTGTGCACCTATTTTGACTTTCGGCTGACCCCCGTCGTCAACAATCTCGAATGGCCAATGCATCCTGTCCTTCTGAATCTCTTGGTCCATCCACTGTCTTCCTATCATCCGCTTAGCGTCGTATATTGTGACTTCCGGATACCGGTACGCTTCCTCCTTTGCCACCTGTCCAAATGCATCCTCCCCATCTTCCAGATACGCCACATAGCTTGGTGTTGTGTTGGAGTTACCTTGCATCCTGTTTGGTACCAGCTGAACCTTGCCGTTGTGATAGACCATCACACAGCACATTGTGGTCCCAAGGTCAATCCCAATGACAGGATCTTCACTAGCCTTTTCGGTCATCTTGGTACGAGATTTGAAGCCTTGAAAAGATTTTTCAATTTCACTCTTCAACTCGGTAACGGTAGCGGCACTGACCTTGTGCACTTCCTTGGCCATCTTCATTGCTGCCATCGATGCTCCCGTATGTGCTATTATCACGCTTTTTAGGTTAGCGTTCCCATTGTTCTTCATAAACTTGTCCATCTCGTCGTGGTAGTGCTTCAAACACCCCTCTTTGGCCTTGGTCTCCGCACCAACATTTTGTTCCCGCAACTTGGTGTTCTGGAAATGCTTGCTGAGCTGAACAAATGTGAGGTCAATTTTTTCGGTGGTCTTGGTAGGTATGTATGGCGGCATTTGTTTGAGCCCCATTTTGCTCCTCCATTTTGCTGGCAGCTTTGAAATGACTTCAGACTTGGTTTTCTGGTGGCAGCGTTCAAAATCTGGGGTCGAGGTTGACGTGTAGTAGTGTGGGTCCATCAGCTCTTCGTAGTCATTGGCGCAGCTATTTACAAACTTCTCCTCCTCTTTTAGTTTCTCCAGCTCTTGCTTTTCTACCTTGGCCATGGTTCTGCTTAAACAATTCAGAAGTCCTCAAGGAAATTGAAATTTTGGAAATAAACTTTTATGCAACTTACCAGGTGTAAACTTGTACCTCACAATAAGCTGCAAATGTCTGGTAATTGATGCATTAATGAAACAGAGCAATTCAGATATTGGGTAATACAAACTGCTATCGTGTGTTAGTCCATCAGATTCATTTATACATATTTATATGTTCATCGTACAAACTTCAAGAGGTCCTGAAGAGTACGTTCCGTGCATGATTTCCATTCCTGTATCCTAATTACATGTATTCCATGTGTGGCTTACACAAAGAACCGATGGAAATTGGTTTCAGTGACAACACTTTCAATAAAAAGCATTAAGTTATGTACCTATACTACTCATGCGTTCATTAAAATGGAAGTAAATAATGGCCATGCACATTGGTATGAGCTGTGAATGTGAAAAGCGATAAGAAAATTATCTGCGTAGGCGAAGCGACAATGAAAAAAAACATTTCATTAAACAAATAAGAGAGTGAATACAAAAGATAACACAAAATCCTTCCTAACATGAAGTTCAATAATGTAAAAAATGCATGTATGCTGACGGTTTCCTTGAAATTTTCATTGAATATTTATTTGCATTTCGTTGCCTGTCATCAAAACTTTACGCCAAATTATACGACACGGAAATTAAATTATTACTAACAAAAAGCCTACAGAACATACTCAACAGTGTAAATGACTTTGCGGGAAAAAACGGAGAAGAAATTTAAACTAAGGATGCATATAATGAGTTACTGAAATTGTAGTAATTTAAGAGTGCTATTTTAGAGGTTAGTATTCTAGCAGGATACGGAAATGAAAGACAGCCTTTTCGGTCTCACAGGGACCAACATTTTTTTTGGATGTAAAGCATTTCATAACTTGTTTCATCCATTTCTGAATACTAATGATTTATTAAATGGCGTAGAAACATTCGCCAGCGATAGTCACAAGAATATCGTAAACTTAATGACAGTTCCCGCATTGTGGATGGCATGGTACATTGTTGATTCGACAACGGCATCCACCTGTAGTGTCACCTGCATTAAATGATACAAATGATGAAATATTATATAGTAGATATCTAAAATGGAAGCAAGGTGGCATATTTTAAGAGTACCGTATCCCTTTGGGCCCCATCTTTGAACAAAATTAAATTACAATTTATCATGAAATGACAAAATATTTAAACATATAACTCGTCATTTTGGTAAGCTAGTTGTATTTAC
Organism: Sinella curviseta; assembly: GCA_004115045.4. Taxonomy (NCBI): domain Eukaryota; kingdom Metazoa; phylum Arthropoda; class Collembola; order Entomobryomorpha; family Entomobryidae; genus Sinella; species Sinella curviseta. Next base: position 1,009,779 of record CM023201.3, on the reverse strand, counting down.
CGTGGCCCTAAAAACCAAAACAAAATGAAAATATAATACACCGCGATGCAAAATTAGCAACTATTGTAAACCTATCCAAATTTGACAATACCTCTTGTCGCCCAGCAAATTTCCGTTCTGCAGGCGCTGCATCTGAGCCAGTCACATCCTACCACCTTCTGCACAGGAATGTTGCATTTTGGGCATCTCATGCATTCTCCTTTGCTTATTAGCTCCTATAAAGGAAAAACTAAAATACATAGATTTCTCTCACACGAAATCGCATAGATTTTCAGCATTAGCGTATTTCAAAACCTCTAATGCTGCTTCGGAAAGTTTGTCGTTTTCACTCTGCTGGACGGTATTTTTATAATCTTTACAAGATCCATCGTGAATAGCCTGTAATATTAATAAACATTTCAGTAATTCAACAGTGCGAACAAAATCTAATGCTGGTCTAATAAAACAAATATGTAGTCCCAACCTTACAGCCAATACAGTTGGATTTTCTACACACAGGACAGTTAAAGTTAGTTACGCCAAAGTCATACACGCACCTAAACATAACCAATAATTACAAATAACAATACGACATGCAGTGGACACGGTAGCTTATAAGTCAACTTGATACTTAAATTACCAGCCCGGACAGTCCGGCGTTTTGCAATGAAATGTACTTTCCATTCCGCTTTCTCCCAAATTGAGCGACTTGTCCAGGAATTTATTGTACACCTCGTCCGTTACAAGCTACATAAAATTCAGACAGACAAAAAATACACAAATGTGTGCATATTTAAAAAAAGAAGAAATTATTTTATATTTATGAAATAAGTGCGTACCTCTTTAATTTCCCGCTCCTGAAGATTATAAACGCAACTGTAATTTCCATCAATGTACGGACATTTTACTGTCGCGTCCTCATTCTGCTCAATCATGTTAACTAAACAGTCTCTAAAATAAGAGTTAAATATAGATGTTCTTTGCAATGACGTAACCATGGATACTAATGGTTACAATGATGTAACCGAAATATATTTCTTAATCTAACTTGCAGAACATGTGGTCGCATTCCTTAAGAACCACACCGTTACCGGTAGGAACTTCGTCGTCCATGCAAACTGAGCAGGATATTATCCCCTTTGTGTATACTATGGGTAGCTTTTCCAGTCGCCGAAGTGCTCGCCTACGACTGCATCCTTTGCACCGGACCTGCTCATCGATATAACAGGCCTTGTGCGCCCATCCCGTTTCCTTTTCTTCTGCGCTTAATTGTAGGTCATCTAGCGTTGTGGTCGTTCGTGGTGTGAAACTTTCACATTTACTGTTAGCCTGAAAAGAACATAAAACATTGTGGCATGCCATTAACCATATTATTTCGTTCTTTACTTACCATTAGTGACATCCGTTCAAGATAATCCTTATGGACTTCCAGTGTCACCAACTGTAATGCAGAATAAATTATTTTACCGCACCGTTCGTTCCCTCATCTTTGAATAGTAGAAGTTTTTATGGTAAACCTTCACGCACATATTCTAAATCCTCGTGCAGAATCTGCCCGCCACATTTGTGTCGCCCGGAAACAGCGCTACATTTTATTCCCGGCCGTTCCGTACTCTTTACCGCACTGCTAATGCAATCACTATGGGTATTTAAAAAGATCGAAAATACCAAAATATGATATAAAGTGAATGTTATGATAGAATAAATTGTGATTGGTATTACGTGCAAAAGAAATGAGAACATCCGTTAAATTGTGAGCCTCCGACTTCCTCAACACTGGCATCGCATTCACAACAATGCATGCTGCACTAATTAAGTTTTAACTGATACATAAAATATCACACTAATGACATATATTAATTGCTTAACAAACTAATTGTGTTGACAACGCTAATAACTGTTTGGATACCAAAACCTGCCGGCAATCCATAATTAACGGACGTACACTAAAGTTATTGTATATATCAGAATGTCATCTGTTGAGTGTAATACAACTTTTTTCGATAATCGTAAATACACCAACATACCCATACTCCATATCTTCCATTTTCGTATCCATTTGCTCTGAATGTATTCGTTATAACATTGGAACATTATACTATACTTGAAGATTGTGTCAGATAAGCACAACAAATTTGCCGTGACGAGCTAGTATACATATATTCTTGTTTACTTCAGAGAACTCCAAGAGATAACATATTATCAGCGGACCAACATGCTAAAGGGTTGTGTGTATAGTCTGGACATTTCAAACTACGGACTTGGAGATATTGTAATATTATGATTCAATAGAAAGGGAAATGATTGAAAGCAACGAAAGATAAGAAGGATGCAGAATACCGTACTCAAGTAAGGTGTTGAATTAGCCAACCACCACCGACTGTCTCCATTTATGTTATATATTTTTTCAGTATACTGTTACCCTTTCTATTTTACAAAATATGGATTATGCGGTACGACCAATTCCGCGACTTGGAATTACACGCCACCCAAATGACTTAACGGTTCATGCTATCCCAAATCGTCATTAATTGTTATCATTGCTTTATATAGTTAGTGCGGAGCTCTCCTACATTTCCGACTGGAAAGTAATCTTGTCCCAAATTTGCTAAAATCAAATTTCAAATAAAATATGTCATCTCTTTATCCAAATATGTGTGTGTGTTCTTTACGATGTGCATACCAAATGTATTCTGAACCACAAGACCAATTCCAAGCTATAACAGGAACTACATGAATTAACTGGCGTATTTATTTACATGTAAGAAATCTCTCCAAATGAATGCATGCCGAGAATTTTATTCCTCATGATACCATTAATCTTGCATGTTATGTTATCATAAAAGTCTCTCTCGAGTGAAGTAGTCAATGGCAATCACAGTCTTGGACTACAAATATATTACTTGTCAAGTGTCCAGGATGTCCAGGACGTACCAGTGCCTCTATTTTCATATGTTGCAAAAATAATTGTTGTGTTCCGTGAGTTCTATTGACACGTAGTAAACATTTTGTTTTCACATCAACATTTGCGATAACTTTTCACTTGATAAACATGCCATTACAACTTGATTCAAATGTAATCGGCATATGTCGTATCATTATAACTGATGATATATGTACAAGAGCGTTTTTACATCTAGCATTACCTTAAGCGTTCAATGACATTACTTAATGTTTAATTTATATTTTACAGAAAACGCCTACTTAAACAAATGGTTAAAGTGTGTTGTACATAATATTATCTAACCGTCGTAGCTAACTCTACGCAAATGGAACATAAACGCACATGTATGCTGTAGTCTGCAACCTCTCCAGCCATCTTAAATTGTCACCATCACCGCCTTTATGATCAGAGTAGATGGTTTCGAACCTGGTCAATTCCGTAAGTCGAGGATTACCTTTTGTTGGCATGGAGTCATGATAAAACCATGTATAAACTCTTTTCATACTTCCCATTGTTGACTGCCTCATAACTCGAACAAAGCAAGTGAAATGATTGTCCTTAAGACAAATCACTGCTCGCAGGTCCATAATATTATCCTTTTCCCCATTTTTGCAGATTTTGTTCAAACATATTGTTGGGTTTGGGTACATTTCAGAGTAACTGGGACAGCCATCACACACGGGCAATTTTATGATGAATGCTGGTTCCGGCATTTTAGTCAATGCCACCTCTTGAAGTTTAAAACTCTCCTCTAACAGGTCTTGTAAATTTGCAAAATATGTACCATGTGCTTCGTTGGGGAAGACGAAAATCTGATAAATGAAGTCGCCATACCCTCCAACAAAGGAAATCAACTCGGGAACCTGTAGTACCGTTTGGAACAATATCATGGCAAACTCCTCTATATCTACGGAAAAAAGTGACATCAATGAATGCAGATTTATTAGGTGATAGAAATCACACATATGTATGTTTTACTGAATGTTTACCCATGTAGTTGCCGTCACAGTCTGGGTGGTAGCGTGAAAATAATTTCCGTAGCTTTTGTGTACTCTTCCAGTCAACGTGCCATGATCGGCGCAGTGGTGTCATGATGTCAAACTTGAGAATGTTGACAATCGCCATATTTCTAGAATATGGCTCGTCTGCATGATCCGCGCCGCCATTTGTGTCCTTGGGAAGCCAATTACCGGGAAGAATGGAGTCAAAAATGGTTTCAAATGCAAACATAGCAAAAAAGAGCGTGTCTGCGTAGCACGAGTTGTTTCGTCCGTCTATTCCGACATCTCGACTTTTATCCTTTTTCAGTTGAGCTTTGACTAATAAATTAGGATATGCTATGAAATTTTGTTAACATAATTTCAATGAAATCATTTATAATGAAAATGTGCACGTTGCTCATTCATACGTTTCGATAATGAAATTGGGCGTTTCTCGAAATCCTCACTACGATGGCGTACAGCTTCCCGTGATACGGCAAGGGACACGAAATCCTGGCTACTCCTGGTTATTACTTGAAATATGCTTGTGTCTGTATTTCCAATTTCTTTGCATGGGACAAACACAGACTTTCCTTCCTTGCAGTGTTTACAGGTATCAATCTGTGTTTCATTGTGCCGCAGCTCAAAGGTCGGATCTGATACTGGTAGCGGTATTTCCTTTTGCGGTTCGAAAGTAAGTATACATTAAATGTTTTTATGCACTACGGTATTTTGGAAGGATAGTAAATACTTACAAATTTGATTCCCGCGTAAATTTGATCTTCAATTCCATTGATGTAGCATAAAAGTTGTACACGTCCGACATACACATCCTGCCTAATGATTGCTACCACGGCGCATCCTTCTTTTATTTCTGTTACTGAGCATTCAGTGTTTTAAAATTTAATGTTGAATTGACTCAATGCTTAGTAATATGCATTTATGCGTGTTAAATATGAGAATGCACCAGGATGATTCTTACTTCCGTTTTCCTTTGCGACACAATTACCTATTATGCTTACTGTGTTGTGCCACTGCGAAGTGTCAGTGTTCTCAGTACTAGATTGTTCCGTAAATTCATTTCCGCTATCAAGGCGTATCCTTTTTCGCGGTGTTGGAACTGGTATTTGGTTTGGCACGGGTGTTTCACCTGTCACTTTGATAGCTTCTTGCTGAAGTATTCAGAAATCAATTTTATTGTTACCCAAGGCAATAAATGACAACTTGCACAAAATGTTCATATTTCATGTATATTTCACCTTATTGTTGCTGCCTTCCTCTGTTGAGGAAGCCCCATCATTGACACTGTGCTTCACTTCAGCGTCATTTGTGACTCCGTCATTATCGTCACCACTGTCAGTTGGGAGGTCATCTACCCTCCCTAGATGACATAATGTTTATGCTTATATTCAACCGATATGGCACGGAAACGTTTTTCTCAATTATTTAAAGTAAATTTATTAAAAGCTTGTAAAATTTATAATTGACTTTAAATTAATTATTACTATTAACTAACTCAATATACTTACTGACACCTTCCGGTTCTTCTTCTTTTTTATCTTCGGCTTTAATGATATGCTCAGAAGAAGTGATATCTGGACATGCTTCAGGGTTCGGATATCCAGGATGCTCTTGGTTAACACTATCACAAGTGTTTTCTCGTTTTAATCCGGATATAACATTCTTATTTGTTGTTGGATTTTGCATCTGCGCATTACTTTTGTTATCCTCCGGAATGACATTCTGTGATGAATTTACACGTGGCAAAGCTTCACCTGGTAGTTAAAAGAAGCTGAAAACTCACAGAATATCCCAACATTTTTAAGTCATTATTTTCTCAATATATTTCAATGAATGGACTCTACCACTTGTTGCAACGTATTGGTTCTCCTTAGTATTTTGGGAAGCATCTGGTAATGAGCGCTCGTTGTCGTTATAGCTCGATATACAATACAGGATAAGAAGGATATACAAGATCACGCTCATTGCCGTCATTGTCAACGCCCATGAACGGGCTTCCGGGACCTTCACTGGAAGATGATAAAATTAAGATATCCCTGCTCTGATTGGCGTTCGACTCTTCAGCGTCCAGAACAAAAAATCCATCGAGACTATTGGAGCCGGATGTAATACCTGCTTGGAAGTAATATAATGTATTGAATTCTGGAGGGAAACTTCTCTCCTTGGAACTTACTGTTGTGTCCATTGCATCCGCGTGCATCAATTCCAGAATACTATTGGAACCGCGTGCACTTTCTGAAAATGAAACATTTTCAAAAATAATATTCCATCCAACAATAATATATATATGTGAAACTTACCTTTTATTACATTCCACTTGAATCCTCTGGCAGTTTTCTGCAGCTTGTGGAAATCCGAAATACGATAAATTTCATTCAGTGAATACTTATGTATTACCTCTGATCCTCCAAAACACGGTTTTGAGGACGGCCGGTCCTGCAGATTATAATTGATTATTGCATATGTCATGTGGACAAGGACGTGATTGTATTTTTTTAAATCAAAACTTATCAATTGTTTATGCCATGGTGGAATCAAGAAGAGTTAATGTAAAGCACATATAACTAACCGTGGCAACGAAAGCATACACATCACTAGAATCGTGATCCTCTAGTTGACTTTTGGAGGAACCAACAATTACTAGTCTCCCAAATATAAAACTGTTTGCATGTTGAAATGTGCAATAGTCCCCTGGTGAAAAATTGTTGGTCTTCCTGGGGCGGTAATAATCTCCTCTATATCGATATTTCTCTTCTGACGAACTGTCGCCATCACTGCTAACAGGTACTACTTCTGGACTGTAAATTATACAATCCCAAGGAACAAGAATACTCTCTTTCGGACTCTTATATTTGATCTTTTCCAAATATGTTTTGAAATTCTCGGCTCCCTAATAATTATGATATAATGAAGAGAGAATTTTGCAATCATTATACCAGCAAAAATTGTGTCAAATTAGCTATTTTGGGCTTACTTCTGAAACAGTTATCCGGGCTACTTTTCGCTTAATTGATTTATCATTTAGGTCAAAAACTTCGCCCACTTCATGTACCAACACGGGAACAGGAAGGTGTAAATGTGGCAGCTGACATAATGCGCGTTTTCCGGAATCCATTTCAAAAAGATTTACTTATTTTTTTCTAATGGTACATTCGACGTAAATGTCCACGTACTTCTTTACCAACCAGCCAAGAATACATATATGTTATATAGCGTACATGTGATAAGGAGCAACCATATCGTTTTGACCGTTATCACGGGACTGCCAAGTGGCTATCATAATTCTCATATATTTCATAGCGTATGAGTACACGTAGATAGTAAAAAGGGATGATGTTGATTTATGATAAGGTCTGACAAATATAAATTGATTACCAACGGCATTATGAATTACTGGTTATTCTTACATTTTAATGGAACACATTTTGCAAGTTGATGTTCTATTACAACTGTCATCTACTTTCTAATATCAAACATAGGTAATACTTCAACTGGCTTCTAGTAATCCAATCAAAGTTAAATGTTGTGAACGTCAGTTTTAAATCTTGACATTTATATTATTAAATCTTGAAATGATGCATATATATTATGCATGTTATGCGAACTATGTGATTTTCTCTCAAAGACAGCTAGGTATGTAGTAATTACCATGCACAAAAAACGAACTCCGATATGTGTAGCAGTGGCTTTTGTTACAGCAAGGAATGAACAAGAAAATTATTGCGAGAAAGATGGCGATATAAAATCGTTAATATCATGAATAGAGAGAGAGAGGAGAGAAAGAGAACCCCTTATGCGAATAAAATTATTACTTTATTTTGTATGTACCTATATAAGGATAGCCTTACAAATAAGTCAAATATTTTTTTCTATGGTGCCGTAATACAAGAAAGAAAACATCAATTCTGATAATCGGTAACAATTGTTTCCGGGACGAATAATTATCGTTAGAAACGGGACGATCCCGGAATATTTGACATTTAATGATTCACCTACTCACGAAGAGAAATAGTGTTTAGTTTCCATTTTGTTCTATACGATGCGCATCCTACTCTTTAACCCATCAGAATTCCTATGAACTGGGTTGCAAACAAAATATGCAATAGCTTATTAGTCGTTGTAATATAGATAAAATGCAAAATGGACCATAAAAATAGAAGGTGGTTGTGGAGAAATGCACAGCGGCGAACCTTGAAAATATCACTGCTAAATATAAAGGACAGACCAATAGTTGATGATATGTATTGTGGCAAATGATTATTTAAATTTGCATTGATTGTTCACTACCTTTCGTGTCGTTGTATTAATTCGTTTATCCTTACACAAACATAATCAAACAAAGCATACCTACAGGGCGCTCTCTAAAATGTTATATCGCCACCTACTTGATGGAATACAAAAGTGCAGCATCACACCACCAACACCATATCACCATTACAACGGAATGGGAGTATGTACATATATATTAGAGTTGTAAATGTCTTATCGGTATAGCACTAATATTTATACCGTTTCCATGCTGAGACGTCTGAAACGCATTGCGCATAGTATTGCTAAACCACTAAAGTTAACACTAAAGTCAATAATGTGTAAACTATTATCATTAATGCACTCACGTCTAAATTAAGCGTAATTCGTCAATGCATATCATTCTTATATTATAATGATCAAACTGTTAGAATTCTTTTTTTACGGCTGCTTCTTCCACGAAAGCATTACTATTCGTTACGCTGTTATGAATGTAAGGTTCCAGCACAAATGTGCCGATAAATAATGGTTTGCCACAAATAAATAAATAAAATAAATAGATCCGTTAATCCATTACTTAGTTCAAGTATAAACCGATTTTTGCAAATACAAATCCTGACGTATTAAGAGAATTTTTGTCAGCAAAACAATTAGAACAGTACAAACTTTCGCGAACATTACCACTGTAATTTCAAGCTCACAGCCGACAATAATTCGAGTTGACAGTTTGGATGGTCGAAGTAGAAATATAATGGCACATGAAAGCTGGAAATTGTCAGTTTAAAGATGCGGTAAGGAAATGGTACGACGGGGACAAAGCGTAGATGCTTTTGTTGTTTATGGGAAGCGATTTAAAGGACAAAGTGGACAATAGCACACTATAGGGTGTAAACATAGGATTCGGCATTGAAATATGTAGCGCCAAATATGCCCACATAAGATGATTCCAAGAAAGTGTTGCTGTTCGTTTCTGGGATACTGGTAAAATGGGTCAACAAATGCACTGGCTGTTAGTTAGTCGATATAAATGTGCCGTTTTAAGGAAGAAGGCATTGGGATTTTAATTAATGTATCTGAAATACATAAATTAATGTTAATGACTGATAAATTTTATTTCTATATTTTCAAAGGAATTGCGATGCACACTACGGCTGACTGCAAGAAATCCACGAAACTTAATCTTCCTAACTTGATACGACACATTTCCAACATTTCAAAAAAATTAAACCTTAAATATATTATGCTGCGTATACTTGAAACTGTATTAATTCTTTTGGGTTACGATCTTGCTAATATTACGTCGCCAGCGTATATGCATAATATTATCCTTGAAACAATAGGATGTAAGGATTTTAAATTTTTAAAAATAATACTCAATGTAAATCTCCACAATTTACAACGTAACGTAGCCGGTTGGATTAAACACTTCGATATCCATCTTACAAAACTTGTACATATAATTTACACTTTTTATATTAGCATGCGCAAAGCATTATATTCAATTCAGAAATGCGTCGATTCATTTCACGCAGAGTGATAAGCAAAACATGCGATGAACTGATTTGAACTCGTCACTGGTCATCAGCAGTCATAGACAAGCACAGCACAAGAGTGATTGGTGATGTCGTTCTTAACTCTTACAAGCCAACGAAAGGGACCAAAAAATAATTGTAGCTAGCGGGTAATCAGAGATATTGTTACAATACATACATACATAATACATTGGTTGTATTATGTATACGCATTCATCAATTGCTTTTATATATTCAATGATATTTACTTATACAATGCTGTCATAGATGTTATACATTAAACTGAATAAATACTTTGCTTTTGAAGTAAACAATACGGCAACACTGTATTATTCCGCATTGTATAGCATCACTAATTAAGTACATTTATTAGTTCCCTAACCTCATTAATTAAATAACTATAATAGTAATATTACAAACAAACGGTTCACTAAAGCTTAGTGGTTTCTTCGATATGGATGCTTTGTTCATTCATTGTTCAAATTTTTGCACATTGAAATGCAGTCAACATCATTGAAAATGCAATGCGTATACAAATACAAACTTGGTAAATAAAAATCCTTAACACTACACTGCCATAAACTTGACTCCATATCCCCTGGCAGAATTCAATTTACCTGATAAAACGCCCATCAGATGAACTTGCTAATGTCAGCTCTTATCAGCAAATATTACAATTAAGCATATCAAATGGGTCATATATGATATATCCCGTGTAAAATATTGATATGTGATTACATGCATTGGCAAGGGCGCTCTTCATGTATTCTTCAACAGTAGTTTATCTATCATCCGCCACTTTAGTATCCTGATACAATGCTGATAAGGCGTGTACGGATGAATGTACTTTTTGATCGTATATGAAATCACGGAACATACATCTTACAGGCGGAATGCATCCGATTTCTGCTTTTTACTCTCATGTTTATTATTGTACAGAATTAATTAATTGTTTATTGATGGTGTAACAAGTCATTACGTATTACTTAGCATGGGATATATATGCAAATATAGGCATCCCTGAAAAGTTTATAGCCACTACATTCAGGCTCATGGATTCTTGAAGGTTCATTTGCCTGTCGTTTTTCGGCCTTTTTGATTTGCATTGACATCTTTTCAATAAATTCAACCTGAAAGTAAAAAAAAACATCAAAAAGGCATGTACCGACAAGCAATAAGTAGAAACGAAACGTCATTACGGCACTTCCATTCTCCAATAATGTATTAAAGTTTACTTCGGGCTCTTGTGTTGTCGGCTGCGAATCCATAAGTACCCAACGACCGGCATCATCCATGGGATCCAAGCAGACGAACGAAACAAAATGGCTACTTCTCAGGCAAATGACGGCAGAGAGTCGCATTTTAGCTAATTTGCCCTCGCCACCAGTATCTATATAGGGAACAATAATATAAATAAATAAAATAAATAATGAAGATTTTTTTTTACAAAATTGATTTTTACCGATTAAGTTGGAAAGCTCTAAGGTCACATTGGGTATAACACCGTTGCATGGAATGAGCTTGCCATCTGATACTGGTAGCTGAATAATGAATGTAGTTTCCGGAGCAGCAGATAGCATTACCTTGGAGGTAGCAAAACTCTGTTCAATGAGATCTTGAAGTGTGAGATAATTTGCCCATGAACTTTCGTTCCACGTCACCGGTAGCAAAATTTGATGAATGAAGTCCTTTCCTCCGTAGTCGTATTCGAATAGCCCTGTGATGCCAAGCAACTTGAACAAATCAATTATAAATTCCTCTGCATCTGTCCGCATGATGTATAAAAATAAAAACATTTAGGTTAATCTTATAATTCTACTGGTGTTTGACGTTATTATCATTATCCATTTGTTTACGATTTCAAAGGGAAAGCATACCCATTAACTCGTGCTCATATTGTGATCCTTTGCTATGAACAAACTCCCTTCGTAATTTCGTCGTTTTACGATTTGAAACGAAATGGTTTTTCCTTAACCTTTTGACTATTGACTTTAATATAGGTTTGACAGGCTGTAGTTCCTGGCAGTTATTTTCATCTGTTTTGGCAGCCGATAATATATATTTGTCCAACGACTTGTTAAATGCAAATAAAGAGTAGATGGCTGCATCCATGTAGCATGAATTGTTCAGTCCCTGAATTCCAAATAGGTCACCTACAATGTAGTTAGCGATTCAATTGATATATATATATATATATTGAAGACAATAGTGTTCAATATCAAACGAATAATTTTAGGAACTGACCTGTTGTCTTATCCTGATTGTTAACAGCCATGTAAAATGCATCAGCTTGTGAACCCACTGTTGACTTAACATTGGAATTTATGAACATATTTGCTCTCTTACACGTGTGCAATGTATGAGAGTCTCGCATTTTATCTGGCTCCCCACTCGTCGTATCGTCTTTCTTTTGCTCTAAAGCTCCTCTGCTGTCTGGTCTATTTTCATTTGACAAATTGCCTGAAACATATATTTCATGAATTTGTCGAAATAAGTATATCAAAATGGAAGAAACAACTCACAAGTTGACAAACATGGGTACCTGATAACAGAAATGTTGATGACTTGCTATTGTCAACGCTACTATCATCCTGGCGAGCCATCACATCTCCATTGGTCATATTTCTTGAAGTATTTGCAAATAAAGTCTCCCCAACTTGACCACCTTCACTGGGAGGGGTGGATGCAGAAAACTCATTTGAAACTGGTGATGCGGTTGGCAGTAATGTAGGATAAATATTTCCCTTGTGAGCATTGATGATTGGATTGGATTGAATGATTGGATTTGGTGAAAAAGTGTTTGTTCGATAATTAGAAAGCACTAATTGGTTTATGTTGATAATATTACAGTTATGATGCGGTCCCTGTATGCAGCCTGGTAGATTTTGAGTAAAGTCGTTCTGAAAAAAATAAAGCGTTAACTTTGCGTATACAGAATGTCATCACATATACATATTTTATTTTAGTAGTTGTTTTAGCTTACAAAATTTACAACCGCTACTAACACATGAGGATGTGCCTCCGGGGATTGCTTTCCTGTCCACCTAACAATGCCAACAATTGGAGTAAGGTCTTGCTGAGGCCATATTACTTCGTCGCCAACTTTCATTCCACTTATTGTCACCATATCGTATCTAACGTTTTTGTAGGTCAGGTCTCTAGAAGTATAATTCCATTCGATGGAGTCTGCTTGACGACATGAAATGGAAGTGTGTGTTTCAGGCCTCGTGGTAGGATGCTCATGACCTGGCGCATTTTTGCTTTCTACATCAGGTAGTTTTACAAGGAATAGGCGTACAGTGTCAATTATGTTTTTCGTCTCGTAGCACTTCTCCTCAATGTTGTTGTCCTTGATCCGATTTGATCTCTAGTAGAAAAAAAACATCAGACTTGGGCAGTTTAAATGATTTCGTTCAATTGTATAATGATAGTAATTTTTTATTTACCTACCCGGATTATTGCATAGTCCTGTCCATTCTTGTGTTTAACATTTTCTAACTTTCCGTGATACTTCCGCAATTCAGCAGCTCCAATGATTGGATTGTGTGAGACACTGTATTCTACGTCGCAACCAATATGATTGCGGTATTTTATTAGCATGCTTTGATTCATTTCCGGTGGTGAGAATTTCAAGAATATCGAGAGCAAAATATCGATTCTTTTGAACTATGATCACTTATTTCAGTTGGGATTATTGAGCGTAGTGACAGCTTCTCAATAGTATCAAATTAGTATATATTGTCACTAATTATATACTGTAACAAGTTTTTAAAAACTATGTTGTAAATGAGTTCACTGAAAATGCATTGATATTATAACGGTCATAGCGGTGGCACGACGAATGGTTTACATTTTTGGTGTTATCTCACTGTGCTGTAAGGCGTAATACAATCAAGCATAGATAACAGCTTATCAAGAGTGACCAAGTAAAGACCACAGGTGTATATAGGTTACATTATAGAAATGTTATCACCTGCGTTGATTTATGCACCTCCAAAAAGAATACAAATCATACACGTTATACCAGAGTTTGAACTGCAATCATCACAAAGTCAAATCACTATACATTCCAAAGATTAAATCACTAAGAAATTGAAAGGTGTAGCTGTTGAATTATGTCCCACCAATCATAGCTTGAGGCACCAATCAAATAAACCAGATCTTGGTAAAGATGTTCATATATGGTTCAAAGTTAAACAATGTTGTATTCGAGGCATCTATATTGGTGCGTCTTTTATTGAGTCAGTCCAAGTGAAAACGAAGTCACTTGACTCTCGACCAGAAGAAGCTCCACAACACCAAATCAATTCTATCACGAAGACGAAATTACGGAAGAAATTGGCGATAAGACAATTTCACTTTTGAAAAAAATTCGACGAAATGGAGGCGCAAATAAAGAATGGTAGCAAAATTGTGGCCGTTCTGACGAATAAAATTATTTTAGTCCCGATCAAACAAGGAAGATATTCTCATTGGTGTAAAACCAGAAATAGATTTATGAACTATTTGAGCTTCAACAATTTTTAAGCTAGTATACAAATCATTACTGCTATTTTTAACATAACTCATTTAATGTTCTCATTCGCAACATTACCATTCGCCATCAGACTTGACGGTGCCGATCTAGATATCGGATCAAGTCATAGATAGGTGAAAAGCGCGTGAATTTTTTCATTCATGATTTTCTTACGTTCACGAGATTTTTCCAAAAAAAAGTTAAGACTTGAGAACGAAGGAATTTTATATACGTTATGGGGGTGTTCACATTATGCCTGTGTATTGCGCTGATTCCCACCCACCAAACACTAACGAGTGTAAAAGTACATACACACGAGGCGACAGTAATTCCCCAAATGTTACATTTGGATACCCACCTTATCGCCACCTTGTTGGTATCAAAATTTGTGCACAGCCCCACAGTCTATCTTGTCGACCACAGCCACCACATGTCGTCCTACTTGCTCGACGGCTGTGGGGCCGTGCACAAATTTTGATACCAGTCGGTGGTGATAAGGTGGGTATCAAAATGTTACATTTGGGGAATTACTGTCGTCTCGTGTGTATGTACTTTTACACTCGTTAGTGTTTGGTGGGTGGGAATCAGCGCACTACACAGGCATAATGTGAACACCCCCATAACGTATATAAAATTCATTCGTCCTCAAGCCTTAACGTTTTTTGGAAAAATCTCGTGAACGTAAAAAAATCATGAATGAAAGAACTCCCGCGATGTTCACCTATCTATGACTTGATCCGATATCTAGATCGGCAGCGTCAAGTCTGTTCCCCATACAATGTCTCACCTCCTTTAGTATGAGCATTAGCATTTTTATTCAGTTGCGATAACACTGACAGTAAGGTTAGCGAACTGTCATCGATTTTTTGGGCTGAAAATTTGCACACACTTAGAAAATATGGAGGTGAAAATGTCTGCAAAATTTTGGAAACTATGGTAAGCTGGTTTTTGAGAAATTCGAAAAACTGGATTTTCTAGGCATATTTTATCCGAATTTATATGGTGTTTAGCATGGAGAAACGGAAGGCACAGAAGGTCCCTGTACCTGTACAACTTTTCGAGAAAAAAACTCCCCAATAACGAAACCACAATAAAATGGCACAACGTTGTGCTGACAAACCTATCAGTTGATCAGCTTGAAAAAATGATTCACTAAACGAGTTCATGCAACTAATTATTGCCATACCTTATGTACCTTCAGTTTCTCCATGCTAAACACCATATAAATTCGGATAAAATATGCCTAGAAAATCCAGTTTTTCGAATTTCTCAAAAACCAGCTTACCATAGTTTCCAAAATTTTGCACACATTTTCACCTCCGTATTTTCTAAGTGTGTGCAAATTTTCAGCCAAAAAAATCGATGACAGTTCGCTAACCTTACTGTGAGCTGGAATGAACTTCCATCCAGGACTGAAATGTACGGCACATATGCTCAAGTCAGCAGCGTTGGTATACGACGTGTTAACGCGCTATGTTAAACTTTGTAGTCACATAATTTCAATTGAGATCTTGGCTTGAATTCAGTATGCATAGTTTTATCAATATAGCATCATGATTGCCTTCCACTATTGAGTAAAACAACTTGGTATATGTGTGTACTTGTATTACCGTTAAATGAATTTTACAACAGCGTGAGTTCATCAATTAATTATTTGTCCATCTTACCAACGTAACGAATGAACGTAACGCGTAATTTGAGTAATGTAACAACGTGTGCTACATATGAATACATTGTTGTATATACGCTTTTACTTATCTCGCCATTTCAAATATGAGCAAGGCGGAGCAATACCTTTCAATGCTAAATTCATATATGAATGTATATATGGAATGAATCGTTGTCGTTCACGATAATGTGTTAACCGACAAATCCTGTTATCTAAGCTCGTGATTTTCTGTACGGTAACAACTCATTCATTTTTTAATGCGCATTTCTGGCCATACGATTTTCAGTCAGTTTTATTAAAAAGTTGTTGGCCAATACGATTCACAACACTGGTATAGAGACCAAAACAAATTAAAATTCTTCTTCGTTTAAATCTTGAGTTAAATACACAAACTAAAGCCTGGCAATTTCAAAGCTACACAATGGACGAAGATACGTTGGAAGTATACCGAAACATAATCAATCACAATGTCATGTACTACACGGAGGAAGGAGGCGAAGAAAAGTACGGGACACTTTTAAACATATTCCCAGGGGATACGAATTATGGGGAGATACAGGTAAATTCACCACCTAAACTGGCCAAAACAAAAATTAAAATAATATCTTCATTTCACGATCGTCTTTTTAATGAAATTGGCAATAAACCGGCATGTTCTCTACCACATATTATTTACAGAGGCTGGAGAAACCATTTGAGAACGACAATAATCCAATAATAGACTGGGTCCTCTTGGAGAATATTATGCCGGCAAATTTTCAACCCGCAAACGAAGTCAAAACTGATACTGATGCTAACATAATCGGTACCCTGAAATTTGGTCCTAACAGTTATGAAGCCATATTAGTGGAAGGGAGAAAAATAGGTGACGAGGTAGTCTGGATACGCCCGAGTGAGCAGCCTCTGGTCGGTAAGATTGTCTGGCTTGGAGGAAGGGTCCTTGAGAATGGAGGAATGGATGTCGTGGCAGATGTACAATTTGTAAGGAACAAATTAAAAAACTAAAATTATCATCCATGTACTAATCTAACCTGTATTCACACTATCTAATGCCCTAAAGGATCAGCCTACTAATCAGCATCCTGGCTACTTACCACCTCCAGCAGTAAATCGGAACATTGTTTTCCTGAACGAGCTGCTGACATTGAAGGCATGGAAGAAATTATGCACCAAACCTGACAAAAAGGCGGCCAGAACAAAATCAAAAAGTAACTTTGACCTGGATGACGTCACATATGATGGCACCAACGGGGAGAGAAGGACCGCGCCACGTAATTTCGACTGGGAAATCAAAATCTCTCCGAATCATTTCTATATAACCATCATTGAAGCACAAAACCAGCCGACCGGTATTTATGCGACTAACACTTATTTATTTTCGATTATATTATTATTAAGTTTTACGGATATTGTAATTTGCTTTCGGTTTCTTAGGAAATTTATTTGGGATTCAGGGAAGTAAAAACTCAAGCTACATGGATGCCACGATATTTTCTCTTTTTGCATTCAACAACACTTTGGATCACCTACTCTGCAACGAAGAGGGAGGTAGCCAGAGTGATAGGATGAAACAAATTCTGACTGAAAACATTATCAAGCCGCTTAGGACAAAATATTTCTTAAAACAGAAAGAAATGAGAAAGTTACGAAAAGCTATGGGAAATGATAATGAAGCACCGAAAAATGGTAAGTAATTTTGATGGCTGGTTTCATGTAAAATGTATTTCTTGCTACATCCCGTTGGAAATAATAATTAATTGGTGTTAATTATTCCATAACACATTTAAGATATCGAAGAATTTATAATTGCCTTCTTCAACATACTACAACCGAATGGACTGTTTACATGTGGCCACGGCGGTGGCGACCAGATTCACCAGATTCTCCTACCAATGTATTATGACGATAGTCAGAAGATGAAATACATGACAGTCCAGTATCTATTGGAAGGGAGTTTTGAAGCATCTGAAGTGAAACTACTGGAGGTTCCAAAGGACGTATTTATCATTAAGCTACCTGTCGCGGACGGGAAGTTGATTCCATGCAGCGCTGTGATACCCAATCTCACCTTGGATATGTTCACAATTTTAAAAGGTAGGAATTGTTCAATAAAGCAAATATGGCAGGGGATCATTTATTTTAATGCATTAATTTGGACAGATAATAAAAAGTACAAGAAGAAGAGGGACAAGGTCGTGATGAAGTTACATGCAGTTATATGTCAACATAATGCCAACTTTGCTACATTTGTCCGCATGGACAGTAATGATGACGAATTCAGTTGGGTTTTTATGGATTCAAATCCTGACAGTGGTGTTCCTGAGGTTTGTAAATTTTTGATGAATTTTGTCAATTTTCGGTAATTTTTACATTTACAAACCCTGTTTATTTATCAAATATATTTTGTAGGTACATATCGTAGAAGACGTTTCTAGAAATATCACGACGGCCACAGAAAATCTTGACTTTGGCATGAAAGTACACAAAGGATCTGAACCAAAATGCAGCGGCTACAATCTATTTCGAGACGCATACATATGTGTTTACGTACCGCAACAATGAGAAGACAATTAATTTAATAATTCAATTAAATGTGTTTACTTATTAAATGATATCTATCACCTGCCGAATAAGACATTCAACCTATTATGTTTCTTCTTAACCAAGAAGTTCATTTTCTCTGCGCATGCCGTCCTAACACAAACCATTCATATTTTAGTAATACTCTGCTTATCGGTCAATGTAATGATGTAGTAGATAAGTCGTTTTACCTTGTTAAACTGCGCATGAAAATGATAATAATATTGAAATGTAATGAGTACTTGTGTACGAGTTTCACGATATTGGAACATGGTTGGGCAGTGGGTATGTATTTACTGAAAATACGTTGACTGTATTCAGATATGTACATATTATCGTTTATTGGTATAATCTAGCCCATGGTAATGTACAGAATTCACAATGCCAGAAGGGAATATGGGATTTTATAATGACATAAACTTTAATCATGCATCTCATAGATGATAAGCAAATTTTTGTGCGGATGTACACAAGGCTTGTTGTTTCTGTGCTGTTGGCTTGCTGCACTATATTATGTGCAATGGGAACACAAATGGAACAGCTTACCTACAAATAATAGGATACGGGTTGGGTAGGGGTATAATTACCTAACCGTATGGGTATAGCATCAAGCATTGAACATGTTCGCATGATAACTGTTATCCGCAGAATTTGATACATTCGTTCTGTTATTGCATTTTGCGCATCTACATACCTACATTGGTTTTCGATTTCCAGATGTGCATAGCAAAACTAGTATTAGAAGAAACACTATTTAAAAATGTTGCATGCCATTAGTAAAATGTATGGAACATATAATCGTGAAGTCAGTCAGTGAACAGTTGCGTCCTCTATTCGTTTCAAATGAACTATTCAAGTAATCATTTTACATATTTAATCCATAAATGCTCCTTGATCACGCTTCTTGTAACAAGATCAACATGCTACAAGGTTGAATGACGTTGATCTCGACTGGACTATTTCTGAAGCAAAATCCTTGTATATTGTATCACCACTACAAACACTCGCATCATTTTCACTAGCAATATCAGCCGACTGAAAATGTACAAGTCTATGCTTCAGGTGTAAGAGGTCCATGCTGATACAGCCTTCAGTTCATTCTGAGATACACGGCATTGATGCCGCTGAATATGCATTCAAGTTTATGGTAACTTTGGTGCATGGCTATCCAATGTACTTGAAAGTGCTCATGGGAACTATGATTATCAGCGATTTCATGTTTCACTGTATGTTGAAATTTGTCAATATTAAAGACAGGCTGCAAGGTAGGAAATCCAAGTTGAGTTATGCCATGTTTCCCCAAATGCAAGATGCACTTATAAATGAAAGAGTTATTTCGGCGTACGAGAAAATTGTAACTTTACCCAAAGCCTAATTTCAAAGAACATCTTCCAAACTATTACACTAATTACAAACTATAAACTACATATTGAATTCTCCTGCACCGCAGGGATTTTGTTAAAACGAAGGTTTTTTTGGAGAAAGTGAATCCTCATAATAAAATATGGATAATCCATCATTTATTCTTCTTAAACCGTACTGTATTTTATATTTTCATGCCGTCATGCCTGCACGATAAACTCGTGCAGGCATGACGGCATTGCGTAAGTCTGCTAAAAATAAATGATTCCCGTATCAGGAATAAATTGTTAGCTTACCTAATTACTAGTGGTAAGAACCCATACAATGCATCAAGGATATATCGGGTCACCCCTTCGATGGAATGATTCTTGTGTGATTGATAGGAACTGTTCGCTTGTACGTAAATATGCACGCATACAAATGCAGCAACATGGGCTTCGTATAATTTTAATTTTCAAATGATACGTTTTAAATCTTTCAATTTACGACATGGAAAAATTAAATGAGCAGCATTTTATGTATTTACATTATATCGCTAATTCACAGATAGTAAGTGCTAATAATGCCAAGTGAATATTTGTAGTAGTTTGTAGTATCAATGAACTCTGATATTTTCGCATTTACATGAACGTATTCCAAAAACAACGAGGTAATATGTTGGTGAATATTCAACACGCATACCTAACCATGTTGTTCACAGCTACACCAAATAAATTTAGATGATCAATAAATAAATGCATGATAAAGCAATTGCGCTCACTGCACTTGTGTTGCTGGTTTGTATGATTCAACCTATCTTCAGATCCAGGTTATAAGTGAAGAGTGCAGCAATTATGTCACACGCTGAAATCCCATGGTGCCCTGCATATTTCCAATATTACTACTATCTACCGGTCCAACTTATCTACTGGTGACAATGGCGTCCACCTCAGTCGTCTCAAAATAAGTTTATCACGAATTGAGTATGCATCAACTATACTTGCAAACTACGTTTTGAAACGTTATTGATATGCTTGGACCACCAAATGCATGTTATGTCTTTACAGGATTCTGTAGTCAGGATACGCAATGGATATAGCTTACATCCAAGAACATCTGTTTGGACTACTTAATTTTATTGTGTCTCTCTCTATGAAAAATAGTATCCAAACACAATGTCCATAATATCATTAAACCGTCAGTGAGCTTGTCATATTTTTTATATAACTCTTATTAGTATCATTCTAAGGAGGGTGGCGCATTTTCCAGTGCTGGCGACAAGTTGATAATCAGAACTGAAAAAATATTCAAGCGTAAGTTTCTTAAGCGAAAAATATGAGCTAACGTAAACGACATCCAGGTATATTTTTTTCTAACTGAATTTTCAGACTGTTCTTCACGACAATTACGACATACTATACGCACAGGTGAAACTGTGTATTACGTAGGTAATGTAAAGGTAATATCCAAGCTCATATATATGCATATATATTTCCTTTCACATTATGAGGCGTGGCATTGTGTTAAAAATGAAATGGCCTTCTGTTCATTTCAGGAGCTCAACAAACCGCTGCTCATTGCGTTCCTTCACGTCCGACTTTCAATCATTATCACAAGCACAGTGCAATGTTCACTAACCTGCAGCAGAATAATACGCGAGCAAAATGCATATTGAAATGCGTCCAGGAGTACGAGGACATGATGGAGGAACCGCTGAACTCCTCACTCACGAATCAAGATCTTGGCACATGGCACGAGAGAACAAAAACACAGGTAGTATCCAGTCTCAATGAAAAGTGGACCATAGAAATGGGGTTAATATCGACTCTGTCGGCGCGAGTATCGGAGGCCATTGACCAAGCATACATCACCATAAAACGATCCAACCAGCGGTCCAAATTACAATCTGAAAGTTTCCAGTTGGAAGAAGAATCCAAGGAGGCGGCTCTAAATCATTATTGCAGTGAGATGAATGTGTTTATGGAGCGACTACCTAATGTGGGGAAGGAGGATATCGACGTTGCTCATCGCGAAGCAGCGCTGGCAGCAGTCAACATGTTCAAGGAATGTGATAATGTGAGAGCGGAAGCCGTGGTCGACTTGAAACAACAAATTTATGAATGTTTCAAATCCTATAAATTTCGCGCAAAGCTGGCAGATGACTCAAAAACGGATCCCGCCATCGGGATTGATCTTGGGACCACCTACTGCTGCGTCACTATATATTCTGCAGGGAAAATGGTGATCATTCCTAACTGGGCTCAGGGGAGCTCCAACACTACTCCCAGCTACGTCGCCTACCATGACGATGGAACGGATACGTTTGGTGCCGTGGCAAAGGACGAAGCGTTCCAACATCCGGAAACTACAATTTACGACGCCAAAAGAATGATCGGGAGGCAGTGGCGGGATCCCGACCTGAAAAACGACAGGAAACACTGGCCATTCGGAATGATCAACGAGAATGGGCGCCCAAAGGTGAAAACGTTTGGAGTGAGTCGCTACCCGCATGAAATCTCTGCCAGACTTCTTGCTCAATGCAGGCTGCTGGCGGATGAGTTTCTTGGCCTTCCACTAGGGACCGTCAGAAAGGCTGTGATTACCGCTCCCACCTACTTTACTGAACCCCAGAGACGCGCCACCGCAGATGCTGGTCAGTGTGCTGGCTTGGAGGTTCTCAGCATCCTCAGTGAGCCAACCGCCGCAGCCATTGCCTACAGCTGGGTGCGCGGGATGAGGAAGGATAAAAGAACGGCTTTGATTTACGACCTGGGTGGAGGGACCTTTGATGTTGCTGTGGCGGTGGTCGAGACCCATAACGTAGAAATACTGGCAGTAGATGGGGACACGCACTTGGGTGGACAGGATTTTGACCAATTACTTATGAGCCACTGCATCCAGGAATTCTTGAAGAAGGAACAGATTGACTTAAAGGAAGGTAAGGATAGTGACGAGAAACAGATAAGGGACGCCGCAAGTAGTACCTTGTCTCGGCTCAAGTATCAATGCGAGAAGGCGAAAGAACGGTTGTCGAGCGCTGGTAAGACTAGCATAACCGTAGAGAGGATTCACGGGGACAAACATTTAATGATGGTAGTCGCGAAGAAAGAGTTTGAAGATTTAATTACCCCACTTGTTCAAAGGACCATTGATATTGTCGACCGCGTCTTGGAGGAGGTGAAATCAAAAGGCGTAGTTAATAAAATGGCTATTGACGACATAATATTAGTTGGTGGGTCAACAAGGGTTACTCTTGCATTTTCCTCTTTTCAGTTACCGTGTTTCCAAAGTGTTAAGCATAATTGGGCGCGTACGTGGACTCTGTAAGAGAAAAGTATTGTATATGTCTGAAGTGTGATGTTCGGAAATTAGTGCTTGGGTAATGAATACACGTTTATACCTTGTAAGTTCAGGTTGGCTTTATTTTATGTAAAGTAGCCAAACACTATTTCTTTATTTGCTGTATTAACAGAATTGCATACCTAAGGTATACTGCTAACACATCAACGGAGCAGCGTATTCACCACTGATGATATTGCACACCAGCAAAATGTCTTCTAAACAATTAATTGAAAATATAAATCGTTGGGTTGTGGATAAACTGGACCCCACCAACGTTCCTGAAATGCTAGTTGACATTGGTGTAGCGGAAAGTGAAGGGGAAATATATAAACACGCTCAAAATGTTCAAGATATAATTAAGGGCTTTATCGTGGACCTAAGAAATATGTTTGACAATTACGTTTGCTTCCACGGAGACAGGGATATGGCCCAAATGACGCAATTTCGGGAATCAGCGTACCAACGAGCCAAACATGCATGGGAGACGGACGGGCTTCATCTGAATGGGTTTGATGTGGATACCCTGGAAAGTGTCAAGACTAGACTCTTCAAAAATTTTGAAAAACAAAACACAAAGATCATCCGCCGAGAAACAACAGTCATAAAAAATGCCGTATCACAACTCCTGGAACAGTACGAAATACAACTGGAATGTTACGTCATTTCATTTACTGGTCAATTTGCGAGAAAGGATTTTGAACAAATTCATGAGAGAATGGTAAAGCGATGCATTGGTGCACTCGGTGTGGCATTGCGGTACGGTGGAAAGCTAAACAATATCGTGCTGGACAAGACAAACATCATGAAAAGTTCCTTAAGGGAGCTCTTTGAAAAGCAGATGGAGTCCATTGACTTTCCACATGAGGAGGCACCACGCTCACCGGAAACCAAGTCCGAGTTTAGAAATTACTTACAAATGTACTATGAAGGCACGGCTGATGACTTTTCAACGGCAGCAGCAAAGCTGAAAGCAAAGCACGACAGGTTTGTTGAGGACGTAACAAAAGAATGTCATGGATTGGACAAAGAGGAAGCGACATTAGTGTTGGATACACACTGGCTGGCAACGATGGAACACCGTGAGAAAAGTCTGGGGGCATATTCTCATGAAGATTTGTCCAGCGTACTGGGACTATATCTCACCCAGAACTGGGTATGGGGAATGGCATGCAAGCTTAGATGCTGGAGTATGGAACTTAAACTGGCTCGTAGATCAGGTGGTAAACTAGAAACTCGGTTTCCGGCCATTGGTGTACACTCGCCAACTGGTGTCAAATGGGGGTTTGAAGCAGCTAAGTTGGTGAAGGTTGACATAACAAATCCTGAATACAGAATACAATAATATGGTAATTTGTTTCACGCTATTACCAACACCATGGATAATGTAACAGACGCGCATGAAAAAACGTATGGATTCATTCATGCGGTGAAAGCGTGGGCGGAGGCGTATTCACAAGCGGTTATGCACCAACTGCTTCTGGTAATTCCTAGCTGGTTTACATTCTCTGATAGGCAACTTCTTCGCAATAGTTGCGACGTGGCTGGTTTCAGGAAGGTAACCATGTTGACTGAAGCATCGGTCATTGCGTGTCATCTGTTTCATAAATACACTTCATCGGAGCATCTCGTTCAAGATGTTTTGATACTTTTAATTGTTGCTCGAGTTGACATGATCAGATTAGAAATATTTGGTTGTAATATGGATAATGGGGAGGTAGCGGGGGTAAAATTGATGGCCGTTACGTCGACAAGATGGCCAGGTGACTGTCCACTTGATAAATTACTGACAAAATTAACTGCCAAGCAAGTGGAAGTTGTAAAGACCACTTATGGAAAGGCACTTTATCAATTGGATATCCACCTCAGAAATTCGGTGAGGATTTATCAGGTCATTTCAGACTTTCCAAAATGGACAAACATTTTTGACTGCTACTTCAGGGATTCGGAGAAATTACAAAAGAAGTCACTTGCCACGGCTCAAGTATTTCCACACGTTTTTTCATTGCTTTCCAGTGATCCCAATAAATTGGATAAATTTTTGGAGATTTTGGCCATACATATATCTCATGGTCCACCATACCTACGCCACCGTGAATCTTACCCCAGTGTCCCATTAGCAGATAATAGTGTGGTAGAGGAAACCCTAAAGCGAAAGAAATCGTTGCTTCAAAAGTGCAACATATTGGAAGGCGAGATCAAAGAAGGAAAAATACAGGGCGGTAAGGTCACTCTGAAAATCATTCAGGACGCCATTTCGCTGGGAAGATTAGCAGCCGCAGAAAATCTTGTTGATGGGGCGGAAGCAAGAGAGGTTGATGCATTATTTGAACAGCATAATTTAAGACGACATGACAAACACAGAAAAATATATAAGTAAACTTTTGTT
Organism: Sinella curviseta; assembly: GCA_004115045.4. Taxonomy (NCBI): domain Eukaryota; kingdom Metazoa; phylum Arthropoda; class Collembola; order Entomobryomorpha; family Entomobryidae; genus Sinella; species Sinella curviseta. The sequence continues at coordinate 984,241 of CM023201.3, read as the reverse complement.
CGTATTTGATAGTTTAAAGTTTTGAGCATATAATAAAGGTTTGCAGCTAGTGTATTAGTAATGATAAAGCGCATTACCTGTTAAGTAATTAAGCAACAAATTGTAGAATTATTATCACTTAAGTAAAACAATAAAACTATAATTATATTCAACCTGTCTCTAATCGATCATTCGTGCTTCTTGCGCAAAACGATGATGAGAGAAAATAAAGCCTGCGAACATTTAAAACAGGAAAAAGAGTAACAGGTTAAAACAATTTGCATTTCATTTTCTCTTTTGCTGCACGGCTTCATATTTTGATCGCCGCATTACTAAACATTATATTCATCAATGTAACCAATGATACAGCATGTGGAATGGGTTTTTCCATGCCCGTGTAACGTGCTAAAAAGATATATTTCCTGAACATGTAGATGTGTGCGTTCGATGATAATTTAGTAAATGAAGAACGGCAATATCGGGATACTGAATGGCTCACATCATAAGCACATGTGATCAGAAATGGATGTTGCGCAGGTCCAAGTTTTAATATACGTTCTTATGTTTACTTTACTCCTACGATAACGGTGCATGGAATATTATATGATTCTTTCCTTTGCATCTCACGAGTAAGTAGATACAAAGTGCAGTTTACTCAAAACCTAAATACACCCAAACTAAATTGAATGGGATCTGCAACTTGCTGGAACAATGCATCATCGCCAACTCTCGTTGTACGTTTTCGCTATCCAAAAATATTATTATATCACAGAATGCCACTCTGCAAAATTTGTGCATTTCTGGTGGCTGTACTTGTGTCGTTGGTATTGGTGCTACATGATGCGGACTGTAAAATAAAACTTGTGAAGACAAAAAAGACCAGGGAGAGTACGCCGACCGTCATCGTAAACATAAAATGAGAATATACCTGAGAATTCTGTGCCACCTCAGCTGACTTTTGCTCTTTGCTTCCCTTCTCTCTCCTTCTCGCGTCATCATAGCATTGAAGGGTATGGCAAAGAGAGCGAAGCATCTCCAAAAAATTAATGCAGGACAGTATACCCCGCTGTTGCTATGTCTTTTAGATAGCAAGCAACGGGAAAGGTAGAATAGACTCACGCGGTCTCTCTCACTCTCTCTCCTACACAACACATACACATACACAAAAGCCAGCAGCAATGCTCGACTTCTCCGTCACTCTCCTTCTCGCTTTACAACGTGGAAGGGTATACACAGAGCTGCCCCAGGTTGTGGTTGTATGTGAGTTATTTTGTGTTGTTGTGAGTGGCTATGTAAAGAGATGGAGTGGCGTGGCGCGTTTACAGCATTTGAATTTTTAAACAAGTGAAGGGTTATTACAAACGTCACGTTCATATTACTACTACTGTTGTGGCATGTTGTTGTTGTTTGCGGGGGTGTTTTTTGTTGTTGTGAGTATGTAAGGGATCGAGCATTTAGTGCGTCACGCTCAGAGGGGGGAGCGGGGGTCTCCGGTGAGCGTGATTTTAAATGTTAAAAGGGGTGACCTGTAACAGTGACATGGTGGGAGGGGGGTCTGAAAAATCGGTTTTTAGCCTGACGTACTAAATGTGCGATCCCTAAAGAGATTGTGTTGGTGTCGTGGAGCATTTCCATTGGATTTGGAAACAAGTGATGGGTTACTTCAAATGCAATGGGATGTTGCAAATATAATGGGATTTTGCAACTGTAATAGGTTGTTGCAAATGTTATGGGATGTTGCACATGCAATGGGATGTTGCAAATGTAATGTAAAAATGTAATGCCAAAAATAATGGGGTTATCCTCTGGGGGCCACATGCTTCATTCGCTGTATATATGCTGAATTTTGCTCTTGGTTAAATTTAAAACAATGGGTAAACAAACGAGCAGCTACGGCTGTGTACTACTGGGTATCTTTTGAACGAACCGCCAAACTTGGTCTCCTTATGGGGATAAATGGGGATCAGTGAGACAACTGACAGCTGGAAGTGGGATCAATCAAAGACATAAATGATCACGTTTCTACATTATAGAGATGAAAGCTTTTTTGTCAAGTTCGGCTATCCTAACTGATTTCACAAACCTTATAGATTGAAATTGGAACTGCGATCTCTTTAATTGTTGGCGACTTAGTCGCCAACGGGCCCCCTTCTAGTAAATAATGAATGTATATTGTCAATACACTGCGTATAGGCATCTCACCAATTAAGGAAATGAGGGAAACTGACAAGTTGTGAGTTACGGTATCCAGAATACATATTTAATCATCGTTTCAGTGTTCAACATAGTGCGTTAAATTTTCAAGAATGGATAAATTAAGACTCAACAGAATTTTGATTTAGAGCCAATAACGATAATAATATCTACTAAACGAAATTAATTTCTTTAATGCATAATTGATGTCAAGTTCATGTCATTATATTGAATATGCATATAAGCCGGCTATTTTTGAGTCCCGTTGCCTTGTATGTTCCAACACGAAATTGTTGATGATATACCGGCCAATAAATCTCCGAATGGGAAAACGCACTCACTCAGGTTACACAGTAGGTTTTTTTTGGAATGCTTGTATACGACTCATTGCTTGTCATTGCCGGCATAAATAAATGTACTTCTGATGAAGATGTGGTGACGGCTGAACATGCAGTTCCAAAACTAGGAAATTCTCAGAAATTTAAACATATGACAACCACGCCGTTTCAAAAATCCTTGAGGGTTAACCGGCCAAGTACACAATAGGTGCATGATTTCGTCTCATATCACAACCCACTCTGAAATGCTTGCATAGGTACGAATTTATACATTGGAAAATAAGTACATTTAAATTGCTACCATTTCCGCATTTCCAACGTATTTCTCTTCGCGGAGATATTGCAGAGTTTGTCAGTCTTTTTTTCTTTTACATTTTATCAGATCATGTGGCAAACTTCATAAGATTGTTAGAGAATAATGTAGACCTTATTTGTTAGTCATTTGTTGCAGCGGCTGACATACAGAACAGACCAGCACATGAAAACCTTGCAAACGTTCCTGACTCAAAGTTTCAGGGATGAATATGTAGTATTAGAGGAACTGCCAGCGCTTGATTTTGTTATTAATCAGTATGATATGGTGTTGTATACATATGTACGAATTTATATGGCATTCAATGATTGGGTGAATAAGGCAATAAAAATGTATTTTCGTATTTTATAAAGCGGCCGTTGAATTTCCCTCAAGTTTCAGATACTCAAGAAAATCTGGTGACATTATATAAATACTTTGTTCGGATTGTATATATTATGAATGAGTATTGTATTATTCATTTTACATTATTTGGTTACTGCAATATGCATGATTTTTGCGCCAATGAAAAGGTTTTTGTACCTATATTAATAAGTTAAATGTGTACGAAAATCTTGAATTACAGCACACAGTAAGGTATATTTTAAAAGACTGCTGAAACCTTCCATTTCCGCGTAGCATTCCGAATGCTCTATACTGCATAATAAAAATGAACATTATTTTGCATTGGGATTCAGTCTGAACCTTTCAAATAATTGCTCATTTAATCGAGACAAAGCATTTATTTTTGTACGACATTCTTATCACAGCACAGCCATCGAGGCGTGAGGGACGATGGGTATAATCTCATGGTTTTGTTTGCACAGCATAATACTTATTATTTTACTGCTGCAAACCAAGTTGTTTTTCGGAATAGTGATAAACCTATCAATCAATTTTAGATAGTGAGATACGGCTGAAAATGCATTCAAGTTTATGGCAATGATGAAGGCTATGGAGCGGTTATAACCATCCCCAAGGCAACACACATTCTGTAGTACAGCTCATTGGTGCCATTTATAAGTGTTACTGATTTTCTAAGTAATTTTAAGATCCTATGGTCATGGAGGCAGCCTTTAGACCTCATTGGACTTATGATATGCAACATCAAAAAAACATATATATTGTGGTTCATTATTGCTCAAATAAATTTATTTTAGATAAGTGCATTCTTTAATATTTTAGGTTGTGAGTGCAAAATATTTAATTTATGCCAACATGAAGGCTTAAATGATTGTATAAATGCAATATTGCATTCTCGATATTTGCTTAAATATTATCTTGGTATTTCAATAATCTTTCATTGTATTTCAAACAATTGGCCTTTCTCTTTGCCGAACTGGTTGTACGGAATGAATAGTACCTTCCTGCCTTTACACCCGTCACAGTGTCCTTCTCCGCCGTCAACATGCCGTATTTTGATTCCTGATGATCCAAGTGCTAGCTGTTTTCGCTGTGAAAGTAGACAAATTTCCATTTCAACTCCATGCACATTTTTGCTGCTCTTAGCTGCACATAATTCAATGGCAATAATGGAAGTTCCAAAAACTTACAAATTTCACTCCGACATATACCTTGTCGCCAAAATCACCAATCATGCAAGTCGTTCTCACTTCCCCCAAGGTAGCGTTTCGTTCATCTGTTTTTGCCATTACCAAGGATGTCGACTTTATGCCCATCACTATGGAAAAAAGAAGAAAATGTGAAACCTTATTTCAAAATTTAATTGATACATAACATCAATAGATTTATCACCAGGGATATATGTAGTTCCATTTTTCAGTGCCATGCAGTTTCCAATTATTTGGATTGTTCCCAATGGTCTGACGGAAGCGCTGTCATCCGTCCTGTTAGCTTGTACCACCGCATCCAAATTTGAAGGCGTCTGGGTTGAGACTTCATCTTGCTTGAAATTGAGAGACACGAATAATTCACGTAGCTCATCTTCCTCTGCATTTCCCGTCATACCTTCCGATACGGCCTGTCTCGCTTGACCTATCGCTGTGGTAACCATCCGTTTTGATAACGCTCCAAGAGTAATGGTACCCGCCGACATTTGCGTCTCCATTCTATCCTATCACACAACTCCAAAAGCAATGTCTTCCTATTCGATGGAGATTTTTGCGGATCCTGCGGCATGATGTTTGGCCCCACAACTTGTACTGTTGATTTATTTTAAACGAATGAAATACCGAAAAACATATAAATGGTGTCAAATTGTTAGTACCCATATGTTGATTTTAAAAAGCTAAATTGAACTGTTACCTTGCTTCTTCTGTTTGACTTCCTGTTTGATGTTCATATCAACATTGACTTTGTTTGCTAGCGGATATTTGGAAGCACTGGACTGGGTTTCCATCTTGGTACCCGGCGATAAAAGAAATTCAATGAAATGTTCATTGCGGTTTAGTAAATGTCCTTGCACCGCTGCGCCATAAGCAACAACTTCTTCCGGGTGGATGCTTGTACACACTTTCTTCCCGCTGAAATGTTGGGCAATCATGCCAGAAATATGGGAAAGGATACTTTGGTCGCCCACCAAAATCACGTCCTGTATGTCCTCCTTTCCTCGCACACCTGACAATCTGGCTTCATCAAGGGCACGGTCAACGATTTCCAACGTCTTCTTCACCAGCCGGCGATCAATTTCTTTCAGCTTATCCCTAGTCACTTCAATTGTAAAATCTGTATCGTTCTCTGTAGCCACAATATTCATTTTCCTTGGGCCGACTTTCACCACGCTTGCAGTAAATGTGCGGTCGCTGATATCGTACACCAAGACATTTCTTAAGCTTTCCCTCAGTCCAAATGAATACGCTATCGGCGCTGCTGTTGGTTCATGGAGAATAACGGCTTCGAGACCTGCATACAAAGCAGCATCCGAGGTAGCCTTTCTCTGGCGTTCATTGAAATAGGTTGGGACAGTAATAACCGCTTTTTCTATAGCCATACCCAGATGCTTTTCTGCCATAACTCTAAACTGAGTTAGTAGCCTTGCAGTTATCTCATGAGGATATCTTGTCCTGTCCCAGCTTTTCACTTTGGGGATGCCCTGTGCGTTTACGATTTCAAAGCTCCAGTATTTCCTGTCTTCTTGAAGCGTCTTATCAGTCCAATCTCTGCCAATCATTCGCTTGACGTCGTAAATGGTCGTTTCTGGATACATGTGAGCTTCAGATTTAGCTCGATGTCCAAATGTATAGAGACCGTCCTTATGAAATGATACATAGCTTGGGGTTGTTCGGGAGTTTTTCTGGCCACTGTTTGGAATGATTTCTACTTTCCCATTCACAAATGCACTCACGCAACTCTGGGTCGTTCCGAGGTCGATTCCGATAATGGGGGTGGAATTGTTCGCTACAATGGATTCCATTGTGGCACACCGTACGGAAATACTGTTTGTTTTACACAAAATAAATTGATTTAATTGTTATTTATTTATTTATTTTGCCACTGAATTTTGGGAGTAAAGAGGAAAATATATGTTTAGAGTTATTCCCAAGGTCGCTATAAACTCTTATCTTGTGAATAAATGGGCAGCATGCTCGCACAGCTTCATCAAGTGAAATAATGAAGGACAAATTTAGGGATGTTTGATTATGTCTTATCTACACGGAATGATATGAACACATCATGTTTATGGTGCGTAAAATGATTTCAGTGTATTTTTTGGTGAATAAATTCTTGAGTAGCATATCGTTGCAATGTATGTACTTGTTAAATATGCATTGGTCCTCATGAACTGTTTTCAATACCTATTTACGTTTGCTTGTAATTTGTTCGTGCTTAACAACAGGCATATATTACATTTTTTGCAATATATACATAAGTGTTTATTATAAACAATTTATAGTAGGTTATAATTTTACTGCTTAAAGATATGGTGGCTTCCTTTAGAACACAACCTGACATCCGATACATACCTATCGGCGTGATGTCCCGATGTTCTGGTTATTTGACGGTTAGATGCGGGATATGGAATCAGCAATCTAAAATGATTAATATAAAAGCAAGTTTATAGATTTGATTGTCCCGTTGCTTTCAAATGCATAATGCATACATAAAACTATTTATGTGTATAACATACCTCCTTTTTCACACATTCCATAGATCTTTTATTCATTGCTAGCCCATCGAATGATATTGTAATGCTGCTTGTATTTTTAGTTGTAAGGGATACGGCGTCAACGTGGAGCAAGCCATCTGCATCTATTCTCATAGTAACTTTGGCCTTTTCCTGCTTGGCTGGTTTAGGTGGAAAGCCGTTCAGAGAAAACTCGCCTAGCCTCTTATTGTCGGATGCTTCATCATGCTCGCCTTGGAACACTGTAAATTTCATTGCCGTCTGATTGTCGCTTACTGTGTGACGCACTTGTGTCTTTTCGCAAGGAATCTTGGAATTTTTTTAGCATTATCCGGCTAAACTTGCCATCATGATTTCGAACTCCAAGAGTCATTGGGGTGACATCCTGAACATTCATTGGTTGGATTGACTTCGAGTTGTTTGAAAGGACGGCTTGAATGGCGGCTCCATATGCCACGGCTTCATCCGGATTGATGTGCTTACACAGCTGCCTATCACCAAAGTGACTTGACACCATGGATCCCACTAGTGGAATTCTGGTGGAGCCACCAACCAGAATGATGTCATCAATGTCTGACTTGCTATTTACCCCATTTGACTTGGCCGCATCCACTGCACGGCTCACAATTTGTATCGTCTTGAGGATCAGTGGCTTTATCAGCGCTTCAAACGTTTCTTTGGTCAGGGTCATTGAAAGGTGCTTGTCACCGTGTATACGCTCAACATTTATCTTGGTCGAGTTTGATGTTGACAGCCGCTCTTTTGCTCTCTCGCATTGCAGTTTCAGTCGAGCCAACGCGCTACGTGTCTTATCTCGGGTCGTCTTCAGAGTACTGTCCTTGCCATTACGCAAGTCAACTTTCTCCTTTTTCAGAAACTCCTCGATGCAGTAGTTCGTCAGCATTTGGTCAAAATCTTGTCCACCCAGATGCGTGTCTCCGTCAACGGCGAGAATCTCAACATTTTCAGATTGCAGCACTGCAACCGCGACGTCAAATGTACCACCGCCCAAGTCATAAATTAGAGCCTTTCTGGTCTGCCCTTTGTTTCTTCGTTCCGCGCTGTATGCAATGGCTGCTGCTGTAGGCTCGCTTAAAATGTTGAGTACCTTCAATCCAGCGCACTCGGCTGCCTCGGAAGTTGCTCGTCGTTGGGGTTCGGTAAAGTAGGCGGGAACAGTGACAGCCGCTTTCCTTACCGATCCCGGTGGAAGCCCTAGAAACTCGTCAGCCATCAGTCTAAACTGTGCTAGCAGTTTGGCAGATATTTCATGGGGGAACCGAGTCCGCTTCCAAGTCTTTACTCTTGGATTGCCCTGCTCATTGACAACCTCGAACGGCCAGTGCTTCCTGTCACCCTGAAGAACCTCATCTGTCCAGAATCTTCCAATCATTCTCTTGGCGTCATAGATGGTTGTCTCGGGATACATGTATGCTTCTTCCTTTGCTACTGATCCAAACGTATCGGAGCCGTCTTAATGATAAGCCACGTAGCTTGGTGTTGTCTTGGAGCTGCCTTGTGCCCTGTTGGGTATCACATCTACCTTCCCATTAAAATAAACCGCCACGCAACACATTGTTGTTCCAAGATCAATGCCAATGGCTGGATCCTTTTTGGAATCCTCCATCATTTTTATGCATGACTGAAACTCCTTGAAGTTGTCGTCGATACGTTTCTTCAACTCTTGTATTGCAGTGGCGCTAACAATGTTGTCCTTCTTTGCCATCTTAATGGAGGCTGAAAAGGCGTCTTCATGAGCTGCTGTCACATGTGTCATGTCAGTGCTAGTGACATTTTCCATGTATTTTTCCATTTCGCCTGTGTAATGCTTAAAGGCAGATTCCAGAGTATCTCTTTCAGAGTCCTTCTTATCTTCCTTCTGCTTATTCAGCTCAAAATGTCGTTTCAGGCGGACATATGTAGCGTCGATTGCTTCAGTGGTTTTAGGTATGAGCCGGGTGGACATTTTTGAAGATCCCATCGCAGCTTTCCATTTTGCTGGAAGATCATCAGCTACTTTGGCCTTTGTCTTGTGGTGACAGTTGTCAAGGTCCGACACCGTTGCTGCGGAACTGTACACTGCAAACATTAGTTCCTCGTAGCTTTCCACACTTTCTTGAACCAACCTGACAATGGCCTCCTCTCTCTTCTTATTACTGAACATGATGTGTGAGCTTGCGATAGTCGCGAGGAGATATTTATATATACAATTTTAAACAAAATATTTAGTTTAAAACTAAAGACGATAATACAAGTTACTACTTTGTTGGAAATGCTTTGTAGCCGCTGCTGCTAGCTTATTGAATACTTTTTCACTGAACATAATTCATTTGGAATATGTAACCATTTGTATTTCTAACCATGCATCATATCTTCATTTTTGTATCATAACTGTGTTATCAGTAAACACCATTAATTTCACGATACTATGGAAAGTAATGAGGCATTACAAAGACCAGTCACCATGGTGTGGTCATGCCCACCTTGCCAACTTCAGTTACAATGCAGTAAATTACAAAGATGGGAAATTAAGAATGTACTTCCAACTGTAGATATACGTATGTACTCATTATATTGAACGCATTCTATTCAGAATGAATTCTTACATTAAGTGCAATAATCAAGTAGTAATGGTCACATATGTGTGCATGTAGATGCTTATCAACTTCTACTGATATGCCTCATATCTCACTAAATTATAACGTACGACATGTTCTAATCATTCATTCCATTCGCACAATGAAACACAGACCATCATTATGGTGCCAATATGGAATTACAAAAGGTGAGTGGTACCATATTGGACTCTAATGAATTGCTTTTAATTTTAATTGGGTTAGGAATGAGAGCTTAGTTTTTGCATATGTTTTTACTCAGATGTTCTTGCTTAGGTGTGATCTTTGTAGTTGCTTATCGTTGTGAAATGCCTACGGAAATTTGTACCATGTGCGAGGTATTCGTCCGAGCAGTTTCCAGAGCTGGTTTGACCCCAGAGGTCATCTTAGAGCGCGTAAAATCGTAGGAAATGACATCAGCAGGAGGACCATCTTCAATATAGTTAATAGAACTGTAAAAAGAAGAGAAGCCAAAGCATCGTGCCTCACCAGCCATACTAAAGAACAGCACAACAAAATCCATACTAAAACCCTGATTAAAAAAGTCGACACCTTGACCTAGAAAGAGAACCGTCCAGGCCAAGGAAATTAGGAAACAAGCGTATCGTATCTCAGTATACTCTAAAACAATTATCAAGTGAAAGTTTCATAAACAAAATGCGCAAGAAGAGGATTTTCCACGCCGTATAACCATCCCACCACCAAAACCGGAAGACATATTGCCGACACGTATGAAAACCAATTAGCATGTGACAAGTGCCAATTTGTTGTCCCGTTGGACTATTCATTATACTTCGTCAACGACTGTAACCGACAAGGGTGTATCTGCTATACTAAGACTACAATTGAACTGGGAAACTTTGTGAAGCATGTACCCTATATGGTCTGGAATACTCGCTTTAGCGAGAATTGCCCCAAATGTCAATGTTAACTCGCCCTTAATATATTGACAATGTGTTGAAGCCGATTTTAGTGGTTCACGTGTCACAGCGGTGTGCTGAGGATGTCTCCAACGTTTACGTCCACCACGACTGTACGACCTCACACACGTAACGGTTAACTTTCGCCCACGCAGAGGATGTGCACTTGTGACTTGGTATATTAATATTTTTTTAAACAAGACATCCCCGTCAAATCCCCTGACGCGTCACCAATTAATTTTTTGGCCTTGAAGTTTAGAAGCAACGATTTTCCATCGACGAGCTATAACTTTGAACGGGCTTTGGAAAGCCATGCAAGATCAATTGTTCAAAGTCACCCTTCACATAATTAATAAAGTCAAGGAAACATGGGAAATGAGATGCCAAGCTATTAGTAGATTGGGTGAACTCACGTAGCGCAGACCAAATCAATTCATCGACGAATACCTAGTTTTTAAAACATAGTTCCGTGAGTGCAAAATAGGACAACTCACCTTTTGTATTATATTGCATAAGCAAGTATGGTTTTCAACGATAAGATTCCGTGTCTGCTACCTGAAAAATATTAAGTAGGTAAAATGCAATGGAACACTGAAAATGCGATAAAAGTCATTGTAACGGAATTTTTAAGTCATCCGAATGACAACATTATGAAGAAATGACGTACAACATTCAAAGATTGCCAACTTATAAAACGGAGTTAAGTACAAGGTTTAAGGTTTTGGTCACAGTCACACCATGATGTACTATATACGTACCTTTGTTTCCACAGTTGTTTATATAAAGATGTAATGGGACAATGGGATGTGTAGTTATTCTGTTGCGAAATAATCAGAAAGTTTCAAATGATTCATGCAACCGCTACCTAGCGTCGGAATAATTGTTGCATTAGCAAAAAATTACATCCAAAATAACCTGCGTTTGTTCATTTTGCAGCGCCAGTTCCACCTTCAGACATATTATGAAACATTAACTGATTTGGTATGATTCTGATTGCAAATCCGTACACAATTATTATTGCGTTAAGAGTTCACCATGGATGGCTTATGGAAAGTTCTGGAACAAGCTATTTTTTAATGCAGCTTATCATTTCTTTCCTTATCATAGGTTATCTTTAACGCCACTTGATTGATTACAAATTATATTATTGGGCCAATTTACGGATGGCGGAGCTGAACCAATCATTTTCAATTTTATGTAACATTCAGCAAAAGCCAAAGCAGCAGTAATAATTATTTTAACATTTTGTCAAAACTGGTTAGAAACGTGACAACGGAAACATGGCCAAGCTAGAAAAAGAGGAATTTGCCAAACTGAAACAGGAGAGAAATTTCCTAATTGCATGTAGCGAAAGATACGAGGAGTTAATGGATGAGCACTTTTACTCTGCTGAGACGGTGAACGATTTCGAGAAGTACCATCAAAAAATGAAAACAAAAATTATATCCCAGTTGCCCCAAAAATGGAGTGAGATTGTGGTAATAAGGCAAATGCCGCCAACCATTACTACCAAAGCAACAGAGAAGATTGACCAGATATTTGTCCAGCTGAGAAATCAATTTCAACAAAAGAAATCCCGAGACCAAGGACGGTCCCAAGAGACAAAATTCAAATATGAGGCCTTAAACAACTACAATGACGAGATGGACAAGTTCATTCAGAACAATGGCAACGCTAACCTGAAGAAAGTCATAATAGCCCACACACAAGCATCAATGGCCGCCATGAAGTTGGTTAAGGATGTTCACAAGGTCAGCGCTGCTACCGTCACTGATCTAAAATCGGAAATAGACAAATGTTTTCAAACTTTCAAGGAGCGAACAAAAATGACCGAGATTGCTAACCAGGAACCTGCGATCGGGATCGACCTCGGAACAACAATGTGCTGCGTGATGGTGTATCGCAATGGGAAAGTGGAGCTGGTACCAAATAGGACGCAAGGAAATGCGAGGACAACACCAAGTTATGTGACTTATCTTGAGGACGGGTCCGACACATTTGGACATGAAGCAAAAGACAATTCCTACCGGAATCCAGAAACGACTATCTACGACGCAAAACGAATGATAGGAAGAACGTGGGCCGACCCCAAACTTCAGAACGACCTCAAACACTGGCCATTTGATGTAGTTGAAGAGCAGAACCAACCAAAAATCAAAATATGGGGCAACCCAAGATATCCACATGAAGTTTCAGCAAGGCTACTTGCGCAGTTCAGGCTAATGGCAGATGAATTTCTGGACTTACCGGCGGGTACAGTTACCAAAGCCGTAATCACAGTCCCAGCATACTTCACGGAGCCACAGAGACGGGCAACGTCAGAGGCAGCAGAAATTGCAGGACTGGATGTGCTGAACATATTGAGTGAGCCCACTGCCGCTGCTATCGCATATAGCTGGGAACGAAGGGAGAAGGAGAAAAAGCGGAAGGCCCTCATTTATGACCTGGGCGGTGGTACGTTTGACGTTTCCATAGCAACCGTTGAGGCAAACAACGTGGACATATTGGCGGTAGATGGTGATACGCATCTGGGCGGCCAGGACTTTGACCAGTTGCTAATGAACTACTGCATTGAGGAGTTTAAGGCGAAGGAGGGAATTGACTTACTTGAAGGCAAAGAAGACACGAACAAGAAAACAAAAGATGCCGTCCGTAGTGCTTTGGCGCGGCTAAAACTGCAGTGTGAGAAAGGCAAGGAAAGATTATCTGTTACCACCAGGACAACAATCAATGTGGACGAGATAGTGGCGAATAAAGACCTCGCTGTTGTCGTCACCAGACAGAAATTGGAGGAGCTGGTGGAACCACTGGTACGCAAAACGTTAGACATTGTCGACAGGGTGATGTCGGAAACCGTAACACATGGCATTAAGGAGAATGCAGACATAGATGAAGTGATTCTGGTGGGTGGATCCACAAGACTGCCACTGGTGGCAAGGTTGCTTTCGGAACATTTTAATGGGAAACAACTCTGCAAATACATTAACCCTGACGAAGCAGTTGCATATGGAGCTGCAGTACTGGCCGCCACCTTAAATAAAGTGGAAGGGGTCAAACAAGTCAAAGTTCAGGATGTAACGCCAATGTCGTTGGGGATCGACACGTTTCCATTTCTGTGCTCCAGAATCATCCCCAGAAATACAAAGATCCCATGTGAGAAGAGTCAACTTTATAGCACGCTTGTCGACAACCAAACTGAAATTGAGCTTACTGTACTTCAAGGGGAAAATATAATATCCATGCTGAATACTCGAATAGTTTCGACTGGAAGGAATACCGCCAGAACCAGCAGACAAGGAGAAAGTCAAGGTAACCATGAACATCGACGGAAACGGGTTACTGCATGTGAAAGCTTCAGCGTTAGCAAATGGTGTATCCGAAGCAATTACCATTACATCAGACAGGCTTGCCATTGACAAGGGTACCATCAACAGCCTAAAAAGAGAGGTAAACCGCATACATTTATTCTTACTTAATGTTGATACACAAATACATTCATATTTGTTTTTCTTGTTCCTACAGGTTGAAATGCTGGCCCTTGGACATGCACCTGACGGCAGTTAAAACCAATCAGTAAAAAAGTACCATATAATGAATGATTAATTATTTCATTCGGATGTTGAGGCAAGTAGGTCATTGCAATTTAAATGCTGTAAATATATAACTATCGTTTCAATAGGATTCTAAATTAAGTAATTAATAAAATAAGCTCCAGAGAGTGAAAGTCATTTATCTTATTGCTTCCCAAGTTCCTTTTTTTACAAACCCTTTGCACCGGGAATAACACGTAGCATTATGTTTTAATGAATGAAATGCGCATCGATTATATATATGCTTAAGAAAATAAATTTGAGTTCCCATTATGTATTTATCAATCTCCTCACTTTCTACAATTAAGTAATTCATATCAGTAGCATAAATGTATATTGATGCAAAGCAAGTACTGACTGTTTATCCTTGTATCAAGGTTCACAGTGCATCATGATATCATTGATTGCAGTTTATTATTCGTAACTCATGATTTGGCTTGATCGTGCTGATAAACACTTGATGATACACTTGTAAATTGCCGCAGCACGTAGGAACATGTAATGAGCATACAACATTTATTTTGTACCAGAATGCACATATGTATATATTCGTAATAAAGTTTGAAATTTATTTATTCTTTGACGTATTCCATATCAGTACGCTGAATACATATTATGGTACATGAATGATATAGTATGTTGGTCAGCCGGATTTGGCGTATGAAAATGTGATGATTATGAGAACTTAATTTTATTAATATTACGTTAATAAGGACGAATACATTACATTTTACGTTGGAAGTGAAAAGATTCAAGCGCATTGAGACAGCAGTTTACTCATTATCACTTTTCCATACTTTTGAGTAAACATAACCTCATTTGATAGAACGTTATTCAGCATATAAAATTAACGGGACGATTATTTTCAAGCAATATTTCATTATTTTGCGACGACCTGCATTCGTTCATGTAATCATATAGAGTGCGATTACTATAGTGGTTGTTACGACTGTGTCACATACAATAACATGTAGGATGCCAACTGCTGATAATACGGCTTGAGTATCTTTGAATACCGAATCTACGTACCTATACTTTAGTTCATGCCAAGAAAATCAATCATCACATGAGCATTCACATAATCACACTTGTGGTTGTTATTGAGTTATGAATCAATTTACAAAATTTCATTACACAAAGAATTTACACACATTGTAGTTTATCGGCATTTACTGTCCACCAACGTATTTCCATTGGAATTGTTTTAAAATAATACAATATATAAGTAGGTACGTATCTGAGAGACTTTTCATAAGCTTATCGCTGGCAGATTTTCCTAGGAAGTGCTAATGGACTGCAATATCGTTGCTGCATTCCAAAATTATCTGAATGGAACTGTGGAATACACCATTCAACTGAACTGCTGCTATCAATGCATGGGCGTAAATGAAAGGTCGTACCGGGGGATATTACGGGAGGTGAAGGACAAGAGAGGAAAATATTTTGCATTGATTAACGTAGGGTTAAAATTGATTGAATATGACCGTGATTTTAAAAGTAATTATTTTAACAGATATACTATCTCCCTGAACAGAGAAAACTAAGGCTGGATGATGGTTACCATCGTGAAAAAGGATACGATGGCCAGGGAGTAATGGACAAAGTACCACTTGAATATGTGAAGATACCTAATCCAGATCCCCCAATTCAGGAGACAGACGAACGTCCTTCGACCGCACGTCGGCCTGTAGCATCCACCCCATGGAATACTGCATGTAGTACCCTTACATACAAACAATTTAGGTATGAAATTGCAACTATTGGCAAATTAAAAGTAGGCGACGAGGTAGTATGGAATGCACAAAATCCATCCCCAATGATAGGCACAATAAATTGGATTGGAAGAAGATCTCGAGACGACGGAACTGTTGAGATTATTGCTGTTGTGAATTTTGTAAGTTTGGAAGTAAATTATAAATTTAATTGGTACTAGTTTCTTTATAATGACGTAGTGCTCAATTTTTATTAAGAAACAATCCACTGAGCATCTGCCGAGGTATCTCAAAATACCACCCCGTGACCGCAACATTGTCAACATAAATGACCTACTACTCCTGAAACAAGTATCCTCAGCCGTTGACCAAAATATTGGCATTATCTCCAAAGCGTCAAATGGTAAGATGACAGATAGCCACGCATCTGCACAACTTAACATTAAATTGAAATCCCATGACATTGATAAAAATGAAGCATCATGTACCGGTCAAACTGATGATGACTCAAACGGCTCAAAAATACTTCAATACGGAGACGACAAGTTCATTGAAACGACAATAGATGAATGGAAAGTAGGTAATGACGTTGTGTGGAATAATGAGTATGAAACAAAGAATACTCTGATTGGTACGATTATATGGATTGGACGGAAATTGGAACCCACGGGGGACTGCCAAAAGGAATCTGTTGCCGTTGTAAAATTTGTAAGAATAATATAATATGCCGTATAGGATATGCTGAAGTAATCAAGAAAGAAATTTTTATTCTCAATATTCATTGTGTATAATTTTTGTTTTCCAGGATGTATTCACTAACCATTTGTCGCGCCCTTTGTACCCGCTTTATCCGGAAAAGGTTAACCATAACATAGTGAAAATAACTGAGCTGGTTTCTTTGACCAATTGGTTGAAGGCCCAAGAGGAATCAAACAGCGAGCACCGTTCCTCGGAGGTAACTGGAAATGATACATTGCGTCGTCCCGGCAGTGCTTCCGTGAAGCCATCCGAGTCAGAAACTAGTTGTGTATCAGATACGACAAATGGTAATTACTGAATTTTTTTTTGCATTCAATGTCAACAGCGTGAATTTCTTTTCTAAATTGGTATGGTGGTATTTAGGAACTACCAACATTTCGGCATCTGTCGCCAAAGAAAATGTTGCGGATACAGAACAAAATCCTAATGAAAAGAAAGACAATGGCCAACTTAGTTTGACGAGAGGCAAAAGAAGCTTACCAAGCTCGAGCGCTGGTACTATAGAAGATCCAAAGAAAGCAAAAATAAAAACGGCTTCCGATCGCGCTGAAGCATTTTACATGACTGTTCTAAAAACACCTAAGCAAGGTATCAATCCATTTTAATATTAACATATTAATTTGTGTGGTAAAGTTTGCCCTTAATTTATGAGTATTTATTTTTAGACCATAAATTTGGGATCCAGGGGCTGAACAATTCATGCTACATGGATGCATCAATATATGCTTTGTTTGCATTCAATCAATCACTGGACAGTGCAATATGCCCAGAAGAGACATGCGGTCAACAAAAGGAGAGTGAGAGTTCAGAAGTTAGAAAAAGATTAGTGTCAGTCGTCAAGGAGCTACGGAAGCATTACTTTGTTTCAAATAAAAGAATGAAGAAACTGAGAAATGAGTTGGTAGAATGGAGAGGGCCTCAATACGAATATTCGTATATGGGTACATTCATACTTAAATTCACTCAAAAAGATTCACAAATATTTCTTTCGGCTCACTATTCAATTGCAATATTTTATTTGCAGATGCAGAGGAATTCATGATTGATTTGTTCAAACTACTTGACATTCCGGGGCTATTTACCTATGACTATGGAGGCCATGACTACATTCATCAAATTATTTTACCCATGACTTGGGATGAAGGTCAGAAGAAAAATTACATAGCGCTTCAAGTGCTACTAGAAGAGAGCTTTGCCACCTCTGAAGTGAAATTGGCGGAGATACCAAAATCTGCATTTATTATCAAGCTGCCCGTTTCGGACGGCCAGCTAATTCCTTGCGATGGGGTAGTACCCAACGTTTCATTGGATCTCTCCAAAATAGTCGGTAAATGAAACAATTTTGGAAGGATGTGTCCTGACTTATTGATTTGATGACTTATGCGAGTCTATAAAAGAATTTCTGCTATAGATAAAGGCGGAGATACGGCGTATACCTCATTGCGTCTTCAAGCAGTCATCTGCCTACGGAGCTGCCATTTTGTTGCATTTGTCTGTTTGGACAACACAGACGCCGCCAGTCGTTGGGTGTTTATGGATTCCCAGCCAATGACAGCAGAGCCCGAGGTACAAGCACAAATTTTAGTAATTTAAACATAATATGTTCTAACCATGAACAGTAAAAAATTCATTAATAATGGCATGGCTAATTATATTACTAAATGACCATATTTGCAAAGTATAACTAATGCAGTGTGCATTTCACTTCCAGGTTAACTTTGTGGAGGAGATGTCAAGAAATATTGAAATGGCAAAGACTGAAATTGGAACCCAACAAGTATCTAAATATGAACCGAAATGCGGAGGATATAAATTATTCAGGGACGCATACATCTGCGTTTATGTACCCGTGTAGAAAAAAAATTGTTAAAAACAACAGCTTATGTGTTGTTACCGACGTCAAATATTTCGATACTAGTGCCTGTGACTGCAAATAAGTACCTAATTTACAAAATGAAGTAAAAAATGTAACTTACGAGAACTTCGTTAGTGAGAATTAAATTATATACCAAATATAAAAGTACCGTTTATATGAACCATGACGGTCACATTGAGTTTCGAGTCAAAGTACATCCTCTTACTCTTGTAATGTATTCCCGATTCGCTGTCAAAATTAGTATTAGCAGAATTTATATACACAAAAATATACAAAATAATATGCCCTAATGATTTTGAGTGGCAACAAAGCAAACGCTACGTGATGTGTGACACTACCTGTGCCAACTTTGGTTTTTATTGAAGATGGCAGCATTTAAATGTCAATTTAATACACAATTTGGTGTTCAAGAATCGTATCATTAATCAAGAAACTAACCATGCCAAACGAAACGGAAGACCATGGAGCGGAATGTGTTCAAAATTGAGCAGCATCCTGCGAGTAGGTAATGAATGAGAACTCTTACTCCGATAAGGGCAGGTTTCTTGTTTCACTTAACTGCGCAGTATGTATCGTTATCATCGAAGGCCGTTTACATCAACTAAACAAACTGCATACCTACATATTTTGTCACACTATAATTCACACATGAATAAAGCCTTGAAAATGATTAAAGTGTCAATGTTCTGCAAATAGTGGGATGCGACTGAATTTCCATTCAAGTTTATGGTAATGTTGACCTAAGCTTATGCAACACACATTAGTCATGACTCATGACCATATTGAAGGTAAACACAAATAGTTGACAAATTTTATTTCTGACTTAATAACTATCAACTATTAGAATATTTTGATATATGATTTAAATAACGTATTATTACCCATTAGAGATGACTTCAGGCGGGATGATTCATGGCCATACCTTGAAACCAAAAAATATGAATAATATATACAAAACAAAAACATTAGCTTTACACAATTGATGTAATTAGTAGTGATTAGATATGTAGCGTATAATCCCGTTAATGTTTTAATAGAATATTTATTTACCTCTTCTTGAAGCTTCTTGATTGTACCCGGATCCATTTCCAGCCTGTCGGATTTAACAGTAATCCGTTCAGACTATCCGGTACTTTGTGAAACCGTGAATTTCCATCAACTCTTCGTAGTCTTCTAGACATTACCTGATAAATTGTTTGTTGTTGTCCACGTTGAAAGAGTACTACAATTGGATTCAAATTGACGAGCGAGATACAGGGGCATTCAAGTTTTATATCTGTGACAATGTTAAGTGGACATGTAGGCTGTCAATTTAAGGCATATCATCCAGTCTATATGCCAGTTTGGCTTCTCGGCAATCGAGTCAATGATGGCCATACTCATTACTACACGTTTACATTTCGCAATATTATAATAAAACATTAACGTAATTAGGTGGTCCCTTTCTGTCTTAATTTCAACCAATTTCATGAAATTTATTGTAAGTTGTCTTTACAGGAGAGCTACCATGGCGTGGAACGGAAACATTTCTTAACCCTCAAACGTCATTTTCATAAGATGAAATGAAATGTGAGTATACTAAAAAAATATTTCTACAGAAACGAAAACCATATTTTGGTGTGAGATTTCCTCACTGTCAACAAGTAACCAGTTTGAACTGTACTCGAAAGCGTAAATCCGTCCAAATGCTTGATTACTTATCTCACTGTAAGACCTGTCTAAGGTATAGATTACGAAAGTAAACGAAAGTTTGTCGCCAAAGCACAAACAACTTGATATTAATGTATCGATATTGATATCAGGAACCTGGATTCATGATATGTTCCCTTGATCTACAAAAGATAAACATATGCATTAGTATATGTTTCTTGTGTATATCTACCGCACCTAATATGAAAAACATTCTACAAACTTATGTCAGAAGGTTATGTATATATCTTTTCAATGATATGATAAAACCTATAGAATACTATACATTGAACAATCCCACTTTATTATAAATGCTGTACGTAATTATATACCTACCCTGCACTGGTAGTTGAGTTGATGTGAAAGAATGATTGAGAGGAGTGATGATAAGCGTTTCCCACTGGTGTACATTCATTTGATATGTGAGTGTCTCCGCGAGATTACTGCTGTATTGCTTAGCAACGGTCTACCAATTTGTTTCAATCCGCTAATTTTTGTTACTAAAATATTGCACCAGATCCAGCAGACAAAACCATGTTTCCCAGTGAAAGAAAGGCAAAAGCGGTTGTCGAGAAATGCCTGAGAAGATACGAAGAGCTAATGGAGGTGGAGCAGTTTCTCTCCATGAAAACTGAAAGCGAGATGGATCAATGTCATAAGCAAGTGGCAACCAAACTATTGTCCCAACTTCCTGAAATATGGAAGGAAGACACTCCAATTACTCTACTGTCGGCCAGAATTAAGGCTAGGGTAACTGAGGAAGTGGAAAAATGTTTCGGCCGAATGAAACGTCACGTTTTACAATCAAACGAAAGTGCGAGTAAAATTGCTCTTGTAAAGGAGCGCGCTCTGCGGCATTACAAATCCGAAATTGAAAAATATTTCGAAAACTCCCCAAGAACTAGTCAAGATGGCTTATATGCAGCTCACACGGCAGCCACAGGGGCAGCGATCAATTTGGCAAAAGAATTTCCAGATATTCTTGCAGCAACAATAATTGCACTAAAAGCTGAAATGGATGAACTACAAACAACATATCAATCTCGCGTGAACATGGAGGATCCTGAAGACGATATTGCAATCGGAATTGACCTTGGAACGACCAGATGTTGCGTAACAGCATTCGTTGACGGAAATGTGCAAGTTATCAAAAATCGGTCACAACAGAGCTCACGTACAACACCAAGCTACCTTTGTTATCATGAAGATGGGACGGATACATTTGGCGAGGTAGCCAAAGAGGAGGCGTTCAGGTATCCCGAAACTACAATTTACGACGTGAAAAGAATGATTAGACGAAGTTGGGCCGACCCGCTACTTCAAAATGACAGAAATCATTGGCCTTTCGAACTCGTAAATAAGAATGGACAACCAAAAATAAAAACAGGGGAACGAACTCGTTATCCTCAAGAAATTTCCGCAAGACTACTCGCCCAATTTAGACTGATGGCAGATGAGCAGCTGGACTTGCCTTTAGGAACAGTTTCCAAAGCCGTTATCACAGTACCCGCATACTTCACCGAAACGCAGCGGCGTGCCACGGCATTGGCGGCAAAATGTGCTGGCTTGGAGGTGCTCAATATTCTTAGTGAACCGACCGCGGCCGCGATTGCATACATGTACAAGCAAAGGAAGAGGGATGAGAAGAAGAATGTACTGATATACGATCTTGGTGGTGGGACCTTCGACGTAGCCGTGGCAACAGTGACGAGCGGTAATGTTGATATACTTGCTGTGAATGGAGACACCCATCTTGGAGGTCATGACTTTGATCAGTTACTAATGGACCACTGTATTGAGGAGTTTCAGAAGCAGAATGGCGTTAATCTTTTGGATGGTAGAAATAGTGCGGATATTACGACGATGAATAACACAAGAAATTCACTAAGCCGGCTCAAATTGCAATGCGAAAAGGTAAAGGAGCGGCTATGTTCTTCAAAAAAGCAGCAGACCGTAAACGTTCAGAACATCATTAGAGGGAAGGATTTGATTATTCCGGTAACATTGGAAACATTTTACAACTTGATCCGAAATATGATAGAAAAGACTATTGGTATTACAGACAATGTACTGAGCGACGTTATCTCACAAGGCATAAAAGATCATGGGGACATCAACGATATCATTTTGGTTGGAGGATCCACTAGGATTCCACTAGTGGAGAAAATGCTGTCGGAACATTTCAAGGGGACACCGATTCGCAAGAGCATTGACCCCGATGAGGCCGTAGCTTTTGGTGCGGCGATACAAGCCATGTCATTCAGATATTCGGAGCATATTCCTCCGCTTAAAATCCATGACGTCACTCCAATGACAATTGGCATACTACAGCCTGGGAACAAAATGGGTATTATCATACCCAAAAACTCCAAGATCCCGTTCTATGTATCCAAGACAGGCGGAACGGCTAGGGATAATCAGACATTCTTTGTGTTTACACTCTACCAGGGAGAGAACGAAGAGGCATCCAGGAATGAAAAGCTCGGTGAATTTACCCTGCATGGATTACCTCCCAAGCCGGTAGGACAGGAGAGGGGCACGATGACTATGACAATTGATAAAAATGGAATTCTTCATGTTGGGGCCGTTTCCTCTACCACCGGGCAATCTGATGGAATGACTGTTTCATCTGACACGTTCCGTATGGATTACGAATTCAGGAAAAGCCTGAAACAAGAGGTAATAAGATATTCCTAATAACGTTAATTCGTTTCATAACCGTTATCACGATACACCGGATTGCATAGTATTAATGTGATACAATTCCTTACATTCAACAGATATCAAAATTGCCACGTTCCCACCATGAGTACTAGTAAGCCATCGGAAACATTTTACGTTCAAACAGTAAATATGTTAGTTTAATTTATTTACTTTCATTTAAAATTTTGTTTAACACAAATATAACATTGTAAATTAATGAATACAAATAAATATGATGATGCAGTTTGCAACGCACTCGTTTTGTCGAGGAGGATAAAGTTTATTGTGATATTATGGCAAACTTCAAAAGTCAATTACGGAGAGGTATTAATGTTGGACGGGCCTGCATATGTTCGTAAAATGAATGCATATGATAATCAACTCAGGACAATCTCAATGTACACATTCCGGAAGCGTTTCCAGGCTTACCTCATCGCATAGATTCTTTGAATTTTTGCATCAAGGATAATATTTTGCGACTCATTTCAAATGAGTCACTACATTGCCTTCAAATTCATTATCTAGGTAATGTAAGTAGGTATGTAAATGCTGTGCAATTTACTAATAACCAGTTTTAAATTAAGGAAATTTCATTTTAACTGCATACAAGCTAAAACTACAAACGCATGGTAATAGTATACTGTCGATTGGCTAGTTTATAGTATTAGGTAGATCAAATAGGTTAAACGTTGCATATACTATGCTGGATGTGGGTTGCCGGGAAGGCTAACCCTGAGTGGAGCCAAATTAAAACTGATATCATGAAATGTGTTTACACAGCACATATTATTACAACACTGAGGAATCATTTGCTATAAAGCTTATTTTTCTAAAGAAGCACTTGACAAAAATGTAAAAACAGATAAAATGATTGCGTTATTCCCTTTACAGGTATGTACATTTGTTTTGTTTCACCGTATGGAATATTAAGATATGTGCACACACTCATGGTAACTGCTTATCATTATTATATAATACATATTAACGTTGGGAGGATCAGACATGCCTAATTTAGATAAGAGTTGTAGTGTACTGGAAAGTGGTCATAACGAAAATTGGTAAATGATGGCTATAATGCTACGTATGGGAACACGCTGAACCCAGAGTACCAATGTGTGCATATTGCAATGCCAAACTATCAATCGGGATTTGACCATGACTTTATATTTCATTATCCTCCCCCAGGGTAAGTAAAATACGTGTATCTATTGAACTTGTTTTTTTTCATATATTCGTCGTTTAGTATGAATTACACCAACACAGTCCGTGGCTGCAATTTATTGTCATTTTCTTTCAACAGATATACGTGCCTCCCAATGAATTATAATTATTTTTTTCTGAAGCTATGACCGTACGGTAGCTAACTACGTATTCATAGCTATTTAAAACTAGTTAAAATAAGTGTCTGAAAGTGTTCTAGCAAATCATAAGTAACAAATCAACGTTTTTCCCCTTCGTACTTATTGGATACTCATCCATTTTCACAAAGAGAGATGAACTGCGTCGAATGTAGGGAAAGTGTTCAAGATAAGGGAGGGACTCAATTGGACGGTTGCCAACATTTTCTTTGCACGTAACTACCAAATATTTTGAATTTGTAGTTTTATAAAAGTATCCAAATGGTTTGAGGCTATCTGTATTGTAATCATCACAGGGACTGTATCATTGAAGAGGTGAAAAAGGCTACTTCTCTGGGCATTGAATGCAGCGCATCTACCGACGTGTACAAATGTAGTGGAAGGATAATACATGATGATTTACAGGCTGTTCGCATTTTCACATTTGATTTAAATTTACTCACGAATGGAATATGAAGTTATTTAATGTTGCTAATGTTTTTAGATGATACCGGAAGAAGTTTACAACGAATATCTTGTGCGGACTACAGCTGCCGTAAGCATGTAGTAATTGTTATCTTGCTTGGTTTGGTATTGAGTGTTGTGTCTGATATGTTTATTTCTTACCGAAAAATCAGAAACTAAGCGACGGCAAGGACACTGCGCAAAATGCACCGGGCCGACACAGGACCACCGTGAACGACCTGAACATCAGCCTAGAAGAAAAGTTAACTGGATGGGCTCACAAGGCGTCAATAATTGATGAATTTGTTCGTCTTGACGGTCACACCCCCAACGAGGCCCTGCAACGGCTGGACAATTTGCCAGTTCTTGAGACAAGGGGGAAAATAAAATGTCCACTTTGTAACGATAAAATCATTCCTGAGGGGGGCGGAATTGTTCTGAAGGACTGTGAACACATGTTCTGCAAGTGAGAATTGGATTTTTAAAAGCAATGCATGTACCGCTTACGTAAATGCACGAATAAAAATATTTACTGTAGCTCTCTTGTTCCCTTAGGGATTGCCTTAAGCAGCATGTTAAGAAGACGGATACGGCGGAGGTAATTTGTCCATACACTGAAGGAGATTACAAATGTAAAGAGCCGCTAAAAGCGAGTGAAATGAGAGCGGTGAGCTTTTAAACAAATGCCTAACTAAATTAAGATTTAACCAAAGAAGTATTCAAGAAGATACATTCGTTCCAGCTTGTAGATCCACTCGAGTATGAGCGTCACGTTGAAGACCTGTCACTGATGGAGGCAGTCAATGAAATGGAAGACGTATTTCACTGTCAGACCCCGGGTTGCAAATGGTTTTGCTTGGCTGATGCAGATATCCATTCAGTCGTATGTGAAGTGTGCAAGGCTGTTAACTGTTCAACGTGCCTTACCATACATGATGGAAGATGCCCTCAGCTTCAGGAAATGTTTGTCGGAGATCTGGAATGGGAGGACAATTTGGATAACCACAGGATTCCAAATGAGAATTATGGGATATTGGATGCTCTGGACGAAATGTTTCATGAAGGAATACTAAACGACGAACAAGAAATCTGGGATGAGGAACAAGATATTATTGATGAGCAGCCGGAAACCATTCAGAAGCAGCCAGAAATTACTCAGGAGCGGCCAGAAATTATTCAGGAGCAGCCAGAAATAATTGACGAGCAGCCAGAAATAACTGACAAGCAGCCAGAAATTATTGTCAAGCAGCAAGAAATTATTGACGAGCAGCCAGAAATTATTGTCAAGCAGCCAGAAATAATTGACGAGCAGCCAGAAATTATTGACGAGCAGCCAGAAATAATTGAGGAGCAGCCAGAAATTATTGACAAGCAGCCAGAAAATATTTATGAGCATCCAGAAATTATTGATGCGCAGCCGGAAAATATCGATGGGAAGAGGAAAGTTGTCGACGAGCAGCCGGAAATTTCCCAACACCAAATTATAAACAATCAAACTGAAGTTGAAGGTGATGACATGCCACAAGTAAAACTTGACCAGCCAGAAAATGCAGACGATAGACCAAAACTATTGCGTGACAAGGCAGAGGGTATAAATCAGAAGCATGAGATTGTAGATGACAGGCCCAAGATTATACGTAATCAACCAGGATATATTTCTTGCAAAAAGGAGATTTCAAATGGAGGAACTCAAGTAAATGCTAATTTGTTGGGCAAACACAATAATGATAATCAAACGAAGAATGAATTGGAAGACGACGCCAACAATAATCGTAAGAAAATGGATGCCGGCGAAGACGGTGGAAAAGCTGAGAATGCGGGAAGCAGTTTGAAAGCAGAAGTTAAATGACATTGTCGCTTCAACAATAAAATCCTTATTTTAGAATGGTAGAATATACATAAATTGTCACCATATTGTACCATTTTCTTTAGTTCAAATGCCATCCATTATTTTTATTTTTGGTTTATTCATACCGTGGTTACAATTACACACACAATTGGTTACAATTGTGTGACGTATCATTAATTCCAATACCAATTGACCACAATATTATTTATAGTTTCTATATGGTAAATCATATTTCCATCCGACAATTTTATTCAGATTACAATATCTATTCTGCAATTCAGTAAATATTATATAATAGAGAGCATAATTAATAAATAAGAATTTATCTGACAAATTTTATTCTCATACGACAATCATCCAGTGTCACGGCCATAAACTTGAATGCATGCTATGCTGCATTTTGAAAAGCGTCTGTAAATTGACTGATTACACAATGCATGTCACGTATTTCACCTTTATAAGTTCGCATATGCGCAAAAATGGACAATGTAAATTGCACCTGCTCTTGAGTGAGGTGTTTTTATGTATACAAGCGTTATCGTGACTGAGTAAACATTATGAATGCAAAGGTAATCAAATGGTGCCACTAATCATTTTCGTGAATAGATATGATCTGCTTATGGCGTTCAGTCAGAGGAAATAAATTTCATTAAATTTTATTACACACATGATTGAATAATCAACATGGGCATTAAAGTGCTTTACATTTCGGTTAGTGTGTTGTACAATTTTAATAATGGCTGCAGAAATACTCCTCTTATGTACCTAGTCGTCACGATTGACTTTAGTCGGAATGTAGATGCAAATGTACGCGTCCCTGAATAGTTTAAAACCTCCACATTTTGGCTCTAGCTTACGGGAAGGTTGTTTTTGTCGTACTTTCTCCGCCTCTGCCATTTTAATCTTCCGCGAAATATCTTCTAAAATGCCGATCTGTAAGAAACACTTGTATCAATTAAATAAATATTTGGTATAGAAACACCAGACTGAAGTCTCTTGAGTATTCAAATTCTTGACCCAAATAATGATAAGGAATGGTGCATCCGAAAGTCAACTTTTCACTCTAAAATTATCCAATATATATGTACATATATGTATATCATTAACCTCAGGATCTTGTAAAGTAGGTTGCGAATCCATAAACACCCAAGGACTTTCCTCCTCATGTGGCTCCGAACAGACAAACGTGACAAAATGAGAACTCCTTAGACAGATGACTGCCGCCAATCGCATTTTAACAACCTGCCCTTCATCATTGTTCGGTCCTGCAAGAATAACAATTCATAAAAGTAAATTGAATCCATTCGTCAATTATCCTACTCAATTTTTGTATTTACCGATTATATCAGATAGATCCAATACTAGATTAGGTATCACTCTTCTGCAGGGAACGAGTTTGCCATCTGAAACTGGAAGCTTGATAATGAATACAGATTTCAGCATCTTTGCTAGTTTTACTTCAGACGCGTCAAAACTTTGTTTCAGAAGATACTGAAGAGTTAAGCATTTCTCCCATTGACTTGCGTCCCAGGTAACCGGCAACAAAATCTGGTGAATGTAGTCCTCTCCTCTGTGATCATATGCAAACAGCCCAGTGATGTTTAGCAGCTTGAATAAGTCAATGAGAAATTCCTCAGCGTCTACATTGAAATTAAATATTTAATGTTATATTTGCCATCAATTTAATATAAATGGTTAACATGGCATATTTAATAATTTGCATTTTGTAACTTTACCCATGTACTCATGTTCATATCGTTGACCTTTCCTCAGAACCAGCTCATTCCTCAATTTCTTCATTCTTTTGTTTGAGACAAAATAGTTCAGTCGCAGTTCTTTAATGACTGATCTCAATCTATTTTTGACTTGTTCAGAATTATGATTGTCGTCTTCATCCGATTTGCATTTCTTGAATATATGCTCGTCCAGCCACTTGTTAAATGCAAACAGAGCAAATATTGAGGCATCCATGTAACACGAATTATTCAATCCTTGGATTCCAAATTTCTGTCCTAGAATCAATAATGGATATGAAATGAAGGTAAATAAACTCGAACCTTTTAACTATCAGAATTACACTTGATTAAATACTTACCTGCGTTAATAGGATCTTTTATTCTCAAGCAAAATGCTTGTCCATGTGTAGTAGCGGCTTCTGGTTTTAGCCTTTTGACATCATCAGCTACGTCAACGTGTGAACTCGATGATTGCCGCTTTACGCCACTGGGCTTCATGTCAGCATATTCGGCCTCCTCTTCTGCTATTTCCTTACCTGAGTTGGATACATCGTCGTCCTGCTCTTGCACTTTCAAAGTATCGGAATTTTCATTCAGCGCTCCTGTGAGAATGTTATCCAAATCAATGTCAGGCACTTGATTTTCTACTTTCGTATTGGACAATGTTATGTCATCTCCTTTCTTTTGCTCTGGCATCTCTTGATTTGCTATCAATGAATCACCGTTTTCCTTTTTATCTGCTGTCGAATCATTTGGGTTTACTGCACAGTTGTCATTTTCTATATTTAAGGAGCCGGTACTGGCAGCTTTTAAGCGATCAAATTTATCCTGGTCTGTTTCTCCCTGAGGACCCATGTTTGGTACATTGAGCGTAACTACCGGTTTGTAGCAGGATAGAACTGGATTTAAATAAATTGTGTAGAACCAAAATAAAAATTTAAATACGTAAAATTAGGAAGCAATATTACCGTCATCGTTGTTATTCTGGGTCTCAGTGACTGCTCGTGGCTGATTGGATGCTTCCTGGAATTGCCCTGGTTCCACATGATGTGTTTCATCATCATTTTCATTTAACTTGGAATTTACAGCTGGAATACCGTTGGGGTTAACCGGAACTAGACCATCCTCGGGCGCAATATTTTGCTTCAAATCGGGTTTAGGCAATAGGGGTGTATGACATTCACCTTCAGTGTCCCTGCTCATTGAAAAATTGTTTGCTACTGCTGACGTAGTAGGAGAATCCTCGCCTGCTGTATCATTTGAAGGGACAGGCTGAATTAATTCTACCACGCACTTAATGTCTACAGTGTCATACGTTTTCTTCCTGTACGTTTTTTCAGAATTCTGTCTCAGACAAATCCGCCTTAACCTCTGTAAGGAGATAAATGTAACACCAACTGACTGAGAAAAGGCATCAATGAAAACTATTTTGAATTGATCAAATATCACCTCACCTCTATTACCACAACGTATTTTCGTTTCCTCGGAATCACATGAATTAATTTCCCGCGATATGTATTTTCGTTTGCTCCTATGCACAGCTGCCACAAGTTTTGCGGAATGGTATATTCCACTTCCTCTCCAACATGATTCCGGTATCTTTGCACGTTAATTTCGTCCATTGCTACAATTCTTCCTTCATGTTCACTCAATTCACCTGAATTTGCCATTCTGTCAATTTATGTATCTACTAAACAACCTTATTAATATTTAGTACATCACTTGGTGATTTAAAATTAAGGCCGTCAAGGTCGTGGCCGGACAACCATTACTTGAGTATGAACTACTTTTTTTTTTAAATTAAAGTGATAGCATTTTTAGCAGTTTTGCATAATAGGTACATCATTGCTTGGGATGTGCTAATGTAAATTTGGTAATGGTGAAGGTATGTAAAATCTCTGAATCAAATCAACACACGAATCAAATTCATTAAACAAGTCACGTCTATTCCACAACAGATAACGCTTATCAGTAATACTCAAGTAGAACCAACACTTGTTATATCTTTTGCAAGCTTACTACACACATTGTGATGTAGCAACGATGGGTCAGAATATTAGTAGAAGCTTGTCTCAACATCTGACCATATTCATTTGGTTGTATCTAAAACATGCCGAAATACTATCATTTATCATTACGGTTCATGTCATCAATGCATTCCTTGATGTTGCTGAAATGTTTTTCATACATCTCATAATGAAAATTATATTGGTAATCACCTTCATGCACATAGTCGGTAGGTCTTTTGAAACAGCAGATGGAAATAACTTCAATACAGATGTCATGCCTATAGTGAAATATATTGTCATGGCTTCATCGTCCGTGTCCTTCGCTAAAGTGAAATGGAAGGGCTCATGATGGAAGTTAATTGCTTTAAGAAAAACAGTACATATTAAAATTCATTAGCTGTGTACTCATCAGTCTTCTAGTAGTTACGTATTTATTAAACGTTGCACCTCACTAGACTTATTCGTAATTAGACCTTTGAACTTTTTTACATTCTACCAGAGCATCGTCACAGGCATTGCTAGTATAGAGATAGTAGTAGTACAGTGTTTACTTATGACAAATATCACATTACCTTGAAGGATCAATATTAAATATAAGGAATCAAGTACAATCAACACATTTTGATGCAAAAGGCTAGAAATATATTTGGATGATGCGGAAGTAGACTTGCTCTTGATTTTCCATAAACACAGTTAATGATTTTATTTTTCCAATAGCACTCGCAGTTAAACTTGTTATAGTACATATTACTATCTTGCAGTTAGCAAATAATTTTTTGGACAACCCCCGTTGCATTAGAAATGACATCCAAATTGCTATTCTAGTAATAAAAATTGTCTAAAATTATAAAATACATTCCTTTTACTAAATGAGTCCAGTTATCATTAATAAGTAAGTGTGAGCTATGTTGGAACTCGAAAATAATATACATTAGCAAATAAATGGAAAAATACATAATGGTCTTGCACTGGCATTTCATTGAATTCGAAACAAATGGCCTCCGGCAACACAAAACTGGTCATACGGAATAAACAACCATTTTCGTCCTTTACACTTATCACAGTGGCCTTCGCCGCCGCCAACGTGACGTATTTTTATTCCTGATGAGCCCAGGGCGAGCTGCTTTCTCTGGAAAATAAAAAAGAACGCTTATTACATTTCCACACAAATCACCATCACATCATTGTGCATACAAAAACTTTGTCACAGCTTACAAACTTTACTCCAACATAATGTGTGTCGCCAAATCCATGTATTGTGCATGTACATTTTACTGTCCCCAATGTAGGATTTTGCTTGTCTGTTCTGGCCATTACCAAGTATCTTGATTTTATTCCAGGCACTACAGTCAAGATCAGTAAATTATAAAATGTAATTATTTATAGTATTTGAAATGATTTATTTAAAAGCTGGCCCACCATTTGCTGTTGTAGTCCCATTTTTTAGTGCTACGCAATTTCCGATGAGTTGGATTCCCGAAAAATCGCTTATAGAATCATTCAACGTATTGCTGATGACATGTACATTTTCATGCATATTTGGAGACGACATGCCATAGCTTCCATGCTGCTGGAAATTAAGGGAGATGAACAATTCATGAAGCTTCTTCTCCTCGCTAACGCCGTGCATGCCTTCAGAGACCGCCAGCCGTCCTTGCTGAATGGCATCGTTAACTAGTCTTTTTGTAAGCACACCAAGGGATACTGTACCGTCTGAAATTTGCTTCTCCATTTGTTCACACATTCCCAGAATCGCATCCGCCCTACTTATCTCGGACGAGTCCGGATTTTTGATTGGTGCAGGCTGACTGTTCACGGGATCTCCATCTTCAGTCTGAATATCAATTACAAACAGTTCCTCTTGTCTAAATGTTTCGGTAAAATGCTCATTGCTTTGCATCATATAGCCTTGAACTGCGGCGCCATATGCCACCACGTGTTCCGGATTGATGTTGTTACAAAGTGTCTTCCCATTGAAATGGTCGGAAACTAGACTTGAAATGTGAAACAAAATACTCGCGTCTCCTACCAAAATGACGTCATGGATATATTCCGCACCGCCTACTTTTGACACTTTAGCAGTATCCAATGCACTGTCGACAATATTCAAGGTCTTTTTAACTAACGGCCTGAACAACTCCATCATCTGCGCCCTTGTGAAATTAACAAATAAATGTTTTCCGTTTTTAATGCAATCAAGACTAATGGATGTTGATGGTGATTTAAGGAGCTCCTTTCGTGCCCGTTTGCACTGCGTCTTGATTCGCTGCAGAGCTAAATTGGCCGCGTTTTTCATATACATGTTGTATCCCTTGAGACCTTGAAGCAGGTTTTCTCCCTCCTTGTCCTCAAATTCTTGTACGCAGTACTCAATACTAAGTTTTTCAAAAACTTGAGATCCAATGTTATGGTCGGTCTCTGTGGCCACTATGGTCATAATTTTCGACTCAACTCTCACGATACTTGTAGTAAACGTGCGGTCACTTAAATCATAAACTAAAACGTTCCTTCCGCTCGCCCTCTGTTCCCAAGTATAGGCAATCGCCGCTGCGGTGGGTTCATTAAGAGTGCAAACCACATCCAGACCGCCATGTATTGCAGCTTCAGAGGTAGCTCGTATCTGACGTTCATTGAAGTGGGTAGGAACAGTAATTACTGCTTTTTCCACAGGTAGACCCACTTGCTTTTCAGCCATAACTCTCAGCTGAGACAGGAGAATTGCTGATATTTCATGAGGGTGTCTGATTCGATTCCATGTCTTCACCATCGGGGAGCCCAGTTGGTTTACTAATTCAAATGGCCATCGTTTCATGTCCTGCTGCAGTGATTCATCTGTCCAGTCCCTGCCCATCATTCGTTTGACGTCGTAAATTGTGGTTTCGGGATACCTGTGAGCTTGTGCTTTTGATTCATGGCCAAATGTACAAAGGCCATCCTCATGAAATGTTACGTAACTTGGAGTAGTTTTGGAGTCACCTTGCCCATAATTTCGAATGATGTCTACTTTTCCACTCGAATATGCACCAACGCAACACAGGGATGTTCCAAGGTCAATTCCAATGACGGGTGAGGAATTATTCGACATATTGGGCTACGATGTTTTCAGTTATGCACCGACTCGATATGTGAAGAAACTTTTAAGGTACAGTTCCGAGGTTATGATTATATTAATGGTGCAGTCGAGCTACCGGTTCCCATTCAGTAGGTGCTAAAAGGATGGATTCGTGCAGCGTCATCAAAAGGAATAATGGTAATAAACTGCATGCGAATGAAAAAGTGGATCATAAACAATCATGATCTTACGAGTGTATTTGCGATATGCTGTAGATATATCTGCCCAATAATTCATTTCATTCAGCAACAGTGATTGGTACATTATATCAATGATAACCAATATACCATGCTGGCATATATGCCTTTCTAGTATATGCATACTCAACTTTAATTTGTATGTATGAATGCGGCAAAAGCCTAGCGTTGTAGCCAAGCAAAAACCAAACAAGGAAGCTCATGCACTTCAGCAACGCCGCGGTTATGACTTATGTATATATTAATGTCGAGCGGATCATACGACTTTTGATAATACACTTTCATATTCGGGAATGTATTTGCAATTATGTTGACCTGAGTCAATAGACAATGTTCCACTGTATGCATGAGCAAGGAGTGATGCAGATAAGCGTCGAGCATTTCTGATAACCTTATCTAACCCAGTGTGCGCATGCCAGTGCTCGTTCATGTAATGAATAATTCTACATAAAAGTAAATTCTTCATCCAGAGACGATACAGAAATTATATTTGTCAGTTTAGTGTTATTGTCATACCTTATATCAAAAGCAAAACTCAAAACATAGTACACCCAAACAGATGTAGAATTCAGCATGTTAGTTAATATATTTATAGTTTAATTATAGGCAATTTCGAGCTTAAAATACCGCCATGGCATTCATTAATGCTAATTTGCATGAATTGTTGCTGATCTACACTGTTTCACAAAGGTGCATGTAGTATAAATGGACGTAAATATTATTGTCGCGTACCATAATTATCTTAATTATGCAATGGGACATTTCACTCCAATGAATGTGTCATATCGAAAGTCAGAGACAGGTGAGAAATTATTACTGAAAGTTAGCGGTAGGAACGAAAATATTTACGTTAATGTTCTGGGAGATAAAAAATTGATTCAGTTGGATCATTCCCTAAGTAAACTTAATTTATTTTCGCGTATTTAATATCTTCATAATTTATTGCCAACAGAAAACCATGAGGGCGGTTTCTCCGATGGCCGTGGACATGCTAATAAGAATGATTGGAATAGTCACTACAGTTACTTGTTGCATAACGGTATCCGATACGTTGTAAGAAAAACGGATAAAATTAAAATTGGCGACAAAATGGTATGGCTTAAATCTGGCAGGAATCCAATTATTGGGACTATTATATGGATAGGAGGTTATTGTCTTGCCGAAAAAAATGTTGAGATAATTAGTGTGGTGCAATTTGTAAGTTCAAAAACTAAATTAGAAAACTAATGGTTGCATAATGATTCACTCAAAACACTTTTCATTTGGACATTTAGAGCATTAATACGGAAGCTCTTCCCGGATATATTCCAGGACCGCCACATAACCGCAACATTATTAAAACAAACGACCTAACACCTTTTACAAAGTGGATAAAAAGCGTTGGACCAAGTATTAAAAATGCATCCACTGCGACAAATGACAACATCTCAAGGGGTCATAAACCTCTCCTAACACCAAGTGTAGAATTGGAGCAAAACGCCATTCCTGACAGTGATGCTGCAAAACCGGTCCAACCATCCGAATCCAAGTGGAAATCGCTTTCACCAAAGATTAAAGTGGAACCTGATGCTGACTACCATCCTTCTGAGATCAACGAAAACAAATCCGATGACCAGTCCCAGAAATATACCCAGCATGCGATTTCACTAACTACTCTGTTGACACAGACGAATAATGGTACAAAAAATAATGAAATAAATTTATGATTAGTACACTATGCTTTCTAACCGGATGACATTTATGCCTAACTTTATATCTGGTTATTAGAAGCAATAAATCTGCCGGAAATTAAAAATGATACAAAAAGCTTGGAGAAAACGAAAGAGGAAACGTCCACGAATGTTCAAAATATCAAAAGAAGCATGCCAATTTCTCGTTTTGGGTCTACTGAAGACACCGGAGATCCCAAGACGCAGTTTTTTACTTCACCTGCTGGAAAGTTTTACTTGGCCGTGGCAAATCCAAAAGGACCAGGTGGCAGTCAAAATACATTATTACGTATAGTTCAGTATTTTAAATTATTCTTATTCCAGACTTTCCTGATTATGTTGTTTGTTTCCAAGGAAAGCAATTTGGAATCCAGGGACTAAACAATTCATGCTACATGGACGCATCAATTTACTCATTGTTTTCATTTAACAATTCACTAGACAAATACCTACAACCAGGTTGTATGGCAGATCCAGAAAACGGTAGCATTATGGCTTCAGTAACTACCATCTTGTTGTCAATCATCAAGAACCTGCGGGAGTGTCATTTTGTATCAAATAAAACAATGAAGAAACTGAGAAAAGAATTTGTCTTGAAAAAGGGCCCTCAATACGAATATTCCTACATGGGTAAAAACTAAACGTTTAAATGGTCGTACATATTTAACATTTTGAAACATTTTAATTTTTGATAATACTTAATTGAAATGTTTACAGATGCTGAGGAATTCATAATTGATTTATTCCAATTACTTGGTGTATCTGGCTTATTTGCGTATGATCACGGGGGAGGGGACTACATTCATCAGATACTGCTGCCATTGACCTGGGATGAAACTCAAAAGAAAAATTATATAAGCCTTCAAGTCCTGCTCGAAGATAGTTTTGAAGCCTCCGGAGTCAACTTAGCAGATATGCCAAAAAGCTCATTTGTTATCAAGCTGCCTGTTTCAGATGGTAAACTTATCCCATGCAACGGTGTAATACCTAACGTTTCATTGGACCTGTCTAAAATAACTGGTAAATGGAACAATCTTTGCAGCATTTTTCAACTGCATGCAGCATACAAATTTTATAGAAACATGATTTCGTTAATGTTTATCTTTAATAAATGCATAACTCTCAATAATATTCAACAGATTGTGATGACACTGCTCCTTTGCGACTTCAAGCTGTCATCTGTCTCAGGAGCTGTCACTTTGTAACTTTTGTCTGTCTTAACCCTAAGGATGATGCAAGTCGTTGGGTGTTTATGGATTCGCAACCTACAATACAAGAGCCAGAGGTAAAAATATTGAAAAGTTTTTCGATATCAACTATTTGAAAATTAAGTGACGGCGTTGACCATGTTCAATTTAAGAAGCGTAATTTCGGAGAAAGTAGATGTATGTATAACTGCGAATCAAAATTTCCACAGCCACCCCCATTTCAGTTGATAGTGAAACATTCAGGGTTTCACACTGAACAAAAACTGACTAATTATAAATGACTGGCTTTTGGTGCATTGGAGAGCGCTAGAGGAGCAAGTGGAATCAATGCCAGCTCATTTTTCTTTGACCATTCTTAACTTTTCTCTTAACGTAATGTTATCATCATCGGTCCTAATTAACCAATTACGATACCAAATCAACAGTTAACAATACTAGCAAAAACGATGTTGATACTTAAAATAGGATTACCGCATCAATGAAATTCCACAAGCAGTATGTAGTATTTCCAAGATGCATATATTATTGAGCATAGGTAATAATATTAGCAGTTCAAATTCATAACGCACATCCACAAAGTAGCAAAACTATTTCTTTGAATAGAAGGTGATGTGAATGGAAATTTTAATTAGAATTAAAAAATTAAAATTATAATATATATTTAAGTATTGCTTGCTCGCCACCTTGTCTACTGTCAACCGTCCGAACATTCACAAGCTCAACACTGTAGAGTAACCGTTATCCACTCTCCAGTGGACATGTATTACATGATTTATAACGGCAGCTAATTTAATTTAATTTAATTTAATTTAGTCACGCTTTTTATTTGTCTCAACAACATTAGGACACAAAAATTAACAATGATGCCTACCATACGTAGGGCTTACACTAAGGAAAATTAAACTTTACATTTCATAAGTTATTAATAAGTACAATATTTAATCGTGAGTAATTTTATTCTAATTAATATTTGACTTTGAAAACATGTATTTGGTTAGCTCATTTTTAAAAGTTACAAACTTTTGGATATTTCTTAGTTGTTCAGGTAACCTGTTCCATAATTTTACGCCGTTATATTGAAACACTCTCTTACCCAATTCTATCTTAGGCTTGTATGCATGTGC
Organism: Sinella curviseta; assembly: GCA_004115045.4. NCBI lineage: Eukaryota > Metazoa > Arthropoda > Collembola > Entomobryomorpha > Entomobryidae > Sinella > Sinella curviseta. The sequence continues at coordinate 946,745 of CM023201.3, read as the reverse complement.
ATATTTACCCTTACATCTGGTCTCATAGGAATGAACTGATTGAGTGGTTACAAAATAATCATTAAAATACGGTATACAACCTTGTTTACATACTTTATACATTACACATAAAATTCGGAATTCGTATACTTCCTTAGTAAAGAGCCATTTCAAATCTACACGCATTTTAGTAGCTATCGGATCATACTTCCTGACACGTAATATTAACCTAGCAAGAGTGCGCAAAACTGCATCCATAATTAATATATATTTCTCACTTGTAGCTCCAACCACAACTAGCATATAGTTCACTACCGATATTACCAATGAACTACCTATAATTTTTAGCTGTTCGGATGTAAAACCATCTCGAATTCTATACAAAGCCCGTAATTTTATATAACAAGATCTGGCTGAATTTTCAATATGTACACGCCAGGTCATATTCCTGTTAATTTCGCTACTTCAAAAAATCATCCATTTAGTATTTTTTATCGTCACAAGATCTGAGAACGAAAAATTAAAAAATTGGAGATGAAGGTTCATTTTTAAGGGCAAAGCCAATACAAGCAATCAAATTCATAATATAGGGAAAGTGACATTTTTTGTTTTTAATGACTTTTGTGATATTGGGGTACGACATACACATCTTTAATTTAATTAGTAGTTAATGTGAGTCAAATAATGGTGAACGTTCATATTGTTATTGTTTTTATATGTTCATGTACAATTTTCGAGAAAAAATAGAAAGTAAAAACGGAAAACGGAAATACTACAGTCAAAAAGATTAAAATGTCAAGGAAACCAGGTAACATTTAAAAGCTGCTAGAAACGGGAATGTTATTCATCTCTAGTATTAAGAGTCTTAATATAAGACAAATTTATTCATAATAAATAAATAATTGTGTTATTTTTTGCGCAAGCTCTCAATAATTTGAAATTACTGAGGATGACAGTACAAAAATCATCACATACGCTGGATAAATAATTGTTTATCAATTTTAGTAAAATGTCATCACTTTGATCACATTTTTGTAATTTTTTGTTCTAAGGTTATTTGAGGATAAAAAATTCTCAAGGCGTTCATTTTTGAACCCCGAATAAAATATTATCATTTTTAATCTACCAATAATTGAAAACCACATAGCACTTTGTAGAAATGACGATGTTTAAAGTACATATCTGTTTTTCAGGTTCACTTTCTGGAAAATGTATCAACAAGTATTCTGCGAGCGGAAATGGAACTTTCAGCCGAGTCCCCTATGAATTTTGAACCCATGTGTGGCGGATTTGAACTTTTCAGGGATGCGTACATATGCATCTACGTTCCTGTATAACTAGCAGCGAAACTGACAAACCAATAAGGATTCAAGAACAACACCGGAATCTAATGCCACTAATACTGCAAAACCACAGGTATCTTTTTTTAAACATAATTGCGTCTTTACCATGAAACTATTTTATTTCTCATAATAAGAATTGAGCAGAAAATGAGCGTGATATAATATACGGTATAAATTTCCATTTACGTTACTGCCTATAGCTATTTTTTGTTTTTCGATTTATATGCATGATCATGATCACATGAGACAGCGCATACTAGTATGATTTGGCATGCAAAACTAGGAAACGTGTTCATGAGTGCACTTTGCCATCCATCAAGCCAATAGCAGGCATACCAGTTAAGAAATCAATTAACCGTAAACGTTTCATAAATATAGACTTATTTACAAAGTAAATATACTTTACATGAAATGTGTGAGAATTATGTGCGTCCCAATGATATTTCATGATATTATCATAATGCCCATTTCATTACATTCCCAACTTTTTTTTGGTCAGCTTATTCATATATAGTACACCATACTCAATATGATGATGACCACCATTATATTTCTGGAGAAATGCACAAACTCCTCAGATTATGCTGCTATTCCTGTTGAGATATGTATGCGTCAGTACTCTCTACACAAATTGCCAACCGGAGCCGGTTTTTAGAAATACCCTTTTTGATAAAAAATCAGGACGTAATACTGTACAACTTGAAATAATCAATTTAGTGGTGGAAATAGTCCGCTTTCTCACTACAAAATAACAAAAATGTTTCTTGAAAGAGGAGCAAAAATAGTTTGAGGCATCTGACATCCTTTGTGAAGCTGTACTCGCGGTATTCATGGCTGTATTCAATTTATGTCAGAAATGATACTGGATGAGAATGTACCAAACGAATCCATTTGGTTACCTCATAATTCCGTGACAAAGCAATATGCGGATTGGCGGAGGGGAAAACCGATATACCTAACGATAGCAGCTGTCATCCATCGTACGTGAGAATGTCCATTGAAACGTAACACACAAAAACGCGTTTGATCGCCCTCTTCCCATATCGTAAGTGCATTGCGCATGTTGGGATAAAATAGTAGCAGTTCATTTCTGATATTTATTGTGTGGACGTTCCCTTCTACTTCATCCTTGTAAATAATGTATTTCGCATTTATGAATTGAAACAACATTTAAATTATTGAGCTCTCATGTACACAATGGTGCAAAATTATAATTTAATTACTATAGATAAACCACCTGTGTAACACGGTCTGCAGCCTCACAAGGCTGACTGACAAAGAGAGTTAAATTGGCAAGCATATTTTGGTATGGTAAAGGTGAGAGCCTCGTAGGACGCGAGCAAAGCAAACATTGTCCGATCACCTGAAAAAAAGATATTGGGATGCATGTGAGTTGGCTTGTTACTAGGTAACCTAGGAAACGGTAGACAAAGAATCCTCTTTGAGGAAGAGAGCAAGTGAGATGTGCCGCATAAAGGGAACAATATGCGTGTGAATTGAAAATGTACAATGTTGGAATGGGTTTATTCTACATATTTGTACTTGTGGATGTGCTGCTCTACCTCCGCTGGCCAAGCAGAAAAAAATATGACTTCATACACAATTTTGCGTTGACACACAGATAAACTATTTACAAAAGTGTGTAAATATATTACTACTAATTTTTCCGGTTGCCATGAAACAAACTGTGAAGTAAAATTCAGTTACAAATTGCTCGGAGCTCCTTAATTGCAGCAGATACAATTGATGTGGCATTACATGAAGTGCAATTTTAAGAAACAAAATAATTACGCTGACATAACACAGTTATAGTGGCCACTAAATTTCCGGTACTAATTACCTAGCGTTAAAATTTTACTGTTTTACTGACAATATATACATGAGATAATTTGCATACGTTATTTAAAAACCGAGTTAATATAAATTCTCTCCGTATGTAATTTTGATATTACACGCATTTTTAAAGTATTTTATACAATGTATTATCGCATCAAGTTTTTTTATGAATACACGCACACGCAAATCCATTAAACGGGTGCTCCCAATAATTTTGTATTGAAGTTCTGCCTTATATCTCTCTGCATCAGCATGCACTAGATTAAAGGGTATCCTTGAGCCTGGCAGCTGTGCATATTTTTATTAGTTTGATATTAAAACCAGCTAGCTATGCTATGCACCCATATATACATATGTGCTGTGAAACTCATTCCACACAGAAACACGGAGCAATTTCCTGTAATTCATTGAATGCTGAAATAAAAAAGCTGAATCTCCCCCTTTAAACAGGATCGTATCCTTGCATCTTGGCTGAATGAATGGGATGAACGAACTCCAGTTTCAGTTCCAGTCTCCCTTTTTTCATTTCAGCCGGCAGCATCACATCACGTACCAATCTGCCACTATACAAAATGTGTGTATGCAGCGAGAGAGCTGGCTTCCCCCTTTTCTCTTTCTCTATAGCAACTTGCACACAACCACTGCAGTAAACTCTCACAATGTATGCATGCATCGTGTATAGTACCAGTTTCCTCAAAGCCAGTTTTTTTTCTCTTTTTCCGTCTCCCTTTAAACTGTAAAATGCTGCATGATGTATTTAGCCAACACCACTGCTGCCACCATCATCATCATCACCGCTTGTTTTTTCGGGATTTGGCCGTTGCGTTTTTCCTTATTCTTTTCATTGCCATAGTATACCATACTTTTCACTTTATCGATTTACTAGTTTTAAACCCCTGTAATACAGAGGTAACAAAATTGAAAATTGTACCTATTTTAATGAACTGCTGGTCCCAATTACCATTTGTGATTAATTTTCCATGCATTTCCCACTTTCGTAGTTACTGGCTGCGTCTGTTGTCTTGACACCGATTTTAGTAGCTTTAGAGTGCCGTTTTGCCTAGTTTACCTGTATGTTCATTTGGATTTCAACTTAGTCACCCATATCTGTAATTATTTTCATAAATAGTAAAATATGTGCGACATTTATTAGTATGTTAAGACGACTGTTTGCTACTATGTCTAATGTAATCTAACTAGAGGTTATATGCTACGTTACGAATTTTCCATTACAAAAGTTCCAAAACGTACATAAATAGATATGCAGCTACTCCCCGAGCAAAACTGGAAAATGCGGTCCCTCTGGTCTGGTAGGGAGTCTGTGTGGCTTGCTCCGCTTACTCACTCTCTCGCCCATTGATGTTGTGTGGGACGTGGAGCTTCCGTGTTTGTCCGAAAACTCGGATTTATATAAGCGTATGCATGAATCGTGTGTACGCACTAATGAAGGTGCACTATATACAGACTGCTTATTGTTAATGCTTCTGCTTGCTGGCTTCTACTGCAGTGCTCCCCCTTTCCAATATTATTATGCCGATGATGCCGAAAAAATACCGAGTGTTGCCAACAACGCCGAGCTCTGGAGAGAAAAGTACCGACTCACTCACTCTTTCAGTCCGTCAGTGAGTTTTGATATTTGTGCTGGTGTTTTCCTTTCCTTTAAAAAATATATACCATTTTATTCGCCCAAAAAATTAATAGCCAACAATCTAGTCGATTATTTTACAGTAACAATATTAATAAATATATACCTAGAAAGGTTGACTAGTAGTTTACGTATTTTAAAGCTAGTCGCTTTTTAAGACGAACGCACAGTTTTAAGCAAAAATACGAGATTTTTACGGAGTTTTAGGGATAGTCTCTTCACCTGTAAGAAACGTAGCACAAATTCACTTGAAGGAGTCGTCACAATATCATTAAAGTAGTGCATATTCCGTAAATGATTGGCCGGGATGGATGTGACAACGGGTTCTCCTCAAACTAACAATGGCTCCATTCACGGTGTCAACGAGGTGTGTGGAATCAGCGAAATGTCATCAGGAGGCTCCCAGTCCTCCCCCAACAATGGATCTACCAACAGCAACAGTGGACTGGCCGAAGAAAGCAAAACCAACTTGATTGTCAACTATCTCCCGCACACCATGACTCAAGAGGAAATTCGCTCTCTTTTCTCGTCAATTGGCGAAGTGGAGTCCTGCAAGCTGATCCGGGACAAGATAACGGGTAGGTGTAGTTGCTGAAGTTGCATAAATTTTTACTAATGCTTTGTCTATTTTAACTGCTCGGCATTATTTCACGACATTGTTGACTTCTTGCATTTTATTTGTCTTCCCCACATGTGCGGTAGGCCAAAGCCTGGGATATGGATTTGTCAATTACCACAAAGAGGAAGATGCGGAGAAAGCCATCAAAACTTTTAACGGTCTTCGTCTGCAAAACAAGACTATTAAGGTGATCACATTACTCAAGAGCTATTTATCTAATCGGGACAAATTTAATGCTAGGCGAGACTGATTTTGTAATATTTTGTTTACTTAATTACCTACTTAGGTCTCATATGCAAGGCCAAGCAGTGAAGCCATCAAGGGAGCCAACCTGTACGTCAGTGGACTGCCCAAGAGCCTCACTCAGCAAGAATTGGAAAGCTTATTCAGTCCTTTCGGTCGCGTCATCACATCACGAATTTTGTGCGACAATAGCACAGGTGAAAGTATTCAACAAACACGAAACAAGCCTATTGTGTGCCTCTATGTATTTAGTGGATTTTAACTAATCTTTCCTTACATGATTTTAACAGGCTTGTCCAAGGGGGTTGGATTCATTCGTTTTGATCAGCGTGTGGAGGCGGAGCGTGCAATTCAGGAACTGAACGGAACCATTCCAAAGGGGGCGACTGAGCCGGTCACCGTCAAATTTGCCAACAACCCCAGCAGCAACAACAGCAAAGCACTTCCCCCACCGGGACTGGCAGCATATCTTGGCGCTCCACAGGCGGCCGCTGCTGCAGCAGCGGTACGTCGCTTTGGTGGACCCATTCATCACCAAGCCACTGGCCGACTGCGGTACATTTCACCACTTTCTCCGCTTTCCAGGTGCGCTCAAACTGACACAGCTCACTTGAAACATGTCAATTCAAATAAAAGGAAATTAAATTGATTCTTGGTTTGTTCTGTTGTGACTTTATGCAATCACAGATACTCACCACTGACTGGGGATCTCCTTGGAAACACAGGCATTGCTCCAGGAAACACAATGGGCGGAGCCGCGGGCTGGTGTGTATTCGTCTACAACCTCGCCCCCGAAACTGAGGAGAACGTCTTATGGCAGCTCTTTGGACCGTTTGGTGCGGTGCAAAGTGTGAAAGTTATCCGAGATTTACAGACGAATAAGTGCAAAGGGTTTGGATTCGTCACCATGACAAGTTACGACGAGGCTGTGGTTGCCATCCAGTCCCTCAACGGCTACACCCTGGCTGACCGCGTCTTACAGGTCTCTTTTAAAGCTAACAAAACAAAAACAGCTTAAAATCCCCTTTGTTGTAAATATAAAAAATATCCAAAGAGTCATTTTGAACAGAACTTTTATTTCTAGTCTTTAAAAACAAAAAAAGTTTTAAATACCACCATGCTACTCACTATATACATATTATTACATTACATTATTACTACATATTTGGAAATGAGGAAAGATGTGAACACTTTAAAAAAATAATACATTCCATATTTTGCAGTTTGATTCCACTTCTATTTACTTATTTAATATTTTATATATACCTATTCAACCATGTATGTATATAATTATATCCGTTTTCAGGAGAATAAATTCTATTTAAATATTTATAATATTGAAACCAATGGATGATTCAAGTGACGCATTTATTAGGACAGGAGAAGGATAATGATAGACAGATGGAAATGATTACACTTGACTAAAGGAAGCATTTTTAACTTTTCGTGTCCATGAGTCAGATATTTTCAATGTACCCATTCTTGAATATCATGACTTACAAATTTGCTAGAAGCATGGGTCATAAAAGTTACCGAGGCCAAAGTGCGACATCAACGTTCATTAAAAATACATTTTTTTGCTTTGCATACATGTTGAATGATAACCCTGAAATATTGAAAATAATTGAAAACGAAAAAATGACGGTACAAAACTACCACAAAGTAAAATTGTACAACTTACAACTCAACAATTCATTGAGTGTTACTTGGACATGATTTTAAATCCAACAGTTAGATTAATAAGAACCATTTTGTTTTATTTGAAGGCGTAAAACACGTGCCAATTGATTGCAAGTGTGTAAATTTGTTTGATGAATGCGTAGGCAGAATAACATACATACAGACTCCACCCAGCTTCAATAATTTGTTTGACCTGTTCGTCACTTTCAAAAGTACCGAAGTGTTACTCAAGTAACAGATAAGCTCTCTAGGATATTGATTCCCTAGAAACGCCTTACCAGTAGCATTTGTACATGGTTACTGCCGACGAAGTGATTTATGTTAATCAGACAGAAATAATTTTCATTTGGAATGCTTTGGGATACATGAGGTTGTAGACAAAATTTAGCATGGTCGTCTCATTTGCCAATTTATTAAAAAATGCTAAAAATCTGCGCTTTGTAAATATAGGTAGAAACTTACTGATCCGAAGCATGCTAAGGAAACCTCACTAAAATCTTTCAGTAATAGATATATAGATAGAACCCGTTGCTGCTATTGCGTAAGTGAAATATTCCACAACTGAAAATACATGGATGCATGCATTATTAATATAATTAATTTATCTGCAACTATTATAATTATGGTTATAGCCCATTCATAAAATGCAGATACCTACATGTATTTTTATGTATCTACGGAGCAACATTATGGAGAGCAAAGAGTTCTCGTTGCCTCCTCTGCTCGCCTTGCAGCAGGATTTCATACAGGTGTGCTCCATAGACAAGTGGTCACCCTGCCGTACATTGGAAGTCAAGTACACAAGTTCGAATCCCGGCAGTGTCAAATCATTTTTGCAACTTTTTCACTTTCTCTTGACTTCTCCAAACTGCACCACAATTTTAATGACCATGAACAGATGGACAAGAAGATTTAATATTAACGGCATTCATATTAAGGATTGACCATACTAAATATACGCTTCAACATTATATTTACTTATTTAACATATGACGCTACTTTATAAATGAAAAATAGCAAAAATTCATTTGAAGACACACGACAGTAAAAAATTTGCTTTTAGTGTCTCCGTTGTACCCGCCTATTTAATTTACCAACTGAAAATTATATAATTCACACAGTTTGTGAGTCGCTCTAGCTTCTACTCCGTCTACCATGTCCAAATCAGCAGTCAGCCTAACCTGTGCAGTAGCGTCAAAAATGACCCACCACGTAAGTTTTCCTACCTTCACACTTCCGGTCGTCATCTGTTTCCGTGCGGTCGCATTTTTCAATTGGCTCAACTCTTTGATCCAAGTTTCTACTCTCGTAGTCTTTATCTGCTGCCAAGATTGACATTACTGACTTGTTTCTAATGTAAGCAGGACCATTGGGAATGCTAGTGGCTAAAATGTGCAAAAAGTTATCTAGCACAGTATTATCACTTAAGAAAGAACTGAAAATATCAAGGAAACGTTTGTCGATATTTGACTCCACTTGTTCCAATATTCCATAATAAGTAAACTATCGATCCAACAAAGTCAGTTTCGATTTCGGAACTTCTGAAATCACCTGGTAGTATTTTATTGCATTTATGTAACCTATATTCAGTTGGTTCAGCGTCATATGACAATGGATACTAATGCTTCAAGTTTTTCATTGAATGGCAAGCATTTACGAAATATCCAATAAGCAGCAAGAGACGACTCCGATACCATGACAACCCTCTTGCAACCAGCTACCGCAATACTTTTACGGAGAATACTACTTGTGCTGGAACACGTTAAGCAGCAAGGGATTACCATACCCTCATCAAGAGTTTCTTGGACGTACGCTTGGGCGTTTTCCTTTGATTCCTGAATAAATTTTGGTGCAATCTTATGAGCTTTCTCTCCGACGTCTCTTCGAGCTATTACCTTGGTAATAGGTCGAAATAAGTTGATATTTTTCAACTTGTCTGCCTTGTAGCCCCATTTTTTGTCAAATTGTGTGTTCCGTTCACGGTGGACGCAATGTTTGTACTTGTTACGTCACATCATCAGTAATTTGGTGGCAAGCCTGTTGACTGACATCAGGGGTATTTATATTAAAATACACTCATCAGTTTACGACCGTATTATCTTGCTATCATGCGCAGGATTTCAGTACTTGGCATTAATTGTAGGCAGCAGTATGTATGTACATATGCCATGCAATCTATGCAAACTTATTTCTTATAAATGAGATGATTAGGAAACAAACAAAAATGCTTATAAAGAAGAAAATGTTTGCTTCATACTAAAATGACACATTTTACGGTTTCTCTATAGGCAATTTTCTTAAAACATTTTTTTATTTAATAGATGCATTAGAGGAGCAACTGCTTCCCACTTCACCCCCGAAATGTCCGAAATGAAGCAAGCCGCATTAGTATGCATACGCAGATGAATATATTGTTTCATTGTACTTTCCATGAGCATAGCAAAAAGCGAGAATTGATGAAATTCATTTGGGAAACTAGTAAGAAATTTACCTATGTGATTTTGGTTCAAAATAATTTCTTCTCGACATTAATGATGATTGTGATAATTATTACACTCCACTCTGTTATTAATTGCAAGAAAAATTATACGATAATATCCTCCTTTTCTCACTGCCGTTTCATCGTCGCGAGAGTCACACCTACGAAATGTACATGGTTGGAAATAATTTGAACTTAAATGATTTCTCGCTGTATTTGATCCGTAGTAGATAAAGTTTCAACAAAATATTTCAACTAGAAACTTTATTCTGACTTTAGAAAAGTTTAATGAAAACAAAGGACATACATATTTTTGTTTTATTGTTGTTTATAATTTATTGCTATATACAATTTTGACATTTGTAGGCTATGTAAGGCTACTGAAAATCAAGAAGAACTTGCGACAACGAACAATTAAAATACACGTATTAGTTAATAATCCTATTACGGCAACAACTTCCAAGGTGTCCCAGACAACCTCAAGTAAAATTGCTAACAGCTTGCTGATGAATCTGTAGGAAAAGAGCAAAAATTAAATTTAATATAGTGTTCGTTTGTTCTTTATTTCAACAACAAATGTAAGGCTCAGGGAAATACGCACCTCTGTCATGATGTTTCTCACAGTTTGTGTATCTGGTGAATGACCGTCCAACGTGACCGTGATGCTGTTTGAACTCCCCGTCGTCTCGGAGGTTGCATGGACGGTTACCAAACCATTGTAATCGATTCTCATGGTAATTTTAATCCTTTCCTCCCTGGCAGGTTTCGGAGGCAAACCACTCAAAACAAACATGCCCAGAAATTTATTATTGGATGCCTTCTCATTTTCTCCCTGGTAAACTCTCACTCCAAGCGTAGTTTGATTATCCTCAACAGTCACGTATGTTACACTTCTTTTGCAAGGAATTTTCGAGTTCCGATGGATTAGTCTTGTGAAACGGTCGCCTCGTTTGTTTATTCCCAGTGTCATTGGGGTAACGTCCTCAACTAAAACGCCTTTCATTAGTTCTGTCCTCCACATACAAACAGATTGAATTGCTGCGCCTCTAGCAACAACTTCGTCCGGGTTTATGCTTTTACATAACTGTTTCCCATTGAAGTGAGCTGACAACATTTTTCCTACTAAGGGTGCCCTTGTGGAACCCCCAACCAAAATAACGTCAGTAATGTCGTCCTTTGTTTTTACTCCTTTCGTCTCAACCGCCACAAGACATCGGTCAACGATGTTAATGGTTTTCTGAATAAGCGGTTTCATTAGCTCCTCTAGGGCTTCCCTAGTTACTGTAACAGCCAAGTGTTTCCCACTGTAAAGGCTATCAACATTAACCGTTGTCTTGGCTGCCGTAGAAAGTCGCTCCTTTGCTCGTTCGTATTGAGACCGTAGCCGCGAAATTGCACTCTTGACACCATCTCGGGTCTGCTTAATGGGGCTATTGCTATCCTTCAGTAAATCAATTCCCTCCTTCGAATAAAACTCACGGAGGCAGTGGTCCATCAGTAGCTGGTCGATATCTTGTCCTCCCAAATGCGTGTCACCATCCACTGCCAATATTTGCACCTTATTTGCTTCTACTAGTGCTACTGAAACATCAAACGTACCTCAACCCAGATCATATATCAGTGATGTACTTTTTTCGCGTTTATCTCGTCGTTCCCAGCTATATGTTATCGCTGCTGCAGCAGGTTCACTGAGAATATTGAGCACCTCCGTGCCTGCATATTCAGCCGCTGCAGCAGTGGCACGCCTTTGGGGCTCCGTAAAGTATGCTGGCACCGTTATCACTGCTTTCGAAACGGAGTCCATTGGTAAATCCAGGTATTCATCTGCCATCAATCTGAAATGGGACATGAGCCTCGCCGAGACTTCAAAGGGGAAACGGGTCCTCTCCCAAGTTTTTAATTTTGGGTGACCGTTGTCATTCACAACTTGGAACGGCCAATGCTTCATGTCATTTTGCACAGTTTCTTCAGTCCACTCCCTCCCAATTAATCTCTTGGCGTCATAAATTGTTGTTTCAGGGTACCTGAACGCTTCCTCTTTTGCCACGTGGCAAATGTATGCGATCCGTCCTCATGATAAGCCACGTAACTTGGAGTTGTCGTGAAGCTGCCCTGCGGCCGGTTTGGAATTAGTTCCAGTTTCCCCTTGTAAAATGTGGACACGCAGCACGTTGCAGTTCCGAGGTCGATCCCAATGGCTGGAAACTTGGATTTGATGGCATCAAAATGGCTTGCCAATAATCTGTATGCCCGGCCAATTGCCTTGGATACTCGGGGTGGAATTTTGGAGTTAAGGCTAGCAGAACCCATTTTTATTGCCCATTTTTCTGGAAGCTGATGAATGATTTGTTGCTTCAGCTCTTCGTGGCACTTTTTGAACTCGTCGATTGATTCTAAGGATAGCAAGTGCTCCTGCATACCGTCCTCATAATCAGTGACACAACTTTCCACGAAGGATTTTCTGTTTTTACTTCCTATTGACATTTTTAGTTTTATTAATGTGAATTTGAATATCAAATTTGTAAGTGTGATTTTTATGCTTTCACGTCTCTATGCACAAAACAAATAAAAAGTTTTACATATATAGGGAATGGCTGTACGGCTATCTCTATCACGAAGACACTATTATGCGATAAGAATTATCTTATCAGTAAATTGTAAATTAAATTAATGTTAACCTCATCGTCATATTAATCAACACTTCTCCATTGAACGAATTGCCAGTATTTTAAAATTAATTTGACGATTTATTTCAGGGCCTTAGCACCTTGAAGCCAGGCCCGGAGGAGCAAGTTATAAGTGTTAAGGTAACACGTAGATTGTCACTTTTGTCATTTCGGATCCTCATTATGTACGAATCTGTATGAATTAATTAGTAGTTTCCAGTACTCCTTGGTGTTTCTGTCGTTTCTTGTGCACACACTATACACTACATTGGAATATCTTTGGGAAATTGAAACTGTAGGTTTCAATCAAAAAATTATTGCGGTTTTTGCAAAATCAAAAAACAAAGGCACATTACGTGTAAGTTAAGATTAGTGTTCGTTGGAACCGAAATTTTTGCGAGAGAGCATGAGAAAAAAGTCACCTTCATAATAATTATGTGTATGTATATAGTAACATTGTTGACATATTTATCTGTAATCCGGTATCGACAAAACATAAACTCTATGGTCACTTATGCGTCCATTGCAAATCAAATCGATCAAATCATTTTTTAGTGATTCATTCAAAAGGTTTTGGATCGAAGAGCTTTGCACATATTCTATGTTTGTTTTATCCTAAATGTTTTACAAAAATCTGAACTACGAATAAGAACAATGTGTTACAAACTATTTTCTTAAAATATATTATGTCCAGCAGGATATTTATACAAAAGCCAGAGGAGGTAAGTTGAATATTCTGCGGAATTCACCCAGCTACAAAACTTTTAGAATTAATTGAATGTGACAGCCAAGAACACCGTGAATAGGAATATCTGAACGATTTATATTTTAAAGTTAAACACAATTGTAATAATATTTAATTTCGTTGAACCTACGTCTACAAAATTAACCCATGCAATATTCTAACAAGGAAGGATATTTTACTTAAGGCAAAGTTGGGGCCTCAAACTTTGTAAAAATACTAAATCGGGGACGCTGAAAACCATGGTAAAGTTTATTTTTGCCGAACACGTCGTCCTAAGCCTCCACTGCTAAACCGTGAAAAGAAGAACCACGACAACGCTTTCTGACAACAATCAAATGTTATAATGGTTAATAAAATATAGTTTTCAAGCAAGCAAACAAAAATATCCAGCTGTTTGTTACGCAGTTGTATTTACTTACCAGGATGTAACTATTATGAAGAGTAAAGGTTAACAGTTAGTTGGAAAATGCATCCCACGGAAGTTCATTGAAACTTTCGGTATAGGTGTTGCATTACCCAATGCCATAGTCGCGATATACCCCTTTAGTATAGAATCGATATACCCCCTTACTATAGACGCTATATACCCCCTTACTATAGTCGCGATATACCCCTTTACTATAGACGCTATATACTCCATTACTACGTCGTACTGCAAATTACCATTGGTTTGTCCTCTTTGTTTTAAATAGTTCCTATCTTTTGTAAGCGAAAATTCTTAAAGTTTTCAGACGCTGACGAAAATAATTATTATCGGTTACAATAAGATAAACCAGATTAAGAGCTAAATACAATAAAATAAAAATCAGTTCATTTCCTTCCACCACGCCTATAAATACATATTTTGATATCACGTTAGCATACTTGTACTTATTGCTAATGTCCTTATCTAACTAAACGCATCCGTCACTCCAATCACTCCATGGAAACTGCACCCAGCATAGTAGATGCAGCGGTCAAAATCTAATAATTCTGTTGATTTTTCGTTGCATTGTTTGAAATGGCATTTTGGCATTAATAGCACAATGAGCTCCGACAGAAAGCGTTGATTTGCCACTTGTTTTCCACGGTTTAAGCAGTAGAGGATTATGACGATGTGTTCGGCAAAAATTAACTCTACCATGGTATTCAGCGTCCCCGAATTAGTATTTTTACAAATTTTCAGGCCCCAACTCCGCCTTAAGTAAAATATCCTTCCATGTAAGTTCTATGAATCATTTTGATAGCACAGAACTATCGGTGGCAGCCACTCAGCGCAGAGATTTTCTGCACATCATGCGCTTGAAAACGAAATAATTGAATTCCAGCACCTTAAAACGTAATTTCATGTTGCACTTCCATGACGAACGTAGACTAGGCGACGTAAAGTTTTCGGTAAACTTCAGGAAATTATTTTCAGAAACTCGAAACGCGGAATCACGTTTTTAACCTAACTTGTCTGGACCTAATTTGAATTCAAAACCGTTTGCCGATCAATTTCAGGGACATTTTGTAAATATTATTGTAAACGTCTCCACTTTTCAAAATATATTTTGACGAAACGGCTTAAGTGTACAAACAGTGGTTTTTACGTGGTGACAAATTCTGTTCTAACTGTCGATATTTTTTACTAAATTGTGTGCTTCAGTGCCGGTATTTGGAAGAGTCTACTACAAGTTGGCTGCACAACCCCGAACGCTACGACGTGAAATCCAACGTCAGGAAATCGAGGACGGGAAATACTACGACATGGAATATTGTTATACGACATACTTCGACATATATACCTGCTATGGCTATTAAGTCTGATGTTGCAATCTCTATGAGAACGGTATATGGCCTTGCCAGTGCTTGAATGGTCAAATACTGCACCGCCTGTTAACCTTAAAAATCGGAGTGATTACTCTTGTAACTTTTTTTGTAAACTACCACAGCAACCAACATCAGTGACATTCTGATGTCAGCCGTTGTTTTGGATAATAACGAAAAGCATCCTTGGTATTCAAATTATATAATGCACAAAATTAAGAAAATTCTGCACAATTTTAGAACAATACGTACAATTTAAATAAGTTTTAAAAGTTTCTAATGTATTCAAAATTCTGGTTGTGGTCACAGTTCCACAAAATGTGATTTGAACTTTATTCCATAAGTTGGAATTTTCTCACAAACATGAGGCGGGAATTTATGTATGCATTTGCGGCAAAGTTGCGAATAATCATCATGATGCTTAACTATGTTTTGGAATAAGAAAACTATAAATCTGGATCGGAATGTTTTGTGTACATGACGCACAAAAATTGCTCTTGGTCCTTGATCAGTGAAAGTAATCAACTGGTAATATCATACGTTCTGTAGCAGGGAACTAAAATACGACTTGAGCTCCTCTCCTTTAATGCACACTTGCTTAGTGCTTCGAAGCATCTTTTTTAGAATCGTTTTGAACATTTGAGCAACCGTAAAATGCAGCATTAGTTAGCCAATTAATATTTGATGAGAATTTCATGTCGCGCAGGGGTACCTTTTGTCGTAGAATTATGAGCCGTAGTATTTCCTGACGGGGATTTCCTGTCATTGTATTATGTGTCATGTAATATATTAGCATACTTGTTTACCACTGACCTTTCTAATGGAATTTTAAACACATTTACTTATTTAAATTTGTATAATATTTACCAACGTAATTGTTTCAACATTGCCCGTCCCCGGAGGATTATCAACCCCTACCTCCTCGTAAATTAGGCGCTGATTAATTTCATGTTCAAGTCTACACAAATTACGCTTGAAACTGTACAGTAGGTTCCAGTAACAAAAGCGTGCAGTCCAACAAGCAGTAATGAGATAATGATAATAATAATTATAACCCATCTTTACATTAAAAAGGGACACATCGGGAACTTTATACTCCTGAACTCGTACGGCAGTACACGAAATGGCATCACATTATTAAATGGAATACTGCATAAGATGTTGAGTTAAGATTATTTCATTTGTTGCGGTGGATGCGTTGCATTTTCCAAAAAAAAATCACGACATATTTAACTGAAATATAAATTTTACTAATACAACAAAAGTGGTATGGCATATAAATATAATATACCTATATATTTACAGGGCATAATTTAATGCGTTAGTCATGCAGACTTCCATATTTTCGATATAGCTTCCATATTTAGCAGAATAAATTTATACAAATGCTTCAGCTCACAATTAAATGTAATGGCAATCAGCATGTACTCGTCAAATTGTATCTTACATGTCATATCTTAAAACCATCATAAGAGGGACAGGATATGCTTTGTACGGATATTCAATGTCAGGAAAAGTCATAGTGTATAAGAAATTTTGCCATGTACTGGCAGGTCATGGAGACAATGTATCGTACGTTTACTTACTATTTCTTTATTTACAAAATATAAACTTTACATTGCCTTTGATTTCATATTATGAATGTTAATAATATATTTTTATATAATGACACATCTAAACAACTCATGACAACTAAAGATTACAATTGCTGGTAGCTTTTTGCAGCATCCTAAATTATTATACTCACAATCAGCGGAAGCTGGTAACATATAGCCATTAACAAATGCTATGCCGGAATATATATGCATATGTAGGCGTCCCTGAAAAGCCTATATCCTCCACATTCGGGTTCATATTTACTTAGGGATTGGGTTCCAAGTTCTTTCTGTCGCCTTTGTATATTTCTGGACACTCCTTCTAGAAAGTGAACCTGAAAATTAATAATTAATGGATATTAGAATTTTATGTTAAGTTTTCGTTATTTGCTTGTCTACCTTAATTTCGTGGTGATTACCGATGGTTCCTGTATTGCTGGTTGTGAGTCCATAACCACCCAACGACTGGCATCATCCGTGGGATCCAAACAGACAAATGAAACAAAGTGGCACCTACTTAGGCAGATGATTGCCTGAAGACGCATTGAAGCAGACTTGTGGTCTCCTGCAAATCGGTTAGATATTAATCAATACCAAATAATAATCACTTATTTTGATCTTTACATCATTTACCAATTATTGGGGAGAGATCCAATGAAGTGTTAGGTACCACGCCATTACAGGAAATCAATTTCCCATCTGAAACGGGGAGTTTGATTATAAACGCGGATTTTGGTATCTCCTTTAGTTTTACATCGGAAGCTTTAAAACTGTCCTCAAGGAGGGCCTGAAGGCTCAAATAGTTCCTTTTTTCACTATCGTCACGCATTTCAGGTAACAAGATCTGATGAACGTAGTCCTCTCCTCCGTGATCGTAAGAAAACAGTCCAGAGACGTTAAGCAATTGGAATAAATTAATTATGAATTCCTCAGCGTCTAGAAATGATTTCTTTTCGATTAAGTGGTTTGGATAATGTACCGGGCAGGCCACGATATGTAATGAATGCATGCATGTAAGTACCCATATATGAATCTTCATATTGAGGACCTTTCTTCAGGACCAACTCGTTCCTCAGTTTCTTCATTCGTCGACTAGACACAAAATGATGCCTCCGTAATTCCTTGATGATGGACTCCAATCTTGTTCTAACAGTGCCCATTGCACCATCCTTCCGCTGGTCGACGCTTCCATCGGGAAAAACATACTTGTCTAACGACTTACTAAATGCGAACAAAGAGTATATTGAAGCATCCATGTAGCATGAATTATTTAGTCCCTGAATCCCGAATTTCCGGTCTACAATAAGATAAGTATTCAATCCAAGAATTCAGTGTAATTGCTGAGTTAAAAATGCTGATTGTGATTTACATACAAACGGAGCCACTGTAATTTGATATTAAGTACTACCGGACTTTTCCGGATATGTCGCGGCCAAGTAAAACTCTTCAGCATTTGCTTCCGCTCTGAATTTCCTTGGATCCGCCGAACACCGAGCAGTAAAAGTGGATAAGCTTCTCTTTCCTCCAATCATACATGTCGGAACATCATTTTGATTTTGATTACGTTCCGCTTTCATACCCCTTACTGTTGTTATGTCATCGTTATAAGCAGTAACGGAGGTGTTATGGTATTCAAATAACAGGACATTGAATAAATGCCTTATTTTAGCGCAAAGTATGAAATGCTAGGTATAATTAGTATTAAAATTATTACCATTTTTCTTGTCTGCCGTGCATACAGCTCCTGAAAGAGTGGATCGGTCTAATTCAAAGGGCTGACTGTTAGGTAATTTCACACGGTGGGTTGCCTCATCTCCATCCGCAAATGGATATTTAACTATCTGTTCTTCTTGAGGCCTCAACCAACTCGACAATAAAACTAGATCATTTACGCTCACAATATTGTGATTATCCTCCAGGGCATGTAATGCATTTGGCAAATGGTTGGTGGGCTCATCCTGTAATACAAATTCAGTTATTGACCCTTCCCCTGACAATATGAATTACGTTATTACTTATATCTAAACAAAACAAGTTTATTTTATCTTACGAATTTTACAACAGCGAAAATCTTCCTGTCCTCTGCAGTTGTGGCTTCCCACTTCCATCCTATCCACGTGATCTTGCCCACCCGAGGGGACAAACTTTCACCGCCCTCCTGTCTCCAAACCACGTCGTCACCTTTTTGCATATCATCCAGCGTGGTTTCAATGAACTTGTCATTCCAAAAGTGTAAAATATCAGACGTATTTGTTTGCAACGGCTCTATGGCTTCCCCAGCGGTGGAAAGAGGACGAGGATAAATATCATTTTGTTCAACTTCCATGTTGCACTGAAGAGGTGAGTGACTCTGCGTTTTTGACGTTTGAATATGCTCGGGTAATGTTTGCAGTTGCATCAAACGTTATGCACCACTGCTCCAAAAACATTAAGTGTTTTATGTTCACAATGTTGCGTTTAGGGAGAGGTCCCGGGATGTATCCCGGAAGATGTTCCCTTAAATGCTCTGCAATGTTGCAAAATGATTGGAAAGTGATTGATTGTTTTTGCATTAGGTACCTTATCCAACTTACAAAGTTCACAACTGCAACAGTCTCAGATTTTAGTTCGTCTGTCTGAAACGGCCGTCCTATCCAGCCAACTGTTCCAATAACTGAAGGTTGACCTTCTTGATTCAGTACCGCGTGGTCACCAGTTTTCAATTTCCCAATAGTAGAAATGTTGCATTTGACATTTTTATAAATACTACTGCTACATGCAGTTCTCTTTTGATTGTACTGCTCTTGGCAGGTTTCAGCCATGAAACTGCCATCGGGAAGTAGCCTATTATCCATCGCGTATTTTCCTGACTGTTTCACGACCCCAACGCCAAATACTCTCAGTTGATACTTGCTGATAACCTATCGTATGTAGTTAGGAAGCATTTGTCGGTTCAAATATTTGTTGAAAAAATATGTTCAAAATCAATACAATGTACATCAAATATCAATATCAGTACCAACTGCACGTATACAGTGTACTCCACCAAGTATTATGGTTCTTATGAAATTGTCTTACATTACAATGGCCTATGTATATTATCATCTATGGAGACACTGTCCGTTTTGATATTCCAAATTAATATTTACGCAAGTTTTATTACCGGAAATCTACACACTAAATTTGTATGAACGGGTAGGTGTATAAAAACAATTCAATACAATACCAATTGCCATATGCTCATTAATACAAACTAAGTTCTATCTCACAACAATAATTTGCTTGTGAGATATAATGTGCTAAATATGACATCAAATCATATTTGGCCCTCGACAGTCTTATCTTTGGATCGAACCTTGATTAATAATACATTCTTATATTCTTATAGTAATAAGCAATGTTTTCGCTTTCGTTTGCGAGCTGATCACAAATATTCATCATCATCATTTGGCTTATTGTATTCGCACGATGAATTCAGCTTCAGCATGCATTATAGGCAGAGTTTGTGTAATCTGTCCATTCTTCTGAAAATAACATTCTGTACTTTGTAACTATGCATTGGTGAACGTTGGCATTAGCTCTCCACGTACGAATACCAACATTCGATAGGTGAAATCTCGTACAATTCCAATCATTTTGGTTAAGTAATATGCATGTAGTTAGCTTAATAATAACCACTTGACGTAGGTACCTCCATACACACATGCATAACGTAAATGTTCACAATATATGAATCATAATCATAATATGGAAATATTGGGCTTCTGTTTACTAAGATCACGTAATAAGCTAATTCAAATAAACAATACCAAAATGAAGTTGACATGATAATGATAACCTGCACTCATAGTTATCAGCTTGCATTCAAGACATTCACCGTGTCATTTATTTATGAACATGTTACCTTTACGTCAAGTTTATTAGTGGTAACTAGTAGGGTGTAACCTTTAATATATAACTACCGGAAGAGTGAAGCATGCCCAAATCACAAATTATGTATGTATACGACCGTTATACTACGTTAGTGAACCTCAAATTGAACATCTCCACCGATTTGTGGAATAAAAATTTTTTCCCCTGGTGACCCCTCTACTTCGATCCCCCACCCAGCCACCATTTTATCGATTTGACCAATGGTCCATTGACAAAACATTATCTTAATGAACTCCTCTATCCATTTTTACAATAAAAAATTTCACGCCTGGGTCAACCCCACCACCCCCCATTTCGACCCCCGTACTTCCGGTAAATGACGAGATACATGCCTGAAAATCAATAGGGAAGGTCCTTATGGGCCAATGTATTTGTGGTCCAAATTTGAGCCAAATCGGTCAACGTGAACGGAAGTTAGAGTGGGTACGGACACACAGACAGACAGACAGACAGACAGACAGACAAACAGATCAATCGCTATAACTACCTTACAAGCATTTCATGCTTCCGGTAGTTAATAATGCAGAACAAATGTTCAAGGAATTGTGTGCGACAATATCACTGAATTCAGAGAGTCATTTTAGCAGAGCTTTTTTCTGGTCTTTAAAAACCAAAAAAAGAACGTTTTAAAAATCATCGTCCTACTCACTGTAGACATATTATTACATTACTTTATTACTACGTATTTCGATATGAAATATGCGAACACTTTAAAAAATACATTCAATATTTTGCAGTTTGATTCCACTTCCATTTACTAATTTAATACTTCATATGTAGCTAGTTAACCATGTATGCATTTAATTATATCCGTTTTCAGGATAATATATTTTATTTAAATATTTATAATATCGAATACAATTGGTAATTGAAGCCGCACTTTTAATATGACCCGAGAAGGATATTGCTAGGCAGGTGGAAATGATTGACACTTGACTAATGAAATATCGTCACCTTTTGCATGATTAAGATATGTTTAGTGTACCGTTTCTAGAATACCATTTGCTAGAAACATTGATCATAACTGTCACCGAAGCCGATGGGAGACAAAAGTTCACTAAAATACATTTATTGAATGATGAATATTGAATGAGAGCTTGTAACTATTAAAAAATTGAAAATAGACAAATGACAGTTGAAAATGACATAAGCCAAAATTCGAATTCGTAACAATTTATTACACAGCCGTTCAGTGCGTGTTAATTGGATATGGTTTCAAAACCAACAGTAAATTAGATGAATATTGTAGAACTATTTTGTGTTACTTCTAGGCTGAAAACGCGTTCCAATTTATTGCAGGTGCGTAGAATTGTTTGATAAAATGCATACAATAACATACATTCTAACACAACGTTGCCAGCAAAATGTGTTTGCCCTCATAATCGCGTTGATAAGTAGTCACATGTTACTCATGTAGCAGATAAGCTGTCCTGCCTAATGTAATGTTTCCTTCGAAACGCCCTAAGTACTTACTATTGACATTTATGCATGGTTACAGCAGACGAGGTGTATTGTGTCATTCAGAAAGAGATAATTGGCATATTTAATGCTTTGTGTATACCAGTTTGTAGAAAAAATGTAGAATAATATTCCCATGTCCAATGTATTAAAAAATTGTTGCTAAAAGCCAGCTCTTTGTAAGCATAGGTATGTACTTACCTATCCGAAGCAGGTTAAGGAAACATAATCTCTATAGTTAGTTGCGTTGGACGTGGAATTTTCCAGAACATGAAACGCAGGCTTGATGAGTAATTACTATTATGAGTTTATCTGCACGTATTACAATTTTGTTTATTGTCCTTTCATAAAATGCGCATACCTAATAGGTATTACCAACTCATTTCATGTATTTACGGATAAAAATCCTGGAAAGCAGAGGCTTTCCTTGTATCTTCTGCTCGCCTTACAGCAACATCTCGATCATCTGTGCTCCATGACGACGTGGTAACCCTACCGCACATTATCAGTCGAGCGTACGAGTTCGAATCACGGCAGTGTCACATCATTTTTTCCTTTTTTTCACTTTGTCTTTATTCCCCTAAAATACTTCTCCAATTTCTTTGAGGAAGGAAGCAAAATCATGAATACAGTTTCCATACTAAATATTGACTTCATTGTCGTTATTCATTTGACAATAATACTCTATTTCATAAATTAAATTAATACAATATTAAAATACATGTAACAGAACAAAGTATGTGGATTTAGTGCCTTCGTGATACCCGCCGACTCTATTTAAAATTATGTAATTCAAACAGTTTATTAATCTCTACAGCTTCTACTCCGTCTACCATATCCAAGTCGGCAGCCAACCTTCCCTGTGCAATGGCCTGCAAAATTATCCTCCGCGTGAGTCTCCCAACCTGCACCCCTCCAGTTGTCATTTGTCGTTCCATTCGGTTGCATTTTTCAATTAGTGCTTCTCTTTTCTCCAAGATTTCATTCTCATGATCTCTATCCGTTGGCAAGATTGATTTTACTGACTTGTTTCTAATGTAACGAGGACCATTGGGAATACTAGTGGCTAAAATATGCAAAAAGTTACCTAGCACAGTACTGTCATTTACGAAGGAACTGAAAATGTTAAGGAAATGTTTGCCTATATTTGACTCCACTTGTTCTAATTTTTCATAATAGGTAAAGTAGCGATCCAATAATGTCAATTGCCTTTTTGGAACTTCTGAAATCATCTGATAGTATTTTACTGAATTTCGGTGACCTATATCCAGTTGGTTCAGTACCATACCATACGTCGCATTTACAACTCCAAGATGATTACGAGAGAGTTTATTTGTAGATACACTATCCAACGCTACACCATGTGGCCACACCTCTGACATAACGGCCAACAATTTTACTCCGGTCACTTTCCCATTGTCAGTGTTGCACGCAAATATTTCTAGTCTAATCGCCTCAGCTCTAAGAATGACAATGAGTACTAATGCTTCATGATGTTTTTCTTTTACTGGCATGCATTTACGGAATATCCAATACGCAGCAACGGATGACTCGGTCAGCAAGACAATTTTTTTGAAGCCAGCTACCTGGATACTTTTACAAAGAACATGTGTGTCGGAATACGCTAACCAGCTTGGAATTACAACAATTAATTGATCAAAATTTTCTTTGACATACGATTGGACGTATGCCTTTAATTCCTGAATAAAGTTTGATGTAATTTTATGAGCTTTCTCTGTGTCATTAAATGCATTGGTAATGGCTTGAAATAAGTTGATGTTTTTCAGCTTCGCTGCCTTGTAGCCCCATCTTAATCGAGTGTGTGATTGAGCGACCACAGTTGGGATTTTCTTGACCAGATCACCGCCAGCTCCACGAAATGGAATCCATCTGTTTCCGTGCTTCGTGGAGGATACTACTGCCCTTATCCAAGTCGGTGATAAGTAAATCCCCATTTGACTCGAAGATATTTTGTCAGTGTTGGCGTCGAGATTTGCATTGCATTTCTCAATGACATGAAACCAATGTGAGTCCAAGATAAGTGTCACTTCTTCCTCTTCCCACCTGTCACATCCACTCGTGATCTCGTGAATAAACGCGTCGCGTTTTGCACTGAAAACCACGGTCCCTACGTTTTTACAAATTTCGCTGTCGTACATTTGAACGGCGTGCACAAAGTCACAAGTTGGCTCAATTGGGGCGGAAGTGGGATTGATTGAAAAGACACACAAGGCTGTTTGCTTATCAAAATAGTCATTTAGAGAAAGCACCATGCTTTTGGTTGCTTCGAGTACGACATTGTTCAGCTTTCCACCGAAGCGCATTGACAGCCCCACGATCCTGCTGCACTGACCAATCATTCTTTTATGAATTTGCTCAAATAGAATTTTAGTTTGATTGTTGCTTCTGCCGTCTATGTACACTTGAAGTTGGGCTTTGTATTCATTAGTAATGCGACCCACAACATCATTTATCAGATCCTCCTCTTTGCTTATGATATCCTTGTTGTGATCTTCATATATCATGAAAAGTTTTACCTTGGCCGCTTTTATAATATTTTCAGTAAAGCCATTCAAGACAGCGTCGCTTGTTTGCCATGCAAGTCTTGCTCTTTGATACGCCGCATCCAGGAAAGCATTCATTTTACGAGCGTTTTTCACTCCGTGGAAGCAAACATAATTGTCGTACATATTCCGTACGTCAACACTAAAACCACATAATATTTCTTGAATTTGTGTAACACTGGTATATACGATATCATCACTTTGGGCAATATCAATGCCATTCATCATGGCATGAGCGTTAGTGATCCCAAGTGTATCTTCAATCCACCGAATTATGTTTTTAGTTATCGCCTCTGTTGATTTGCAATTTTTATCAGTTCGAGTCGCGGATGTATTTTCCATGATGTTGATGTGGAGTACTAGTAGTCTCGTTAACGTGTTTGATAAAGAAGTTTCTTCAGTGCCAACAATGTAACTTGTAACCTAAATTTCCACACCAATATTTACTATTTTTGTTTTTACTATTAACACTAATAGCACTTATGTACGGCAGAGTTATTGTAAACGATAAAACCCATTTACACAAAATTAAAAGTATTTACACGCTATCTGCTCATGAATGGAGTAATGAAAGTTGGTGCGAAATGCTTGGAGGAGTACTTAAAACAAGAAAAATCCGAAATTTAGAATTTTTTAGTGACAACGGCCGTTGCGCCAAATATTCGAAATGGCTACATTGTAATGCACAAGTTAAAAACTCCGTATGTTTGTTACTGCAACCAACAAATAATTATGGATTACTCAGATTTCAATGGACAGTACGCCAAAGCATGAACATTTCTATTTTTATTTTTATCACCTCCACAGTGTTTACATTTGGTGTTTGCAAGCAATGAAAAATCATTTATCATTGTGTAAATGTTGAAAATAATCATCAAAGAATAAAATGTAATACATGAGGTACAATCATTCTAACGTACACCGCATTCCGTTGCCACAAAATAAAATCCCGAGGCGTCGATGAAGTCGGCAGACATGGTTTATTATATTACTCTGGTCGTGCATACCAACATATCATGAGAAGAAACGCGATAATATTGAACTCTTTAAAGACTCACCTTAACTTAATTCATCATGCATGGTCGTAACTAAATTATTTACACTGCATCCCTCCTTGAGATAATTAACAGTTGCTATGTTTAAAAGCCTTTCCGTCATTTATAGTCATTTTATCCTTTTCAAGAATTAATCATTACATTTTCAGTGGCTTATTACATTTGTAGAGAGAAAATACGTACTAGTTAATGCATATATTGAATGCACTCCTACTGATAAACCAATTCAACTTTTGCGAAGTACACACAAACCACATCAATAACCAATACATACATAAGATTGAAAAGCTGTCTGTAACTTGTTTGCTGAGATAAAGTCATAACTAATTATACCTAAATGTTATGCATGAAATGTTAACATCGTGGGAACGAATTATATTTAATTAATTGTATCTTCCGCTCCATGCAATATGAACTAAAGCAACGCACCAATAACTACCACTCAACAAACTAAG
The DNA here is from genome assembly GCA_004115045.4 of Sinella curviseta. Taxonomy (NCBI): domain Eukaryota; kingdom Metazoa; phylum Arthropoda; class Collembola; order Entomobryomorpha; family Entomobryidae; genus Sinella; species Sinella curviseta. The sequence continues at coordinate 920,683 of CM023201.3, read as the reverse complement.
ACACATTATTCAAAATCTAACATTTTTTAAAACTTGTGATCGTAAAATGCCTACCAATATAATACATGGGTAGTGCATTACACTAACATCGTTCGGTACACATTCATTGATAGCGCTAATAATGACTGCTATTTTTTATATCATTGGCCTTTCTAACCTTTCTGGTACGCAGACTATAATCATTCACTTCCTGATTGCACTGGAGGATTGTCTTCAATTTCGTTCCAACGAATACTCTTTTATGTCACTCTATGGCATTGTTATGAATACAGATGAAGAACATATCATATCATATCCAAACAACGCAATGATGTGTCTGCTTGTGAAACCAGCATTATGATTGAAAACAGAATTGAATTGATTTATTGTTCAATATATGTAACAGGTGGCGTCTACAACCTCACGGTTTTCAAGCGGCAACGAGTTACTTGATTTACAATGCGTCAAGGTATTAGTTTTGTTCTGTAGGGCACGTTATAATTTAACTAAAAGTTGAAATGCGAATTTCGCAGTATAAAATGTTTCTCATAATGAATTACTAACATTGAAATTTGAGTCCAGACTACTCCGCAAGGTAAGTTTATTTATTTCAATGATGTGCATTACAATTAAACAAAGTAGGCTAGAAATGACAACATAATATATACATATGCTTGGATTGAATATTTGGTGTTATGAAGCATTTCTGAGTACTTATTCCGAGTCCGAATTTTCAACAACATGAGCACGTGCAAGATCATGAACCTATGATATGAAACAACTTATTACGTTTTATGAACATGGAAATCAAGTTAATAGGTGGGTGAAGGGATTGAATACATATATTTGCAACAATAAAAATCTACCTCTTTCTTTAGCTTTGTCTTCACTTCTTCATCCATCACGAGCCTGTCTGAAGAAATGGTTATTCCACTTGTCTTTCCAGTGGTGTCCGAAACCGCTGCTACATGAAGTATTCCATTTCCATCAATTGACATTGTCATCCTTGCCCTTTCCTCACCGGCCGGTCGAGGAGGAAGCCCGTCCAATTTGAATCTCCCGAGCTCCTCATTCTTAGATGCCTTATCGTTTTCACCTTGGTAGAGTGTAAATATAACGCTCGTCTGATTATCCCTTGCGGTTCCTCCTGCCGTGGACATGGAGCAGGGAATTTTCGAGTACTTGGGAATAATTGCACAGAATCGGTCCCCAGGCTGTACTATCCCAATGGACATCGGTGATACATCCTGAATCTTGAAGGGAAAAATTGGCTCAAAATGTTTCAGAACATTGGCTTGTATTGCGGCGCCACACGCAACAGCTTCATCTGGATGTATGCCCTTGTGAATCGGTGTCCCTTTGAATAAATCTTTAAGCTTTGTCGTTACAAGTGGTATCCTAGTAGATCCCCCGACCAAAATGATATCGTCAATACCTGCCGGACCAGAAATTTCTTTTGATGTAACTTCAGTTAGCACTCTGGCGGTAATTGAAATAGTTTTGCGAACTAGGGGTTCAATAATTTCTTCCAGCTTTTTTTGTGTTACTTCCACTATCAAATTTTTGGCCTGATGAATGCAGTCGACGTTTATTGTTTTCTTTTTGGAGCTTGATAGCCATTCCTTTGCCTTCTCGCATTGCAATTTTAGTCGAGTGAGGGCAATCCTGGCTGCAGTCCTGGCTGTAACAGTGGAGCTGTTCAGACCCTCCCGAAGATCAACACCTTCTTTCTTCTTAAATTCCTCGATACAGTGGTTCATAAGTAATTTATCAAAGTCGTGACCCCCAAGATGAGTGTCTCCACCCACAGCAAGAATTTTCACTTTGCATGATTTTATGGTTGCCACGGCAACGTCAAATGTGCCTCCACCAAGATCATATATTAGTACATTTCTTTTTCCCAGGATTTCCCCTTGTCCAAAAGTGTACGCAATCGCTGCTGCCGTTGGTTCACTCAGAATATTAAGCACATCCAAGCCAGCGCACTCTGCTGCCTCTGCAGTGGCACGTCTCTGAGTTTCTGTGAAGTACGCCGGCACGGTGATAACGGCTTTAGTAACGGATCCAAATGGTAATCCAAAATGCTCATCCGCCATGAATCTAAATTGAGCCAGAAGCCGGGCAGAAATTTCAAGAGGATACCGCGTTCGTCCCCATGCTTTCACTTTTGGATGCCCATTTTTATTCACCACTTCGAACGGCCACAGTTTTCTGTCATCTTGTAGTACCGGATCCGACCAATTCCGTCCAATCATTCTCTTCACGTCAAAAATTGTTGTTTCGGGGTACCGGAAAGCCTCCTCTTTAGCCACGTCGCCAAATGTATCCGACCCATCCTCATAATAACAAACGTAGCTTGGCGTGGTGTTTTTGTTCCCTTGAACACGATTTGGAATGACCTCCACTTTTTCGTTAATGTACGCCATTACACAACACCTTGTGGTTCCAAGGTCAATCCCAATTGATATATCCTTTTCGGATTCCGCTATCTTCACGCGGGACTCATAAGTTCTGTATATGTCATCGAATTGACATTTTAATTCGTCTACTGTTGTAGCTAGAACCCCTTCAGTTTCTTTAGCTATTTTGATTGATGCCAATGACACGGTTATGTGTATATCCTTGAGGCCGTTTAGACTGATATTTCTGGAGCATTCAAGATATTCCTCCATTTCAGATTTATAATGCTGCCGCGCGCGTTCCTTGACACGAGCAATTTTCTCGGCAATTTCGATTGCTTGCAATGCGTGTCGTTTCAGAAGGCCGAACGACCTTTCCATCCCCTCAGTCACGGAAGTCTTGATTCGGGCCGAGACTGTTGCGTTTCGGTTAATGCCTTTCCATATATCTGGCAGTTGAGTGAGCAGCTTTTCCGTTACTTTAGTATGACAATCATCCATTTCGGCTTCCGTTTTCAAGGAACAGAATTGCTCTTCCGCCATTAGCTCCTCATATTTGTCGATACACACCCTAACCAATTTATTTTCCTTTTCTCTGCTAACGTTGGCAAACATGATTATCAAGATGGAATATGAGGCAAAATTTGAAATCAAATTGATACTTTTAACAATATACAAAACAGTTTTCACTCAAAGGAACGAAAGCAATAGTGTGCCTTCAATGCAAGATTGAAGGAAAAACGGTGTGATAGAAATTCAATCTCTGATGTTGACATTGGCATTGTAAGCATTGATAACATATTCACTGATAAGCAACAGCATTGGTAAATTATGCAATACATTATCATCTGAACAAGCCTAACGAGTGCGTGGAAGTAAAACTGCTATATGCATATATGCAATTAGTCCTGTACTTGCTCTTGGGGACTGGCCTTTATGACTGAATGTTGATAGGCAATGTACTCAATGGTTCTGATCTCCTCGCCTTGTTCCAGTTCTCATTTTTGATTTCTTATCAGCGATTTTACATTCTCATCACAAATATTCAGTTCACTGTTATCTCTCAAGCAAAATATCGTTTTTATGTACAACATGGTTTATCGATGCTGGCAATATAGATCATTAAGGATAGAAGTTACATTTTGAGAAAGTCATAGTCATAGTTTTTTATTTGCCTTCATAGTGTATTTCTCTTTGGTTGGCCCCAAGATGTGTCTGTATGTTTCCTGAGAGCTAGTGCCACATTCGTTTAAATATTGTTTTCTGTACAAGGGCAATGCCGATGCATTTGAATGATCACGTATGTATGTATGTAATTTATTTAAGTGTTAATTGGTTCAGTCAATACAGTCTGATTTTACAACCATGACACTCTACAGTGAGAACTATTCTCACTATCAAACAATAATCAGACATAAAAATGAACATGAACATGATATGATGAACTTTTTGCCACCAATGAACTGAATGCAAGCGAAAGCTGCTTTCCCGAAAATAATGATGTCCCTAACATTTATTTAATAACTATACTTGTAATCACACATCTCATTACTATCTATGTAATCATGATCATGCAGGTTGCAAATGCACACACGTCACGGGTGAACGCAACCAACGGAGACTCTCTCAATTACAAATATATGGATTAATATGTTAACAGGTATACCCATGATAGCAGTCTCGTTTTATGTGTACAAGGAATGGGCACCAGCAATGATAATGTCGGTAGGAATGGGAACAAGGTTGTTTCCTTAATTTGAATACCATAAGACACACATGTCGGCATTGTGAAAATTAATCTCAAAGTATCAGCTTACATTATATGATTTATCTCAATTCAATATTAAACCAACGCACCTCATCATTTACGTTGAGAATATATTCATAATTATTTGTACATGTTTATTTCTGATGATCTTGCGGATTTTCCGTGGCACAAAAGTAAAATGAATTTATAAAAAATTAGCCCAACAAATGCCATGCGAGCACAAAATGTGTCATTTATTCCTTGCAATGCTTACTCATTCAACTATGGCACTTCCGATGCGAATAAAATTATGAAACGTAGTAGGTAATTTTACCATCCCAAGCTATGTAGTTGCAGTTTTGAATTTATTTAGTCATGAATAAACTAACATAACACTTATTTATATTGCAATGCGCAATCGACTATGATTTGCCCATGAACATGAATTGACTATGTTGGCATGTAGTTATATTAATGTCCCATTGTTGTCGCATTGCAACTTCACCCATAACTACTGTCCAAAATTATGCGCAACAAATAATTCATCAATATCTCTGGCTTCCGATCCCCACAACATATTCTCACCAGCTGCTAGTCTGCCATGTCCAATGCTCTCCAATATGATACTTTTTGTCAGCTTTCCGACTGAGACTTCACCATTTTTCAATTGCTCCTCCATTCTATCACATTTCTCGAGTAAATCTTTCTTTCTCTGCAGGGTCACTTCATCCATGGTTTCCTCGGAAACACCAGCAGGCGTTCTTTGTCCCATACAAACATCAAAAGCGTTGCATTCCGGGATGATCAAACCCTCCAGAAAACCTCCAAGTTTTCCCGACTCGGTAGAAAATTCCGAAAAAATGTCAAAGAAATTATCCTTGTTGATCCCTGCAGTTTTCTTCATTTTTTGCACATGTACAAAGTGGTCGTCTAGTTCGGAAGATAAATCCATTACATCAAGAATAATGGTGTAGTATCGTACATCGTTCTGTCGGGATTCATGTAATTGTTCCACAGCTCTTCGGTATGTACTCTTAACAGCTTCAAGGAAGTTGGCACGAGGACTGCCATACGATTCTCTATCACCACAATCAGGCGATGAAAACTTCTTGGATGCAACGGCAAGAAGTTGGGCTCCCTTGGTGCTACCTTGACCGCTTAAAAGGCCAAATATTTCGGTTATTATGTCATCTATGCTAGTTGTTACGACAAGGATCAGTGAATCTGCTCTGCCTTCTCTGAATGAAATCGAGTTGAAAATACAGTTAGCAGCAAGCGATGACGCTGTTAGCATGATGACATTTTGAAGTCCTGCGCCCTTGAAGCATTCACGAAGAAGATGTCGGTGTGTGAAGGAGAACCAACTTGGGATTACAAGCAATGCATGGTTCATGGTCTCGCCAACGTTACCTTCAACACATGTCTTCGTCCCAGAAATCAAATTTGTTAACATTGCCATTGTCACCGACACATCGCCCTTGTCCATGATAGCCTGATAAAGTGACCCGCAAAAGTCAAGTAGACCTTCATTTTTGGTAATCATTTTCTCCGCACCGTATCCCCATCTGTAGTCACCATTCAGCCGTGCTACTTTTGCCGGAAATCCGGATGTTGCCTCTCTGCAACCTGGAAAGCCAACGGCTACAGCATCCAGTATGGGAGTATATGCTACCACCGATACCCAACTATAAGTTAGGTAGAGACCCATTTGACAAGTTATGCGTTTTTCATCACCCCGCCTTTCTATTTCCAATTGGTGTTGCATCCAATTCAGAAAATAAGCGTCTAAAAGCAGAGCTATGTTCTCTTTACTTCTGTGGTCCATCTCATTGGTTATATTATGCACCAACTGATCATGTGTTTTCTTCAACTCCCCAGAAGACAGGCCACTATTCAATGCAATTGCTTCTTGATATTTTTTCACCGCTGTTTGTCGCTGCTGCCAAGATACAGGTTCTGGAACAAAAGCAACAGACATGGTTTCCTTGTGGTAAATGGATTGTAAGGATTTCAGCATATCCTGTGTTACATCAAGAACGACGTTGTTAAGTTTGCCCCCGTAACTCATCGCTGTTCTCATCACGGAAACGCATTGCCTCATCATTCTCTTATCAATGGCTTCAAAGTAAATTTTAGGATGGTGTCCACTTTCATTGTGTATGTGCCGCTTCAGATTTTCTGCGTACACCAGTTCAATGTCCTTAATGACCTTAAGGATCACATCATTTTCCTTTTCAATGATTCTCTTGTTATGTTCTTGATAAATATGAAGCACTTTATCCCTTGCTGCGGATAGGATGCTCATACTGAATCCATTGTTGCGTAGGCCGCTCATGTTCCAACTCTGTTCTGCTCGCTGATAGACAGAATTAAAAAGTTTTTGAAACTGCTCTTCATCGCGTTTGCCATGAAAGCAAACATAGTTATCGAAAATATTTCGAATGTCTGCATTAAAACTCATAATTTGTAAATGCATAGTCTCCACATCGGCTATCTTCACCACGTTGCCTTTCCTAACTGCACGTCTTTTTAGCATTTCATGCTGGACCATCTCCGGTGTGATGTCAGTGTACAAACTATTCATCATTTCATCCAAATTGTCATACTTGCGTTTTCTTTCAATCCACAACCGAATTTTTTCTGCAATATCCGCTGTTGTCATACTTGCGTCTAGGATGATTAATGGCTCCTATAAACAGATAAGAAATGTTTATATACATATTGGGTGATAACCATATACCCATTTTTCAAGCCGCGTGACGCCAATATGATACAGTAATAATTAAATTACATAACAACTGAATATGGATTTCAAATCTGACAAGGTACAACATGAATATCTATGCCCTGATATGGATGCAAATATATTGCAAGCGACATACAAAACAAACAAAAAATATTTCACTTTCATGGAAATGTAGTAAGTTCACAGTATTAATATTGTTTGAGCCTGATGTATAGTTTTAATTATTATCTTGGAATTGTAAAGGATAAATTATTTGTAACATAGGTACCTTCCATGTTTAATGCAAAACTAGTGAGGATTATTTGTTCAAAATTCTTGTAATTATTGGGTGGCAATCTACGTAATTGGGCATTGTTTAGTTTAGCTATAGATACTTTAGCGACGTGGACATGCTGAACGGGTATATATGGAGGAACCCACGTAACGTCAATGTCCCAGTGGCTGTCACTTCGCAGCAAAATTAATTATTGTCTCGTTTCGTGTTGTTATAACAAGTGGGTTCAACAATTACACATTGTCTCGACCGCATACATTTATTTCACGATCACAATTTTAACATTAATTAACTGTTATTTTCTCTCAAGAATCCTAATTGCATCAACACAGATATAATGTGTGGCTAACCAAGGTTTAGTTAATAGTTTCTGATGGCAATACGCGGTTTGTTGGTTAGTAATATCATTAGGTGCCTTCCTAAAATTCTGGACGATGAATATAATCCTAAATCTTGTAACAAATGAAACGAATGTATTAGTGGTTCTCGACTAACGGGTACTTCAATACAATGTTTTGACTAATCATTCCAGTTGGGTGCATCATATGAATAATTGTGATCTTCGTTGAAAGTTGTGGGTATGACAGAGCTTCACTGAAGCAATTAAATGCTATTATGAATAAGGTGTCCACACATGCCAAAAAATAGTTCGTATCAAAATATCTTACCTTAAATTTTTGGTCAACATAAGCAGGTTGATTTGAGCCGGCAGAACAGGACATGTCTGATGACCTTGATTGTTGAATGGAGTCCTGGATAACCCCGTGCACAATCGACTGCTGCAGTCCCACTTGCTCTATATCTGATTTTACGAATGTTGACACAATTGAAGGGACATTGACCGACTCTTTATCAGCAGTAGCAACCGGTGACTGGATCATTCTTCCGGATGAGTCCTTCGATAGTATTGTTGCGTCCTTTGGATAATCGTTGGCTACGATTTCATCCGAATTTATTTCTACGTTTTTGCCTTTATTAGTCGGAGGTTGTTGATTTTCTAGATTCTGTGCCGTATGGACTTCAATAGTTTCATCATGGACGGGATTCTCAGATGAGCGGATTAGTCTATCTTGATTACCAGGAGATGCGGTGTATTTAGTTGCGTTCCCTTGTGATTTGGCTTTATCACTAATGCCGTTCTGCTTGCCTCCTGCACGACCTTGTTTCTCAAACGGTTTGTTTTTCTCTGTATTGTTATCATACAAATCGCTCCCAAGGACTGGATTCACTGGTGCCATTTCTTCAGTAGCTTTGTTTCTCGACGATCCAACTTCCCCGACATCATTCCTTGGAGAGAGGGCTTCATTTGTCATATCCTTGTCATCTCTCCCTGCTGTCCCATCATATTTGGTTACGTCGGGTTCATTGTCGACTCCTTGGGATTTATGATCATCATTGATACATTTTGCATCATCGTTGTAGTCGTCCGACGATTCTGTTTCACCGGATAAACACTGTGGTATTTTGATATCTCCTGACACATTCAGCGACTTTCTGGGTGGATCGGCTTCGCCTGATGGCGACACGGTGCCATCGTGTTGCTTCTCGGCCACAGCGATTCCAAGGGATGGAACATTAGCTTCAACAGATGTATCCGAGTGCACTCTTGTTTCGTCAGCGTGGCGGTCAGAAATATTTATTTCATGAGCTTGGGTGGCTATTACTTCGAATCCGACCGATTTTGTGCTTAAGGATTCAGATCCAGTAAGTACAATGTCACCTTTAGCAACATTCTCGCGAGATGTTACCCGATTTTCTTGATTTTCGGACGTTGCATCCAAGGTGCTTTGATAGTCGGGCGATGCAGCCAAGCCGGTTGTGTTTTCAGACGATGTCTCCGCATTAATTTTGTAATTGGACGTTGTGTGCCCTTCTGGTCGACTCTCCTTCGGTATGGCGCAGGTAAGTAAATTCTCGCACGGTGTTTGGCGGACACCTTCATTTTCTAGTATTTTCGTTTCGCTAGCTCGATTCTTGACCGATGTGTCCAAGTCAGCTTGATTGCCGGGCGATATGATCGCACCTGTTGGATTCCCGGGTAGTATAACCCCACCAGAGTGATTCCCAGGCGATGTAATCCTACCAGATAGATTCCCGGGCAATGTGTCCATCTTAGATTGATTCCCGAGAGGTGTACTCGTACCAGACCGCTCATCGGGCTTTGTGGCAGCGCTAGCTGGATTCTCAGGCCACGTGATCCCGGCAGTTTGCTCCACGCGCAATTTATTCACATGTTGATGATTAGGTGACATGTTCCCATTAGATTCATTCTCAGGTGATGTGTCACGACGATAGCCGATTTTATTTTCTTGCGATGTTTCTTGATTCTCGGGCATCGGTACCCCACCGACTCGATTCGCGACAGGTCGAATCTCATTTGGTTCGTTCACCGGTTTGCTTTCTATTTCACGTTTTGCATGGCTTTCAGATGCATCTGCCTCCACTCCGGTGGCGTACGTTTCTGCATGTTGCATCGCATAAGCTTCGTTGCTAATGACGTATCTATCGACAGCTTTCGTTGAGGACGTTTCCGATTTATCGTCAGTCACGCTGTCCAATTTGCTTCCTAATGCTCTGTAATTGCAGATTGATACAATAATGCTGACCTATATAGCAATCGAGACAACATTTTAGGATATATGAATATTAAAAATACCTCACCTTTAAATTGTCGAAGCAAGAGCCTTCAGGAACATGTTTGAAGTAACACCTTTTGATTTATCTCCAGGAAAATGTATCTAGTATCGAAAAGAATTGTGGTTATGTTCATTATTTTCCACAATAAGGATATAATATTTCGTTGTGAGGACTTGATACCTGTTGACATAAACTGTCCTAGATTTTGTGGAAGAAAAAAGTCGGGTGAGAAATTGTTTCGACCGTGACCCGCTTGTCGTACGACGATTGCCACTCAAGATGGCCTATAACTATTTGGGTAGTGTCTATTCAATACCATCACATGTAAAGTTTCAGGGTATTGAGAAAATGTTGCACCTTGTGACTACGGCAGTAACGGCCGTCCCTAAAAATTTTTGCCATTGACAATTTGAGTTCTCGATTACAGTAAAACGCCTAGAGGTAGATTCATTGAATTTTTCACCAATTATGTCTGCTTGATATACTAAGCGATGACTCACTAGGTGGTCATTGACCAAAAACATTTTATGATTTAAAAAAATCAATCGTGTATCGCTCTCGATGGAACTTTCTACAAAATCAGCAATATGTTTCATCGAAATATATGAATCACTACTATTACTAAAAGTGCATTACTGATGTGAGTGACATACAAATTTTCAGGGGTTGTGGAACTCTAATTCGTTGCGACATGGCCAAAATATATCCCAAGGGAATAGGTGAAGTGAAGTGAAACAGATTTGCACCTCTTCAAATGTCCGTAAAGCTTGCTTACTATATTCGGGCCCTGAAACTTTGCAAGCCATGGTTTTTCAATACACCCTACCCTAATGTATATCCGTCTAGATTGTCAATCGTCGTACCAGAGTGGGGTCACGGCCGAAAAATGTTGCCCAATAGCAGCTGAGCGAGTTTATGATTCTACTGGAGCACTTCACGATTTTACAGGTAAATATATTTTGAAACTAACGACTATTTGTTATGTTTTAAGAGACTACTGCGAAACTAAAACCATCAGGATGATTTGTAGTTCCACCGTTAGGACGTTGGCTGAATTTTTGAAATATTACGGGTATATATTCTTTCCACTATTGTGCCACGATCTGAATACGCTGATATGCGTGTCTGGTACTCGTTTGTAATGACTCCATACAGACATAACATGTTGCAACGCGGAATATAAGATAACAGGGAAGAGTTATCTTGTCAAGCACACCTTGATAATCCATCATGCATGTGAACAACTCTGTGCCTTGCCAACATTCACTTTTTTCTGAAATTACACACAGGATGAATATGTGTTGCGTCCGTGTACATTAATTACTGTGCGTATTATTGTTACAACAAGAGCAGGATAAAAATTTAATTGTGTTATTTAGCAACGGCCATTTCTATGCATGGAATACAAATTGCTGAAAACACTTCTTGCTGAACAGAACAAGTGCATTCATGATGGCACAAAATGAAACCTTATTGTAGCCCAATTATATTTGGTGAGGTGCGTTCTTTGCAAACATATATTTCCTTGATTATAGCGACGATTTAAAATACTCCAACTTCTCTAGAGAATTAGGAAGGTTTCTTCAAAAAAAATTCAAAGAAAAAAGGAAAGCTTTCCTAACCACATAATACGTCTCTGTGCTACAAAGATACTTACAACTTTAACTTACTAAATGTGCATGTTTCCGTCAGAATGTGAAATTAGCATAACAACTTGAGCTCGTAGGAAGCATTTATTCTTGAAACGTGTTCAAAACCGATAAAATAAATTTAAGTCCGCAGGCGACGCTCTTTCAACATGAATTTAGGAACATGTTTTCATTAGGAACCTTTTTTCTTTTAGAATCACAGGTTGTTTTATGGCATGCATCACAAATATTGTTTGGTTCTGGGCGTTTTTTTCTTCCAGGAAATTTCTTATGAAAATCTACAAAGGTCACCGTTTACTAACATTTAATTCGGATCATGAAGACTTTGCCGATTAAATGATAAAAATAATGTGATATGGATCTTGACTTGTGTTGGGATTGTATGGTTACCGTGGACAATTATGGGAAATTCATATTTCCAAATTTAGAGAAAAGCAAATAGGTAAAAACCTTGTGAGAGAAGGCTAAGCCCTTCAGGCCATTAAGAAGAGAACAAGGAAGTAAAGGAGAGCGCACTTATTTGAAATGGCAGCTAGAGTAGTTAGCATTGCGGGATAGCGGCAACTTTCCTGTGTTGTTGGAAAAGATAGAGACGCAAATAAGGAGAGAAGAAGGTAGGTTAGGTTAGCTTGTTGAACTAGTTAGTCGTGTTTGAAGAGAGGTAGAAGAAGGAAGGAAAATGTAGAGAGAGAAGAAGTAGAAAAGCGTCATCAACAGCAGCAGTTAGGAAGATCCGAAAATCGGATATAAAATATTATTGTGATTGTTGTTGTGTGTGTGCGGATAATGTGTGTAGAAAAATACACACGTAGAAAATATAGCAAATAGTTAAAAGTTAAATATCCTGCTCGTGTTACGGTTACAAATTAGACGACGGTTTGGGAGAAATTATGAAATGCTTTTAGAGGTTTTTCTTCGTTACCATTGCCTATTTACATTAATATCTGAGACGCTATGGAGACCATTCCCGCGTTAGTATTCGCAAATCAATATTTCAATAAGGTTTATAAATGTAAATGTACACACCAAATGTATTACTATCGGCCAGGTTTATAAAAACAATAATATATTATATTCAATAATACGTAATATCAATATCTCACAACAACAATATGATTGTAAGATATAACGTATTACACCGAATCATGTCCATTCTATCTAATCTAATCTTCTTAATGTCTCATGGCATTTATTTTACGCTTATTCGTTTCGTATTATACTGTGTTTTCATATACATATACAATCGCATTATAAATATACAACTCTTATCACCAGCACATTTCTTCATGTTTGTGCATGCACGGTTCAGTTGCTTCAGTTCTCATGATTATTCACACTTTATTATTATTCAGTTTACATCTTAATATTCCGTTGACTGGTTGAAAAATAACATTCCGCACGCATGTGTTTGTGAACACTGGAGTTCGTTCGCTATCCATGCACACATACCTTATGCCACATGACGCGTGAAAATTCATGCAATGGTAAATCCTTTGGTTTTGTCATATGCATGTCAGCAAGCATAGCGATGCTCACTTCATATCGGACCATGTTCACCACATATGCATCATAATGCCTATACTGCAATATTGTGCTTCTGCCTATACTTATAATGTAATACGTTATCTAGTATTCCAATTCCCTGGCTGTGGCTCTTAGGATAATGATAAACGTCACTCATGTTTACCACTTTGCATTTAAGACCTTCACCGTATGCATTTGTGAGAATTTTACCCTCATGACAAGTTCATTAATTGTGACAATAGAAAACAAATGGGAAAGGGAAAGATAGACTGAGTTTTCAATTATACAATAAATATACTGAAGGACAATTTAGTTGTTAATCTGCAATCAAGTAGTATAAGTGTAGATAAAGCGTCATCAGCTTTATGTATCGTAGTTTAGCTCGGTGTATTAATAGAAAATTTGCGTAAAGGTTTAGGTAACTACATATTAACAAATCGATGCATCCAATCCAATTGTACAAAGAATATTTTTGTTACACTAATGCAGAAATTGTATAAATTTAATGTTCCCTGTTGTTCAGATTTTCTATTCCATGTAATACGGATGTGACTCACCAATGAATTCCCAAAAGCAAGCATTATGTCAGCTACCTCATCTCCACCTTCCGGTGCCCGTATTAGTTCATGAATTTGGCGAAGTGGCTGCTGATGACTGCACCGCAGTCCGGAGGAATGTCGCCAGGATAAGTCTACCAGAGGTAAGCAGACCATTTTTATTTTGTAGTGATTCATAACATAAAAACAAAGTAGGTATCCATATTTGTAATTCATAACTAACAATATCAGGACGGTGGATGCTTCAAAAGATATTTAATCGATATCGGCTTTGAGGGATCTTCCAAAAGTATTCTTGTTCCTGCGGATGTTCTCATACAGAGTCCACAGGCGGAGCCGTTGCCAAGGTATGGGGCACGTCGGCTCAACCAAATTCATTCATTTACTTACTACCAGAAGGATTACGAAATGAGGACGACTAATAATTTGTCACATGGACAATTTTGCGCGTGCTCTCACGAAGATCGACTAGTGTTTGGAAAAGTAGTGTTTATCGGTTCGCTCAAAAATCAAACGGATACTGATAATTCAAATGAAGTATATGCATTCGTTGCAATTGTGAGTTAATAGATGTTTTTTCAGTTCTTTCATTAGTACATTATCTATTTGCACAAAAAGTCATTGCTATTTTCAAATACACGACGAATGGTGATCCATTATAAACTATTTTGTAATCACCAGGAACGACCTTCCTCAAAACCACACCGTGCAAAGACCGAACGGATCTACAGGTTTTCATTGAATACCGTTTACACGATTTCGGATTTCCTGAGGCTACAAAATATTATTACAGCGTTCAAGTGGAACACTATTAAATGTGAGTCATTTGTTGATGCTATTTTATGAAATTGGGTAAAAAGCAAACTAATGCTCCTTCTCAAGGTGGTGAATATGGCAGCGACCTGTTATTGGAACTAACTGATGTGAACCCATCCTATTCACTTGAGGGTCCTACGAAGAGCTCGCTCTCAGCGGAAGTAACAGCGGATTGCTATTTTATTCCAGGAAAATGCCCCGATTCTTCAAATAATGAAGAAGCTGAAGTTGAAATTAAAATTTCCCGTCCTAGCATTACTAATAACGAGTATGCTCCTGACTCATCACTATCCAGTGAGTCTAGTTCGCCTGCAAATTCATTTGAGGTAATTAGTAGGAGCGAGTGTGAAAATGAAGAATTTCACGGTTCGTCTGGACATCAACGCCTCCAGGATGCTCCAGTCAATGTTCCAGGAACGCAGGATGAAAACAAAGAAAGGGACGGTCCTAAAGATGGTAAATGCGGAGACTGCTAACAGTATGTAATATTTCTATGAAAGCCACCACTAGCACTAAAGGTCCATTTAATTACATTGAAGTTGCAGAAGAGTTAATTGTGGGAGTAAATACAGAGTCGCCTTGTGCTGAAAATGTGCCGCTTGCCGATGTTACCTCAGAGGAATCTTTATTTATTCTTCATTCAGAAGTGTCTGAAAATACATGCAAAGTGAAAAACGCACTAGGTACTATTTAAAACGAACAGCAATAATGTATAATTGTCACAAATAAACTAATCACTGCATACATATTTGAATATATAGTCCGTGCCGAGGCTGTTTTAGTACATAAAAATGTCAAATTTATCGTAATTGAACGCATTTTACGTGATACATAACGTTGAGTTTTAATGAAAACATACTGACATTGATAATTTCCAATACTGTTGATATTTTATAGATCCTACAGATTTGGTAAACCCAACAAATGATTCAAGAGAAAGTTTCAAAGCAGGAGCAAATGAAAACTTTGATGGTGGAGACGCAGATGAGCAACTTTTGAAGGACGCTGATGTTGAACGTCATCCCGATACTGAATATGAGTTACCAGGGACAAATGATAGCAATAATGAAAATAAGGTGAAATGAAAATTGAAACAAATAAACAGCGAAAATGTTATTGGCGATTTTTATTACGTCATCTCGACTTCATATCGCTTGTGTCATTCGGATTTTCATGCAGCAGAATGCCGGACAAGCAACTATGATCAATGGAGGAAGCCCGTCCCCACCGGTTCCGGCACCAAGAGCTCGGAAGCGAAATCAAAATCATTTAGACGCAATCACGACAGACAAAACAAGAACGATTTCGGAGTCAAAACCTAAAATCAATTTAATTGGTAACTGCGTTGCAAGGGAAAATGGAAGTAAGCATTGTTCGGTTTTTTCGTTGCTAAAGTAAATATAACTGTATGCATTATAAAATTAAGCCCATCTAACCTTTTTTATTTTTAATATTTAGCACGAGAGGTACAAACAGGGCAGACTGTTATGGCAATAATACAGCAGGACATGATTGTCGGGGTTGTGAAAAAGATATGTTGTATAAATGGATTTGGCCATACTGGTTTTGCTGGTATACAATTTGTAAGTATAATGTAAGCCGCACCACAAGCAGTTTCTAACCAGTAATGCTGTACATTTGTAATCTTCATTTTGTTTACTTGAAAGGAATTTCCGCTACCATGTCCAAATCCTGGTTATGACTTACATCACATCGAGGCAAACACAGAGCAGTGCAAAAAGTGTCAGAGAGGAAGGTCTGTGTTTGTCCCGTGCAATGAAATTGGGAACAATAGCGACAGCATATTTCAGATTGCCAGCGAAAATATCCAGGATCTTGTGTCAGTTGCTGTATCACACGAAGCCGTCCGCCATCTTAAGGAAAAATTTGAAGAGGATCCAATTTCACTAATAGATTGTAACTACATGTTACATGAATATATTGAATTGAATGTTTTTATTCATAATGCTTACGTAATATTGGACATTCTTTTCTATTCTAGTGCAGAGTAAACTGATAGCCGACAAGCATGCAAATGTGGGAATAGATGGCAGAAATAACTCATGTTATGCAGACTCTCTTTTTTTTGCCATGTTTGCCTTTGAGCCAGCTTTTAATTCTGTCCTCAATGACCCTGGACTAGTAAGACCCGCCGATGAAGAAATGTGTGAAAAGCATAATCGCAATATGGCTGTCATCAACATTCTAAAATTTGATATCATAAAGCCACTTAGACAAGTCTGGAATGTTGAATGGAAGAGCACAGAAAAATTGCGGAAGCTGTTATCGTACTATAACTCCGACTGTGATGGAAACTATATGGGTATTTAAAAATAAATATTTATAGTTGCAAAGTTTCTTGGCTAGATTAGAGTCGTAATATTAATTTATTCCATAGATATTGAAGAGTTTGCCATGATACTTTTCCAAAAGGTGCTAAAGATTTCTGACTTCCTGCTCTTTGACGGTTATTATGGTGACTTCATTTACCAGATTTTCGTCGTCATTGAAGACGAGCACGGAACAGACTACGCAAACGTACAAGATCTACTAGAGCAGAGTTTCCAACTACAACAGGTGGCCCTTTCTGAGATGCCAAAACCGGCACTCATTATAAAATTACCAGTTTGCGATGGATATCCAAGCTATACTCAAATGTATCCAAACCCAGAAATAAACCTTCAAAAAATATACAAGCACAAGAATGTACTATCCACAATGGATTTGCGAGCAGTGATTTGCCTGAAAGACAATCATTTCACTTGCTTTGTCCGGGTAAGGAGAGGCGCAGGACCGGTTGGAACGGGAAATGAATACACTTGGTTTTATCATGACTCAATGCCAACAAGGAATAATCGGAGGCTTACTGAAATTTCGGATTTTGAAACTATTTACTCTAATAGTTATGGATATGGTGGCGAGCAATCTCGAGATGAAAATGTAGTGTGGTTTGAAAGATTACTGACGACGGCGTACATGTGTATTTATGTTCCATCTCCAGAGGCATAATAACGTACATACACAGATTAAAAATACTTTTGTTGGGAAACATATTTCTCGAGTGTATATAAAATCAGCAGTGAAAATATTTTTTAAAATTTATAATTCTAGTCCCGTTTAATAAATTTAACATTTTAATTGCACTCATTAAGTTAGTGTTCATGTAGTTTAGTTCCATTACTTATTTTATTTTCATTGAGTGCATTTTTCAGCTGCTACGAGAACTGGCCGTCAATGATAAGTGATGTTTTGTGTTTGTCTAACTGAAGATTATCGTCAAAGTTTTAGTAGTATACGTACATTCCAATAAGCCCGTCTGCAGCAATTAGCACAGTCAGTAAGTACAGAAAAAAAAATTTGTACTGAAGTATAGGTTCATGCGTAGTAACCTCAAGGTTGGCATAATAACCCAATAATTCGGAAGATGTATTTATTTTCATTTTGCTAAATATCATTGTTTAGTTCACAAAACTAAGCGTACATTTTGTTTCTTTTAATTATAACACACTCTTGAATTATGTTCATTCAATGAAAATGTTATATGTTCGATGACACTGCGAGGGTTCACTTTGTTCAGTAATGCATATTGCTGTACTAATATGCTGCTGCTGACAATTTGTGACAAATATTGGTGTTTGTGTCATCACAAAAGGAACAAGTATAAAGGAAAATATGAGAATACTTGGGTAAATAAATGATCAAAAGAGGATGTGTAACAGAAATATAGAACTGAGGTTTAGCTTGAAGTTACTGCATGTGAAAACTGTCAGAAATAAATGATGTGAGACGGATACCTACTCATGATGATGCAAAATAAATCTGGTTATGAATCAAGGCTTGGTGAAAAGTTGGCCAACTTACCATCTAATATAGATAGGTACTTGCAGCGACGAGTAGGATACTTAAAGGATGCCTCCGGATCAGCTCAGGATATTCATCAAGTAATGACAATTTTTGAAAATAGAAAATCTTAATTTATTTAAGCTTGTGCAATTGTTCAATCCCATGATTTAGTGTCACCGTATTACTGAATGTCATTTCCAGCAACCTCGCATCTTTTTCTGAAATATGACGGCGAGTTGTATTTAATGTATTTAGAATAGATTAAAGTTTCCATCTCAAGTTATTCTTTATGAAAGTTGTTGTAAAATATTTAAAAACTTTGATGTCAGCACTAAACTATAAAATTAGAACAGCTTTATTAATTTGAAAGCTTTAGGCTGGCCTCAATAACAGTAAATAAGAACAACAAATTTACCACATAATATGCTGTGAATTTTACATTGAGTATGTACATCCTGTTTCATAAATTGTCCAATAATTAAATTTAGTCAACACCAAGTTTTGTCATGATGTTTGTAACCTCGGAGGTAATCATGGTCGTTGGAGAACCATTGACCTAGGCTATCATCAACTTGGATGCATTTGTCATTTTGCCGTGTACCATAAATGAACAGAGAGAGAGAGATTCATATATTTCTCGCACCTGTCTCGATAATGAGCAGATAATGGTTTCAACCTTACCGTGAGTGACACTTTCGTTGATGTTTGCGAGGGTGAATGAATGTGTAAATAAGGTGCTGAAAATGGAACGAGCTCAACTCATATCGTAATCTCGTCGTGATGATAAGAGCCCAGTACAAGAAACTGTCATGGGATTTAGAATCTCAACTGTTATATTCTTTCACCGTTTGTTAATTATATCATTCGAAATCAATACAATGAATCCATTTTTATTATGAACAGTTCTCCTTCTTAAGGCATCAATTTCGAGGCATCTTTCTCTACAGTCTCTATTTTCATTGCATTGGGCTTGACTGATGAAAGCAGTTGAGTTGAGGACACATTCATCATTGCATTGCCACAGAATCAAGACTCTATTTTAGCATAATTGGATTATGGATAAATGCAGAAAATGATTCAGCAAGTGTCTCTCTGGATACACTTTCCATCCAGTTCAACTTCGTCAGGTTTCCGCAGTAGTCGTATTTCGTCTAATGCTGTCATGATGATTGGTTCGGCAGTAATAGGTACGAACATTTTCAGGATATCCCGTACGGTACGGGGAACATATGCTGAAGAGGATCAAAGTAGGTATCCCTAATCACATGCATGAAAAGCTTGTAACGCACAAGTATTTACTGCACAAGTCTCACGAAATGTGTAATCATCCTTATTCCTCATCGGTCTTACTTAAACATTACATGTGCTCAATACAACGCCAACCTACTTTGTCGTCGGGTAAACGCAAAAATGAGTGGATATATGCTCGCCTGGAAATTTATTTCTTGTGCTAGTCACGCTCAACGACATTCTGAAAATGAGCGGCCATCATTAATAAACCGTCATTCAAGCTGAATATTCCATCTATTGTGGCATATTTTTATTAGCGAAAGCAGTATGTCATAGTAGTGATGGACTAATGCTTGCATTCATTATAAATCGCCACTAAAATAACCATATTGCTTCCACAGAAATGTGATAACTAGTTTTTGCATCTTCCATTAACCAAGTTTACTCATCCAGGTTTGGATGCATGAAGCAATGCTCGTATATTTTGTTAATCAAACACAAAACTCGGTCACATGCATGCCGGTAATAAATTCATAAATATCTTCAACTCATAGAATGACACATTTAATACTATTTAGAAAACTGTTACATGTAAAATCAATTTTGCACAGCGATATAAATTATTGACACTTAAATTTTGCCATACACACAGTTTGTATTTGTAACTGTTAATGTAATCACGTATTCTCTCGGAGTTAAAAAAGCAAATTGCTTGACATTATCATTTTTGCAGCCAACCTCACTATGCTACCTATGCATAACGTACATATGTATGTGAGTCAATAATATTTTTTGTTGAAACTAGTACATATCAATCTAGTTCTGAAGCATCCTCATTTCCTGTCTGGAGCGATTAGAATTAAGAATATTCTTTGGCGTGTTTTTGGAAGAAGTTATTTCAACAACAAATGTTTCATAACTTATTTTTATTCTCCATTTGCTCCGCTCCAATTGAAATGTGGTTACGATTATCATCAGTCAACAAACCACTTTAAATCACAATCATCATTATCCTACTTGCTGATATGGAAAAGGCTTTACTTGGATGAAATTCATTTATCATTTGTATACCCATAAACGATGTTATGTATGCATTCCATTTGTTTTGATGGTCATTCCATTCCATTCATGGTCACCTTCATAATGTAAATTTGGCATTGCATGATGACATTGATTCCCAAACTTTGACGTTGCAGTTCACGAACAGTCTTAATTAATCGAATTTTATTACTTTAGTCTTTCTTTATTCAAACTGCATATGAAATTGCACGTAAAAACCATGTACGTACAAATTAATGTAGTGCCAAATTTAACGATAGATGGTATTTTTATGAATTTATCGTTTCTAGGATGGCATAAGACCTACCAAATACAAGGTAGAGCCCACTGGTTTTGCTTACTATAAGAAGTAAGTTACTTATAAAACGTTTAGCACTCCCTTCCTCGTGCATTTGCGCTAGATGTAGCGTCTTTCAACAAGTCATTTTGGAGTATTTTTTGAGCGGCCTGATCGGAGAGAATATTGGGGCCAATGTATTCTCTTCTAACTTACAAATTGTTCCCTTTGATTATGGTTATCTTTTTGTTACAACTCCTTGATTCGTTTCAAATGTTCCATGTCATGGTCTCATAGATTTGCTGATGTTGTGGGAATAAGGAATCATACTATTCGATGCATAAACCCTATGAATTTGGTTGCGTTTGGTGAGATTAAATTTCTGTACCTTTAAAAAGGAATAACAACATATATCATTCAGCAAGCGAAAAAATTCGTAAGTGTTTAAATGTATCATTTCGCTTGTTTCCACAATTAAATGAAAATTAAAAAAAAAGAGTCGTGATAAAATCAAGTATACCCGGCCTCATTTCCAGTATCCTTCGAGTCCGTCCTCACTCGTACAAAGCAAGTGAAATGATTACTTTCAGACAAATAACGGCACGTAGGTCCATAATACTACTCAAAAAAACTACAAAAAATGGCGTATTATTGTTGATTAGTTGCGATAATTAATTGTGAAAACATGGTAGTAAAATAAAACTTGGTTCTGTCCCAGTTGTGATCCACTGCCTCGAGATTGTTTTCATGACTATCAGTTTTAATTGATAATGCTAAATTGTGATAAGCTGTCTGCTGGGTTAGAACCAGACCATCAACATTTCCCATAATTGCCACTCGTTACACTGAAACTGATGGGCTCACAAATCTCGACATCAAGCGGATACATTCTCTCTGAACAATATAGAAACAAAGTTTCAATCAAGGTTGAGGTTATGTATTTTCTAATTGAAAACTCGTTCCGATTGGACTTGTGAAGAAATTTCCCAAGTACTTCATGAATATATTAGTTTACTATGTGGGGCATAAGAATAGATGGTATCGAAAACATGAAATGCCTGCTAACAGAGACGTGTACAAAAGTATTGTTTTCTTGAATAATCATATATTTCGCCCACTATAATAATGGAGAGCTTTTCCATGTTGCCCTTCAATTGAAGTATGCAGATAATTTATTCAGCTTATGTCAATAATTACACTAATATCATCATTGAAAATCAGATAGTAGGCATACATGAACTTTCTGGTACATTATTTTTATTTGTGCAAGCAAACCTTACGAACTTGAATATGCCCAATTAACTCATGGGAATCCTTTGAGAAACATGACACAACGAGCAACGTGATTTTAGGTCAATATGAAATCTTCGTATGTTGAGTCATACAAAACGTATTCCTATACAATTGATCCATAATTATGACAAACATCTCGGAGTGACACAAATTATTTTCTGCGCTATGTACATAAGTGTGTCGGAAATTGGTCGTGAAACGGTGGTTACACATGAGGTATGTAAAAAACATATTTCTTGGTAAATAAGTAGGGTAGGATTATACCTATCGGGCTTGGTTGATTTTATGTGTTACGGTTGGTGTTAAAACATTTTACGTGTTAGCATGGCTATTAACACCTGAACAGTTTAATGGGTTATGTGGTAATATATTAACGAGTTATGAAATAATATTTCAAGTTACTACTGGAAAATTCTGCGGTCCAGAGAGAGACAAATCCCGGGCATTGTCACGTTTTAGAACACATACGTTGTTCCGAAAGATTTGAAGCAGTCATGGTACGTGAACCTCGCAGGATGATTTGAAACGACTTTAGCTAAGTTGGCCGCTCAGGTGCAAAACGCCGGGAAACATACTTAGCAGGTTAAGGTACCACCGAATTTTGGCTACTTTATTTTTGAAAGTCACTTTATATCCACTTGCTGAAATGTTAACACATAATCCATTTCTTATGTGTTAACAGCCTAGTTAACACGTATCTCTTTAGATGTTAGCAGGCGTGTTAACACATTACGTCTTAATTGTTAATAGCCGTATTAACACGAAAACCCGATTTTCATGTGTTAACACCAATGTTAACACATCAAATGTGCCACACCCGATAGGTATAATCCTACCGCTGTTGGTATATCTCCGTCATTTTATTTATTCTGAGCACATTCTTTCAAGTGGCCAACGTATGCGTCATTCTTCCAGTTCAATACTAACTATCAGTAACCAGCTCAGTTCACCTCGGCACTGGGGAAATGATATATGATATATCACTCTATACGGAGATATCTACTCCAGTTATGATAATGAAACCACCTAATCTAGTAAGCATTGATCCGTACGTAGCATCGCAATGCATTGTTTATTACGCGTGATTTTCTATACATTGTAATGGTCAGATAATTAACTGACTTGATATGAGATATGAGATGAGATGACTTACCTGCTATTACAAATAATTCTATTTGTACAAGACACCATGTTATCCGTCTGTGGTACAATGAAGTTGCCCACATCATATCAGCGAAGCATAGGTACACGTCGTTCTAGCTTAACACTGCACTGCCTAACACCATATAAAGACGTCACATATCATATCTATCTATCTATCAATCTGTCACAAACTTTAATATCCAACAGTTCCACTGGCCGAGAGAGAATGGCGTCGGGTCGTTTTTCAGTTCTGCGTTTGTAACCGTAAGAAAATTTAAGTTGGGTTTTATTACTATAAGCCGTCCATTATTTCAATTGTAATTTTATTGATGAATTAGGTCAACATGGACGAGAGAAAGAAATGTGTCCAGGCATGCCTGGAGGATTACGAAGAGCTTATGGAAGTCCATCTCTCCACAGCAACGATCCAAGAGTTTAACTTGTGTCATAAGCAAGCAAAATCCCTAATAAGTTCCCAGCTGCGTAACAAATGGGTGGAAATCGCAAGTGGAGCGGAAATGCCACCAATATTACCCGATGAGGTATTGGCAGCAATGGACCAGTCATTTGTTCTGCTAAAACGGGAGTATGAAAGGAAATTGCTGCAGCATCAGAAGCAAACATTGGACCAGCAAATCAAACAGAAAGCGCTTGAGCACTACGACATGCAGATGGAGACATATCTTGAAGCCAAAAACTTTGCTCCTTCGACCAGCAAAGAAGTCCTGGTTACTCACACAAACAGCCTAATGGATGCTACCAAAATCGCCAAGCTATCTGAGGGTGTCAGTGCAGCAACTGTAGCCGAACTGAAAGATATCATAAGCAATAAGTTCACTTTGACCAAGGCTCGAGTGGATATGAGCAAAACGAGCTACGAGGATCCCGTCATTGGTATTGACCTCGGAACTACAATGTGTTGCGTGACAATATTTCGCAAGGGGAGAGTAGAAGTCATTCCAAACAAAAGTCAAGGTAACTTTAAAACCACACCTAGCTACATCGCATTCCTGCCGGATGGAGCTGACACATTTGGCCATGACGCAAAGGAGCAGTCATACATGCACCCAGAGATAACCATTTACGACGCAAAGCGGATGATCGGAAGAAGCTGGAAGGACCCAAACATTCAAAACGACAGAAAACATTGGCCATTTGAAGTTGTCAATGATCGAGGTCACCCGAAAGTCAAAACATTAGGACGGACGCGTTATCCTCATGAAATATCAGCAAGGATACTTGCTCAGTTTAGGCTGATGGCAGATGACTATTTGGAGCTACCGTTTGGAAGCGTAAAGAAAGCGGTAATAACTGTACCTGCTTATTTTGCAGAATCCCAGAGAAGAGCAACTGCTGAGGCAGGTGAGTGCGCTGGGTTGGAGGTCATAAGCGTGCTGAGTGAGCCAACCGCAGCAGCTATTGCATATAGCTGGGAGAGACGGGACAAGGGACAAAAACGTAAAGCACTAATTTACGACCTCGGTGGTGGAACATTTGATGTAGCTGTGGCGACAGTGGACTACAACAATGTTGAAATCTTGGGAGTGGATGGTGACACACATTTGGGTGGGCAAGATTTTGATCAGTTACTGATGAACTACTGCATCCAGGAACTTTTGACGAAGGATGGTGTTGACTTGTTGGCAAGCTTCAATACCCCCGAGGAACCAGTTGGGAGTAGCCTGCAAACTCTAATGCCTATTATTAGACCTCAAGAAACCCCTTCCGCTTCCGACACGCCGTCCAGGGGCGCCGTGCGTCGTGCTCTGGCCCGTTTAAAATTGCAATGCGAGAAAGCAAAGGAGAAACTTTCTTGCGCGAGAAGCCAGCGGATATTCATTGAGAGGATATATGAAGATAAAGACTTGGTGGTGGAGATAACAAAGGAAAAGTTTGAAGAACTCATTACACCGCTAGTCCAAAAAACCTTGGATATCGTTGATCGGGCATTAACGGATGTCCAAACCGAAAAGGAGAACATTAACGACATCATACTGGTAGGAGGTTCTACAAGAGTCCCACTCATCTCGAAAATGCTCTCACTGCATTTTGGTGGAAAACGACTTTGCAAAAGCATTGATCCTGACCAGGCTGTTGCATATGGAGCGGGCATCCAGGCAGCCATTTTAAATAATCAGGGTACAGTAAAGCAAATTAATGTACAGGACGTCACGCCAATGTCGCTAGGCCTAAGGGTTGATGATGACGTATTTGCCAAGATTATTCCCAAAAACTCCAAAATTCCTTGTGAGGTAAGCAACATCTGCATAACTGCTCACAGCAACCAGAGGGAAATGCAGTACAACATCTACCAGGGAGAGAACCCATGTGCATCGCAAAACCGTTATCTGGGCGGCTTTATTCTGTCAGGGCTCCCACCACGACCAGCAGGACAGGAAGTAGCTACAGCAGTGATGCGGATTGATGGTAACGGACTGCTTCATTTGGAGGCGGTCTCCGAAAGTACTGGAAATTCAGAGCGGATCAATGTGAAATCCGATCGGCTTGCCATGGATAAAGAAACAATGGAGAAGTTACAGGAAGAGGTGAGTAGATTAATGAATGTAGTTATGATGCCATTAAAGGTATTTGCTGTATATTCGCTGCATTTTAACTAACGCATTGTTATCCTCGTTATCTAGATTCAAGGTCAGGCCCTGCGCCATGCAACCTAACGGCCATGCTCTCCGGTAACTCTACATGTCTAAACAAAATTACTCCACTTCCAGGAAGTACAATTAGTCCGCTGCTTCAAAAATTATAAATATGCCGCTAAATGTTAGATACATACGAAAGTATTTACTTAATACAATGTAACAAAATTATATTAAATTTTTATCATTTCAAGCAGTAAATATAAATTATGAAATATTTTAGTCGATGGGGATATTGACTATGCATTCATTTATAAACATCTTGATTCAAAAGGTCGCAATGGAAATAATAAGAAATAAAAATAATCAAATTACAAGCTGCCTTGCATTTGATGCTGACCGTGGAATAAATAATCTCAAGCTGTGCCGTCCTCAAACTTGAATGCACATTCATTCGCATCCCACTATCTAACAAACGATTGACAGCTTAATCAGTTTGTAGAATTTATATGAGAATAACAAGTATTTATTTACACTTCGTTTCGTAGCATGTGTGTATAATCATCTCACTAACATTGAATGTGTGTACGTATACAAATAAATTTAAAGGGCCTTAGGTGTCAGTGATCTTATCAGAATCCCAGTGATTACACCAATGCACGAAAAGCTCCACAGTTAAAATAAAGTTATATAATATGTTAGTTAATATGATCCTAACTTACTAAATAATCAAACTGAAAAGATTTATTCTTTCGTACAAAAAAGTAAAACAATTTATTTTCAACTGAGTACTGTTTAATTTTAATTTCAATATTATTGACGAGTGATTCATTTTTTGTATTAACATGAATTTAATATATGACGAATTTCATCTTCAGCATCATCTTGAACTACGAATAAAAACGAATTCAATTACCATAGTTCATTTTGCACCATGACCAATTACCGGGGGATGAACTCACACTCATGTTTGTTTAACTGTAAGTATTTCTTGATAGATTGCGCATCGGTCATGTCAAATTCCTCCATGAGAACAAAATAAAGGAAAGGCTAATTTCAGAACGGTTTCACGTATCTGCATTATATATATACACATGATTGATGAGGCTAGAATATCTTGAACTAGACACTTCTTTTTTCTGTCGTTTCTAGATTGCTCGACATCTTTTTAGTCATTATAGCATGATGCCTCTAAATGATATTCTTCGAACTCGAGTACATCCATTAGTCTAACCTGACCTTTTGAGGACAACGAGTGGTGATAAAACCGAGTATATTTATTAAAGGTGGAAATTCTTACAAATGTCCCGGTTACGCAGTTTAAAAAATCGCATAGGAAATGGATTGCGGCCGGAAGCAGGGATTTTTTTTCTTCAAAAATCCCTGCCAGCCATGCGCTCATGCTTCATGGCAAAAATACCTTCCACAAATCGCAATTGAATTTATTTTCAAAAATCCCTGCTCACCATGTTATCAGACTATCAGACAAAATCCTTGGCGGCCAATAACAACCCTGCTGGCCATGTATTCGTGCTTACAGACTAGCCTTAGCGGCCCCCAATAATCCCCTCTTGCAATGTTTTGTACGTTCAAAAGTAAATCCCTGCTGGGAATCCTAAATATTTTTTTCAGATTATCCCTGTTGCCCCTAAAAATCTTTGCTCGGCATGATTTCGTGCTTTCACAAAAAATCTCTGCTGGGAATCCTAATTGTTATTTTCTCAAAAATCCAAAATCCCTGCAGGCATCAAAGTCATTGTTGGCATCCAAAAATCCCTTCTCGGGGGCTAGAAATTGAGTTATGCCGTAAACACGTAGCGTAATAATTTAAACCTACGATACGTATCTTCGTTTATATATTCACATCTATAGATTCCTGTAAACTGCAATACAAACGTTCAGTTAAACTCCTGAAAATCAATTTTAAGCTAATAGTTAAATATAGACACATCGGCTGTAAAATCCATGTACCGTCACTTGGGTACAGAGCATTCTACAGCAGCGGCTGAGTGGTCGGAGTGGGTACATCCTATTTGTTGTCGGGCGTCACAATTTTATGATAGGAACAGTATCCCCGCCGCCTTGGAATTTAATGGAATGCTGAGCGCATAAAATATGCTCCAAAAAATCATGGCAAATTCCTAAATATCTATGTAGGTCAAAAATAATTGATCAGACATCTTCAAATCATTATACATTGCTCTTTTCAATTTTTCAACGTGTTATTTCATACCATTTCGTTGACACTACAGTCTGCGTTATAGTGTGGAAGTGGCCAGCGTGCCGTTTATATATCTTCCCAGTTAACCGTCAAGCTCCTTCGAATTACATTGAATACATACAGCTCTAAAATGTTGACTAGGTATATAAATATTTAAAAGCATGCTTACATCCTTACATCCATTCTCACATGCTGGTATATCTGTAATCGTAGTCTGTGGAGAACAAGTCAAATTAATTTACAAATACAAGCATAACAAAGCACAGTAACATGAATTTTTTCTTCCATCCATTCTCGGAATTACGGATGAATAATTCTCCATTATATTCATATCTAAATGTGTAAAATAAGGGAAGTTATAATATTTAACGGCAACAATATATACTTTGTTCAGTTAATCACCAATGTTTAAAATGATACATTTAATTGGTGTCATGGGCTCAGATTCAAACTAATATGCTTTATATCCCCAGTCATCAGTCCTATGTTAACGAGATTCAATTGGTTCCTTTCTTTGAGAACAAGCAGATAATATTTCGTGGATGTTGGTTTTCGTCACATTATGTATCTACAAAATACTTAAAATTATTGAGCCACAGATATTTACACTAAATCGTAGATAAAAAATCTTACGTGTACAAGTTGGTCTGCAATCAATATTGGCTTGATCATGTTGGCCTCACGGTATGGGGGTTTGCATTTGAATGCTCACATTTCACTGGTACTTCTATGAACCTCACCATTGTTCATCCATTCCTCATTGATGCTTGGGACGAGGAATTCCTCCATCAAATAAATGACCTACTCCTGTGTCTGATGATTATTTTTTCGTTTAGCTGACGCTTGTGTATTTGGTGCCGAAAATTGCTTTTTAGGAGCAATATAAATGTTTCTCGGCAACATACTTCTACCTGGACAATTTCAGACGATTGTACTTTCATATGGTTGTTTTGTTGACCTCTAAGTTAAATGTGGTTGCAATGTAAAAAAATAACAAAATGTTTGTGCACTTATCCTTTCAATAGAAAATTCCACCACTTACGGATAGTTGAGTATGTGATGGAAACGTTAAAGTTTTCACAATATTCTACATTCCACATTGCATCAGAGTTTTTTCCTTGTATAACGTATATTTTCTACAGGTTCCTTTCCATTCAAGTTGCCGTTGTTATCATCGGTAGGTGAAAAACGTCTTCCTTTCTCTTCCTGTACATGAAAGATACGATGTGTGGTGCTGGAGAAAAAGGAACAACTTGGCTTGAAACAACTGGTTTTGTTTAGCAACGGTGGATAGAGTGTTTCCATTTCCCACCATGGAACGTGGTTTGTTTACACCCCTGTCGACCTTTCATAGCTCCAATATTTGATTCCTATTCAAATTGGCTGGAAATGAATAGATTACGATGCAGAAAACCAACAAACCAACTTACGAACAAGTATAAAAATAACTATATTTACCTTTTGTCAAGATCAACTTAAAATGGATTCCCCATTTTTAATCTCCGCAATTCAGAAAGTGGGTGGACTGTTGTCAATTTAAATTTTCTTGCACTCCCATGGTTGACGCCGTAGAGTCGCGAGAACGGCCTTTCTGGAATTGGTACCAACGTTTTCTCATTAACCCAGTGGCTGCAATGAATGCCTTGAATAAAAATAATTTATATGCTTTCTTTCATTATATGTAACAATGGTATTAATGCAATTAAATTTCGACATACAACCGCTGCAACAAACATTGTTCTTGTTTTGGGTCCTCTTCTTCATCATGTTGGCAACCAATGAGCATCAGATATAATTCCTTTCCTTAAGCACGACAGTCTAATCATCTTGCGTAGGCGTCAACGGTCTCGCATCTGCACTCAAAACTAGGTATTCCAATGTAACAAGTATACCGTTCATGGAAATTGTCAAACAATTTTTGCAACACCATTCATTAAATCGTCCTTCATCCTAACCAGTAGTACAATGACAATTAATTACTTGTAGTCGAAAAATTATTTTAAAGGTAGTCTTACGTTAAACATACTTAAGTCTGTCGCTTTTTCTCAAATATCCTTTACTCCCACTGGGACTGGAAGCTCCGCATTATGTAATTGGTATAATAAATATCTCACGGGGAACATATTACGAAGCCGTTATTGTGTTACCAATAGAAATCAAAAGTGAATAACGTTTACACTGACGTATAGATCATTCATGAAAGTTGTATGTAAAACAATGTTTCTCGAATAAATGAAAAATAAACATTTAATTGAAAAGATACAGGCGTTTGTATGCTGCCACCGTATTAA
The DNA here is from genome assembly GCA_004115045.4 of Sinella curviseta. Taxonomy (NCBI): domain Eukaryota; kingdom Metazoa; phylum Arthropoda; class Collembola; order Entomobryomorpha; family Entomobryidae; genus Sinella; species Sinella curviseta. The sequence continues at coordinate 890,404 of CM023201.3, read as the reverse complement.
TTTATGTGCATCACCTGACACTTTATACAAAATGATATAGTGATCCAACGGTGGCAGTCTGAACATGTATTCAGTTATAACTACATATTTATAGGTAGTTCGTCACAACGTTGGTAGGAATAGCTTGATAGCACGTTATCAAGTTTCCGTCAATCTTATTTATGCAATACATACAGTTATTGAGGTAGAAATCATAAAATATGTATGCAGCGTCGTCATTGAAGATTCACCGAGCACACTGGTACATTCTTAATAACGAGGTATTTTGGTGTTCGGTTATGTGCAGCAATGTTATACTTGTTAATCATTGTTGATTATATTCATATAAAATGAACACATTTATAGACTCTGATTGCTGGTCATATGATGTCTATATTTACCCATACACAGGGTGATGCTGATGAACACCTTCAGATCCAAATAATGTAACTAAGCGCAATCGGTATTGGTAACTGATCGTGTGGTGAAATGCATTACGATGTTTCCCCTTACAATTTTAATGACACATTTTTTTATATCACGATATGTTACACATAATGGAACATCCTTCGTAATAAAAAATCGTGTTTGCCATTCTGTGACATGTTGGATTTCAAATTTCAAAGAAATATAGTGCGGTATATAATCGCGCAGAATCATGCAAACATATATCACTTGTTTAAACAATTCAGATTAGCAATGACTATCCATATTAAATATACCTTATTCAACAGGTTAGTACTATTACTGAAACTATTGAACGTAGTACAAATTGGGTTAACATCGCGATACATTTTCACTATTGCGAGTATAGTGAGATAGTGAGACTAGCTGAAACGTGATTGTATCATTTCTTGCCACCAAGATTGCGACTGGAAAATTGCTACTACGAAATTGTGACACGAAAATTGCAAAATACAATACTTGTTACGAACAATACATATATCTATACATAGTATTTTTTAATCCGCCTTTGTTATAAACTCAACCTGTAATTATTGTAACATTCTGGTGATTGGAATTAGTTTAGTTTATGGTTTGTCATGATGAGAATATAGATTTTGCGTATGTTGAATTTTGCATGAAGATCGACCTATGTTCTACTAAATACCCCCGAATTTGAGAAATGAGAAATACCCCCGCATTTGAGAATTGAGAAATACCCCGGAATGAGAAAACAATCCGCATTTAATATTGACACAGGGGCCAAGTCGCGTGTCGTCGTCGTTGATTTTGCACACGAAATGTATATTCTTATCGGTGGATGAAATTATTACAAACAGCCACTAATTGAAGACAAGTGATAATGATTTGTAATTTTCTACATAAAGCTAATGCTACACATTTGCAATGCGGTCACAATTTTGTCTCGCGCTTTAATATACCTACCTGTATAACCCACAGTGAAGGAACGTTAATATCATATGTTATAGCGTACATTTTTCAGCCCCTGCCAGCTATCTATGTAGGGGATCCCTAACGGATTTACACTTCATATGCAGTAGTTGGCAGCCCTGGAAAATGTACGGTCTTAGCGTTAGGGACAACATGTTTTATATGAATTTCAAGTCACTTACTTTTCGAAGTACATACTTACTTACATAGTAAAGCGTTGGTACATCAACCCAGCTTCTTCCATGCTCAGTCTATTGCATGATAACTAACCTAACATAACTTCATTTATGAAGCATAAACAACACACAAGTCAATGATGATGATATTGGAAGTGCTAGTACTATATAATCTAGGTACATTCCCACGGTTGCCATCATCACTGAACGAAATTTTTGTTGCCGTGAAAACCATATACCAAAATTTTGTAAGTCGCAACTTTCTAGTCGCAGTATTCGTTCAGCCCCACTTCATCATCACATCTTAACAGTCTAGGACAACTGGCTTGGCAAGCATTCTGTTCAAAGACTCGGTCCACAGGTTTATAGTATTATCAACTAAATCCTTATTTATAGACCAAAACCACAAAGAATAACCATCATTATCATAACACAATTATCATCTAACCAATTTGAGTATACTCATATGTTGTTATACTCCATTTCAGAGTTTCTTACTTTTTGCAATTTATTTCGTATAAGTTCCAGTTACTCAAAATGACGTCGCAAGATGATCCATACGTTATATGGCCACTTCTGTTGCGCCCATCCAACAATGTCGCAGCAGATACATCCGGAAAATCTGAGGCACTAACTGTGTCTCAGGAAAAGATAAAAATTATCATAAGAGAAGCCATTCACAGAAATCCCGAGTTCCAATCTTGTCCAATTGGAGTAGTATCCGTTGTCAAACTGTAATAGGACTGTGGTGTTACTATTTTTTAATGATGATGATGACTGGCTACCTGACCTTGAACTTTACGCAACAAATAGCTGGCTTACTTTTATGTTGTTGGTACTGGTCACGGTTAACTGTCTTGTTCTTTTATCACCACTGGACAACACGCACGACGCAATGGGCTGAATTCCTCCAACTTCCTTCACAGGCTGGGCACTGATGATTATGATGCTGATTATGATGATCACAGTTCAACAGATGACAAAGGAAAAGATATTGAGCACACACACAACAGGCAGACCTTTTTAAATAATAATTATCGTGTATTCTTATTGTCACTGCATATCAATTAGCACTATGCACAATAAGGTATACTTCATTGTCGCTAGGCGACGCAACTAATTAATAGGTAAGCAGGGAAAAATTAATTAACTTTCAAAAAATCAACAAATAGAAAATGAACAACGCCCTACTTCCTAACCTTCTTCCTCAAGCCATAAAACAATATTCCCATCTCTTTCTCTCCTGCTCCTTGCTACCAAAACATATGCTTACTTTTTCCCATTTACTTTTACAGGGAACTAAAACGTCCTCCTCTCCAAACTAACCGTTTCAGCGTACCCACATACTCTATTGTTGGGAATGGGTACGCATTAGATAGGTACGGCTACATAACTGCATCTTCTCATACCGTCCTTGGTTCTGATGAGCATAATTTCCGAAAAGTATACACCGATTGGCTAATGTACTACTTTAAGGGAAGTGAAGACGAGAATGCCATCAACAGATGGATGATGTGCTGGAGCCCTGCGGAATACACAGGAAGCTGTTTGCCTCCACCAACTGGTCATTCCACTGGGTTATATATTTGGCCAAATCCATTTCAGCGAAAAGAGCATTCGGGTAAAACAGTTTTGTTGTGGATGGTTTACGCTCATCAAGTTCAACATTCCCGAATAATGGAGGACTTTTGCGCCGCCATTAGTTCAAACGTGATTTCCATACGAAAAGTGAGCTTTCCGATCAGCTATAGCATTGTTAAATAACCTAGAAATATTAAAATATATTGATTGACCAATTTTTAATAAATTTAAATTGTACTCAATTTTAGAAGAAACTTTCTGAACATGTTAAATCAATATGCCAGGATGCTACTACTAGTGAACCGACAATTTTAAAAATTTCTTATCCCCGTCTCGTGCAAAACGCTTGGTCGATCGACATCATTAGAAAATGTTGGGTGGACCTTGTTGCTACAATACGTAATTTGCTATCACATTATTCACTCACTGCAATTCCACAAAACAAAATTTAATTGCAAAAAATATCAATCAGATTTACTTTGTTTAATTTGTTGAAAAAATGTTTAGGCACTACTCAATTTCAACCAAAGATATTCAAGAACGAATTTGTTAGCATGGAGTCCTTCCCATCGCTGCTTGAAACCATTCAGGAAAGGCTGAGTCGCAAGGTAAAACTATCTCCTAATGTCATCATGGCAATATCAGTAGACCAAATCGCTTCAAGAATCACCAAGTTGATTGAATCAGAAATGAGTATCACCAACTCTGAGATGCTGGCATATCTTGGACCAGAAAATATTAGCCGATCGATATATGAAAGCACCGAGAAAGTGCAGGAAATCATGGCAGGATTAACCGTGGATCTACGGAACATGTATGACAATTACGTATGCTTCCATGGGAAGAGGGCTCTAGATCACATGTTGAGACTTCAAACATCAGCGTTCCAAAGGGCATACGACTCGTGGGAGTCCTCCTGTCTGAATTCATCCGGTTTCAGCATTGGCATACTCCAGTCCGCTTGCCAAAAACTCAACGCCCTACATGAAGTTCAAAACAACAAAATTACCGAAATGGAGGAGTACCTCGTTGAGGTGGCCGTTCAACGGATAACGTAATGTTACGTTCACATGCTGAAGAGTTCCATAAAGAATGTAGATGAAACAGGTCAGAGAAAGTACTTTGAAGACTGTCACAGTAAAATGGTAACTCAATGTATCAGGATAATGGGAAGCACATTTAAATATGGGGGAAAATTAAACAACGTAGTTAGGGAGAGCACAAAAAATTTGGCGGTATCCCTGAATCAAATGTTTAATAGCAAGATGGCAACGCTTATCTTCCTTCCTGTGAACAAACCATCTATGATGAACACGCGGGATATTGACAGGCAGAATCGAATCCAAAAATATGATAAGGTCATTAAGAATGTTATCAACAAGCAACCTGACCGCCACCCACATCAACTCCAAAACGCTCATGCCGCTACCATGAAATATGCCACAAAGGGAATGACCAAGGAAGAAATGAATAACTTATCAGCAATGATGGACTCCCATTTTCTGAATGTCATTGAGCAAGAAGAGCAGAGGACTCAATTCTCCGGTGATCACTCATCTCCTCATATTTGCATTTACCTGACTCTAAAGTGGGTTGCTGTTGTATTGAGCACAAGAAATGGGGAAGTTGTACCAATTAGATATAAGGGCAACACTGCATTCCCTGCCATATGTTCACTACTGGCTGGCACGTGGTTTGACTGGTCATTGACTGGCTCCGGCAGCGGCAAATTTTTGTTTGGTCATCAAGCCACCGAAATGATTAACCGGAGCAGAAGGAGAGTTCAGGAATGGGATCATGTTCTTAATTTTGTCAAGGGTTCGGACACAAAGACGGGCTGGAGAATGACCAAGAGTTATTTCAAGGCCTTAAGACAGTCGTTGGGAAAATTTATGAAACAAAATTTCCACCGGGTGACACTAATAGTACCAAGTTGGTTGACGTTTATAGACAACATTTGTTCGTCAGGCATGCTGCGAAGCTGGCTTCACTAAGGTACAAATTTTAACACAATCTTCCGTTTCCGTTTCACAACTATTTAGTTTGTTATTGCCATCTACCGAAAATAGTACCAATGCAGCCATGACCGTTGTCGCAATAGCTGGTCAAGATGGAGTCAGAATGGAAATGATTTCAGAAAGTTGTCATGATAAAAGCAAAGGCATACAGCTGTTGGGGGTAGCATCTCAGAGCTGGCATTTTCCCGAGAAAGGCAGCAAGGTCTCTATCATGGCCCAGGATTTCAGGCAAATAATTGAGGACACGTACGTTGAACTTCTTGAGCAGCTCCCAGTTCCCGTACGGGATTCCGTCAATCATTACATACCTATCACTGCGGAACCAATCATCATGACGGCATTAGATGACTACTTCACAAACGCAAGGAAAATGTTCAGGATGGAAAGCGTCTCCGGGGACACGCTTGTTGATGCATTTTCTGGCCTTATTCATAATCCCTTAAAGCTAAAACAATTCATCCAGCTATTATCACTGACGCCAAACTTTGAACCATTAATCCCAAAAATTGATACACCTACGCATCAGGTAACACAGGACGAAACTATTGATCAAGAAACCTTGAGACTCAAACTGGCTCTTGAGGAAAAATGCGCAAGAATGGAGAAAAAGATTCATAACGGGACTGTAGCATTTGGAAAGCTAACTACAAGGATCATCATGGACGCTATTGCGCAGGGAAGGCTGGCCGCATCGGATAATATAGTAAAAGGTAAGGAGGCTCGTGAAATTCATGAACTGTTTGAATCATGTAATTTTACTTAAATATTACCTAAATACATGATTACTCAGGTATAATATTATTATACATTTTTGTAAATGAAAAATTCATTTAATATATTGTTCGAGTATGGATGAGTTTGTTGAATAAAAATGTATATTTTTGGAAGTATATTCTTTTAATTACAATGCCTTGCAATAATGTATGTACATTAAGCCGTTGTGATATCATTATCTGTCGCACTCGTATTATCTTTTGTAAGCAAACAAATAAGAAATTAGGGGGAAACAATGGCTATAGTATAGGTAATATGAATACAGATAAGGTAACATACAGTTTTGCATACGTTAGGTTAGGGTATAACCGAGCAGTAAGACTATTATGTGGCCGACCGCTTGGCACTCATGTACAATGTTGGATCATTAGCTAACTTACATACCCAAACAACATAATAAATAGCTTAGTAAATAGTATTGCGTTGCCCGTTAAATATATCCTCGGTCTAGTACCTTGACACTAATTATTACCCAATACGAATGACACAGTTTATTTCAGAATAAATGACGGAGATAATTGACAAATAATGTTATCGGAGATAATCGATAACGTCAGCAGAGACGAGCTTCTGTGCAATTTCATAATAGAACATGCCAATGACAATTGAAATCAATTTTCTCACTCGTAGTAATGATAACATTGAACTCGTCAGCATTCACCCTACAGATAATCACTGCAGCCCGTTAAACGTTATCATTCCCATTCCCATTGTATAGGAAAATGCATGTATGTTTCTCCTTGAACTACGCAACCCCTGTCTTGGTTATATCAATAAATTATATGTTCACATTATTAGCCATGACGAATACAAGGCGACATACTACGATGACGACGTCGTAATTAATATTACTTTTTGGTTATTAAGAAAACAACATAATACGTATATTAGGTAAATATATTTTTCATAGTAACAGAATTGTAATGTGTGTAACTTGGGTGTTTATTTACACAGAAAAGCTGTTCCTTATGACGTGCATTAATGCAACTGGTACGTTTTTTGTATTTGGGACTGCACCAACTAGATGCTCATTATTTGTACAAACATTGCCATACTCTTTCCATTCACCTTATATCCCTGAAGTATTTAACGGAAGGTATTCATAATTGCATTGATAGACAAGCAGTTCAGGAGCATATGCGTTTGGTTGGTTGTTAACTACCGAAGCATGAAATGCTTATAAAGGTAGTTATTGCGATTGATCAGTTTATCTGAGTCTGTGTGTACGTATGTCTGTAAACACTATTACTTTTGTTTACGTTTGTCGATATGATCCAAACTTGCCACAGAAGTACCTCAGGTAATGAGACAATTCTGTATCGATTTTGGGCATCCGGGGCCCAACCTAATGGGTACCGTGGCGGGTATGGTGCCACATGCATTCCTATGGACAAAATTCTTTTATCGGCTTATCTGCTAGAGAAATTTTTGCTGGTCATGTTTTGTCGGGGTAACATGCGATCGTTCGGCCAACTGCCAGAGTGGTAGTTCCATGACTCTCACGGGTCACAGGGCCACGAAAGGGTCAAAATATATTATTTCAGAAATTGCTGGAAAAACCCAAGCTTAGTGTTTAGGAAGGTAAACTCAGCGTCAAATGTCTCAATTTCACACACTTGCGGTAGTTTTATAATTCGGGTTTACACATATCCTAGTTATTACGAGATCTTATCATCAACCATGATGTTGACAATACGTAATCCACTGGAACGATTTCCATTTGGTAACAAACATAGCAAAATAATTTTACATTCAAGTCCTTTAGATCTCTCTAAATATTCATGGGCGTACTATCTGCAAGAATATTTCCGGTTGATCTGTGAATCATTAACCCCAAATCTGTGGAAGATTTTACCTTAAGGCGATCATACCATAAATTGACATATGTATGTGCCATTTTAGCGGCACTGTGTATCAACGAAAGATAATTTTTAAAAAGGACAGAATTATCAATGTTTTCATACAATTTTCGCACTATCATAACGATGATGTGGAATATAACTTTCATTGCTAATATATTTTATTGTAGCTATTTCAAATATATACGCTGGCTTTGCGGTACTTGTTGCCCATCTTGTGCCCCATGTGAACACAGTTCCAGTTTATGTAGTTTTATTTATACAAACGATTCATAAAACGTGATATCGTTAAAGTATAGTATAAGCAATCTCACTTCCCATCGGCACCGCCGTGCCACTATATAAGCTTCAAATTAAAATTTGGTTACAAATTGCTTGTCGCTTATTCCAGAAAAAAGCTTTGACGCGCATGCAAGTCACGTGGACTGATACAAAAAAGTAAACTCCGTATATGTATTCGTCACGGATTCAGAATCCGTGAGCCATTGACTGGTGCTTTTGTGTTCGGTACTGCATATATGAGATGAATCTTGTAATATTTGTTTAGCCATCGCCTTTATTGTTTATTTGCGACAACAATGATACTGGTGTTTTTAGGACTGAAACGATTACAAATATTATTACGGAGCCATGGTCATGGATAGCGTTAGCACGTTTTGGAATTTGTCCAGTGCAGACAATCAGTAGTCGTTATTATGGATCTGATTCATATTGACTTCTGGAATTGTGAATAGGTAATGTACTAAATCAATTCAACGAAAATTAAATTAAACAAATATTTATTAGTAATAAATTGAATCAATCAGTGACATGAAATGTATCCTTTCATGAACTACATATAGCAACAATTAAATACGCATTCGGCACTTCAATCATGGTCTAGCAGTTTAGGATTCTTCATCTTCTATATTCAAGTTGTCATCGCATTCATCGTGTTGTGAAAAGAGTACAACTTGAAGGACTTTATTTTCATATGCCTCTGTATCCTGTAAATACAGCAGATTTGCCTCGCCGTTAGCAGGGGATTCCGGGTTTGGTTCTCCCAACATTGCCTGGATTGCAGTTAGGATGGCACATGGGTCATAGGCAGGGTCCCACATTTCGGGCTTCTCCAGAATATCGATGCATATTTTTCCGTTCTGGTACACATTTGGGTGGTACATACGAGAATGGAAAAATACTGTGGGAGCTTTGTTCGGATAATCATTTGTAAATATAATGCGAAGTCTAAAAGTTCCACCCTCAAATGGGGTCCCTCCCGGTCCTGCTATTATTGCATTCCATTCGAAAAGATTATCGTCAACGAGGTAGGCACTTACTCCGACAGGAGGGTCCTCTCCAATATTTTTCAAATCAGTCTGCAGTCTTTTTACTGCCATTGTGCACTAAATGAAGACAAAGTTTCGACACAAAAGTCAGTTTTCAAAAATAATGGTAGACAAATTGTATATTGTTTATATGCTTTTATTACAGTAAACTACAAATAACCGTAGCTTTTTACCAAAAAATAATTTCCAGGAGTAGAATCAAACACGTCGGAGTGATACAGCGATGGTTGTGAAAATGGAATGGGAGAATGGTGTGCTTGCGTGCGTATAATGGTGATGAATATATCATACAGTGTGGCCAACAATTGTAAATTGGCTTATTTTAGAACAAAGTAAAAAATTACAAATTTATAACTGAAGTGCTCATGGAACTTATGTCTGTCCACGATTCTTGTCCTCAGATACTAAAACGTATGGAGTAATATTAAAAGTGCGCTACTTTATAAATTCGCCTGCAATCCTCCGCATGGTTTTGATCGAAAATTCTAGGGTGACTTCATAGTGACAAAAAGTGCAATTTGAACATTTACCGAAAACCATGTGGAAAATTGCAACGGAGGATTAGTGGCGTAACTTTGAGTGTGTGACCTACAGCCTCTCATTTCATATGACGAGAATTAAAAACACCGATTTGAACGTACCGCGGCCGGCGGAGGAGGGACATGACACACTGCCCGACATGATCTCTCCACAAATCCCTCCTCAGCTGACTTCTGGTAAACTCTCCAGCTGACTTCTGGAAATCTCTCCAGCTGACTTCTAGCTACTCTCAACAGTCTAAACACCAACATTTACCTATTAAGGATGAGCGGTCTCGATACTGTAAAAGGTGACCCTCCCCACCCGAAACCCACAACACGCTCATTTGAAAATACGCCCAGAAACTTACATTAAATTCCCCATATCATTAAATTCCCAATATCATTAAAGTCCTCATCTCCTTAAATTCCCCATATCATTAAATTCCCCATATCATTAAATTCCCCATATCATTAAATTCCCCATATCATTAAATTCCCCATATCATTAAATTCCCCATATCATTAAATTCCCCATATCATTAAATTCCCCATATCATTAAATTCCCCATATCATTAAATTCCCCATATCATTAAATTCCCCATATCATTAAATTCCCCATATCATTAAATTCCCCATATCATTAAATTCCCCATATCATTAAATTCCCCATATCATTAAATTCCCCATATCATTAAATTCCCCATATCATTAAATTCCCCATATCATTAAATTCCCCATATCATTAAATTCCCCATATCATTAAATTCCCCATATCATTAAATTCCCCATATCATTAAATTCCCCATATAATTAAATTCCCAATATCATTAAATTCCCAATATCATTAAAGTCCTCATCTCCTTAAATTCCCCATATAATTAAATTCCCAATATCATTAAAGTCCTCATCTCCTTAAATTCCCCATATCATTAAATTCCCCATATCATTAAATTCCCCATATCATTAAATTCCCCATATCATTAAATTCCCCATATCATTAAATTCCCCATATCATTAAATTCCCCATATCATTAAATTCCCCATATCATTAAATTCCCCATATCATTAAATTCCCAATATCATTTAATTCCCAATATCATTTAATTCCCAATATCATTAAGTTCCCAATATCATTAAATTCCCCATATCATTAAATTCCCAATATCATTAAATTACCAATATCATTAAGTTCCCCATATCATTAAGTTCCCAATATCATTAAGTTCCCAATATCATTAAGTTCCCAATATCATTAAATTCCCCATATCATTAAATTCCCCATATCATTAAATTCCCCATATCATTAAATTCCCCATATCATTAAATTCCCCATATCATTAAATTCCCCTTATCATTAAATTCCCCATATCATTAAATTCCCCATCATCGAGAACCAATTAGTGATAAGTTTCAGCTCATTAACATATAAACATTTGCCTAAAAACGTGCTTCACTTCGCTTGCTTTGCTTCACCAGGCTTCACTCAGACAAAATCATATGCCCTTCGTGTACTTCGCATCATATAACGTCCTGAGTATACTGAATGAATTCCTATGCAACTTTCACTGTTTTTCTGCGAATTCGTGATTTCCACATTCTTTGTAGATTGCTGCCCTAAATGATATTACTTCATTGCCAAGTATGAATGCTCAAAGGTGAAAGCGATAGCCAAGTAACACCAAGAGCAGCCTTCAGCTAAAGATGTGCGTGCATAATAAGCAGCACGCAAGATTCTAATTTACATCACAATCGTACTGTACTACCTTGAAGCTTTGTTTCTTCTATGACTTTGTCGTGAAAAAACTGTTTGATAATGGTTATATTCCATTATAGCTTTTGATGCATTATTCGGCCATTTCTCTTATGTCTACTATGTAAAAATTGCCAATGTACTTTCAGAGAATTGCACAACCCTATTAATATCTTATAATACATACTATATTAATTTAACGACTTGGTTCAACGTGTCCTAGAAGAACAACGTGAAAAAGTTTCCAATTAAACTAGGTCACCTTTCTTCTGCTTCTACTTCTAATGTTCTGCCTTCTCCAAGGTAGAAAATAACGATGCTTTTAGTCGAATCATTCATTCCTTCTCTAAACTTTGAACACTAAAGTCCATCTTTTCACCAGCAGTGGTGTCAATCCATATCATTGCAGAATGTCGCCATTGTTAATTTTGAATGTCTTGTTGGTGGGGCTTGTTGCCTGTGAAGACACGGACGATTTACCACCATTTCCATCAGCAAATCTACAGAAGTGTTTCAGTGATTATGGCTGTACAGAGGCCGTTATTAACATAAAATCTATTCAACGCACAGTCGAAGATCAAATAAAACAAATGTGCTTACGAAACACTCAAAATCAAGAGATGGACCGATTGATCATTAATTACGACATTGAAGATACTAATTGTTTATTTCTACGCATCAAGCATGGAAATAAGATTATTGTTTTCGACAATGCTATTCTGATTGCAAAATTTGCTAAATACAGCGATGTCTTTGTTGACGCCCTTGAAAGCTCCGCTACGGTTTCCTTTACGAACGCAAAAATCACTGAAGAAGACCACAATACTTTCTTCAGATCCACAGCAATTACATCAGATAACATCACGGACTATGGAGTTTGGATGAACAAGGATACTTTACGACAATTTCGGGATTCCTTCAAAATCTTCAAGGAGAAAGCAAGGTGCCTCGGCCAACTTGGAGTGTACATAACCGTTCCCAGTGATGTGCAACTTGGATGCAAAAATATAAGCCTGTGTAGCTCACTTTCGTGCCTACAGCTTACACCATTTATCGTTGCCATTTCAACGGTAACAGAACCTGTAGAAGTTGGAACCGATCTGCGTGTATTGGCAGAAATACCTACACGTCCTATCTGTACCGTTGGATATTCTCCACAACAGTTATGTGAAAACCAGGCAACCAATCCAAAGCTTACCATACCGGTTCCATTCATGTGTCACAAGACGAGTTCGGAATGTTATAAAGGAAGAGATACCATTTTGGAACACTATGTGCGTGCAAAGACAGATTATAGTAATAACTATCTTAGCAGTGAATATCCCAGTTGCGCTCAGTACGCAACGGAACATGGTAATGATTTGGCTTTAGTATCCCGACTTGAATCGCTGGATATTAGCGACGAGGACATAAAAACCCAAGAAACACAGTGGAAGGAATTGTTACGGTTGGAATGGATATCTAGTTGTATGCATTACTTTCCAAACGGAGTCAATACTGACCAGGTACGTCAATATATATATATATATCCTTTCTATTTCCTTTCCTATTTTTTTATTTATTTCATGGATATAATATACTATTGATTGTCCAGGTGATTATAGCGTCTACATCCAGTGATAATGAAAATCTTCCTTCAACAAGTACCCACGGTAACAGTAACGATAGAACAAATGAATCACCAGATTCCGCTTCCGAAGATGCTATACCGCAAACGGACAAGGAATACCCAATACCTCCCAGTAGGTTTGCACCTTGTAGGGTAGTGATCTCCGAGATCTGTCCTACAAATGCAGTAAATATGTCCTTCATAGAAATAACCCGTTCCTGTCCAAGGGGAGGAACTAACAGAGCAAAATTACTAACTGGATACTACATCGTAATTTTGGAAGCAGGCGATCCCCCGCACATTGTGTTCTTTGCAGACCTGTCCGGACGATCGATGATTGAAGAAAATCGCCCAAGGAAGAAGGGAGTTAGGAAGCAGGACTTTTTTACAGTCGGTACCGGAACTTCAATCATGAAGCTGACAGAAAGTGAGGCAGTGGTGCAAATTAGTTTACCGTCTAATGCTCCCCTTGGAATTCCGAGGGCGGAAGACAAAACGCTAGCCGTAGCTCTGCTGTATATTGATGCAACGGGAACACAACTTAATCAAATTCTATCTCGTTTGAAGCTGGATAAATTGTCTGGGCGACACATCCCAAAGATAATTGATACTGTTGCTGCACACTTTTTGGAGACACATATTCAAGATATGATAGGATACGGAGCGGAATGTGACGAAGATTACTGCTGGCTCTTTAGAACTCTTAATCCGTCAGCTATTCATAATCATAAATTTACAGCAGTAGCGGAGCCCATCGCCATTGAGGGGAGAGTGCCGTTTCAAAGCATGAGCTTCTGCAATGGTAATCATTTCCCATTACAGACGCAGTCATATGAAGTTACCCGACCATCGCCTCAAAGTCAAAATATTTGCCCCGCGAAGTGCGAATCTCCATTCAATCTAAGAAAGAGGCACTTACAATCTACAGCACAGAAGATTGTCGTTAATGCCCATCACTTCTTCTCCAAGGCGCAACATAATACTGATATGTGTATCGGCGAAGTAGTTGATACGGTCACTTCTGCTCTCGGGATCGCAGCAACGGCGATGTACCAGACACTTGCTAGATGGAAGACCGATACTATCAAGACGCCGGGTAAAAAGAGGGACGGATCCCGGAGAACGGTATTTTCTCAACTCGATGAGTTTCAAATCAAGATCATAAAGGATTCGGTACAGGACTTCTACAAACGAGGACAGCCACCATACGCCTTTTCTCTTTTTCAAGAAGTAAAACGGCGGCTTGCTGACGACTCCAGCAACACTGGGGAAGAATTTAAATGCAGCTTATTAACATTTAGGAAGCTGCTCCGAAAACTGGGTTTTCGTTATGGTCGGCTAAATGATCGTGCAGTCATATTGCAACGTGCTGACATAGTGAACTGGAGAGGACGTTATCTTGAAGCAATGCGGGCTAATGATCGTCTGCCAGAACCTCTACCTATCGTATATTCTGATGAAACTTGGGCAAGTTGAGATAATATGAAACGATATTAATGTTCGTTAATTAGCATTGTCCGCGGTGCGTGCGATGATTGATTACAAGCCAAAAAATTATATTTCAGGTGGATCCGCACGCCCGTCAGCGCTACGCATGGCACATGAAGACGAATGATCCAAAAATACAAAAATGCTACATGTACCAGAAACACAAAGTAGGTCGAGGTGGTCGTATCATTATCGTCCATGCAGGTAGTACTAATTTTAATATCAGTTTCCGCTCGAAAAACAAGATATTCAAATATATGTGACCAATGAAATGGCACTTGCATTCACAGGTACCAGAGATGGATTCATCAAGGAAGCAATGGACATATATGATGTCAAACAATCCAAGGTACAATATCTGTAAACAGACCGGTACGATGTGTCACATTATCGGCATTTACGTCTCCTCCAATTTATGCAGTAATACGTATCTCCGCAGCCAAGCGGATACAATGGACAACCATTTTGAGATTTAAAACGACGGAGACGATATTAATGTCAGAATGGTGACACCGGAAAACTAGTCTGGCAGCAGTTTTTATTATTTTTATCTTTTAGTTGGGAAAATAATATTTTGTATTTATTTATTGTAAAGGCTGCCGATGACTACCACGACAATATGTCAGGGAGTCGGTACATTGAATGGTTTAAGAAATTACTTGCGGCACTGAAAACTCCGCATATAATTGTAGGATATTAACGACAATTTATTTAATTCCATTTTAATATTATTATATTCTTATTTAGCCGCAACTACTTCTTAACATAATTATCTCTTCAGGTTATCGATAATGCCTCCATTCATGGAACGTCTGATGTCCCAAAATCGAATTCATTGAAGAAGGACATGTTCGATTGGCTTCAAAAGAATATTGCGGATGATAAAAGGGAAATAATTGAGAAACCGTATAAAGATATCCGCCGATACCAGTTATGGAATCTCATAAAGGAAATGAAGGCATCTAATAATTATAACACCATAGATATCTTAGCGGCGGAAAATAATCATACCCTCTTGCGGTAATAGCGCATATATACATGGTTATTTATGCACATATTCATACTGCTAGGTTAATGATAAAAAGGATTAACTATTTTTATAGTCTCCCTCCATATAGCTGCGAACTAAATCCAATAGAGGAAGTATGGAGTGACATAAAACGAATGATTAGGGACAACAATCCGGACCAAAACATTAAATCCGTCATGGAAGTGGCAAAGTCAATTATGGAGAACTACCCTGCTGAGTTATGGGCAAAGCACGTTGATCATATAAAAGAATTGGAGGCAAAGGCTTGGGTGGATGATGGGCGTTACGAAGATTTTTATGAGAACAATGGAAACCGAATCATAGTACGTAGACTATTTTAATTTTCATGTACATAAATGGATTATTCAACCTAAAAGTTGGATATTTTTTTATTACGTTGCTGCAGATTCCTGTGAACGATGATGATGAAACTGATGCTGAAGAAAGCGATGATGGAGATGACGATTAAAGCACTACTTAAGTTTAGTCAAATACATACAAATCCTATACAGTAGCATGATATCGGTACATGAATAAGTTAGAATAAAAACTACGCTGCTTTTAAATAAAGTGAAGGTCAAGTCAAATTTAAGATTATATGAAGCTTTTGAAAACATTGCAAAATAGCCTTTTACTCCTAAAATTACTCGTACTCGTACTCAAATTACTCCTAAAATACGAACTAAAATATAAAAATTACATCTTAATGTTAATGGAATGGGAATTGGATTATTGCATGTGTAAAAAGTAGCTCTCTCTTGTAAAAACTGATATGGCATAACAATGATTAGTTTATTCAAATTTCTTGTAAATAAATCTTTCAGTCCACTCTAAAATAAATTATAACCTCAATCCCTACCACATTTTTCTTTCACGACGAAGTCATATGTATGAATTACAACTTCAAGCACAATAAGATTGTGATGTAAATTAGAATCTTGCGTGCTGCTTATTATGCACGCACATTTTTAGCTGAAGGCTGCTCTTGGTGTTACTTGGCTTTCACCTTTGAGCATTCATACTTGGCAATGAAGTAATATCATTTAGGGCAGCAATCTACAAAGAATGTGGAAATCACGAATTCGCAGAAAAACAGTGAAAGTTGCATAGGAATGCATTCAGTATACTCAGGACGTTATATGATACGAAGTACACGAAGGGCATATGATTTTGTCTGAGTGAAGCCTGGTGAAGCAAAGCAAGTGAAGTGAAGCACGTTTTTAGGCAAATGTTTATATGTTAATGAGCTGAAACTTATCACTAATTGGTTCTCGATGATGGGAAATTAAATGATATGACGAATTTAATGATATGACGAATTTAATGATATGACGAATTTAATTATATGAGGAATTTAATGATATGACGAATTTAATGATATGAGGAATTTAATGATATGACGAATTTAATGATATGGGGAATTTAATGATATGAGGAATTTAACGATATGGTGAATTTAAAGATATGGGTAATTTAATGATATGGGTATTTTAATGATATGGGTACTTTAATGATATGGGGAATTTAATGATATGGGGAATTTAATGATATGGGGAATTTAATGATATGGGTAATTTAATGATATGGGGAATTTAATGATATGGGTACTTTAATGATATGGGGAATTTAATGATATGGGGAATTTAATGGTATGGGGAATTTAATGATATGGGGAATTTAATGATATGGGGAATTTAATGATATGGGGAATTTAATGATATGGGGAATTTAATGATATGGGGAATTTAATGGTATGGGGAATTTAATGATATGGGGAATTTAATGATATGGGGAATTTAAGGAGATGAGGACTTTAATGATATTGGGAATTTAATGATATTGGGAATTTAATGATATGGGGAATTTAATGATATGGGGAATTTAATGATATGGGGAATTTAATGATATGGGGAATTTAATGATATTGGGAATTTAATGATATTGGGAATTTAATGATATGGGGAATTTAATGATATGGGGAATTTAATGATATGGGGAATTTAATGATATGGGGAATTTAATGATATGGGGAATTTAAGGAGATGAGGACTTTAATGATATTGGGAATTTAATGATATTGGGAATTTAATGATATGGGGAATTTAATGATATGGGGAATTTAATGATATGGGGAATTTAATGATATGGGGAATTTAATGATATGGGGAATTTAATGATATGGGGAATTTAATGATATGGGGAATTTAAGGAGATGAGGACTTTAATGATATTGGGAATTTAATGATATTGGGAATTTAATGATATGGGGAATTTAATGATATGGGGAATTTAATGATATGGGGAATTTAATGATATGGGGAATTTAATGATATGGGGAATTTAATGATATGGGGAATTTAATGATATGGGGAATTTAATGATATGGGGAATTTAATGATATGGGGAATTTAATGATATGGGGAATTTAATGATATTGGGAATTTAATGATATGGGGAATTTAATGTAAGTTTCTGGGCGTATTTTCAAATGAGCGTGTTGTGGGTTTCGGGTGGGGAGGGTCACCTTTTACAGTATCGAGACCGCTCATCCTTAATAGGTAAATGTTGGTGTTTAGACTGTTGAGAGTAGCTAGAAGTCAGCTGGAGAGATTTCCAGAAGTCAGCTGGAGAGTTTACCAGAAGTCAGCTGAGGAGGGATTTGTGGAGAGATCATGTCGGGCAGTGTGTCATGCCCCTCCTCCGCCGGCCGCGGTACGTTCAAATCGGTGTTTTTAATTCTCGTCATATGAAATGAGAGGCTGTACCATGACGGTTCGATATATATTCATTAAACAGTAGTATCTTTTCTAGATATGCCCAATGGGTTTCATGATAATGATGATGACTACTGCTGAAGATGTAATTCCTGACTGGCGAAACTTTTAACCATTTTACTTAAATGTTTATAAGTGCAAAGCCAGATGACATTAAATTAGCACACGCTGTGTACTCTCGAGCAACAGTACCTAGCCTTGTCTTTTTATATTTTTAACTAACAAAATCTGTTGACGTCCCCTCACTCAAGACAAATATTTTCTCCCATTGAATGCCATAATAAAAATGAAAGAAGAAAAAAGTTGTGATGCAGGCAGCAACTAAAAAGGAAGGTAACTGATTTTTTTGCTTTTGAAATTCCTTAATAACAGCTGCGTTTACTTCAACGAGAAGATGCTCGCCTGTATAATGTCTGCTCTCACTATGTTATTTCACCCGTGTAAGGGGGAGCCCTACATTGTCTGGACTTGTCCCATCCATTTTATGGCCACTCGATGACGCTGGGGTAAATAGTGTTGCATCAAAATAAATCAAAATACATGGGGATTAAATCAGCGGGCTTATAATTGTTGATCACACTGTATAAAATATTCACGATATCTGTCTCTGACTGACAGTGACGACTGATATTGAATTCTTATCATGAGCACTGTTATATTTACTGTGCTCCGGGTTGTGTGGCTTTAAGCATGCACTGGTAATATCATGATAATTTGGCTCTAAAATACACATTTATCCATTAAGCGAAGATATGTGAGAACGGGGATTAATGCCAAGATAAACGAAATAAATGCGTACATTATAATATCTTTGATTTATTATGATGAACGAAGTACTCATTTGATATTTTTGTTATCTGTTGATTATTTTATTTATTTGTATGATGTGATTCGGAGACACGACGACATTACACATTCCTCGGAACGAAAAATGTCGCACAAGGTATCTAAAAATGAAGTATAATGGTTTCTGTTATGACTCGACACTACTATTATCGTTTTGTCGCGCCTTTGATGCCCTTTTCTTAAAATGAAAAAAAATTCTCGAAAGCACACGTTTTAACTACAAATGACATTTCTACCACTTATTATGGATGCACAATTTCTCTTCCATTCTCAATTTTCAAGTTTACGAAACCTTTCTCAGAATAAATAAACATCCCATCGTTGCCAAAGGTTTCATTTGGGAAGAAAAATTGTACTCGTTAATAATGCACTACTTCAAAAAATATATAATTACACGCAATTGCCGACCTGTATTTTTAACACACTGGTAACGCGAGAGGCCTTCTGGTTCTGCAAAGATGCTCAAGGATTCATCACTTTCATCCCCAAATGCCAATTCAGGTGCATTGGTGTTTTGTAGCCTTTGTCACTTGTTGGTAAGGCTTCTAATCGGAATTTATAATCCCATTGGCAGATGTTTCAATTCAAAAATATTTCAATTCAATTATGCCGTTTTGTTATTTTTTGTTGAATAAATATAATTGTTTGTAAATATAACCAACCTGAAATATTAATGGTGGAAATTGTGCTTTCCATACCGTTGTGTAAACCATTATCCCATTTTAAAAGAAACGCGAAAATAATGATAATGGGATAATGAAAAGGGTTTAAAATACCATAAATCTAACCTAAACAAAAAGGCGCCTGTCAAATACGACGAGATTTTTGGACAACATATATACGTGGGCAAATGCATTTGAATGTCTCCAGATATTTGCAAGCGCTCTTACCATTCAACGCATGTACCAGCAATAATATCCAACTGATTTCCCTATTTGGAATACGTACTCCTGTTAAATATAGTCTAACAATTAAGGCCTCTTCAGCGAAGTTGAGATAATGGGCTAAAGAGTTGTTTACCTACGTATTCGTGGCACCTGAAAACGTGGGAAAGCTTAAAATTTTGCCAAATCCAACATGCACAGCATCTATGAGCAAATTTCCAATTTGAGTATGACTTACTATAAATGTTGTACTGCAAACTTGCTGCAAGGTCAATGTCTAGTGTTGGAACTGACAGATCGCTAACCGCAAAAAGCGTTCCCGTGTTTAATAAAGCGTGTTCATAAAAGGATGATTACTGTGAACGAATTAATGACTTGATTTGATAGCATAAACTATCGTCGAAAACAGAATAATTAAAAGTATAAAGCTGGATAATTATCAGTGAAATAAAACAAGTAGCATAAACTACTGAACAACAATTAATAATTTCCAATTAACAACTTTATTAACATCGCAATTAATAATAATTACAACTTTAGTGCAGTGCACTTCGTGACGGAAAGTTGAACAAGACAACTCACTTCTCCAAAGTCGAGAGTGATAATAAAAGTCACTTCGCTGAAGGCGAGTGCAATAAAAAGGATAACGGACAAAAATAATACAGAAAGATACATACATAATTTTACAGCTTAACAAGAATACATAATATGATACGACAACGAAATGCAAGCTCGCGTTTCTAGAATGAACTTGAGCGGCTTGCTGCAACAAAGAAGAGAGCGAAAAGAAAGTGTGTGCATTACAAAGTTGGGTTACATTACAAACATGTGGGTACTTTTAAATATGTGGGTACTTTTAAATATGTGGGTACTTTCAAATATGTGGGTACTTTCAAATATGTGGGTACTTTCAAATATGTGGGTACTTTCAAATATGTGGGTACTTTCAAATATGTGGGTACTTTCAAATATGTGGGTACTTTCAATTATGTGGGTACTTTCAAATATGTGGGTACTTTCAAATATGTGGGTACTTTCAAATATGTGGGTACTTTCAAATATGTGGGTACTTTCAATTATGTGGGTACTTTCAATTATGTGGGTACTTTCAAATATGTGGGTACTTTCAAATTCTACATAAACATGTGGGTACATTTCATAATGCCCCAAAGTGTGATTAATACATAAAATATAGACAAAATGGCGAATTAAATACAAACAATATGAAACATGATAAAATTATATTGATAACATAAAATAGTGTAAAATTAGCATTCCCATTTCCAACATCTAGCATTCATCAACCAAATGCATCTTGTTTGCGATAATTATGAATAAACTTTAAAAAATATAGTTTTACTTTTTCATTTTCCGTTTGACTTCATAGTCACGTGCAATGCAAAACAAGATACACGACGCACAGCGGATTAATTTTAAGAGATGTACTGCAGAGAGAATTAACACGGACGTAAAAAATATCCACAACACATTATTTTCGAAATATCGTTTTGGGAAAGGTAAAAGCTGGAAAATTCAATTGTAGTATTTGTTATGACCCCATCGATTATGTTTCACTATTTGCCGTTACAGTAAAAATATCAGTATTTGAATTTGTATAAAAGCTGCTAACACTTGTCTGGAGTCATGCAGAAAATATTTATTGCCGATATGATAATTGATTGATGCTGTATCAAATATATCAATTGCTCCTGGATGAACGTAATACAATGCATATAGTTGTTGGCACGTAAATGATAGCTCAGAAAATATTCCAAAGATGCCAACAGGATTGGTTTTCGAACAATTTTTTGAAGGACCAGCCCGGCAGGGCAATATGAGACTATTCCAATAAATCAAAATGGCCAAATGAATAGCTCAACAATAAATGCGTAAATTAACGAGATGCGTTGAGTTAATAATAAGAAAATTGTGACTTTATTAAAACGACAACGTACAAAGAACGTTAACTACGACTTTTCAAAATAGTAACTTTTTGGCGTAAGATACTATTTGAACTCCTGAGCAGTCAGTTGGCTTACTGTCAGGTTTGGACCAAGTTCACTTTCAGAACAAGACCAAGAACAAGAATGAGATGCCGATTGGAGTTGCCGTTCCTTTTATACCCACTCCAACCGGAAGTCACAAAATATCGAATAATATCAAATCTTACATTGCTACCGGAAGTTGTGAAAATCTTACATTCATCATGAAAGTTTAACAAAGAAAACAAAAGGAAAAGTACTACGCAGTTAGCGATTTTTTGCATAGTACGTACAATAATTTAACTAATTCTACTTTTAACAAAGAACAGGAAATCATTGTGAAGTTAACTATTTTTTCCACAATGAGAAAAACTACTAATTTAAATGAAAAGAAAAGAATCATGAAATTAACAATTTTCTTCATGATCCAAAATTTAAAACTACTTAGAACTGAAAATATTAAACTAATTCCTACTTCCGGCAACTAAATTTTAGTTTACATAATATGTACAAAATTATAAAGCTATTTACATTTCCCGACGACATTCTTCCCCCCAATTTTGACTCCAAAATTCCTAATGGTCGTCAGAGGGAACTTCAGCCTTGATGTCCAGCCTGGCGATCTTGACCACTGGTCTGCGATATGTTCCGTGAGCTGTTTTGACTTCAGCTACACGCACAGCGCCTCCACTTCCTGGAAAAACTTCTGTTACGATTCCCAGGGGCCAGGTATTTCTTCTCAGGCTCTCGTCAATGATGATGACCATGTCGCCTTTCTCCAGGGCTGGAACCGGCTTGAACCACTTCGTCCTCTTTTGCAGAGTAGGTAGGTATTCACGGACCCATCTTTTCCAGAACATGTCCGTGATCCTCTGCGACTTCCTCCATTGTTTCCGGAGGTCCAAGTCTTCATCATCGAATTCCCCTGGAGGTGAATATGCACTGGATGACCCAATGATAAAGTGCATAGGCGTGAGAGCTTCACTTCCAGGTTCCACAGGAATGTCTGTCAGAGGACGGCTGTTGACCACTGCCTCCGCTTCCACGAAGACCGTCAGGAAAACTTCTTCTTTTACAGCTCTGGACTTCATGATAACGCCCATTGCTGTCTTCACCGACTTGACTAGTCGTTCCCACGTTCCACCAAAGTGTGGCGCCGAGGGTGGAATAAAATTCCATTTGATTCCCATCGTGGTCATCTTATCGGTCATCTGGTGGTCATCGATCGCCTCCAAACCCAGTCTCATCTCCTTATCAGCGCCACGGAGGTTCGTCCCGTTGTCGCTGAATATTTCTTTCGGCTGACCGCGTCTTCCTATCATGCTACGGATAGCCATGACGCAGCTGTCCGTGGAAAGACTGTGAGCGACCTCCAGATGGATAGCTCTCGTGTTCATACAAGTGAACAAGACCCCGTACCGCTTTTCATGGCGCCTT
Organism: Sinella curviseta; assembly: GCA_004115045.4. Taxonomy (NCBI): domain Eukaryota; kingdom Metazoa; phylum Arthropoda; class Collembola; order Entomobryomorpha; family Entomobryidae; genus Sinella; species Sinella curviseta. The sequence goes on along the minus strand of CM023201.3, from coordinate 866,972 downwards.
CCAATGATGACGTCCATGGGGCCAAAATAGTCCATACCGCAAATTGAAAAGCAACGGCTTTGCTTCTGGACTCTAAACTCTGGCAGATGACCCATTGGCGGAGGTACAGGTTTCGCTCTTCTTCGCCTACATTCCAAGCAGTCATTCCAGGATTTCTTGACTGCCTCCCTCAAATGTGGAATGTAGAATTTCTGCCTTAACTCATTCCTGACTTGATCTTGGCCTTGATGGAGTGCCCTGCGGTGATACTCCAAAATGATCAGCTTCGTCAAACTGTGGTTAGGATTTAGAATAATTGGCGTTCTTAATCCTTCATTTTCTGAACCAACAGTACGAGCATTCATCTTCAAGATTCCAGTCTTGTCCAGGAATGGCGTCAGCTGATACAATTTGCTCTTCTTTGGTATCTGACCTCCTTTTCTGAGGATGTCCATTTCCAGAGCGTAGTCATCCAGTTGACTACTCTGGATCAAGAGCCTTTCCGCTATTTCCAAGTCTGCTGGGAGTAGTTGAGCGGCTACTACTCCATTCTTCTTCTTCGAAAAAATATTGATAAGAAGAGGAATTGCTTTGAGAACATAAGCTGTGCTGCGCACTAGCCGGTTCCACTTGGAAAAGCGCTCCAGTTTTGGCAGGAAAGGCTCGGATTCTCTCTTCTCCAGGGTATACGTCTCTTCAATTTTCTTGATCTCCAGCACATTTTCATCAACTAATGTGCTGTCCTTTTCCCTTGGCCATTGATCTGGAGGGAGCTTCAAGAATGATGGCCCTGTCCACCATCTGCTTCCTGGAGAGAGATCTGACTGTCCGTCACGGGTTCCATCGTCCGCCACATTTTCTTTGGTCGGTACCCATGACCAGTCCGCGATGTCTGAATTTTCATGAATTTCACCAATTCTTGTTGCAACGAACTGGTGAAATCGTCTCGAGTCGGAGCGGATCCAGTGGAGTACTGTTCTGGAATCCGTCCAGTAATGGATTGAGTTCACCTTCAGGTCCAACTGCTCCATTACAAATTTTCCCATTCTGCTTGCTGCTAATGCTGCCTGGAGTTCCAGCCTGGGCACGGATGTATGCTTCAGAGGAGCCACACGAGTTTTTGCCATGACGAAACTGACATTAACATCAGTTCCTGTGTCCACACGGAGGAAAGCAATGGTACAATATGCCAGTTCTCCAGCATCCGCAAAAATATGTAACTGGATATTTTTAGCCGAGGATGCATAATTTGAATAGCATCTCGGGATGGATACGTCATGGATCTTCTCCAGGTCCAGCAGCCAATATTTCCATTTTCTATATTGCTCCGTGGTAATTTCGTCATCCCAGCCTATCTTGCTCCTCCATAGCTGCTGCAACAGGATACGAGCCCTCACCAAGAAATGGCTGAGAAATCCCAGAGGATCAAAGATTAGCATTATTAATCTTAGGACTTCTCTTTTGGTGGGGCGGCGGCTTCCATCAGCGATTCCTTCTCCAGCTCTCTGCAAGTTGACACGAAACGTAAATTTGTCAGCTGCAGGATCCCAATGAAGGCCGAGTACACGTTCTGTTGCTATCTCGGACCATTCAGTGAGATTCTTCGTGTTGGCTCCAGCATCTGGATTAATCTTTTCCAGAAGCTGACTGGAGTTGGAAATCCATTTTCCAATCTGGAAACCGCCTCTGCTGTGCACCTCAACGACATCTCGGATGAGCCTTTCTGCTTCCTCCCAAGTGTCACAGCATTCTATCCAGTCGTCCATATAGTGGTGTTCCACTATAGCTTTTGCAGCAGCTGGAAACTCCTTCTGGAATTCCAGGGCATTTTTGTTCTTCACATACTGGGCACAGTATGGAGAACAAACGGATCCAAACATCATCCGTTCCAGCTGGTACACGTCTACTTCTTGGCCGTTTTCATTCCTCCAGAGGAACCGTTGTGCAGGGCAGTCTTCCTTCCGGATTTTCACTTGGTGAAACATTTCGGAGATATCTCCAGAGAAGGCTATTCGCTTTTGGCGACATTTTAACAGAACGCCAGGTAGCGAAACGAGCAGGTCTGGACCGGTCATCAAAGCGTCGTTGAGAGACATCCCTCTGGACTTGCTTTTGGCGTCATATACAATCCTCAATTTTCTTGGCTTGTTGGGATGAAATGTTCCGAAATGCGGTAAATACCACTCCAAAGGGGATGAAATGGCAGCTTCCCCTGGAGAGAGCTTTCTGGCATAACCTTTCTTCAGGTAGTCCATAATTTTCGTTTGGTACTCCTGGTAATTTTCTTTATTCCGGAACAATTTATTTTCAATCCCCTTAAGCCTCTTGAGCGCCATCGTCTTGCTTTCTGGAAGTCTAGTTACGTGATCCTTCCATAAAAGCCCTGTCTCCCAACGCTGACCAATTCTTCTGGTGACCTGCTCCATCAGCTGCTCAGCTTTCGTGTCTTCTCTGGATCTGGAATTTGAACTGCTCGTTTGAATTCCAATGCTGTCCAGCTGAAAGGATTCTTTCACCAGGCGATGAATAATGTCATCGTCTGATTCATGCTCACAATGGAAGGCGACTTCTTCATTCCTTCCATTTCCAGTCGGACCGTGAAGCACCCAACCAAGCTTTGTGTTTGTGAGCATTGGCGAGTCTCCACCTTTTTCAATTATCCGTCTGGCCACAATGAGGTGCTGGTGACATTGACCAATTAGAATTTCAGGTTTGGCATCCTTCAGGTCCGGCATTTTCACGGATCCTAAATGAGGCCATCGTTCCACCAGCTGCTCCATTTTGTAGGACTGAGGAGTGAAGTTGAGATCCCCAACGGTACGGATATTTTTCATGATGTGCTGCTTCCCCTCGTCTTCTCTGCTAACTTGACAAGACACACGTTTTGAGCTGTTGTGTTCTTGCTTCTGACCATTTGTCTACTTCAGGCGGAGGGGATCCGTTGGCCCATCAAGTTCCAGTCTATCCGCAAGCGCCTTAGTCATCAGCGTTACGGTAGAGCAGTCGTCAAAAATGGCATAAGTTGAGACTGTCTTCTTTCCATACAATTTGACTGGAACTATCCTCAACAGCACATCTCTGGAGCAACCTTCAATTGTAGCGTTGTCTTCAACTTCAGCCTCCTTCCCCTTCGTTGCTTGACCCTCAGTGCTCTCCTTCTTCCAATTATTATTATGGAGGAGGGAGTGGTGGTATCTCTTGCATCCGTCTACGCCACAGCTCGAACGTGATCTGCATCTCTGTGACGAGTGACCCACCTTCAAACAACGAAAGCAGAGCTTCAACTTTTTGACCAGCTCCCATTTATTGTCGACATTGAGCTTGGTCAGCTTCCCACATTTCTCTGCACGGTGACCAGTATCCGAACAAACTGGACAGGATCCTCCAGAGGATTTCTGCGGCTCTGCTACTGATGCGGTCTCTTCATCAGCAGCATACAAGTCAGCTGGTTTTCCCTTCTTCTCATTTGCTGTCGAGAATTTAGGAATTGCAACGGCACTGATTGCTCTGGCCTTGGCGGATATCCAGTCTGAAAAGTGCACAAGCGTCGGGCGTCCTCTCATCGTGATCACCGTCTCTCCCCACTGCAGCTTCATGCTGTCGGGCAGCTTGTCGACGAGCTCCTTCAGCAGGTGAGGATTCCATAGGTATTCTCGAACATTCATGGTTTCCACCGTGATGACGAGGTTCGATATGGCATTAGCATAGTCCATTATGCTGGCCAGTTTGGTTTCTTTTGGCGCTGGAGTGCCTCTTGCCAAGTTGACTAGAGCCTCAATTATGTATTCTGGTCTGCCATACCTCTGCTCCAGCGCCGCTATTACTTGATCAGCGTTGTTCGGGACGATCATCAGCGCCTGGATGGATCTTCTTGCTTCTCCCTTTATGCACTTCTCCAGTCTCCCCATATTTTGGGCTGGTGTGTACCCACAATCTCTCGTTGACTGCCGATAATGATTGATAAATAGTGGCCAGTCAAGAGGATTCCCAGCAAAAATAGGTAACTTGCTTTCTGAAGACTGTCTGGCAATGAATCTCTCAGATGCTCTGTTTTGTGACGAAAGAGCGGTGAGAATAGCTTGAGCAAGATTATCCACGGCACCAAGTCCACCTCCTCCGGATGCTCCGGCGGGCGGGTTCCCCAAATCGCCTCCTGGATGGTCACCAACTGCGGGTCCTCCAGGATATCTATCTCCAGCGTCATGTCCAGTGTACCGTCTCGTCTCTGGCGGCCCAGTATTACTTTCTTGAATAACTGGACGACGATTAGGCCTTCGATCAACTGGTACATGATCCGGCTTCCGGTGTTCGGGTAGAAACACCGTGGTTTCTGGCATTCTCCGACTCCTTGGTTGTGGGACTGGAACGTGTGCCTCTTCCTTCGGAGTCGGGAAGTACCGCTGCTCTGCCTTTCCAGGCGCGCCCAATTCATGGCTGGCGCTAGCCCCAACACGATCCCGGTCCAACGGACGAATATGCTTCTTCAAAAACGTCCTTGGCTTAGGGATCGGACCTTCCCTTCCTCCAGTCACATGGCGAGGGTCGGCAAACTTCATTTCTGGAACGTCATCATCGCTCCATCGTAGGCCCAGGTCACTCAGGCTAAGGTATTCCGCATCAGCAAGAGACTTCTCGCCCTCCTCCCTTATGCTCCTCTGCAACATAGTATTCTCTAAACGGAGTCTTGCCATTCGGTGTGATACATTCCGGATTTTTTCGTCCAGGTTCTTCTCCAGCCGCTGCAGTTCTTCGTCATTCTCCATCATTTTCATTTCTTGCAAGATCGTATTGGCAGATTTACTCGATCTTGCTGAAGAATGACTACTGACAACGGTTGAAACATCCGAACTCCTCCCGGTACCTGCACCCACGTGATGGCTTCCCTCCTCCTCCTCCTGGACATTGACATTTGCCAGGGTACTATGTGCAGCGGGCACAAATCCACCAGCTCCCATCTCCACGTCGTTGTTAACGGCGCGGCTCACCCCAGAACGAGGTAGTGGTAGCGGTGGTCTTGGAATGAGATATCTTTCTCCCATTCCAAGTCTGTCTGGCGGAACCCCAAAATTCGGCCTGGAGCTTGTCCTACGAGTGTCTTCGGTGCCTGGAACGTTCTCCATAGCGTAGTGATCCGGCTCGAAGGACCAAAATGTTGGCACGTAAATGATAGCTCAGAAAATATTCCAAAGATGCCAACAGGATTGGTTTTCGAACAATTTTTTGAAGGACCAGCCCGGCAGGGCAATATGAGACTATTCCAATAAATCAAAATGGCCAAATGAATAGCTCAACAATAAATGCGTAAATTAACGAGATGCGTTGAGTTAATAATAAGAAAATTGTGACTTTATTAAAACGACAACGTACAAAGAACGTTAACTACGACTTTTCAAAATAGTAACTTTTTGGCGTAAGATACTATTTGAACTCCTGAGCAGTCAGTTGGCTTACTGTCAGGTTTGGACCAAGTTCACTTTCAGAACAAGTCCAAGAACAAGAATGAGATGCCGATTGGAGTTGCCGTTCCTTTTATACCCACTCCAACCGGAAGTCACAAAATATCGAAAAATATCAAATCTTACATTGCTACCGGAAGTGGTGAAAATCTTACATTCATCATGAAAGTTTAACAAAGAAAACAAAGAGAAAAGTACTACGCAGTTAGCGATTTTTTGCATAGTACGTACAATAATTTAACTAATTCTACTTTTAACAAAGAACAGGAAATCATTGTGAAGTTAACTATTTTTTCCACAATGAGAAAAACTACTAATTTAAATGAAAAGAAAAGAATCATGAAATTAACAATTTTCTTCATGATCCAAAATTTAAAACTACTTAGAACTGAAAATATTAAACTAATTCCTACTTCCGGCAACTAAATTTTAGTTTACATAATATGTACAAAATTATAAAGCTATTTACATTTCCCGACGACAATAGTATAAATTAATATACCGTCTATACGTTAAGGTTATAATATTATAGCGGTTATAGGGGATGGGGGACATATAGGGAACACACGATTGAACAATTTATAGTTCAATCGTGGGTTGGGTTGAGTTGGGTAAGGGATTTTGATGGATTTCAGTTGGGTTAAAACCTAAAAACGGCGATATCTCGAAAACGGCTGGGTCTAGAGACATGGGGATACGTGCGTTGGAAAGAGGATTAAAAATTGAGTTATTCGAGGCCGCCCCTCTGGACTCCCCCGCGGGTTGGCAAGGATACAGAGGGTGGGCATTAGGAAAAACGGGGTTGGATTTTTAAACTAGGGAAGAGTCGAATTGCATTTTGACCAACCTTACTAAACCGAACCTGACTAGGTGGATGATTAACTTGATGGTTAGGCTGTTGATATTGAGGTTTACAGGTTAGGTTATGGAAAATAGGTAGGGTTAATGATTTTTAGTTGGGTTAAGGAATTGTCCTTGGATTTTGGGATTTTACTTTGATTTTACTTGGATTTTAGGGATTTCAGTTGGGTTAAGGGATTTTGACTGGATTTTAGGAAGTTTGATTGGATTTTAGAGATTTCAGTTGGGTTAAGGGATTTTGACTGGATTTTAGGAAGTTTGATTGGATTTTAGAGATTTCAGTTGGGTTAAGGGATTTTGACTGGATTTTAGGAAGTTTGATTGGATTTTAGAGATTTCAGTTGGGTTAAGGGATTTTGATGGATTTCAGTTGGGTTAAGGGATTTTGACTGGATTTTAGGAAGTTTGATTGGATTTTAGAGATTTCAGTTGGGTTAAGGGATTTTGATGGATTTCAGTTGGGTTAAGGGATTTTGACTGGATTTTAGGAAGTTTGATTGGATTTTAGAGATTTCAGTTGGGTTAAGGGATTTTGATGGATTTCAGTTGGGTTAAAACCGAAAAACGGCGATATCTCGAAAACGGCTGGGTCTAGAGACATGGGGATACGTGCGTTGGAAAGAGGATTAAAAATTGAGTTATTCGAGGCCGCCCCTCTGGACTCCCCCGCGGGTTGGCAAGGATACAGAGGGTGGGCATTAGGAAAAACGGGGTTGGATTTTTAAACTAGGGAAGAGTCGAATTGCATTTTGACCAACCTTACTAAACCGAACCTGACTAGGTGGATGATTAACTTGATGGTTAGGTTGTTGATATTGAGGTTTACAGGTTAGGTTATGGAAAATAGGTAGGGTTAATGATTTTTAGTTGGGTTAAGGAATTGTCCTTGGATTTTGGGATTTTACTTTGATTTTACTTGGATTTTAGGGATTTCAGTTGGGTTAAGGGATTTTGACTGGATTTTAGGAAGTTTGATTGGATTTTAGAGATTTCAGTTGGGTTAAGGGATTTTGACTGGATTTTAGGAAGTTTGATTGGATTTTACAGATTTCAGTTGGGTTAAGGGATTTTGACTGGATTTTAGGAAGTTTGATTGGATTTTAGAGATTTCAGTTGGGTTAAGGGATTTTGATGGATTTCAGTTGGGTTAAGGGATTTTGACTGGATTTTAGGAAGTTTGATTGGATTTTAGAGATTTCAGTTGGGTTAAGGGATTTTGATGGATTTCAGTTGGGTTAAAACCGAAAAACGGCGATATCTCGAAAACGGCTGGGTCTAGAGACATGGGGATACGTGCGTTGGAAAGAGGATTAAAAATTGAGTTATTCGAGGCCGCCCCTCTGGACTCCCCCGCGGGTTGGCAAGGATACAGAGGGTGGGCATTAGGAAAAACGGGGTTGGATTTTTAAACTAGGGAAGAGTCGAATTGCATTTTGACCAACCTTACTAAACCGAACCTGACTAGGTGGATGATTAACTTGATGGTTAGGTTGTTGATATTGAGGTTTACAGGTTAGGTTATGGAAAATAGGTAGGGTTAATGATTTTTAGTTGGGTTAAGGAATTGTCCTTGGATTTTGGGATTTTACTTTGATTTTACTTGGATTTTAGGGATTTCAGTTGGGTTAAGGGATTTTGACTGGATTTTAGGAAGTTTGATTGGATTTTAGAGATTTCAGTTGGGTTAAGGGATTTTGACTGGATTTTAGGAAGTTTGATTGGATTTTAGAGATTTCAGTTGGGTTAAGGGATTTTGACTGGATTTTAGGAAGTTTGATTGGATTTTAGAGATTTCAGTTGGGTTAAGGGATTTTGATGGATTTCAGTTGGGTTAAGGGATTTTGACTGGATTTTAGGAAGTTTGATTGGATTTTAGAGATTTCAGTTGGGTTAAGGGATTTTGATGGATTTCAGTTGGGTTAAGGGATTTTGACTGGATTTTAGGAAGTTTGATTGGATTTTAGAGATTTCAGTTGGGTTAAGGGATTTTGATGGATTTCAGTTGGGTTAAAACCGAAAAACGGCGATATCTCGAAAACGGCTGGGTCTAGAGACATGGGGATACGTGCGTTGGAAAGAGGATTAAAAATTGAGTTATTCGAGGCCGCCCCTCTGGACTCCCCCGCGGGTTGGCAAGGATACAGAGGGTGGGCATTAGGAAAAACGGGGTTGGATTTTTAAACTAGGGAAGAGTCGAATTGCATTTTGACCAACCTTACTAAACCGAACCTGACTAGGTGGATGATTAACTTGATGGTTAGGTTGTTGATATTGAGGTTTACAGGTTAGGTTATGGAAAATAGGTAGGGTTAATGATTTTTAGTTGGGTTAAGGAATTGTCCTTGGATTTTGGGATTTTACTTTGATTTTACTTGGATTTTAGGGATTTCAGTTGGGTTAAGGGATTTTGACTGGATTTTAGGAAGTTTGATTGGATTTTAGAGATTTCAGTTGGGTTAAGGGATTTTGACTGGATTTTAGGAAGTTTGATTGGATTTTACAGATTTCAGTTGGGTTAAGGGATTTTGACTGGATTTTAGGAAGTTTGATTGGATTTTAGAGATTTCAGTTGGGTTAAGGGATTTTGATGGATTTCAGTTGGGTTAAGGGATTTTGACTGGATTTTAGGAAGTTTGATTGGATTTTAGAGATTTCAGTTGGGTTAAGGGATTTTGATGGATTTCAGTTGGGTTAAAACCGAAAAACGGCGATATCTCGAAAACGGCTGGGTCTAGAGACATGGGGATACGTGCGTTGGAAAGAGGATTAAAAATTGAGTTATTCGAGGCCGCCCCTCTGGACTCCCCCGCGGGTTGGCAAGGATACAGAGGGTGGGCATTAGGAAAAACGGGGTTGGATTTTTAAACTAGGGAAGAGTCGAATTGCATTTTGACCAACCTTACTAAACCGAACCTGACTAGGTGGATGATTAACTTGATGGTTAGGCTGTTGATATTGAGGTTTACAGGTTAGGTTATGGAAAAGGTTAGGTTAGGTTAGGTTAGGTTAGGTTAGGTTAGGTTAGGTTAGGTTAGGTTAGGTTAGGTTAGGTTAGGTTAGGTTAGGTTAACCCGAGTTCCTCCATAAGACGGCCGAAATTTGACCCCTTCGATTTTCGATTTGACCCTCTCAATCGATGCCATTTTTGATGCTGATTCCAAGTGTCCATGGGCGTTTTCCGCTATCTTGCCCAGAAAGTCGATTTTTTGGGGGTCAAAGTTCTTTCGGAGGGGCCTGCAGAAATAGGTCTAAAAATGCGTTTTAGACGTTTTGGGACATTTTTGGAAAAATCTATAAAAGTTCTTTCGGAGGTCACTTGACATATGGTAAGTTAGGTGTGGTAAGGTGAAGGAGGAGGAGGAGAAGGTTAGCTTCACTCTTTCGGAGTTTTGATAAAACCTGAAGTAAATAGGTTAGGCTCCATAAGGATACACACAATCATGTAGTAATGAGTTGGAAAAATTTTTAAAGTCAAGTCTTTTGGAGGAGTTTTGATAAAACATGAAGCAAATAGGTTAGGCTCCATAAGCTAACACGCAACTGCATGTATTTGGGACTTAGAATATTTTGAGAGGTTATTCTTTCGGAGGACATTTTTAAGCATGGCTTAAATAGGTTAGCCTCCATAAGCTAACACGCAACTGCATGTATTTGGGACTTAGAATATTTTGGGAGGAAATTCTGTCGGAGGAAATTTTTAAGCATGGCTTAAATAGGTTAGCCTCCATAAGGATACACGCAACTGCATGTATTTGGGACTTAGAATATTTTGGGAGGAAATTCTGTCGGAGGAAAGTTTAAGGCATGGCTTAAATAGGTTAGCCTCCATAAGCTAACACGCAACTGCATGTATTTGGGACTTAGAATAGTTTGGGAGGAAATTCTGTCGGAGGAAATTTTAAAACATGGCTTAAATAGGTTAGCCTCCATAAGCTAACACGCAACTGCATGTATTTGGGACTTAGAATATTTTGGGAGGAAATTCTGTCGGAGGAAAGTTTAAGGCATGGCTTAAATAGGTTAGCCTCCATAAGCTAACACGCAACTGCATGTATTTGGGACTTAGAATAGTTTGGGAGGAAATTCTGTCGGAGGAAATTTTAAAACATGGCTTAAATAGGTTAGCCTCCATAAGATAACACACAACTGCATGTATTTGGGACTTAGAATATTTTGGGAGGAAATTCTGTCGGAGGAAATTTTAAAACATGGCTTGAATAGGTTAGCCTCCATAAGCTAACACGCAACTGCATGTATTTGGGACTTAGAATATTTTGGGAGGAAATTCTGTCGGAGGAAATTTTTAAGCATGGCTTAAATAGGTTAGCCTTCATAAGCTAGCACGCAACTGCATGTATTTGGGACTTAGAATAGTTTGGGAGGAAATTCTGTCGGAGGAAATTTTTAAGCATGGCTTGAATAGGTTAGCCTCCATAAGCTAACACACAACTGCATGTATTTGGGACTTAGAATATTTTGAGAGGAAATTCTTTCGGAGGACATTTTTAAGCATGGCTTAAATCGGTTAGCCTTCATAAGCTAGCACGCAACTGCATGTATTTGGGACATGGAATATTTTGGGAGGAAATTCTGTCGGAGGAAATTTTAAAACATGGCTTAAATAGGTTAGCCTCCATAAGGATACACACAATTATGTAGTAATGAGTTATAAAAAATTTTAAAGTCAATTTATTCGGAGTTGTTTTGATAAAACAGGTTAGGAGATAGGTTGGCCTCCATAAGGATACACACAATCAATCATGTAGTAATGAGTTGGAAAGAAATTGACAGGAAATTCTTTCAGAGGAATTTTGATAAAACATGGAGGAGATAGGTTAGGCTCCATAAGGATACACACAATCAATAATGTAGTAATGAGTTAGAAAAAAGTTTAAAGTCAATTCTTTCGGAGGAGTTTTGATAAAACATGGAGTAAATATGTTAGGCTCCATAAGGATACATACAATCATGTAGTAATGAATTAGATTGACACAGTGTGTCAATTAAATATGCAACTATGTAGCCTTAAATTAGTGTTTTGATAAGTCAAATTTCAGACTTTTTTTAGGGTTAGGAATAAACAGGTTTTAGGCGCCTTAAAGTAAAGTATGCGCGGCATGTTTGTATACATCTTTCTGAGTATGGTTTAAAGGTTCGCCGTCTTAGGGGGGACTATAAAAAAATAATAATAAATATGTTAGACGCCATGAAGCAGGATCATGAAGCATATGAAGCGATGACGCGGCATTTATCCATTTCGAAGTGGGAGGAGGAGGAGGAAGGATGGCTTGTGTCCGGTTGTCAGCCTTAGTATGTTATTGTTTGTTTAATTTTTGCTTTATTGTTATGTCTACAATGGCACTTATTTATAAGTTCATTTATACCATGTAATAATAATATACAATTTTTGAGGAGTGGAGAGATTTGGGTCAGTTAATTATAACATTCCTTATTAAAGTATATATTTAGGACATTTTTTAGAGTTGTATTTTTAGTAAAGGTTAGACAAGAAAGTTGATTAAAATTGTTAAGAGGAATGTTCTTCTTTCGGAGGAGGTCGAAGTCTTAATCGCTTTCGGTGTCACTTGGTTGGGTGGTTATTGATTGCCTTGGCAGCGGCGCTGGTGAGAATCTCTCGCCTGTCGATAGGTATATACACGTTGGCAGTGTCGACATGTATATTTGCGGCCCTCCTCCGGGTTGTGTACCGAATTGAAATGCTCCAGTTGGTCCCGTTTACGGAGGAACTGAGCAACACAGCCCTTCTTCTTACAGTCATATATTTTCGGTGTCACCGGGTGCTTCTCCATAATATGCCGATCGGCGTTATACATGCGCGTAAACCTCTGTGAACAGAGGGGACAAGGAAACTAGGAAAAAAAGTAAACAAAAAAAAACAATAACATTATATAACTATATGGGTTGCTTTCTGAGGAGGTTTAAATCTTTAGGTTAAAGGAGAAGTGAAACATGGTAGTATAGTACTAAGGTACAGGATTGTTATTGTTAGATATACTTACACGACGTAGATTCGGATCGGGCTTCTGCCGGCGGCGTGCCGCGGTTCCTCGTACTTTAACCTGAAAGGTTAAAAATAGGTTAGGTTGTATATTAGGTTAGCTTACACATACATATAACTTTCGGAGGAGGAAATGAAAGAGAAAGATACTTACGGTACGGCGGCTAACCGGGACGGGATCGGAAGAGCGCTTATTCGCTTGAGAACTGGCTTGTCTCCTTTGGTTAGCTTCGTTGTTGCTTCCGGAAGCTGCTTTTTCGGTCTTTGCTTGCTTGAGTCGCGGCTTGGTAATTTCCCACGCGTCGTCGTCTTTGTTACTAGTCTGCAAACACCACAAAATTGTACTACCAAAGTTGTAGAAAAACTCCTATCGGAGGAACATTGGATAAAAACATAATTAAAAAAATACCTTTCTTCGAGGCAGTTTGGCAAACGGAGAGCGAGACTTTGTCATCTCGTTCTCACTTGAAGAGGAGCTTCCGGGCGAGTAGGTTGAATGTGAAGATGAGGAGGAGGAGGATGAGGAGGAGGAAGACGAACACTTTTCCATGTCCTCGTCAGCAACCTGAAAAATAATAATTATTATTATATTTGAAAAAAAAGAAGTGCATGTTTTAGGTGGTCCCACACCATCATCATTAATGGTGGTTGGTTCTTTTGGAGGAGTATGCACCTGGTCATCCGTCTCATCTTGACTGGACTCTGAATATTTGGATAAGGCTGCCGGAGCGCCCGGTGCAGAAACTGTCTTTGCGAAATAATCCTTATCATCATCAATGAGATCCTCATCATCAATCTGTTAAAATAAGAAGAAACATTTTGAAATTTAAAAATTTAAAAAAAGTTTGCCCACTCTTTCGGAGGAGGAGGGTTGTCAAGCTTTGTCCGAGTACTCTTTTGGTTAAAGTATAGTATAAAAATATTTAACTAACAAGCGGCGCGGGTTGGTACTGCAACGGCGGTCGTCCAGAGGATGGGCCAGCCACTGCGGCGAGCTCATTTGCTGCCAATGGTGGAGGTGGTGGCGGTGCCTCCTCCGCAACAACACCAGAAGGTTGAGGGAGGTCGGTTTGCCAGACTGCTCGCACATATGCCTGAAACTTTTCGACCTAATGATAAAATATTTAAAAAAAAAAGAAGGTTAGGTTGATTTAGGATCTATTATAGACCTCTAAGCTGGTATTATATAAAGTTATTGTAAGGTTACTCTAAGGTTACCTTTGAACGGCACATAAAACCTATAAAGGTCCATACTAGCTGCTCGCCTAGATCCTGCTGTTCACGAGGAAGAGATTTTATCAGTTCCTGTGAAATGTGATACAAAACAATAGTACACCACGAAAGGATTAGTTTGGTATTAAACTTTGGAATAAAACTTTATCAGAGGAGTTGTCACTTACAAGAAGGTACCCTTCCGGGTTCCCTTTCCTCTGGGCGATTCCCTCCGCTATCTTCCTCTGGAGTTTCGCCTCGGCCTCCTCCTCCTCCTCCTGCTTCTTCTTTTTCTTCTTCTTCTCCTCCGCTTCTTTTTCATCTTTTACCTTCGTTTGGCGCTGTTCTTCCTCCTTCACCTCCTGCGTCCTTTCTTCAGTCTTATCTTCCAAGTTCTTCTGCATTTCCATTTCCTCTACCATCATCTTCTTCTTTCCAGCTTCTAAGTCTCTTCTTTTTTTCTTCTTTTGTCCTTCTTCATCAACAGTAACTGTAAAGTTATATTAAAATAGACAACCAAAAATTAGACTTTTGGAGGTTGAGGAGTAGTTCCGTTCACATTGACCGATTTGGACCAAATATTTTAGGTATACATATACCTTGGACCATATACAAGGGCTGGTTCCCTATTGATTTTCAGATATGGACCTCATCATTGACCAAAAGTATCCGGGTAGGTGTCTTGGAGGTGGTGGGGGTAACCAAGTCGTCAAAAAAAATATTGTCTTAATCTATAGAGGAGTTCAGGACGATCATTTTTTAGGCCACGGTGGGGTGGGCTTTTGAAGGTCTGGGGTCCCCAGTCGTCAAAATATTTTTAACTATAAATCGATGGGGTCGATGGTCAATTTTTTTGCCACAAAAATCTAGTATAATGGTCAAATGTGTATCCAAGTTTGTTATTTTTGGTTTGTTAGTTTGTTATGTATTAATGGTTACACGGTATTAATGGTCCTCATTTTTTTACAAAAATTAAAGTTAGGTTACCAAAAGAAAACTAAACAACAACAAAAACGTTAGTTTTTTTTGGAGTGAGGATGATGTGAGGTTGATTTTTAGGAGGAGGGGGTTAGACCGTTGGTGTTTGTGATGTGATGAGAGCATGACACAACCACAGTTCTTTGATCACTTCTCCTCAAGTTAGCGCAATAGGCGATACTCGCGGGGCTCATTCATTTTAAACAGTATGGTTGAAAATTTAGTCCACCGAGTGACGCTCCTATAGCAGATTCACAACCATAATGCACAGCTGAGCCGTGTAGACCATAAACAAATACGCATACTCTTCTCTTCGAAACAAAATTATAAACTTTTTTCATAACTCTAGTTTTTTCGTGCTGACGGCAAAATCATTAAACTAATTACCTACAAAGTAAATTGGCCCTTAATTTCGTTCAATAGTATTCATAATTTATGAATCATAAATCACAGCTGCATTACTGTATGCCTATCGAATCAACCAAGGTTATTCTATAACTTATTGCTGATTCCTGCATTGCTAGTTATACATTCGGAGGAGGAGGAGGAGGAAGACCATGAGTTACTTACAGTTTTCTTACAGACACGCTCTTAAAGGCGAGGAGCATCGCCTCCAAGCAGCAGAAGCGTCGAAGGCGCCGGCCTATTGACGACGACGACGGAGAACCTGCAGCGACTTCGGGCACCTGCAGCGACTTCAGGCAACTACATGGATTGTCGTACCTTAACCTAGCCCTAGCTCTCTGAACTTAGGGCACCTCCAGGGACTTTATGAATCGGATGTGAGCCACGTGAATTATCCTAGTCTCTCATTCACCGACCAGCGGTACCGATAGTGACTTTAGGCACCTTAATGTTAGTCGTGCGGCTTAAAGAATTTATAAAGTTTAGGCACCGGTACTTGCAGTAAATTAACTTGAGAATATATGTGATACTTTGACGTTAGTTTTATTAAAGTTGAGAGTGAATAGGTTAGGCGCCGTAAAGAAACACAGAGAGGGTATAGCAGTATTCAACAACTCTGGCTTAGCTAACTTATGAAACGACTTTCGGTTAGGATTTTTCAGGAGCTTAGGTAGCGCTTGACTACTCTAGGTTTTTTGCCTTGTTGTACCATGTTCACGATATATGCTTTGCGTACTTTTGATTAGATTTCTAGAGGAATTTAATGAAGTCTTGAATACATGTGATACAGGTTTCTGTTAAAAAATATGCGTTGACCGATGGGTGATATTTGTTAGTTTCCTCCTTAGGTTAGGATTTTCCCCTCCCCAGACAGTATGAAAAAATGCAGTAGGTTTAAAACTGAAGGCGTTGTTGCTTTCATGAGAAGGCAGTGTGAGACGACGAATATTCTTTCGGAGGAGGAGGTTGAAATTTAGGAAAAAGGTTAGTGAGTTACGTTAAACCAGCATTAGATTAGGTAATGTAGTATAATAGTATTATTATTATGAGCTTTAGGCACCTTCAGGGTCTTCCAGCACATGCATCATGGAGTACGGGAACTTTTAGGATATAGGATTTTTTTTGGCACCTGCATTGAATTAGAGACCTTGACGTTACTCAATTTGTTTGTATTTATCAGGAACCTGCATGGACTATCGGACCTTAACCGAGCTCAACAGTCATTCAAAGACTTTTGGACTTTAGGTAACGTAAATGGTTTAGGGCACTTTAATGAACTTTTTTATGGATGTGGGCAGCCTAACAATCTTTAGCCTGTGCTTCGTTCCTTAAACTTTCGGAGCAGTTAGGTGGAGGTGCAGGCCTGCTTTTTTACACTACCCCAGCCGAGAGTGCAGACGTACACGCTAAGAGATATGCCCATCATCATCATCATCATCTACAGCTGCAGAGGCATATTTCTTTGCGTGTACGTCCGCACTCTCGGCTGGGGTAGTATAAAAGCTCAGCTCACAGTGTTCAACGTTTTTGTTCATTTCTTTTTCTCTCAGGTGAAGCTTACCTGTCACACTTTTCCCCAAGGTTGCTAGAAAAGGATTTGTTAGTTCTGAGGTCAGGTTCAGTTTTTATAGGCGCGTTTAACTTTGTTTATGTTAGTAGGGATTTTTTTAAAACTTTGTTTTTAGGGAAAAATGTCAAACTCCCAAAGCGTTATTGCTGAGACTCGCATCGCAATGGAGCTAGTGGACGAGGTTGACGTTCACAAGGGGAAAGCTTTAAGGCTTATTACCCCCTATGAGGGAGAGCTGGAGCTACCTGTGGTAAGGGTATTGAATTATGTATATATGTTACATTCGGAGGTGGAGGTTAACTTCTTTCGGAGGAGAAGAGGGGAACTAACTTTGATTGGTGGTGGTAAAGTACATGATTTATTTTTTAGGGTTTGGTTTTTAGGTGTTTTTACACTGATTTTTACGTTGTCACTAATTTTTGTTTTTCCATTCTCTCTCTCTCTCTCTATTTAAAAAAAGGATGGGGTCGAGAACAAAGGCGCCATGAGGAATTTGGGATTGGCATCAGTATTCAAGTACGACCGGAGGAACGAGGAAGAAGAAGAACAGATAAAAGAGCAGAGGGAGCTGCACAACAAGCAGAACCTACAACAACTGCAGCAGCAGCAGCTAGCGACTGAAAATGGTACTGTGGAATCCGTCGATCCGACTCCCGTCCCTCCTCCTGATGGTGGAAAGGAAGCTGCTTTGGCAAATCAACCTAAAGTGAAAGCTCCTCCGAAAGAGGCGGATGAGGACTACCAACGAGGGCTTGCCATATTGCATAAAAAATGGCTCTCTGGATCGAGCACGAACAACCGATTGCAATGCGACCGTTTTAAATATTCTGAACTTATGGGTAGTGGATACTGCGGGAGCGTTTGGATCGCACAAATAGATGGTGAAGAGTATGCGTTGAAAAAAATTGAGACGCGAAGAACTTCTTGGGGGATCATGGATGTCTATAAGGAGAGAGATCTCCTTCTCTACCTAAATCACGAAAGGGTTGTGCGGTTGTGTGGTGCATTCCAGCACCAGTGCTACTCGTATTTGATGATGGAATTGTGCTACGGTAAGTTACTCCTCCTCCTCGGACTCCTCCTTAGAAATAGTCTTTGAAATGGTTTTTTATTTTAAAAAGAGTTACAATTGTGGTTAATTTTTTCTCTTCTCTTTCTTTCTTTCTTTCTTTTTTTTCTTACAGGCAACGTTAGAGTTCTAGCTCATAGATTCAAACCTGTGCACATGATAAAGTTTACGAAGCAACTGTTAGAGGGTCTACAGTGGATCCATGCAAAAAATGTTGTCCACCTGGACATTCGACCAGAAAATCTTTTGATAACCGCAAAGCAGGACTTGGTGATTTCGGATTTTGGAGACGCACAAATACTGAAATATGTAAGTACTGGTTAGGAAGGTATTATTCCCCAAAACCTCCGAAAGTTGTAGGTACTAGTCTGATATGGGCATTCTATTTGTTTTTGACTAACAATAAATAGGACAAGGAAGTGGTCAAGTCTCCTCGTCGGCTTGGGGATGCAGCGTATCATGATTCGGACGCCAATGAAAGGTTGGAGTACTCAAAAGCAAGTGACATTTTCTCGGCTGCATGTTCCATCTACGAATTTTTCAGGACGCCCCATTTCCTCATGCGGTACAATCTGTACTGGGCTGACAGGCCATCAGTGTACGCCAAGGTTCATAGATTTGGGAGACAACAGCTAAAGAAGAAGAAAGACTTGGAGAGGGCATCGCGAACTAGCCTGTACAGTAGAGCTATCGTTGTTTCCCCTGTAGGGGACCTGTTGTCCAGGATGATTGAGCTGGTTCCCTCCGAAAGGCCGACTGCAAGTGAATGTTTGGAGCTGAGGAGCTTCGTGAATGCTTTGAATGAGGTTTCGGAGGACCGAAACAAAAAGCGTAAGTTTCTCTGTCGGAGGAGGGAACACAAAAAAATTTATTTTCTTGTTGTTAAAAGTACCAACTATTTTCTAATAGGGTTGTCTAACCTTAATTTCTATTTGTGTGCAGCAGTAGTACCGGTAACTCCGATTCCATTTTTTGATCCTTATTATGCGCAAACCGAACACAAGATTGGAACAACGCCAAATCCGTATTTGGTTATGGTCATGGCGGGACTATATTACGACGCAGAGGTGATTGTATTATATGTTTTATGCTCTTTTTACTCCGAGAAAGCCTATTGTTAGAACTTTCAGAGACAGAGGCAATATAGTTACATGTTTATGAACTTGTTCTTTTTCTTTTTTTCTTAAATCGCAGGAGTGGGAGAATCAATCCAAACCAGCCGAGCCATCATGTTGCCACGAGATATATCCACGGGACATGTCCCCTCCTTTAACTCTACGGACCCCACCGGTCCCAAAGGCTATTGGTTCTGATGCATGCACGGAAGTCTCCGAAAATGCGGTTGTTGCCTTCAACGCTCCTCCTCCTCCTCCTCCTCCTCCTCCTGCACCATTTACATCTTGGAATCAGACATCCGCACTCTGGCAGTCAACTCAAGGAGGCTCCTTGATGATGATAGACCAGAAGGAGTTTGCTAAAATGCTCGCATCTCTGGTCGCGATTTCCGTGGACAAGGCGATAGAAAGAGCAGGAATCAATCCAAAGCCCGAAAACAAGAAAAAGGCACCGCCAGCTGCAGCAGCAGCAGCACAGGGAAAAGTCAATGACCGGATTCCTCCTCCTCCTACTACTACTACTACTACTACTACTACAACTACTACATCAATGGATCTTGAGATGGATTTTGTACGCCCTCGACCTCCTCCGCCAATAAAGGTGGATAAGTCTCACCTCGCCGCCGCCAAGGGTCAGGCGGTTGTTGTTAGGACTGCGTCACCTCCTCCCAGCACTCGAGGAGGCGATACGTTGCACGCTGCTGATACAGCAAAGGAGAAGAAAGCATCAACGAAGTCTGCCTCTTTCGGAGGAGGCAAAGATGGAAATGGAAAGACTAGAGGAGGGTCGGCTGTTGCTGCTGCTACTGCTGCAAAGAAGAAGAATGACAATGTTCCCAAGAAGAAGACGAAGGATGACGAAGGTGGCAAGAAGGTTAGTGATGACGGAGGTGGTAATATGAAGGATGATGATGGAGCTCCGATCAATAAGAAGAAGAAGGAGGGCGTTTTAGCAGCGAAAACCCCAATCGGAAAGAGTACTCTGGTGAATGGTCAAGGGAAGGTGGATATAGGCCCTATTGCTGTGCTGAATCCAATGGATTCAAAAGTCAAAATGGTTGCTCCTCTGAAAGTAAATATGCATTATCTATATATACTATATCTATCTATTTTATGGTTATTTGACTAGCTTGATGTCATGAATGCTTCTTGTTTAATCTTTAAATGATAAATTTCTTTGGTTTTTTTTGTCTGTTTTTCTTTAGCAGCGACAGTCCAAAAAGGCAGTAGAGGGCATGGTACCCCCTCCGGCTGTACAGGATAAGGCTCCCAAGAGGAAGCAGCAGAAGCAGGACAGTCCTACAAACAATGAATCTTCTTCTGGGAAGAATCAAACTACGAACACTGCAAAGAGAGGAAGGATGCTGCAGAAACCTGATGATGTTTCGGAGGAGTTGGAGGTTTCAGAGGAGGAGGAGGTTTCTGAAGAAGAGGATGATTCGGAGGAAGAGAATGATTCAGGGGAGGAAAGAGAGACCGAGTCGTACGATGAAGATGACGAAGGCGGTGGATATGAATGTGAATACTGTAAGTATTTCCATAAGGATGCAGAGGAGATTCGACTTCACTATCCCAGGTGTAAGAAGGCTCCTCAACGTCCTAAAGCTTCTAAAACTCAGAAAGATCCGAAGGGCGGTAAAGGAACTAAACGTGATAATAAAAAGTGAGTAGCTCTTATAAGATTACTTGGATATATGAATGAATTACAATCCGAAATGTTTGTTTAGGTTAGTTTTTTTTTAAATCAAATTTATGTTGTATTTTATATCTTGTTGTCTTGTTACATTAACCTAACCAGTTTAATTAGATCAGTTTATTTTGTCGTACGGTGAGAAAGTTTTGACGCAAAATAATAAACCAGTAAATAAAAAACTAAAAAAATTTTAGAGTTCCTCTCACACTCATTTCTACTTGCATCATACACATTGTTGTCTTTTGTATCATTATCATTATACACATGCATTAAATTTAAGTTTAAGAAGCACAAAAGTTAGTTGTAGTTGGTTAGGCTTTGGAGTGTGGGGAGGCGATGGAGATTAGGATGACTCTTTCGGAGGAAGGATGGCTTGTGTCCGTTTGGCATGCCGTTATACATATATATAACACCACGATAACTTTAACGTACGAAAGCATCCTATCACCAGCTAGAATACTTTCATAACAACAGATAATAATAATTGCTCATATATAACCACCATGACCTGACCTCACGTCTCATAACCAGCCATAATCTTTGCATATCCTCCATAACCTGACCTCACTGTTCATTTAACCGAAGCCATAATTTTGTTTAGGTATGCTTACATGACCTGACCATAAGTGCTCATTTAACCAGCCATTTAATGTTTTTTTTGTACGCATGTGATTTGACACAGCATGTAATTTTCAGAGGAACGGCTTTCGCTAAGGTTCGCAATATGTTGCACAATACTTCTGAAATTTTGGCTGCTACATGGACTTGGAGCAAATAATTGTTGTTATGGTAAACTAGGATGCATTCTGCAACTGCTTTGCGTTAAGGATCTTGACGTTGTTCGCTTCGTTGGATTTAGGGTACATGCAGTCTCTTTGGGCACACGGAAATTTAATTCAGTTACCTGCAATGACTTCTGGCACCTGCAGGAACTTAGGTACCTGCAATGACTACGGGAACCAGCGGGAACATTGGTACCTTCAATGACTTGGGGAACCTGCAGGACCTTCGGGCACATACAGGGACATGAAGTGCCTACAAGTAGTGTCGGACCTGAACCTAGCCCAACATTTATGAACTTCGGGGACCTGCGGGCACTTTGGACACCTGCGGGGAGTTCGGGCACCTGCAGTAACTTAGGCATCTTACGGTTATTCGTATACCTGCTGCAGGCTGCGGTAACTGAATATGAAATGAGCTTGAAGTGTATCATACTTTCGGAGTTTATTATGAGGTAACTTATTTTTCATCACTCTAGGTTTTTTGCCTCGATGGTAACATAGAGGATTGACTAGGCTAACATAAGTATCTACTTTCGGAGGGTTTTTTAGGGAGAAAATGCGCTCTACTCTTGGTATTTTGCCTTTCCATTATCACGATATGCTTTGTTTACTTTTGATGTAATTTCCAGAAGAATTTAATAAAGTTTGGAATACATGTGTGGGGTTTCTGTTAAAAAAGTATGCATGGATTTATGGGCGATATCCGGTTAGTCTCCTCCAAGTGGATTTTCTCCTCCTCTGCAGTATGCACAAATATATGTACATACTTATGTTAGTTATGATATAAATACTTTGGGTTTGGTTTACGAAAAGTAGAATGGGTTCGGAGTCACCGTAAGCGGAAAACTGAAGGCGGTTTCTGCTGTCGGAGGGGGAGGAGGAGGAAATATTTAGGAAAATGTTAGAGGGATACGTTAAACCAGCATTAGATTTGGTTATGTAGTGCATTAGTAATTATGAAATTCAGGCACCTTCAGGGACTTGCAGCACAAAATAAAGTATGCTGACATGTAAGGATTTCGGGCCCCTGCATTGAATTAGACACCTTGACGTTGCTTAGTTTGTTTGGATTAATCGTGCACCTGCAGGCACTGTCGGAGCTTAAAACCTTAAGGCCAACATTAATTAAGAATTTCGGAACACTACTTGAGTTAGGCACGGTAGTCTAGCCGAATGTTTATAATTTTAGAGTACCGCCAATGACTTGGGGCACCTCAAATGACTAAGCCAGGCTGGATGTTGGCTGTCTAACCTAGCCTATGCTTCGCACCCTTAACTTTCGGAGATGTGAGGAGGAGTATTTTATGGAGGTTATTGTATGCTATATTTAGTTGTCTTATAGAATTCCGATATACATTACTTAAAATTAAAAAAAAAATCTTTTTGACACTTGGATGAAATGCTTTTGACTGGCTAATAATAACGAAACGTATATTTTGATGTTGTCAGGTTCGGTTATGAAAGGTATGATTTAAAAATATATATGTTTACATTCTGGACAGATGATGAAAAAAACTGTCAGAGGAGGAGGATGTTTTGTATATGCTGGAGAGACTTTATTAATGTTAGTAATTGATATGAATGGTGTAAAAAATCAAGTTTTGCAGTCAATAAAAATCATTTTGTTTTTATCTTGTTTTTTTTATTAAATCGAAAACCATCAATGTTTGTATTTATTTTCATGACAATACAGGAATAGAGATATGACGATTATACAAGAATTTAATTAGTTAATTAAATCTGACGGAGGAGTTCTAACCAGATAATGAAATTGCATGTTCACTGGACATCAATGTCGCTGTCTGGGGAGGGAGACCTACCCTCCTCCTCCGGTGATTTAAAACGAGTTTGTATGTTGAAGGGGAGGTGCTGGGCATAGTGATTATGGCTAGCATCGTCTTCCTCTTTCCTCTCGGGTGGTTTCGTGACCGTGCGCCTGGTGACCGGGACGGGAGAGGGATAGTTTTTGTCACTCCTCTCGGGCGGCTTGGCGACAGTGCGCCTGTTTACTGGGATCGGTGAAGGATAGCGACGACGGTCAGTTTTTGGTTCTTCCATCCTGGCAGGTAACTTGTTAAGTCTCCGCTTCTTAACGGGAACAGGTTGGTGAGGGGGAATTACAGGGGCTGGTTTTAGGTCCGCAACATGTTGACCCTGGTCCGAATCGTCATCCTCATCATCGTCATCCTTGTCCGAGTCACTGCCGTCGTCAGTAGTAGTGGATTCGGTAGTTGGAAAATAAGTTGCCACCTCCTCCTGGTCATAATAGAAAGCTAGCATGGATGGGTTTAGATTGGGAACGGTCTCGTCTCCGAAAAAGGCAAAGTTCTGGGATGTGTCCATGTTATATTCACGAGTAAGGAACTCTGAATCTATGACAACACAGACACACAAGTAGAATAAAATTAATGGTTTGTTCGGATGTTATTATTGCTGCGGCAGGGAGTTACTCCTCCGAAAGTTAGATACACTTTTATTAGGTTAGAAATGCTTGCTGTATAAATGTATATACTTACCATTGCGGTCGTCATTAAAGGACACTTTAGATTCCACCATAATGGTTCTGAGGACTTCATCGTTCAAAGCCTGTTCTGCAGTCAGTCGATTTTCGTCGCTGATCATCTTTCGAATCATAAACCCGAATTTACTGAGTAAGGCCCTTTCGGAGAGAAGTTCGCGCGACATGTCAGGTGATGGGGATGTATTCGGTGGTAAGCCGATTACTCTGCCATTTTGAAAAGCATCCATGTACAACTCCTTTGTGTGATTGGTGGTGTTATAGAGGAGTAGACATCCTTTAGCTTCCATTTCAAACATAACGCAAGCCGCTGAAAAGATGTCTGTAGCCGTGGAAAAACGGTTATCTCTAACAGCCATCAAATCCAAATAGCCAGGAGTTCGAGATTCCTTGCAAATCACAGAGTCCTTACCCTGTGAAAAATACCGTTAATAAAAAAATATATATATATATATATATATACATTCAAACAGTTTTGTTTTAGAGTTCAGACAACACCTCCTCCTCCACCTCCGAAAGGAAAATTCATGTATCATATAACACTCACCTTGTCGAGAATCAAAGCACTTCCAAAATCGGAAAGGACAAGTTTGTTCTTGCTGTTGATCAGACAATTGTCTGATTTTACATCGGCATGAATTATCCCTTTAGAGTGAATCCATGAGAGGGCCTGAAGAAGATGAATGCTGAACCGAACAGCATTCGGAGTTTTTATTCGATTACGCAGGGTGTTGACGCTACCTATTAAATTACAAATAAAAAGATACAAATTACACAAGGGATGCTATTAGTTAAGAAAGAAAACAAGGTTAGAAAAAATTAATATTTAGGTTAGTTCTTTCAATTATTTGTTTTTTTATATAAAGGAGAAATGTTATATATATATATATATATATATACCATAACACAACTCCATGACTAGGAAGGCATCAACGTGATAAAATGATCCAAGTAGGTTGCAGATCCGCTCATGTTTCAACATGATTAGTAGGTCACGTTCCTTCCAAATGTCCCTTAATGAGACGGTCTCCACTGGGAGCTGCTTGAGCGCCACGTTGCTAGTATACTCGCTCTGGGCCTTCAAAAAGCACAATTATACAAAGAAAAATTTAGGAGGAGGGCATATTTCAACTTTAGACAACTTTCGGAGTAGTATTAAAGGAAAAAAGTCATTAATTTTTAGGTATTAGGTAACATTATTATGACTATATTATTATTCTTTCATTACCTTCCAGATTTTGCCGAAGCTTCCGTGCCCAACCAAGCAGTCAACAACAAAATTGTCAAAGGCCATCTTGGGAATGTACCCAGTCAGGACTTTCCGGAGGTTAAGCTCCACATTATGTCGGAGGAGACGGCGTTCCTCTAAATTGGCGCATTTAGAATAATCAACTGTGGATCGGATATACTCAAGAAGATGATTAATAACGCCAAGATTAGTTGGTCCATCCTGTTTTGGGCCATATAAAACATTAAATTAATATTAAGTTAGTTACTCCAAGGAGGTGAGGAGTAAGAGGAGTTAGGTGGAAGAGGAGGGGGAAATGTATATAAACTCCGAAAGTATTTCTTTCGGAGTTTAGTTTTACTGACCGAATCTAGCTTGATCTGCCCCTTGTACGGCTTCATTTTTTTGCTTTTCTGAACTAAAGTTCGAATGAGTTGAAATTGCTGAGTTTAGATTTTTGGCGGGAAAAACTGCAAAAAATTGAGTATTTTTTAGATGGGAGCCAGCCTCCTTTTATACTACCCCAGCCGAGTGCGGACGTACACGCACACGAATATGCCTCCTATGATGATGATGATTTTTTTACAAAGGCATATTCGTTCGCGTGTACGTCCGCACTCGGCTAGGCCTTAGTATAAAGGCTCTACTGAGAGTGTGCTTCATTGTTCGTTGTGCCTTTGCCAAAGCTGACTTGTTGCAGATTGCCCCGATATTGCTGAAGAAGTTAGTTCTCTTTCGGAGGAGTTTCAGTTTAACGTGTAGTAAGTTTTTGGAGGAGTATATCGCATACACAATGTCAGACGAAGAGGAGGAAAGGAACGTGATTGGGGAATCCCCACCAACGGAGGAGGCTGCTGTGGTCATTCTACGCGAAATACAGCCGTATGATGGAGAATTATCTTTACTAGTTGTAAGTGTATTTAATTATTTGTACACTACATTCATTAGGAGGTAGAGGAGGAGGTTAAGGTTAATTGGTTAGGAGAAGTTTTTGTCAATCAATGTCAATAATATTTTATATTTTTAAATTCTCTATTTTTAATAGGACGGAGTCGGAAACCGAGGATTCATGCGGAGCTTGGGAATAGAGTCGCAAGAGAAGTACAACCGGAGCAGGATTGAAGAAGAAAGGCTGAGGCTTCATCATCAGCAGCAGCAGCAGCAACGACAACTACCTGCGCCGGTTGAAGATGCTCCAGTTGGGGAAGGACAGGCTGATCCACCGGCGCCTGCCGCTCCTAAGGTCAATCGCGATGATGTGGTCGGGGACCAACCAATGCAGCCATTACCTCCGAATGAGCTAGAGGAGGAGTACAGAAGAGGTTTGGATTTGGTCCATAAGAAATGGCTATCCGGCCCGGAGACTAACAGACTTCGGTGTGACAGGTTCTCTTATGCGGAACTGTTGGGTAGCGGTTCCTTCGGTAGCGTGTGGATCGCCCAACTGGATGCCCAAGATTATGCTTTAAAGAAAATTGATACGTTGAAACACCAGTGGGGAATTACCAATACCTACAAGGAGAGGGATTTGTTGATCCACCTCAAACATGAGAGAATTGTTCGCTTGTTTGGTGCATTCCAGCATCAGAGCTATTCTTACTTCATGATGGAATTATGCTTCGGTAAGTTACGCCTACTTTTCCTCCTCCTCCTCCTCCGAAATAATTTTAATAAAAGCATCTGGTAAAGTTTGATTTCCGTAAGTTAGGTACAAGTACGTTATAGTTAATGTATATGTCGGCGTTGTTTTTTGTTTTCTTTTTTTTAAACAGGAAGCGTTAGGTACCTAGCTCATAAATTCAAGGATGTTCACCCGCTGAAGTTTACTAAGCAACTCCTGGAGGGATTGGTTTGGATTCACGCAAAAAATGTGGTACATCTGGATATTCGACCCGACAATCTGCTAATTAAGTCGACGCAAAACTTGGCTATCGCGGATTTCGGTTCCGCGCAACTCTTGAAACACGTAATTAATATATAATAACCTTGTATTATTTTATCCTCTGAAACCTCCGAAAGTTAGTTCTCTAATATTCTTTGTGCCTATTTTATTTGTGTTTACTTTATGTATATGTAGGATAAAGAAACTATTAGGTCACCTCGTTGGCTTGGGGCTTACGCATACCAGGACGCATTAGCAAATGAGAGGAAGGAGTATTGCAAAGCGTCGGATGTGTTCAGCGCAGCTTGTTCGATATACGAGTTTTTCGCAAATCCGCGCTTCCTCCTCCGGCACGGACAAGAATGGGCCGACAAGCCATCGGTGTACGCCCAAGCTCATCGATACGGACGTCAGCATCTTGTGAAGGAGGGAGATCTGAAGAATGGGGAGAGGTTCAGCCTCTACAGTAGGGTTATAGTTACACCTGTTGGCAATCTGCTGTCACGAATGATCCAGGTGGATCCATCTAAAAGATTGACTGCAGAAGAGTGTTTGCAGCACGGGAGCTTTGTACGGATCTTGGAGAAGAATGCAGATAAACTTAACAAGAAACGTAAGTTCCTCTTTCGGAGGAGGAGGACGTTTAAGGTTTTAAAGCATTCAGTGTTGCTTAGTAATGAGAGTACTACTACTAATAATAATAACGATGTACGTTTGGTTTTTTTTATTTTTGTTTTTTCTCGGTTGGCCTTATTGAATTGCAGCTGAATTACCTGTAATTAGTTATCCGTGGTTAGATATGTCCCCGGAGGAACACAAGATTGGAACTACGCCAAATCCCCATCTTATGAAGATTATGGCTGGCCTCTATTATGATGCGAAAGTACTAACTTTTCTTTTCTACTTTACTCCGAAAGCCTATTGTTTGAGTTCTCTTTCAGAGGCAACAATAATAATGATAATAGCATATGTATCATGTTTTTTTGTTCATGTTTATTCTAGGAGTGGAAGGACGTATCAAAACCAGACGAGCCAAGCAGGCAGGAAAACCCTCGTGACATGTCACCACCTCTGACACAAATGGACCCCGCTGCTGGTGCGGTAGTACCGTATGTAGCCTCCGAACGTACAACCGGTGACGGCTGCAGACCTCCTCCTCCGCCATTTACTTCGTGGGACCAAACCTGCACTCTAAGGCCATCCGCTCCAATGATGGATAAGAAGGAGTTGTCAAAAATGATTGCAAGTATCGTTGCAAGTTCTTTGGATAGCGCTTTTGCAAATGCTGGCTATATCAAACCAACAAATTCAGAAAAGCCAAAACCAGCAACAGCAGCAAGAACTGGAGCAGTTCTCGGCATGATTCCACCTACTGACATGGAACTTGCGTTGGATTTCAGAGCACCAGCACCACCCCCTCCTCCTAAAAAGCCTACCGGTCGCAAAAAAGCCGCAGGTTTAGCTTCGGATACGGCCCAAGCAAGGACTGTTACACCACCATCCACCACACGCGGCGGTGAAACTCTACACGCGACGGATGCAGCAAAGCCAGGTAAAAAAGAAACTTCAATGAAACCTGCTACTTTCGGAGGAGGAAAGGATTTATGGAAAGCTAAAGGTGGAGGGTCGGATGCGGCGGCCAAGAAGAAGGAGAAGAAGAACGAGGATGCAACAACTCCCAAGAAGAAACATGGAAAGGAAGGTCCTGCTGCTGCTCCATGCAAATTGGATATGGAAGTTAGTTACCTAATAAAAAAATATATACATGATAGTACTTACATGACTGTATATAGTTATAGTATTGCTTAGTATTCTTAATGAAATAATGTTTGTGGTGTTTTTGCCTAGGTTGAGTTCAATAAGATGCACAAAGGTACAGTTGCTCCGCCTCCAACAACAACAACTGCAAACAGGAATAATACCAAGAGGAAGCTGGAGACTCATCCGAGAGAAGGTCCGGCGAAAAAGGAGAGGAAAGGCGATGCAAAGAAAATGAACAAGAACCAGCTGCAAGAGGAGCATTCGGAGGAGGAAGAGTCAGAGGAAGAAAAATCAGACGAGGAGGAGGAAGCAGAGGAGGAGGAGGGTTCGGAGGAAAATGAAGATAGCGACGACGGGGATGGCTATGAGTGCCAGTTTTGTTTGTGGTTCCATAAGGACAGTAACGAGATCCTGTTACACTATCCAGTGTGCCCAATGGCGCCGAAACCTAAAGAAGAAGGACCAAAATCTAGAAAGGATCGTCGTAAGCAGAGTAAGAAGAGTCGGAAGGGCAACGGTAAATGAGTAGCTCATAAAAAGGTTGGGATGTTAAAGATTTTGAAAATGAGTGGTTGAATTTTTTAATCAAATGTATCTGCTGGTCAGTTTATAATTACAATCAATTATATATAAATATATATGAAGATTTTTTTTATATGTGACTGTTTTTATTATGAAATGTATAACGGTGAGAATATATTTATTATGTCCCTTATAATAAACTAGTAAAACTAAACTGTCAGAGTTGCACTCACACTCATTTTTGTAAACTTTCTTACACATATTGTTGTTAATACGCATACACGCAAAACTACTTTACAGTACAGGTCAGACTAAAACATAAGTTCAACATCATTCATGGTAAGAGGTTCTATTCTTCTAGTTCAGCCTTTGGAGCGGAGATATGTGTGGGAGGAGGATGACTCTTTCGGAGGAGGAAGGAATAGTTTAAGGTTACGGAAATATTCGGGGGAAGTTTGGTTGGCATGCCTTTTTTTTGTCATATTCTTATTCATTACCTAACAATGTCACGTAGCATAACCGCAATAGTTACGGCCAGAACTGCTAATAACATAGGTGCTCATAATAACCTTCAGTAATTGCATGTATCCTTCCATGTTCTGTCCTTATTGGGAATAGCGAGCCATACAAACTCGTGCATCCTTGCATGACCATACCTTTA
Organism: Sinella curviseta; assembly: GCA_004115045.4. Taxonomy (NCBI): domain Eukaryota; kingdom Metazoa; phylum Arthropoda; class Collembola; order Entomobryomorpha; family Entomobryidae; genus Sinella; species Sinella curviseta. Next base: position 837,261 of record CM023201.3, on the reverse strand, counting down.
TGAGAATAATAACCAGCCATCATAACCTACAGTTGGCATTTTTTTTAGCCTCCAATCTCTGAACAGGTAATGACCATGAACTTTTGTGTACTTTTTGTTTAGTTTAGTTATTACTGTCGGAGGTGAGACGAGGAGTTGGTATTGAGGGTTTTATTATATGTGCTAAATTTTGTAGGGTGGTGTTTAGACTATAGGCTTGTAGTAGATGATCTAGGAGTGCATTGTCGGAGTGTAATAAGCTTGCAGAATTTGTTGGTTAGGCGCCATAAGTAATAAGTCAATAGGAATGAACGGAAAAGTTAGGGCATTTATATATAAATGGTTTACTTTTGGATGTAGTCAGGTTCGGTTATGAAAGGTAGAAAATGCATATTATGTTATGATATGTTTACTCGCTTGACTTTATTAATGTGAAAAAATGAATCAAGTAAAGTTAGGACTTTGTAGAGGCTAGCAAGTAATAATAAAATATGTTTATTTGTAGTGATATTTTGCTTTATTAAATCGAAAACCAAAACAATTAATACTTTTTAAGAATTTCATGACAATGCCACAATAGAGCAATAGAGCAACCTAGAAAACCTAGAAATGTTTTTTGGTTAGGTTACAATTTCATGAGGATTCGGCAATAGAGCAGAAGATTATACAGGAATTCATTTGATTAGTTAATTGACTCTTTCGGAGGAGTTTAGCTTTCCGATGAAAGTGCATGGTCACTCGACGTCATTGTGACTGTCGCTTTCCGGAGAGGTAGACCTATTATTGACGGGGAAGTTTTGGGAATACTGATCATCATCTGACTGACTTGGGTCATCATCTTCGCCCTTCCTCTTGGGCGGCTTGACGAATGTGTGCCTGAAGATTGGGAGGGGCTCGGGATAGCGATTGTCACTCCCTCCAGTGTCCTTCTCGTCGTATAATTTGATACGGATGCGCCTGTTGACAGGCACCGGCTGTGGATAGTGACTTTTTTGAGTTTTGTGATTTGGTTTCTTCTTCTCCTCCTCCTCCTCAGGCGACTTGGTGCGTCGGCGCTTGTTGCCAGGAACAGTTTCATTTTGGTTGGGAATGTAAGAGCCAAGTTTTTTGTTGTTATCATCTTGATCCGAATCATCATCCATGTCAGACTCACTGTCGGTTAGGTTAGGGGCAGTTTGAGTAGTTGGAGATTTTGAGGGAACATCCTCCTGGTCGTAATAAAAGGCCAACATGGAAGGGTTGAGATTGGCTAGGGTTTCGTCTCCGAAAAATTTGAAGTTCTGGGACATATCAATGTTGTATTCACGAGTAAGAAACTCTGATTCTGCAGAAAACAAACAATAAGGAAATTATTAATATTAATTGCAAACTCCGACAGGCAATTCCTCCTCCGACAGTTGAATGAACTTTTTTTAAAAAAAAAATTATATGTACTTACGACAACGCTCATTATCAAAGGTCACTCTAGTCGCCACCATAATGGCCCTGAGGGATTCATCAGTCAGTGCTTTTTCAGCAGTCAATCTTTTTTCCTCGGTAATCATCTTTCGGATAAGGAATCCTAATTTGCTGAGTAATGCCCTATTGGAGAGAGGTTGGCGCCTCATGCCAGGTGATGGGGTTGTATTTGGTTGTAAGCCGATGACCCTTCCATTTTCAAGTGCATCCATGTACAACTCCTTTGAGTGAATAGGTGTGTTGTAAAGGAGTAGGCACACCTTGGCGTCCATTTCAAAGATTACACAAGCCGCTGAAAAGATGTCTGTAGCCGTGGAGAAACGGTTGTCCCTTACAGCCATCAAATCCAAATAGCCCGGACTACGAGATTCGTTGCAAATCACCGACTCCTTACCCTGTGAAAAATTTCGTTAATGAAAAAAATAAATATATATATATATATTCACACACTTACACATACAAACAGTTTTGTTTTAGAGTTTAGACAACAACTCCTCCTCCTCCTCCTGCTCCTCCGAAAGAAAAGTTCTTAGATATGTCAAGTTGAAACTCACGTCACCAAGAATAATAGCACTTCCAAAATCTGAGAGAACAAGATTATTGTTGGAATTGATGAGACAATTGTCGGACTTTACATTGGCATGGATTATCCTTTTGGAGTGTATCCACGAAAGAGCTTGAAGAAGGTGAATGCTGAACCGAACATCATCTGGAGTCTTGATCCTATTCCTCAGAGCGTTGACACTACCTATTAAATAACAAATAAAAAGATGCAAATTACATAAGTAACGAGGACATGTCATATTAGAGTTTGTATATGTTTATTATACCATAACAAAGTTCCATTACAAGGAACGCGTCCACGTGGTAAAATGCGCCGACCAAGTTACAGACGCGCTGGTGCTTTAACAAGATGAGAATATCCCTCTCCTTCCAAATGTTTGCAACAGAGCATGCGTTTTTAACTGGTAGCTGCTTGAGAGCCACATGACCCGTGAACTGTCCCTCTGCCTTTAAAAAAAACAAATCATACAAAAAAAAGAATAAAGTTTTTGGGTTAGGATATAGGTTTTTCGGAGGAGTGTTTTAGGAAAAAAGATATTCATTCAGAAAGGTAAGGTATTATTAACATCATTAGATATTGGTTTTAGTTAGGTTTTTACCTTCCATATATTACCGAAACTTCCACGACAGACCAACCCGTCAACGATAAAGTTTTCAAATACCATCTTGGGGATAAACCCACTAAGGACTTTTCGTATGTTCAGTTCAACGTTCTGTCGGAGGAGGCGACGTTCCTCCAAGTTGGCGCATTTTGAATAATCCACTGTAGAATTAATGTATTCCAGGAGTTGGTGTATTCCACCGAGATTTAAAGGGCCATCCTAGGTTTTGGCAATATTAAAGACATTAAGGTTATATTATAGGTTACCGAGGAGGAGGAGGTTGGGAAAATACGTGTAACTCCGAAAGTATTTCTTTCGGAGATTAGTTTTACTGACCGAATCTAGCTTGATCTGTCCCTTGTACGGCTTCATTTTTTGCTTTTCTAGAACAAACTTTCGAATGAGTTGAAATTGCATTGAGTTGAGATTTTTGGCGGCCATAAAGTTTTTTAGCCAGCCTTTTATACTACTCATCGCCGAGTGCGGACGTACACGCGCACGAATATGCCTTTGTAAAAAAATCATCATCATCATCGTACTAGGCATATTCGTTCACGTGTACGTCCGCACTCGGCAAGGGGCAGTATAAAAACTCGAGTCAAAGTGTGCTTCATTGTTCTTTGTGCCTTTGACAAAGCTGACATGTTGCAGGTTGCCCCGACCGTGCTCAAGAAATCGTTTTCTTTCGGAGGAGTTTAATGTTTTGGCTAGTAAATTTTGTATAACTTTCTTAAGATTGTAGTAAAATAGTAGTTGTAGGAATTTTATAGGGTTATTGAGCACAATGTCGTCCAAGGAACAAGAAGAACAAGCTGACATGATTGCTGAAAGCCAAGCAATCGAGGAGGAGGAGGAGGAGGGTGAGGTTGACTGGTACGAGGGGATCATACTGCGAATGATTGAACCTTATGATGGCGAATTGACTTTAAGTGTTGTAAGTGTATTTAATTATGTATATACTACATTCGGAGGAGGAGGTTAACTAACTAACGTACTTTAAATTTATGTTATGATTTTTTTATTATTATTTTTTTTTAAATAATAGGATGGTGCAAAGAATGTTGGATCTATGAGGGCATTAGGAATAGCGTCCTTTCTGAAGTACCACCGGATGCAGAAGGAAGCAGAAGAAAAGATGAAAGAGCTTCAGCAGCAGCAGCAGCAGATGCAGGAGCAACCATCAGGTGCCGGAGAATCAGCCAAAGCGGCGGCCGTCCCCCTTCCTCCGGCAATTCGTGATGATGATTGCGATGAACCTGTGGTAGCTGAGAAAAGTAATGAAGCCGCTGCTCCGAAAGTACAGGAGGAGGAAGACTACCGAAGAGGTTTGGACATTTTGCACAAAAAGTGGCTGTCCGGCTCAGATACGAATCGGCTTCAGTGTGAAAGGTTCACATATGAGGAGCGAATGGGGACTGGGTCGTTTGGACACGTATGGATAGCCAAGATTGATGGCCAGGATTGCGCACTTAAAAAGATTGAAACCAGAAAGTTTTCTTGGGGGATTATGGACGTTTACAAAGAACGAGACCTTTTGATCCATCTCAAGCATGAGCGGATAGTTCGGTTGTTTGGAGCCTTTCAACATCACAGCTATTCCTATTTAATGATGGAATTGTGCTACGGTAAGTTACTCCTCCTCCTCCTCCTCTTCCGAAAAACCCTCTATTTTGAATACTTTAAAAAAAATGATTACGGTTATGTTTATTTCCTCGGTTTAAATGTTTTCATTTTTTGTATTTGTTTTACAGGTAGCGTTAGGATGTTAGCCCATCGTTTTAAGGACATGCACAAACCAAAGTTCACGAAACAATTATTGGAGGGTATTGACTGGATACATTCAAAGAATGTTGTTCACCTGGACATTAGGCCTGAGAATCTGCTGATTACTTCGACGCAAAATTTGGTCATATCTGATTTTGGTGCTGCTCAGATTCTAAAATACGTAAGTATTTTA